>OZ024878.1:9851650-11216650 GCA_964017185.1 Rugalucina vietnamica
TTAAGATCATTTAATTTACACAATTGTCTGAATATTAATTTGGGGATCATTTCTTAGGCCCTGATATGCAAATTTAGGAAGCATAAACATTTTACATAATTTGGATGCGCAGTCTTATCACAAAACTAACCATTCACAATCGTGCGATTCCTTGCGATTCAGTGGGACCGGCACTTAACTTAATTCAGTTCGGTTTGGTCAAGTTTTCCTATATCACACAGAATGTGTGCTGAACAATCAGGGCAATGTAAACATTTGCACTGAACGTTTGCATATCAAATCATTTTGCTTTTAGTGAAAGCGTCGAGTTTCCGGTCTATTAAAGACCTAGTCGGTAAATGTCTATCACGCCTCTGCACAATGTGGGTTTTGTTATAATTGTAAAAAATGACTTATAAGAGAAATAAACATTTCACAAATTAACAGCGTTTGATTTTTGAACTTATTCAACGGGTATGTATTAACTTAGACCATGTTCATACACGGCATTTGGTTGTCTAGAAGGAGACGAAAACAAAAAGCGAGTTGCATTCTTTAGAGGAAGGATCGGCAATGTGTTTGCATTCGTGAGCAAGCCACATATATATTTGTATTTGACGGCATTGCATATTGGACTCATGGTGTCTAAATACAAAGACTGTGTATAAGTAGCAAATTTATATTTCCCCGTATAATTGTAATGACAGTTAAACTCGTCTACATTGGGAAGAAAGCATTTGTTTTCTGTAAAATCTTAGACTCACCTTCGAATTTTCGATCCAGGTTATCATCATTAACACATTTGTCCATGCTCCCCACTTCTGCAATCATGTAGTGGGCTTCAACATGTTCAACGCGCGAAATAAATGTTTAATACACAAACTTCACCAGCAGGGCTTTCGGTATCATAAACTTCGAAAAACATTTTTTAAATTTTCTCGCAGACACTATGAGTTGATTTCCAAATTTAATGTTGGGCTAAAGACGCTTTTACGTGAGGGCCTTTCGGAATCAGAATTTTATGGTGAATTGGTTTACAAATTTAAGAAACTTATAGGAAGTAATGATCTTTCTTTTCAGTTCAGAAAAATCATAACACGTTACAGACGTTTAGGTTATAACTTGAATGTTATGCGACAGTCTGCATGCTTAGTTTTTAACCCAATCATGGTTGATAGCTATCCTGCCTTCTTGAATTGTACGCCGGTGGGTCGGGCGTCAGACTCTATGATGGCCCCGACGTAAAGCTATTCATTTTAGTTGGTTGGGACCGGAGCTTCTTGTCTGTTGCGTGGCCCACCGGAGCCCAACTGGTGTTTTTCTTTTGCTCCGGAGTTAGTAGGTTATTCGGTGCCGAGGGATCTCCATCGTCGGGCAGCTTACTCAATCTGTGAGTCCTGGTTTTTGGATTCATCAGGATCTTTATCGTGATTTATTTGTTTGTTCTTGATGATTCATTTACTAGTTAGTGATTCACCACGAGGACCGAAGACCTAAGTGTTATGAACCACTGCAGAAGCTGAGGGTGAGGTTATGGCCATGTAAAACCGGTTTAAGCCCGCCAGTAAATTTGTGTTACTGATCGTTCCAACGCGATACTTCTGTGGTGGTTCTTTTTGTTGTATGTCTTGAAGTTTAAAATTTTTGTACTGTTGGCGCCTTATGTATGTTTTCATATTTAAGTTAAGTTTAGGTAACTGAGTGGCCACCTATTGGGAAATAGCTGCTCATTCGGCAAAGATCAGGAAAAGACGCAATCAGAAAAAGATTCCCACTCCAAAAACCGAGGTGGGAAAAAACCAAACTAACAATCAGGTACTCATACCATGAAACATATCGTAAGCCGAATGAGCAGCTATTTTCCCAATAGGTGGCCACTCAGTTACCTTAACTTAACTAAAAATATAAAAACATACATAAGGCGCCAACAGCACAAAAAAATTTTTATACACCAAGACATAAAACAAAAAGAACCACCACAGAAGTATCGACTTGGAACGATCAGTAACACAAAGTTACTGGCGGGCTTAAACCGGTTTTACATGGCCATAACCTCACCCTCAGCTTCTGCAGTGGTTCATAACATTTAATTAGTTATTCGGTCCTCGTGGTGAATCTCTAACTAGTCAATGAATCATCAAGAACAAACAAATAAATCATGATAAACATAACCAGGACTCACAGACTGAGTAAGCTGCTCCTCGTTTTTGATTAATCAGTTTGGTTATCGTGATTTATTTGTTTGTCCTTGATGATTCATTGACTAGTTAGAGATTCACCACGAGTACCGAACAACTAACTAAATGTTGTGAAACACTGCAGAAGATGAGGGTGAGGTTAGGCGCCTGTAAAACCGGTTTAAGCTCCCGAGTAATTTTATATTACTGATCGTTCCAAGGCGATACTTCTGTTGTGGTTCTTATTGTTTTGTGTTTTGGAGTCGAATTTTTGTGCTGTTTGGGCCTTATGTGCGTTTTCATAATTTTAGTTAAGTTCGGGTAACTGAGTGGCCGTATATTGGGGAATAGCTGCTCATTCGGCTTACGATTTGTTTTCTTAGTATAAGTACATGTACCTAATGGTCAATTTAGTTTTTTCCCACCTAGGTTTTCAGAGAAGTGGGAATTTCTTTCTGATTGCGCCTTTTCATGATCATTGCCCTACTTGTACTTTTTTTGTAAGTGCAACTAGGGTCTAGTATTGAAAGTTTTAAATAGGAGTTAGGGTGAAATGTAATTCTATGATCAATGTATCGGATTAAAACAAGCTGCACTCATATTACCAGAGGGATAGGTTGGTTTCAGTGTCAGCCAAAACTAAGATCAGAAATAGAAATCGATTGACGCAAGTTTAATATCAAGTTGCTTTGGAGTTTACGATATATGTCATCTACGTAAAATGGAAAGGTAACTGGTACAGAATATGTTACTCTTTCAAGAACGAAGAAATTAAGGTACTTATGAAGAGTGCATAGGGGACAGGGGAAATGATTTCGCTTGGAGTGAGAATATTTGCAAAGGGGTTTTGTATTTGGAATCTAGCACCACCAGACATATTCAGTCGGCTGGCCACGCTAAACGACATTTTGATTCCTGAGACTTTGACGGTTAGATGCTTATAGCATGTATAAACAAGAGGACCAATGGTCCTGTAAACGCTCACCTGAGAACTGGGATATGCAACCTAAGCTGACCTTGCCGTAAAATACGTCAAGGCCATCCCAGGTTCATGATTTATACATGTACAAACTTTGTAGAGCTGTATTCATTGATGCTTCAGGCCAAGTTTCAAAATCAAAGGCCTTCTGGTTCTGAAGAAGAAGATTTATAATGGTGTTTATTATTTATAGGCATGGCGGCCATCTTGGTTATATGACCTGGACCATTTATATCAGCTTTCACTCGCCTTTCCTAACGATGCTCCACATAAAGTTTGGCTTTGATTGGCAAAGTGGTTTCAGAGAAAAAGATCTTTGAATATTATGGTCATATACATGTATATAGCCCGGAGGTGGGGGCAGACAACCCCCTGAGGATATTTTTTCCATCAATATAAATCTTCTGTCCATTTGCATATTCCCAGCAAGTTTCCCCCATTTAATTACATTCATTCAAATGCATGGACAACTAATGTTGGCCATAAAATAGGTCAAAGTCATCCCAAGGTCATGATTTATATAAACTTTGTAGAGCTCCTCTCCCAGATGCTTCATGCCAAGGTTCAAAATCATAGGCCTTCTGGTTCTGGAGAAGATGATTTATATTTTTTTTTGCTATTTATAGCCATGGCGGCCATCTTGGTCATGTGACCTTGACCACTTATACAAACTTTCATTCTCCCTTCCTAAGAATACTCAACAAGACGTTTGGCTTTGATTGGCCGAACAGTTTCAGAGAAGAAGATCTTTGAATATTATGGTAATATATACATTTATATTGCCCCCGGGTAGGGGCAGACTTGCCCCTGGGGTCCTTTTTTTTCAGAAGTATAAATATTCAGTCCATTTGCCCATTCCCATGAAGTTTTTCCCGTCAAATCACATTTTGACAATTTTCCCCATTCAAATGCATGAGTGACCTATGTTGACCTTGCCGTAAAATAGGTCAAGATCATCCCAGGGTCATGATTTATATAAACTTTGAAGAACTCCTTCCCTTAATGCTTCATGCCAGGTTTCAAAATCATAGGCCTTCTGGTTCTGGAGAAGAAGATTTTTAAAGTTTTTTGCTATTTATAGCCATGGCGGCCATGTTGGTCATGTGACCTTGACTATTTATATCAACTTTCATTCCCTCATCCTAAGGATACTACATATAAAATTTGGCTTTGATTGGTTGAGCGGTTACTGAGAAAATTAAGTTTAACATTTAATTTGTAAATGACCTTTGGCCAAGGTCAAGAAATGACCTTGACCTTTAATTCTCACATCAATTCATTAGCTCTACATGTTGTCTGTATCTACTAACTTTCAGGTCACAGGCTACAAAACTTCCTGAAAAATTCAATGTTTTCACTTTTTTCCATTAAAAAGCCTATGTAACCAAAATTGACCTTGCCGTAAAATAGGTCAAGGTCAACCCAAGATCATGATTTATATAAACTATGATGGGCTAAAGTCACCGATGCTACATACCAAGTTTCGTTGAAATCGGTCCACTGGTTCCAGAGAAGAAGATTTTTTTATGGTTTTTACCATATATGAGCATGGCGGCCATCTTGGTCATGTGACCTGGATCATTTATATAAACTTTCGTTCCCCCTTCCTAAGGATGTTCCACATGAAGTTTGGCTTTGATTGGCCCAGTGGTTTCAGAGGAGAAGATCTTTGAAATTGTGGACGGACGACGACGGACGCCGACGGACGGACGCCGGAGCATGGCCATCCTATAAGCTCACCTTGTGAGCCTTCGGCTCAGGTGAGCTAAAAACAAGTGTTGATCTTGGATAAGCGCAAATGTATAAAACATTTACGGAAAAGTATCATAACCAAATATCTGCAAATCAACCTCTATGTTGCCTGTTTCTCTGGCGTTTGCCTTGAAATTTCACATATTCATTTTTTCATTTTATGATCAATGGATTCAGGAAACTATTATCGGAAATACGAACAAGGCAATCGGGACAAACACTGTGAAGCGTTTTGTTTGCACGACCAGGTCCAGAGAGTATAAAACTGTTTTTATGCTCAACTCAGCTGAGCTTAAAATTTTGAATGTGTCCCATCTAACTTTTTCATCAGTCCATGTGTAAGTGCATTGCATATAGATCGTCATTGTTTCTTCTACTTCATTTATTTCCTGTATTGGTCCGATATCATAAGAAATATAGACGTGTATGAAGTCTGTCTGATTCAAAAGTGGACATATGGTTTTGTCGTATCCCGTTAGTACGTCCGATCGCAATTTAAAAGTGTCTTTATAATGTTGGCCGTACACAATTACAGTTAATATGGACGATAATTTAGTAATATATGTAACACACGTCATACTGTAAGCCAACATAATCCTTACAGCAGTCTCATTACAACTGCATTTTGTATATGAACTTGCTTTCTTTATTCGAAAAAATACATTTGATTTTCTGATAGAAAAAAACGTCTTTTTTTTTTTTTTTTTTGAAACACTAATTTTAAGTGTATTAACGGGTGGCTGTATGCTGTTTACATATCTTTTTTCAATTCATTTCCAAATTGGTTATGTATTTATAATAAAACATAGATCATTAAATATTGAAGATGAGATTTCTATTGATCGTATTATAAGTATTGGCATGAGTTTTACTGAAATCAATAAAAACAATATTAAGCTTTAGAGATGATCCCTGGAGGAGCACACACAACACGAGAAAAAATAATAAAACGAATGTTTGCGAGTGGGTATGTGATGTTAGCAATATACAATACTAATAGCGTTAGTGCTGGTAATTCACCTATTGTATGTTTATTTTTTTCTGTTCACGTTCAATGACCTGCGTGTTAGCTATAGCTCATGGTATTTTATTGAGACGCTCCCTGGATATTCCATTGTTAAGATATTTTAAATTACTATATAATCATAATCGTAACTTGACACGCAAAACAGTGCATGCAGAATAAGTTCCCTTAAGGGTTATTGTTTCGGTCAGGAAAACAATTAAGCGCTTTGGCTAGATGTACAATTTAAGCAAGCAGTATAAATCCATACATTTCATAGCGTGAATTGTTCACTATAAATGAATACAAGAAGTCGCCTTGACATGTAGCAAAACATCAAGCTTTGTTTAAACAACATTATTATCAAGCAAAGAACACTTGAAACTCCGTGTTGTTCAGTAAGTTCCGAAATGATTCTTATTTTCCTTCCATAACGCTTCTTATGCATGACTTGTACCACGTTTGATGCCAACGTATCTACGTATCTGCTTATTTTGCTTATTTTAACACGATGTCCGTTCTAATTTAAACTAATATGTGTTTACATCCTTCGCGGAGATGGACGTATACTTTTCTCGTAACTATGCATGTCTTGCATAATTTAGCTCAGCTGCTTTACCGGGAATCATTTATTGTTTTCGAGTTATGTACTTATGTTAGGCACAGAGATACATGTAAGTTTACCAGGAGATAATATGAGCCGCATCGTGAGAAAACCGGATTTTTGCCTAGGCGAAAACAAAGGCGCAGATCAGCTTCGCGGTAACCGCGAAGCTGATCAGCGCCTTTGTTTTCGCTACTCGGATAGTACAATTCCTCTTCTACTTAAATCCCAAATTTCAAGCTTCTAGCTCCTTTCTGTGCTTGTACAGCCCGGTTTATGTCGGACCTGTTCGGAAACCACATTGTTGGTTTTCCTACGAGGTGGCTCATTTATTGTTTTCGAGTTATGTACTTATGTTAGGCACGGAGATACATGAAAGTTTACCAGGAGATAATATCATTACTACTTTTACATCCCTTCGTCATTTACAATTACAATGATAACTGTCATAATGACGCGCGGTCTGACTTAAAGACTGAAACAGCAAAGCACACTGAACGTCCATACGAGGATAGCAGAAATGTTGAATGGATTGTGCCGAACTGTATGGCAAGCCAAGTGCACATTAATTCTTTTTAACCTAGGTTTGAATTTCAAACCCGGGTTTACATTGTCGAGAACGGTTTCAGGGTTTGCTCATTCCATTTCGAGAATGCCTGCATAAAATGCGTAGGTTATGACTTAACATACTTTACATCGCAATATATTTAATTGTACGCACATGATATCCATTAATGAAAGTATCTTCTTATTTGGCCCCGTGTTATCAACAAAGCCAGAAGGTTCAGAACCCACGTTAAAACTTGTTAGTGAGTATAAAAACACGCAACATTTATGCCTCGATTCAATCAGGATAACCTGTCCGTGTAATGTATGCCCCACTTACACCAACAATTATGTAGTAAAACTAGAGTGTACAGTGGTATACTATAGGAATCTTATGTTACGTCTACACTGGGCCACGTTTTCACCACGTCCTTACTACGTCCTAATCAATTAAAGAACTTGGCGAGGACGGGGTCAAAATGAAACGATTTCTGGTTTGTAAGTTCACACTACGTCCCCACCATATCCTTTTGGGAGTAATATTGTGTAGGTATTATTGTAATCAGCGGGATTCCATCTTATACGTTCATCAATCCAGGTATATTCAAATTGCATTAACACCCTAACAGATCCGTCCATCTCGTTGATTTCTTGTATTCCTCCAATATCGTATGATATATTAACGTGTACTATATCTATCTGGTTTAAAAGAGGTCGTATAGATTTGTCGTACCCTGTCAGCACGTCGGAACGCAGATTAAACGCATTGCTATAATCCTGGCCATGTACAGGTACACTTGACATAAATACTATTAGAAATAATAAAACATCCATAACGAATCCCATGTTGTTCATGGAATGTATCAATTTTATCTTTTTTTAAATCAGTTGCGATCTTTATTGGAAATCCGTAACACTATTATATTCCTCCCTGATTAGACTCTTAAGTCCATCAAAATCTCTACAACAGCATGTATACAATCGCACAACTGATGGTTTATACATTTACGATTTTTTTTTTTTTTTTTTTTTTTTTTTTTTTTTTTTACAGTTTGCAATTATGAAGTATTGTTTCGAAACGTTAATGAAATATTAAGTACAGAATGTTTCATTAGCACATAACTTTAATAAGCTTTAGATAAACTCTAAACGATTTTAATAAGATTGTAAAGAATAGTGTTATGCCATGGTCTACTGTATCTGCTAGATTATTTGTTAAGCCTTGTTTAATCCTGTGACAGAACATGTGACCATGGACTCGGGGTCAACTATGCACATTTGCTTATCGTCTCGTTGGATGCTTAACATTGAATAATCAGTTTATTTGCATTATGACAGGTAATGACAATGTTCCATTAAGTTTCATTTTATGATCAATGGATTCAGGAAACTATTATCGGAAATACGAACAAGGCAATCGGGACAAACACTGTGAAGCGTTTTGTTTGCACGACCAGGTCCCGAGATTATAAAACTTTTTTTTATGCTCAACTCAGCTGAGCTTAAAATTTTGAATGCTCATAATTACTGAAATAGCCCAAATAAATTGATACTTCAGGTTTAAATCACCATATCCTGTAATTATAGCCCCGCTTTGAAAAAGTGGGACTATACTGGATTCACCCTGTCCTTCCGTCGTTCTGTCCTTCCGTTATTCTGTCCTTCCGTTATTCCGTCCATAATTCTGTTACCACTCATAACTTGAGACCCAGCTGTTAGACTTTAACCAAATTTGGCATATGCATCAATATTGACAATATCTACTTATGTATCAATGCATGTGGTTTTCCTCAAATTTGCAGAAGAGTTATTGCCCTTGGATGACCCTACAGCTGTTTATTGATGTCAGAATCTCGTTTCCGCTCAATATCTTGAGAACAAATTGACAGAATCCGACCAAATTTTGTATGCACATTATCATTGACAAGATCTAGCTTGGGATTGTTACCCGTCATTTTTCGCAAAAGTTTGACGGAGTCACGGCCCTTGATTGACGTCAGAATTTTGTTTCCGCTCAATATCTTGAGAACGAATTTACAGAATCCGACCAAATTTTGTATGCACATTAACATTGACAAGATCTAGCTTGGGATTGTTGCCCGTCATTTTTCGCAAAAATTTGATTGAGTTATGGCCCTTGATTGATGTCAGAATTTTGTTTCCGCTCAATATCTTGAGAACGAATTGACAGAATCTGACCAAATTTTGTATGCACATCAACATAGACAAGATCTGGCTTGGGATTGTTGCCCATCATTTTTCGCAAAATATTAACGGAGTTACGGCCCTTGATTGACGTCAGAATTTCGTTTCCGCTCAATATCTTGAGAACGAATTGACAGAATCCGACCAAATTTTGTATGCACGTCATCATTGACAAGATCTAGCTTGGGATTGTTACCCGTCATTTTTTTGCAATATTTTGATGGAGTTACGGCCCTTGATTGACGTCAGAATTTCGTTTCCACTCAATATCTTGAGAACGAATTGACAGAATCCGACCAAATTTTGAATGCACGTCATCATTGACAAGATCTAGCTTGGGATTGTTACCCGTCATTTTTCGCAAAATTTTGACGGAGTTACGGCCCTTGATTGACGTCAGAATTTCGTTTCCGCTCAATATCTTGAGAACGAATTGACAGAATCCGACCAAATTTTGTATGCACGTCATCATTGACAAGATCTAGCTTGGGATTGTTACCCATCATTTTTCGCAAAATTTTGACAGAGTTGCACCCTTGATTGACGTCAGAATTTCGTTTCCGCTCAATATCTTGAGAACGAATTGACAGAATCCGACCAAATTTTGTATGCACGTCATCATTGACAAGATCTAGCTTGGGATTGTTACCCGTCATTTTTCGCAAATTTTTGATGGAGTTACGGCCCTTAATTGACATCAGAATTTCGTTTCCGCTCAATATTGATGTGCACACAAAAATTGACAGAATCCGACCAAATTTCGTGTGCACATCAACATTGACAAGATCTAGCTAGGGATTGTTACCCGTCATTTTTCGCAAAATTTTGACGGAGTAACGGCCCTTAATTGACGTCAGAATTTCGTTTCCGCTCAATATCTTGAGAACGAATTGACAGAATCTGACCAAATTTTGAATGCACGTCATCATTGACAAGATCTAGCTTGGGATTGTTACTCGCCATTTTTCGCAAAATTTTGATGGAGTTACGGCCCTTGATTGACTTCAGAATTTCGTTTCCGCTCAATATCTTGAGAACGAATTGACAAAATCCGACCAAATTTTGTATGCACATCATCATTGACAAGATCTAGCTTGGGCTTGTTACCCGTCATATTTCGCAAAATTTTGACGGAGTTATGGCCATTTATTGAGGTCAGAATTTCGTTTCCGCTCAATATCTTGAGAACGAATTGACATAATCAGATCAAATTTTGTATGCGCATCAATATTGACGAGATCTAGCTTGTGATATTTACCTGTCATTGTTTTTTTCACCCTTCAAAAAAGCTGAGAAGCGGGGCTATAGTCAGATTCTCTGACAATTCTAGTTCATCTTGCTTATAAATGTTAAAATGCCAACAACTGGCCAACAACTGTTGGCATTTTAACATTTCTGAGCAGGGTTAATTTTAGTCTCAGCTGAGTCGAGCATGAAAAATGTTTTATATCCTCGGGGCCAGGGGGTTTGCTTGCCATCTTATTTGTTTTTGTGAATAAATTAACCAGAAGGAACGCAACAGAAAAGGTAGAGGCTTATACATGCACCGGACATTGGGTACAGTTACAGCTTAAAACAACAGAATTGGGTATCTCGCGGAGAAGCATATATTTAGATTCTGGTTTTTGAATCTCATAGATATACCATAGTGCGGAGAACATATGTGTGATTTATACTGCTTGACATACCATAGCCTGTTTGTCAGCAAACCGAGCCACAGTAATCAGCCTGCGTGGTGACATCAAGACAAAATAAGCTTCTCACAACTGAAAGAGGATCCAATGTAAACTGTGTGCTTTCTTAAAGGACATTTACAACCAACTGAGTGCAATCATTCACAGTTCAGATGACCAAGAGGAAAGTTCTTTAGCTGCAACATTTGGACAACAGGCCTGGTTTGACGCAAATGATGACATTAATTGTAGGTTTCTTAAAGTAAAACCACCAAATGCACAAGGCATATCACGACGCTCAGTAATCAAGCAAGCAGTCTACAGCAACATTTATAAGGCAGTCCAGACCAAACTCAGGGAAATTTAAGACGCCTGGCTGTGACAAAAGTCTTTTGTTGTAAGCAAGGACTTGATGTCATGAAAATCATTTGAAAAGTCAAAATATTACCCATTGCACATAGAAGAACTCTTCTTACAGATAAAGATGATTTCTTGGAAACTGGTGGGAAGAACACTTCAATAGTTAGCTCAATCCTCCATTAAGCAATCGACAGATTTTACTTCCATAGATAGAGTGTAATATCGTAAATACTAAAACACATGCTAATTGCAGATGATTCCTGCTGATGTCTGTAGGGCTGGAGGCTACTAATGGTAAATAATCGAAACATACTCTTCAGATAAGGGCACGGTGATGATGAGGTCACTACAAGAAATACTACAGCCACTGTTTGGGGGAATGCGTGCAAATTTCTTGGAGCGTAATGGAATCAGGCTTGACATCGTTACTGAATGTCTACAAGGCCGTGTTACTACCCACTTAATAATATGCAATGTGAGACCTGGGTAGTATAGATCTACATGTTACAATGTAGCGCAAACGGGCTGAATCATTTTCGCTAATGCTGTTTGAGAATAAGGCACGACGGTCATATTGTTAAGCTGAATCAATAAAAAGTACAAGTAGGCAAAGATCAGGAAAAGGCGCAATCAGAAAAAGATTCCCACTCCAAAAACCGAGGTGGGAAAAAACCAAACTAACAATCAGGTACTTATACCATGAAACATATCGTAAGCCGAATGAGCAGCTATTTTCCCAATAGGTGGCCACTCAGTTACCTTAACTTAACTAAAAATATGAAAACATACATAAGGCGCCAACAGCACAAAAAATTTTTAAACACCAAGACATAAAACAAAAAGAACCACTACAGAAGTATCGACTTGGAACGATCAGTAACACAAAGTTACTGGCGGGCTTAAACCGGTTTTACTGGTACCTAACCTCACCCTCAGCTTCTGCAGTGGTTCACAACATTTAGTTAGTTCTTCGGTCCTCGTGGTGAATCTCTAACTAGTCAATGAATCATCAAGAACAAACAAATAAATCATGATATACATCCTGATGAATCAAAAACCAGGACTCACAGATTGAGTAAGCTGCCCGACGATGGAGATCCCTGGGCGCCGAATAACCTACTAACTCCGGAGCAAAAGAAAAACACCAGTTGGACCCCGGTGGGCCAAGCAACAGACAAGAAGCTCCGGCCCCAACCAACTAAAATGAATAGCTTTAAGTCGGGGCCATCATAGAGTCTGACATGTATCACCATGCACGTACACAGTTATCAGTACAACCACGACGAAAACTACTACAAAATACACAGCCGCGAGCGTAAACAGTATCCAGTCAATGATTCTGCTGACATCTTTCTATGAAACTTCAGTGAAAGCGGGTTGCAATTCTTTGCTGCTCATCATTAGCGGGTTCTTCTGTTACAATTCTTTGCTGCTCATCATCAAATGCTTTATGCAATTGCCAGTTATCTCCAACATGCCGAATGCCAAAGTCCGGCTGTGTTGTACGACGAACCCTTCCATTTGCTAATGTTGGCCCAACTACTTCGTTAGAAACACATTCCTGCTCTATCTTGCTTTCTGCGGTTATTGCATGACACGTTTTCCTTTTTGTGCAGCAACAACAAAGCCATGCTGGCACAGGATTCTTCTCGTCTTTGTAATACAGCAGGATATTCAGAATTGTTGCAAGCGTCACAAATACACTTTGCAGCACATACAGACCAACGAAGTATAAGAGTAGCGGCAGGGGACTCGACTTCTTTGGTATAGTTTCACTGATGATAGTCAGAAACACAATTAGAGCGAGGAGGAGTGTACTAGAGTATGAAATTCTCTCTCCGGATTCAGGGGGCAAGAGGAAAGCCATAAAACTCATAAGGCTCAGCAATATTTTAGGTATGATAACAATGACGATAACAAAATATGGCGTTCGTTTCATTTTTAGATTTACTCCATACATAACTCCGTACTCGGCTCTGGCTTCAGACATTATGAGCTCCCACATTCCATTGTCAAAGTGGTATTTTAACGGTGCTTCCTTGTTCACTGCATGCAGCCGTGCTTCAGTACTAAAATAACCTGTGAGCATGAACCAGACAGGACATTCCTGTGTATCAAATGGGTAAAACTCAATGTTAATCCTACACGACACACTAACGAGACTCAGAGACTCATGGGGTTCCATAAGAAAGCTGGGCCAGTAGGAAAATAACGCACAGTGGCCACACCGTAATCCAAAGATACGCCGGATTCAGCAGATGCAATAATAACAAAATCTGGCTTCCAAACTGTATCAGTAGGTAGCAAGAGAGAAGTCGTATTGCGGTATCTAAGGTGTTTTATCTAATTTTTTCATCTGTCCATGTGTAAGTAAATTGTATATAGATCGTCATTGTTTCTTCTACTTCATATATTTCCTGTATTGGTCCGATATCATAAGAAATATTCCGTCTGATTCAAAAGCGGACGTATGGATTTTTCGTATCCCGTTGGCACGTCCGAACGCAATTTAAAATTGTCATTATAATGCTGACCGCGCACATGTACAGTTAATATGAACGATAATATAGTAATATATGTAACACATGTCATACTATAAGCCCACATAATCCTTAAAGCAGTCTCGTTTCATTTAACTTGCTTTCTTTATTTGAAAAAACAAATACATTATAGTTTCTGTTATAAAATAGCGTTTTTTAAACACTAATTTTAAGTTCACTAACGGATGGCTGTATGCTGTGTTAATAGGTCTACTTTCAATATTTATTTCCATTTTTGTTCTCACAATTCGTTCCTGGATATTCCATTGTTAAGATGTTTCAAATTACTACATAATTATATTTGTAATTTGACAAGCACAACGGTGCACGAAGAGTAAGTTCTATTAAGGGTTATTGTTTAAATCTGGAAAACAAAAGCGCTTTAGTTGGATGTACAATTTAAGCATGGAAGCAGATGAAAGCAGTGTAAATCCATATATGTCAGATGTATAGAATAAGTCGCCTTGACACTTAGCAAAACATTAAGCTTTGTTGAAACATCATGATAAAACACAAAACTCCGTATGTTCAGTAAGTTCCAAAATGATCCTTATTTTCTTACCGTTACGCTTTTTATGCATGACCTGTACTAAGTTTGGTGCCAACGTGTCTACGTATCTGCTTAATATTTTAACACGATGTTCGTTCTAGTTGAAATTAATGTGTGTTTTACTTCGTTCGCGGGGATCAATGTTTACTTTTCTCGTATGTCTGGCATAATTCAGCCCAGTTGCTTTAACGGGAATGATTTGTCAAGTTGGGTATTATTTTTATCGAGTTATTTAGAACCCTTGACAATAAGTCTATGGAACTGATGAGATAAAACATATGAGGTTACCAAAATCTAATACTTAATTGGTTTACATGTCCTACTAAGTGCATTTATCACTCTTGCAACTATTCTGAGTCTCCGCCTGAATTAAAGAGATGATCTAGAGGCAGTTTGATCTTAGCTCTGCTTCTGTTGCCTAAAAACGCAACATTCATGTAGAACCATCTGATCCCGCCGACCATCATAATGAAAATAACGGACACTATCATAACATCAGAAGTCGAAATTGAGTTAAAGTTATAATGGGCTTGCCATAATGTTGTACCGTGGCGAAGAGATTCTAAAGGATGCTGTATTGTTTAAGTTTATGAGATAATATTTAAAATTGTCCCAAAACATAATCCTATAAATTCGTGCCATAAATAGATTCAGTAAAATGTTATCTGTTAAATAATGGGTCCACCTTTGTCATTTAATTTGCAGAATTTCATTTATTACATTAAATATCATTAATACGATTTTTAAAGGGTTTCGATGTCATGATATATTCATTTGATCTTTCTGACAACTACATCTATATACTTGTACTATCTGAATTCAGTTTAGCTTCTTAATATAATAATGATAACAAACACTATAAAGACAACAACAAAGTACACGATAGACATAATAAACATAATCCAGTCAGCAATTCTGCTAACATCCTTCCACGTGATTTCGGTTTTAGCCTCACCCGTTGTTCTGGTACCTTGCTGGTCGTAGCCAGGTGACCTATATAACTGCCAGTTGTTTTCGGCTTGGTACCTTCCGTACGATGTAGACTCGCGGATCCTACTATTGGTGCCATTTGGAATTGACAAATTGGCCCGCAGATGAATTCCATTGGAACTAAATGGACCTCGTGATGACGCTGGTTCCTTAGTCGTTTCCAAGAATCCTTCAGTAATATATTGCTGCCCACTTCCGCGTTTTCTGCAGCAATTGCAAAGCCACGATGGCACCGGCTCGTGATCGTCTTTGTAGAACAGTCTTAGATTTAGTATGGTTGCAAATGTGATTAGTGCACTCAGCAACACATGCAGACCAATGAAGTACGATACTATCGGCAGCGGGCTGGATGTCTTGGGAAGATTATCACTTACGATAGTTAGGAACACCATAAGAGCGAGAAGGAGTGTTATAGAATATGACATTCTCTCTCCTGAATCGGGAGGCAAGAGGAAAACCATAATACTCATAAGGCTCAGCAACATTATAGGAATGATAACGATGATAATGATAAATGTTGGTTTTCTCGTCACTGTCAGATTAACTACATAAAGTACCAAAGCATTAGCACTGGCTTTTGCCTTTGTAAGGTTCCAAATTGGGCTGTCAAGGTAGTAGCGTAACGGTGGTTCCACATTTACAGCATGCAATTGTACTTCCGTGTTAAAGTAGTCCGCAAGCAAAAACCAGAAGGCACATTTCTGAGTATCAAACGGATAATATTCAATGTTTATTATACACCCCGTGCTTACGATGTTCATGGGATACCACAATTTAGCGTGTCCGCTAGGAAAATAGCGTACATTGGTCACAGATGAGTCCAGAAACTTGTCAGGGTCACCAACAGCGACTATTTCAGGCTTCCATACTGAATCTTTTGGCAGTAATATTGTGTAGGTATTATTGTAATCAGCGGGATCCCATCTAATACGTTCATCAATCCAGGTATATTCGAATTGCATTAACACCCTAACAGATCCGTCCATCTCGTTGATTTCTTGTATTCCGCCAATATCATAGGTTACATTAACGTGTACTATGTCTACCAGATTTAAAAGGGGACGTATAGTTTTGTCATACCCTGTCAGTACGTCCGAACGAAGATTAAACGCATTTTTATAATCCTGACCATATACACGTTCACTTGACATAAATGCTACAAGAAACAATAAAGCGTTCCCAACTAATCCCATGTTCTTCATTGAATGCATCAATGTTATGGTTTTTAAATCAGTTGCAATCTTAGTTGCAAACCTGTAACACTATTATATTCCTCCCTTTTTAGATTCCGAAGTCCATCAAAATCTATATACAATCGCCCAACACTGTTTACATATAATTTATACATTTACAATTGTTTTTACAGTGCGCATTTATAAAGTATTGTTTTGAAACTATAATTTTGAAATGTTTCATTAACACAAAATTTAGATAATCTTTAAATAAACTCTAAACGATTATTAACAGGATTGTAAATAATAGTGTTAAGACAATGGTCCCCTGTATCTTCTATATTATTTGTGAAGTCTTGTTTAATCCTGTGACAGAACATGTGACTATGGACTCGGGTCTAGCTATGAACATTTGCTTATCGTCTCGTTGGATGCTTAACAATGAATAATCAGTTTATTTGCATTATGACAGGTAATGGCAATGTTCCATTAAGTTTCTTTTTATGATCAATTGATTCAGGAAACTATTATCGGAATTACGAACAAGGCAATCGGGACAAACACTATAAAGTGTTTTGTTTGCACGACCAGGTCCCCAGGTTATAAAACGTTTTTCATGCTCAACTCAGCTGAGCTCAAAATTTTGAATGCTCATAAATAACTGAAATAGCCCAAATGAATTGAAATTTCAGGTTCAAATCACCATATCCTGTTATTTATCTTGCTTATAAATATTAAAATGCCAACGATTGTTGAATCGTTGGCATTTCAACATTTATGAGCAGGATAAATTTTAGTCTCAGCTGAGTTGAGCATGAAAAAAGTTTTATAACCTCGGGGTCAGGGGTTTCTTGTCATCTTATTTGTTTTTGTGAAGAAATTAACCAGAAGGAATGATAAAAAAGGTAGAGGCTTATAAATGCACCTGACATTAGGTACAGTTAGAACCAAAACCTTACACACTAAAATGACAGAATTTTGTATCTCGCAGAGGAACACATAGTAATTACATGTACTTCGATTCTGGTTTGCGAATCTCATATATTATAATATAGTGCGGACAACATATGTGTGACTGATACTGCTGGGCCGGCCATAGCCTGTTTGTCAGCAAACCGGGCCGCAGTAATCAGTCTGCAGGTGGACTCCAGGACACAAAAGCTTCTCACAACTGAAAGCCTGTCAAAGCTGATCCAATATAAAGCTTTCTTAAAGGATTCAATCACAGTTCAGAGGACCAAGACGAAAACTGAGCATTTTTTAACTGTTCATTCTTTAGCTGCAAAATTACGACAACATGCCTGGTTTAACGCGAATGATGACGTTAATTGGGGGTTTCTTAAAGAAAACCACCGAATGCACAAGGCATATTACGACGATGCAAGCTCAGTCATCAAACAAGTAATATACAGCCGAACATTTGTAAGCCAGTCATGCGCGGATCCAAAGGGGGGTGGGGGGCGGGGGTCCGGACCCCCCCCCCCTGGAATTTGAAAATTTTACCTATAAAAAGGTTATTTCGGGATTTTTGGGGGATTGGACCCCCCCTCGTGTGTGACCAAAAATTACAATTTTCTTTGGACCCCCTCTCATGAAAATTTCTGGATCCGCGCATGCCAGTTAAGACAAATCCCGTGAAAATTTAATACGACTGGCTGTGGAAAAAATATGTAGAGAAATTCAGACTGGTTGACAGAAAGGAATTAAAAAAAGTTCATTATGCCATGAAAATCATTTATGCTTCGCAGAGTTCAGAAGTTATAATATTACCCAGTGCACATAAAGGAAGTCTTCTTACAGATAAAAATGACGTGGTTTAATATAAGACCGGTTGAAGCCCGCCAGTAATTTTATATTACTGATCGTTCCAAGGCGATACTTCTGTTGTGGTTCTTATTGTTTTATGTCTTGGTGTTTAATTTTTGTGCTGTTGCCGCCTTATGTATGTTATCATATTTTAGTTAAGTTTAGGTAACTGAGTGGCCACCTATTGGGAAATAGCTGCTCATTCGGCTTACTAAATGTATTCATGGTCTTAGTACCTTATTGTTAGTTTGTTTTTTCCCGCCTCGGTTTTTGGAATGGGAATCTTTTTCTGATTGCGCCTTTTCCTGATCGTTGTCTACTTGTACCTTTTTGGAAAGGTGGGAAGAACACTTCAATAATTATCTCAGTCCTCCATTAAGCATCAATGACGATCCTATCGACACACTTCCATAGATACAGTGTAATGTTCTGTTTAATGAATTTCCAACCGTAGATGAAACAATACAGGCATTAAAACACATACGGCCTGAATGCAGATACAATTCCTATGTCTGTAGGGCTGGAGGCTACTCATGGTAAATAATCGAATCCTAGTCTTCAGAACAGGGGACAGTGATGATGAGGTCACTGTAAGAGTTGCTAAAGCCACTGTTTGGAGGAATACGTGCAAATTTCTTGGAGCGTAATGGAATCAGGCTTGACATATAACTGAAAGTCTACAAGGCGGTGGTATTGCCCACTGAATGATATGCAACGTGAGACTTGAGTAGTATACATGTTACAATATAACGCAAACGGGCTGAATCATTTTCGCTAATGCTGTTTGAGAATAATTAAAAATAAGACCATATTGGTAAGCTGAATCAAACATGTATCATTATGCACTATAAATATACATTTTAGTTCCTGGATACAGTTATCAGTAAAAACACGACGAAAACTACTACACAATACACAGCCGCGAGCGTAAACAGTATCCTGTCAATGATTCTGCTGACATCTTTCCATGACACTTCAGTGAAAGCGGGTTCTTCTGTTACATTCTTTGCTGCTCATCACTAAATGCTTTATGCAATTGGCAGTTATCTTCAACACGCTGAATGCCAAAATCCGACTGTGTTGTACGAAGAACCCTTCCGTTTGCTAATGTTGGCTCAACTGCCTGATTAGAAACGCATTCCTGTGCACAGCATCTTGAGGTCTGGGTAGTATACATATTATAATGTCGAGCAAAAGGGCTGGATCATTTTCGCGGATGCTGTTTGAGAATAAGGCGCGATGGACATATTGGTTAGCTGAATCAATTACATGTATGTATCACAATGCACTATCAATGTACATTTTAGTTCCTGGATACAGTTATCAGTACAAACACGACGAAAACTACTACAAAATACACAGCCGCGAGCGTAAACAGTATCCTGTCAATGATTCTGCTGACATTTATTTATTTATTTATTTATACAATGTTTTAAGAGGGTGACGCGCTTAGCTTCATCAGCTATTCTACCTTGCGGCCCTCTGTATAACAATTATGTACATATATACAAACAATCAAATGAGCACAAACAATACATATTCTCTTAAAATAACATTAAAAATAATAAATAAATAAAAGGAATAGAACACTTGACGGATAAAACAACTATTAAATTTAAAACACGAATGAGCGTATAAAACATTTTGCTTGGTTACTAGTATTTTTAGGAATCGGTTAAATTTAACATTTGGATAAAGGTTTTTTCTACATTTGTAGCATTGCTCACGGTAAAAATATACTGACAAATCTTTTGAAATCAGGCTTCAAAATATATTAAAATAGAAAGATACTTGCATGATGGAGCCGGAGCATTACGAAGAGCTGCTCCACGAACCACCTCCCAGCTCTGCAGGTACATAATATGCCTGCAGCAGTTGAGACAAAATTATATTAGCTAAAGTGGCCAAAATCACATATCATTGTTGCACTCAAATGATATTAAGAACATAACATAAAATGATGCTTTGCTGCCTTTTTAAAACTGTCAAGTGTAGTTGACGTTTTTATCTCGCCCGGTAAAGCATTCCATAGTTTTGGCGCTGAAGCCGAAAATGAACTATCATACAGGGTGGTCTTGGATCTAGGTACCTTCAAAGAGCCGTCTGTAACTGAACGTAGATAACGGGTATGGATTTCAGATAAGGGTTTAATCAAGTCAGAAATATACTCGGGAGTAAGGTTATTTAATGCTTTATAAGTTAAAACTGCTTTATTATAATTATGTCTGTATGGAACTGTTGGCCAACCTAGTTCAGCGAACATTTCTGGGGACGGTGTGTTGTAGTCTGTTTTTAGAATAATGCGAGCTGCGCGTTTTTGCAATTTCGATATTCGTTCAATATTATATTTTGAAGTTGTTCCCCAGGTGTTTGAACCATAATCAATTAATGGAAGAATATATCCCTGATAAAAAAGTTTTTGGATTTCAGTCGGAATGTACGTGGATAGTTGTCTTAAAAGTGAGATTTTAGAGGATATAGTCGAGCATAGGTAATCTATATGTACCGTCCATGTTAGATTTTCGTCAATAAATACACCCAGCAGCTTTTGTTTGTTAACTTGTCTTAATGTATTGCTATCTATTTGAATGTTAAGTGCAGAGGCTTCACGGGTTTTAGGTCTAGTTCCAAGCACCATACATGTAGTTTTATCATAGTGGATTCTCATTTTATGTTGTTTTGCCTAAGTTTTTGATTTATCTCCATCATGTTGTAGCTTTGGTGCTATCTCGGTTTCGTTTTTTCCACTGATGTGATAAGTAGCATCATCTGCAAAAAAGTCAATAAAGCAATGGTCCATATGTAGAGGTAAGTCATTTATAAAAAATAGAAATAGGGTGGGCCCTAAGATCGAACCTTGGGGTACGACTGATTTGACCAGTGCTGGTTTTGGTATACCTTGGTTGCATTCGATAACCTGTTGACGTGTGTTTAAATAAGAAGACAATAAATTTAGCGTGGTATGTTTGCATTTATATAGAGAAAGTTTTTTTATGAGCAAAGAATGGTCGACAAGATCAAAAGCTTTCCGAAAATCAAGAAACACCGTACCAACTAAATCTCCATTATCTATACACGTTAACCATTGGTCGATCAATTTAACAAGAGCCGTTTGACAACTGTGTTTTTGTCTGAAACCAGATTGATTAGGATGTATTAACTTGTATTTATTTAGAAACGCCATAAGATGTTTGTTGATGTGTTTTTCAAATATTTTAGATAATGTAGGTAAAATAGATATTGGCCTATAGTTTACAGGGTCAGATTTAGAACCACCTTTATGTATGGGATAAACTTTAGCCACTTTAAGTTGTTCGGGAAATGTTGCTGTTTTTATGCTTTTGTTGATAAGAGCTGCTATTGATGGTGCCAAAATATTATTCGCCAGTTTGAGTATCCTGGGTCCGATGCCGTCAAGACCAGTTGCTGTTGCTATGTTTAATCCGTTTATGAATTCAGAGACCTGAGTCTCCGTTATAAACGGTATTTCGAAACGCACATTATTCGGAATTCTTTGTGTAATAAAAAGGTACAAGTAGGCAAAGATCAGGAAAAGGCGCAATCAGAAAAAGATTCCCACTCCAAAAACCGAGGTGGGAAAAAACCAAACTAACAATCAGGTACTTACACCATGAAACATATCGTAAGCCGAATGAGCAGCTATTTTCCCAATAGGTGGCCACTCAGTTACCTTAACCTAACTAAAAATATGAAAACATACATAAGGCGCCAACAGCACAAAAAATTTTAAACACCAAGACATAAAACAAAAAGAACCACTACAGAAGTATCGACTTGGAACGATCAGTAACACAAAGTTACTGGCGGGCTTAAACCGGTTTTACAGGTACCTAACCTCACCCTCAGCTTCTGCAGTGGTTCAGTGATAAACAAGAAATAAGAAATCATATTAAGAAAATACTAAACATAGATACCAACGTTTAACATGAATAACGGAAAGCAGAGTGAGCAGCTATTGAAGGTATTAGGTGGTCACAGTGCTAGCTTGGACAGAACAAGTAAATGCAGAGGGCTAAGTGAACAGCCATTATATTCGGGTGGTCACAAAGCCATGCAACATGAAACTCGTAATTGGAATAACTTTGATAAGTGTGAACCAGAACAGCAGTACCGCCTTGGCACGGTCAGTTATAAAATAACTGGGGGGCTTAAAATAAAATCGTTTAATTTAGTAAAGTCAGGACTAGGTGTTGACTCGTCATCATTTTCCGAAAACAGTTCACTTATTTTTGCAAAGTAATTATTTAGTCTGAACGCGACTTCCTCTGAACTTGTAGATGTTTTACCATCAACGCAGAGTTCATCAGGGATAGAGTTCTGGGAGGATATGGAGTCATTAGTTGCGGTGCGAAGATGTTTCCATATTGTCTTTGTATCTTTCGAATTTGTGATAGATTCAGAAAAATGTTGTTTCTTTGCTTTTCGTATAAGTTCCTGGGTTTTGTTACGGTACTTTTTATAATCAGACCAGTTTCCATTCTGTTTACTTTTATCCCTTAGCATTCGAGATTCTAAAATATCCTGATTGAACCATTCGGGTAAACGTTTGGATTTTACCCTTTTTGTTTTCAATGGAGCATGACGATCTAACTGATTCTTTATAATTGAATACCACGCTGAACAATCTTCATTTATATCAGAGACAGGTAATAAGTATTTAAACGGCTCCATGTCGGCACCCAGATCCTGTAGAAATTGAGATTCGTTAAACGTTTTGAACGATCTGTACGTTGTTGATATGTGTTCATTTTTTGATACTTTATTTTTTATTTTACGTGAAAAACAAATGGGATAGTGATCACTTGTCGAGTATACTGGTACAAAGCACTCAAAAATATTATCAGGATTGGAAGTGTAAACATGGTCAATTAAAGTTGATGAAGACTTAGTTACTCGAGTTGGTTCCGTAACCAGTTGTGTAAGATCAAATAGTTGTATTAAATTCAGCCACTTGCTGTTAGAACATGCATGATAATCAATGTTTACATCCCCCATAATAATCATTTCGAGACCTGAAATCTGAGCGGCTGACAGCTCCTCTTCCAACAAATCAATCCACGGAGATTTTTCATCAGGAGGGCGGTAAAGCGTGCATATAAGGAAGGGTTTCGAATTGGGAAGTATTATTTCTGACCAAATAGTTTCAATGTTTGAAATTTCGAACTCTTTTCTACGTAAACACTTTATCGATTTTCGATAGTAGAAAATTAAGCCACCCCCGGATTTGTCGTTTGTTTCATATCTATCTTTGCGGAAAAAATCATAACCACATATATTTAGCCGATTGTCATCAATAGTTTGTTCTAAAAAAGTTTCACAGATGCCAAGTAGATCGGGACTATTATCTGTGCTTAATGTTAACTGGAGTTCGTCTAATTTAGGCAAAAAATGTCGTATATTCAAATTAGCAACATGAAAACCTTTTTTGGCAAAGTTAAACTCGGAATTCAAGATTGGATTATTTTGTACGGGGTTGGGGGAGGTGCTGTCAGGAGTCAAGACATCGGATATAACTTTGACAGGCGAGGCATGCAACTGGCCAGTACTGCTGGAGTTAAATTGATCAGGTTTGGCTAGTAACAACGGTTCAAAAGAGTTTCTCAATGACATAAGAGTTGGCTGAACCAGTTGTACATTAGAACATTCTATACGCTCCAGGTTTTCCTAGCGCATCGATCGACCTGACCACCCCTCTGTCCTATCATTGAACCAGCATTCTTGGGTAACATGTCCATTTTTCATACAAATATGGCAATACTTGTTTGTTTGTCTTCTAAGATGTCCAGGCCTATCATTGTTACCTGATCTACGCACTCCATGTTGAGCCGGCGTGCGATACATGTATGAGGGTTTATTTCTACCTGTGGGTTGCACCTGTGATGTGACACGATGAACTTTGTCTATGTTTGATAACAATTTCTTGGTGCCATAATTGTTTAAATGCAATTTGTCTTTCAGATAGTAAGATTCAGGCAATTCACCTGAAGCCAAAAGAAAACTATCATAATTGTCAATGAATTCCGTCTCACAGGTATCGCATAGCTGTCTCAACTTTTCGTTATATGGGCTCAAGTCAACAGTTTCTCTAGGCAGCAACCCTGAAACAATCACGCGGTGATCGTTTTCCTTGAGAGCCTATGAGTTGTTCATACTCATCAGAGAATGTCTCTAGATCAGCGCCACTGTGGGCATCATTACCCCCGACCTGCAGTATAACTGTTTTGCAGCTATCCAAATTATATTCAGACAATTTGGTTTTGATTGTGTCAATTTTTGCGCCGGAAAAGGTTCTGACTGCCGTCGATCTATGACACTTCAGTGAAAGCGGGTTCTTCTGTTACAATTCTTTGCTGCTCATCATTAAATGCTTTATTCTTGCATAGATATCTATGCGCATAGCTGTTTGAAACCGTTTCCGATTGGTCGAAAGCCGTGTTCAAACTGCAAAACCCATGTTCAAATCATGAAATTCACGTGCCATTTGAACATGGGTTTTGGCCGACGTCATTGGTCAATGCGACGTGACGTCATGTGTTTTGTAGAAACAAAATGGCCGACGTTGAAGAAGCTCCGCGGTTTCGGTGAGTTTTTACGTTGTTAATGTTATTTTCATGAGGTTTCAAGTGGATTAGAGTGAAAATGCAAGAAAAGCGATCAACCATGGTTTGTTTCATGGTTTGTTTGCCTGCGGCCTTGTGTTCAAACACCTTCCTCGTGAT
This sequence comes from Rugalucina vietnamica, assembly GCA_964017185.1. Lineage (NCBI taxonomy): Eukaryota > Metazoa > Mollusca > Bivalvia > Lucinida > Lucinidae > Rugalucina > Rugalucina vietnamica. The sequence continues at coordinate 9,876,727 of OZ024878.1, forward strand.
CCATCGAATGTTTGAACACTGAAAACCATGGTTGATCCCTATATTCAATTGCCGGTTCTCTCCAACATGCTGAATACCAAAATCCGACTGTGTTATATGAAGTACGATGTTGGCTCAACTACTTCGTTAGAAACACATTCCCGCCTCCTCGTGCTTTCTGACACGGTCTACGTCTTCTGAAGCAACAACAAAGCCATACTGGCACAGAAATTTTGTCGTCTTTGAAATACAGACGGAGATTCAGAATTGTTGCAAGCGTGACAAATACACTTTGAAGCACATACAGACCAACGAAATATAAGAGTAGCGGCAGGGGACTTGACTTCTTTGGTATAGTTTCGCTAATGATAGTCAGAAACACAATTAGAGCGAGGAGGAGTGTAATAGAGTATGACATTCTCTCTCCGGATTCAGGGGGCAAGTAGAAAATCATCAAACTCAAAAGGCTCAGCAACATAACAGGTATGTTAACAATAATGATAACAAAATATGGCTGTCGTTTCATTTTTAGATTTACTCCATAGATAACTCCGTGCTCGGCTCTGGCTTCAGACATTATGAGCTCCCACATTCCGTTGTCAAGGTGGTATTTTAACGGTGCTTGCTTGTTCACTGCATGTACTAAAATAACCAGTGAGCATGAACCAGACAGGACATTCATGTGTATCAAAAGGGTAAACCTCGATGTTAATCCTACACGACACACTAAGGAGACTCATGGGGTTCCATAAGAAAGCTGAGCCAGTAGGAAAATAACGCACAATGGTCACACCATAATCCAAAGATACACCAGAATCAGCAGATGCGATAATGACAAAGTCTGGCTTCCAAACTGAACCAATAGGTAGCAACATAGAAGTTGTGTTATGGTAACCAGATGTGTTCCATCTCATCTTTTCATCAGTCCATGTGTAAGTGAATTACACAAAGATCGTCATTGTTTCTTCTACTTCATTTATTTCTTGTATTGGTCCGATATCATAAGAAATATAGACGTGCATCAAATCCGTCTGATTCAAAAGTGGACGTATGGCTTTGTCGTATCCCGTTAGTACGTCCGATCGCAATTTAAAAGTGTCATTATAATGTTGACCTTGCACATGTTCAGCTAATATGAACGATAATATAGCAAAATACGTAACACACGTCATATTGTAAGCCAACATAATTCGTACAGCAGTCTCGTTTCAATTGTATTTTTATATGAACTTGTTTTCGTTTTTTTAAAAATACATTTGAGTTTCTGTTAGAAAATAGCGCTTTTTGAAACACTATATAAATTTAAAGTTTACTAGCGGGTGGCTCTATGCTGTTTATAAATCTACTTTCGATTCATTTCCTTTTTTGTTTCTAACAATTCGTTATGTTTTTATTCAAAACATAGATCACATTAAATATTGAAGTTGAGATTTCTATTCAATCGCATTATAACTTTACTGAAATCGATAAAAAAACACAATATTAAGCTTTAGAAATGATCCCCAGTGGAGCAGATGAGAGGAATGCGAATGTAAACGAATATATACGAGTGGGTATGTGATGCTAGCAATATACAATATTAATCGCGGTCAAGGGAGATAGTTAGTACTGGTAATTCACCTATTGTATGTTTAATTCTTTGCTCTTCACGTTCAATGACGATCCATCTTACCCTGCGTGTTAGCTATAGCTCATGGTATTTTATTGACCCGCTCCCTGGATATTCCATTATTAAGATATTTTAAATTACTTCATAATTATACTCGTAACATGACACGCAAAACAGTGCATGCTGAATAAGTTCCATTAAGGGTAACAGTCAGGAAAACAATTAAGCGCTGTAGCTGGATGTATACGTAGCAGTGTAAATCCACACATTTCATAGTGTGAAGTGTTCTCTATGAACATTACGAAAACTTGCCCATGCAATATACAGAGATTTTTTCACCTGTAAAAATTGAAAATTTCGTGAGAAATTTTTTCGATATTTTTCTTATTTTTGCTCCAAACATAGATTGTGGGTACACGTTAGAACCGCCTCGGCGAGGCGGTTCTAACGTGTACCCACAATCTATGTTTTGGAGCAAAAATAAGAAAAATATGGATTCCCCTGCAAACCCCAGTTTTACTATATAAAATTGGGGTTTAAGGGGATATATATTGCCTTGACATTTAGCAAAATATTAGACTGTTTAAACAACATCACAATCAAACACATGGTACTTAAAGCTCCGTGTGTTCAGTAAGTTCCAAAATGATCCTTCTTTTCTTTCCGTAACTCTTTTTATGCATGATTTGATGCCAACGTATATACGTATCTGCTTATTTTAACACGATGTCCGTTCTGGTTTAAATAATGTATGTATTTTACTTCGTTCGCGGGGATGGATGTGTACTTTTCTCGTGATTCTTGCGTAATGTAGCTCAGCTCATTCGTCACGTTGGGTATTATTTCTATCGAGTTATGTTAGAACCCTTGTCAATTATATAGTCGTAGTTAAGGCTGAAATACCATTTTGCAAACTGACCATTAGCATACATTTATGGAAGTGAGTTAAAACAGGGATTAACGAAAAGTACGTTATTATTTATATATATATTTACATTTTTCTAAAACCTCCTTAGATGAACCATTAGATGTTCATCTGTGTTCATACTTCCATGAACAACATTGTGTCACGCGACGTGACGTAATCCAAACTTGACGTCAAAAAACATGAATCTCGCCAATCTGATTGGACGTTGTAAACGTCGACGCCGTTCCGCTGTTTGAACACACACTGTGTGTAGATTCTCTGTTTGCTGGTAAATGTGACCGCCTTGGTGATTTTTCAACAAGCGATAGAGAGAAATGAATGTAAATATAAGCAATGAGTTTAATTTTTCTGTTGTTCATGGAGCCATGAACCGCAGTGGGTCGCAAGCAAAGCTTACATGAACCCCTTCGGGGTTCATTCACTTTGCACGCGACCCACTGCGGTTCATAGCTCCATGAACACCAGAAAAATGAAATTCATTTCTTAAATATTTACATATTTCTAAAACCTCCTTAGATGAACCGTTAGATGTTCATCTGTGTTAATACTTCCATGAACAACATCGTATCACGCGACGTCACACTTGACGTCAACAAACAATGCTCTCGCCAATCTGATTGGACGTTGTTAACGTCGACGCCGTTCCGCTGTTTGTATACACACTGTGTGTAAATTATCTATTTGCAGGTAAATATGATTGCCTTGATGGTTTTTCAACCAACGATAGAGAGAAATGAATATAAATATAAGAAATGAGTTTATTTTTTCTGATGTTCATGGAGCTATGAACGGCAGTGGGTCGCTAGCAAAGCTTACACGAACCCCTTCGGGGTTCATTCACTTTGCACGTCTCATGGTCTTGATAATATTCGAAAGACGTCAAGTCCGCTGCAGATAGATTCATATTTCACTGGGTTGCAAGTATTCGTGAACGGACTAATCCCATTTGCAACCATAATGAATCTAAGACTGTACTACAAAGACGACCAGTGTCAGTACCATCTTGGCGTTGTAATTGCTGCTGGTGCAGAAAATTCGAAGATGTGTGGTATAATTAGTTGACAGAAAACGCGAGGGTGGGTTGCAAAATAAACCAAATGATGCAATGAAACGACCTCGCAACAAATGTCCACTAGGTCCACTATCTTCAAATGTCACTGACTTCGGATCAAAGTATCAATTCCAAATAGCACTCTACTATAGTAGAGTCCGCGAGACTATATCGAATGGAAGGTATCAAGCCGAAAACAACTGACAGTTACATAAGTCACCTGGTTACGACCAGCAAGATACCAGAACAAAGGGTGAGGTTGAAACCGAACCGTGGAAGGATGTTAGTAGAATTGCTGACGCGATTTTGTCGTGCACTTTGCTGTTGTCTTTGTAGTATTTGCCGGTATTATTCTATTCAAGAACTGGACTCAGTGTAAATGCATTGAGGTGTGGATAGAGACTGTGGTCGTCCATTTCTTTGGATAGTCTTTTTTGGATAGTCTTTTAAGCTACATTGTCGAGAACGATTTCAGGGTTTGCTCATTCCTTTTCGAGAATACCTGCATAAAATGTGTAGATTATGACTGAACATGTCATATGAATGATTGGCGATGTTTGCTTTTGAGCCTATTTACACCGCGATATATTTAATTGTACGCACATGATATTCGTTAATGAAAGTATCTTCTTATTTGGCACCGTGTTACCAACAAAGCCAGAAGGTCCAGAACCTACGTTAAAACTTGTTAGTGAGTATAAAAACACGCAATATTTATGCCTCTGTTCAATCAGGATAACCTGTCCTTGTAATGTATGCCCAACTTACACCAACATTTTTGTAGTGAAACTAGGGTGTACAGTGGTACAATATATACTTAACGACACTTCCAACGCCACCGATAGAGTGTTTGCTATAATTTCAAAACTACTGAAGATATTGAAATGAAAATTGCAGGGACGATTCATCAGATGTGTACTGAAGGCATAATGATGCCAGCAGATTTTTTGTAAAGGAACGATCCGGGCGTTTGGACACACCACCCCTTATTTTCAAAAGTCACAAAACCATGTGTAGCGAACAAAGATTTTCAAAACAGTTCCTCTGTATTTCCTTCTTGTTTTGTTTTCTCGTTTTGCCACAGTACATGACGGGAAGAACAGTTCTCAGAAAAAAAATCGTATGCACGGACTCACCGTCTGACGTACGACGGTGCGACGTTTCATACAGCACGCAAGACTGTACACATTTTGCAAGCAAACAGAGTTAATTATTTAGCCATCCAAATCATCGACTTTAAAAATCAAAGCGACCATATCTGTCCCATATCTGGGACATTATAAGCTGTTTAGGAAGGAGACGGTACGCTGCTTATGTTATACTGTTTTATCAATTTGTAAGGTATAGGTGGAAGGGTATAGCGCAGCGCAAGTAGTACTTGTATGCGGTACGTGGCTTCAATGACATTTGTTGGCTAACTGTCATTTGAATAAATGGCGGCCTAACTAGATCAGATGAATATTTTGGTGTGATAGTTTAGTTTCAATTGTTTTGTTTTTTCTTCTTTCTTCATGAATAAAAGATGCAAAAAGAAATACACTATGGCAATAAATATTGTAGTTTTATTGCTGAAATGATGTTTTGTTTTATCCCTTAAGTTTTGCGACCTTTGAAAATGAAGTGTACTTTGTCTAAACGCCCGGGCTGTTTCTTAATAAAGGTTTGCTGGCCTGATTTTGCCTTCAGCGCACGTCTCATGAATTTTTCTTTCGTCCCTGCGATTTTCATTTCAATATCTAGTGTAGTTTTTGAAACTATAGCAAAAACTCTATCGGTAGCGTTGGAAGTGTCGTTAAGTATAATAATCTTACATGAGTATATGGTTTGATAGACCAATCTGTCATGATGGTCAGTGTGGCAACACGAGGCTCGCCGAGTGATGCCAGATTTTGACCAGAGGGGCAAATTTTTGTCTATTCGTAACTTATTCGCATGATAGATTCTTTTTCTTGCACGCCTTAATGCGGCGAAACTCGATTTTCATAACATTTACACTGAAAAGCGATGCAATCGCGTCCACAGTTTTGAAATGGAACATGTCTTTACAACCAATGTTAAAAAGGAACACGTGCAACCAGAAGTAGATAAGAATTTCTACCCTGACGAAACCCTTGGAAAAACGGATATCTTTGTCGGGTGTGCAAGAAATATTAATTATGATACAATTAAGAGGTACGTCGAGGGCAATTATCATGTAAAATTGGTTATAATAACATGATGTTTCACTTTCCTAAGTATAGTTTCTTGTGACACTTGTTTTCTCAACTGCTCTCGTGGGAACGGAAGGATTCGACAATACTGTTTGATGCAATTGTGGAAGTTACAACTGAATAAACACATTGTTATTCTTTGATGACCATTATGGATAGAAAGAATTTAAATCTTTAAATTTGCATTATTAGGACTTATTTAAAAGTATGCATTGTTCAAACCTCGTTGAACTTTTAAACACACGGGCTGTATTTTACAATATCCCGAATAAATTAATGTGTTCATATAGTTTAAACTATAACCTGACCAGTGTCGATTGAAGTTATGCAACAATAACATTTTATTGGAGATGTTAACGGAGTAATTATCCATTAATTAATTACATCGATTTTGTGCAATGGCAGTGATTTTTTGAATACGCAGCTAAGAATAAGAAACAGTTTATATTAATGATTATTTGTCACAGTAAACAACGGGACTGTTTTCGTGTTCAGTTTTAAATTCAAAGACACAGGTGGACAAAATGATGCTCATTACTTACATTATATTATTTTCATACATTATGTCAAGAATACATGTATATTGTGTGGAATACGATGACTTGGTAAGACTCCGTTCCGACGTTCTGAAAGGGTATGATAAGATTGTCCGTCCTCTCCGTAATCAGTCGGAAATCATGCACGTCAATATAACGTATGACATTGGAGGTATACACGAAATAAATGAGGTCGAAGGCACTATGACAGTATTTATGTTACTTTATTATGGGTGGATTGATGAACGGATTAGGTGGAACCCCTCCTATTACAACAATACGTACTCACTGGTGCTTCCAGCAGATTCAGTGTGGAAGCCAGAGCTCGATCTAATCATTCCTGCTGATACAGATATGTCTATTGAATCAAGTATGAACACGGTGCGTTTTTTCCCCAACGGCGCCGCTCTGTGGTACCCGACGAGTGTTATAAAAGTGTCATGTGACATTAACATAGAATTCTACCCATTTGATACTCAGAAATGCCCCATTATGTTTATGATCATTGATTATTTTTCGACGGAATTGGCGCTGCATCCAGTGAATATTGAAGCATCATTGATATACTACATTAAAAACGGAATATGGGACCTAGTTCAGACAGAAGCCTATGCTGAAAAAGGGGGAATTCCGATGTACACGGTGAATCTGACAGTGAAAAGAAAACCGATGTTTGATATTATCATTGTAATTGTACCAATAATGTTGTTGAGCTTTATGAGCATAATGGTTTTCATTTTGCCTGTAGAATCAGGGGAACGAATGTCATATTCTTTAACGCTCCTCCTCGCATTGGTTGTGTTTCTGACTATCATTAGTGATAATATTCCAAAGACGTCAAGCCCAATATCAATACTTTCATACTTTATTGGTCTACACGTGTTGTTGAGTGCTTTCATCTCTCTCGCGACTATCCTGAATCTACGACTCTATTACAAAGATGAACAGGATACCATACCATCTTGGCTCTGTTACTGTTGCAGAAAACGAGACGGTGTTCAGTTGTACGATACCACTGATCACGGAGAACACACGAAGCGGACATCCAAATCACGTGACCTATATCATGCCAATGGAACAGCTTATCCCGACAAGCCTTTCGTCCTTACCGGACAAGATTACAGCAAATTCAAGTCGAGATTCAATGGACGAGACTTAAATGGGAATAACTGGCAATTTCGGCATAAACGTTTTGATGACGAACGATCCATGTCAAGATCAACTGAGGATGCTTCTACTAGTCTAACCTGGAAGGACATTAGCAGGATTGCAGATTGGATAATGTTTACCATTTCGATTGTGTATTTTGTAGTTGTTTTCGTGGTCTTTGCCTTGGTTGCTGTTTTCCGTAGTTGAATAAAATTATTTGAATGCTTCTTATATCTCAAAACCAGTAATTTGAATGAACAATTCAGTCGTGTAAACCAGGCACTGTAGACAGGAGCAGTTTTTGCAACTGCATTTTTGGTTTGCTATGCTCCTGGATGATCTGCCGTTTGTTGTTGTAGCGCGTTTAAAGTGCCGGTCCCAATGCGCCTAAAATCTCTTAAGATCACTACACAATTGTCTAAATATTAATTTGGGGATCATTTCTTAGGCCCTGATATGCAAATTTAGAAAGCATAAACATTTTAAATAATTTGGATGCGCAGTCTTATCACAAAACAAACCATTCACAATCGTGCGATTCCTTGTGATTCTGAATTTAATTCAGTTCGGTTTAGTCAGGTTTTCCTATATCACGCAGAATGTGTGCAGAACAGTCTCGGCAATGTAAACATTTGCACTAAATAGGCTGCTAGCCAGAGGGTCAATTGCTCCCCCCCCCTAGGGAATTTTGCAGACATACCCTATCTTAAAGAACAATTCAAGCTGAGTAAAATAAGAGATGTTTGCACTCTGAGCGTTGGGGCGTTATCCTGTAACAACCTGTTACATACGTTACCTAAACAAAATTAAGAAATAATGATATGGTGTTTTCAGCTACAGAAAAATGACAATAGTTTATCATTTTACTAAACTTTTTCTTACTGTCTGCTTGCTGTATGTCTATACAACATATTAAAATCTTTTGAACAAAAATTTGACACACACTTACTGTAACATACGTAACGTAATTTAAGATTCCCTTTGAAAATACCACTTTTGAGTGATATCATTCACTTATATTGTTGCACTATGCATTTTTCCGAAGATATGAGATTTATTTCCATCAGCAGGTTCAATTGGCAGATAGAAAAACCAAGGTTTGTTTTCCTATCATGTATATATTGCCTTTAATGAAGTATTTAGTAGCCCTACCCCCAGTTTCAGATGCGAACTATTCTATTGCAATGAACGTGAAGTATGTAAAATACTTGAAACTGGTGGATATATATCATAGTTTCTTGCTTATTTTATCATGAACCATGGCTCTGAGGATCTGTAACCAAGTATCTTGGATCAAAGATTTTGATCCAGAATGTAACATATGTAACAAACATGTAATGAATAACGAAGGGCATTGTACATACCAGGAATGCCAGTACATGCCAGTCTAATGCTCTATTCCATTAGATATTTTGCAAACATGTATCTTAAATGAATTCAAGTTTGCTCCAATAAGAGATGTCTGCTTTATGTACATTGGAGCATGTGTCTGTTACAGTATGTTACATATGTTACCATAATATGTTTTAAAGATAATGATATGGCAATTTTAGCGTCAGAAAAATAAGATTTTTATCATTTCATTCACCCATCTCATATAGTCTGCATGAAACATGTCCATTCTCAGCACTAAAGTTGTTTGAGCAATAATCTGATACCTATAGTGTAATGTCTGTAACATATATTAAAACAACCCTTTCAAAATTAGCATTGTGAGTGACATCATTTGTTTTTTTTAGTTACACATTCCAGTTTTTTTCAAATATATGTGATTTTTACATTACCATGTTCAACTGAGAAGATAGAAAATTCCTATACTATATATATTATACTAAATGAGTTATTTAGCAACCCTACCCACAGTTTCATAAGCCAAATATTGTATTGCTAATTACGTAAAACGTGTAAATAATCGTTTCTAATGGCTATATCTAATGTTGTTAATTATTTGCTTATATTTCATGCTTATGGAGAACTATAGTTCTGAGTGGGTGTCACCAAGTATCTAGGCTCAGACATCTTAATGAGGAATGTAACGTATGTAACATATATGTATGAATAAAGAATGATGTGGTGTACAGTAGATGTAAATGATGCTATTTCAAAAATAGTGTCAACACTTCACGTTTCCCTAAGAATAATTTAGTTTTAAAACAAAACTAGAAATCTTATTCAGTTCTGATAATCATGTTTTGGACCCCATAAATACTATTTTTAAACGTTTAGAAATCTCTTAAAAATGCAGAAACATTAGGGTATTACTACAAAATCGTTTGTACCTGAACTGTTAATACACCTAGAATGCTGAAAGTGGTATCAAAGAAATGCGACGGCAATGGACTAATGCCCTCAGTCCTCTAAATACATCATCTGAATTTCAGTTTTATGAATATTAATGAAAACTTAAGGAATTGGAGAAAATGCATAACAAATAAGCAGGTATACCTACAAAATGATTATGTTTTTCAGCAAGCTAAAGTCTGAACGTGCTGAAAATGGCAAGGGCAATTTTCTTTCATCCTTCTATAATAAAAAGTCATTTGATGAGCATTAATAAAATATAATGGTTAAATTAGATGCTGGCGATTAACCGCCAAAGAATTGAGGCGGGCCCCTATTAAACCAGATGAATCTTGGCTACTGGAAGACCTAGACAGCTGAAATTGGTATCGACCGGTTGCTAAGACAATGTTCTTTAACCATATGATGTTATGAATAAATCATATGAATGTTTGTTTCATGAATTGCATCAAGAACTTCAGAAATAGAGAAAATTTTCTGAAACGTGAAGGGGTATACCAACAAAGTCACTTATATCTCCACTATCAATAGCTGTCGAGTAGTCAAAATGGCATCAAATGTTACTATTTGGTCACTTTAATAATGAATTGTTGTCATGTTATCACAAAATATATGAATTATTGTCATGTTGCCATGTATACATACCACAAAACATATGAGGTTAAAGCAAAGGTACACGCGTCCCTTTGCTGGACACCCTTAATTTTTTGCTATTTACCATTTTTATCAACGTTTTATGAATATCCATGTAAGTAAATCTGATATGAGCCGCCTCGTGGGAAAACCAACAATGTGGTTTCCGACCAGTTCTGACATAAACCGGCCTGTACAAGCACAGAAAAGAGCTAGAAGCTTGAAATTTCGGATTTAAGTAGAAGAGGAATTGTACTATCCGAGTAGCGAAAACAAAGGCGCTGATCAGCTTCGCGGTTACCGCGAAGCTGATCTGCGCCTTTGTTTTCGCATATGCAGATTGTTGGTTTTCTCACAAGGTGGCTCATATGATTTGTATATAAGAGCACTGGGAAATGGTGCATTGTCCAAGCAAATATCTGATACCAATTAAGCCCTCTAAGGCAATGAGCAGCCGGGATATAAGTGATTTTGTTGGTTTATCTCTTCATTTTTCTCTAGTTTTCAATTATTTATGAAGTTTAATTCTAATATTAGTGACCTTTATCAGATAAGAAGGTTTATATATCAGTTTACTGTGTTATAATTCATTGTCATAACAATCAATTGATACCAGATTCAGTACAGTAGTGCTGTTAGTAACCTAGACACAAGCCATTTTGTAAGGTATACCCTCTTATTTTCCGTGATTCATCTCCAGTCTGTAAAAATTGCATTAATATTCATTAAACTTGAAATGAGTTTATTCATTTATCAGACTAGAAGACAAATTGCATAGCCCAAAGCATCAAGCTGCTACAACTTTTATCATTCTAGGTCCATTGACATGCCAGACACTAGTAATTATGTAAGTATAATTGTTATTTTTCTGTGATTTTCCAAACTTTTCATAGTTTTTTTTATATCAGTATTGATAAATATGCAAATGAGATAATTTTCAAATAGACCCAAAACATCTGTAAAATTGTCAAATGGTATCACGCGTGTATAAACTATGTGCAACCATGATAGCTTGGGTCTGAAAGACGTTTTTATGGGTTTTTAATGATTTTTTGGCCATTTTAATGTTTAAATTAAAATTTACAAATATGCAAATAAGATAATATGCATAACTTACCTTAAGATGAAACGGCTATAGTGAAGAAGCTTTAAAATGAAACCAAGTTCAGTGGTCTATGATAAGTCATAACATATATATGATCAAATTTGTAGGTCAAATTAACCCCATGCGGTATTGGTAACACTGTAACATTACATGAAATCTAAATATAAACAACTTGGCGTTACACCGTTACAACTGAGGCACATCTAGCAAATGAAAATAACACAAGCATGCCATTTTTACCTTGCACATTGGTGTTTGCAGCTTTGTAATCCACAGTAACTATTACAGAAACCCTTATTTGTTTATAAATGTAAATTCGCATATTTTTGTTACATACGTTACACAAATTGAGAACCATCTATGTCAACTTGATAAAATTATGTATCACACATATTGCCCTTGAAGAATCTTGCAGACAAATGGTAGAATTATGGTAAAACAACCTATTGTTCAATCTCAATCAAAGAATACTGCAAATATAATAAGCTGGTAACAGTTGTTACTTTTAAATGGCCGTTACACCGTTACGCCCCGGCGTACAAAGTGCAAACATCTCTCATTTGAATGCAAATAACACAAACATGACACTCTTACCTTGCACATTGATGTTTGCAGATTGGTACTCCACAGAAATTATTACTGAAAACCTTATTTGTTTATAAACGTAAATTCGCATATTTTTGTTACATACGTTACATACGTTATACAGATAGAGACCCATATATGTCAACTTGATAATATTATGCATCCCACATATTTTCCTCGAAGAATCTTGCAGAAAAGTGGTAGAATTATGGTAAAACAACATATTGTTCATTCTCAATCAAAGAATACTGCAAATATGATAAGCTGGTAACAGTTGTTATTTTTAAATAGCTGTTACACCGTTACGCCCCGGCGTACAAAGTGCAAACATCTCTCATTTGAATCAGAAAAGACTGCTCTTTAAGATAGACTATGTCTGCAAAATTCCCTGGGGGGGAGCAGGACCTTTTTCAGCCAGAAGTCTAAAACGTTTGCATATCAAATCATTTTGCTTTTAGTGAAAGCGTCGAGTTTCCGGTCTATTAAAGACCTAGTCGGTAAATGACTATCATGCCTCTGCACAATGTGGGTTTTGCTATAATTGTAAAATGACTTATAAGAGAAATAAACTTTTCCCACATTCACAGCGTTTGATGTTTTGAACTTATTCAATGGGTATGTATTAATTGTATTTCATTCGTATTTTCTAACGGAAAAACATGTGAGTTGAATCTTTGAACTGTAACCTTAAGCTTTTACCTAGGTCAAAAGTAGAGCATACCCAATAACGTATTCATGAGGTAACGTCCATACAGTAACCTATTTGCCGAACTGAGACATGTAGGTGAATTTTAACCGCTGGCCTGTCAGAAGTCAGGCGAGGCAATGAAGAAGTGTGTGACGAAACGCTGCAGGTTTTCCATTACAATTCGGTAACAAACACAGTATTTATTTGAACTGTTACAATATGAATACCCATTCACCCGAATACCCTTTCATATCCTCTAAAGTGGACTCGTCGATCTTTTGGTGCATCAGAAGTCGAAATTGAGTAATAATGAGCTTGCCATAATGTTGCACCGTGTCGACGAGAATTTAGTCCATACTATACTAATGGCATAATGTTAAGCATATTTTGATATTTCTGTCTATATTTTTCAGACTGTAAAATTTATAAAAACTCTTTCTTGCCTTTTTGAAAGCACTGTTATTCAACATTCCAAAATTCAAAACCATGTACATGTACTTCTACTTATCTTTGTGACGTCACGACAGACCAATAATTCATGTGCCTTATAAGACACCCCCTATAACCAAACGTGTATTTCTCCGAAATTCGGGAATTTGATCATAAATAAAAATAATATCAAAGTTTTAAGATATACATCTCTAGTTTATGGAAGTGGCATAGTTAAATAGTCAATGTCAAAAAATACAGGGATAAAACAGTAATGAAAATTGGCTCATTTGATTTAAGGTGAATTCGTGGTAATGGCTTGCAAAATCCTTTTGACAGTTTTCATTGTCTTTAAATGTGACTGTGCCTCTTTTTTCCATCTTCAAACAATACTTTTAACAAGTATGGGTAGCAAAAATAGCCAAACAACACATTTATAGACACAACTTTGAAACAGTGGCACCTTTTGTGATTGAAAGTTTGGATTTTTTGCTTTCATTTTTTTTGCTTACATGATCACGTGATCTGTAAAATGTGACTGTCAAATCTTAGATTGAACACTTTCCCTTATATTCTGAAACAATTAGACCCACTCTATGTCGTTATCTTAGAACAGCATCAAATTTTGACATTTCGCCTACTGGTAGTACATGTCGAAATGCCGTTCATTCGAGTTGATGTGTCATTTTGAAAACCAAAACTTTGCCCCCAACCTTCAAATAAGTACCCCAGACTGGTGTATGAAGCATACTATTTTCGGACATCTGATTTCACCATTTTTGCTGATGAAAGTGGAATATGCTTAACTTTATGCCAATAGTATATCTACCTTTGAATGTTTTTATTGCTTTCAAAGGATCAAACCTTTATATTTTACTCTAAAGGATGCTGAATATTTAAGTTGATGAGGTAATATTTAAAGTCCCAAAATATTCAGTATATTCGTGCCAGATATAGATTCAGTAAATGTTATCTGTTGAATAATGGGTCCACCTTTGTCATTCAATTTGCAGGAGTTCGTTTATCACATTAAATATCTTTCGATACAATTTTTGAAAGGGTTACGATGTCATGATCTATTCATTTGATCATTCTGACAACTACATCTATATACTAATACTATCTGAATTCAGTTTAGCTTCTTAATATAATAATGATAACAAACACTATAAAGACAACAACAAAGTACACGATAGACATAATAAACATAATCCAGTCAGCAATTCTGCTAACATCCTTCCACGTGATTTCGGTTTTAGCCTCACCCGTTGTTCTGGTACCTTGCTGGTCGTAGCCAGGTGACCTATGTAGCTGCCAGTTGTTTTCGGCTTTGTACCTTCCGTACGATGTAGACTCGCGGACCCTACTATTGGTGCCATTTGGAATTGACAAATTGGCCCGCAGATGAATTCCATTGGAACTAAATGGACCTCGTGATGACGCTGGTTCCTTAGTCGTTTCCAAGTATCCTTCAGTAGTATATTGCTGCCCACCTCCGCGTTTTCTGCAGCAATTGCAAAGCCACGACGGCACCGGCTCGTGCTCGTCTTTGTAGAACAGTCTTAGATTTAGTATGGTTGCAAATGTGATAAGTGCACTCAGCAACACATGCAGACCAATGAAGTACGATAGTATCGGCAGCGGGCTGGATGTCTTGGGAAGATTATCACTTACGATAGTTAGGAACACCATAAGAGCGAGAAGGAGTGTTATAGAATATGACATTCTCTCTCCTGAATCGGGAGGCAAGAGGAAAACCATAATACTCATAAGGCTCAGCAACATTATAGGAATGATAACGATGATAATGATAAATGTTGGTTTTCTCGTCACTGTCAGATTAACTGCATAAAGTACCAAAGCATTAGCACTGGCTTTTGCCTTTGTAAGGTTCCAAATTGGGCTGTCAAGGTAGTAGCGTAACGGTGGTTCCACATTTACAGCATGCAATTGTACTTCCGTGTAAAAGTAGTCCGCAAGCAAAAACCAGAAGGCACATTTCTGAGTATCAAACGGATAATATTCAATGTTAATTATACACCCCGTGCTTACGATGTTCATGGGATACCACAAACCAGCGTGTCCGCTAGGAAAATAGCGTACATTGGTCACAGATGAGTCCAGAAACTTGTCAGGGTCACCAACAGCGACTATTTCAGGCTTCCATACTGAATCTTTTGGCAGTAATATTGTGTAGGTATTATTGTAATCAGCGGGATTCCATCTTATACGTTCATCAATCCAGGTATATGTATATTCGAATTGCATTAACACACTAACAGATCCGTCCATCTCGTTGATTTCTTGTATTCCGCCAATATCGTAGGTTACATTAACGTGTACTATGTCTACCAGATTTAAAAGAGGACGTATAGTTTTGTCATACCCTGTCAGTACGTCCGAATGAAGATTAAACGCATTTTTATAATCCTGACCATATACACGTTCACTTGACATAAATGCTACAAGAAACAATAAAGCGTTCCCAACTAATCCCATGTTCTTCATTGAATGCATCGATGTTATGGTTTTTAAATCAGTTGCAATCTTAGTTGCAAACCTGTAACACTATTATATTCCTCCCTTGTTAGATTCCGAAGTCCATCAAAATCTATATACAATCGCCCAACACTGTTTACATATAATTTATACCTTTACAATTGTTTTTACAGTGCGCATTTATAAAGCATTGTTTTGAAACTATAATTTTGAAATATTAATTACAGAATGTTTCATTAACACAAAATTTAAATAATCTTTAAATAAACTCTAAACGATTAATAGGATTGTAAAGAATAGTGTTACGCCATGGTCTACTGTATCTGCTAATTTGTTAAGTCTTGTTTAATCCTGTGACAGAACATGTGACCATGGACTCTGGTCAACTGTATATGAACATTTGCTTATCGTCTCGTTGGATGCTTAAAAGTGAATAATCAGTTTATTTGCATTATGACAGGTAATGGCAATGTTCCATTAAGTTTCATTTTATGATCAATTGATTCAGGAAACTATTATCGGAAATACGAACAAGGCAATCGGGACAAACACTGTGAAGCGTTTTGTTCGCACGACCAGGTCCCGAGATTATAAAACTTGTTTTTATGCTCAACTCAGCTGAGCTTAAAATTTTGAATGCTC
The DNA here is from genome assembly GCA_964017185.1 of Rugalucina vietnamica. Lineage (NCBI taxonomy): Eukaryota > Metazoa > Mollusca > Bivalvia > Lucinida > Lucinidae > Rugalucina > Rugalucina vietnamica. Next base: position 9,893,071 of record OZ024878.1, read on the forward strand.
ATAATTACTGAAATAGCCCAAATAAATTGATACTTCAGGTTTAAATCACCATATCCTGTAATTCATCTTGCTTATAAATGTTAAAATGCCAACAACTGTTGGCATTTTAACATTTCTGAGCAGGGTTAATTTTAGTCTCAGCTGAGTCGAGCATGAAAAAAGTTTTATATCCTCGGGGCCAGGGGGTTTGCTTGCCATCTTATTTGTTTTTGTGAAGAAATTAACCAGAAGGAACGCAACAGAAAAGGTAGAGGCTTATATTTGCACCTGACAGTTACAGCTTAAAACAACAGAATTGGGTATCTCGCGGAGAAGCATAAGTATATTTAGATTCTGGTTTTGGTATCTCATAGATATACCATAGTGTGGAGAACATATGTGTGACTTATACTGCTTGACAGGCCATAGCCTGTTTGTCAGCAAACCGAGCCTCAGTAATCAGCCTGCGTGGTGACATCAAGACAAAATAAGCTTCTCACAACTGAAAGAGGATCCAATGTAGACTGTGGGCTTTCTTAAAGGACATTTACAACCAACTGAGTGCAATCATTCACAGTTCAGATGACCCAGACGAAAGTTCTTTAGCTGCAACATTTGGACAACAGGCCTGGTTTGACGCAATTGATGACATTAATTGTAGGTTTCTTAAAGTAAAACCACCAAATGCACAAGGCATATCACGACGCTCAGTAATCAAGCAAGCAGTCTACAGCAACATTTATAAGGCAGTCCAGACCAATCTCAGGGAAATTTAAGACGCCTGGCTGTGACAAATGTTGCCAGCAAGGACTTGATGTCATGAAAATCATTTGAAAAGTCAACATATTACCCATTGCACATAGAAGAACTCTTCTTACAGATAAAGATGATTTCTTGGAAACTGTTGGGAAGAACACTTCAATAGTTAGCTCTATCCTTCATTAAGCAATCGATAGATAGTGTGTAATATCGTAAATACTAAAACACATGCTAATTGCAGATGATTCCTGCCGATGTCTGTAGGGCTGGAGGCTACTAATGGTAAATAATCGAAACATACTCTTCAGATAAGAGCACGGTGATGATGAGGTCACTACAAGAAATACTACAGTCACTGTTTGGGGGAATGCGTGCAAATTTCTTGGAGCGAAATGGAATCAGGCTTGACATAGTTACTGAAGGTCTACAAGGCCGTGATACTACATACTGATATGCAATGTGAGACCTGGGTAGTATAAATCTACATGTTAGTATGATGTTACAATGTAGCGCAAACGGGCTGGATCATTTTCGCTGATGCTGTTTGAGAATAAAGCACGACGGTCATATTGTTAAGCTGAATCAAACATGTATCACCATGCATTATCAATGTACATTTTAATTCCTGGATACAGTTATCAGTACAAACACGACGAAAACTACTACAAAATACACATCCGCGAGCGTAAACAGTATCCTGTCAATGATTCTGCTGACATCTTTCCATGAAACTTCAGTGAACTCTATGCTGCTTATCATTAGCGGGTTCTTCTGTTACAATTCTTTGCTGCTCATCATTTAATGCTTTATGCAATTGCCAGTTATCTCTAACATGCTGAATGCCAAAATCGGACTGTGTGGTACGAAGAACCCTTCCATTTGCTAATGTTGGCTCAACTACTTCGTTAGAAATACATTCCTGTTCCATCTTGCTTTCTGTACTTATTTCCTGACACGGTCTACGTTTTCTGAAGCAACAACAATGCCATGTTGGCACAGAATCCTTGTCGTGTTTGTAATACAGTCGGAGATTCAGAATCATTGCCTATGCGATATACAGAGATGTTTTTCAGAAGAAAAAAAATGAAAATTTCATTGGAAAATCTTTGATTATTTTAATATTAGCGCTCAAAACATATATTGTGGGTACACGTTAGAACCGCCTCGTCGAGGCGGTTCTAACGAGTACCCACAATGTATGTTTTGGATCAAATAGTCAATGTCGAATGGGAATCTCGTGCGATTTTTTTGACGATTTATTACGACCTATATAAAACTTATCTATGGGGTACATGTATAACATTAAACCTATTCGTCGCACTTACAGTCGCGTCAGAGTCGATTTATGACGTCATCAATATGGCGGCTATCTGACTATATGTGAATTATTCGTATTTCCATCAAAATCAATTGAAAACATCGCATTATTGCCTTTTTTGTGAAGAAAATGTATGAAATGTATCTGAGCATACACACGATAGACGTATTAAGTCGATGGGTTAAAGGATATTGCTTTATCCAGTCATACGTTCGTTCGTGCATACGTCGGACAAACGTTTTAACGACCACAACTTAAAGACCCCGGGAGCTAATTTGATGCCCCCCCCCCCCAATTTTTCATGGGTGTCAAATCATTTCCTGGGACCCCAGAAATACAAAGAACTTTTTTCTTCAAAAATAAACTCAATTGCACTATGAAAAAATGCATGGTTTCCATGGCAACCGTTAACAAGATTCTTGAGCATGGGGTGTACATACAAAATTGATCATATCTCCATTGTTACTTATCCTAGACTACTGTCTTTGGTCTCATTTTAAAGCTTAGACACAGTCCTTTCTTTTTATGGTAAGTAATGCAAATTATCTAATTTGCATATTCATAAATTTTAATGAAAATATGAAAAATGGCAAAAAGTCGTTAAAAATCCATAAATGAACTAATTTCAGGTTCAAAATGCCATTGTGACACTTTGTTATTGAACCAGTAATTTCATATGACAAATTCATTGATGAACTTGCCCTATATAAAGATTATCTCATTTGCATATTCATGAAAATTAATAAAATGTCAAAAAAGTGAGGAAAAACGAGGGAAAAACTATAACATTGCAAGGTATTGCATATGTTATATGGTCTAACTTGCATCTCTGTGACAAATTCTCAAGGCTGTTAGTGTTGTCAGAGGGGCCACCTTAATGCCATCAAATATTGTCCTCAGCAATAAAATCATTTGCATGATGTAAAATTACTTAGTTTTAACACCACCTCTCATGCGATTCTAAAGAAAAGGGTGTACTTACAAAAAATACTCATATTCCACCAACAGAATGCTCAAGAATGCTATACATTGTAGTTAGTCTGATAGTGATGCATGAACTGAACAATTTAACCTTTATACCTCGTTTAAATAACTGAATTCACTTATTCATGAAAATTAACACAATTAAAAAAAATATAAAAAAGATAAATAAAAAATAAAAACATTAAAAATGGAGAAGAATTGTGGAACAGTAGGGGGTATATGTAACAAAATCGCTTGTACCTGAGCTGTTTATCACCCCAGGATGCTGTAAGAGGTATTCAATGAATGCTATGGTAATGTACTTAGAATGGCCCTGAAGTATCATATAAGAATAATCTGATTTCCAATAATTATCACCGGTTTAAGCCCGCCAGTAACTTTGTGTTACTGATCGTTCCAAGGCGATACTTCTGTGGTGGATCTTTTTGTTTTATGTCTTGGTGTTTATGTGTGTTTTCATAGTTTTAGTTAAGTTAAGGTAACTGAGTGGCCACCTATTGGGAAAATAGCTGCTCATTCGGCTTACGATATGTTTCATGGTATAAGTACCTGATTGTTAGTTTGGTTTTTTCCCACCTCGGTTTTTGGAGTGGGAATCTTTTTCTGATTGCGCCTTTTCCTGATCTTTGCCTACTTGTACCTTTTAATGAAAACTAAATAAATTTTAGGGAAATGACAGTGAAAACAATGGGTTAACCTACAAAATGACTTATATTACGGCATTCGAAAGTCATATAGAGCTAACAATGGCATCAAATAGTGTCTATGGCAATATTAGAACATCCTGAACATTTTGGTGTTAGTTTCATGAGTTTTAAGAATATCAACAAAACCTTTTGAATTTAGTGGGTGGGGAATACGGAACAATTAAGGAGGTATACGTAGAATAGCTATAATTGGCATCAAATGATTGCTAAGACAATGTTCTGTAACGATATAATCAGCTATTTTTGTTGTATGGATATTACTGAGAGCTTCATAAATAAGAGAAAAACGGGTACACCAAAGAAAATCGCTCATATCTCAGCTGACAATATCATTAGAATGCTGAAAATGGTTTCATTAGAATGATGGTAGAATGCACTAATGCCATGTATTACGACAGCTTAACCACATGTTATTAGATTTTCTGAAAGTTACATAAAGTTTTGAAAAATATGAAAATTGAAGGCTGTGCCTCACCAGAATTTATTAAATCTTGCTTGCCAGAAAGCATGATTTATACATCTGAGCACATGACAATAAAACATTGTCCTAGCAATAAATTGGGGCCATTTTTTAGTCATTCACGGCTATTGGCAGCTGAGATATAAGCAACGTTGTTGGTGTACCCCATCATTTTTCATTGATTTTGCTATTATTTATTAAGATCTCATTAATATCAATAGATCTACAAGAAAAATAGATGGAAACCACGGTATGACCCATATTTTTCATTTGTATGTTAACTGCTCTTCAAGGATCTCAGTTCTACTCTTTTTCTTACTATATATATCGGATTATATGGTTACAGAACATTGTCCTAGCAATCATTTATTACCAATAATAGCTCCCTATTTTTTCAGTAACCCGGATACGTGCGTTTTACTACGCATACCCCTTAATTGTTCTGTATATGTTCTCTAAATTCAAAATGTTTTGTTAATATTCTTAAAACTAAAACACAAATTACCCATACTTTATAGTTCAGGATGTAATAATAATGCCCTAGACACCATTTGATGTCATTTTTCAGCACCATATGACTTTTGATTGCCGAGATACAAGTAGACACCATTCGATGTCATTTTTCAGCACCATATGACTTTGATTGTCGATATACAAGTTATTTTGTATGCTAAATTGTTTGGTTTATGTATCACTATCAGACCAATTATAGTACTCTAGAGCATTCTATCGGTGGGATATAAGTATTTTAGGGAGAACATCCTATTCTTTAGAATCGAATGAGGAGCGGTGTGGAAACTGTGTAATTTTACATCATGCAACTATGTTTTCATTGCTGATGGCAATATTTAATGGCATTAAGGTTGTCCCTCTGAAAACACTGACAGTTTTGAGAATTTGTCCCAGGGATGCAAGATAGATTGGATCCTATCCAATACCTTGCAATGGATATAATTTTTCTCTTGTTTTTCCTAACTTTTTGGCAATTTTATTATTCATGAATACACAAAATGAGATAATTTTCATATAGGACCATGTCATAAATAAATTCATCATAAGATATTACTGGTTAAATAACCAAGTGTCACAACGACAGCTTGGGCCTATAATTACTTGTTTTATGGAGTTTTAAAGATTTTTCTACCACTTTGCATGTTTTCATGAAAATTAATGAATATGCTTATTAAAAAATCTGCAATACTTACCATAAAAAAGGGCTATGTCTAAGCTTTAAAATGACATCATGTTCAATAATCTAAGATAAGTAACAGTGGAGATATGATCAATTTTGTATGTATACCCCCATCCTCAAGAATCACGTTAAAGGTTGCCATTGAAACCGTGCATTTTTTTTTTCATAGTGCATTTGAGGTTATCTTTGGGGACAATTTTTTTTGCATTTCCGGGGTGCCAGCAAATGATTTGGCACCCATAAAAATGTCTTGGGGGATGCAAGCTAGGTCAAATTATCTCCCGGTGTACTATGCATAGTTTGGCAATTTGTATGCGGATTTTGTCGTGACATGGCTCATATCTTTAGTGCTATGCTCCTTGTGAAAGATTCTTTTGTGCTAATATAGCTGTTATAAATACAATTGGTAAAATCCACCCATTTAAAAACAGCGAGAAGCTGGAAATCTATTTTTATCTGACAACATAGTATGAAAATGGTTGTTTAAAATGCATATTATGAGTGCGCTGGTCGCCATATTGATGACGTCATATTTCAGCCCAGACGCGGGTCTCAGGGCGACGAACTGGTTTAAATTGTTGCATATGCCCCAAAGTTTGATTTAAGGTAGGTCGTCACAAATCGTCATGAAATTCCCACGGGACGATTTTTTGTGCCCATTCGACATTGACTAAAAATTAAGAAAATTAGGTATACCCCTACAAACCCCAGTTTTTTTTCTATATAAAAGTGGGGTTTAAAGGGGTATACATTTCACGGAAATGTTTTCCTGATGGAGATTCAGAATTGTTGCAAGCATCATAAATACACTTTGCAGCACATATATGCCAACGAAGTATAAGACTAGCGGCAGCGGACTTGACTTCTTTGGTATAGTTTCGCTGATGATAGTCAGAAACACAATTAGAGCGAGGAGAAGTGAAATAGAGTATGACATTCTCTCTCCTGATTCAGGGGGCAAGAGGAAAACCATTAAACTCATAAGGCTCTGCAATATTATAGGTATGATAACAATGACGATAACGAAATATGGCGTTCGTTTCATTTTTTAGATTTACTCCATACATAACTCCGTACTCGGCTCTGGCTTCAGACATTATGAGCTCCCACATTCCGTTGTCAAAGTGGTATTTTAACGGTGCTTCCTTGTTCACTGCATGCAGCTGTGCTTCAGTACTAAAATAACCTGTGAGTATGAACCAGACAGGACATTCCTGTGTATCAAATGGGTAAAACTCAATGTTAATCCTACACGACACACTAACGAGACTCATGGGGTTCCATAAGAAAGCTGGGCCAGTAGGAAAATAACGCACAGTGGCCACACCGTAATCCAAAGATACGCCGGATTCAGCAGATGCAATAATAACAATATCTGGCTTCCAAACTGTATCAATAGGTAGCAAGAGAGAAGTCGTATTGCGGTATCTGAGGTGTTTCATCTATTTTTTTCATCTGTCCATGTGTAAGTAAATTGTATATAGATCGTCATTGTTTCTTCTACTTCATTTATTTCCTGTATTGGTCCGATATCATAAGAAATATAGACGTGTATTAAGTCTGTCTGATTCAAAAGTGGACGTATGGTTTTGTTGTTTCCCGTTAGTACGTCCGATCGCAATTTAAAAGTGTCTTTATAATGTTGGCCGTACACAATCACAGTTAATATGGACGATAATATAGTAATATATGTAACACACGTCATACTGTAAGCCAACATAATCCTTACAGCAGTCTCATTACAACTGCATTTTGTATATGAACTTGCTTTCTTTATTCGAAAAAATACATTTGATTTTCTGAGAGAAAAAAAAGTCTTTTTTGAAACACTAATTTTAAGTGTATTAACGGGTGGCTGTATGCTGTTTACAGATCTTTTTTCAATTCATTTCCAGATTGGTTATGTATATATTTATAATAAAACATAGATCATTAAATATTGAAGATAGGACTTCTATTCAAACGTATTATAACTATTGGTTTCAACTCCAAATATCATGAGTTTTACTGAAATCGATAAAAAACAATATTAAGCTTTAGAGATGATCCCTGGAGGAGCACACACAACACGAGAAAAAATAATAAAACGAATGTATGCGAGTGGGTATGTGATGTTAGCAATATATAATACTAATAGCGTTAGTGCTGGTAATTCACCTATTGTATGTTTATTTTTTCTGTTCACGTTCAATGACCTGCGTGTTAGCTATAGCTCATGGTATTTTATTGAGACGCTCCCTGGATATTCCATTGTTAAGATATTTTAAATTACTATATAATCATACTCGTAACTTGACACGCAAAACAGTGCATGCAGAATAAGTTCCCTTAAGGGTTATTGTTTCGGTCAGGAAAACAATTAAGCGCTTTGGCTGGATGTACAATTTAAGCAAGCAGTGTAAATCCATACATTTCATAGCATGAATTGTTCGCTATAAATGAATACAAGAAGTCGCCTTGACATTTAGCAAAACATCAAGCTTTGTTTAAACAACATTATTATCAAGCAAAGAACACTTAAAACTCCGTGTTGTTCAGTAAGTTCCAGAATGATTCTTATTTTCCTTCCATAACGCTTCTTATGCATGACTTGTACCAAGCTTGATGCCAACGTATCTACGTATCTGATTATCCGTTCTAGTTTAAAATAGAGAGAGATGGACGTATACTTTTCTTCTTGCATAATTTAGCTCAGCTGCTTTACCGGGAATCATTTATTGTTTTCGAGTTATGTACTTATGTTAGGCACAGAGATACATGTAAGTTTACCAGGAGATAATATCATTACTATACTTTTACATCCCATCGTCATTTACAATACAATGATAACTGTCATAATGATAATTGTCATAATGATAACTGTCATAATGATAACTGTCATAATGACGCGCGATCTGACTAAAAGACTGAAACAGCAAAGCACACTGAACGTCCATACAAGGATAGTAGAAATGAGCCGCCTCATGGGATAACCAACAAACTGCATAGGCGAAAACAAAGGCGCAGATCAGCTTCGCGGTAACCGCGAAGCTGATCAGCGCCTTTGTTTTCGCTCCTCGGATAGTACAGTTCCTCCTCTACTTAACTCCAAAATTTCAAGCTTCTAGCTCTTTTCTGTTACTGTGCAGGTCGGTTTGTGTCAGACCTGTTCGGAAACCACATTGGTTTTCCCACGAGGCGGCTCAAATGTTGAATGGATTGTGCCGAACTGTATGGCAAGCCAAGTGCACATTAATTCTTTAAACCTAGGTTTGAACTTCAAACCCGGGTTTACATTGTCGAGAACGGTTTCAGGGTTTGCTCATTCCATTTCGAGAATGCCTGCATAAAATGCGTAGGTTAAGACTTACCATGTCATCCGAAATATTGGCGATGTTTGCTTTTGAGCCTACTTTACATCGCAGTATATTTAATTGTACGCACATGATATCCATTATTGAAGGTATCTTCTTATTTGGCCCCGTGTTACCAACAAAGCCAGATGGTTCAGAACCCACGTTAAAACTTGTTAGTGAGTATAAAAACACGCAACATTTATGCCTCTATTCAGTCAGGATAACCTGTCCATGCCCCACTTACACCAACATTTATGTAGTAAAACTAGATTCTACAGTGGTATACTATCAGAATCTTATGTTACGTCTACACTGGGCCACGTTTTCACCACGTCCTTACCACGTCCTAATCAATCCAAGAACGTGGCGAGGACGGGGTTAAAATGAAACGATTTCTGGTTTGTAAGTTCACACTACGTCCTCACCACGTTCCCATCACATCCTTACTACTGCCGCACCACGTCCTTACAAGGTCCTTCACGTTTCCACTAGGTTCTCACAACGCGCTCACCAAGCTCATCCCGTTTACACTACGTCCTTACAACTTCCTCGCGAAGACCAAACAGTTCACGCCACGCGCGTACTACGTTTTCTGCACGTTCTAACAGTTTATATATTATAATAAGTGTGCTCAGTTGAAGATAGAGTATTGAAACTCCATCCTCAATGCTGCTAATAATCTGTTGTAATGCCCATAGTGAAACCTTCATCACGATCACCATCATCATCATCATCATCATCATCATCATCATCATCATCATCATCATCATCATCATCATATCCATTTTCATAGCTCATAGCTAGGGGCGCGCCTAGCAATATCTCATCCTATTCTGCGAGTGCACCGGGTAAGATTTGGTGTTATTGAAGGAGAACGAATTGCAAGAGTACTTCTCGGTTCATTGTTTTTTTCTTTTTTATTTATTTCAACCCAATCAATTATTTGCAAATCATATAACATTTAGCATTTCAAAATGATTGACGCTCAAGCTATTGCTTGAGGGAACGAGTCAATTAAAACGAAATGAATACAAAATGAACGTGGTAAGAACCTGTCAGAGGACGTGTTGGGAACCGCAAGGATGTGATAAGAACGCGGTGAATAAAATTAAAACTGAGATCCTTTAAGAGCAGTGAACATATTAATGAGAAAGGGGGTGGGCCATACCGCGGTTTCGACTATAAAAGTCTCGTCAGTGACCCTTTAGAATTTGGCAACATGGAGCCAAGTCTTCTAGGACGTGATATGGACGTACGAGAAGCGTGGTATGGTCTTATCGAGAACCTTATGGGCGCAGCGCTGACGTAGTGAGGACGTAGTGAGGTCTTGATGGTCTGCAACGTTAGGTTCGTATACCACGTCCATCAAGACCTTACTACGTTTGCAGTTACGTCCTTACTACGTCCTATAAGTCCTACTACGTCCTTACTACGCCCTTACTGCGTTCTAATTCCACCCCGTCATCACCACGCATCTTTTGAGCATGTTCAAAATTTGACCAAGACATTCACGTTCATCAAGACCTCGCTTCGTCCTTACTACGTCCCTCCCACGTCATACAAGACCGTACCACGTCCTTACGGCGTTTTTAGGACGTAGTAAGGACGTGATGAGAACGTGGCCTAGTATAGACGTAACATTACATGAATGTAAGGATGGATAGACCAATATGTCCTAATGGTCAGTGTGGCATCACGACGCTTGCCGAGTGATGCCAAATTTCGACCAGAGTGGCAATTATTTGTCTATTCGCACCTTATTCGCATGATAGATTCTTTTTCTGCGCGACTTTCGGCGAATTTCAATTTTCATAACATTTACACCGAAAAACGATTCAATCGCGTCCACCATTTTGAAATGGAACATTTCTGATGTGAAGTCCTTTACAACCAATGTTAAAAAGGAACACGTGCACGCAGGGTCAGACAAACCAGAAGTAGGTAAGCATTTCTTCCCTGACCAAACCCTTGGAAATACGGATATTTTCTTGTCGGGTGTGCAAGAAATATTATTCTTATTTTTTATCAAAAACAAAACTACATACAATTAAGAGGTGCGTCGAGGGCAATTATCATGTAAGATTGGTTAACAAGATTTTCACTTTCCTAAGTATAGTTTCTTGTGACACTTGTTTTCTCAACTGCTCTCGTGGGAACGGAATGATTGGACAATACTGTTTGATGCAATTGTGGAAGTTACAACTGAATAAACACATTGTTAGTCTTTGCTGACCATTACGGATAGAAAGAATTTAAATCTTTAAATTTGCATTAATAGGACTTATTTAAAATTTTGCATTGGTCAACCCTTGTTGAACTTTTAAACATACAGGCTAAATTTTGCAATATCACGAATAAACTTAAAACAGGTTTATATATAAAAATAACGAGAACGTTCAAAAAGTTTAAACTATTACATGATCATGCCGATAGAAGTTACACAACAATAAAATTTTGTTGGAAATTATCCATTAACTAATGACATCGATTTTCTGCAATGACAGTGATTGTTTTGAATACGCAATTAAAATTAAGAAAACAGTTCTTATTTACGATTATTTGTCACAATAAACAACGGGACTGTTTCAGTGTTCAGTTTTAATTCAAAGGCACAGGTGTACAAAATGATGCTCATTACTTACATTATATTATTTTCATACATTTTGTCACGAATACATGTATATTGTGTGGAATATGATGACGTGGTTAGACTTCGTTCAGACGTTCTGAAAGGGTATGATAAGATTGTCCGTCCTCTCCGTAATCAGTCGGATATAATGCACGTCAATATAACCTATGACATTGGAGGTATACACGAAATAAATGAGGTCGAAGGCACTATGACAGTATTTATGCTATTTTATTATGGGTGGATTGATGAACGGATTAGATGGAACCCTGTGTATTACAACAATACTTACTCGCTGGTGCTTCCCGCAGATTCAGTGTGGAAGCCAGAGCTCGATCTGATTATTCCTGCTGATACCGACATGTCTATTGAATCAAGTATGAACACTGTGCGTTATTTTCCCAACGGCGCCGCTCTGTGGTATCCGACGAGTGTTATAAAAGTGTCGTGTGACATTAACATAGAATTCTACCCATTTGATACTCAGAAATGCCCCATTATGTTTATGATCATTGATTATTTTTCGACGGAATTGGCGCTGCACCCAGTGAATATTGAAGCATCATTGATATACTACATTAAAAACGGAATATGGGACCTAGTTCAGACAGAAGCCTATGCTGAAAAAGGGGGAATTCCGATGTACACGGTGAATCTGACAGTGAAAAGAAAACCAATGTTTGATATTATCATTGTAATTGTACCAATAATGTTGTTGAGCTTTATGAGCATAATGGTTTTCATTTTGCCTGTAGAATCAGGGGAACGAATGTCCTATTCTATAACACTCCTCCTCGCATTGGTTGTGTTTCTGACTATCATTAGTGATAATATTCCAAAGACGTCAAGCCCAATATCAATACTTTCATACTTCATTGGTCTACACGTGTTGTTGAGTGCTTTCATCTCTCTCGCAACTATCCTGAATCTTCGACTCTATTACAAAGATGACCAGGATCCGATACCATCTTGGCTCTGTTACTGTTGCAGAAAACGAGACGGTGATCAGTTATACGATACCACTGATCACGGAGAACACACGAAACGGACATCCAAATCACGTGACCTATATCATGCCAATGGAACAGCTTATCACGACAAGCCTTTCGTCCTTACCGGACAAGATTACAGCAAATTCAAGTCGAGATTCAATGGACGAGACTTAAATGGGAATAATTGGCAATTTCGGCATAAACGTTTTGATGACGAACGATCCATGTCAAGATCAACTGAGGATGCTTCTACTAGTCTGACTTGGAAGGACATTAGCAAGATTGCAGATTGGATAATGTTTACCATTTCGATTGTGTATTTTGTAGTTGTTTTCGTAGTCTTTGCCTTGGTTGCTGTTTTCCGTAGTTGAATAAAATTATTTGAATGCTTCTTATATCTCAAAACCAGTAATTTGAATGAACAATTCAGTCGTGTAAACCAGGCACTGTAGACAGGAGCAGTTTTTGCAACTGCATTTTTGGTTTGCTATGCTCCTGGATGATCTGCCGTTTGTTGTTGTAGCGCGTCTAAAGTGCCGGTCCCAATGCGCTTAAGATCGCTTAATATCACTATACAATTGTCTAAATATTAATTTGGGGATCATTTCTTAGGCCCTGATATGCAAATTTAGAAAGCATAAACATTTTACATAATTTGGATGCGCAGTCTTATCACAAAACTAACCATTCACAATCGCGCGATTCCTTGCGATTCAGTGGGACCGGCACTTAACTTAATTCAGTTCGGTTTGTGTGCTGAACAATCAGGGCAATGTAAACATTTGCACTGAACGTTTGCATATCAAATCATTTTGCTTTTAGTGAAAGCGTCGAGTTTCCGGTCTATTAAAGACCTAGTCGGTAAATGTCTTTCACGCCTCTGCACAATGTATGTGGGTTTTGTTATAATTGTAAAAAATGACTTATAAGAGAAATAAACATTTCACAAATTAACAGCGTTTGATTTTTGAACTTATTCAACGAGTATGTATTAACTTAGACCATGTTCATACACGGCATTTGGTTGTCTAGAAGGAGACGAAAACAAAAAGCGAGTTGCATTCTTTAGAGGAAGGATCGGCAATGTGTTTGCATTCGTGAGCAAGCGACATATATATTTGTATTTGACGGCATTGCATATTGGACTCATGGTGTCTAAATACAAAGACTGTGTATAAGTAGCAAATTTATATTTCCCCTAATCTGTAATGACAGTTAAACTCGTCTACATTGGGAAGAAAGCATTTGTTTTCTGTAAAATCTTAGACTCACCTTCGAATTTTCGATCCAGGTTATCATCATTAACACATTTGTCCATGCTCCCCACTTCTGCAATCATGAAGTGGACTTCAACATGTTCAACGCGCAAAATAAATGTTTAACAGACAAACTTCACCAGCAGGGCTATCGGTATCATAAACTTCGAAAAACATTTTCTAAATTTTATCGCAGACACTATGAGTTGATTTCCAAATTTAATGTTGGGCTAAAGACGCTTTTACGTGAGGGCCTTTCGGAATCAGAATTTTATGGTGAATTGGTTTACAAATTTAAGAAACTTATAGGAAGTAATGATTTTTCTTTTCAGTTCAGAAAACTCATAACACGTTACAGACGTTTAGGTTATAACTTGAATGTTATGCGACAGTCTGCATGCTTAGTTTTTAACCCAATCATGGTTGATAGCTATCCTGCCTTCTTGAATTGTACGCCGGTGGGTCGGGCGTCAGACTCTATGATGGCCCCGACATAAAGCTATTCATTTTAGTTGGTTGGGACCGGAGCTTCTTGTCTGTTGCGTGGCCCACCGGAGCCCAACTGGTGTTTTTCTTTTGCTCCGGAGTTAGTAGGTTAATCGGTGCCGAGGGATCTCCATCGTCGGGCAGCTTACTCAATCTGTGAGTCCTGGTTTTTGATTCATCAGGATCTTTATCGTGATTTATTTGTTTGTTCTTGATGATTCATTTACTAGTTAGTGATTCACCACGAGGACCGAAGAACTAACTAAGTGTTATGAACCACTGCAGAAGCTGAGGGTGAGGTTATGGCCATGTAAAACCGGTTTAAGCCCGCCAGTAAATTTGTGTTACTAATCGTTCCAACGCGATACTTCTGTGGTGGTTCTTTTTGTTTTATGTCTTGAAGTTTAAAATTTTCGTACTGTTGGCGCCTTATGTATGTTTTCATATTTAAGTTAAGTTTAGGTAACTGAGTGGCCACCTATTGGGAAAATAGCTGCTCATTCGGCTTACGATATGTTTTCATGGTATAAGTACCTGATTGTTTGGTTTTTTCCCATCTCGGTTTTTTGAGTGGGAATCTTTTTTCTGATTGCGCCTTTCCCTGATCTTTGCCTACTTGTACTTTTTTTTCAACGGGTATGTATTAACTTATACCATGTCCACACACGGCATTTGGTTGACTAGAATGTCGATTGAGACGGAAACTAAAAGCGAGTTGCATTCTTAGAGGAAGGATCGGCAATGTGTTTGCATTCGTGAGCAATTTAATGGCATTGCATATTGGACTCATGGTGTCTAAATACAAAGACTTCGATATAAAACCCCGTATAATTTTAATGACAGTTAAACTCATCTACATTGGGAAGAAAGCATTTGTTTTGTGTGACATGATAGAATGGTGTTTAATTAACTTCGTAAAGCACCGAAACTCACCTTCGAATTTTCGGTTTAGCTATTTAATGTGTTCCACCAGTAACACATTATTTTGTCCATGCTCCCCGATACTGCAATCATGTAGCGGACTTCAACGCGCTATTAAATGTTTAACGGCCAAACTACTCCAGCAGCGCTATCAGTATCATAAACTTCGAAAAGCATTTTGTAAATTTTATCGCAGGCACTATGAGTTGATTTCCATTTAATGATGGGCTAAAGACGCTTTTACGTGAGGGCCTTTCGGAACCATAATGCTATTGTGACTTTGTTATCATAACACGTTACAAACGTATAAGTTATAACTTGAATGTTATGCGACAATCTGCATGCTTACTTTTTAACCCAATCATGGTTGATAATTATCCTGCCTTCTTTAATTGCACGCCGGTGGGTCGGGCGTCAGACTCTATGATGGCTCCTACATAAAACTATTCATTTTAGTGGGTTGGGGCCGGAGCTTCTTGTCTGTTGCTTGGCCTGGTGTTTTTCTTTTGCTCCGGGTTTCAGTAAGTTATTCGGCATTTCCATCGTCGGGCAGCTTACTGAATCTGTTGAGTCCTCGTTTTTGATTAATCAGTTTGGTTATCGTGATTTATTTGTTTGTCCTTGATGATTCATTGACTAGTTAGAGATTCACCACGAGTACCGAACAACTAACTAAATGTTGTGAAGAGGGTGAGGTTAGGCGCCTGCAAAAACCGGTTTAAGCTCCCGAGAAATTTTATATTACTGATCGTTCCAAGGCGATACTTCTGTTGTGGTTCTTATTGTTTTGTGTTTTGGAGTCGAATTTTTGTGTTGTTTGGGCCTTATGTGCGTTTTCATAATTTTAGTTACTAGTAAGTTCGGGTAACTGAGTGGCCGTATATTGGGGAATAGCTGCTCATTCGGCTTACGATTTGTTTTCTTAGTATAAGTACATGTACCTAATGGTCAATTTAGTTTTTTCCCACCTAGGTTTTCAGAGTAGTGGGAATTTCTTTCTGATTGCGCCTTTTCATGATCATTGCCCTACTTGTACTTTTTTTGTAAGTGCAACTAGGGTCTAGTATTGAAAGTTTTAAATAGGGCGTTAGGGTGAAATGTAATTCTATGATCAATGTATCAGATTAAAACAAGCTGCACTCATATTACCAGAGGGATAGGTTGGTTTCAGTGTCAGCCAAAACTAAGATCAGAAATAGAAATCGATTGACGCAAGTTTAATATCAAGTTGCTTTGGAGTTTACGATATATGTCATCTACGTAAAATGGAAAGGTAACTGGTACAGAATATGTTACTCTTTCAAGAACGAAGAAATTAAGGTACTTATGAAGAGTGCATAGGGGACAGGGGAAATGATTTCGCTTGGAGTGAGAATATTTGCAAAGGGGTTTTGTATTTGGAATCTAGCACCACCAGACATATTCAGTCGGCTGGCCACGCTAAACGACATTTTGATTCCTGAGACTTTGACGGTTAGATGCTAATAGCATGTATAAACAAGAGGACCAATGGTCCTGTAAACGCTCACCTGAGAACTGGGATATGCAACCTAAGCTGACCTTGCTGTAAAATACGTCAAGGCCATCCCAGGGTCATAATTTATACATGTACAAACTTTGTAGAGCTGTATTCATTGATGCTTCAGGCCAAGTTTCAAAATCAAAGGCCTTCTGGTTCTGAAGAAGAAGATTTATAATGGTGTTTACTATTTAGGCATTGCGGCCATCTTGGTTATATGACCTGGACCATTTATATTAGCTTTCACTCGCCTTTCCTAACGATGCTCCACATAAAGTTTGGCTTTAATTGGCAAAGTGGTTTCAGAGAAAAAGATCTTTGAATATTATGGTCATATACATGTATATAGCCCGGAGGTTGGGGCAGACAACCCCCTGAGGATATTTTTTCCATCAACATAAATCTTCTGTCCATTTGCATATTCCCAGCAAGTTTCCCCCATTTAATTACATTCATTCAAATGCATGGACAACTAATGTTGGCCATAAAATAGGTCAAAGTCATCCCAAGGTCATGATTTATATAAACTTTGTAGAGCTCCTCTCCCAGATGTTTCATGCCAAGGTTCAAAATCATAGGCCTTCTGGTTCTGGAGAAGAAGATTTTTATTTTTTTTTTTTTGCTATTTATAGCCATGGCGGCCATCTTGGTCATGTGACCTTCACCACTTATACAAACTTTCATTCTCCCTTCCTAAGAATACTCAACAAGACGTTTTGATTGGCCGAACAGTTTCAGAGAAGAAGATCTTTGAATATTATGGTAATATATACATTTATATTGCCCCCGGGTGGGGGCAGACTTGCCCCTGGGGTCCTTTTTTTCAGAATCATAAATATTCAGTCCATTTGCCCATTTCCATTAAGTTTTTCCCGTCAAATGACATTTTGACAAATGCACTCAAATGCACGAGTGACCTATGTTGACCTTGCCGTAAAATAGGTCAAGGTCATCCCAGGGTCACGATTTATATAAACTTTGAAGAGCTCCTCCCCCTAATGCTTCATGCCAGGTTTCAAAATCATAGGCCTTCTGGTTCTGGAGAAGAAGATTTTTAAAGGTTTTTGCTATTTATAGCCATGGCGGCCACCTTGGTCATGTGACCTTGACTATTTATATCAACTTTCATTCCCTCATCCTAAGGATACTACATATAAAATTTGGCTTTGATTGGTGGAGCGGTTACTGAGAAAATTAAGTTTAACATTTAATTTGTAAATGACCTTTGGCCAAGGTCAAGAAATGACCTTGACCTTTAATTCTCACATCATTTCATTAGCTCAACATGTTGTCTATATCTACTAACTTTCAGGTCACAGGCTACAAAACTTCCTGAAAAATTCAATGTTTTCACTTTTTTCCATTAAAAAGCCTATGTAACACAATTGACCTTGCCGTAAAATAGGTCAAGGTCAACCCAAGGTCATGATTTATATAGACTATAATGGGCCAAAGTCACCGATGCTACATACCAAGTTTCGTTGAAATCGGTCCACTGGTTCCAGAGAAGAAGATTTTTTATGGTTTTTACCATATATGAGCATGGCGGCCATCTTGGTCATGTGACCTGGATCATTTATATAAACTTTCGTTTTCCCTTCCTAAGGATGCTCCACATGAAGTTTGGCTTTGATTGGCCCAGTGGTTTCAGAGGAGAAGATCTTTGAAATTGTGGACGGACGACGACGGACGCCGACGGACGACGACGGACGCCGACGGACGGACGCCGGAGCATGGCCATCCTATAAGCTCACCTTGTGAGCCTTCGGCTCAGGTGAGCTAAAAACAAGTGTTGATCTTGGATAAGCGCAAATGTATAAAACATTTACGGAAAAGTATCATAACCAAATATCTGCAAATCAACCTCTATGTTGCCTGTTTCTCTGACGTTTGCCTTGAAATTTCACATATTCATTTTTAAGCTTCAGGACATTGAAGGGATCATTTTAAATTACTTCGCTGGCTTAGACCATAGTTGAGACTAAAATTTATCCTGCTTATAATTGTTAAAATGCCAACATTTTTGGCACCACTGACATTCAGTTAGTTGCGCGGTCCTCATGGTGAATCTATAGCCAGTTAACTAGTCCGTTAAATTTCAAATAAGACCAATAAAATAGAATAAAAAATAGGGAAACAACAACGTATTAGCGGCATCTGGAATGCTAATAATATGCAAATTAGCAAGTCAACACTTTGTGAAGTTAGTAAGCATTGCATATGTAGCACAGTTAACCACACTTGGTGGGTGAGCATGCTTTTCCACTGACGCGGTTTAGCTATTGCGATCGTCGGCCCACGTTACATTTGGTGGCAGCGGTGGGGTAATGCCAACTGCCAGAACGGAGTTGCCTTACCCATGAAATTCCCAGGCCAAGACTCGGGACGAGTCTTCTCGGAGTGGGGGGGGGGGAGTAATGTGACGGGATAGCTTCCCTTGGTAGAATACGTTGGTGCAACGTATTAGCAGCGTCAATCGTGCTAATAATTTGCAAGTTAGAAACTCGAAACTTTGTGAAGTTACTCAGCGTCGCATATATAGCACTGTAAACCGCACTTGGTAATATACTTGCTATGCCAGAGATGGGATAATGCCAACGGAGTCCGTCCGTTCTGGCAGTTGGCATAATCCCACCACTCCGTTCTGGCAGCTGGCATAATCCCACCACTCCGTTCTGGCAGCTGGCATAATCCCACCACTCCGTTCTGGCAGTTGGCATTATCCCACCACTCCGTTCTGGCAGTTGGCATTATCCCACCACTCCGTTCTGGCAGTTGGCATTATCCCACCACTCCGTTCTGGCAGTTGGCATTATCCCACCACTCTGTTCTGGCAGTTGGCATTATCCCACCGCTGCATACTAAGTAAATTAATAGACAGTACATGAAAGTAACTTTTAAAATGTTATTTACCGAGAAAGACATTTCGTGAAAAAACTAATCTAGCGGCAGTAAATCTTTGAGAAGTATCTTGTCAGCTTTGTTTTCTGGCAAGTTCTGCCATGACATATCCGAGCAGTTTTATTTTGCTCAGCGGTTATGTTTGGTACTAAGAGAAGCCTCCGTGATGCAGTGGTTAAGCCACTTAATTTGTGCTGTCTCTGTCCCAAAAAAACTGACAAAAACCTGGCGTCCCTCTCTTTTTCCTAGTTGCACTTATTTTTATCGTGATATTCATAACACCTCTCAAATATCAAAACCACGTCAAACTGATATTAGGTCAATTTCATATGGGTATAAGTGAGCCCGCATAAAACATACCAATTTCACTCTCATATTCGGTAATGTAATTCAATAATATACTTTTAAATGACAATGACCCCCATATCTGTACCTTTCATAAATTGGCCAAAACTATAGTGTACCAAACAAAATGCCGAGTGAGCGCAGCCAAGGCGCTCTGATTTGCCTGAATATTTTCAGAAACAGTGGGTTCAGTGATAGCAAAAGACACCATCCTTCCCCATACGGAGTAGCAAACCTGTGATATGACTTAGAAGTGGTTCATTAGGGATAGTCTTTGGTGTGCGCGCATTGAAATTTATCAATTGCCTTGACCAAAATGAGCCGCCACGCGAGAAAACCGGTCTTCGGAGTTTCCGACCAGGTCCGACTTAAACCATTAAACCGGCCTGTGTAGTCACATTAAGAAAGCTAGAAATTTTGGGTGAGGGTAGAGGAGGAATTATACTATCCGTGTAGCGAAAACAAACGCGCCGATCAGCTGTGCAGTTACTGCACAGCTGATCTGCGCCTTTGTTTTCGCAAAGGCAAAAATCCGGTTTTCTCATGACGCGGCTCATATGTAACGCCATGATGTCATACTAGCCATCAAATCCAAAGCATTCTCCCATTTCAATATGACGCCATTATGATACGAATATACGATACGGTGGTGAAGATATAAAATCAACATCACATTTTAAACTTTGACATAACCGCGATTCTTACTACAAGTTTGTACAACAAAATGAAATCTTGGGTTTTGTATGTTGTTTTCCTGTTCATTCTTTGTGCACGACCATGTATTGCTGGAGATTTAATTTCAAACATCGAAACAGCAATCGTGTCTAATATTCAATCACTTTATGGTCATGGATCCGTTCTCAATGCCACAAAATTTCTAAGATTCGCAGAAGACGTCATACCTGTTATGCAAGATGGTGATGTCCAGGATATGGGCGCATGCGATTACAAGACGATTACAGAGGCGTGTTCTTCTACAACGAAGTATGCTTACTGTGAACAGACAATTTCTGAAAAGGTATTCTCTATTTTTGATAGTCAAGTGCAGGTTCTTCTAATGTAACACACTTTTAACAGTGATAAATTCACACCTACATATACATACATGTTGTAATTAAATTAAATAGAAACAAACCAGTCTAAAAGTCTGTATCTTCCAAATATGAGAATTTCGTTCTGAATTGCCATTACCTGATCATTGCTTTATTTTATTCTTTTAATTAATACGGATTGGATACTGATGCCATTATTTAAAGAGGAACCTCAGTAGGACTTGTCCAATTTTTACCTGAGGTCCTGTAGGTCATTTCTATTGCTAGATCATGAAGGGTCACTAAGGAATCTTTATAAGCTGAAACTTCATAAAAAGGTCATTTGTCTAAGGGTGAATGTAGCATATAAAGTTGTGTACGACGTAGGTCATTGGACAAATTCTTAACATGTAAAACAACGATTTCCTTCAATAGAAATGAAAACCAACAATAAATGCATAGAGAAAGTAATTTATATATGAAGCTTTTTTCAGTGTAACGGATCAGCATTCCCTTGGAATATATACGCCGATCCTCAAGGGAACATACCACTGAAGGATGCGTTCCCAGCCTTGGTATTTCAGCTCCAAAATATAGAGAAAGATACTGAAACTGGTGAAATCGGACACAGAAAAACGGCACAGGGCGCAGGTATTACATGAAATGCTTTTAAGATAACAAATAAGATAAAACGCAGTTAAATGGTAAACCTTTTAAATAGCATTACGTTTAAACCGCTGTCACATTATCGCGTATCGACCGTAACGTATCTCAAGGTACGCCACGCGAACGTCGTACATACGTGAGCATATGTAGCTTATACTCCTCGATACGTAGCTCATACTCCTCATACGCCGATGTGCTATGTTTTTTATGTTTCGTAGCACGTACGTGTCAGGCCTGATACGCCGTACATACGTCACACATACGTGGTACATACGAAAGCAACGTGGCAGGTACGCCGTAGATACGTAGCTCATACTCCTCATACGCCACACGTACGTCGCGGTTAACATGCCACGTAACCGTGACGTATGTACAGCGTACCTTTCGTATCTGCTACGTGTGTTTGACGTATGTGTGGCGAATCCTCGATTCTCTTTTCGTATCTACGGCGTATCAGCGACGTACGTATGGCGTATCTCGCGTATCAATCGCGTATGTGCTACGTATGTGCTACGTACC
Source organism: Rugalucina vietnamica (assembly GCA_964017185.1). Lineage (NCBI taxonomy): Eukaryota > Metazoa > Mollusca > Bivalvia > Lucinida > Lucinidae > Rugalucina > Rugalucina vietnamica. The sequence continues at coordinate 9,915,070 of OZ024878.1, forward strand.
TTTCACTGCTGTGGCTTATGTGTGACGTATTAGGAGTATTAGGAATATTTTATGGCGTTCCAAGAGAATCTTAATGCTTCTATAGTGTACATGTTTTCTTTTTTCCGAAGTCATTTATCAGAATTTCTCACGATTCGGGGTGCCGTGCAGGGTTCTTTCAGGGCTACGCTCGGTGTAGCCTCTGTCTTTGTTCAGGTCGTCTTATGACCAGGATGGGGAGCTTGGAGATGTTCCTCCCACCACCACCACCACCACCACCACCAAAACCTCGATTTATTTTTTCTTCGGTGTTAATCTAGATTTCTCCGGTGGCATCTTCGTAATCGACCTCTGATAATTGATAACTGTAATGTGCGAATCGCATGAACAAAGTGAACACAACCGTTTGTTCTCTTAGGTATTAAAAAGCAATTGGTACAGAAAAGATACTCCGCAGATTAGAATGGAACGTCGTACATACGCTGTAGATACGTCACGCGTACACTTCATACGCCATACAAACGTCACACGTACAGTGGTGTTATGGCTAAAAACCCACTTTTGCACAGTTCGCGCTGATCACTTGTGATTTTTCGCGGCGAAACCACCGCGAAATTTCACCGGCCAAGGGAAAATTTAAACGTATAGATCGTGATTTATGTGCACATGAATAAAATGTACGATTCTGTATGTATAGCAATGAAAAACGTGCATAATGCGACTTTTCCATTGGTATTACATGGTACGATAGCAAACTCACGGATAGAAGAAAATATTTATAACGTAATGAGCCAGCTCGTTGAAGGCTAACTTTGTTTGTTTGTTTGAATAGACGCTTTATGTTCCAATCAACAGCAATATTCATGTTGGGACGCTGCCTCCATTTATGGGACGTCATGATATCCAACAAGTGTTTGAGTTATAACCATCACTCTTAGCCAATACTGCTTATATGTATGGCTGGTTTGACTTGAAACCATTTTTCCTAGGCAGGCACAGACCTGAGCGGTAAACCAGTGATCAGAAGATCAGTCAATAGCGTATAAGCTTTGCCTGGAGGCACAAACAGTCCATATGTTTCTTTAGGTCCCAATGGGCTGGGGCCATCTAACTTTGTGCCTTGTTTTGTAGCACAAACATTATCTAAAGTTGCTTAATTAACAGTTAGATTCCTTGCTTTCTTTTTTAACATTTTCCTCAATTTCTTCACTTTATTGCGCTTAAGGTGTGAACTACGATAACTTAATTTCAGAGCAACCATGTAAAACGTACAAAACAAAAAAAGACATATTGACATTTGGGCTTGCTGGTTACCACTCTGAACACCCTCTTTGAATGCCAGCACAAGACTAATCGCAATCATGTCGATTTATACATTGAACTTGCCTTCTAGAAGTACAACTAGCGAAGATCATTCTGAGTTCAGCTTAACAGTCAACAATGTTTAAGTCCCATGGCGAAAACACTTTCAGGGTAATGCATGTAATACGGGTTTGCTCAAGTACGAAACCCAACGAATATAGGAATCGAACACAGTACATTTTGTTTCCGGTCAATTCATACAATTCACTACTAGGCTTCTGCGCTCAATTTTGTTCTAATTAATCTACTCACCATCGATTTATGCGGCATACACTCATATGACCCATGTCTTACACAAAATTAGTGTACAAGTATGAACTACAATGCTTTGTTTTAAACATAGTATCCTCCTTTTTCTAGTATATTGTGCCTTGTATACAATGAAGTTTTGACATTCGACATGTATATACATGTACGTGTTCCAAGCCATCCGTACATGTGGATTTTAGAAGGCACACAACACGCTGTTTAACTAAAAACGGTTAGCAAAAGAAGCCCGTCAATTATTGACAATTTCGACACAGTTTTGTACATGTACGTTGCTGTATTGCTCCTATTCGACCAAATATCGTATCGACCCGGTGAAGGTCGTATGCAACCAAATATCGTTTCGACTAAATTGATTTCAGCGAAACGGCGTCCACTTGACGTAATCGAAAATTCACTGATCCTTTTAGCAGTGCCATTACCACGGGCGATTAAATGTTTAAAGAAGTTAGAGTTGAAGCCGATTGCTTCATCATGTTGAATCCAAAGACTTGTATACATCTGTGGGTTGGGATCGCGGTGGCATAGTTGTAGTGCATCAGACTCCGAATCGAGAGGTCATGAGTTTGATCCGCACTGGCGACACGGTGTTGTGTCCTTGTGTAAGGCACATTAACTACCCTCAGTACTACTTAATACCCAGGAAACGGTAGCTCCGTCCAGTCATGACTGAAAAATTGGTGACTGGGACGTTCAGCCTCAATACAAACAAACAAATCTGTGGACAATCATCCCATGAAAATTGCTTACGCCGCTATACGGGCCGTAAGCTTTTGTTCTGTTAATTAAGCTAGATAATAGGATCTAATATTGTCGGGTAAATCTGATTAATCTGAAAAAGAAGCATGAAAATAAAACACAAAGCCGATAATTAGGGTCTCCAAAACTTCAAAGCAGTTAAGATACGTATAAAACACGTAACTTAAACGATTATCATACAAAATTGAAAAGAAAACAAATATTTATACGACTTGAAAAGAAATAAATGCATACAAATTAAAATGAAATTTAAACAATAAAACTTTTGTGACTAAAACGATAATTATACAAAATTGAAAAGAAAACAAAATATCGATACGACTTGAAATGATATAAAAACATCCAAATTAAAATTAAATTTAAACAACAACAAAACAACTTTTGTGACTGTCATCTTTTTCGCCGCGAAACACCGCGAAACACCGGTCAATTGATTTTTATGCGTAATGACAGGTTTACTTTTTCGCCGTGTTCCGCCGCGAAATTTCGCCGCGAAATCCGGGATTTCGCGCTGCGAAATTCCGCGCTGACTTTAATTTTTCACACAATTTCGCCGCAAAATTTTACAATTAGCCGTTAACAAATTAGCCGTTAAAACGGCTAATTTGGGTTTTTAGCCATAACACCACTGTACGTAGCACATACGCCTTGATACGCCGTACATACGAAAGTGAAATTCCATACCAATACAGATACAGATACGTCACGGATACGCCACGGGAACGTAGCAGGAACGTCACACGTACGAAATTTTCATACATACGTGAGCGATACGCCGCTGATACGTGAATGTGTGACAGAGCTATAATACATTAGCACGTACGGCTAACTATAGCAGTCTCACTACCAGAACCGATCAAAAATTAAAATTAGAAAATACATGAATGGATATAATTAAAACTTAAAGATATAACTCGGAAAACAGTTGGAGAACAAAATGAATAAAATAAAAAAAAATAGAATAGAATGTCCAGGAATCGATAAAGTTAAAGTAGCTCTTGGGTATACCTGATCATACATGTACACATAGATTGTGTGTACACGTTCTAACGTGTAACCACAATCAATATTTTGAGCAAAATCAAAAATTTTCTGATTTTTTTTTTTTAACAGATGAAAAAATCTCCATATTGCATGGGCTAGTTATCGTAAAGATAATCTCAAGTTTCACATTAATCAGTATACGACACTGTCTCCCACCCTCATAGCAAACGAGATAATATTTTCATCAGGAAAACAATGTCTGAGCAATAAATACTCACTTAAACCCCACCTTTTTTATCCAAAACATAGATTGTAGGAGCTCGTTAGAACCGCCACGGTGAGGCGTTTTAACATGCACCCACAATCAATGTTTTGAACAACATTATTAAATATTTTCCCGATTATCAATATTTTCCCAATTTTTGCTTCTGAAAAGAATCTTTGTATATTGCATGGGCAAGTTTTCGACATATAAAGGTTTCATGAATATTTTCTTTTTTCAGTTTGGGCCTATGGCATAGGGTTTTCAGTGATGCTTGCCCTCATATCAATGGAGGGCAGTTGTATGGTACCTTGTATGAAACGGCGCTTCTTCCAGCGAATACTAATGTACTGTGTCGGTCTCGGAGTGGGAACCATGGCCTGCGCTGGAACTCTTGTGCTTATACCGGAAGTAAGTGGGTCAGAAAAGAGCATATTTACAGTGATATGTCGTGCTTATACCGAAAGTAAGTGGAAGTCATAAAAGAGCATAACCATATCTTGTACTGCCCATCCAAGGTACTGCACAACATGGTGTATTTTTCAAAATGGGTTATTGGGTTATAAATTCTCGTTTTTATAATGTTGATACTCATGTTTATATTATTCACTTCTTACAACTATGATTGGGTAAAATTGTTTTGGGCGGAAGCTTTGAAAAAAATCTATTGCGAATCACATCTGAACCAAGTTTTACAAAATTTCTGCTTATAACCAAAAGAAAGATTATCAAGGTAAAATAAATGCCAGAATCTTTAAAATACCATTACACTCTCTTTATTTGTTATAATCCACAGGCCCTAAGTTTAACAGGGGAAGTCTCTCCCGCCAAAGACTATCATTTCAAGATGTCGACCTGCCTTTTGGGGCTGTATGTATTCTACACATGTTCAAGACTCAAGAAAATGTGGCAACATTCTAAGAAAATCAAAACTCGAGTGAGTATATCACTAATTAAAACAAAGAGTTGTTTTTGAAAACGCGATATAGATAACATGTACAGTACGAAAATGCCCATGCAATATACAGAGATTTTTTTCAATAGTAAAAATTGATTTTTTTTTTGTAGAAAATCTTTGATATTTTTCTTATTTTTGCTCAAAACATAGATCGTGGGTACACGTTAGAACCGCCTCGCCGAGGCGGTTCTAACGAGTACCAACAATTTATGTTTTGCAGCAAAAATAAGAAAAATAGGTATACCCCTCCAAACCCCAGTTTTGCTATGTGAAAGTGAGGTTCAAGGGGGTATACATTACACGGACATGTTTTCGTGATGAAGAGCCGCGATGCGAGAAAGCCGGTCTTCGGGATTTCCGACCCGGTCTGACACAAACCGGTCTGTGCAGCTGAAGCTTGAAATGTTGGATTTAGGAAGAAGAGGAATTGTACCATCCGTGAAGCGAAAACAAAGGCGCTGATCTGCGTCCTTGTTTTCGCATAGGCAAACCCCCGGTTTTCTCCTGACGCGGCTCCATTTTTATAATTGGGGGTATTAGCAAAGATAAATACGTGTGCATGTAGGCTCATATCTAATGGCATCTGGCTAGAGACCATTGATAACTTGAACTACTTACTATAAGACTTTCGTTTAGCAATTTTTTTCATCCATTATTATTTTCAAAAACTTTCGATACGCTTTTAATATGTCAAGTGGTTTCGAGACGAGTTTGTGTGCTTTTGTCACGTCCATGAGTTGCTACGTTACGTTTCAAAAATCATGCAAATCACCTGCCCAGCATTCCAAGTGCATCACATGGTATCGATTTTTGCCTTGATTGATTGGTAAAAGTGTCATAACGAATAAACCGGAATGACATTTGAAAACTTCCATGGTGGAACGCCGTTATGGCCTGACGTTAAACCAGCGTAACACGAAGATCAAAATGCTCAGTGCAGACATGAAGAATATGGAATCCAATTGAAATTTTTAAGCTTGCTAGAGTACGTTACAGTCTCCTAGAACCATATTCCATCAGCTGATAGCGTCAAAATCCGGTATCATGACGCCAGACAACGTAATGCTATATATATCATGATATAAGACGATGCCAATTTGACGCCATAGTGACGCATTCGATTTTAGGCAACCTACAAATATCAGGCTTGATAATATACGACATGGAAAGATGGATTTGTATCGGAACAGCTGACAGAAAAAAAAATCTGCATGGTGCGAACACCGTGAATTTCGCCGATTGGGTTTGGTCCTGTTAACGTTACAGGTAAACGTGCAAGACTAGACTTGACCACATCACATCAAACCTTATAGGCCTACTAAGCGACAGTTTTCTCGTAAAAGCGAAATCGCACGTCATTTCAGCAATTAAACACTGAAGGAGTCACCTCGAGAGAAAGACCATGGAACAAAATGACGTCGGTGACGTCATACACCGGGGGCGTTACCTGGCACCAGAATGGAACCAAATCTCTATGATCATGGTACTACTGTAATTTTTTTGGGCACAAAAAGATGTTAAATGGCTGTTTGGGGAATAAAAGGTTAACTTTTCAGATGCCGAGAAATAATGTGAATTTTGAGATAACACCCCTGTAAACTTTGACGCAGCGTAATTGCGTCAAAAAAGATGGCTTTCTGGCGAAAAGGTAAAAATTGATGTTCCTTAAGGTTTAAATATTGATAAGTCAAAGAGTTTAGTACAGGTCATCCTTATACCAATTTGCAATTTGGAAATCAAATAAAAATTGCTAAACTTAAGTCTTATAGTATATTTTCGGTTTTGTCTTACCTGATTATGCACATCTTTGGAATTCTAAAGTATATAGATAGTGGATACACGTTAGAACCGCCTAGCCAGGTTTGAATTTTACAAACATTTATGACACTACTTAGATCATGATTTCGCAAGTGCCAGTTTAACTTGTGTCTTCACCTTTGGCACATTTTATATTTCTATGTATCTAGAAAATCACACTACCTCAAATAAGTTCTGTATCCCAGGGGGTGCCCATAGGAGAAGGACAAGCCATTGCACTAACTGGTAGCATGGAGATGAATGTTGAGGAAAATAAAGACCTGTTTCCAGATAGTTATCTCAATGAATATGATATGGATGAAAATGGTAAACTCTCTCTCTCTCTCTCTCTCTCTCTCTCTCTCTCTCTCTCTCTCTCTCTCTCTCTCTCTCTCTCTCACACACACACACACACACACTTCCTCTAATTCCTCTCTCACGCACACACACACACGCTCTTTCTATAATTCCCCCCCACCTCTCTCTCTCTCTCTCTCTCTCTCTCTCTCTCTCTCTCTCTCTCTAACCTAGTACTTTCTCAGTGCACCACTCATTTGACTAGCTTAACTTACATGTAATCAAAAATCGGCTTTTGAGAACGTTGTTGCAGGATACTGTTTCCTGCCCACTGTTTCATGTCCTCTGTCAACTGATTTTACGACTATTAGATATATTACATTGCTTGATTTCATTTCATCAACGAGCATTTGCTGACTGAATACAAAGTTAATAGACAAAGATGGAAGCATGCGATTTCATCTAAAATCGAAATCTTTATAGTTGTTCATAAATATGCTCATGAATCCGTTTTTTTCATAGCAGCAGCAGAAAACCAACACTGTGCATTATTGAGCGAAAACAAAGACGCAGCACAGCTGACCAGTGTATTTGTTTTCTTTCTTTTTCTGTTTTTCTTCTTCTATTATTCTCTCTCTCTCTCTCTCTCTCTCTCTCTCTCTCTCTCTCTCTCTCTCTAGAACATTTGAGCCGCATCATGAGAAAACTGGATTTTTGCATACGCGAAAACAGAGGCGCAGATCAGATGTGAAGTACTGATCAGCGCCTTTGTTTTCGCTACTCGGATAGTACAATTCCTCTTCTACTTATAGCCAAAACTTCAAGCTTCTAGCCTGCTTCTGTGCCTGTACAGGCCGGTTTGTGTCAGACCTGAACAGAAGCCCAAATTGTTGGTTTTCTCAGTCTTGCAAAGGCTCTTTTTATCAGCAGTCAAGCCGAAGAAGCGTCGAAAAGTAGCTCCGGTGGCTTGGATAATACTGTTTGGAGATGCGTTCCACAAGTTCATCGATGGGGTATCTGTCGGCGCAGCATTTACTGAAAGTTTCTTTGCTGGCATTAGTGTGGCCCTGGCTGTTATTTGCGAAGAAATACCACACGAACTAGGTAGGGTCATCTTTGCATATTACATGTACATGTATATACCCCCTTATACCTCACTTTTATATAGCAAAACTAGGGTGTATAGGGGTATACACATTTTTCTTATTTTTGCTCCAAAGCATAGATTGTGGGTACACGTTAGAACCGCCTCAAGCAATGTTTTGAGCATGAATATTAAAAATATAACACAAAATTGAATGGAATTTTTATTTTTATAGCTGAAATAAAAACAAAATCTGTGTTTATTGCACGGGCAAGTTTTCGTAATGTTCTATACAGCCACTGGCTATTTCTGACTTGGGCTTATTGTGGATGGCTTTATCAAATTTGGCTATATAATATTTTGCCTGTACAGCTACACTTCTTTTTTCAATGCAATATATTCATTTCGATTCTATCATAGTTGCCTTTGTTTTCCATCAGGAAAACATGTCCGTGCAATGTATACCCCCTTAAACCCCACTTTTATATAGAAAATCTGGGGTTTGCAGGGGTATACCTATTTTTCTTATTTTTGCTCCAAAAATAGATTGTGGGTACTCGTTAGAACCGCCTCTCCGAGGCGGTTCTAACGTGTACCCACAATCTATGTTTTGAGCAAAAATAAAAAAAATATCAAAGAATTTCTGCTGAAACTCTTCATTTTTTACAACTTTAAAAATCTTTATATATTGCCTGGGCATGTTTTCGTAATGATAACGATTTTCTAGGTGACATAGCGCTTCTCCTCAATGCGGGTATGAGCGCCAAACGGGCCCTTCTTTACAACGAGTTAGTTGTCATACCAAGTTTTGTGGGCGTTAGCATGGGGATTGTGCTAGGTGAAAACACGGACGCCAGTACATGGATTCTCGCAGTGGCAGGAGGGATATTCATTTACATCTCGTTTGTTGATATGGTAACACTTGTTTTCTTGGCGTGCGGTTAACTGTTTCATCCAATACTTTTAGTCAATGCCCAGTACTCATGACGGGAAGCTTATGTGTCTCACGCAAGGAAGCAACCCGTTTAAGTTGTGTTTTTTTTTTTTTTTTTTTTTTTCAAATGCTTGAGAGTTGGCATGAAATGCAGAAAACTGTCTCTTTATTGACCAGGCGCATACTTGCTAGTACCTCGAACCAACAATACCAGTAACATTAACTTTCTTTCTTATGATTTGAACAACTTAAACAACTTTTTTAAATCATGTTTAAGGTACATGTATTGCTAATGTATGATAGATAAGATTCTCGTCCATTTCTCAATGCTACTTACATGTATACTGTACATGTAAGAATATAATAGTCGACCAACAAGTAGAGTTTTTATTCTAGCCGACTTATAAATTTGGACAGATATCTCTATATATTTTTCAGCTTCCGGAAATGACGGAGCAAGCGCACAAAGCCATCGAGGCAGGAACAGAGAGCCCTGTCGTAATATTCGTGCTACAGAATCTAGGCCTTTTAACTGGATTCATTATCATATTTCTCTTGGCCCATTTCGGAGGAGATATTGGAAAGTTGATTGAGTAAGCTGTGGGCGAACGAAGACATATACAATGCTTGTTCAGAATACATGAACATAGTGGCTGTAGTAAGCGCATGAAAACCTGATTTTTTGTTTTTGCAAAGATAAAAATTATACCGTTGTAGACATTACTAACAGGACATGCCGGCGATGGTAAATATGTGTGAACAAATTCATGTGCAAGCCCATCTGTTGTGTGAACTAGAATTGGATGTGCGCTTATCGGAGCATATAGAATAAAACGAATAAAGAAGTGGTATCTTTTGATGTATGATTTTTATTTTGTCAGAGGCACTCAAGAGTGTTACTAAACATATAGCGTGCATATCTACAGTGTCTAGCTATAAAAGGGATATACAATGAAGGGCAAATATTGTTTGGTACTAGTTTGAAAGCGGTTATTCATTTTTTCCAACATTGCAATTTATTTATTTATTTATTTATTTATACATTGTTTTGAGAGGGTAACACAATTAGCTTAAAAGCTATTCTACCTTGTGGCCCTCTTTAAAATAACATATCATACATATATACACACTAAACAACAATAGTAGAAACATGCAACATTCAGGACAAATACAGATATAAACCTACACAACAAGCATACATTACTAAATATGTATGCTTTATTGCATATTTCTGGAAAACAATTAGAACCACAACAAAGTCACGCCTTGGAACGATCAGTAATATAAAACCACCAAAGGCCCAAACCGATCCCAAATGGCCACAACCCCATCCCAAGACCCCGCAATGGCCCACAACATTCATCAGCCGCCCGGTCCCCACGGCGAATTCCCAGCCAGACAAAGAACTATCAAGGACAAACAAATGAAATCGAATAAATGATAATAAACATCATGATGAATTCATAATGAGGACCCAGATACAATAAGCTGCCCGGCGATGGACACCGAAAATCTGAAGCAAAACAAAAACACAAGTCGAATCACGGTGGGCCAAGCAACAGACTAGAAGCAGACTAGAAACAACAGCCCCAACCAATTATTCATTAAGCAACAGCCCTAGCCGGGGCCATCATAGTCTGACGCACGATTCACCGGCGTGCACTTACATGCACATTGTTAAAGAAGGCAGTAAACCTATTTTACCGTCTGTTATACATCTATTTCATGTATAAAGTAAACAGTTGAGCCGCCACGTGGGAAAACCAACAATCTGCATAGGCGAAAACAAAGGCGCAGATCAGCTTCGCGGTAACCGCGAAGCTGATCAGCGCCTTTGTTTTCGCTACTCGGATAGTACAATTCCTCCTCTACTTAACTCCAAAATTTCAAGCTTCTAGCCTGCTTCTGTAGCTGTACAGCCCGGTTTGTGTCAGACCTGTTCGGAAACCACATTGTTGGTTTTCCCACGAGACGGCTCAGTTTGACTTGAAGCTATACTAAATACTTGCGCGATGCCTAAAGTCATCCTATTTCCCTTCCCGTGTCTGGATTAGGGCTTCAAATTTGATTTAAATTGTCTATTCTTTGGCTTTTTTTTTTGCTTTTGTTTCTTTTATCTTTTTCTGTTATTCATATACCCATATTTATCTGGGGCCAATGGTATACGCTAACTTAACTATTGACATGTACAAGTATATGTTTTCAATAAGGTCCTGGGGTTAGTAACTCGAAGGCATCGTGCATGTAAGTTCCTCTACTTACGATATACTTACGATGGTCTCAAGATATTCACCTTAAAAGTTAAGCCCTAGCTATTCCAGATACTCTAAGCTATCGTAACTGTTTGAAATGAAAGGTGCTTCTTCCTAAGATAGGACGACGCTAAGGTGGGGGGCTTGAGTGGACCGTAACGTTGCGATGCCGTTAAGTTGTCTTAACTTAAGGTCCTTTTCAGTTATTCGCCAAAATCACCAAGAGAGACTTAAGTTGGCCGTAAGTTGATCTTAAGCTTAATATGGGCTTTGAGTTACCAACCGACGATCGTAGTAGACTTTCGTCACAGATTTACCGTTATAAATATGAATGACATCCCTGTTCCTATTGGTCAGATACATTCATTTCATTCATATGTTTAACGGTAACCATGTGACGTAAGTCTACTACGATCTTCCGGGATCTGTATCAAAATTGACATTATATTAAAAAAGAGTTTCATGTGTATTTATTGAAGAGCAAATCGTTATTTTCCATAGCCTTTATTTTCCATATCTATATATTTGTCTATCTATTATCCATCCTACAAGCACATGTGGATATTTTAACGTTTGTCACTGATTTCCGATTCTCTGACAAAGAACCTTTATTATTGTGATCAATCAAAGGCTTTTAAATAACCTTTGTTGCGAAAAACTGTGTCCAGCACCCAGTTAGTCAGCTTAACCAGCAGTTATGGTAAGTATCTCCAATGCCTGATTCCATTGCAAATTAGAATAATTGCTTTAGAGAAACGTAAATGTATTTCCTATTTAATTGTTCTTGGCTTTACTGTAACATTCTCAGAATGTGCCACATAGTCACTGAAACAAGATCATTTAAATTTGAGCCTGTGCGTGAAAAAACCTACAATTGGAGTTCCGACCAGGTCCGACACAAACCGGTCTGTACAGTCACAGAAGCAGGCTAGAACCTTGAAATTTCGGATTTAAGAAGAGGAAGTATACTTGAGTAGCGAAAATAAAGGCGCTGATCAGCTTCGCGGTTACCGCGAAGCTGATCTGCGCCTTTATTTTAACCTATGTAAATTGTTTGTTTTCCAATGCCGAGGCTCAGTTTTGTAAAATTGGCCAACAATAACTCGGGTATTTTGACTGACAGTGCGGCAACCCAAAGTCAAATATGGCGAACTGGTTTTTCATTTTCTGGTTACTTTCTTCAAATTTATTTTGTAATGTAAGTGGAAAATGGAATAAATTCAAAACTCAAGCTGGGATAATATACCAAACATTCTACCTTACAACGACGGTACAGACTTTCATACATTGTACACTGACATGTCACTTGGAGGAGCCATGCGGCGCTGTAAATTATAATACAATTTCCTCCGAATGTCAACTGATTGACAAACAAGATGTCGGCATGCCGGCTGACGGGAATTTTGACGGAATTTGGATAGTCACTAAGAAAGGTATTTACTGTAACCCATGTGTTTCGAAGGAACTTGCCGGGTTAGTTCACTTTCATTTGAGAGACATCGGGAGTATTTTGTTGAAGGTTTTTTTTTTTTTTTTTTTTTTTTTTTTTTCACTTTTCATAAAATCCCGCCTCAACGGCCTACAAACTATATTGTTTGCCTATGCGCGACAAAGAAAACGGAGGAGCGTGGTGGCAAAGTTGTAAAGCAACGACTCCAAATCGAGAGATCCTGGGTTCGATCTCCAATGCCGGCACCGTGTTGTGTCTTTGAGTGAGACACATTAATTTCTCAGAGTACTGGTTAAAACCCTGGAAGCAGTGGCTCCGTCCCGACATGTCTGAAAAGTTGACTGGGACAGTAAACATCAATACAAACAAACAAACAAACAAACAAACAAACAAAGCATCAAGGTTATATGTGAGTTGCTGTAAAAGAAAACCAGCAATATGCATAGGCGAAAACAAAGACGCTGTTGCTGCACAACTGACCAGCGTCTTTGTGATGCTACACAGAACAGCCCCTCTTATTCTTAAATCTGAATTTTCAATCTTCTAGCCTGCTTCAGTTACTGTAAAGGCCGGTTTGTGTCAGACCTGATCGGAAACAAAATTGTAGGTTTTCTCACGCAATCATCACGAAAACATGTCCGTGTAATGTTTACCCCCTTGAACCCCACATTTATAGAGCAAAACTGGGGTATGCAGGGGAGTAGTAATGGGCGTCACTATGGCGGGATTTTCTGATACTCAGGGGTATACCTTTTTTTCTTATTTTTGCTCCAAAACATAGATTGTGGGTACTCGTTAGAACCGCCTCGGCGAGGCGGTTCTAACGTGTACCCACAATCTATGTTTTGAGCAAAAATAAGAAAAATATCAAAACTTTTCTACTGAACATTTTCATTTTTTACAACTTTAAAAATCTCTGTATATTGCATGGGCAAGTTTTCGTAATGATATTTTCTGCAGATATAAAACCAGGCATAGGTAACAGTTGCTCGGCGGACTCGGATTGCTGGGATGCCAACAGTTTGTGCATTGCCAACAAATGTTTCTGCGCCCACACAGCCAGGTATAACTCGACCACAGACAGTTGTGATATGGGTAGGTTGACCAAATAGTATTGGTAAGACTTAAAATGGGGGAAAATCATTTTTATTTCGCGTTGATATGTGACTTACGCCTTAAATGCTTGCCGTTTATTTGGACATATATCAACATTATTTTCTTGTCATTTTGTGTCTAGGTTTTCAAAGCTAAATACAATAGATATCCTAGAATAAAAAATAGACAGTCTGTACATGTTAGATTGTACATGTACCATGCATTTTCGTTCGCTTTTGCAGTTATCATAGTAGCGAATCTATGAACTTGTAGCGATGCCCTAAAACATGACGTTATCATTCATTTACATTTCGAAATCCTGTCCCTCAGGTAGTGTTGCAAAACGCCGGGCTGCGCACTCGGTTCTCAACACTTCCCTTCACACGCATATCGTTTGTTAAGGAAAATCATGTCTGATCCCTCTGATATGATACAGTTAACCAGTCAACAAAGAACTTCATCAGGAAAACATGTCCGTGTAATATATACCCACTTATACCCCACTTTTATACAGCAAAACTGGGGTATGCAGGGGTATACATATTTTTTTCTTATTTTTGCTCCAAAACATAGATTGTGGGTACTCGTTAGAACCGCCTCGGCGAGGCGGTTCTAACGCGTACCCACAATCTATGTTTTGAGCAAAAATAAGAAAAATATCAAAAATTTTCAGCTGAAAATTTTCAATTTTTAAAACCTAAAAAAATCTCTGTATATTACATGGGCAAGTTTTCGTAATGTTGACGGTATTTTTTGTTCTTCTTCTTCAGAATGTAACGCCTACGCCAACGACTTTGTGCAGATAACCGAAAGGGCTATCACACTGTATAATATCGAAGTTATACATAGTTTGACTTTGGAACAGTGCGAGAATAAATGTATTGAGGCCGGTATCGCATGTGGGTCAATTGACTATAAACCTACTGTGTGCAGTCTGAACAAAGTCACGTACCAACAGATAGGGGAGGTAGACCCAACAGCCGTCAGAGACACATCTCCTTCGGGATCTGATGAAGAAAATTTGCATTTATATACCAGGCACTGTTGAAGTGAATCGCTACTAGGTCCCCAAAAGTATTTAGTGATACAAGACCTTGCAACGTTACGAAACATATTGTTTAGTTTGAATTATAGCTTAACGTCCCAGTATCTTATACCTTCAGTTGCACTTATCAAATTAAATTTGAGCCGCCTCGTGGGTAAACCAACAGTCTGCATTTGCGAAAACAAATTAAGGCGCAGTTACTTTCAGCTTCGCTGTAACTCAGCCTTTGTTTTCGCTACACGGATAGTACATTCCCACTTCTTCTTAAATCCGAAATTTCAAGCTTCTAGCCTGGTTCTGTGACTATACAGCCTGGTTTGTGTCAGACCTGTTCGGAAAGCACATTGTTGGTTTTCCTACGAGGTGGCTCTAATAACAACTAATTGTCATGGTCTCTACATGCATCCATTACGAAAACTTGCCCGAGCTATATACAGAGATTTTTTTTTTCAGATGTAAAAATTGAGTTTCATCATATTTTGTTTTATATTTTTGCTCAAAACAGAGATCGTGGGTACACGTTAGCACCGAATGGAACTTGTCCTAATGTCAATGTTTTGCATGCCAAGTTATAAGTAGTCAATTAAAATATCTAAATAATGAAATGCCTCACTAAAATACCATTACTTATAGCTAAAGTGCCGGTCCCACTGAATCGTAAGCAATCGTACGATTGTATAATAATTAGTATATTGATAAGACTGCGCATGCAAAAACTGTTTCCATCGTGTTTCTGCTTTCTTAATAATTGCATATCGAGGTCAAATAAATGATCCCCATAATCGTATTGCGATCTTATGCGCAGTGGGACTGGGACTATACACACAGGGGAAGATGAATCTTCATTGAACGTGAACAGCAAAGAACCATACAATTATCAAGTTGTGAAAAATACTACAGCACTAGTCATTTGTAACCATGGCCCACACCCCGGGGAATAGCGGGGACTTTGACTTTTGGTCCAGCAAATCCCCGCGAAAAGCTCCACCCTCAGGGGACTGCTCGTTCGTAAAACCACTGCTGTTTCCCCCGCAGCCTGCTATCGTTTCATTTTAAAGCCTTTTTGCCCATATAAAGCAAACCCCGGGTATTTCCCACGCACTGCCGTGGCAAAACCTTGGTCAAAGCCCCGCTCATTTCCACGGCTATCCCCCGCCCTCCCCCGGGGGTGGGGTAGCCGTGGTTACAAATGACTGGTGCATAATTTATAATGATGTGACGGAAATTACAACCGCGATACTTCTCTGACACTGCCTGGGCTCATAGGATGTTAAATCCCAGTACTTTAGCTCCGATGTGTCCCCGCTATCCCCGGACCAATAGGGGCCGGGAATACAAATGACGGGTGCATTACATGTTTGTATGGCCTAATTTATATGCATGATCATGCTTCCAAAAGGAAGAGGACGTGATCAAAAGTGTCGCCAAAGTTTTTGCCATATGATTCATCATGAAACCATGCCCGTGTTGAACCCCACTTTATATACATGTAGCGAAACTGGGATATAAAGGGTACATGTATACCTATTTTTCATATTTTGCTCTTAAACATAGATTGTGGGTACTCGGCGAGGCGGTTCCGCTAACGTGTACCCACAATCTGTGTTTTAGCAAAAATTCGAAAATTTTTTTTTTTTTCAGCTGAAGATTTTCAATTTTTACAGCTGAAAACAATCTGTGTATAATGCTTTCAAACTGGCCAAATTTCGTGATGAACATATCGAAGTTAAGATATAACACGTACTCAAATAAGCTTGTAGTTTGAAAAGCTTATCATTATTCGAACAAGCATAATTTTCAGGTTGATCCAAGTTTAAATCGGTAAGGTAGATGTTGATGCACTTAAATGACTTCTTTTGTCCGTCATACAGACACACATGAACTGTCCATTACGAAAACATGCCCATGCAATATACAGAGATTTTTAATGTTGTAAAAAATGAAAATTTTCATTAGAAAAGTTTTGCTATTTTTCTTATTTTTGCTCAAAACATAGATTGTGGGTATACGTTAGAACCGCCTCGCCGAGGGGGTTCTAACGAGTACCCACAATATATGTTTTGGAGCAAAAATAAGAAAAGTAGCCATACCCCGGCATAGCCCAGTTTTACTATATTAAAGTGGGGTATGCGGGGGTATACTTTTCACAGACATGTTTTCCTGAAGACTAAATAACCAAGAAATATAGGTGGTCTATCGACAAAGAAAAATATTTTTACTGACCGTAACAAGACGGCACTTTTGTTATTTTTTTTCTGCTATCTATATTCATTTGGAAATTTTGCCCATGCAACATACAGCGATTTTTCTTTTCAGTTGTGAAAATTGAAAACTTTATCAATTATTATTATTATTATTTATTTTTTTTTTAAATATTTTTGCTCGAAACATTGATCATTCTATGTTATGGATCAAAACTAAGAAAAAATGTACCCCTGTAAACCAGTTTAATCGAACCAGGTGAAAATATTCTCATCATCAATATCAATTAATTGCGCAACCGGCTGTCTAAGGCAATAAATGTGGGAATTCCTTTCATGTGTATGAAAGCGCAAATCCGTAATAATTGTTTCTATTTATATTAACACAAAGGCTCTTGAAGGGACAGATTCGGTGCCACATCATCGCGGAAATTAATATGCGTAGGTTACGGCGCTGTTTGTTCCAAGAAAATTAAGTTCCAGTTCGAGCATCCGGGTCGACAAATTTTCAAAATTCACTAAAAAGATAGCAAACATAAACAGAACTACAAGAAGAGCCCAAATTCCGCCACAAATATCAACGTGGGCTGGGAGACAACCAAAATTACAAATCAGGGTGGTCGGGTGGGAATATGGGCCGACGCCCATTGGGGCCTATGAGAAATAGATGGGCTGGCAAAGCTTCTAAGCTATTTACCGACCATCTGAGCTCGAGTCTAAGCCTGCCCAGGAAAAGCTGTCTAGTCAAACCATTCATACATATAAGCTTAGTTGGGTGGTTATATTTAAGAAGTGGAAGCACATTTTGCGTGTCATGACATCCTTATGTTGGATAAAAGTCCCATCAAATGGAGGCAATGTCCCGACATGACCATTGCTGTTGACGGGGATGTAAAGCATCAAACAAACAAACAAACAAACAAACAAAATTACAAATGAGCCGCGTCATAAGAAACCCGGATTTTTGCCTATGCGAAAATATAGACGCAGATCAGATGTGCAGTAACTGCACAGCTGATCATCGCTTTTGTTTTTGCTACACGGGTTATACAATTCCTCATCTACGTATATCAAACGTTTCAAGATTCTGGCTTTACCTGTCGATTTACTCGCATCGCGGCTAATTAATAAGGATCGACACTTCGCCAAAGTGAGCAGCTCTTTTCTAAAAGGCGGTCATTCAGTTTATATGAAGTTTACACATGCATAAGATGAAGACATTACTGAAAAGGACACTGAACAATTTACATAGAGAACTATGTATAACATCATAAGTTATCCACAGTGTATATCCGAGCGTATGCAGAACAGACGGTTACGGAACGGACAGACGTTTACAGGAGCACGCGCTTTTTCGCGCCAAAAATGTTTTGTAGAGTTTTTCATCCAAAACTGTACGCTTCGAATGTATTGTTATATCGGCCTTGCATGTCCATCTACTATCTTCCAAAACACCGTAATTTCCGGCATGGAAGTCTTGTAGTTTAAGCAGAATTTTGTTGCTTAGCAACAAAAACATTACGGAGCGGAACAGTCTACAGATTCGTTTATGTTACGGGGCGGAACAGACGTAGCCTACGAAAAAAACAGACGAATCAGCATACGGAGCGGTCACAGACGGCCATGAATACTACATGAACAACGCTGTGATGTCAAATATAACACTTTGCGGCAACCTTCTATATTGTAGCACTCGAACGTGACCAGATGGAATACACCTGGTGACCTGGATCAGCATCGTACATGTATCAGAATAGCATCGACTATGTTGTGAAAACAAAAAGTTGTTTGGGGGCAAACAGCAGATCAGAGAGAGAGGGGGGAGAGAGGTCCCGATAGCTCAGTGGTAAAAGCGCCCGCTTCGGGGGCCAGATGTCGTGGGTTTGCCCAGGCCGCGCCATATCAAATGCGTTAAAATGGTACCAATGGCTTCCTTGGTGCTCAGCATCACCAGGCAATCACGGCTTTTCTTCTCCTTTAAATATAGTATCACTAATAGTGCATATCTAACAATAAATTCTAAAATAAAAGACTGAAAAAAGTCTGAAAAGGTCCGATAATAAGACTCATGTCTGTTTTAACCGGAGTTCTATATGGAAGGCTGGCATTCGTGCTGAATACGTTAGTAATATAGAGTCCCTAGAATTTCGGTCAAAGGAAAAGGTTCCCTGTTTGCATACTCAGTCCTTAAGCAAAGTCATCAAGCGAACACCCACCTCCGTACACACCGGCGGGAGTACTCTCCAAAGCATCGGTCATATATTCCAAAGTCTTTCCATATATGAACGATGCGTGAGAATCAGCCAAGACGCCGCAAAAGGGAGCTTGCGGCGGGAGATAAAATCTTTGGCGTGATTTGTAAGCATATATGATTCTGTCATGCATCTTACTTATTTGATTTACTCGCAGTTTATTACTATTTAGCCATGCTTGTGCATATTAACACGATGAAGCATCGGAATATGAACATGATGAAGCATCGAATGAATCCATGTTGTTATGACGTACGCCATAAACATTTATTAAAGTAAGGATGTCATGACAAAAACCTGTCGGGATATGGCTTCCGCTGCCTGATTACTCATTGAAGTGCTAGTGTCGTCTAGCTGTGACAAGGACACAATACCGACTGTCAGCCACTAGCTAGCTGCGATCCACTGTATACTGGCCAATTGAGATGGCATACTTGTTCATGACACTGCACCTGGGTTAAAATTGTTTGATTTCTTATTTTATTGTTAGATGATAGAAGTGAAATACTTTTCTGTTTACACAACACTCAATGAAACTGCTAATTCGACACCGACACTGTAATTACTAAATAGAATGTAGTCATGTTCCAAAAATAAACATTTGATAAGCTTGTCCATGTCTGTTTCAGCGATTCATCATATTCAGTATCTGGGATCATGTGGCTACCATCAAAGTCATGTTCACTAGCGGTCTTACTGCTGTCGGAGCAATGCATATCCATTTCATCAAACTTTGCGCACAAAGGATCATCCGGAACCACATCAAATAGATTCTTTTGTGGTTTGTTTGAAGAGAATGTCATTTCAATGGACTTTTTCGGGGTGTTCATTTTTTTCCGTTTAGATCTGTCAGCATTTTGGATCAACACTCTGTCATCACTGGTGACAGAGATGTCATGTTCCACCGGTCGAATATTTTCATACACCCTTGTCCTGTGACCCAGTGTGCCCGTCATGCAGTCAAGCTCGAGTTCTCGGTATTTGAGCCAGAGTTCTCCATGTTGATCACACAGATGGTCTATTATGGATTTGAAGTCATCTGTAGAGAACTCACAATAATAGCAGCTGTATCTATTCATGGCTGAAAATATAAACAAAAATATACTTCGGGTGGCATTGAACGTGATTGGCCTGTGGTCCGGACTTTAGCAGCCACCGGATGGCATTTCATATGTATTTCTCCCTATGAATGTGGTGAAATATTTGCTAAGCAGGATGGTGAGGAACAGATGGACAGACAGACGCTGGGTCTGTAAAAATTCCGCTGTCTATAGTGAATCAGAAAGCTCGAGTGAGCTAAAACATGTTTGTATCTTACATTTCTACTATACAGCGTCTGTTTCTATCCGTATTCTAAAGCTCGCCTACGTCTGTTCCGTTTCGTATGGAAATGCGTCATTTCGTCTGTTCTGCTCCGTAACAAACGACTGTACCGCCCCGTAACCATGAAATTACCATACGCTTCAGAAAAAAAACAAATCTTGGCTATTTTTACTGGAAAACATATAAAATATTTAATGTCTAGTGGTTCAGGACATATTTAACTACATATGGACTAAATCCAAAAGGTTGACAATGGCTTATTTTGCAAGCAATTTCGACACACAGCCAAAAAAAATACAAAATATGCCATTTTTCACACGTCTTGGGCAGTTATGGCGAACCCCCTGAAAAATCATTGTGCTCTTGAGCACAGACAACTAGACGGGTATGTATGCAACACATCTGCTTTAGTTTGGTCTCAATATTTGCATTAGTCACTTTAAAAGAACGGAAAAACATTTTTGGCGCGAAAAAGCGCGTGCTCCTGTAAACGTCTGTCCGTTCCGTAACCGTCTGTTCTGCATACGCTCGGATATACACTGTGTTATCTACCGCTTTGGAACGGCCAGCAGTAATTAATTTCGTCGATTAAAAAAAAGTGAGTGTCGCGTTCTTTGCGGGAAATCCAGGTCATCGACTCAATGACCGGACACAGCCTATAGGAAAATTCTCATTAGAACCGCGTCATGAGAAAACCGGATCTTTGCCCAAGCGAAAACAAAGGCGCAGATCAGCTATGCAGTAACTGCACAGCTGATCAGCGTCTTTGTTTTCGCTACACGGATAGTACAATTTCTCTTCACTCAAAATCCGAAATTTCAAGCTTCAGCTGCACAGGCCGGTTGTGTCAGACCTGGTCGGAAACCAAGAAAGCCGGTTTTCTCGCGTCGCGACTCGTTAAATTCTTAATGACTACCTGTCAAGTGAAAACTGCCTTATGATTGATGCGAACCGCTTCAAAACTGTTCATTTTGACTTGGTTTCACAAAGTTTTTTTCCATAATAGCCGTGTGGCGAACACGGTTCTGTATTTCACTATTACATCGATGGTTTTACCCTATTTCACTTGTAAACTCGTGTGTTTATGAAATGAGTTGACTTTTGTAGTAGCAGCCGCATCATTTAATTGCTTTGTTCTGATTCAGCTCTATAAATAGCACAAACAACACAAAGCCAATACTATCGATTTTCCCAAGAGCGCCTCAAACGTCAAGCGAGGCATATTTTTCTGACGTATAAACGCACAACTTTTGACAGTTTAAAATAAAGTGATGTAAACATTGCATCGGAGATAACGTTTTATTGGAAATAAAATAGAACAATTTACAGCGATTCTTGCATGGTATTTGATGTCAAAATGGAGGATACATGTGGTGATGGACAAAGGGAAGCTGATGGATTTCTGGCAGAAATAAAGGTTAACTTGTAAGTCAGAAACATGTGCGTTTTGTTTACATTCTTGTTACTTCTAGTATGGTGACCTATATTTGCAAGAATTGTGTTACATGCATTATTTCCATTTTTCCTGCTCAGTTTAAGTCATCAGAAATCAGGAAAGATTCGGTGCCCATGCCTGTGGCCCATGGCGGGCTCGGCAGTGCTCGCGTAAAAGGCGCTCTGAAGTTGGGTTCCCACGGATTCAGTATACGTATCTAGAATAGTTTATGCTTAGAAAACAAGGTTTCAAAGCCAGGATTGTTCGAACACGAACTGCCCCCGGTCCCACCTCCCCTACCCCATAATCATCATTTACGATGTTAGTTTCATTTATGCGAATACATTATAAAACTTCTCTAATACTCTACACGCCAGTTTTTTTTTTACATATATTAGCTAAACATGTATGAATTTAGGTTTACTTTAAAAACACTGTTTAATACAGACTCATTATACATGGCATAACACGGTTACATGCATAAATATTAAGCAAATGCGCAATATTTCAATTGAATATTTTGACACATGCTAGAGTTGATAAACTAAAATAAAGTTTATTTGTGTATATATCTTTTCAATCATACACTGTACTTTTGATTTGAATGAAAACCCCTAGGGGTTTCGCTGGATATATCAGTTGATTTCTCTTTATGTGAATGTTGTACGTTTTTATGCACCAGTCATTTGTATCTCCAGCCCCTAGGGCCGGGGATTGCGGGGACACAGCGGGGCTAAAGTGCCTGGAATTAACCTCTGATGAGTGCCGGGAATTAGACGGGGTTTTAATTTACCACCAAGATTGAATTTCGTCCTCGGGAAAAAATTATTCT
Source organism: Rugalucina vietnamica (assembly GCA_964017185.1). NCBI lineage: Eukaryota > Metazoa > Mollusca > Bivalvia > Lucinida > Lucinidae > Rugalucina > Rugalucina vietnamica. Next base: position 9,937,638 of record OZ024878.1, read on the forward strand.
TCTAAGACATGGCCAATTATGTTGTTCGCATTGTATTGTACGTCGCGAATAAAATATCTAGGCCCAAAGACATCTTCCAGCCCCCACCCCCCTCGCTAAAATCGAATGGTCGCTCCACAACTGGTACTGTGTTTCACAAACAGAGCAGAATGTTTGCTTATTTTGAAAATGTTTTCGCCTCGGTCAACGTTTAAGTCATATAGGGATAGAGCATGGCTGTAGGTTTTAGCATCCATCTTTCGTATCAAGAGTCCGACAAACGGTCACTGAGTCCCTCACCTGACCTGAAAATGCGACATGTATCGTTGTAAGGTACAACTAACATGTATGTAGTTGCCAATACCATGTACGTCACAGGGAGGGTGATAATAGCTTGACTAAGGTGTTGCATCCGGTTTGTACATCGATTTTTCATTGTTCAGTGTAGACTACACTTTTGTGTGTGGTGCGTTGGTACGCCTGAAATACTGTTTTTTTTTTTTTTTTTTTTTTTTTTTTTTTTTAATTCCTTGGATCTTGTACATTTATAAGCTTGCAATGAAGTCGGTATACCTTCATCGAAAATTACACTGTACATACATGTTTACGAGCGGCCTGGCTGGCCAGGCTGAGTTTAAGCAACGGCAAATTATTCTTACTCGACTCTTACTTGACCCCTTTTTCTGACATATCCCCACCAAATAAGGCACTGTTCGGAGTCTCGTGCCATGTGAAAGAAGCGAAATGTGGGTCTGAATTTAACAGTACCATATTCGTTCTATGCGCACATGCTCCAATAAGCGCCCACCCTGGTTGCTTTAACCATTTGCATAAGCGCACACTGCTCGAATAACACACCGGTATTTTATACCAATTTTATTATAATTATAATACCATACTAAAACTTAACCTTAGATGACCAAACACTATTGTGCAGCGATTGGCATCCGCACTGGTATTGTTAACATGGTATTTTCAGCAATTTATGTGTTGTTTTTCGTTTCTAGTGTGCGCTTATTAGATCGAATACAGCACCTTTCATACAAATTTCTTTTTACGCTATTTATAAATACAATGTACGGAAAAGCATAATGTACAAGAAAATACAATGTACGGAAAAATGCTGGAAATTGATTATTGCACAATATTTGTAAACTGGAATTTGCATTATATTGGAATTTCCGCATTTTTCTTTTGACACTATTATTGTTTCACAACATACCACTTGTCGATTAAAATATGATATCAATAATGCCTTTTGTCTAAAAGGCCTTTGAAATTCAACTCTTGGTGTGAGAAAACTTATTTTCACTATACTTGTTATAAATATAGGAAACTAATAAGCAGCAGAACTGGCCCAGATACAGTCGGTTTCTCATTTTTGGGAATATGCACGATTTTTCATATCTTTCTGGATAATGATCCACAAATGTGTCTATTACACTAGTCATGTAATCGGTGCAAAGGAACCGGCTGTATTTTGTCCATTATTTTTGCACATATGAGTGTTTCTCAAAACGCGGTTCGGCTATAATTAGAAAAGTCTTGTAAGGGACTTACCCGCGTCATTTTCAACAGCCAAGTCTTAAAGTTTTCCACGATTGTGTTTCATTTTTGAATGGATAACATTGAAAAGGAATTATCAAAAAAGTAAGTCGAATTAAAGTTTTGGCTTCCTTAAGTTATTTACTGATCAGATGATTTACTTCTCTTGTGAGAGCTCGGGACTAATCCCCTCCGGTCAAGCCCCATCCCCCCTGGTGTGGTATTGTCATTTTCAAGACGTTTCACCAGTAAACTATTCTGACTGTGATACTGCACATGCATGTAGTTGGTCGAAAGAATGAAGTACATGTAACTCCAAATAAGTTATTATAGACGTGCTTTGTTGTATTATTTCCCTTTGACTATATCGCAGTAAGTCACTATATCCAACTTAGTACGATCCTAACGTACAACTTATGTACATGTTTTATAGTTTGATCGCTTTGACCGTGCCGGTTTAGTTCTGACCTTCCTTTAGCAAATGCTCTATATATGTCAGAGACTAAGCAATCGCACAACAGCAAGTGGAACTAAACTAATGACGTAAACATGGTAAATAAACATCAGAAAAAAAATCATCTCGCTTTTGTACTTTTTGTCACTTACAAATGTACATTTTGTTACATCTAGTCCCGAGGTTAATATAAAGATATTTTCATGCTCAACTCAGCTGAGCATGAAATTTATTTAAAGCGCTAATGCATACCGAAGTAGCCCAAATAATTTTGAAATATCAACTATAGACTGTTATCCATCCTGCTATAGGCATTTCAACAGTTTTGAGCACCACGATAAATTTTCGTCTTACATGTAGCTGAGCTGAGCATGAAAAAAGTTTTGTAACTTATTTATATACATCAGGGAATCATGCCCATGAAAAAGATACCCCTTTAATTCCCACTTCTATATAGTATAACTGGGGTATACAGGGATATACATTTTCCCCTCATTTTGATCCAAAACATAGATTGTAGATTGTGGGTACTCGTTAGAACCGCCTTGCCGAGGCTGTTCTAACAACTACCCACAATTTATGTTTTGAGCAGAAATAAGAAGAATATCAAACATTTTCTACTGAAAAATTCAGTTTTAATCTATTTTACATGGGCACGTTTTCGTAAATGAATCGCGCGCCGAAGTGAGAATAATTACATGACTATATTGTGAGCTGCTGCATGGGAAACTGACCAACAATCGGCATATGCAAAAACAAAGACGCAGATCAGTTCTGCAGTAACTGCACAGCTGATCAGCATCTTTATTCGCAGATCAGCTCTGCAGTAATCAGCATCTTTGCTTTCGCTACACAGATAGTGCTAACCCGTTTTTTTCCTTAAATCTGAAACTTCAAGCTACTAGCCTGCTTCTGTGACGGTACAGGCCGATTTGTGTCGGACCTGGACGGAAACCCAAATTATTGGTTTTCTCATGCGTAAGCTCTTGTATTGGATTATTGAAGAATAACATGTACATTAATAAATAAGCGGTAAATTATTTTAAGTCAACAAATATTTTCATAATCGGACAAATATCAAGTAGGATTATCGTGGGTGCGATATCAAAAATGTCAAAAGTTTTCTTTTATTCCATTTTTGTTGTTTGAGCTTTTCAAGTGGCTGATTTAACTTTATGTAAGGTCTTAATTTTGTGACTAGGAAAACGTGAGACTTTTCACTGTAAAATGTATCTTTCTCTTATAACCATTAAAACCGTGTGCATAGACGATTTAATCACATACTGAACATCCAATGCTTCTATTCTATCTACTAAACGCAGTCGTTTGCATGTTTCAATATATCCGTGTTGTTTTAAATGTTTATTATCACACATTTATGCAATGGAATTTAGAATTTCCAATTTTCAAATGTCAAACGCCAGTAAAATCGTAGATTATTGGTCAATACGGTTCTGCATGATACAATGGCATTCCATATAGTTTTATCTGCAGACAGATATAGGTGTATAAGTACATTGACATTTTTTTTTACTATATATATGTATTTGAATGTAACAGAATTACAGGATTAGTGGGATAAAATGAGTTTGATTGACTTCGGACAAGAGAAGGGAATTAAGACAGCAGTTATATGTGATAATACTTTCTATCCGTATGTACAATATTTTCCAAGAGAGAGAGAGAGAGAGAGAGAGAGAGAGAGAGAGAGAGAGAGAGAGAGAGAGAGAGAGAGATACAGGTCTGTTCGGGGCTTATTATACATTTTTCATTTACCTATCTATATAGTATGAATAATTCACAAATGGACGAAAGAAGAAAAATCGTACATGTCAGCCTTTTCTCATAAATACCATGTAGGCATGTACGCGCTAACGCTTCTGCTTTTTCTCATAAATACAATGTACGCAACTTCAAATCAACGTACATGTATGAGCCCCCCCCCCCCCCCCCCCAGGGTGGTCTTTGCTCCCTGCTCCCTGAAAGAAAAATGACCTTTCTCCCCAGCCCCTTAAATGTTTTTCCTAAGCCCCCTGCTCCCTAAAAACCCCAAAAATTATGCTTTCTCCCAAAATCCCTGAAAATAAATGACACTTCTCCCCAAATCCCTGAAAATAAATAGCCCTTCTCCCTGAATCCCCAAAACCCCTGGGAGGGCCTCATGGAAGCGCTGCAATCATCATATTCGCTTTAAAATTGTAAGTCGTAAAGTTTCTTAAATACAATGTGCGCATTTTTTAATGATGATGACTGGCAAGAAATAGGATAAATAAAAACATATGAACTTTTCGCTCTTTCCAGCTTTATGCAACACATCTTTTTAGACAGAAACTACTATACAACATAATTTTTTAGACAGAACTTGCAATAAATCACAGTGTATTTGATTGATTTACACCTTTGTCAACACAATGTGATCGTCATGGACATAAGTATTATCTTTATTCACATTAAGTTATTCATTCATCACCGCTAGGCGTGAACGATGCGCCGTCTTCAGTCATGAAAGGGAATATGAGTTCGCTCAGTCTGTTCTATTCTGGAAGTATCACAGACAGGTCAGTTGAAATGTACATGGTTTTTAAAATAAAGGCTTACACATTCATGATTTAATGACTTTCTTCAAACATAATTCAGAAAAGAAAACAAACACAGGAATTTATATATAGTTAAATTAAACATCAGAAGGGAAAGACATGACAACATAATTATGATAACACATATTTACTAATTTTAATAATAATAATAATAATAATAATAATAATAATAATAATAATAATAATAAACATGACGAGCAAGATGACTAGCTCTTTCCATCAGGAAAACATGTCCGTGAAATGTGTACCCCCTTGGACCCCACTTTTATATATGGAGGGGTATACCCATTTTTCTTATTTTTGCTCCAAGACATAGATTGTGGGTACTCGTTAGAACTGCCTCGCAGAGGCGGTTCTAACGTGTACCCACAATCTATGTTTTGAGCAAAAATATCAAAAAATTTCCATCGAAAATTTTCAATTTTTACAACTTAGAAAACTCTGTATATTACATGGGCGTGTTTTCGTAATGCAATTATAATAAGCATCAAAAGGGAAATGAAAACGCATAATAATAATTTTATCAAAACACATGACGAGCAAGATGCCTAGCTCTTTCCCAGCAATGTAACCATCCGGCTAACATAAACCATACTACAATGTATCAATCACAAAGATGGTGAGTACTACAGAGAGGCAGACAAAACTGTGAGTTCGGAATTTCGGAACACGTTCAGATGTCGAACTCATTTTCAAGGCTGGAAAAGTAAGAATAGAGGGACCAGGAATCGAAGTAATTGAATTTTAAGACCCAACCACCAGGTCCAGGTGGGAAAGAGAATACATAAAACATAACAAAACATTTTTCTGACAACACACACGAAGAGCAGATTGACTAGCTATTTCCAAACTAGGTAGCCATCCGGCTACGTTTCAGCCGAAACGAAATGCAACATGTCATTTCAAAGTTTGAAAATCTCTCATGCTATTTTTTTATCATATAAAAACTGTTTTGTACAGGTGTGTCGGGATTAACATTTTTCCCCAAACCTAGATTTAAAACAAATTATACGAAAACTTTGAAAAAAAAAAATTCAACTCATAATATTCAATTCAATGGCCATCATTTCGTATATAGATATGAACCTTTTATTGCGTTTTTCGAGGATATCCATCCCACCACGATGACAAAAAAAGTAATGTTGGTTCACTTTTGCAAGAGTTTTGCGGAACTTCACGTGCAAATACTATGAGTTTCTAAATTAAGATTCGTCAAACCATTGGCTGGGTTATGGTGTACTTAACTTGATGATTTGTCCTGACTCGAGTGGTCATATCAATCACGCTTCGATTACTAAGCAATCATTTTCTTGTCTGACTTATGTTGGGTAATTCAAACCATCAATTAGATCCATCATCGTTGTCGTTTGTGAAGAAACTTTTCATTTATTTACATGTATAGTACACTGTATTGTGGCTTTCATTTTTTTAAACGGTTCCCGGTACATGTACAGTGGTGTTATGGCTAAAAACCCACTTTTGCACAGTTCGCGCTGATCACTTGTGATTTTTCGCGGCGAAACCACCGCGAAATTTCACCGGCCAAGGGAAAATTTAAACGTTTAATCGGTTAATTTTTTCGCCGCGAAAATCCGATTTTCGCGGTGAAATTTCGCGGTGTTTCGCGGCGAAATTCGTTTCTTAACGTTTACAACGGGTAAGTTAAAATTTTCTATTTCGCCGCGAAACACGGCGAAATACCTGTAAATGTTAACATAAAATTATTTATTTTTAATTTAATGACCACACTATGATTCATCTGTTCTATGTATAGATCGTTATTTACGTGCACATAATAATATGTACGATAATGCATGTATAGAAATGAAAACATGCATAACGCGACTTTTCCATTGGTATTACGTAGGTGGTGCGATAGCGAAATAACGGAAAGACGAAAATATTTATAACGTAATGCGCCAGCTCGTTGAATCTAACTTTTTTTTTTTTGTTTGAATAGATGCTTTACGTCGTAATCAACAGCAATGGTCATGTCAGGACGCTGCCTCCATTTTATGGGACGTCATGATATCTAACAAGTGTTTGAAATATAACGATCCCTCTAAGCCAATACTGTTTATATGTATGGATGGTTACTTGAAACCATTTTTCCTAGGCAGGCACAGACCTGAGCGGTAAACCAGTAATCAGATGATCTGTCAATAGCGTATAAGTTTTGCCTGGAGGCACAAGCAGCCTATATATTTCTTAAGGTCCCAATGGGCAGGGGCCATCTAACTTTGTGCCTTGTGTTGTAGCACAAACATTGTCTAAATGGTAATGCTAATAGTTAGATTCCTTGCTTTCTTTTTTGTAAATTTTCCTCAATTGCTTCACTTTATAGCGTTTAAGATGTGAACTACGATAACTTAATTTGAGCTCAACCATGTAAAACGACAAAACAAAAAGAGGCATATTGCCATCTGGGCTTGCTGGTTGCCACTCTGATCACCCTCTATGAATGCCAGCACAAGACTAATCGCAATCATATCGATTTATACATTATACTTGCCTTGTAGAAGTACAACTAACAGTCAACAGTCACATGGTGACAACACTTTCAGGGTAATATATGTATACCGGTTTTGCTCAAGTACGAAACCCAACGAATATAGGAATCGAACACAGGACATTTTGATTCCGGTCAATTCCTTTAATCTACCACTAGGCTTCTGCGCTCAACTTTGTTCTAATTAATCTAATGCGGCATGCGCTCATATTGCCACGGTGCGTACACGGCCCTTACTGTATATATGTGTTCTAAGATAAACTGAAAACTTTATATACTGACGTCAGTACTTTGTTTTAAACACAGTATCCTCCCTTTTCTAGTGTATTGTGCCATGTATACAATGAGATTTTGTCATTTGATATGCATGTACGTCTTCCAAGCCATCCGTACGTGTGGGTTTTGGAAGGAACACAACACGCTGTTTAACTCAAAACGGTTAGCAAAAATCGACAGTTTCGACACAATTTTGTACATGTATGTTGCTGTATTGCTCGTATTGCTCGTATTCGACCGAATATCGTTACTTAAGCTAGATAACAGGATCTCATATTATCGGGTAAGTCTAATTAATCTGAAAAAGAAGCATGAAAAAAACAGAAACCGATAATCAGGGTCTCAGAAACTTCAAACTAGTTAAGACACGAATAAAATACGATAATTATACAAAATTGAAAAGAAAACAAAATATTTATACGACTTGAAAAGTAATACTAGATGCATACAAATTAAAATGAAATTTAAACAATAAAACTGTTGTGACTGTCGGGACTAAAACGATAATTATACAAAATTGTGACGCAAACAAAATATTGATACAACTAGAACTGAAATAAAAACATCCAATTTAAAATTATATTTAAACAACAACAACAAAAAAAAATTGTGACTGTCGTCTTTTTCGCCGCGAAACACCGCGAAACGCCGGTCAATTGAATTTTATGCGTAATGACAGGTATACTTTTTCGCCGTGTTCCGCCGCGAAATTTCGCCGCGAAATCTGGAATTTCACGGCGGAATTTCGCGGCGAAATTCCGCGCTGACTTTTATTTTACACACAATTTCGCCGCGAAATTTTACAATTAGCCGTTAACAAATTAGCCGTTAAAACGGCTAATTTGGGTTTTTAGCCATAACACCACTGTATATTTGCTTTCGTTTTTACTTTTTGTTTAAACACAGTGACTGAGGAATTTTAAGTAATGGCGGTGGTATGGTTGATTTAGGCGGTAACGATGGAATCATCTTTGTAACTGCCCTTAGCGCCTAGCCAAACAGAAATGCATATAACAGTTACCATGTCATCCAATCCTGTAGACATTATTCAGTCACATAAAAAGCTTTACGATAGTATTGTCTGTCTTTTAGTACAATTTCGTCTGCAGTGTCAAATGAAAGAAGCACGCTTTGAGTTGTCTTTAGATCATAAAAGACATCTACATCGCATGCCAAATCGATATAATAACAAGGCCCCTTTTCACAGGCAAAGGCAATTTTAACCCATAGTTTTGACACACTTGCAGTTAAAGTAATTTAATAAGCTTCAGTAGCCTCAACCATGGTATGGCTCGCCTCCTTTCTCTTTAATATGCTAGCTTCTCTTAAAGGATCACAGTTTTTTATTTTTATTTGTGATGCACCAGCAGGGATCATAGTAAAATCAATAAACGGTGGTGCCAGTTTTGCTACTGTAGAATGTATGGCTTTAAGCGACAGTGCACTTGGATATCACAACCATGGGAGTGTTTTCGTTTAAATCATGTGGTCAGCCAACCCTTTGAATACTAGTTAACATAAACTGACGCGTGGAAAATTAATGTCGATGAACTACCTAAACAATTTCATCACAAATGTCATCTCTCTCTCTCTCTCTCTCTCTCTCTCTCTCTCTCTCTCTCTCTCTCTCTCTCTGTGTGTGCGCGCGCTCGCGCGCGCGCGCGCGTGCGTGCGTGTGTGTGTGTGTGTGTGTGAGAGAGAGAGAGAGAGAGATGTCTTAAATATCAATGATTTATATATTATTACATGTTTTTAGGACATTCCTATGGCCAATGGCTTGATGTTTGTATGAGCCCATATTTTTTGTAGTTACTTAGTCGTCTTTGTGTTCACAAAGTTTGTGTCGTTAGTCATATTTATGGGTGATTTATGTGCGTGTTTGCGCCTATGCATGTGCGGTCATCGCGAAAGGTGTAAAAAGTCACTAAATACCAAATGCTAATGACAATAAAATATGTCGAAAACAGATCTCGTTAATGTCAATTATGTGACATGACAACCTTCTATAAGATCAGTTGTGTTTTTTTCCAACAGCGGGTGCTTATGTACTACAATTATTGTAGACCTAAGACAATGACTGATCCTGCATTTGCGGCTCTTTGTCCATTGTGGCCTTGGAGAAATAGATGGGAAGAGTGTCCCTCCAGACAAAGCTTATAACTGACGGACCGACCATTTGATAACTTAGATTCATGTTCTCATTGTCTAGGAAAAGCGGTTTAAACGTTTTGCCTTACTATGAAGAGTGGTTTATAAGATCTGCCTTCTAATAAGTAGTTTAGAATGTCTGGCTGCCTAGGAAAAATGGTTTAGAATGTCTGCTAGCCTATGAAAAGGGCTTAAAGAAGGTCAGGTTTGTCTGCCTGTGAAGTGGATTAGAAGGTCTGCCTGCCTAAGAAAATTGGTTTAGAAGGTCTGCCTGCCTAAGAAAAGTGGTTTAGAATGTCTGCCTGCCTGTGTAAAGTGGATTAGAAGGTCTGCCTGCCTAAGAAAAGTGCGCATTGTTAAGAATGTCTGTCTGTCTAGGAAAAGTGGTTTAGAATGTCCGCCTTCTTGACAAAAAAAAGTGGTTTAGAATGCCTGCCTGCTTAGGAAAAGTGGATTATAAGGTCTTACTGCATATGAAAAGTGGTTTAAGACTGTCTTCTGCCAAGGAAAAGTGGTTTTGAAGGTTTACCTGCCTAGGAAAAGTGGTTTGAAAGTCTACCTGGCTAGGAAAAAGGATTTAGGTCTATCTGCCAAGGAAAAGTGGTTTAGAATGTCTGTTTGTCTGAGTGGAGTGGTATAGAAGATCTACCTGCCCATGAAAAGTTGTTTGAAGGTCTACCTGCCTAGGAAAGTGGTTTAGGTTTATCTGCCAAGAAAAAGTGGTTTTGAAGATGCGCCTGTCTAGGAAAAGTGGTTTAGGTCTATGTCCCAAGGAAAAGTGGTTTTACAGATGTGCCTGGCTAAGAAAAGTGGTTTAGACTATCTGCCTGCTTAGGAATGGTGGTTTAACGAAAAGAAGATATGCCTGCCGAACAATAGTGGCTTAGAATGCATGCCCATGAAAAGTCTGCCAAGGAAAAGTGGTTTTGAAGGTGCGCCTGCCTAGGAAAAGTGGTTTTGAGGGTGTGCCTGCCTAGGAAAAGTGGTTTAGGTCTATCTGCCAAGGAAAAGTGTTTTTGAAGGTCCGCCTGTCTGGTTTAGGTCTATCTGCCTAGGAAGAGGGATTTAGGTCTATCTGCCAAGGAAAAGTGGTTTAGAATGTCTATCTGTCAAGGAAAAGTGGTTTTGAATGTGTGCCTGCCTAGGATAAGTGGTGTAGAAGGTCTGCCTGTCAAAGAAAAATGATTTGAATGTCTGCTTTCCTAGGAAAAGGGATGTAGGTCTATCTGCCAAGGAAAAGTGGTTTTGAAGGTGCGCCTGCCTAGGAAAAGTGGTTTAGGTCTATCTGCCAAGTAGTTTAGGTCTATATGCCAAGGAAAAGTGGTTTTGAAGGTGCGCCTGCCCGGCTAGGAAAAGTGGTTTAGGTCTATCTCTTAAGGAAAAGTGATTTTGAGGGCGTGCCTGCCTAGGAAATGTAGTTTAGGTCTCGGCACGCCCTGAAAATGTAGTTTAGGTCTATATGCCAAGGAAAAGTGGTTTTGAAGATGCTCCTGCCTAGGAAAAGTGGTTTAGGTCTATCTGCCAATGAAAAGTGGTTTTGAGGGTGTGCCTGCCTAGGAAAAGTGGTTTAGGTCTATCTGCCAAGGAAAAGTGGTTTTGAAGGTCTGCCTGCCTAGGAAAAGTGGTTTAGAAGTTCTACCTGCCTATGTTAAGTGGCTTGAAGGTCTGCCTGCTGAAAAATAGTAGCTTAGAATGTCTGCCTGCCCATGAAAAGTGGTTTAGGTCTTTCTGCCAAAGAAAAGTGGGTTTGAAGGTGTATCTGCTTAGGAAAAGTGGTTTAGAATGTCTGTCTGCCAAGGAAAGGTGGTTTGAAGGTCTGCTTGCATACGAAACGTGGTTTAGGTCTATCTGCCAAGGAAAAATGGTTTTGAAGGTCTGCCTGCCTAGGAAAAGTGGTTTAGAAAATCTACCTGCGCTGCCAAGGAAATGTGGTTTGAAGGTCTGCCTGCCTAGGAAACGATGTTTAGAAAGTATGTCTGCCAAGAAAAAGTGGTTTAGTCAACTCATCTATGCAGGCAACGTCCCGACATTACAATAGCTGTTGAATGAGACCTAAACTTACCAACCGACCAAACAAACAGTAGTGAGGAACGTTAAGAATAGATCAGCTGGCTAACCCTCACTCCGCTCCACTTGGGTACCGCGTTCCACTTCTGTGGAGAGGTATAACGGAATACCGACGGGAACATCCTGTCTACATTTAGAATTGCCACCTAACCGTTTTTTTACGCGTCTTTATATCGTTTTTGTTTTTTGTTTTTCACTCAATCCAGGAAGTGCACGTTTCAAATGTTGTAATAGCTGAAATGTGCTGCGCAATCAGCTATGAAGCATTGAACTATTACATGTATAAGAACGTGACGGCTCAGCTCAGTCTGTGGTATCATACGGTCTTCATTTCATATTCAAAACACATAAACCTGGATAGCTGGATTACATGCTTAAAATTAAAATCGAAATTTAGAAAAGGATGCATATGTAGTTTTGCAACATGATCTTCGCCTATCCACAAAAGAATGTCATCCACCAGGTTATCTTAATATAGATTTTGGGATAGGCCCAGCTTTTTACAAAAGGATGTAATGCAATAAATAAAATGCTCTGTCGGTCGTCTAAATAATATACAAATTACAATGTAATGTGAAATAGGACAGGTTTAACCTATAAAGACGGACTTGTAGTTTCGAATGATTATTTCATGTGTCATTAGTGAGAGAACTCGAATTATATAAATACATGATACATCTTTTTTAACACCTAGCGAAAGTGTACTTGTTGACAGCAAATATGACCGTTTTCAGGTAAATTTTATTGCCTTTTATTTCATTTCCGATTAACTTTAATTTCTTGACTTTCTAAATTGACTTTTCCAATCTTTTGTTGTTAATATTGTTCATTGTGTCAACAACACGGCGTTGTAATATAGCCAATTTATTCCAATATACAACTTAACCCACCCGCTGTGCGATTCCCATCACTATCTACAGTAAAACCAGTTATTGTATGAGTTTGAGTGAACAGGGCGGGGTTGGGGTGCTTTTGAATGACTGCATTTTCAAGTTTGTACTCTGGAATATCGGGTTACTCTACATATGTTTGTAGCGTGAGTTTTTCAAGTTGTTCTACGTTTTTTTATTCCCATTTCGTTTTAACGCCCCTTTCAAGATTATTTTACTCGTATCGATACAAAAAAAGTACAAGTAGGCAAAGATCAGGAAAAGGCGCAATCAGAAAAAGACTCCCACTCCAAAAACCAAGGTGGGAAAAAAACAAACTAACAATCAGGCACTTATACCATGAAAACATTTCGTAAGCCGAATGAGCAGCTATTTTCCCAATAGGTGGCCACAAGCCTATCAGTGAGTAGGTGGGGGTGAAAAATGGCGAACACCTAACACAAAACCTCCGCAAGCAGACCTTAATTAACAGCGGTTATGAAGTCACCCGTCATACGTTTATGTAGTTGGTCAAGGGCGTCCCCACTCGATCTCAATATACATGTACATGTAGCAGTTTTAGAGCCCCCTTTTTTGTCTAAGCTGGGAAAAATGTTCATTTCGAAGGATTTCTGTCTTAATACGTGGATCAACTGTCAATTAAGTCATCATCTCGATTTATCACTGTATACCGGACAAATTCCGACAGCATTACGTAATTTATTCAAATTTTGGTAGTTGAACTGTCAAACACTGAGCAGAGTGAGAAGAGCGTACGTGTATTTTTTTCTTCTTCCGTAAAATGTGTTGATGGTCCGCAGAACTTCACAACGATTTTGTCTCAGACTCTAAATTACAATGTACTATTGATACTGCGCTGTAGCAACGATAAGTGTCCATCAACGACTTCTGTTCACCATGAACAAAAGTCGTTGCGGCCGCAACGACTTCTGTCCACTAGACAGTAATCGTTGATTTTTCAACCGTTTCTGTCCATTGTAGACAGAAGTCGTTGCTGTGGTAGATATGATCTGCAGTGTCAACGATAACTGTCCATTTCTGAAAAATCCAGAAACTTGAGTAAGATGCAGTGATTTTGCTTTATATCTTGACACTCAATTAGTATATTTTCATACTTCTTTCAGATTATGAGTATGTATGACCTTACCTTTAATCCCAATAAACTTATAGGTCACTGTGACCTAATTTCACGGTTCAGTGATTTTGCCTTATATCTTGACACTCAATTAGTATAAGTTCATACTTCTTTCAGATTATGAGTGAGTATGACCAGAGCTTTGACCCCCAATATACTTATAGGTCACTGTGACCTTATTCCACGGTTCAGTGATTTTGCCTTATATCTTGACACTGAATTTAGTATATTTTCATACTTCTTTCAGATTATGAGTGAGTATGACCTTACCTTTGACCCCAATAAACATATAGGTCTTTGTGACCTAATTTCACGGTTCAGTGATTTTGCCTTATATCTTGACACTCAATTAGTATATTTTTATACTTCTTTCAGATTATGAGTGAGTATGACCAGAGCTTTGACCCCCAATATACCTATAGGTCACTGTGACCTAATTTCACGGTTCAGTGATTTTGCCTTATATCTTGACACTCAATTAGTATATTTTCATACTTCTTTCAGATTATGAGTGAGTATGACCTGACCTTTGACCCCAATAAACTTATAGGTCACTGTGACCTAATTTCACGGTTCAGTGATTTTGCCTTATATTTTGACACTCAATTAGTATATTTTCATACTTCTTTCAGATTATGAGTGAGTATTAGCAGAGCTTTGACCCCAATATACTTATAGGTCACTGTAACCTAATGTCACGGTTCAGTAATTTTACCTTACATCTTGACACTCAATTAGTATATTTTCGTACTTCTTTCAGATTATGAGTTAGTATGACTAGACCTTTGACCCCATTCTACTTATAGGTCAGTGTGACCTAATTTCATGTTTCAGTGATTTTGCCTTACATCTCGACACTCAATTATGATATTTTTATGCTTCCTTCAGATCATGAGTGAGTATGAACAGACCTTTGACCACAATATACTTATAGGTCACTGTGACCTAATTTCATGGTTCAGTGATTTTGCCTTATATCTTTGCACTCAATTGGTTGATGAACATAATTCGTTCACACTATGTTTGTGTATGACAATACCTTTGACCCTAAAATAGTCCTAGGTCATTGTGACCTGATTACATGGTTCAGTGATTTTGCATTTTATCTCGGTTTTCTTTTGGTATATGAACATATTTCTTTCACATTATGTTTGCGTATGACAAGACCTTTGACCCTAAAGTATTTCTGGGTCATTGTGACCTAATTTCATGCTTCAGTGACTTTGCCTTATATCTTGACACTCGGTATATTTTCATACGTCTTTAGTATTATTAGTTAGTATGATAAGACCTTTGACCCTAAAGTACTTATAGGTCAGTGTGAGCTTATTTCACGGTTCGGTGATTTTGCCTTGTATCTCGGCACTCAGTTGGTGTATTGACATACTTGATGTACAATATGATTGAGACGTTTAAACCTTCAGTAGTTATAAGTTATAGTTAACTGTCATGGTTGAGTGATTTTGTTCTGTATAACATCAAGGCAAAAAGATCTATGAGCATATTGCTTTGGGTTACAGGTCGAGTTTGGCCCTATGTTTGACAAAGGTCAGAGCAGTCGATATTCAGATTATGAGTGAGTATGACCAGACATTTGGCCCTAAATTACTTATAGGTCACTGTGACCTTTTTTCACGGTTCAGTGATTTTGCCTTGTATTTCGGCACTCAACTGGTATAGGATAGAGTACAAGTAGGCAAAGATCAGGAAAAGGCGCAATCAGAAAAAGATTCCCACTCCAAAAACCGAGGTGGGAAAAAACTAAATTAATTATCAGGTACTTATACGATGAAAACATCGTAAGCCGAATGAGCGGCTATACTTCTTTCCTTTCACTATATGTTGGCGTATGACCAGACCTTTGACCTACAAGTAATCCTACGTCACTGTGACTTAATTTCATGATTCAGTGATTTTGCCTTATATCACATCACTCAATTAGTATATGGGCATACATCTTTCACAATATGAGTAAGTATGACCCGACATTTGACAACAAACTAGTCTTACGTCCCTGTGACCTAATTTCATGGTTAAGTGATTTTGTCTTATACATGTATCTTAACACGCTATCAGTAAATTTTCAGACTTCTTTCAGATTATGAATGAGTGTTACCAAACCTTTGAACAAAAAGTACGTAAAGGTCACTATAACCTTATTTCATGTTTCAGTAATTCTGATTTTTATTTTATACATTACAGTGAAAACCAGTGTATATCAAAACTTGATAAAATTGGTATTTTCATTGATATGAAATTTCACTGATATCAAATGTCACTGATATCAAAAGTTACTAGTGACTAGTATCAGCCTAAATCTTCACTGTAGAGTTTCCATTTACTTGACGTCATTAAATGTGTTTTACTTCAGAAATTCAATCGCCTATAACTCCGTAATTTATTAACAAAACATAAAGTGTGGGTTCTCATTTTCTTAGTTAGAAAGTGAGGAACAATGTGGTACCAAAATTTTTTGTGTTTTCAACAATTTTTGGTTTTTGCATTTTCACCGCCTGCCTTGTGATTTGGAAAATGCCCTTTTGTTGTATAAAATAAAAAGAAAATTAGCTTTGTGTATCAGAAACTTAAATTGTAAAAGTTTAACGGATTTCATCTGTCACAAACTGGTATCGTTGACAATTTACGACTTCTGTCTGCTGTCAAGAGTTATCGTTGAAAACTCTACCGGTTCTGTCCATCATGTACAAAAAACTTTAACTTTGTTTCATATTAGTTCATAAAGAACGCGATTACTTGTTTTAAGATAGATTCGTTTATCTAGAACTTTAAAAATTATAAGATTGACTGATTTCTATGATTTCATCTGCCGTGAACAGAAGTCGTTGACAACATAACGACTTTTGTCTGCTATGAACAGTTGTCGTTGAAAGCTCAACCGGTTCTGTCCATTATGTGCAAAAACCTTTGAACTTGTCTCATACTAGTTCCGAAAGCCAAGATTAGTTGTTTTAAGAAAGAATTTTGTATCAGGAACTTTAATTGTTATACGATTGACGGATTTATATGATTTCATTTGTCGTGAACAGAAGTCGTTGACAACCTAACGACTTCTGTCTGATGTGAACACTTGTCGTTGAAAACTCAACTGGTTCTGTCCATCATGTACAAAAAAGTTTAAATTTGTCTCATGCTTGTTCAGAAAGAACACGATTACTTGGTTTAAGATAGATTTTTGTATCAGGAACTTTAATTGCTATTAGATTGGCTGACTTATATGATTTCATCTGTCGTGAACAGAAGTCGTTGACAACGTAACGACTTCTGTCTGCTGTGAACAGTTGTCGTTGAAAGCTCAACCGGTTCTGTCCATCATGTGCAAAAACCTTTGAATTCGTCTCATACTAGTTCCGAAAGCCACGATTAGTTGTTTTAAGAAAGATTTTTGTATCAGAAACTTTAATTGTTATACGATTGACGGGTTTATATGATTGCATCTGTCGTGAACAGAAGTCGTTGACAACGTAACGACTTCTGTCTGCTGTGAACATTTGTCGTTGAAAACTCAACCGGTTCTGTCCATCATGTACAAAAATCTTTGAACTTGTCCCATACTAGTTCAGAAAGCCACGATTTGTTGTTTTTAGATAGATTTGTGTATCAGGAACTTTAGTTGTTAAAAGATTGATGACTAATGTGATTTCTTCTGTCGTGAACAGAAGTCGTTGACAACGTAACGACTTCTGTCTGCTGTGAACAGTTGTCGTTGAAAACTCAAACGGTTCTGTCCATCTTGAACACAAATCTTTGAACATGTCTCATACTGGTTCAGAAAGCCACGATTTGTTGTTTTTCGATAGATTTATGTATCAGGAATATTAATTGTTATTAGATTGACTTACTTATGTGATTTCATCTGTCGTGAACAGAAGTCGTTGACAACGTAACAACTTCTGTCTGCTGTGAACAGTTGTCGTTGAAAACTCAACCGGTTCTGTCCATCATGTACACAAACCTTTGAACTTGTCTGATACTAGTTCAGAAATCCACGATTAGTTGTCTTAAGATAGATTTGTGTATCAAGAATTTTCATCTTTATAAGATTGACTGATTTCTATGATTTCATCTGTCGTGAACAGAAGTCGTTGACAACGTAACGACTTCTGTCTGCTGTGAACAGTTGTCGTTGAAAACTCAACTGGTTCTGTCCATCATGTACAAAAAAGTTTAAATTTTTCTCATGCTTGTTCAGAAAGAACACGATTACTTGGTTTAAGATATATTCGTGTATCAAGAATTTTCATCGTTATAAGATTGACTGATTTCTATGATTACATCTGTCGTGGACAGAAGTCGATGACAACGTAACGACTTCTGTCTGCTGTGATTAGTTGTCGTTGAAAGCTCAACCGGTTCTGTCCATCATGTGCAAAAACCTTTGAACTTGTCTCATACTACTTCCGAAAGCCACGATTAGTTGTTTTAAGAAAGATTTTTTTGTATCAGTAACTTTAATTGTTATACAATTGACGGATTTATATGATTTCATCTGTCGTGAACAGAAGTCGTTGACAACGTAACGACTTCTGTCTGCTGTGAACAGTTGTCGTTGAAAACTCAACCGGTTCTGTCCATCATGAACACAAATCTTTGAACATGTCTCATACTATTTCGGAAAGCCACGATTTGTTGTTTTTGGATAGATTTGTGTATCAGGAACTTTAATTGTTATTAGATTGACTTACTTATGTGATTTCATCTTTCGTGAACAGAAGTCGTTGACATCGTTGACGACTTCTGTCTGCTGTGAACAGTTGTCGTTGAAAACTCAACCGGTTCTGTCCATCATGTACACAAACCTTTGCACTTGTCTCATACCAGTTCAGAGAGCCACGATTAGATGTTTTAGGATAGATTTGTGTTTCAGGAACTTTAATTGATATTAGATTGACTTATATGATTTCATCTTCCGTGAACAGAAGTCGTTGACAACGTAACGACTTCTGTCTGCTGTGAACAGTTGTCGTTGAAAACTCAACTGGTTCTGTCCATCATGTACAAAAAATTTTAAATTTGTCTCATGCTTGTTCAGAAAGAACACGATTACTTGGTTTAAGATATATTAGTGTATCAAGAATTTTCATCTTTATAAGATTGACTGATTTCTATGATTTCATCTGTCGTGAACAGAAGTCGTTGACAACGTAACGACTTCTGTCTGCTGTGAACGGTTGTCGTTGAAAACTCAACCGGTTCTGTCCATCATGGACTAAAAACCGTTGAACTTGTCTCAGACCAGTTCAGAAAGCCACGATTAGTTGTTTTAAGATAGATTTTTGTATCAGGAACTTTAATTGTTATTAGATTGGGTGACTTATATGAGTTCATCTGTCGTGAGCAGAATGCGTTGACAACGTTATGACTTCTGTCTGCTGTGAATAGTTGTCGTTGAAAACTCAACCTGTTCTGTCCATCATGTACGTAGGTTGTTCGGAAAGTTCGTGTAATTGTGTTATATCGTATATCTTAAAACATCTAATCTAAGCTTTCTTTACTGGTATTAAACAAGTTCAAAGGTTTTTAGTACATGATGGACAGAACCGGTTAAGTTTTCAACGACAACTGTTCACAGCAGACAGAAGTCGTTACGTTGTCAACGAGTTCTGTTTACGACAGATGAAATCATATAAATCCATCAATAGTATGACAATTTAAGTTCCTGCAACATAAATCTATCTTATAACAACTAATCGTGGCGTTCGGAACTAGTAATAGACAAGTCCAAGGGTTTTTGTAAATGATTGACAGAACCGGTTGAGTTTTCATCGACAACTGTTCACAACAGACAGAAGTCGTTACGCTGTCAACGACTTCTGTTCACGACGGATAAAATCATAGAAATCAGTCAGTCTTATAACGATGAATATTCTTGATACACAAATATATCTTAAAACAAGTAATCTTGTTCTTTCTGAACAAGCATGAGACAAATTTAAAGCTTTTTGTACATGATGCACAAAACCAGTTGAGTTTTCAACGACAACTGTTCACAGCAGACATTAGTCGTTACGTTGTCAACGACTTCTGTTCACGAAAGATGACATGTATGTTTTCATATTTTTAATTAAGTTAAGGTAACTGAGTGGCCACCTATAGGGAAAATAGCTGCTCATTCGGCTTACGATATGTTTCATGGTATAAGTGCCTGATTGTTAGTTTGGTTTTTTCCCACCTCGGTTTTTGGAGTGGGAATCTCTTTTCTGATTGCGTCTTTTCCTGATCTTTGCCTACTTGTACCTCATCATATAAGTCAGTCAATCTAATATCAATTAAAGTTCCTGATTCACAAATCTATCTTAAAACAACTAATCGTGGCTTTCTGAACGAGTATGAGACAAGTTCAAAGGTTTTTGTACATGATTGACACAACCGGTTGTGTTTTCAACGACAACTGTTCACAGTAGACAGAAGTCGTTACGTTGTCAACGACTTCTGTTCACGAAAGATGAAATCACATTAGAAAGTGAATCTAGTACAATTAAAGTTCCTAATACACAAATCTATCTAAAAACAACAAATCGTGGCATTCTGAACTAGTATGAGACATGTTCAAAGATTTTTGTTCATGATAGACAGAACCGGTTGAGTTTTCAGCGACAACTGTTCACAGCAGACAGAAGTCGTTACGTTGTCAACGACTTCTGTTCACGACAAATGAAATCATATAAGTCAGCCAATCTAATAACAGTTAAAGTTCCTAATACAAAAATCTATCTTAAAACAACTAGTCGTGGCTTTCTAAACTGGTATGAGACAAGTTCAACGGTTTTTAGTACATGATGGACAGAACCGGTTGAGTTTTCAACGGCAACTGTTCACAGCAGACAGAAGTCGTTACGTTGTCAACGACTTCTGTTCACGACAGATGAAATCACATAAGTAAGTCAATCTAATAACAATTAAAGTTCCTGATACACAAATCTATCTAAAAACAACAAATCGTGGCTTTCTGAACTAGTATGAGACATGTTCAAAGTTTTTGGTTCATGATGGACAGAACCGGTTGAGTTTTCAACGACAACTGTTGACAGCAGACAGAAGTCGTTACCTTGTCAACGACTTCTGTTCACGAAAGATGAAATCATATAAGTCAGTCAATCTAATATCAATTAAAGTTCCTGATTCAAAAATCTATCTTAAAACAACTAATCGTGGCTTTCTGAACAAGTATGGGACAAGTTCAAAGGTTTTTGTACATGATGGACAGAACCGGTTGAGTTTTCAACGACAACTGTTCACAACAAACAGAAGTCGTTACGTTGTCAACGACTTCTGTTCACGACAGATGAAACCACATAAGTAAGTGAATCTAATAACAATTAAAGTTCCTAATACACAAATCTATCTAAAAACAACAAATCGTGGCATTCTGAACTAGTATGAGACATGTTCAAAGATTTTTGTTCATGTTAGACAGAACCGGTTGAGTTTTCAACGACAACTGTTCACAGCAGACAGAAGTCGTTACGTTGTCAACGACTTCTGTTTACGACAGATGAAATCATATTAGTCAGCCAGTCTAATAACAATTAAAGTTCCTGATACAAAAATCTATCTTAAAACACCTAGTCGTGGCTTTCTAAACTGGTATGAGACAAGTTCAACGGTTTTTAGTACATGATGGACAGAACCGGTTGAGTTTTCAACGGCAACTGTTCACAGCAGACAGAAGTCGTTACGTTGTCAACGACTTCTGTTCACGACAGATGAAATCACATAAGTAAGTCAATCTAATAACAATTAAAGTTCCTGATACAAAAATCTGTCTAAAAACAACAAATCGTGGCTTTCTGAACTAGTATGAGACATGTTCAAAAATTTGTGTTCATGATGGACAGAACCGGTTGAGTTTTCAACGACAACTGTTCACAGCAGACAGAAGTCGTTACGTTGTCAACGACTTCTGTTCACGAAAGATGAAATCATATAAGTCAGTCAATCTAATATCAATTAAAGTTCCTCATTCACAAATCTATCTTAAAACAAGTAATCGTGGCTTTCTGAACGAGTATGGGACAAATTCAAAGGTTTTTGTACATGATGGACAGAACCGGTTGAGTTTTCAACGACAACTGTTCACAGCAGACAGAAGTCGTTACGTTGTCAACGACTTCTGTTCACGAGAGATGAAATCACATAAGTAAGTGAATCTAATAACAATTAAAGTTCCTAATACACAAATCTATCTAAAAACAACAAATCGTGGCATTCTCAACTAGTATGAGACATGTTCAAAGATTTTTGTTCATGATAGACAGAACCGGTTGAGTTTTCAACGACAACTGTTCACAGCAGACAGATGTCGTTACGTTGTCAACGACTTCCGTTCACGACAGATGAAATCATATAAGTCAGCCAATCTAATAACAGTTAAAGTTCCTGATACATAAATCTATCTTAAAACAACTAGTCGTGGCTTTCTAAACTGGTATGAGACAAGTTCAACGGTTTTTAGTACATGATGGACAGAACCGGTTGAGTTTTTTGAACGGCAACTGTTCACAGCAGACAGAAGTCGTTACGTTGTCAACGACTTCTGTTCACGACAGATGAAATCACATAAGTAAGTCAATCTAATAACAATTAAAGTTCCTGATACACAAATCTGTCTAAAAACAACAAATCGTGGCATTCTCAACTAGTATGAGACATGTTCAAAGATTTTTGTTCATGATAGACAGAACCGGTTGAGTTTTCAACGACAACTGTTCACAGCAGACAGATGTCGTTACGTTGTCAACGACTTCCGTTCACGACAGATGAAATCATATAAGTCAGCCAATCTAATAACAGTTAAAGTTCCTGATACATAAATCTATCTTAAAACAACTAGTCGTGGCTTTCTAAACTGGTATGAGACAAGTTCAACGGTTTTTAGTACATGATGGACAGAACCGGTTGAGTTTTCAACGGCAACTGTTCACAGCAGACAGAAGTCGTTACGTTGTCAACGACTTCTGTTCACGACAGATGAAATCACATAAGTAAGTCAATCTAATAACAATTAAAGTTCCTGATACACAAATCTGTCTAAAAACAACAAATCGTGGCTTTCTGAACTAGTATGAGACATGTTCAAAGTTTTGTGTTCATGATGGACAGAACCGGTTGAGTTTTCAACGGCAACTGTTCACAGCAGACAGAAGTCGTTACGTTGTCAACGACTTCTGTTCACGACAGATGAAATCATATTAGTCAGCCAATCTAATAACAGTTAAAGTTCCTGATACAAAAATCTATCTTAAAACAACTAGTCGTGGCTTTCTAAACTGGTATGAGACAAGTTCAACGGTTTTTAGTACATGATGGACAGAACTGGTTGAGTTTTCAACGACAACTGTTCACAGCAGACAGAAGTCGTTACGTTGTCAACGACTTCTGTTCACGAAAGATGAAATCATATAAGTCAGTCAATCTAATATCAATTAAAGTTCCTCATTCACAAATCTATCTTAAAACAACTAATCGTGGCTTTCTGAACGAGTATGGGACAAGTTCAAAGGTTTTTGTACATGATGGACAGAACCGGTTGAGTTTTCAACGACAACTGTTCACAGCAGACAGAAGTCGTTACGTTGTCAACGACTCCTGTTCACGACAGATGAAATCACATTAGTCAGTCAATCTTTTAACAATTAAAGGTTCTTGATACAGAAATATATTTTAAAGCAATGAATCGTGGCGTTCTGAAATGGTATGAGGCAAGTTCAAAGGCATGATGGACAGAACCAGTTGAGGCTTCAACGACAACTGTTCACAGTAGACAGAAGTCGTTACGTTTTCAACGAGTTCTGTTCACGACAGATAAAATCATATAAATCAGTCAATCGTAACACAATAGGAGTTCCTGTTAAAAAATCTATCTTATAACAATTAATCGTGGCGTTCGGAACTAGTATGAGACAAGTTCAAAGGTTTTGTACATGATGGACAGAAGCGGTTGAGCTTTCAACGACAGCTGTTCATAGCAGTCGTTACGTTGATCACAGTGACCTATACCTGTAAGTATATTTGGGTCAAAGGTCTGGTCATTCTCACTCACAATCTGAAAGAAGTATGAAAAAATACCAATTGAGTGCGGAGATATAAGGCAAAAGCACTGAATCGCAAAATAAGGTCACAGTGACCTATAAGTATATTGGGGTCATAGGTCTGGTCATACTCACTTATCATCTGATGGAAGTATGAAAATATATCAATTGAGTGTCTAGATATAAGGAAAACTCACTGAACCGTGAAATTAGGCCACATTGATCAATAAGTATATTGGGGTCATACTCACTCATAATCTGAAGGTAATATGAAAATATATCAATTGAGTGTCAAGATATTGGGCAAAATCACTGAACCGTGAAATTAGGTCACAATCACCTATAAGTATATTTTGGGTCAAAGGTCTGGTCATTCTTACTCATAATCTGAAAGAAGTAAGAAAATATACTAATTGTGTGTCAAGATGTAAAATCACTGTACCACGGAAAGTAGGTCAACGCAATCTTACCGTCATGACACACAAGCCATTGTCACAATGTTGAAAGATGAATGACCAACCATCTTAGTAAGTTGTTTCTATTTAGATATAAATCGCCAAAAATATTGTAGCGAGTTCTAGATTTTTACCCCAGAGGTCCGATGTCATGGAACCTAAATTGTATGAAGTAAGATATCTTTCTTCGTACAAGTTACACAGCAGTACATCAATTTTTACAGTGTTCTAGTTTTTAACCTCTAGTTCCATCCCCCAGGCATGGACCCAGGGATCTAATGCCATGCAATGAAATTCAACCCTACAAGGTACCTATGGTTCAAGAATGAGAGCCCACTGATAAATGATTTTAAAGATATAGACTTCTAGAATACTATATCACAGAAAAGCCATCAATAATGGTGTGTTAGATTTTTAAACCTCCAGCCCCCCCCCCCTCTCGGGACTGGACCTAGGGGCTCGATGCCATGGAATGAAAGCTAACCATACAGGGTATCAATAGTCTAAGTATCAATGCTTTCTGATGAGTTGCTGTCAAGATTCTAGAAACCTTAAACGCAAGTGTAACGCGCACGCGCACGGGAACGTGGACGATCGCGGTGAATACCATAGCTTTATGCCCTTTGTGTAGTCCAGCTAAAACAATATTTAGGCAGTTCTAGATTTTGACCTCTAGCCCCGCCCCTGACTCCGACCCAGTGGTCCGATGTCAGGGAACCTAATGTGTATGAACTATGAAAAGGTACAAGTAGGCAAGGATCAGGAAAAGGCGCAATCAGAGAATGTTTTATGATAAGTTGTTGTCAAAATATGAACTCTTTGAAAAAAAAAATAAGAGCTGTCGCAGGACAGCGCCCTCGACTGCTTCTGACCTTTGACAAACATAAGGCCAAACCTGACCTGTAACCCAAAGCATTATGCTCATATAGCTCGGCAAATAGTTCACTGTATGGGCGTTACCTTATGAATTCGTAATTGGGTATGGTCTACTTTTGTCCTAGGTAAAAGCCAAAGGTATACAGTTCAACTCACATGTTGTCCGTTAGAATGAAAACCCGAGTTTGTTTAGTTTACTGGATTGGACAAAATAGGTAGCTGATCTTTAACGGTAAAATATGTGACAGCGCTCTAGGCTGACTGAATTCGACTTTTCTATTATCTCCCTACTTGAACAGATGGACTAGCCGACCACGCCCAGATATGAATATTCAACAAGGCAAAATCACTCAACCATGAAAGTTAACTATAACTACCTAAGATTTAAAGGTTTTACTCATGTTGTGAAAGAAGAGTGTTCATATACCAAATGCGTGCCAAGATACAAGGCAAACTCACTGAACTGTGAAATAAGGTCACAATGACCTAAAAGTTCTTCAGGGTCAAAGGTCTAGTCATACTTTCTCATAATGTAAAAGAAATATGATCATATACCTATTGAGTGTTGAGATATAATGCAAAATCACTTAACTATGAAATTAGGTCATAGTGACATATAAGTATGTTTGGAATAAAGGTCTGGTCAAACTCATTTATAATCAGAAAGAAGTATGAAACGATACCAACTGAGTGTCAAGATATAAGGCAAAGTCACTGAACCATGAAATTAGGTCACAGTGGCACAGGAATACTTAACGGTCAAAGGTCTTGTCATATGCAAACATATCATGAAAGAAGTATGTTCATATACCAATTGAGTGCCGAGATATAAGGGAAAATCACTGAACCGTGAAATTAGGTCATAATGACCTATGACTGCTTAAGGGTCAAAGGTCTTGTCATACCCAAACAAAGTGTGAAAGAAGTTGGTCATGAACCAATTGAGTGTCAAGATATAAGGCAAAATCACTGAACCGCGAAATTAGGTCACAGTGACCTATAAGTATATTGGGTTCAAAGGCCTGGTCATACTTACTCATAATCTGAAAGAAGTAAGAAAATATATTAATTGAGTGTCAAGATATAAGGCAAAATCACTGAACCATGAAATTAGGTCACAGTGACCTAGGAATACTTCAGGGTCAAAGGTCTTGTCATATGCAAACATATCCTGAAAACAGTATGTTCATATACCAATTGAGTGCCGAGATACAAGGGAAAATCACTGAACCGTGGCATTAGGTCATAATGACCTAGGACTACTTAAGGGTCAAAGGTCTTGTCATACGCAAACATATCATGAAAACAGTATGTTCATAAACCACCTGAGTGCCGAGATATAAGGCAAAATCAATGAACCGTGAAATAAGGTCATAATGACCTATGACTACTTCAGGGTCAAAGGTCTTGTCATACGCAAACATAGTGTGAAAGAAATTTGTTCATATACCAGTTGAGTGCCGAGATATAAGGCAAAATCACTGAACCGGGAAATAAGGTCACAGTGACCTATAAGTATATTGGGGTCAAAGGTCTGGTCATACACACTCATAATCTGAAAAAAGTATGAAAATATACTGATTGAGTGTCAAGATATAAGGCAAAATCACTGAACCGTGAAATTAGGTCACAGTGACCTATAAGTATATTGGGGTCAAAGATCTGGTCATACTTACTCATAATCTGAAAGAAGTAAGAAAATATATTAATTGAGTGTCAAGATATAAGGCAAAATCACTGAACCATGGAAAGTAGGTCAACCGATCCTTACCGTCAAAACACACAAGTCAGTCCATCTGTGAATGTTGTTTGCTAAATGGGTGTCAAGGTATGTACTTACAGAACGGTTTTAACAGTAATCAGCATTTTTCGCAGTGCTCTATGAAAATGAACAGTTGTCGTTGAAAATATTTTTTATATCTACATGCTCAACGACTATTGTCCATTTAGCTAGT
Source organism: Rugalucina vietnamica (assembly GCA_964017185.1). Lineage (NCBI taxonomy): Eukaryota > Metazoa > Mollusca > Bivalvia > Lucinida > Lucinidae > Rugalucina > Rugalucina vietnamica. The sequence goes on from OZ024878.1 coordinate 9,964,573, forward strand.
GGACAGAAGTCGTTGCGGCCGCAACGACTTTTGTTCATGGTGAACAGAAGTCGTTGATGGACACTTATCGTTGCTACACTGCGCTTTAATCAAGTAAAACTGCGTTGTACATATGGTATGATCATTTTTTCCTCTTATTTTTAATCCAAAATATAGGTTGTGGGTGCATTTATTTTGTCCAAAACATTGATTGTGGGTGCATAAACGTGTAAGAACCGCCTAGCCGAGGTGGTACTAACGCGTATCAACAATCTATATTTTGACCGAAAATAAGATAAATATCAAATTTGTCAACAGAAAATTTGCCAATTTTTACACCTGTAAAAATCTTTGTATATTTTATATGCAATGAACTTAGTCAGATAGTGAGTACACGTTAGAACCGCCTCATCGGTTCTAACGAGTACCCAAAAACCATGTTTTGGTTCAGTCATAAGAAAGATAGGTATACCCCTGTATACCCCAGTTTTAATAAATACAAGTGGGGTATAAAGGGATGTACGTTAACGGAAATGTTACCGCAATGATATATGCGCTACAAATACATGTACCTGCAAAAGGTGACCGACATACTATATACTTTGTTTTATTGCTAATGTGCTTTACTTCCGGGTTTACATTACACCAATATTTGGATGCTGTGTTGTTAACATTACAAATAATAAATAGATGTGCATCTTTATTCATTATAAATCACAATTACCATTCCCGTGAATAAAGGCTCCCAAACCTCATTGTATGAACAAAACAATACTTGCTTAACTACATCATATTCATACATTTAAGCTTCTAATTTACTGACAGACCATCTGATTACTGGTTAACTGCTCATGTCTGAGCCTGCCAAGGGAAAGTGGTTTAGTCAAACCATCCATACATATAAGCCTTATTGGCTTAGTTGGGTGGTTATATTTATGAAGCACATTTTGGGTGTCATCACATCCTAATGTTGGGTAAAAGTCCCATAAAGTGGAGGCAACGTCACGACATGACCTTTGCTGCTGACTGGGGCGTAAAGTATCAATTCAAACTCAAATAAACATACAATGGTGGCCTGTATTAGGTTTTCCATCTCATGGAATGAACGATTCTATTGTCTTTGTCTCATTTTAATAACTTTTAAGCACTTTAAGTAAAATTTTAGTAATTTAGCCTCTTTTTGTACTCTTTTTTGTATAATTTGAAAAGAATAAACTGCAGACCATTCGCAGAATACGATGCCTGACTAGTGTCTTGATGTGCTATTCGATGTCTTGCAATTGAAAAGTCGGTTTAAGTTTAAAATAAACTCATATCTGGTCAAATATGATAAAAGCAATTTTCACTCTTCAATCAATATTTATTTCATATTTATATCAACATTTATCTGTTTATAATGTCAATAATCCCTTCTTCCATAAACATGTTGATTTAGGCAACCATGTACGGGCTCTTCAGATAAAGCTTTTTATCCTAGCCCGTATTGATGCTAAGTTTAAAACTAGTCCTAGAAAACCAATTTATACAAGACGAACCTGCTTCAGAGGGGGTGGGGGCATGCACCATTTGCGCTGTCCTTCTCGTGTCGCTTTAAATGTCATATTGAAATAAAATGAAATTTATTCAAAGCGGTTAGGTATTGTTTCAGTCGAGGGTCCCATGTTTTTGGGCTTTTACGGCAAATTTCGTTGAATAACAAACATTAGGGTCAAGTTTGTCCTCCTGAAGAGCCCTTGTCTGTAGGTAGATTAGGCACAGACAGTCTCACTGACAGTTTATCTTGACATGTTCAGAGTAAGAGTAACAAAAGTCTTAGACATAAGATGGGTTACTCGTGGAATAATAAGGATTCTCAAGATATTCAGCACAAAGAGGACGGTGGTTTATTGTCAACTTTATTGATTGGCGTTCAAGAGGGGACACGGAGGTACATGTATTTGCTTTTGTTTGCATTCAATAGCTCTGTCTCAGGGTGGTGAGATGGGAATTCGAGCCCCCGAAACATGGATGGGTTGCTTGTGCCTCCATGCAAAGCTTATAGTCGACTGATCGACGGCCTGATTACTGGTTAAGGGTTAGAAGTTCTGAGCCCTCTCAGGCACGTAAAACAACAAAATTAATATAACACAAACAAGCTTGTTAAGGTTTATCAAATTATTTCTATGTATGACTTGGAAATCGAAACGGAACTTTTCCAATACAATATGAATAATCGTTTAATATACATATCGGTTCTCGTATAAACTGAAAACGACTGGAAACAAAGAAAGTTGGATTTTCCGAGAAAGTAAATAAACTTCGAAATGAAGAAAAGTCAGTAACCGAAGAAATTAAATAAACACCTGGTGAAATTATTTTTGAGAAGTTCCAAGAGGATATCATTGCTAGAACCTATTATATTTGAGCCGTGTCACGACAAAACCGATCTTCATTTTTTTTTTCGACCAGGCCCGACACAAACCGAGTTGTACCGTCACAGAAGAAGGCTAGAAAAGAAATTTCGAATTTAAGAACAAGAATGATTGTAAAGCGAAAGAAAAAGCCACTGATCAGATGTGCAGTTACTGTAGACTTTAATTTGCATAATATAAAAAGTAGATTTTCTCATGTAACGGCTGAATAACAAGAACAGATTATATTTATTAAATAGACATGATAAAGTACACTTTTATTTCAGCAGTTTATCTGTATGCAATACATTTTCAATTTTAGCAATGTGCACCCGGTCTTTTTTGTAGAAACATATATCTATATTGAATAGATACTAAAATTATAGTATTTTTAGTCGATTGTCTTACAAGTAACCTGCGCACATTGGGGCCTAAAAAGATAGATGGGTTATTGGCCCCAATGTGCGGGGGTCCATATTCCCACCCGACCGCCGTAATGTATTTGCGTAAAATAAGTTTAAAACATGGTTTTCATGAACCTGCTGCAAGTTGAAATACATGCTTAAAATGGGAGTTGGTGAAAGGATTGTTATATCTGAGGTTCAAATCAGTAAATTTATAGTGGGTGTCTAGAAAATAGATGGATATTTTCGAAAGACGGATTTCATTGTAATTGTACCTGTGTTATGAGCAGCGCCACGCCAAACCTTTTTCCGGGTTTTGGACCAGTCTTAAACGACAAGGCATATGATTCTAAACTGAAATATTTTACATTTGACAGATGGTATGTTATGAATATATGTAATAAGCACTTAAATACTGATCATTGTTTAAATGTATGCAAGAAATCGGTGTTTTGCAAAAGCAGAATTTTCGTATAAACAGCAAGCAAAGTTTCTTATCATGTAGCTGATATAATAACCCTTTGAAGTACCATCACGAACTCCTATCTATCATTGCACCATCAACAGTCAGTCACACGTTAATAGGCAAAAAGGTTAAAATACAATGTACGAAATGGTGAAATAAAACAAATACAATGTATGGAATATTATGTAATAACGCATTAAAGCCCCATAGTGACGTGTTACTGAAGACAGGTTGAGGGCGATGAATGCAATACCAGACACTCCATAAATTGTAAATAGATGCGTCCACTCTTTAAGAAAGAATAAGCAGAGCACTGTGAGCCGCGACGCGAGAAAACCGGTCTTCAGGGTTTCCGACCAGGTCCGACACAAACCGGCCTGTACAAGCTCAGAAAAGAGCTAGAAGCTTGAAATTTCGGATTTAAGTAGAAGAGGAATTGTACCATCCGAGTAGCGAAAACAAAGGCGCTGATCAGCTTCGCGGTAACCGCGAAGCTGATCTGCGCCTTTGTTTTCGCCTAGGCAAAAATCCGGTTTTCTCACGATGCGGCCCCTATGATAAAGATTAGCAGAGGTTAAAAGATGAAATCCATTAGCACCTGTACCGATGGCAATAAATATAAACCTGTTCCACTAGTTTAAAAGTGCATCACCAGACATTCAACAGAAGCGCATATTTTCTCGGAATTGCTTATTTTAATCTGTCCAATGGGAATGCAGAAACCGCGAATGCTTTAAAGAAATTATTTGGATTTATATCACTGTAGTATAAGTTCGGATAGAATTGTTTTAACATTGTGTAAGTAAATTCATAATATTTATATTATAAAAGTGAAGTATTTCATCTTTTTTTTTGCATGGTGATCCAAACAAAAAACTGTCCATTAAGGATCTGGCAAAATCCGAATCAATCAATCAATCAATTAGTCAATCAACCTACCGATCACAAACGAACAACTAATGAGTAATACTGAGTGCATTTAAATAGTCATTGTGACTTTGATGATGTTTGAAGTGTCCGGAATTCCGATTTATGTATATTTTTCCTGCTTGAGTCAATAGTTTTGTATAAATTTAAGCAGTTAAAACTAATTTTGCGTCATTATAAAGACTTTGTTCAAAACTATAGTGACTGTAAACTATAAGGATTTATAGAAATGAGTTTCGAACTTCCAGAAGTGCCAATATTTGTAGACGGCAGGTGGGTGAGGCTCCCTGAACTTAATTAAAATTAGCAAAAATTACTTTTTTTCGAGAACTACATAGGCCAGGAATGTTTCAAACTTTCAGACCTTTTGAGTTTATTCGTCAGGAAACCATGTCCGTGAAATAAATACCCCCTTATAGTAAAACTGGGGTATGCAGGGGTATATCTATTTTTCTTAGTTTTTGCTCCAAAACATAAATTGTGGGTACTCGTTAGAACCGCCTCGCAATTTATGTTTTGAGCAAAAAAAATAAGAAAAATATTAATTTTTTCCAATGATTTTTCTTTTCATTTTTACAACCAAAACAATTTCTGCATATCGCATGGGTGTGATTTCGTAATGTGTACGTGTAACACAAAACTCATTAGTTGTTGTCATTGTCTTCAGATCTTGAGTCGTGCAAATTCTGCGCTCTCCTGAATTCTGCTCTCTCGATGAACATACTGGGTACCGGTACTAACATAACCACAAAGTACCACCTATGCTGGAGCGTATTATATATAAATTAACGTGACATATTTTGAAGCGTATTCTATTTGGAAAATAAGGCGCATACTCTCCGACCTGAACAATGTCCATTTTAATACCAAACGTTTGTTTGATAATTAAGTGGGGTACCCATCCATGGCTCTGTCCCGACATGACTGACTTTTGTTGACTGGGTCGTTAAACCAGACTGATTATTAATTGCAGGGAAGACGAAGAACGAAAAAAGCCCCCAGGCGTGATGTCAGTGCTATGTCTGGTGGCGTTAAAGAGACGTCTCTGGTTGTTACCCATCTTGACGGCAGGCTGGTTGTTCTCGTCGTTCTGGATATCGTAAGTAAAACATTAATTAATCGATGGACTTTTCCACTTCCAATTGTGGGACATCAGGAGTGATTTTTATTTTTATGACATTTTCTGATAACATTTCTCAAAGCAAACAGAATAGCCAAAGATGGGACACCGCGTTCTCTCGGGTCTATGCTGATTTCCAGTGCTCTAAAAAGAGGACGCTAGGCTTAAATTGGTTGAATATTTAAGTGAATTTCAAAACGAAAGATTTAATTTAGTCCAATTCTAAATATTGATCAACATGTACATAAGGGAACAAAAAATTACAGCCTTTGGGTTTATGTAAATGTCTAGTCAGAAATCCTAATAACGAAATAAAAGTACTGCTCCTTGTACAAAATATTGTAGATAATAATCATATCAGCCATCACTCCATGCTTCCAAGAATTAATTATTTTGGTTTCAATAATTTTACTGCTTTCTGTTTTCATTGCATTGTGATTATCAATATTTACAAATATTGTCAGTGATGATCACTTTCGCAGCCACAGGCGTAGTGTGCTTTGTGTTGCTTTTCAATTTCGTATCTTTGCATATGCAGATTGTTGGTTTTTCGTTTGCGGCAGCTCATTTTCGTAACTTTAAAAAACATTGTTTAGTTTAGTTAGGTGACTTGTTGGATGTCATGACACCCTCATGTCGGGTAAAAGTCCCGTAAAATGGAGGCAACATCCCGACATGACCGTAGCTGTTGACAGGGACGTTAAGGGTCAATTCAAATAAACAAACAAACAAAGACCCACCTCATTAAAGCCTTAATGAAAAGGGTTTAACAAGCATGTGTAATCTAACAAGTACAAGTGTATGTTTTGTTAAAAACGAAGAACTAGAAACGGACATATGCACATACATGTTTATGCATGTTAACCCTATTTGTTCTATTTTAAAATTTGAGTTGGATTGAATTTGAATTGCATACTATATTGTTTTGTATCTTTCACACATTTCAAGTTCACACGATGTAATAATGCTAAAACCACATGCAATCACAGTTTTATTGGCATTCTTGTCGAACTGCACTATAAAACAACACATTTATGACTAAAATGTGCACTTTTATCAGTTGACAATATGTTTTTCCTCTTCAAAAAATAAAACAGCCTGGCAGGCAAGCACTCAGTTTTCGTTTTTGATGTAATTCCAGTGCGCACCGATACGCAATTGGTTTAGATATGTACGACTCACTGTATTACAGCGAACAATTTAGCCTCATAAATCGTAACCGTTTTCTGCTAATACGTATTTACAAATTACCAGACCGCTTTTTGCATGCTCATTTCAGCTGAGATTAACATTTATCCTGCTCATAAATGTTGAAGTTTTAACAATTATGATCTCTGAATTTCTGACTATGGGTTTCGATTTTAATGAATTTTGGCTACTGCAGTATTTTGGACAGTTACGTAAATTATCATGATCAACTGAGTTGAGCATGAAAAACCTTAAATGTAGCCTTAAGACGGTATAAATCAGCAGTTTTTCCTAGCACAGGTAAAGTAGTTTTTCAGGTAATGCTATGTCTAATATGATTAGAATAAATAGGAATAGAAAAATCTTCTATTTTTTATGAAAATATCGTTGCCTAGAATGCAGCAAACTCAGAAAAAATTGTTTAAATTCCCAAAGCGTCAATTGCTCTTTATCAGTTTTCAAAGAAACACGTTTTTCTGGCAACGTCAGCCTGTCAGATTTTATAGATGCTGCTTATCAGCATTATCTGGCTTAGATTTCATTTAGCAGACTGGCTTTTTGAAAAATGGGGTTACATAATGATTGATCGACTTTTCTTAATGAAACTACTGTGTATGAATATTTTAGGCTCACCTGAGCCGAAGGCTCATGGTGAGCTTATAGTATGGTACTCGAGCCGGCGTCCGTGCGCCCGTCCGTGCGTCCGCCCGTATGTCCATTTTTCAGACATCTTCTCTGAAACCGCTTGGCCAATCAAATCCAAATTTTATATAAACCATCTGTAGGAAGGGGGAACCAATGTGTATATAAAAATAACACATGTCACATGACCAAGATGGCCGCCATGACCGTATACATGGTGAAACCCCTTCAAAAGTCTTCCCCGGAATCGGAGGACCGATTTCAACGAAACTTGGCATGAAGCATCGATGGCTAAAGTATTGAATATGCATTTGAATGGGGAAAACCTTCAACTATCATCTTCTCGAGAACCGGTGGAATGATTTCAACGAAACTTGGCATGAAGCATTAATGACTTAAGTATTACAGCGTATATATGAATCATGGCCCTGTGATGACCTTGACATATTTTACGGCAAGGTCAACGTAGGTCACCTATGCATGCATTTGAATGGGAGAAAACTGTTAAAATGTCGTTTAAAAGCCAAATCTTGTAGAAAATAGACTGTAGGACTGAATTTTGATGATTCTGAAACAAAATGGACCACAGGGGCTCATCTACTCTACTCCCCGGGGCAAAATACACTTATATTACCATAATATTCAAATATCTTCTCTGAAACCGCTTAGCAAATTAAAGCCAAAATTTATGTGAAGCATATATAGGATAGGGGGGGGGGGGGGGCAATGTGGTAAAAAACAATCCAGATCACATGACCAAGATGGCCACCATGCCACCATACTTTTCTTTTGTTCAGTGACGGTACTTCCTGATTCTCAGGTGAGCGATCGTTGCATTTTGGTACTTATTTTTTCTCCCAGCAAAGCTGAACAGTAAGCATAAATTTGATAATTTAGAGTTTAAGCGTTATTAAGTGTTATATTGTTCACTTAAATCAATTTATGCTTCCTTAAATCATTTTATATCAGACTGTTACGACATATGAATGTAGCATCTGGAGATATTTTAAAAGTATTACTATCTACAGTACATGCTTTTGTATACAGCTTTAGGTCCAAAATATGATCCAGAAAATTTCAAGACTTTTGCCATCATGAAAACATGTCCGTGAAATTTATACCCCCTTAAACCCCACTTTTATATAGCAAAACTGGGGTATGCAGGGGTATACCTATTTTTCTTATTTTTGCTCCAAAACATAGATTGTGGGTACTCGTTAGAACCGCCTCGATTTTCGACCTGAAAAAAATACTGTATTATCATATGGGCATGTTTTCGTAATGCATAAGGAACGCAACCAAGAGGTGAATTATGAACTCATTGTTTATGATGAAAAAGCATTTGAAGATGTCTTGGCATTCAATAAAAATCATAAGTGACCTTGGACCGCTCCTTAAAGCTTTAATGGGTTTAGACACAATCAATTTTATTTTACAGGTATGGTATAGCAGTTTCGTACAATCACACGGAGGCTGACTTCCCCTATATAAGGTAAGCATCTTTATGATTCTTGACCTTCAAGCTTTGCAGCTTTGCAGGCTTTGACATACGACAAACATAATACATGTATGAAGGTATGGTTTGGGTATGCAACAGAAAGCCACAAAGTTTCGTCCCTAAAAGAGCTAAAAACCATTCAGTCGCACACAGCGGTCACCCGTACTTTCTGAGATGGTCACCGACATCTGTTTAACTCACACTCAAGTCTATACGTACATGTATATTGGAATCCCCCCACCACCACTACCAGCCGTGCCCGTAATTTTATCGATATTAACATTTTTCTTTTTTTTTTTTTTTTTTTTTTTTTTTACAGCCATACTGCCATAGAAGCCCCAGAGAGATGCGTGTTTGGACAAATGGTTAACATAGGCGCTGTTATGTGTAAGTTTTGTCACATTTTATGTGGTTTAACGTAACAGTCAGCAATATTTTACTCATTGGAATAATTAGGTCTAAGAGCTGGCATTTCAAGTCTTTAAATCTACAGACTTACTAAATTAACAGACTGTCTGTAAATCTAAAGACTTGTCAAGTCTGTGGATATAAAGACAGTCTGTAAATCTAAAGACTTGTAAAGTCTATATATTTAAAGACTTATGCAGTATTTTATCGAACTTTGGAATGCCGTGAAAAAGCGCATTCTATATTTAACGTAAATGAATGACCTATACATGTGCGATATTCGGTGTGTAAAGTTCGTGTAAAAGTATGGCCTTATTTTCCTGCACTGATAGCAAATAATAACTATATGTATTCTCCCTTTGACCATTGTTGGCGATGAATGTCACCCGATCAGATGATTGCTTGCGTTATCAGTTGTTGAGTTATAGTATATGGGAGAAAACTTTTGTATATCAAAACACATTTATTTGTTTCTTCCATTATTCAATGTTAAGTCAACAAACGATGAACATTTTTCTACACTATGCAACTGCTTATGTAATAAAGCAAATCACAATTGTTTATCAGTGCGAATTTTCCGTATTTCATAATTGTTGCTATTTCTTCGTTTTAGTCTTTAATTCTATAGACTCACAAGTCTTTAAATCTAAAGACAGTCTGTAAATCTAAAGACAGTCTGTAAATTTATGTCAGCTCTTAGACCTGATTAGTGATAATTACCCAAAGAGTATTGACCGATGAATTATAAATTAAAGCGACAAGAACGGAGTGCGAATTTGATCCTGTTCTTGTATACTTAGTTGATTTAGGATGCCAAACTTTCATGTAAAGCTAATTGCCTCCATTGGTTAACTTAGTATGTACTTCAATGATCCATGTTTGAGTAGCGGTATTTTCAATTGGGCATGGCGGTTCTAATTGGAGGGCTTTTGGTTTACCACAAATGTAAAGGCTTCTAGTATACATCAGACAGACAAGAATAAAACAGATGCGTTTATAACGTTGAGCATCAAGTAAATTGAGAAAAAAAGTATCCGACACTTGCTGAGAAATGAAGTTACTGTGTAGTGCATTTATCTGTGCAATTTATGCAGTATTTCTGTAGCATTCGTGCAGTTCTGTTGTTCATTGATGTTTTTGGCTCAAAGAAAAGCCTGTGTGGTCATACAGTTGAATGTTCTTTTCATGTTTTATTGAAAAACTCGTACATGTTTGACGGTATCTTTTTTGCTGGCTTTGATTGCAAAACATGTCTGACACTGATCATTCTTGCTCTGCAACGTAAATGGTTGTTATTTAGCTGATATGGCATTCTTCGATGCCTGTTGTGTCCATTATGCAGTATATCTTTTGCACTGGTGCAAATCAGTTGTTCATTTGATGTTCTTGGCTCAAAGAAAAGCCTGTGCGCGCATTACAATTAACAGGACTTTTATGTCTAATTGAAAACAAAGTGCATGTTTAATGGTGCATGCATCTTTTTGCTATCGTTGTTTGCAAAACATGTTTGTCACTGATCATTCCTGCTCTGCATCGAAAATGATTGTTATTTAGCTGATATGGCATTCTTCTGTTTCTGTGATGTCCGTGATGCACAATGAGTTAATGAGTTAGTGTTTTGGAGTCGAGTTTTTGTGGTGTTTGAGCCTTATGTACGTTTTCATGTTTTAGTTCAGTTCAGGGTAACTGAGTGGCCGCCTATTGGGGAATAGCTGCTCACTCTGCTTACGATATGCTTTCTTGGTATACGTACCTAAGTGTCATTTTAGTTTTTTTTCCCCACCCCTCGGTTTATGGAGTGGGAATATCTTTCTGATTGTGCAATTTCCTGATCTTTGCCTGTTTGTACCTTTTTCTGGTAAAGCTACAGTCACACTGTCACGTTTCGAGGCCTACGTTTTACTACGTAGTGGAACGTATTACATACGGCTATATACGGCTATATACGTGGCCCATGCCGCGTTCGAACTAAAAAAACAGTTCGAACGTGGCACTCTGATTTACGTAGTTTATACCTAGTAAAACGTAGTAAAACGTAGCAAAGCGTAAATCGTAGTAAAACGTAGTACATACGTAACAAATACGTACTAAAACGTAAATTACAACCCGGTGGAACTCTACGTATCAATACGCAGGGACTACGTTTCAATACGTTTTACTACGGCTTGCTACGTGTTACCCTACGTTTTGATAGTAGGTTTCAGTAAGTTTCAGCAGGTATTACTAGGTATCACTTCGTATTGCCACGCTCTACTACGATTTAACTAAGTATTACTACGTTTGGTTACGCATACGGGCCGTAATAGAGGTTAAAGCTGATTTCCCAAACATTTTATGTGATATGGAATCATGGCGTTTATATGAATATATTTCATACGTCTTAAAACAATATAACAATAGGACACAAAAGCATACGATTAAATTTCCAAGGAATACGATCAAACGCTCAAGTTCATGGCCAGTATGCATGGGATTAAGAATTAGGTGCAATTTCGAAACATATAGTAATATATGCACTAAATGTGTACAGTTTGGTTGTGATGTATGTATTTTTTTTTTTTATTTTTTTTTAAAGATGCAATAAATCGAGTCACAAAATATAGAGAAAAAGGTTTCCTCTTCTATGGCAAGCCAAGTGCACATTAATTCTTTAAACCTAGGTTTGAACTTCAAACCATGGTTTGAAAATTTAAACCTGGGTTTGAAAACATTAAACCCGGGTTTAAGACTCAAAGTGCACATTAATTCTTCAAACCGGGGTTTCAACTTTCAAACCAGGGTTTCAACTAGCCAAATGCACATTTATTCTTGAAACCTAGGTTTGAACTTCAAACCAGGGTTTGAAATTCTTAAACTATGGTTTGAAAAAAATATTCTCATTGAAAATATTGAAACTATGGTTTGAAATTTCAAACCAGGGTTTCAACTAGCCAAATGCACATTTATTATTTAAACCTAGGTTTGAACTTCAAACCAGGGTTTGAAATTCTTAAACTATGGTTTGAAAAAATAATCTCATTAAAATATTGAAACTATGGTTTAAAATTCAAACCAAGGTTTAAAGAATTGATATGCATCTGCCACGATAGAACCCCAGTTTGAAACTTTAAACCAGGGTTTGAACTATTTTTGTATGGCCGTTTAATTTCAAACCCAGGTTTCAAAACTTTAAACTATGGGTTTGAAGTTCAGACCTATGTTTAAATAATTAATGTGCATTTGGCCACCTGAAACCATGGTTTGAAATTTCAAACCATAGTTTCAATATTTTAATGAGAATATTTTTTCAAACCATAGTTTAAGAATTTCAAACCCTGGTTTGAAGTTCAAACCTAGGTTTAAAGAATAAATGTGCATTTGGCTAGTTGAAACCCTGGTTTGAAAGTTGAAACCCCGGTTTGAAGAATTAATGTGCACTTTGAGTCTTAAACCCGGGTTTAAAGTTTTCAAACCCGGGTTTGAAATTTTCAAACCATGGTTTGAAGTTCAAACCTAGGTTTAAAGAATTAATGTGCACTTAACAGCCCCGGTGCACGCGCAGATTTGCCACCCCTGCAGCTTTTCTTGGATCCTCTTGGTGGTCATCATGCAACTAATTAATTTTGGTGCGATAATTCCAATAAATACGTCACGGGTACAAATGAACTATCCGGACGCTACGTAGTAATAACCTGACAAAACCTACTGAATCGTAGGAAAACGTATCGACACGTAGTAAATACGTAGCTAAACGTACCAATCCCTAGTGAAACTGTGGCCCGAAGCCGTAGGATAACCGGACAATACGTAGCGATACGGGGTAAAACGTCGCAAAACGTAGCTATAAACGTACTGAAACGTAGCAACCTGCAAAACCGGACAAATTTAGGGCAAAACGTGGGACTTGGAAACGTAGTAAAACGTAGGCCTCGAAACGTGACAGTGTGACTGTAGCTTAACTCTTTATGGCAGGTTAAAGTCCCAGTTAACGTAATGATTGCTTTACCCCTGTTGCATAAACGTGCTAGTCGATATTAATGTCTATTTAAAGCTGCCATAAGGTTATATAGCGCGGCCCCGGAGTTACCTTGAACAGTGTTTAATGTTGCAGAAAATTAATGTGATCATTACTTATATAGCTCTTGATTTAAATGGCAGCTTAACGGGTTTAATGGCAGCATACGTTTATGCAACAGGACGCAGAATTACTATTTGCTTTCTTTCACTCTGGTTTTGATACTCATTCGTTCATCGCACTGTTTCCAACGACGGGTATAATATGGTAAATACGACATGTCCGTGTGCTTCACACGACAGCAAATCTGTCTACAGCATGTAGATACACGAGGTCAACCGGCAAGGACAAATATCCGGCATTTAAAATTACAGTAATTTTCTTCTCGTTTTCAGTGGGTATGAACGTGATTTTGCGATACCTGTTTGTAAAGAATCTCCTGGTTCTACGGAAAACCAAACCAGACGACAAATGGTTCAAGGTCAACTTGGTAGGACTTTTTCTGGGCATTCTGTCTGCGTTTGGTCTCAGTATGGTTGCAAACTTTCAGGTATGTTGTTGGGTTTTAATGTATGTTATTTGTTAATAACTCTCCACATCTTATTTTAAATGATTTATAACTATATGTATTATAAAGTAGCCCATATCTTTTCGGTTTTGTATTTTTTCCATAAAATAAAGTACCGGCTGGAAATTCTTATGGGATATTCTAATATTCCTTAAACATAATAGAAACTCTTACTTCCATTGTTCGAAATGGGTGAAACTAAAACTGGCATGGAAATTTCTGCAGTACACGATATAGCCACGAAAGGAAATTGGTTTACATTAATACGTACACACACACGTCTTGTGCGATTACTTTGACCGTGTCAGTTTATCTTTGACTATGATAATTTTGTTCATCGGACTTCTTTAATCGAGTCGTTTTCAATAGTGCGGTTCTATTATAGTAAACTAGACAAACAAATGCGATCCACAGGTTTAAAACAAATGGGTACCCATTTTCCATTTTTTACAAACCTTTATCACGTGAGGTAAAGCGGCACGGTCAAAGTATTTTCACTATTGTAGATACATTGTCGCACGTGAAACAGGTACACTGTAACTAGTTCCGTAGTAAGATGGTATTATGGTTTACTATCAATTATTAGATTGACACATAATCGACTAAACTCTTTTATTTTACAGACCGAAGTACAACGAGGACCTCATTATTTTGGAGCCGGACTAGCCTTCTTTTTGGGCGGTATATATTGCTGGTTACAGACAGCGCTCACATATAAAGTCCTCTACAAATTAAGAGGAGAAAAACTATTGTTGATTCTGCAAATAATAAACAGCATCATTCTCTGGTTGATGCTCATATTATGTATCCTTTTACGTTGAAACTAGGAATAGCCCCCAGAAGTAACACAACTGAATTAAAACTCCTATTCCAGATACATGTATAATGAGAGTACCGAATTCCGGAAAAATTGTTGAATGGGCCGTTGAGCCATAATCAAACCAAACCAGTTCCAACTACATGTACCAGTTCAATCAAAAAAGAAATAAAACGGCATACTAGTATACCATCGATCAAACAAGAGCTCATGAAACACTTCATAAGCTTTTTGCGATGAACCATTTAAAATACGAGTAGTCTGAAGAATATGCCCGTGGAAACTGGTTCTTTAACCCAGTTTTAATGAATGGACTTTCCCATCGATATCAATTGGGTGAGTCCACTTTCATTTGTAGGGGCGTTAAGAGTGAATTTTAGATTTTATCATATTTTTCGATAACCTTTCTCAATGCAAAGAGAATAGCCTCGGTTGGGATGTCGCATTTTGCGGCGCCACATCTGGGGCTATACTGTTTGCCTATGTCCCATAAATAGGACGCCAGTCTTATCCCTTAGAACGATCTACCTATATGAGTAAAAGATAATTCCAAGATTCCGAAATGATTTTTCTCATGTGTCCTTAACAATTGATCAGTTGTATCAACTAAACTAGTCTATAAACTGCGACATGCAAAGGGTTTAGGAACAAAATGGGTGAGTAAAAAATATTTGTTCATTAAGAAAACGCTCATTTACCATGAACTGCAACTGAGTCGCTACGGTAAGTAAAACCGACCAGTCTTCGGGATTACCCGACCATCTCCGGCGTAAACCGACCTGTACAGCCATACAGTTTCTCACCCTTTCATTCCAACCTGAACAACTAGCATTTATTATGAAGAAAAATGTCTACATTACATGTAACAGGAAGCCATAACACCGTATGTTGACCTGCATGCTCAAGATTAATATCAAAAGCAATGAAAAGAAACCACTGAATGAGTGGCATATTTATAAACATTTGGAGAAAAGGAATCATATGGAACAAGAAACAGATTTATGTCAAGTGTTGCATATATTTCCATTGCTTTCTGCTTTAATACCCATGGATTTATTTTTCTTAAGACAAATCAGATTGAAAACTCACCTCAGTGGAATATGCTTACTGTTTTATGTACAGAATTACAAAGACATGACTTATTCACCATGTTTTGGCCATAGCAGTATGATAAAATATGATGGTCTGCATTCCTATGTGTTAACCCAGTCATGGTTAATCATGGTATGCTTATGACAGGGGTTTCAGATTACATATTTATAAACAGTTTAAGTGCAAGTGCATGTACGAAGTTGTACCGAGTATCATTAGTCTATAGTCTTTAGTTAGAGTTTGTTACATGTAATAGTTAAACTAAAAACGATGCGTCTTATCGGCATAACATCGTTAAACTAGGGTATACACTGTACAACGGTATACACTATCTTTTCTTAGAATTGCTTTTTAACATAACAAAGCCAGTTCTTTGGTTCTAACGAGTACACACAATACATGTTTTAGAGCAAAATAGGTACATGTATATCCTTGTGTATCGCAGTTTCACAATATAAAAGCTGGGTTTAAGGGTGTATACATGGACGTTTTCCCGGTGTTCTCATGTGATAAACAAAGTCTGCACCTGCAAAACATCTGCAAAAAGTAGCAAAAAGTTAAGATAGTGCAAGAAATAATGTTTTTTTTTTGTACAATAAGTGCCATACTGGATGAAAACCAGAGATACTGAAATATGCGTTCTTATTTTATAACATTTAAATTATTATTTACATTTTCTTGGAAGTTAAGTAGATTAGCGATGTTACAAAATGTACTGATATCCGTGTTCGTGGTTTCGATTGTGGGCTCCTGCAGTCATTCGGAAACGTCACATCTCCATATGAACATCTGTTGACTGGGACGTAAAACAAGAACATATCTAAAACAAACACGATAAATAGGCCTCGTATTCTAGCAAAGTTCCGCTCAGCAAGGACATCTACATGTATCAAATTTCATTAATATTTTCTCTGCATTCATTGAACTGCCAATTATTTCGCCTAGTGAGCAATATACAGAAATCAGAAGAAAAGAGCGACGTGCGAACCAGTGCCCGAGTTTTCAATTATTACCATAGGTGATTAGATAAACATATGTACATGTACATGTAGTTAGTTATTCCTCTGATATTTTATGATCGGTGCTTTTATTCACACACGTTTCAGCGTTCTTTTCTATTTTCCAGGATGCATTACGCGGTGTGTATCTGACGTCCACGGTAACAGAGTGGCTTTTGGCGTTATCAGTATTGACGTTTACGTTAACGTTCGCTCCTAACTTCAAAAATATGAGAGTGGATGATCCCAGAATATACCTAGAGTCGGGATATGAGGTAGGGGTCAGATTGCGTACTTAATGTAACAAAATATGTTTGTTGTTGATTTCTAAGCGATTAACCAGTAAGCAGGTGGTCGGTCAATTGGCTATACTTGAAAGCTTTGCCTTGATGCACGAGCAGTCTTTTACTTCTCAAGACCCACTTGACTGGGCCCAAATCACTCGCAAAGCAAACTACGCTGGCGTTTGCCGAGGCACACACCTACATACATACTTTTTTGCTGAAAACTTTGATTATTTTAGTACGAAAACTTGTTCCAAGAAATGTGTTTACTCTCTGAAACATTCCTTATAACTGCCGTTTGTTTTTCAGACCTCAACACACGAAAAGACTTCAGTTCATCATTCAGACACAAACGGAAATGTACGGAACGCGGAAGAGGGCGGAGCTAATAAAATCACGTGATTAGAAATGTCGGAGCACCGGCCGTGCCTTGATATTTAAATGTGATATAATCGTAAAGTTGCTCTCCTTTCGAATATTTCGATTTCGAAGGAGTACGCATGTCCATGACGCAAAACTTTGTAATGATCTCAGGGATTGATGGACAGAGACTGAAACGAAGCTGTAGTCATATTCTAGTCACGGTGGATACAGGAATAAATGAGCTGCGTCAAAGGAAAGACCGATTTCGGCCCGACCAAGTCCGACAAAAATCGACATGTACAGTCACTAAAGAATGTTTGAATCTTTAAATTTCGAATTAAGATGGATAAGAGCGGGTAGCGATTGTTTTATTTCAATTTAACGAAAACAAAGACGCTTATCAGCTGTGCTGTAACTGATCTGCGCCTTTACTGTCGCATACATAGACGGTTTTCTCATGATGTGGCTCAAATGAAATTTGCCCTGTCACCTGATTGCAAGCTAATGCAAACTTGATGAGTTTGTTAGATGCACTGTTTTCGATTTTCGTTGTATGTGTTCTTTAACATGGATAGTGGTTATCTCGATGATGATGATGATGATGATGATGATGATGTGGACAATGTTGATAACGATTATATAATTATATAATTAGATGCACTGTTTCCGATTTTCGTTGTATGTGTTCTTTAACATGGATAGTGGTTATCTCGATGATGATGATGATGATGATGATGATGATGATGATGATGATTACAGCACCAAATGCGTTACATATGGCATTGTTGGACATTATGATAACAAAACTTCTAATAAATGGTATTAACCAACCTACGTGTGAGAAATGGATTTGTCCATCATTATAATTTGAATGAACCCACACCTTAATTTTAGGGATTTCAGGAGTGGTTGTGAAATGTATACATTTTAATGAATTGATAAGTGTGAGAAAAGATTTTCTTTTTATAATTGACTTCAGGTATGTAGTTCAATTGGCTCTCTTAAAGCAGTAAATTGCCTGTAGTAAAATATATGAATTTCCTACATCAATTTCGACAAATGCAGAGAGGAGATTGCATCTGCATTGAATGATTTCGGTAATCGATGGTGTAAACGAGAGGGTGTTGAGGATAATGCTCTTAAAGAATGGAAAAGAAGTATCTTCACTATCGTGGATAAACGTATAAAGTTTTATTCACAAAATACTAATCTTTTACCTCCTAAACCCAAATCGTCATTTAGGCATTTGAAGCAGGGTATCCAAGAATTTCACAGAAAGTATGTCTTGGTTCCGGCAGACAAAGCCGCAAACAATGTTGTTGTTGTTTGTAGGCTTCACTACGGTAACACCTTAAAACAGGAGCTTGATGGTACCAGGGCTTATCTGGAGACAGATACTGATGAAATGTCTGTAGTTAATGCCCATTTAAACGATTTACCTGTTAAGTTTTCTGTTTGTGTCAATGAAGGCCAAGGCAAACTTCCTACGATGTATTGGTTACCTAAGCTTCACAAAAGACCATACAAAGCTAGATTTATTGCAAATTCTAGCTCTTGTACCACTACTGAACTTTCTAAATTACTAACTTCCTGTCTTACTGCTATCAAATCCCATGTTATAAGATACTGTGAGACAGTGTATGAAACTTCAAATAAAAATTGGTTTTGGTCTATAAAAAATTCTGGTGAGGTGCTCAATAAATTGAAGTGTAGAGGGTTCCGTGCGACGAGCTTGTCCACATATGATTTTTCTACTCTATATACAACATTACCACATAATCAAATTAAAGAAAAACTTCTGGATTTGATAGAGTGGACCTTCAAAAGGGCATTAAAAAAACTATGGTTCACTTTATTTGGCATGTAATGACAGAAAGGCTTTTTCACTTCCTCTGACCAAAGTCGATATACACTTTGGTCATGTCAGAATGTGTGCGATGCTTTATCCTATCTCCTGGATAATATTTATATTAGATTTGGGACAAAGTTATACAGACAAACTGTTGGAATTCCGATGGGTACAAATTGCGCACCTCTCGTAGCTGATTTATTTTTATACTGCTACGAAAGAGATTTCATGGATTCTCTTAACCATGATAATCAAGCTGATGTTATCGAGGCTTTTAATTCCACTTCTAGGTACCTCGATGACCTTTTGAACATTGACAACCCTTATTTTGAAGGTATGGTCAATCAAATTTATCCATCTGAACTACAGTTGAACAAAGCCAACATCTCGGATACCGAAGCCCCCTTTTTAGATCTACATCTTTCTGTTGCAAATGGATTTGTTTCTTCTAAAATTTATGATAAGCGCGATGACTTTGATTTTGATATAGTAAATTTTCCGTTTTTTGATGGTGACGTTCCTCGTCGTGCTTCTTATGGTGTATACATTTCGCAACTTATTAGGTTTGCTAGAGTCTGCAATCATGTTACAGACTTCAACGCTCGAAATAAATGTTTAACGGCCAAACTTCTCCAACAGGGCTATCGGTATCATAAACTTCGAAAAACCTTTTCTAAAAATTATCGTAGACTCTACGAATTGATATCCAAATATAATGTTGGGTTAAAGAAGCTTTTAAGTGAGGGCCTTCGGAACCAGAATTTTATGGTGACTTGGTTTACAAATTTAAGAAACTTATAGGAAGTAATGATTTTTCTTTTCAGTTCAGAAAAATCATAACACGTTACAGACGTATAGGTTATAACTTGAATGTTATGCGACAGTCTGCATGCTTAGTTTTTAACCCAACCACGGTTGATAACTATGCTGCCTTCTTTAATTGCACGACGGTGGGTCGGGCGTCAGACTCTATGATGGCCCCGACTTAAAGCTTTTCATTTTAGTTGGTTGGGACCGGAGCTTTTTGTCTGTTGCTTGGCCCACCGGGGTCCAACATTTTTTTTCTTTTGCTCCGGAGTTAGTCCTCTGGATGTTTATCATGATTTATTTGTTTGTTCTTGATGATTCATTGACTAGTTAGAGATTCACCACGAGGAACGAAGAACTAACTAAATGTTACGAACCACTGCAGAAGCTGAGGGTGAGGTTATGGCCATGTAAAATCGATTGAAACCCGCCAGTAACTTTGTGTTACTGATCGTTCCAAGTCGATACTTCTGTGGTGGTTCTTTTTGTTTCGTGTCTTGGTGTTTAAATTATTTTGTGCTGTTGGCGACTTATGTGTATTTTCATATTTTTAGTTAAGTTAAGGTAACTGAGTGGCCACCTATTGGGAAAATAGCTGCTCATTCGGCTTACGAAATGTTTTAATGGTATAAGTACCTGATTGTTACTTTGGTTTTTTCCCACCTCGGTTTTTGGAGTGGGAATCTTTCTCTGATTGCGCCTTTTCCTGATCTTTGCCTACTTGTACCTTTTTCGATTGTAACAGTACGTTGTCATAAAAAGGTACAAGTAGGCAAAGATCAGGAAAAGGCGCAATCGGAAAAAGATTCCCACTCCAAAAACCGAGGTGGGGAAAAGCAAACTAACAAACACGTACTTATACCATGAAAACATGGCCGCTCAGTTCACTTAACTAAAATATGAAATCATATATAATAATTATATATAAGGCGCCAACAGCACAAAAATCTTTGAAAACACCAACCACCACAGAAGTAGCGCCTTGTAACACAAAGTTACTTGCGGGCTTAAATCGGTTTTACATGGCCATAACCTCACCCTCAGCTTCTGCAGTGGTTCATAACATTTAGTTCTTCGGTCCTCGTGGTGAATCTTTAACTAGTCAATGAATCATCAAGAACAAACAAATAAATCATGATAAACATCCTGATGATTCAAAAACCAGGACTCACAGATTGAGTAAGCAGCCCGACGATGGAGATCCCTGGGCGCCGAATAACCTACTAACTCCGGAGCAAAAGAAAAATACCAGTTGGACCCCGGTGAGACAAGCAACAGACAAGAAGCTCCGGCCCCAACCAACTAAAATGAATAGCTTTAAGTCGGGGCCATCATAGAGTCTGACGCCCGACCCACCGGTGTGCAATTAAAGAAGGCAGCATAGTTATCAACCGTGATTGGGTTAAAAACTAAGCATGCAGACTGTCGCAAAACATTCAAGTTATAACCTTTTCGTCTGTAACGTGTTATGATTTTTCTGAACTGAAAAGAAAAATCATTACTTCTTATAGGTTTCATAAATTTCTAACCCAATTCACCATAAAATTCAGGTTCCGAAACGCTCTTAAAACAGCTTACCGACTTAGACACCTGTGTCGTGTTAGTGTTTGCACTTATGCATGTTCGATCATGCAAAATACAAATACAAAATGCTAATGACTAGACAATATTTAAAAAAAAAAACAGCAACAGATTCATCCAGATCTTGTTATTGGCAATGATGTGACATGACAACCTTCAATTCTTTACGGTGCAGGTCAGCTGTGCATTTTTCGACATTAGTTGTTTATGTACAATCTACTACCATCACGAGAGATTAGAGAACCTTACTGTGAGAGAGAGAGAGAGAGAGAGAGAGAGAGAGAGAGAGAGAGAGCCGTCCGACCATCTGAATACTGATTAACCACTTAGAATGTCTGCTTGGCTTAAACGTTGTTAAGAAGTTCTGTGTGTCCAGCAAAAGTGGTAAAAAGGCCTGTCTGTCCATGAAAAGTGGTTAAGAAGGTCTGTTTGCCCAGCAAAACTGGTCAAATAGGTTTGTCTGTCCAGATCAATTGGTTTTATATTAGAATGTGGTCTGCCCATGAAAAGTGGTTTAGAAGGTCTGCGTGCCAAAGAAAAGTGGTTTAGAAAGTTTTTCTGCCCAGTAAAAATGGTAAAGAAGGTCAGCATGCCCAGAAAAAAAGTATGATCTACCTGCCCAGAAAAATCGGTTTAAAAGGTTGCCCAAGAAAAGTGGTTAAGAAGGTTGTCTGCCTGGAACAAGTGGTTTAGAAGGTTTGCCTGCCTAAGAAAAGTGGTTTAGAGGATTTGTCTGCCCAGAAAAAATGGTTTAGGTCTGCCTGTATAGGAAAAGTGGTTACGTCAATTTACACATACAGGCAACGTCCCGATAAGACCATAGCTGTTGACTGGGACGGAAACCAACTTACAAAACAAACAAAACTGAAGACTATTTATGATTGCCGCATGTCTCTTTACGCGTCTTAATTTTGTTTATTCACTCAATACAGGAAGTGCCCCTTTCAAATATTGCCTTTGCTGAAATGTGCTGCGTAATCAGCTATAAAGCATTAAATCATTACGACCATGACGGCTCAGATCAGTCTGTGGTATCACGCAGTCTTCATTTTAAACTGTTCAAAAGTCCGATAAATCTGGATAACTGGATTACAACATGCTTAAGACAAGTCGAATATTATTTTAGATGAATATAAAAAAATGCATATGCAGTTCTGCACCACGATACTCGCCTATCCACAAAAGAATGTCATCCACCAGGTTATCTTGGGATAGACCCAGCTTTTTTACAAAAGGATTTAATGCAATAAATAAAATGCTGTGTCGGTCGTTTAGATAATATACAAATTACAGTGTATAATGCCATTTTGTAAACATGTCGTGGCAAAGGTCATTTTGGTTCCGTGTTCCGTTAACTAAACAGTTAAAACGGGATTCAGTCGGTCACGTGGAGGCGACAATAAACAGTGCAAGGATTATAATGTGAAATAGTACATGTTTACCTTATATAAAAAGACTGGCAGACAGACAGTCTTGCAGTTTCGAATAATTATTTAATGTGTCACTTTATTGTGGTCAAAGTGAAAGGGACTCGGAACATTTAAATACTGATGCATCATTATTAACACCTAGCGAAAGTGTACTTATTGACAGCAAATATGACCGTTGTCAGGTAAATTTTATTGCCATTTATCTCATTTACGATTAACTTGATTTCTTGACTTTCTAAATTGACTTTTCCAATCTTTTGTTGTTAATATTGTTCATTGAGTCAACAACAGGCGTTATAATATAGCCAATTCATTCCAATATACAACTTAACCCACCCCCACCCGCTGCGTGATTCCCATCACTATTTAGCTTGTAAAACCAGTCATTGTATGAACTTGAGTGAACAGGGCGGTGGTGGGGTGCTTTTGAATGACTGCATTTTCAAGTTTGTACTCTGGAATCTCGGATACCCTGCACATGTTTGTAGCGTGAGTCTTTCAAGTTGTTCTACGTTGTTTTCTAATTCCGTTTTACGTCCATATCAAGCTTATTTTACTCGTATCACAAGTTTACTCGTATCGATCGATACAAGCCTATCAGTGAGTAGATGGGGTGAAAAATGGCGAACACCAAGTAAAAACACCTAACACAAAACCACAAGGCAGACCTTAATTAACAGCGGTTATGAAGTCACCCGTGTTACGTTTATGTTGTTGGTCAAGGGCGTCCAGACTCGATCTCATTATACATGTAGCTGTTTTAGAGCCCCCTATAAGAGGTTTTGTCTAAACTGAGAAAAATGCTCATTTCGAAGGATTCATGTCTTAATACACATACGTGAATCAACAGTCAATTAAGTCATGTCGATTTATCATTGTATACTGGACAGATTCTGACGGCATTAGGTAATATATTCAAATTTTGGTAATTCAACTGTCAAACACTGAGCAGGGTGACAATAACGGACATTATTTTTTTTTCTTCCGTAAAATGTGTTGATGGTCCGCAGAATGTCTCAGACTCTAAATATACAATGCACTATTGATACTGCACTTTAATCAAGTGAAACTGCGTTGTGCATGGTGTGATCACGTTTTTCCTTATTTTTAATCTAAAATATAGATTGTGGGTACATTTTTTTTATCCAAAACACTGATTGTGCTTGCATAAACATGTAAGAACCGCCTAGCCGAGGTGGTACTAACGCGTACCAACAATCTATATTTTGACCGAAAATAAGACAAATACAAATTGTCAACAGAAAATTTCCAGTTTTTACAGCTATAAAAATCTCTGTATATTTTATATGCAATGAATTTAGTCAGATAGCACAGGTCACACAAAATAATGTCTCGAGCTGCATTATGATTTTAGCAGGTGTGTGTGTTTTATATGTGTATACATAATAAAATAGAAATTGTTTGCATAGTCGTCCTTGTTGTTGGGTCCGAGTCGTCTCAAAATTGGGTCCGAGTTGTCTCAGGCTTGGGTCCGATTCGTCTTGGGTCCGAAAAATACCAAGGGTCCGAGTTGTCTTTGGTCCGAGTTGTCCGGCTACCTAGGCAGGCATCCGTCGTCCGTCGTCGTCGTCGTCCGTCGTCCGTCCACAATTTCAAAGAAGAATATTTCTGAAGCTAGTAAGCCGATCTTGATCAAATTTAATGTGAACCATAATTGGGTTGGGGGATTGATGGCATTAGGTTTTGGAGCAGATTGTATCAAAATTGTGGTTTCCATGGCAACAGATAGGTCCCATAGACTTACAATGGGCAATGGCTAATAGTCCTCTACGTAAATTGTGCCAGCCATGCCCCTGGGGTCAAATTTGGCTACGCCCCGGGGGTCGATAGTCTCCATAGACTTACAATTGGAAAAACTAAAAAAATCTTCTTCTCTGAAACCACTAGGCCCACAGCTTTGATATTTGGTATGTAGCAATGGCTAATGGTCCTCTACATAAATTGTGCCATTCATGCCCCTGGGGTCAAATTTGGCCACGCCCCGGGGGTTGATAGTCTCCATAGACTTACTATGGGAAAAAAAAAATAAAAAATCTTCTTCTCTGAAACCACAGGGCCCACAGCTTTGATATTTTGTCGGTGGCAATGGCTAATGATCCTCTACATAAATTGTGCCAATCATACCCCTTGGGTCAAATTTGGCCACGCCCCGGGGGTCGATAGTCTCCATAGACCTACAATAGGAAAACAACTAAAAAATCTTCTTCTCTGAAACCAATAGGCGAACAGCTTTGATATTTGGTATGTAGCAATGGCTAATAGCCCTCTACATAAATTGTGCCATTCATGCCCCTGGGGTCAAATTTGGCCACGCCCCGGGGGTTGATAGTCTCCATAGACTTACTATGGGAAAAAAAATAAAAAATCTTCTTCTCTGAAACCACAGGGCCCACAGCTTTTATATTTTGTATGTGGCAATGGCTAATGGTCCTCTACATAAATTGTGCCAATCATGTCCCCGGGGTCAAATTTGGCCACGACCCGGGGGGTCGATAGTCTCCATAGACCTACAATGGGAAAAACTAAAAAAAAATCTTCTTCTCTGAAACCACTAGGCCCACAGCTTTGATATTTGGTATGTAGCAATGGCTAATGGTCTTCTACATAAATTGTGCCATTCATGCCCCTGGGGTCAAATTTGGCCACGCCCCGGGGGTTGATAGTCTCCATAGACTTACTATGGGAAAAAAATAAAAAATCTTCTTCTCTGAAACCACTAGTCACACAGCTTTGATTTTTGGTATGCAGCAATGGCTAATGGTCCTCTACATAAATTGTGTCATTCATGCCACTGGGGTCAAATTTGGCCAGGCCCCGGAGGTTGATAGTCTCAATAGACTTACTATGGGGAAAAAATCAAAAATCTTCTTCTCTGAAACCACAGGGCACACAGCTTTGATATTTTGTATGTGGCAATGGCTAATGGTCCTCTACATAAATTGTGCCAGCCATGCCCCTGGGGTCAAATTTGGCCACGCCCTGGGGGTAGATTATAAGTCTCCATAGACTTACAATGGGAAAAACTAACAAAAATCTTCTTCTGTGAAACCAAAAGGCCCAGAGCTTCTATATTTCTGATGTAGCAATGTTTGGTAGTCCCCATTATAAATTGTGCCAGTCATGCCCCTGGGTCAAATTTGTCCATGCCCCGGGGGTCAATAGTGTCCATGCATAGACTTTCATTGGTCGATTCTCAATTAGTTTATATCTCATGAGCTTACAATCTGATAATCTCTCAGGTGAGCTACAGGACCAATGGTCCTCTAGTTTTAAAATATATGCATGTTCCATTGTTGATACATATATCATTTAGTGGGCTGAATCACCCATCAAGCACCAATGAGGCTTCCACAGATAGAGTGCAATGTTCTGTTAGATGAATTTCCAACCGTCATGGAAACAAGAAAAGCAGTTCAACAACTGTCATCTGGCAAAGCTCCAGGTGTAGATGCAATTAATGCAGAGGTTTATGCGTTTGGTTGGTGTGTGTGTGTGTGTGTGTGTTGGGGGGGGGGGGGGGTTACCCATGTCAGAGAAAATCACGGAGTTGGTTCACTGTATGTGGAGGAAGGAGGCTATCCCGCAAGAATATAAGGATGTACCCATAATCCACCTATACAAGCGGAAAGGAAATCCTCAAGTCTTTGAAAACAAGAGAGGCGTCTCCCTCCTATCCATTGCTGGGAAGATACTGGCAAAAATTCTGTTGTTTCGCCTGAATGTTCATTTTGATCAGAAGGGACCTATCCCAGAAAGTCAATGTGGATTCAGAAAAGACAGAGGGACAATAGACATGATCTTCACAAAAAGAAAGCTTCAGGAGAAAAGCCAAGAACAGAATGTAGATCTATACACGACATTTGTCGACCTCACCAAAGCTTTTGACATAGTTAGTCGTGATGAATAAAATATAATAGTTTGATCCTTTGGAAGCAATGAAAACGTTCAAAAGGAGGAAGTATGGGTCAGAAATCTGGAAAATCATTGCCAAGTTTGGCTTCATAGCAATGGTGCGGCAATATCATGATGGCATGCAGGCACGTGTACAAAATGATGGAGAGTTCTCTGAACCCTTTGAGGTAACAAATGGGGTCAAACAGGTCTGTGTTATGGCACCAACACTGTTCAGCATGATGTTTTCTGCCATGCTCATGGATACTTTTCAGGACAGTGACACTGTTTTTCCAGTCAGGTAGCGTTTTGATCGCATTATATTGAACCCTAGAAGGTTGCAAGCCAAAACTAAGGTGCAGACTGATGTGCTGAATGAGCTCTTTTATGCTGATGATATAGGTAAGAATTCCAACTCAGAGGCAAAATGCAAAAAATCATGGATCAAGTCTCACAGTCATGTGATATTATGAACTCACAATCAGCACTAAAAGACAGATTTTGTACACCAACCAGCACCAGGAAAACCGTACGATGAACAAACCATCACTGTGAATGGACAAGAACTGAAAGTCGTTGATAATTATAAATTCTGCAGAGAAGTGCACGTTACTGATGACGTCACTGCCAGAATTGCCAAAGCAAGTCTGGCATTCGGAAGATTGTGCAAATATCTGGGAGCGAAATGGAATCAAGTTTGACACCAGGTTGAAAGTCTACAAGGCTCTGGTACTGCCAACCCTCTTGTATGTGAGACATGGACAGTATACCAGCGTCATGCAAAGAGACTTAACCATTTCCACTTAAGCTGTTTGAGAAAGCTTTAAAAAATCAAGTGGCAAGACAAGCATTCAGACACGGAGGTCCTGGCAATGTTATAAGAATGCCTGATAAGCAACTTCCAAAGAAAGTCTTCCATGGAGAATTAAAGGAGGGAAAGCGCTCTCAAGGTGGCCAGAAGAAACGCTACAAAGACACCCTCAAAGACTCTCTGAAGGATATCGACATACCAATGGGGCCTTGGGAACCGACTGCACAGTAGCGTCAAAGTGGCGAGGTCTCATCAACAAAAGAGCAGCTCTCTATGAAAAAAAGAGAACGCAATGCAAATACCAATTGGCCACCAGCTGATTCCATGATATTGACTTGCTCTACTTGCAACCGACAGTTCAGAGCTAGAATTGTTCTAGTCAGTCATAAAAAAAAAAAAACAACTCACCAACACATATGAACCTATTCAAGTAATAATGATAGCCTTTCTCATTAGTGAGAGACGAACGACCATCATGACAAAACCAATTTCCCATTAGTCAAATTTCACACCGACCGTCAATTGGTACACTTTTGAAAAAATGACCCATGGTTCACATATTTTAAATTTTTCTATTTAATATTCCATGTAAATTACATGCTATTGACTTCTGTTGTAATTCTAGGCTATCAGATCAAACTTGAGTTAGCTATATCGGAAAATTGAATCACTTTTTATCCCACAACAGACGTTTTGACCAGGGTTTCCTAAACCCGAAAAACGATATGTGGATAATTGGTAAGTTTTTTTGCATGCTTTTTTGTATGCATGGTCTTTATTCATTAGCCCATCATCTGACATTCTCGGATTTTTAAGTACAGGTGGAAATAAGCAAAAAACTTACCTCGAACACACTCGGGTACAACACAAACCTTTAATTTGACCTAACAACTCCTACACCGGAAACCGTCGATTTCTCTTTCCATGGAGCACCGGTGGTGTACAAATTGACCGTTTCCCGGGTGTGTTTGCATTCGATAGCTCTGTCTGAGGGTGGCGAGGTGGGAATTTGAGCACCCGAAACATGGATGGGCTGCTTGTGACTCCATGCAAAGCTTATAACCGAGTGATATTACTGGGTAAGGGCTTAGACGTTCTGAGCCCTCACAGGCTAGTCAAGCATCAAATACAACACAAAGAATCAAAGGTTTGTTTTAATTCCGATTTATTAAATTGTGTTTCTATGTTTGACTTTGAAATTTAAACGGAACTTTTCCAATCCTCATTCCATATACATGTATGAGCCGCGTCATAAGAAAAAAGAATTTTCGCCTGTGCGAAAACAAAGACGCAGGTTAGCTGTACAGAACATGCAACTGCACAGATGGTCTGCGCCTTTATTTTCGCTACACGGATAGTAAAATTCCTCTTCTACTTATATCCAAACTTTCAAGGTTCTAGCCTTGATTTTAACCCAATCACGGTTGATAATTATGCTGCCTTCTTTAATTGCACGCCGGTGGATCGGGCGTCAGACTCTGTGATGGCCCCGACATAAAGCTATTTATTTTACATGTTAATGGTTGGGACCGGAGCTTCTTGTCTGTTGCTTGGCCCACCGGGGTTCAGCTGGTGGTTTTCTTTATCTCTGGAGTTAGTAAGTTATTCGGCGCCCAGGGATCTCCATCGTCGGGCAGCTTACTCATTTTGTGAGTCCTCTTTTTTGATTCATCATGGAATTTATCATGATTTATTTGTTTGTCCATGATGATTCATTGACTAGTTAGAGATTCACTACGAGGACCGAACAACTAATTAAATGTTATGAATTACAGCAGAAGCTGAGGGTGAGGTTAGGATCCTGTAAAACCGGTTTAAGCCCGCCAGTAATTTTATATTACTGATCGTTCCAAGGCGATACTTCTGTGGTGGTTCTTATTGTTTTATGTCTTGGCGTTTAAATTTTTTTGTGCTGTTGGCGCCTTATGTATGATATCATATTTTAAGTTAAGTTTAGGTAACTGAGTGGCCACCTATTGGGAAAATAGCTGCTCATTCGGCTTGTATTCATGGTATTAGTACCTTATTGTTAGTTTGGTTTTTTCCCGCCTCTGTTTTAAAATTAACTGAGGAAATATTTGGAACTTTCATTTATTGTTTTATAAGTTCGGATAGAATTGTAGACATAGTGTAAGTAGTATACTTATTAAGTCTCCCCCACAGGGTCGGGAGACATATTGTTTTTCACCGTGCGTCTGTCCGTCTGTCTGTCCGTCTGTCCGTCACAAATCGTGTCCGCTCTATAACTTGAAAACCGTTAAAGATTTTTCAATGAATCTTGGTACACTTGTAAACCACGACGAGACGATGTGTCATGCACAAGAACCATAACTCTAGCTTGAGTATTTTTGGAGTTATTTCTCTTTGATTATTTTCGATACAATTTCGTGTCCGCTGTATAACTTGAAAACCGTTAAAGATTTTTCAATGAAACTTGGTACACTTGTAGACCACGACAAGACAATGTGTCATGCACAAGAACCATAACTCTGGCTTGAGTATTTTTGGAGTTATTTCCCTTTGATTATTTTCGATACAATTTCGTGTCCGCTGTATAACTTGAAAACCGTTTAAGATTTTTCAATAAAACTTAGTACACTTATTGAGCATGATCAGATGATGTGTCATGCACAAGAACCATAACTCTGGCTTGAGTATTTTATGAGTAATTTCCCTTTGATTATTTTCCATACAATTTCGTGTCCGCTTTATAACTCGAAAATCGTAAGAGTTATTTCAATGAAACTTGGTACACTAATAAAGCACGATGAGATTACGTGTCTTGCTTAAGAACCATAACTCTTGCTTGCATATCTTTGGAGTAATTTTCCTGTGATTTTTTCCCATACAATTTCGTGTCCATCCTATAACTTGAAAACCGTAAGAGAAATTTCAGTGAAACTTGGTACACTTGTAAAGCATGATAAGACGATGTGTCATGCACAAGAATTATAACTCTTGCTTGCATATCTTTGGAGTTATTTCCCTTTGATTATTTTTCCATACAATGTCATGTTCACTCTATAACTTGAAAACCATAAGAAATATTTCAATGAAACTTGGTACACTTATAAAGCACGATGAAATGATGTGTCATGCTAAAGAACCACAACTCTTGCTTGCATATCTTTGGAGTTATTTCCCTTTGATTATTTTTCATTCAATTTCGTGTCTGCTCTATAACTCAAAAACCATTAGAGATTTTTCAATGAAACATGGTACACTTATAAAGCATGATGCACAAGAATCATTACTCTTGCTTTCATATCTTTGGAGTTATTTCCCTTTGATTATTTTCCAAACACTTTCGTGCCCCCTCTATAACTTGAAAACCGTAAGAGATATTTCAATGAAACTTGGTACACTTATAAAACAGAATGACAGGATATGTGATGCACAAAAACTATAACTCTTGCTTGCATATTTTGGACATGCACGTAGAAAGGGGGGAGACATCAGTTTTCACATAGAAAACAAATTCTAGTTGCAGAATAGTTTTGTTTTGTTTGTTTAATCTGTTACTTTACGTCCCTGTCGATAGCGATGATCACGTCGGCACGTCGCCTCAATAAGGTTAATCGGTAATCAGGTGGTCGGCCGGTCTGTAATAATAGTGAAGTTTATATTTTTATATGGTAAACAGAAAACTGTCCATCAATATTCTTGCAAAATCAATCAATCAATCGATCACAAACGATCAATTTATACAGCATGAATGGAAATAGTCATTGTGACTTTGATAATATTTGAAGTGTCCGGAATTCAGGTTTATGTATATGTCTACTTTGTACCATTTTACTCAGTCTATTAAACTTATTTTGTCATTATAAAACCTTTGTTCAAAACGATCATGTCTGGAAACTATAAGGATTTATAGAGATGAGTTTCGAACTTCCAGAACTGCCATTATGTGTAGACGGCAGGTGGGTGAGGCCTCCAGAACTTAATTAAAATTAGCAAAAGTACGTTTCAAAGCCTACGTAGGCCAGGAATATTTCAAATTTTCAGGCCTTAGGTTTATTGTAAAACAAAATCTCACTAGTTGTTGTCATTGACCATTGTGTTCAGTTCTTGAGACAAGCACACACTTCGTTCTCTAAATGAACATTCTGTATACAAATATACTTCGTCCAAAATTCAGAACCTCCTATTATTTGTTACAAATATAACAAACCAATCAGAAATACTATTTTTAATTTCAATAAACTTGTTTCTGATCTTGATATCCATGCTAATACTCCCAAGTCTTGAGATTGTAAAGATTCAAAATATGTTTATCAACAAGCCGGTTGTTTATCAATCATATAGTTACTGGAAATTTAAAAATAGTTTCGGATTCTAGAATTCGCAAAATTGTTTCTAAAGGTCCGAAATATAGATTCCCTTCTTACATTAATTTCGACAAATGTAGAGAGGAGATTGCATCTGCATTAAATGATTTCGGTAATCGATGGTGTAAACGAGAGGATGTTGAGGATAATGCTCTTAAAGAATGGAAAAGAAGTATCTTCACTATCGTGGATAAACGTATTAAGTTTTATTCACAAAATACTAATCTTTTACCTCCTAAACCCAAATCGTCATTTAGGCATTTGAAGCAGGGTATCCAAGAATTTCATAGAAAGTATGTCTTGGTTCCGGCAGACAAAGCCGCAAACAGTGTTGTTGTCGTTTGTAGGCTTCACTACGTTAACACCTTAAAACAGGAGCTTGATGGTACCAGGGCTTATCTGGAGACAGATACTGATGAAGTGTCTGTAGTTAATGCCCACTTAGTAAACGATTTACCTGTTAAGTTTTCTGTTTGTGTCAATGAAGGCCAAGACAAACTTCCTACGATGTATTGGTTACCTAAGATTCACAAAAGACCATACAAAGCTTGATTTATTGCAAATTCTAGCTCTTGTACTACCACTGAACTTTCTCAATTATTAACTTCCTGTCTTACTGCTATCAAATCTCATGTTATAAGATACTGTGAGACAGTGTATGAAACTTCAAATAAAAATTGGTTTTGGTCAATAAAAAATTCTGGTGACGTGCTCAGTAAATTGAAGTGTAAAGGGTTCCGTGCGACAAGCTTGTCCACGTATGATTTTTCTACTCTGTATACAACATTACCGAATAAACTAATAAAAGGAAAACTTCTGGATTTGATAGAGTGGACCTTCAAAAGGGCATTAAAAAACTATGGTTCACTTTATTTGGCATGTAATGACAGAAAGGCTTTTTTCACTTCCTCTTACCAAAGTCGGTATACACTTTGGTCATGTCAAAATGTATGCGACGCCATGTCCTATCTCCTTGATTTTATTTTTATTAGATTTGGGACCAAGTTATACAGACAAATTGTTGGAATTCCGATGGGTACAAATTGCGCACCTCTCGTAGCTGATTTATTTTTATACTGCTACGAAAGAGATTTCATGGATTCTCTTAACCATGATAATCAAGCTGATGTTATCGAGGCTTTTAATTCCATATCTAGGTACCTCGATGACCTTTTGAACATTGAAGGTATGGTCAATCAAATTTATCCACCTGAACTTCAGTTGAAAAAAGCCAATATCTCAGATACCGAAGCCCCCTTTTTAGATCTACATCTTTCTGTTGCAAATGGATTTGTTTCTTCTAAAATTTATGATAAGCGCGATGACTTTGATTTTGATATAGTAAATTTTCCTTTTTTGGATGGTGACGTTCCTCGTCGTGCTTCTTATGTTGTTTACATTTCGCAACTTATTAGGTTTGCTAGAGTCTGCAATCATGTTACAGACTTCAACGCTCGAAATAAATGTTTAACGGCAAAACTTCTCCAACAGGGCTATCGGTATCATAAACTTCGAAACACCTTTTCTAAATTTTATCGTAGACACTATGAATTGATTTCCAAATATAATGTTGGATTAAAGACGCTTTTAAGTGAGGGCCTTTCGGAACCTGAATTTTATGGTGACTTAGTTTACAAATTTAAGAAACTTATAGGAATTAATGATTTTTCTTTTCAGTTCAGAAAAATCATAACACGTTACAGACGTAGATCTATAGGTTATAACTTGAATGTTATGCGACAGTCTGCATGCTTAGTTTTTAACCCAATCATGGTTGATAACTATGCTGCCTTCTTTAATTGCACTCCAGTGGGTCGGGCGTCAGACTCTATGATGGCCCCGACTTAAAGCTATTCATTTTAGTTGGTTGGGGCCGGAGCTTCTTATCTGTTGCTTGGCCCACCGGGGTCCAACTGGTGTTTTTCTTTTGCTCCGGAGTTAGTAGGTTATTCGGCGCCCAGGGATCTCCATCGTCGGGCAGCTTACTCAATCTGTGAGTCCTTGTTTTTCATTCATCAGGATGTGTTTGTTCTTGATGATTCATTGACTAGTTAGAGATTCACCACGATGACCGAAGAACTAGCTAAATGTTATGAACCACTGCAGAAGCTGAGGGTGAGGTTAGGATCCTGTATAACCGGTTTAAGCCCGCCAGTAACTTTGTGTTACTGATCGTTCCAAGGCGATACTTCTGTGGTGGTTCTTTTTGTTTTATGTCTTGGTGTTTAAAAATTTTTTGTGCTGTTGGCGCCTTTTGTATGTTTTCATATTTTTAATTAAGTTAAGGTAACTGAGTGGCCACCTATTGGGAAAATAGCTGCTCATTCGGCTTACGATATGTTTCATGGTATAAGTGCCTGATTGTTAGTTTGGTTTTTTCCCACCTCGGTTTTTGGAGTGGGAATCTCTTTCTGATTGCGCCTTTTCCTGATCTTTTCCTACTTGTACCTTCGTAAACTACCATAGATTTTGGAGCGTATTCTATATGGAAAATACGATACATACATGTACTCAGTATAGCAGTCGGCTTGACAATTGTCAATTTTTATACCTACATTTTGTTAAATAATAAAGTGGGGTACCTATGGCTCCGTTCTGACATGAATGAAATATTGTTTACTGTGTCGTTTAGCCAGACTGATTATTTATTGCAGGGAAGACGAGGAACGTACGAAGCACCCAGGCGTGATGTCTGTGTTGTGTCTTGTGGAATTAAAGAGACGTCTCTTGTTGTTACCCATCCTGACGGTGGGCTGGCTCTGTCCCGATATGACTGACTATTGTTGACTGTGTCGTTTAACCAGACTGGTTATTTATTTCAGGGAAGACGAGGAACGTCAGAAGCCCCCAGGCGTGACGTCAGTGCTATGTCTGGTGGCGTTAAAGAGGCGTCTCTGGTTGTTACCCATCTTGACGGCGGGCTGGTTGTTCTCTTCCATCTGGATATCGTAAGTAAAACATTAACTAACCCATGGATTTTCCCATCACTATTATTTGAGTGAGTCTTCCTTTTTTAGGGACACCAGGAATGATTTTTATGACATTTTCTGGCGACACTTCTCAAAGCAAACAAAAAAGCCAAAGATAGGACACCGCGTTCTGTCGGGTCTATGCTGATTTCCTGTGCCCTACAAAGAGGACGCTAGGCTTAAACTGGTTAAATATTTTAGTGAATTTCGAAATCGAAAGATTGAATTTAGTCCAATTCTAAATGTTGTGAGCACGAGGCGTGATCATCATGTACATGTATATGTATAAGGGTGAACAAAGTCTGGTTTATGAAAATCCTAATAACGAAAATCTGTTACTGATAGAATGTTTTACAAATATTGTCAATAATAATCATATCAGCCATGCTTCCAAGAATTGGATTATTTTGGTTTGGATAATCTTGCTGCCTTTTATTTTCGTTGCATTGTCAGTAATGATCACTTTAGCAGCCACAGGGGCATAGTGTACATCAGCATGATGCTTTTCAATTTTATCTTTTTAAAAAAATGTTTGAACCTTTGCATGAGAAAAACAACGAAGAAAACCAACCAGACTGTAGTCTCAGAAGCAAGCTAGCAGCTTGAAATTTTGGATGTAAGAATACTATTCGTATAGCGAAAACGAAGGCGCTGATCTGCGCATTGGTTTTTACATATGCAGATTGTTGGTTTTCTTTTAAGACGGCTCATTTTCGTTACGTTTAAACAATGTTTATTATGAAAACGTTCATTTAGTTGGGTGGTTATATTTTAAGCATTTGTTGGATGTCATGACATCTTTCATTTGAGTAAAAATCTCATAAAATGGAGGCAACGTCCCGACATGACCTTAGCTGTTGACGGGGACGTCATTCCAATCCCCAATTTGTCTATTTCAAAATTTTACTATTGGGTGGAATTTAAATTACATACTATAATTGTTGGCATATTGTTTTGTATCTTTCACACGATGTAATAATGCTAAAACCGATGCAATCACAGTTTTATTGGCATTCTTGTCGAACTGCACTATAAAAGAACACATTTATGACTGAATTGTGCACTTTTATCAGATGACAATGTTTTCCTCTTTATAAAATGAAACAGCCTTGCATGCAAGCACTCATATCTCCTAGCTAAACGAAAGCATTCATGTTTTCATATTTGATAGAATTCCAGTGCGCGCCAAAACGCAATTTAAATAGATCCTTTTCCTGATCTTTGCCTACTTGTATTTTTAGAAACGTTTTAAACATGTAACGAACAATTTTGCCTCATGATTCGTAATCGTTTTCTGCAAATACGTATTTACAAATTACCAAGCCACATTTTGCATGCTCAACTCAGCTGAAATCAAAATTTATCCTGCTCATAAATGTTGATATCTTTACAATTATTATCAAGATGAATTATTGGCTTTTTGTGATGACACATCGATTTCCATGGTAACTGCAGTATTTCTTTCGTCAACCGGATCCGGAATTGTTATTTTTGACGTCATCGTGACGTTGCAACACGCGCTGCTACTTTATACTAATTGATCAATTAATTTTCCATATAGTTTTACGTCGCCGTCACGCGTTTCAACCCGCCCTGCATTGTACTAACTGATAAACTAACTTTAAATATTAAATGGTTATGGTCGGCTATGGTCACCAGGGTGAGGAAGCTGTCATATACATGTATGTAGCTTATTTTAAAATCATCTGCGCAATGGGAGTAGAGCGTCGCGACAAAGGTAGTGTCTTATTTCATATTGTTCCATGCTTATCATAGTTGAGCTGAAAAATGTTTGTAATCTTGAGACGGAATAGATCAGCAATTTTTCGTAGCACCTGTAAAGCAGTTTTTACAGGTTGTGCATTTTATATGTCTTATCTGATTAGAATAATTTTCCTTTTTTTTTCTTTGAATTCGATCAAAATATCAGAGCCTAGAAAACAGAAATTTCAGAAAAAAATGTTTAAATTCCCAAAGCGTCAATTGTTTTTCTCCTTATCGGATTTCAAAGAAACACGTTCTTCTAGCAACGTCAGCCTGTCAGACTTTAGAGTGCTGCTTATCAGCATTATCTGGCTTAGATTTCATCTTCAGACTGGCTTTTTGAAAAATGGGGTTACATTCTTATTAATGAAACGACTGCCTCTAAAAAGTTTTTTTTTTCCCTAGCAAAGCTTTACATTTTAAGCGTTATTAAGTGCTGTATTGTTCACTTAAATCAGTTTATGCTTCCTTAAATCATTTTATATCAGACTGTTACGACATATGAATGTAGCATCTGGAGATATTAAAAAAAAAGTATTACTATCTACAGTACATGATAACGTGTGTCTTTTGTATACAGCTTCATGTCCAAAATATGGTCCAGAAAAATTCAATACTTTTGTATAACGGAGTCGTCACACATAAGCGAAAATCGCTTGACGCAGACTTGCGTTTAATTTTTTGCTCAATTGATCTATTGCTTTACGTCCCAGTCAACAGCTATGGTCATGTCGGAACGTTAGATGTTGAAATGAAAGGGACGATGAAAAAAGTATTTGAAGATGGCTCTGCATTCAGTAAAAATCATAAGTGACCTTGGTCGTTCCTTAATGCTTTCTCAGTTTAGACACATCCAATAAATTTTATTTTAATTCTATAGGTATGGTATAGCAGTTTCGTACAATCACACGGAGGCTGATTTCCCTTATATAAGGTAAGCATCTTTAAGTTTCTTAACCTTCAAGCTTTGCAGGCTTTGAAATATAAAATTATGGTGTTGTGTATGTAAAGAAGCCACAACATCAGGAAAACATGTCCATGCAATGTATACCCCCTTAAACCCCACTTTTATATAGTAAAACTGGGGTATGCAGGGGTATACCTATTTTTCTTATTTTTGCTCCAAAACATAGATTGTGGGTACTCGTTAGAACCGCCTCGCTTTCTTATTTTTGCTCCAAAACATAGATTGTGGGTACTCGTTAGAACCGCCTCGCCGAGGCGGTTCTAACGTGTACCCACAATCTATGTTTTGAGCAAAAATAAGAAAAATATCAAAATTTTTCAGCTGAAAATTTTCAATTTTTAAAGCTCAAAAAATCTCTGTTTATTGCATGGGCACGTTTTCGTAATGAAGTTTCTTCACTAAAAGAGCTAAACACAGAAAATCATTCAGTCGCCCACAGCAAGTCTTAAGATAGGCACCAATTAATTTCCGCCAGTTAAATCGTAACTGCATTAGCACACACTCAATGCTATACGTACATGTATATTGAACCCCGCTGTACCCCCCATTAAAATCGATATTATAAAAGTGTTATTTTTTCAGCCACACAGCGATAGAAGCCCCCAGAGAGATGCGTATTTGGTCAAATGGTTAACATAGGCGCTGTTATGTGTAAGGTTTTGTCACGTTGTTATGTGGTTTAACCCCCAGGTCAGCATATTTACTCATGTCAGACATAGCCACCGCGGTTCTAACGAGTACTTGCAATCTACGTTTTGGAACAGAAATCAGAAAACAATGCAACATGTACGTCCAATTTTTACTATAAGCCTTTAAGGGGGTGTACCGTGATTCACGGATATGTTATACTGGTGAAAAAGAGATTGTAGTAAATAAGGACGTTGGTCACTCCATACTCACTTGATATGAGTACAAAACAATGGACCAAAATGATAAAACGATTTTAATATGTTTACATGTAACAGCACAAGTAGGAATAATGACCAAATAGAGTATGGACTGGTGATAAATTATAACTCGAAAAGAACGGCGTACGAATTTGATCCTGTTCTTGTAGTCTTAGTTCATATTGAATGCCAGACTCACATGTAAAATGTTCAACTAATTGCATCTATTGGCAAAGTATGTACTTCAATGATCCATGTATGAGTAGCGGTATTTTCAATTGGGCATGACGGTTGTAATTGGAGGCTCTCTGGCTTACCATTAATATACGTTGGTACATATGTTTTATATTAACATTTTCCTTATTGCTTGTTTATATTTGTGTATATTAGAGCCACTGCAGAAGCTGAGGGTGAGGTTATGGCCATGTAAAATCGATTTAAACCCGCCAGTAACTTTGTAAACCCGCCAGTAACTTTGTGTTACTGATCGTTCCAAGTCGATACATGTACTTCTGTTGTGGTTCTTTTTGTTTTATGTCTTGGTGTTTAAAATATTTTTGTGCTGTTGGCGCCTTATGTGTGTTTTCATATTTTTAGTTAAGTTAAGGTAACTGAGTGGCCACCTAATGGGAAAATAGCTGCTCATTCGGCTTACGAAATGTTTTCATGGTATAAGTACCTGATTGTTAGTTTGGTTTTTTCCCACCTCGGTTTTTGGAGTGGGAATCTTTTTCTGATTGCGCCTCTTCCTGATCTTTGCCTACTTGTACCTTTTTTAGCGCTTAAGACAGGTAGCAAAGCCTTACACCAATTGAAAAAAGTGGTGTTTATGTATACCGCTTAGGTCTGAGCCTGCACAGGAAAAGCGGTTCAAGTCAAACCATCTATACGTATAAGCCTTACTGGCTTGGTTGGGTGGTTATATTTGAATCACTTTTTGGGTGCCATGGCTTCCTTACTTTGGGTAAAAGTCCCATAATAAGGAGGCAAGGTCCCGACATGACCAAAACTGTTGACTTGGACGTTAAAGCTCTGTTCTCACTGTCCCGGTTTAGCTCCCCGGTTCTCCCCGGTTTAACAAACCGGGGTAAACCGTGACAAACCGTGGCGAACCGGGGTAGAACCATAGCGGCACCGTGGACAACCGGGGCAAACCGGGGCGAACCGGGGTAAACCGGCTTGCCTTGCCGGTCGTTTTAAAATGTTTAATAGAACCGGGGCGAACCGGGACAAGTGTCAAAAACCGTGATAAACCGGGGCGACACCGGGGCAAACCGTATCTCCACCGGGGCGAACCGGGGCGACACCGTGATAAACCGGGGTAAACCGGGGCGTTTATTTCACCCCGGTTCGCCCCGGTGTTGGGCCGGTATCGCTACGGTTTATGCCGGTGGAGCTACGGTTTGACACGGTGTCGTAACGGTTCGCCCCGGTTAGTAGCGGTGCTACTACGGTTTGGCCCGATCGAGTCCCGGTTCAATACGGTGTGTGCCGGTTCACCCCGGTACCGTTACGGTTTAGATGAAATTACATGCAATTAGTTAAAATACACAGATTTTATCAGTTGTGTTCATGTTTTACACGAAATAGAATGAATTATCTAATAAACACCAATTGGAATAGACTACAACTTCTGCAGTACCAACGTCAGCAAATGACATGTGTCGTGACTATGGCAAGAGCTCAACCACTGATCGACCAAGACTGCTGGAGGAATTGAGGTTTGAAGATGAGGCTTCCTTCCGAAACTCCCTTCGAATGATTCCAAGGATGTTTCATGATCTGCTTCAGACGTTGCGCTACACTGTCAATATGACGCATTGTGGTTCTTTATGGTATTGTAGAAACGCCGAAAATTTTTCATAAATTTATATCAGCATTAACTTTCAACGTATATGGCCAATACGTAAGATTTAGATATTGTATTTTATCTGTTATTTAAATCCATCTGAACAACAGTAACATGCAAATGACAATATCTGTTTATACGGTTCAAAGCTTAGTTCATAGACAACACTGTCAAAACATATATTTCGTTGAGGTTTGAATAAGTATACTACCTTTCATTAATCAAGCAACGATGTCACAACGCGCAAAACACGCGTAAATGTAAAATTTGCAAATTTTGATGGTTAACTGTAGCCCGATAACCTTTAGAAATTCATTTGAGAATAATAACTATATGAAGTTCATAAATGTACCAATGGCATAAAATGCATGAGGAATTTTAACGGAATTTAAATTGTGCTTTGCGGCAAATTATTCAGTCGTGAACCTAGCGAAAATGTCACACTGCCGAAAAAGCGCAAAGTCTTCATGACGTTAATGAAAAGGGTTCAATACACATTGATGTTGGCTTATAAACTCCGAATCGAGAGGTCCCGGGTTCGATCCCCACTGGTGGCACCGTCTTGTGTCCTTGGGCAAGACAGATTAACTCTACCAGAGTGCCGGCATGAACGAAAAAATGTTGACTGGAAAGTTAAACCTTCTGTTGTATTGATTTTACATCACGTGTTATCCTCCTGCGGTATTATCTATTCATTTTATAAACTTGCCATTCTATTTAAGTGTTACCTCTGTTACCAAAGTACCAACATGCAAGCTCATATGCACGAACATGCACCGTATGCAATTTTGTTTTCATGTGTATAAAGCCATCGTAGCAGCATTGGCTGATGAGGTAATTTACTGCCCTACAAACCGGGGTAAACCGGGACGAACCGTGGCGAACCGGGGTAGAACCGTGACGCCACCGACGCATACCGTAACGCGACCGGCAGTCACCGGCACAGCACCGTGGACAACCGGGGCAACACCGGGCCTTACCGTAGTAGAACCGGGGCTAACCGGGATGAATCCGGGGTAGAACCGGGAAGAACCGTGGCTCCACCGGGGTCCTTCGTTTCTAAAACCGTAGCTACACCGGGGTAACACCGGGAATGTGAGAACAAAATCATTTTTTAAGAAAATGATCCCCGGTTTATGCCGGTAAACCGGCTTGTCTTCACCGGGGCAAACCGGGGTAG
Source organism: Rugalucina vietnamica (assembly GCA_964017185.1). Lineage (NCBI taxonomy): Eukaryota > Metazoa > Mollusca > Bivalvia > Lucinida > Lucinidae > Rugalucina > Rugalucina vietnamica. The sequence continues at coordinate 10,006,048 of OZ024878.1, forward strand.
AACCGGGACAGTGAGAACGGGGCTTAAGCATCAATTCAAACAAACAAACAAAATCAATTTTATATAGAAACACTGTTGTATGAAGGGGTAGACAATTTTCTTTTGTTTGGTCCATTACAAAGACAGAGGCTGTTCTAACGTGTACCCTCAATCAATGTACTGAGCAAAAATACGGAAAGTATTATACATTTTCAAGTGAAATTTGTCATTTTCAAAGCCTTTGGGAGGTTTTGGAATGAGTGCATTCCGACAGTATTTCTTTTGCACTCGTGCAGTTAATTTGTTCATTTGATGTTTTTGGCTCAAAGCAAAGCCTGTGCGCTCATACAATTAAATAGTATTTTATGTTTTATCGAAAACATAGTGCATCTAATTTATTGTTATCTTCTTGCTATCGTTGTTTGCAAAACATGTTTGACACTGATTGTTCCTGATCTGCATCGAAAATGGTTGCTATTTAGCTGATATAAAATTTAGCATTCTGCCCATTATGCAAAATGAGTTAATGTTGAGGGTGCAGAATTGCTGTTTGCTTTCTCATTACGAAAACTTGCCCATGCAATCGATATACACAGATTTGCTTAGCTGTAAAAATTGAATAAAAAAAAAAAAAAAAAACATAATTGAAAAAGGTCGATCTTTTTAATATGTTAGCTCAAAACATTGATTGTGGGTACACGTTACAACCGCTTCGATGAGGCGGTTCTAACGAGTACCCACAATCTATGTTTTGGATCAAAAATTTAAAAAATAGGTATACCCCTGCAAACCCCAGTTTAATGTTCGAACTTGGGATACAAGTGGGTATACTACATACATGTACATTACAAGGACATGTAATCCTGATGTTTCACCCTGTCGGTTTATTTCAGTGATACGCAGCAAAACTGTCTGAATTAAGTAGACACATGCACTTTACTGAAAGTTACCGTGTCATGTCAATTGGCAAGGACAAAGTGTATTGACATTTAAAATTACTTTTACTTTCTTCTCGTTTTCAGTGGGTATGAACGTAATTTTGCGGTACCTGTTTGTAAAGAATCTCCTGGTTCTACGGGAAACCAAACCAGACTACAAATGGTTCAAGGTTAACTTGACAGGACTTTTTCTGGGCATTCTGTCTGCTTTTGGTCTCAGTATGGTTGCTAATTTCCAGGTATATTATTATTGTTGTTTTTCACAGATGCTTTGTGTCTTTTAACGGGGTTTTTTGTTAAAAGCTTTTTCCTAAAGCATAAAGAATAAAAATCTAAACTGAGATCCTTTAAGAGCAGTGAACATATTAAGAGAAAGCGGTGGATCATACCGTGGTTTCGGCTACTCAAGCCTCATCAGCGACCCTTTAGATTTGGCAACATGAAGCTTAAAAGAATTACTGTAAATTTGCAACTGTCAAGAGGGTAGTCAACACAAAGACTAGTATTATCCAAATACATTAAACGTCGGAACATAGTCATCAGCTACCTTCCTATGAGAAAATACTCATGACCGATGTTGAAATTCTATGAAAACAAACACACAAAACAAAAAGCTTTTAACAGAAGCGCCATGCATCTGTGTTTCTTTTTATCTGCTGCAAAGCTGTCTACAGTATAACATACATGTATTATAATAGATATGTTAAACACTGAAAAAATTTAGTTTGCTTTATATGGTGTACATATGTATAGATAATTATCAGTACGGATCAAGTCCCGCAACCACCCTACTCTTGGAACACGTTTCAGTCTAATATCCATATTATTAAGTATATTGGAATACTGATGATGACTCCTACATATTTATTTAAATCAGTGGCAAAACTAGTTAAAACTAGTTCTGCAGAAGTCAGCATTACGATTTACAAGTGGTTAAATGAACATATTATTCATGAATCAAATTCTTCATTTTACAGACTGAAGTACAACGTGGACCGCATTTGTTTGGAGCCGGACTAGCCTTCTTTTTGGGTGGTATATATTGCTGGCTACAGACGGCGCTCACTTATAAAGTCCTGTACAATTCAAGAGGAGAAAAACTATTGTTGATTTTGCAAATAATAAACAGCATCATACTCTGGCTGATGCTCATTTTATGTATCCTTTACGTTGAAAGTAGTTATAACCCCACCCCGAACGTGCACAGTTAAATTATAACTCCTATTCCAGATACCGGAAAGCGCGATGACCTTCTAGCTACCCATAGTACTGGTTTACAACCAGGAAGCGTCGGCTCAGTTGCGACGTAACTGAAAAATTGTGGAATGGCCCGTTGAGCCCGGCATAATCATAATCATAACGAACCAGCGTGAGTCCATGGAAACTGGTTTATTAAAGATAATTCCAAGATGCCGAAATGATTATTTTCACGCTTCCTTAACAATTGATCAGTTGTATCAACTAAACTAGTATATAATCTACGGCATGCAAAGGGTTTAGGGACAAAATGGGTGAGTAAAAATATCTTTTTTCCTTAGGAAAGCATGTATTTGCTATGAGCTGCATTTTTTTCGGCTCTAAAAATGAAAACCACAATTTATGCTTTTAAAAGCAGAAATTAAAAAAAAATAAAGTAAAGTTTTTTTCCCGGCAGGCACCATTTTTGATAAATAACCCTTCTCATCCTGGTGGCACGATGTGAAAATCATATTAGCTGTGCACTCCTGCATATAAAGTGACATATTCGGTTGGACTTTGTGGCTAATAATTGCACGCATGTTTGTCATTTTACGTTTAAGGACTCTTGCATATCTCGGTACTCATCGGTCTAGTCCCTATTAAATCTGATGTTCAATGTAATTCATTAAGGCGTTTCCCCAAAGCGTTCTTTTGAGTACTGGGTTCTTTGACCAAAAAAAAAACAAAAAAACTGTTGCCCCGTGAGACCAATGAAAGAGTCGCGGTATATAAAGCTTCCATATTCATTTTATAGAAAGAGAGCATTTCAAATAAAAAAAAAAGATAGCAACTAGCGTTTATTATGACTGAATCATCATTAAGAAAATGTTAACATTAACATAGAGCCATAACACCGTATGTTGACCTGCATGCACAAGGTTAATATCAAAACCAATCATAAGAAATCACTGAATGAGTGGCATATTTGTAAACGGAAATCATATGCACAAGAAACAGATTTATGTCAAGCATTGCGGATATTTTGAATGTTTCTTCTTCCATGGACTTATGTTTTCTAAAGAAAAATCAAAAAGAAAAACAACCTTTGATGAATACGTCTCCTTATTGTTTATGTGCAGATTTATAATGACGTGACCTATTAGTAGTAATGGCTGTCACTATATACCTAGGAGACAAACGCCAAGAGTTTAGAAATGGAGGCGGAGCTCCCAAAATCATTGTTTGTTTTAGTGGCAATTTATCTGTCAGCATCAGTCTGATACCAGTGGGTCTGGTGTTTACATTATCCTCTCCAGTACAGTTATATCTGATCTGCCCAAAATTTTAATTGCTTGCAAATGTTCCACACTCACCATGTAGTAGAAAGTTTCAAGAATCTGTATATCTCATTGTGATACAGTGTAAAGCAGAAAAGATGTGAAAAATGCTGCTGAAGAAAGAAAATTATTATCATTTATTTTATTTTTTTTTTTTTTTTTTTTTTTTGAATGACTGATTATCTAATTGAATGTGTTTATGATGGAATTTAAAAAAGGATATATGTAGGCTTTTTACATATGCAAAACATAAACACTAGAGCATAGCTGATCAGGGCTTAGTCTGCTTTTCAAAGTAGTCCAACCCCCCCCCCCCCTTTTTTCAGAACTGGTCAGAAACACCACAAGTCTTCTTGTGATGCGACTTTAATACACCAAAAGAAACCTCTAACGCATACTTTTTGGCATTTTCAATTCAATTCAATTCATCAGTGTGCATGTAAATTTTTACAGAAATCAGACAAATAATAATTTTCAAAATTATTGCAGTTCGACGTGAAGTCACAAATTAGCCAGCATTTCTGTTAAAAAATCAATACGGAATCAACATTCCAAACAAAATATAAAACCCATTTGTCAATGTTACTACATTTTTAGAGACATGCATTTTATTTAAAAAAAATTAATTAAAATCTGTTTTCCATCAGTCATAAAATAATAAAAAAAAAAAAAAAAAAAAAAAAAAAAAAACCAAGTCCCTCCTTGGCTTTGAGTCTTGTATCGTCTTTGTACAATAGTCAGACCATGCCTTGTGTTTCATGTAAGGTATGCGCTTAAAGATTTCCAAGAATTGTTCAAATGTACACTTTTTCTGGAATACAGAACATACAAGATATATTTGGTTTAAGTAAACCCAGTCCTCAACCAGTCGCATGCTATACAAGTTCCATAGTAGCTGTTGACTTTTGTATTAGCTCACCTGAGCCGAAGACTCACATGCCGTGAGCTTATAGGATAGATAACTGGCGTCCGTCCATCGTTGTCCATCCGTCATCCACCATTTTTAAGATATTCTCCGAAACCGCCGGGCCAATCATAGCCAAATTGCATATTTCATGTGAAGCATCTATAGGAAGTGTGTGTGTGTGTGTGGGGGGGGGGGGGTGCAATGTGTACATATATAATCCAGGCCACATTACCAGGATGGCTGACATGCCCATGTGTAGTAAAAACCTTTCAAAAATCTTCTCTGGAACCGCTGGACCGCTTTCAACCAAACTTAATGGTTTGTAGCATCAGAGTCTTGCGTACATGTACTACATATTTGTACATGTGATGTCCTTGACCTATTTTACGACAAGGTCAAAATTGGTCGCCTATGCATTTGAATGGGGAAAACTGTTAAAATATCACTTAAAGGGAAAGTCTTGCATTGGACAGAATATTTATGATTCGGAAAAATGGACCCAGTGGTTCGTCTTCCCCTCACCCACGGCAATATACATGTATATTACAATTATATTCAAACATCTCTTCTGAAACCGCTTGACCAATCAAAGTCAAATATATATATAACATCTATAGGAAGAGGGAACCAATGTGTACATGAATAATCAAGCGTTTATATTACCAATATGGCTGCCATGCCCGTATATGGTTAAAACGCTTCTAAAATCTTCTCCGGAAACAGTGGACTGAGGTTTCCCATGCAATTGAAAGGGAAAAATGTTAAAATGTCCTTTGAAGCAACAACACTGAAGATTCATGATTCTGAAAAAAAAAAAAAAAAAAAAAAAAAAAAAAAAAAAAAAAACCTCCAGGGATCCAGGGGTTAGTCTGCCCTTGCAGAGCGGTTTTATAATGTCTATGTCCATAGTGTTCAAATATTTTATTTGTGTTCAAACCGGATCTAAGTTCGACGAGCATTTACAGGACCATTGGTCCTTTTTTCTTTATAAATTCAGTTTTACGTTCCTTTCAAGATTATTTGAGCTCATATGAGACGGGTCAATCAGTAGGTGGGCGAAAACAGAAGAACCCCGAGAAGCAGAACTTGGCTTGTCTCACATGTGCCCAGTGCGCCCAGTGCGGGGCTCGAACCCACAGACACAGTGGTGAGTGAGAAACAGTGCTCGGCCACGGAGCCGTCCATTGCTCCTTTTATATATCCTCTTGTGCCAATATAACTAATAAAATGCTTTCTTGTAAACCAGTGTTCTGATGTGCAGGCCACTCAGAACATTGACTTGTTACTCATGAGATCATAAGTAGTCTAATCTCTGGATGGGGCTGATTTACTGATCTGACGTGAAATGCATAAAGGGTATTCGCTTGCTTTATATTGGGCAGATAATGAACATGGTTGTTTTTGTTTTCTTGTTTATGAATAGTCAGTTTTATATTACATGTAAATCATTATTTTCTTTTTAACAACATTTATGTAAAAACTTACTATTTGCATGGATTTCCGATTTCTTCCACAGTCCAAAGGTGCATTGAAACACTAAGGGCTTTATCGGCATCAAGCGGGTTTTAGGAGATAAACCTACCTTATGGTTATGCCATGCAGTACTTAATGTGTGTGTGTGTGTGTGTGTGTGTGTGTGTGTGTGTGTGTGTGTTTTCTCAGAAAAGAACAGGTCTTATGACTTTCAACAATGTTAATTTTCATTAAACATTAAAATAACAAGCATTTAGAAAACAATAACCCTCCTGATCATCAAATGTTTTGTACAATGTGACTAAGGCACTGTTTCTCAATGGGCATTCGTTTTGGGTTTCATTGTATAAACAATTAGGTTCCTTGAAAATTGATAAAATCTGCTAAAGTAATCAGCTGCTGGTTTGGGGCGGAGCAAATGTCAGGTGGAGTAAATTTATTTTACTAGCAGCTAGTAAGGCTTTTGCCGTGAGTCCACTAGGTATATAGCCCAAAACTTATAGCCCAAAACTTATAGCCCAAAACTTATAGCCCAATTTCAAATAAGCGCAGCGCCTGAAATTGGGCCATAAGTTTTGGGCTATAAGTTTTGGGCTATAAGTTTTGGGCTATAGTTTTGGGCTATAAGTTTTGGGCTATAGGTGCACACCCTGGGTCTCAGTTTATGAACTAGCTAAGTTGCATGTAGGTAAGTATCCTTGAGTTAAGACAGGGAAGCACATCTGCTCATCTGCACATTTGCACATCTGCACATTTGCACATCTGCACATTTGCACATCTGCACATCTGCTCATCTGCACATTTGCACATCTGCTCATCTGCACATTTGCACATCTGCTCATGTTCACATGTGCACATCTGCACATCTGCTCATCTGCACATTTGCACATCTGCTCATCTGCACATTTGCACATCTGCTCATTTGCACATCTGCACAATTGCACATCTGCACTTCTGCACATTTGCACATCTACACATCTACACGCCTACACATCTTTAGAGACTATGAGATAACCGACATAGTCAAGTTTTTCTGTAGATAAGTTCCATTACGAAATTAAGAAAGGGCCTTTTTCCTCTAGTGTTCTTGGGTTATTTGATTTTACATTAGTATCCACATCTACACAAACATAGAAACTTCAAGTAAAATGCCCCTTTGTTTTATTATTATTCACAGATTAGTATAGGCTATTAAAACTTTATATAACTGAAGTTTTCAAAGATGATTAAAATTTGTGAATGGAAATTTGCATATGGAAATCCATTCTCATATCAAATGTAAGAAAAAAGTTGCAATTATATTATTGAATGTAATATTATTTACTTAAGTGCCGGTTCACATAAAAATCATGCAAAATTGAAAATTCACTCCACATCGAGTATAACAGATTTTGATGAAATTTATTTAATATGAAGGCCGTTATGGTAGTATTTGACCTCTGAAATATTTTTGAAAATTGTCCAGCAGTTTTAGAGAAAATTACGATTGAAGTTTTAAACACACTTTTACAAGTTTGCCTTGAAGTCTATGGGAAAATGTCGTCAATTTTCAAGTCAAATTTTGGTCACTTCAGTAGACGAGTTATTATACATAATATACATGAAAATGCAGCTTAACCTCTCTTCTACATTTTCCAAAAATAAAACGCGTTGCCAAATCACTTTTGATGCCGTATTTTGTACATGTTTACGCCTAGGTATTTCTTACTGCGCTGGTGTCCCGTTTAGCAGTAGAATTTCTTCTTGAAGCCGGTAACCAAACCGCGCGACGTTGCTAAGACAAAGCGTCATGTGACAAAAATCATGTGACAATACTTATTGAAAACACAACATGAAATTCTTGTGTTTTTAAGAAGCTACGAAATAAGTAAAAAGCCGGAAAAGAATAGAAAGATGGAACGCATTTGACGTCACAAGACGTTAGATTAGTATGACGTGACGTCAGTCGTCACGTGCTTTCATCCTCACATGCCAAGTCGCGTGGACCCTTAATTGACAATTAAGACACGTAAAATGTGGTCTTATTAGAAATAAAATGCAAATTTGAACATGCAACAATGTGGGAATTACGTCTTCCATTAAAACACGAATTATTCCTTTCGTCAGCGTGATATTTCAGTACACTGACACGAAGATAACCCAGTACGGACGTTCTATTATTTTAAAAATAAACAGTAGAAGTAATAGAAAACGGCAAAAAAACCTAATTAATAGGACGTTAAAAACCCATCTTGTAAAATCATGAATATATAGCAGCAAAAATAAACTGTATTATCATGTTAAACTTACTTAGAATTATAATTGATATTTTCAGTTGTAAACGCGTAAATCACTTTTAAACTATTAAAAGTATACTTGAAAAATAAAACTGATTGATTGTAATCTAAAAAAATACAATAATATTAATCAAAATTTGTTCATATTCTTGACCTTAAAACATTGAGGTTTTGTTTTAAGTTACTTCCCTTGAAATCTATCATAAAGATTATGCTTTAGTAAAAGCAGTACGCATTTTTGACTTGAAGTTTCCTGTCTATCGTATACACCTCCACCTTTGGATTTGTATTCCATCAGTGTCATGACAGCTTAGGTCGTGACATGGGTTAAAATACTCATCCGAACGACTGAAGAAGAGCGGGGTAGAACCTGCAATCCACGATTTACACGGCGAGTAGCTAAACCATTCGTCCGCGAACATGAGGCTGTAACGGCGTGGAACGGAGTTGGCTCCGCCTCACTGAATTCCATACCCTGAGTACATATAAATTCAAGTTAACTGTCATAAAAGCAACGTGTATCGACATAAACTGTGTATTTGACGATCACAGGTGAATGACGATGTTGATCGAATCATGCACAATATGCCTAGCCGCTTCACACCAGTCTTGCAGTGTTTTGACGTATCGTAGGCGTACCTTCAGGTATAACAAGACAGCTGTACCTTGAGAGTCGCACGCCGGTCACGGTTTGCAGCCTCGGAGAACGGGTAGAAAACAAAACAGTCGCATTCCGTTGCGGGGCAGGCGATAGTATGAATCGCGACCTGTCGTAAGAGATCGCACATAAATTACAAGACAGTCTTTCGACTTGCACGATTTGCAATGCATAGAGTGCCAATACGAGTACATTGCGAATTCGCCACCTGACAACGCTTATGTGACGCGTTTCTAACGTGTCTCTCGTTGAACTTGCTTTGAGCGTTGTTGTTGCTGTTTTTTTTTTTTTTTTTTTTTTTTTTTTTTTTCTCAACACACCTGGCGCGCGTTTGTCCATAGACCAGTGTGTCACTGTTTTTTTTTTTTTTTTTTTTTTTTTTTTTTTTTTTTTTTTTTTTTTTTTTGAATCCATTCCTGGGTCCTCATCAATGCCTTGGTTACATTTACCCCGATCATCGTGCGATTTTCAAGTTGGTCTGCTATTTTAGACATCGTAGGTGATCACGGGCATGTTAAGAATTCATACAGGCATCGTACGATTTCTTGCTCTTACTTTCGTCCACGTTCTGAGTGAAAACCATACGGAGATCATCGGAAGATGTCTATGACGAATCCCTACGATTTCTGACTGAGCCTTTTCGGTCTCCTTACCGGCGATCACTGTACGGGCCCCGCCCATTGGGGCCCGAAGAAATAGATGGGTTTCTTGTGCCTCCAGGCAAAGCTTTTACACTGCTGACTGCATCTTATTACTGGTTAACCGCTCATGATGAGCCTGCCGAGGAAAAAGTGGTTTCAAGTCATAGCGGTTGTGGCTTTGTTGTATGGTTATATATCAAGCACTTGTTGGACGTTTTGGGTAAAAGTCACGGAAATGGAGACAACGTCCCGACCTGATCTTAGCCGTTGACTGGGACGTTAAGCATCAATTTTAACATCAAACAAACGATGTCTGTACAATTTTTTGTCACCAAATTATCATAAAAAACATGCGGTGGCTGCACGATCATCGCAGAGTCTCTTGACGATGCTCCCTACGGCGTGGTAACGGTCTAACGTTTTTAAACACTTGACGTTGTAGCAGTATAGACTAATTCAAAATCGGAGCTAGGACATCTAAAGCCTGCGGGAGACCGCACGAAAAAGGAAAATCACAGAACCATTGCGTCTCGTACAATGTATCTTGAACTGCATTCATTTTATTACACAGAAGTGCACGTTGGAAAGAATTTAGAGGAACAGTATGAAGAGTATAAAGGAACGAAAAAAAATATATATATTGAAGTGTTTACTAAAAAATTTGTTTGTTTCAGCTTGAAAGTAGTTATATATTTTCCGAAAATTCAAGAATAACTAAAATTTAAAGAAATCTTATTTTCAAGGGGAACGACTTCATTTTTCAAGTTAAAGCTTTTTTTAAAATTAACAATAGTTTTTAATTGTGCTTGTTTTATGCCCCGGGTTTTATGCACTTTCACTCGTACCTGGAAACACATTTTTGAAGATCTAGTTGATTCGCAATTATAGTAGAATTTCATATCGATATCAGACAACTTAGGTTACAAGCTCTTGGTTTCAAAACAGCAGAAAAAAATCAAGTTTTGAACATTTGTCTTCAGGTGTTTCTGTTGTTGTCATGTCAACCAGGTATTTGAGTTTGCAAAGGGTTTTATTTTTCCGGACACGTAATATCAGAGACACTTTACATGACAAAACTTAATTTCAATATCAGTCTACTGAATTTGCAATAAATGAGTTTCAAAACAGCAGAAAATGCCAATTTTGGGCGGCTGTCAAAGAATGACATTGTTGTTGTCATGGTAACCAGTATTTGAATTTTCAAATGGTTAAATCTTTTGAACAAATGATGTATTTGATACTTCTAGATCATTATACATTTTCATAACAAAAATTGTCTACAGAATTTACAAGAACTGAGTCTCAAAACAGCAGAAAATTCCAATTTTGGACATTCATCTTCAGGTGTGACTTTGTTATTGTCATGGTTACAAGGTAAGTGATCATACTGTCTTTTCATCATCGAGCATGATAAAACAATTGTTGGTTTACTGATGCAATGTGACAAAATAAATACCGATAATTTTCCAGATGCCGATATAAATGATCAGAAGGCTCCTCCACCCTCCCCCACCCAGCCACCCTAAAATGTCACGTTTAAATATATTTCTCCAGTGGTGTTCAACTTGTTGCTATAGCAACCATGCATTTTAACTTGCAAAGCGTTTTATTATATAAACTTATAATAAAATACTTACTTTATAATTAATATTCAATATCATGTTAACATCAGTCTACTGAAGTCGCAATAATTTGGTGCGAAAACAACCAAAAAATTCTTTATTTTAGATATTTTCTTCTGTAGCATTTTAGTTGTCGCCATGGCAACCTGGTAAGTGACCAAGTTGTCATTTTTATTATCGGATATGATAAATCACTATTTGCTTTCTTGGTTCAATGTTACAGAACAAATCCACAAGTGAAAAGAAACTGATATAAACTTACCTGTAAACCCCCAAAATGTAAATTTTAGCCGTTTTTTCCTCCAGTGGTGTTCGGTTTGTTGCTATGGCAACCACACGTATTAATTTACGAAGTGTTGTACTTGTAATATAGTACTTACTTTATAATTCTAAATCAATATCATGTTCAAATTAGTCTACTGAAGTGGCAATAATTTGGTGTGAAAACAACAAAAAAAAATCAATATTTTTGATATTTGTCCCTTGTAACATTATAAATGTCGCCATGGCAACCAGGTAAGTGACCAAGCTGTCTTTTTTATTATTGAATATGATAAATCAATAGTTGCTTTCTTTGTACAATGCTACAAAATAAATCCATCAGTGATTAGAAGTTGACATAAACTTACCTGAAAACCCTCCAAATTGTAAATTTTACATTTTTGCCTCAAGTGGTGTTCGATCTGTTGCTATGGCAACCGTGTATATGAAAAGGCAAAGGGTTCTGTTGTTGAAACTTGTAATATAATACTTACTTTACAATTAAACGGCAATATCATGTTTACATCAGTCTACTGAAGTGTCAATATCTTGGTGTGAAAACAACCCAAAAATCAATATTTTAGATAATTTTCCTTTGTAGCATTATAGTTGTCGCCATGGCAACCAGGTAAATTACCAAGCTATTTTTTCTATTATTGTATATGATAAATCATAAGTTCCTTTCTTGGTGCACTGCTACAAAATATATCCACCAGTGATTAGAAGCTGATATAAGCTTACCTGAAAACCCTCCAAAATGTAAATTTTAGATTTTTCATTTCAGTGGTGTTCGATTTGTTGCTATGGCAACCGTGTATATGAAAAGGCAAAGCGTTTTATTGTGGAAACATGTAATATAAGAGTTGCTTTATAAATTAAGTGTTACTGCATATCAATATCAGTCTACTGAAGTTGCGATAAATTGATCTGAAAACAGCCAAAAATGCCTTTTTCATATTTTTGACTTAGTGGTATAATATGCGTTGTCATGGCAACGCCAAGCTGAATAAAATCAATGTTGTTTTGGCTTAAAAGCTTTAAGCTATGTTAAGTGTTTCTATTCGAATTGTTCCATTCTACCTAACATTTATCACATTCATAAAATATTATTTTGAATTATACCATTTTTAGAGCAGAATTTAGCGATTTTTAGGCAAAATACTAGTTCCCGTTGCCATGGTGACGAGAATTGAAAAAAAATGAAATAAACCTTATTTTTCTTGTTCTGTCATCAAAACCTCTCAGACAAATAAAAATCAGCCAAATCCGTTACCCACCATGTGGAGTCACCTGCATGATTTTTATCTGAGCCAGCACTTAAATATCACATTTTCTAATTAAAAAGAAATAAGTAAACACATTTTTTGCTTGAATATTTACAGAAAATTCAAGTTTTATTAATTTCATAGTTGATATATTTGTACGTTCAAGGGGAACTATCGGTATTGGTTTTTCTGAGAAAAGTAGGTTAGCATTTTCAGAAAATTCTAAAACTGAAAGTAGATGATTTTCGGAAAACGACGCATTGATGGAAATCGACAAAAGATGATGTTATATACAGTTTTGCATTTAAATCAAACTGATATAAAGCATTTGCATTTCTGAAGTTATTCATTCACTCAATACTGACACATTCTGTACTTCTTCAGACATGAAGGATTTTTACATAACATTACTCAGTGACAGTTCTATGAACATGTTCCCATCAAATAAACAGTCTGAATTTACTGTAAGATTGGATCATCCTATTAAAATTGACGTGGAAAGCTGGGAGGTTGCCTTGGTTGAAATTGCAACACCATCTGAAGTTCTCAATATAACAGAAGAAAACAACTATTTCTTTTTGACTTTCCTAGACCAATCCAGTTTACGCAGAGTTGGAAATCAAAACATCACAGACATATGTAGCAGTAAAAACGGCTGCTATAACTTCAAACTAACAATTCCAACTGGAAATTATGAGTCACATGAATATCTAGCTGAAGAAATGCAGAACTCCATTGACAACTTTGAAAAAGGCATACTGAAAAAATTCAATGCTCACATTACTATGACATATGATCATTTGAGTCAACGTTTCAAAATATTAGCCCAAAACGAAAGGCTGGTTAGGCTTTTATTCCCAAAACCATTTGCTCAAATCTTAGGATTAGATTCATCATTTGTCGAAAAGCCTATAGGTAATGAGCAAAATGTGTTTAAGTTCAATGCAAAGTTGAATCACAATTTTAGCAACTTCTATGTTTATTCTGACATTGCAAGTTTCACTTTGATTGGTGATACTGTAGCACCTATTTTACGAGTTGTTCCCTTTCAAAGTAAATCAGATTCATATTTCTTCTATAAAGAATTTAAAACTCTGCACTATGTTTCTGTTTCAAAATCTATTGTAGACCAAGTGAACATTACATTAAAAACAGAAAATGGTATGATTGTTCCTTTTGTAACAGGCAAAACTATTTTAAAATTACACTTTCGTAGAAAGAAAAACTAGTATAAATACAAATCTAAGAGTTTGTAAATTATCAGTTTTGTACAACACGCTAAAGAGATGACATGACTTCTTTAGAAAAACAGACAAAACAATCCTGCAAGGCTATGGAAGAATCTAAGAAAACACCTGTGACACAGAAACCGAGTGGATCTCATGCAAGTTATGCACAGATCAGAAACCTTATGAAAAGGTTGAATACAGCTTTGAGTAAAAGGCTTAGAGAGGGCAGACCATCGAAGTATTGCAGAGTGTGTCGGGCTGAACTGTTAAAAGAACTGTCAAAGAAAAAGAAGAAATCAACAGCTAAACGTCAGAGGATTACAAAGAAACCCAATCTGAGAAGAACTAGAACAAAACCAACTTCAGCGATGGTATAAAAGAGATAGACTCAGGATGAATCTCAGTATTCTTCGACTAACCAGCTATGGGTCGATATCAGTGCCATCAGTGCGATCGAGTATTTGCCAGATCATACAATTTGAGAAGACACAAGGACAGTGGTATCTGCAGAGGTGCTGAGGTTAACATGTTAGACAGTGATGAAGAAAGTGTTATGTCTGAAAGAAGATCACTGGACGATGGAAAAGACATCTTCAGAAAACCTGATCTTGAAGATGTAGAAGAAGTCGATGAGGAAGAAGAGGATGAAACTGAAGAAAGTGAGGAAGATGAGGAAGAAGAAGATGAAGAAGAAGAAGAAGATGATGATGATGATGGTGATGATGATGATGATGAAGATAATGATGAGGATGATATTGATGATGATGATGAGGAGGAGGAGGAACCTCAGAAAATAAAACCATGGGATGTTTTGATGAATATAACGACAGATAAGATGCAAGTCACCTTCAACGAAACGGTTGAAAAGGCCCTGCATGAACATCCTGGCAAAGACGTACAAGAGGCTGAAGAGATAGCATATGATGAACTAAAGCCAAAGTATCTGTCAGAGTTCGTATCCCGCTACAAGTATCTGACTGATCTCTCAGCTGCACTAAGAAAAGATCCAGTCAACAAGAAAATACAGGAAACAGCTAAACGATTGAGGGATGAAGAAGATTATGACGAGGACGAATCAAGACTGTATGCCATCAAGAAACGAAAATTCTTGATTGAGAAGAAACTGAATGACTATGACCCACCAAGCTACGAAGTGGCCGAGGAACAGACATCATTGTTGCCACATAAAACACATGTGAACAGTATTAACAATAAACCAAAGAGTAGCTAAAGGGTGTTAAGAAAGTTCGTTCCGCACTTTACCACATGGTTTGAAAGTATTTTATAGGCACAAACTATTGAAATGATGCATTTTCCATGAATCAGTTGTTTTCTCAGATACAATATAGCAGTTGAAATGCTATCTAATGTCGAGTTGTGTCACAGTTGTATATTTTCTAAGGGTACTATATTTTACAAATTCAGGAATAATTCGATTTTCTGAAAAAATTGTAAAATTTTTTGACATGTGCTTTTTCTTTTCAGGTTTATAATTGAATACATCACACATCTATTATAAATGAAAACTAAGTAGTGTATTTAGGCTTTATTCATTAAATTATACAGGATTTTTATGCATCGGTCTCGGCATGGCAAAGATATTTTCAAGTATACCCCCATTTTTGTGTAAAAGTTCAAGGGTTAGAAAATGGGTGCCAGTGTTTGACGGCCATTTTGTTCATGATCAGAATATCTGATTGAAAACATCTTTGCTTTTATCTTTTCATATACAACCAAATTAAAGTCTGGTTATGTCATTTTTAAGTTTTGAAGCATTAAAATCAAGCTACAAGGAATGAAATTTTTGCGCGGAACGAACTTTCTTAACACCCTTTATATTCAGGGGAAACACTTGTAAACGAGAACAGAGGGACGGTCCTAATCCTCTGTTTTATCGTGCATTCACAGTTAGCGGGACAAATAAAAATGTTGAAAATGTTAAAGTCAGTCTTGGGTTTTCATTTCTCCTCTCAGGTGGTAGTAGTAAAGGGTTTAAAGTTTGACAATAACTAGCTGAGTTTTTGACGCTTATCGATGATCTCGAGATACGAGAACATAGAAAAGCCTCAATATATTAGGAAGACGCTATAAAGTTATGCCTTTTGACTAGTTGGGGTCTTGAGATACAAGATCAAGAGACAGTGAAACGCATACCACTTTACAGCCTCTAAGGAAGCTATAGAGTCATGCCTCTAATAGAGTTGAAGTCTTGAGATACAAGACTAAGACACTCTTCAGATGCATTCAGCTGTATAGCAACATAATCTACTACATACCCACACAACTGTCCCAGACAACCCTCATCCCAGACAAGTCCAGAGAGTGGCACAATGTGAGAAGTCTACCCAAGAACACAAGAGGAAAAAAGCCCTTTCTTAATTTCGTAATGGAACTTATCTACAGCAAAAACTTGACTATGTCAGTTACTCGCAAATCTGCAGATGTACAGAAGTGCAGATGTACAGAAGTGCAGATATGCAAATGTGCAGATGTGCAGAAGTGCAGATGTGCAGATATGCAAATGTGCAGAAGTGCAGATGTGCAATTGTGCAGATGTGCAGATGAGCAGATGTGCAGGTGTGCAAATGTGCAAATATGCAAATGAGCAGATGTGCAAATGTGCAAATATGCAGATGTGCAGATGAGCAGATGAGCAGATGAGCAGATGTGCAAATGTGCAGATGTGCAAATGAACAAATGTGCAAATGTGCAGATGAGCAGATGTGCTTCCCTGTCTTAACTCAAGGATACTTACCTACATGCAACTTAGCTAGTTCATAAACTGAGACCCAGGGTGTGCACCTATAGCCCAAAACTTATAGCCCAAAACTTATAGCCCAAAACTTATGGCCCAATTTCAGGCGCTGCGCTTATTTGAAATTTCAATCAGTTTGGTAAATTGCGTAATCATGAGTAGTTTAAATTTCATTTCATGCTCAGTTGAGTTGAGTATGAAAAAGGTTTTATAACCACGAGGCCAGGCTATTCTGATCCGCATTTTATGTGTACTCGAATATTTTTAAATGACTTTGAATTTGATATAATAGTAAATTTTCCGTTTTTGGATGGTGACGTTCCTCGTCGTGCTTCTTATGGTGTATACATTTCGCAACTTATTAGGTTTGCTAGAGTCTGCAATCATGTTACAGACTTCAACGCTCGAAATAAATGTTTAACGGCCAAACTTCTCCAAAAGGGCTATCGGTATCATAAACTTCGAAAAACCTTTTCTAAATTTTATCGCAGACACTATGAATTGATTTCCAAATATAATGTTGGGTTAAAGACGATTTTAAGTGAGGGCCTTTCGGAACCAGAATTTTATGGTGACTTGGTTTACAAATTTAAGAAACTTATAGGAAGTAATGATTTTTCTTTTCAGTTTAGAAAAATCATAACACGTTACAGACGTATAGGTTATAACTTGAATGTTATGCGACAGTCTGCATGCTTAGTTTTTAACCCAATCACGGTTGATAACTATGCTGCCTTCTTTAATTGCACGCCGGTGGATCGGGCGTCAGACTCTATGATGGCCCCGACTAAAAGCTATTCATTTTAGTTGGTTGGGGCCTGAGCTTCTTGTCTGTTGCTTGGCCCACCGGGGTCCAACTGATGTTTTTCTTTTGCTCCGGAGTTAGTAAGTTATTCGGCGCCCAGGGATCTCCATCGTCGGGCAGCTTACTCAATCTGTGAGTCCTGGGTTTTTGATTCATCAGGATGTTTATCATGATTTATTTGTTTGT
This sequence comes from Rugalucina vietnamica, assembly GCA_964017185.1. Classification (NCBI taxonomy): domain Eukaryota; kingdom Metazoa; phylum Mollusca; class Bivalvia; order Lucinida; family Lucinidae; genus Rugalucina; species Rugalucina vietnamica. Next base: position 10,023,559 of record OZ024878.1, read on the forward strand.
TCTTGATGATTCATTGACTAGTTAGAGATTCACCACGAGGACCGAAGAACTAACTAAATGTTATGAGCCACTGCAGAAGCTGAGGGTGAGGTTATGGCCATGTAAAATCGATTTGAACCCGCCAGTAATTTTATGTTACTGATCGTTCCAAGTCGATACTTCTGTGGTGGTTCTTTTTGTTTTATGTCTTGGTGTTTAAAATATTTTTGTGCTGTTGGCGCCTTATGTGTGTTTTCATATTTTTAGTTAAGTTAAGGTAACTGAGTGGCCACCTATTGGAAAAATAGCTGCTCATTCGGCTTACGAAATGTTTTCATGGTATAAGTACCTGATTGTTAGTTTAGTTTTTTCCCACCTCGGTTTTTGGAGTGGGAATCTTTTTCTGATTGCGCCTTTTCCTGATCTTTGCCTACTTGTACCTTTTTCGATCAAAATAGCTGGGTGTCCATGACCGGAATGTCCCCATCAAAGCGCTCAGAATGCCCCCATCAATGCGATAGAGCGTCTATGTTCTGAATACCTACATCAAAGCGGTTAAGTGTCCATTCCGAAGGCTCATAGGGGAGCATATAGTATACACATGCTCCTCGTCTTTGTCCACTATGTTCAAACAATTTCTCCTCTGAAACCACAGGGTCAGCAAAAGCTTCATGGGCATTTCTTAACTTGGCCAAATGTCATTTATATTCTTAACAAAAAAGAAACGCAACAATAATCCACCGAGTACATTCGGGTTTAAGGGTGAAACGTTGATAATTTCAGGTCTGTTGCTGTATGATTCCATTCATGGGACATTAGGGTATATCATGCAAAAAAGGAATTTTCATTTCGATAAAAACTGAATTAGAATTTTTTGTCATCTTAAATAATGCAAATTAGAAATTAAAGATTTGTTCTGCGCATGCGCACAGGTTTTAATCTCCAATTCATCAAGAAAGAATGTCAGCTGCTCCCTTATTAAAATTCATGAAAAAGACAGAACGTTCCACGACACACAAGCTCGTAGTTGAAACCGTCAAAATCCCTATATGTTTAATTGAAATTGAATTAAAATTTCAATTTTATTCGTTTTATTTCTTTAACGTGTGAGTTATCTGCTGAGTGGTACATGGTGATTTTGAATGGGTGTTTATAGCCGATTAAAATCGTACCATTATTTTAATGCTTGCGCATGCGCACTGTGTGGTATACTAATTTCAGCATGCACATGGTCGACATCGAATAACTCCGTAAATATTCATCAAAATGAAAATCGGTTTCATGCATTTGGAAGCCTGATATCTAATTTAGATGTAGAAAATGCAATGATTTCTGATTGTGTCATAGTTTGCTCAAAATTTAGTGGAATATAACTGTTGCGTTTCTTTCTTTGTTCAGTATATATAAAAATAAGACCTAATTTCTCCGAAACCACTTGGCCAATCAAAGCCAAACTTCATGTACATGTAGAGTATTGTTAGCACAGGGGAATCAAAGTTTATATGAATTGTCCAGGTCACATAACCAAGATGGCCGTTATGCCCATATATGGTAAAAATGTTTGAAAAGTCCTCTCATCTAAAGACTACGAACCGGTGCACAGATTTTAACTAAAATTGGTATGTGGCGTCAGGGACTTCGACCAATCATACTTAATATAAATCATGAACTTGGGTTCACCTTGAACTCTTTTACGGCAATGCCAATAGGAAAAAAGTCGAAACATTGAATCAAGCAGAAAGTATAGTAGTATGTTACTTTAAATTCGTACATGTAGATACAGTCAGTTTTCTGAGTTTATGAAGTCGTGTGAGAATTCAAGATCAAGATAATTTTTACTTTGGCCAAAATGACCTTAGCCAAATGCCATTTTTAAAGACCAAATCTCAGATGAGCGTTCTCAGGACCAATGATGCTCTAGTTGTAGTGTGTGCAACTACCATTTTTTTATCAAATACATGTAATAGCATTAAGAATGTGCAACTTAGCTTCTTGATTACCCGATAAATAGACAGGGCATCAAAGTGATGCATATCAAGCATCTATGGTTGAATGAAGAATGGCAAAGTAAATTCCTTCACACTGACTTGGGTGAAAGGTATAGGTATCAATTTGTACCCATGTAAAATGTGTATGATCATTGCCAAAAATGATTAACGCTTTACGTAACGCATTTTCATGTTTGGTTGTCCAATCTTCTTTATCAATATGTACTATTTGACTATCTGCATTTGCATAATCACCCCTGAACGGTAAAAGGGGCAATGTTGAACCGATAATTTCATTTTTCGCAAAATCACTCCTTCCCCATTTTTGTATGAACGACAGCTTCTTTTAGCACTAAGAGGGCAATACGTGGAAACCAGAGAAACACAAAGACTGCGCTACAGATCACGCGAACCAGTGCCCATGTTTGCAGTGGTTCTTTCCTATTTTCCAGGATGCATTACGCGGTGTGTATCTGACGTCAACGGTAACAGAGTGGCTTTTGGCGTTCTCAGTATTGACGTTTACGTTAACGTTCGCTCCTAATTTCAAAAATATGAGAGTGGAGGATCCCAGAATATACCTGGAATCGGGATGTGAGGTATAGGTCAGATTGCGTACTTTAAATATAGTCTGTCAGCTGTCTATAAAACTGATGTTTTGCTGAATTTCTGGCTTATTATACATGTAAGTGATAGAATTAAATTTCTTGCGCCAATGTTATTTGTATACTAATACATAACTGGAAACTGATTTTCAGAATTTTCACTTGTTGTTTTCTTGCATTTGTCTATTAAATTTAATACAAAAAATAAGGCTTAATGAAGGGGAGTACTTTAAGTTATTGTAACAGCTATAGGCACCGCCCAAGCACAAATTTCAATAAGATTTCTATAGGCAGATTAATGCCATTCAATGTGAATCCAATAGTATACCCTACAACAAAGTGAGTGCTCTAACTAATGTTAATGACTTTTCAATAATGTCTTAAGTAACCACTTTCATTAAGCTTCTAGTGTCATTTTTCAGACTCAGTTGATTCTCCCGCCTCTTTATCCTCAATATCAGAGTCAATGTTTCAAAATATTTGAAGGTATTCACAATCACATCCGATTTTTCTGGCAAAGTTTTAGGTGGCATTTCTTTTTCTTGGTGAATAAAAAAGACAGGTAAAATATTAACAGTTATACATACAGGTATTATAACTGCATTTTGCGCATTAAAGCCATGACATTTTAAAGCCTACATTATGGTATCTGTTTCCAATGTATACTGCTTTCTGATAGACTAACCAGTCGCTGCTTACCATCGGTTGGTCAGTTTGGAAACTTGCTATTCCCATGTGCAAGTTTTTGAACAAAACAGACCACTCAAAGTCTCCTCAGTTGGAGCACAAGCCGGTCCTTTGTTTAACCTAGTGCAATTTTCCTAATAAGAAGTTCAATATTAACAAAGTATAGAGTGAGCCGCATCGTGAGAAAACCGGATTTTTGCCTATGCGAAAACAAAGGCGCAGATCAGCTTCGCGGTAACCGCGAAGCTGATCAGCGCCTTTGTTTTCGCTACACGGATAGTATATTTCCTCTTCTTCTTATATCCGAAATTTCAAGCTTCTAGCCTGCTTCTGAGACTGTACAGCCCGGTTTGTGTCGGACCTGGTCGGAAACCCCGAAGACCGGTTTTCTCGCGTCGCGGCTCGAGTTATTCCTAGGCTATTACATAAACAAATTTACTCCCATGTTCATTGCAGCCAAAATGCCCTGTAAAAATGGGCAGTTTTCAAAAGAATCTTTTTAACCTTAGATTGTAAAAAAAATGTTAAAAATATAGATTGGTTATGTATAAGATAACCATTCAAAATGCAACATACTGCAAAGGGATTGGTTTTGTTGTTTTGAAGATATTCAGCAAAACATCAGTTTTTATAGACAGCTGACAGGCTATAACATTGTTGTTTGATTCTGTGTTTTTATGCTCCAGCATTCTAAACGATTAACCAATAAGCAGGTGGTCGGTCAATTGATTATACAAGTCAATTTTGCCTGGAGGCACGAGCAGTCTTCTATTTCTCAAGAACCAATGGTCTTGGGCCCAAATTCACTCGCACAGCAACTACGCTGGTGTTAACCTGGGCACACGCCTATTTACGCGCGTGTATACTGAAAGCTTAGATACTGTAGGGAACTAATGAGATTGTTTCATTACGAAACCACGCCCAATAAATATACTATAAGACTTAAGTTTAGCAATTTTTTCATTCATCATTATTTTCAAAATCAAATGTTTGAAAACTTTACATACGCTTTTAATATGTCAAGTGATGCTCAAATTCATGTTTCGAGACGAGTTTGTGCGCTTTTCTCACGTCCACGAGTTGCTACGTTACGTTTAAAAAATCATGCAAATCACGTGCCCAGCATTCCACGTGCATCACATGTTATCATTTTTTGCCTTGTTTGATTGGTAAAAGTGTCATAACGAATAAACCGGAATGACATTTGAAAAATTCCATGAGGGGACGCCGTCATGGCCTGACGTTAAACCAGCGTTACACGAATATCAGTATGCTCAGTGCAGACATGAAGAAAAAGGAAGCCAATTGAAATGTCTAAGTTTGCTAGAGTACGATACAGTCTCCTAGAACCATATCCCATCATTTGATAACATCAAAAACCGGCATCATGACGCCAGACAACGTAAGGCTATCATGATATAGGGCAATGCCAATTTGACGTCATAGTGACGTAATCGATTTTTTAGGCAACCACGAATATCAGGTTTGATAATTCGCGGCAGGGAAAGATGGGTTTGTATCGAAACAGCTGACAGGAAACAACCTGCGTGGTGCGAACACCGTGAATATCGCCGTTACGTTTTTGGTCCTGTAAACGTTAAACGGCGTAAACGTGCAAGTCCAGACTTGCCATCACATCAAAACTTATAGGCCTACTAAGCGAAATTTTACTCGTAAAAGCGAAATCGCACGTCATTTTAGCAATTAAACACATGTGGGTTCACCTCGGGAGAAAGGCCCGGGAACAAAATAACGTCAAATACGTCATACACCGGGGGCGTTATCTGGTACAATAATGGACCCAAATCTCTACGATCATGGTACTGTACTCTTTTTGAGCACAGGAAGATGTTAAATGGCTGCTTTGGGAATAAAAGGTTAACTTTTCATATGCAGAGAAACACTTGTTAATTTTGAGGTGACACCCCTGTTAACTTTGACGTAGCGTAATTGCGTCAGGAAAAGATGGCGTTTCGGCGAAAAGTGGAAATTGGGGTTGCTTAAGGATTAAATATTGATGGGTTAAAGAACTTAGTTCAGTTCATCTTTATACCAATTTGCAATTTCGAAATCAAATAAAAATTGCTAAACTTAAGTCTTATAGTATATATACTGGATGCCTCGTTGAACAAAAATGTTTTAAGAAATATGTTTGTTCTCTGAAACATTTCTTTTTAGCTTGAGTTTGTTTTTCTTCCAGACTCCAACAGTTCATCCCTCAGACACAAACGGAAACGTACGAAACGCGGAAGAGGGCACAGCTAATAAGATCACGTAATAGTAAAGGGCGGAGCACCGGTCGTGCCTTGATATTTAAATGTGATATAATCATATAGTTGCTTTCCTTTCGAATATTACGATTTTGAAAGAGTACGCATTTCCATGACGCAAACCTTCCGTAATGATCTAAGGGATTGATGAGTGGAGACTGAAATGTGGCTAAAGACAAGTTCTAGTCACGTGGGACACAGGAATAAATGAGCTGCCTCAAAGTAAAGACTGACTTTGGGGTTTCCGACCAGGTCCGACAAAAATTGAAATTTACAGTCACTAAAGAGTATTTGAATCTTTAAATTTCGGTTTGAATCTTTAAATTTCCAATTAAGATTGATTAGAGAGGGTAGTGATTGTACTTTCCATGAAGCGAAAACAAAGACGCTGATCAAGTGTGCTCTTAATGATCTGCGTTTTTGTTTTTTTTGCATATGCAAAAGACGGTTTTCTCATGCTGCGGTTCAAATAAAACTTGTAACCTCATGGCATGCTAACGCAAATGTGAGAGGTGCAGATTTGAGCCACCGCGTCACAAAACCAACAGTTTGAAAACAGCGCCTTTGTTTTCGCTACACGGATAGTGCTGTCCCTATTCTTCCTAGGTTCTAGCTTGCTTTTGTGACTGTAAAGGCCGGTTTGTTTCGGACCTGTACGGATACCCAAATTGTTGGTTTTCTCATGCGAATGCTCACTTAGTCTGTTGGATGCACAGTTTAATCAACATTTTTTGCTGCATCAGTTTCTTTACAATGGATGTTAGTGACATCGATGATTGGTTCAGATTTTACTTTTACCGATCATATTTTCAGGGTGTGCTATTATAGGACAGTGTGGTTACGCGCACGCTATAAAGCATAGTTTGGCTTTAAATAACAAGAATTTATATGACGCTTCAGTACTGTTTCATACATAAGCTCTGTTTCACCACAGACTTGCATTACAGAGCCTGCTTAGAATGGCTCAAAGTGTTTCTTTCCTTTAGTATATGTTTCGCTATATATTTTATGTGGGTAGTAGTTCCCCTTTAAGTAGTGCAAACCTATGGAGAAAGGGATACAACACAAATGTACATAAAACCACTACACCGACACAGTTATTATCGCTGGATACATGTACCATTTGGTTTTTAATATAGAATTGTTGCTTTAAATATTTGTATTTTTAACTTTGCTGACCGACAAATAAAGCCGCCTTTTGGAGCAAGAAATCGAGAACGTAAATGTACACTAGTGTACATGTACAATATAATACATATGTTGATAAACCATTTATGGAAATCATAATTCTTGACATCATTGCATTTAAAATGCACTATTTTAATCATCAGGAAAACATGTCCATAAAAAGTATACCCCCTTGAACCACATTTTATGTAGGAAAATTGGGGTGTGCTATATAGTTATATTTATTAATTTCAATTCAAAATCTTTCGAACGAATTTTACCATTTTTTCTTCATTTTTTGCAGCTGAAAAATCTCCATATTGCATTGGCATGTTTTCGTAATGTAACTTAAGATGTAATGACATCAAATATGACGGTGCTTGAAAATATATATTACGAAAACTTGCCCATGCAATATACAGAGATTTTTTTCTGCTGTAAAATGAAATTTTCGTTGGATTTTTTTAACAATTTTAATCAAATCATAGATTGTTGGTAACCGATGTGGTTCTTACGAGTACCCACAATCTATGTTTTGGAGCAAAAATAAGAAAAAATGTATACTCCTGTATACCCCAGTTTTACCATATAAAAGTGGGGTATAATGGGGTATACTTTACATGGGCATGTTTGTGTGATGTACACAAGTAAACATCAAAGGCTTTGTGTATTATTTGGCAAATATTTTACTGCATAGGATCTGGGCGTGGTCGGCTAGTCCATATGTTCAAGTGGGGAGTTTATAGAAAAGGCGAGGTCAGTCAGCGTAGACCAGTGTCACATACTTTCCGTTAGAGATCAGCTACCATTCTTATTTTATTACGGAAAAACTGTGAGTTGAAACTTTTGTATACCTTTAGCTTTTACCTATACCAAAAGGTCTAATACAGAAATCATGATGTGCCGCCCATACACTAACCCAATTGCCGAACAATGTGGATGGTTTGACTTGAAGCACTGTTCCTGGAAAGGCTCGTCTTCTAAGTGGTTGGTGTAGAAAGCATTGTCTGTCTAAGCATTTTCTATATACCACAAATCCAGGCTCACTTCTGATTCTAGTGAAATATGAATTGCCTATAAGAATCCTTTACTGTACCATATCAAGTCAATGGTCTTCTGGGAACTTGTCGCAGTGTTACTCGGTGTCTGAAAGCTATGTTCGGAATGAAATTACCAACAACATTACGAAAACTTGCCTATGCAATATACAACATTTTTCAGCCGTAAAAAAAAAAAATAATTGAAAAAAGTTATGTATTTTTTATTATTTTTTGCTCAAAACATTGATTGTGGGTACTCACAGAGTCGGTTATATCGAGTACCCACAATCTATGTTTTGGATCCAAAATAAGAAAAATATGTATACCCCTGTACCCCAGTTTTACTATTTAAAAGTGGGGTTCAAGGTGGTATTCATTTCATGGATATATTATCTTGATGACAAGGACAAATTTTAATACGATTGCTGTTGGTTTGATACGTTAATGGCGTAACAGAATTATTGCGTAACATGTTCTGGTGTATCACGTGCGAAAGAAAACAAGAATAAGACACTTTGCAAATGAAATTGCTCTAAAAATCTAGCAGAAGGGATAATGTAGGTTGATGCATAGTCATTCTGTGTAAATCATGGATATACATGTAATAATATTCTTCGAAATATTCCAACACATTTGAGCCGCCTCATGGGAAACCAACAATCTGCATAGGCGAAAACAAAGACGCAGATCAGCTTCGCGGTAACCGCGAAGCTGATCAGCGCCTTTGTTTTCGCTACTCGGATAGTACAATTCCTCTTCTACTTAAATCTAAAATTTCAAGCTTCTAGCTCTTTTCTGTGCTTGTACAGGCCGGTTTGTGTCGGACCTGTTCAGAAACCACATTGTTGGTTTTCCCACGAGGTGGCTCATTTACGTACTCAAGTAATTTAATACACGACCGTGTGAAACATCCAAGTTCGGACAACATCTCAGCCAAGCCACAAAAATACGAAATATCTGCTTTTAAGCATAACTCACAAAAATACGGAAATTCAATGTCATTTGACATGTACATGAAATCTCTTTTTTTTCGTGTACGGGTGATTCTTTTTCTACTAACATCACAATTAGGATAACATGTCTGTGAAATGTAAACCTAATCATACCACATTTTTATAGAAATAAAACTTGGGTTTGCAGGGGTATGCAATGTTTATTATTTTGATCCAGAATCATAGCTTGTGGGTACTCTAGAACCACCCCGCCAAGGTGGTTTTTACGTATACCAACAGTGTATATTTTCAGCCATGACTAAAGTTTCGTGTTTGATACATCCTGAATACTCAGGAACACTTTTATTGGCATGAATTTACAGGGACTCTATGAGAAATGGAAACAACAAAGTCCCAAGTGTTTACAAACAAGTCGAGATTTCGACAGAACTAATTAAATGAACCCTGATTTAATTAGTTCTCTTGTGTATTTTGATATAGTTATCTTTAAGTGTTTTGCATATTGATTTTGTGGCATAGCTTTGCAATTAGATAAATATTTGTCTCTGTCGTTTACAAACGCTGGTTCAAGAATTGTGTCACGTAATACGACGGAGAGATTAAGCCGCCCATACTACTATTGTAGTATACTGAGCTTCACAGCTAATGCAACACTAGTGGTATCACAGTTATTTTTGATTGGACCTCTCGATGTTGCTTCCAGCTATGCCATCGTTCCGGTATTGCACACTGTACATAGTATATATGGTCAAAGAAATCCGAATTTTATTGAAAAAGACGAAGTGTCAGGAAGTATCCCAGACCTAAACCCTAAAGAAAGACTCTTCAGCATTTCGGGTGCACTTTGCGCTGATTCAGAGACACATGCTCTAAATGCAAAAGATGCAGCTAACATGGAAGTCCATCCCTATTGACACCCACGGGGACCACATCATGTCGCAGTGCCTGAACGTGGTTATTTCCAATGAAGGGATCAACCATGGTTTCAGTGTTCGATGGATCACGAGGTAGGTGTTTGAACACAAGGCTGCAGGTCGCGTGTTCAAGCCCCTTCCGAGTGATCCAGCAAATGTTTGAACACTGAAACAAACAAAGGTTGATCGTTATTCTTGCATTTTAACTCTTATCCACTTAAAATCTCTTGAAAATAACATTAACAGCGTAAAAACTCACAGAAAAACGCGGAGCTTCTTCAACGTCGGCCATTTTGTTTCAGTCTACGAAACACATGACGTCACGTGGCATTGACCAATGAAGTCGGCCAAAACCCATGTTCAAAAGGCACGTGAATTTCATGATTTGAACATGGGTTTTACTGTTTGAACACGGCGTTCGACCGATTGAAAACGGCTTCAAACAGCTATGCGCATAGCTATATATGCAAGAATAAAATACCAATGACGTTTTCTGGCGTTGAACACTGAGCAGGTTTAGACATTAGCGGCAAACACCCAACAAGAGATCAGTTTTTAAGTCACCATTGTTTCTAAAAATCACGAGCGCAGGCGCACGAAACATGAACAAGCACATTTGCTTCCCGAGGCGAGAACCTGGACACAGATGTGAAAACTATCTGGACATTTTTATGTTGAATGGAATCTATAGTTTTCATATAATGTACTTATATTTGATGAGGGGAACAAATAACGTGCAATAATATTTTTATAATTCAAGACTCATTTGCAATCTGTTGGCTATCACTCAGCATCAGAAAACACCTACTTCATTTGTTACATTTAGCACACATGTCCAACGGCCTTTTCAATTAGAGGACCATTGGTCCTGAGAACGCTCACCTGAAGCCTGATCTTGGAGCATTAAGTCATAATGAAATGACCTTGACCTTGAATACTCACACACCTTTATTGACTTCATAAGTTGTCTGCATCTGCAAAGTTTCAGGTCTCAGGCTGCAATAGTTTCCAAACCCAGTGATTTCTGAGAAAACCATAATTTTAATTTTGATATTTAAATGACCTTGGGCCAAGGTCAAGACATGACCTTGGCCTTCATTAATTACTTACCTTCATGGACTCCATTAGTTGTCTGCATCTAGCAACTTTCAGGTCACAGGCTGCAACAGTTTGTTTTCGCCTTTTCCCATGTGAAAGCCTATGTTTCCAAAATTGACCTTGCCGTAAAATAGGTCAAGGTCATCATAGGGTCATCATTTCAACAAACTATGATGGGCTGGAGTCCCAAATGCTACATACCAAGTTTCATGAAAATTGGCCTGCCGGTTCTGGAGAAGAAGATTTTTGAAAGGTTTTTACCATATATGGGTGTGGCGGCCATCTTGGTCATGTGACCTGGATTTCGCGATCAAACTTTTGTCTCCCCTACCCATGGATGCTCCACATAAAATTTCACTTTGATTTGCCAAGCAATTTCAGAGAAGAAGATCTTTGAAAAGTGTGTATGGACAACAGACTGGCCAAGTTCAAGAGATGCCCTTGACCTATATTAATCACATACCTTCATCAACTCCATTAGTTGTTTGCATCTACCATTTTTCAGGCCTCAGGCTGCAATAGTTTTCAAAAAATCCATAGTTTTCACTTCTTCCTATGTAAAAGCCTATGTTTCCAAATTTGACCTTGCCGTAAAATAGGTCAAGGTCATCCAAGGGTCATCATTTTATCAAACTTTGATGGGCTGAGGTCCCCGATGCTACATACAAAGTTTAGTGGAAATCGGCCCACCGGTTCTTGAGAAGAAGATTTTTGAGTGTTTTTTACCATATATGGGCGTGGCGGCCATCTTGGTCATGTGACCTGGATTTTGCGATCAAACTTTCGTCTCCCCTACCCATGGATGCTCCACATAAAATTTCATTTTGATTGGCCAGGCAGTTTCAGAGAAGAAGATCTTTGAAAAGTGTGTATGGACAACAGACTGGCCAAGGTCAAGAGATGACCTTGTCCTATATTAATCACATACCTTCATTTTCTCCATTAGTTGTTTGCATTTACCACTTTTCAGGCCTCAGGCTGCAATAGTTTTCAAAAAATCCATAGTTTTCACTTTTTCCTATGTAAAAGCCTATGTTTCCAAATTTGACCTTGCCGTAAAATAGGTCAAGGTCATCCAAGGGTCATCATTTTATCAAACTATGATGGGCTGAGGTCCTCAATGCTACATACCAAAGTTCTTGGAAATCAGCCAGCCAGTTCTGGAGAAGAAGATTTTTGAGTGGTTTTTACCATAAATGGGCGTGGCGGCCATCTTGGTCATGTGACCTGGATTTTGCGATCAAACTTTCGTCTCCCCTACCCATGGATGCTCCACATAAAATTTCACTTTGATTGGCCGCGCAGTTTCAGAGAAGAAGATCTTTGTAAAGTGTGTATGGACAACAGACTGGCCAAGGTCAAGAGATGACCTTGACCTATATTAATCACATACCTTCATCTACTCCATTAGTTGTTTGCATCTACCACTTTTCAGGCCTCAGGCTGCAATAGTTTGCAAAAAATCCATAGTTTTCACTTTTTCCTATGTAAAAGCCTATGTTTCCAAATTTGACCTTGCCGTAAAATAGGTCAAGGTCATCCAAGGGTCATCATTTTATCAAACTATGATGGGCTGAGGTCCTTGATGCTACATACCAAGTTTCGTGGAAATCAGCCCACCGGTTCTGGAGAAGAAGATTTTTGAGTGGTTTTACCATATATGGGCGTGGCGGCCATCTTGGTCATGTGACCTGGATTTCGCGATCTAACTTTCGTCTCCCCTACCCATGGATGCTCCACATAAAATTTCACTTTGATTGGCCAAGCAGTTTCAGAGAAGAAGATCTTTGAAAAGTGTGTAGGGACAACAGACTGGCCAAGGTCAAGAGATGACCTTGACCTATATTAATCACATACCTTCATCTACTCCATTAGTTGTTTGCATCTACCACTTTTCAGGCCTCAGGCTGCAACAGTTTTCAAAAAATCCATAGTTTTCACTTCTTCCCATGTAAAAGCCTAAGTTTCCAAATTTGACCTTGCCGTAAAATAGGTCAAGGTCATCCAAGGGTCATCATTTTATCAAACTATGTTGGGCTGAAGTCCCCGATGCTACATACCAAGTTTCGTGGAAATCGGCCCACCGGTTCTGGAGAAGAAGATTTTTGAAGGGTTTTTACCATATATGGGCGTGGCGGCCATCTTGGTCATGTGGCCTGGATTTCGCGATCAAACTTGAAATGCCACTACCCAAGGAGGCTCCCCATAAAATTTCAACTAGATCGGCCAAGCGGTTTCAGAGAAGAAGATCTTTGAAATTGTGGACGACGGACGGACGACGGTCGACGGACGGACGGACGGACGGACGCCGGATCATGGCCATCCTATAAGCTCACCTTGTGAGCCTTCGGCTCAGGTGAGCTAAAAAAAGGAAATCTGCATACGCGCACATTCTAGTGACTGGTTGTTTACATGTATAGATCTTTCAGAGATCTAAGGAAACCGTTATTAACAAAGGAAATCGACTCAATCGCGTTTTAGGGCTTACAGGTATTTACTAGTACATGTACACATTTAAATGGGCGGCTTATAAAATGCGACGTTCGTTGTAAGTATATTGCATACTTGTTGAAATGTATTATGGTCAACTCTATCAAATCCAGAAGTTATTCTTTAATCTGATTATGTGGAAATGTGAAATACAGAGTAGAAAAGTCATATGTGGACAAGCTCGTCTCACGGAATCCTCTATACTTCCATTTACTCGCCTGAGTTTTTTATTGACCAAAACCAATTTTAAGAAGTTTCATACACCGACTCACAGTATCTTATGAGCAGTCTTGTTTTATGGAAAATTATAATTTATGTATTATTTATTTATTTATTTATTTATAAGAAATTTCATGACAACATATATGCACATATTATAAAGATTCAGATAAGTAACACTAAAACATTTCTAAGCATATATAGGCGCCATAGGATCGGATGTAGGCAAGTCTGTATTTATCATTTCCTAGAAATTATAATGGGGGTGTTTGGGAAATATATTGTGTCTCTGCCCTGAAGTACACGAGATTGTTTAATTGCAAAGATATATCGGTTAGATTCCCAGAAATTATATGATTTAATATGAATCTGCATTTACACAATACAAGACGTTGCCTGAAGGAAAGAAAGAAGATTCTTTCGTCTAATTGGATCCCATGGGACAATTAACAAGACAAGATCAAGAAATTAATTTGTTTGACATCATCCATGAAAAGAACAAGGTTACTCTGTCGCAGTGAATTGCGAAATCAGGAAATTGGTCTATTCGTAGTTACACAAATTAGTTGAGTTTGAAATGAGGAGTGGCTACTTTGTTGGGAAAGAGCTAGTCATCTTGTTATTCAAATGTGTTGTGCGAAAAAATGTTTCATTTGATGTATGTTCTTTCCCGCCTGTTGTATAGTTTGGGTATTGAAATTTAATTGCACCGATTCCCGGTCCCTCTATTTTTTTCCGCTTTGCTTATTTAATACATCTGCATTGCTGGTTCGAATCTAGTCCTGTGACAGAATAGTTATGTATAACCACATAAAGCCAACACCCGTGCTAGTGATATATAATGCATTAAGCTACTCATGTGTTAGATACACGTAGTATTCGTTGCACAAATAAAATTATATTCAACAAAACTTATAAATCAAAATTGTTATACACAAATGCTATTTTCGTTAATCTGCAATGTGTACAATTAAAATCTTTATTATCCCAAGATTATTTAGACAAAATACCACGCTACATTAACTCCGTTTCCGCCTGATACCACTTCAAGATGCCTGCCAGAGACAAGCGCATACAAAAATCCATACTCCTACATGTCCTATAAGATAGGGTTGTACATAGATTTATGATGAATAAACTCAAATCCACCGGCTGTTGCTCGTAAATAATGCACATGAGGACATTTGTGTAGCTTATTATTAGAGCTGTCATTGATATCGCTGATATTGATATATCGATAAAAATGAGCTTCGATATTCATATCGATACAGAAAAGAGACATATCGATATTGAAAAGTGGTACATGTACCAGACAAGGTCATATAGTATTTCAAGTTAATTTACCGAAATATTTTCATAAACTGATAGTTTATATTGTATAAATTAGAGATGTCTTGTTACATGTATATATATTTACATAAAACATGAGGCAGTGTTATTAAATACCCACTGCACAATGTTTTCAAACGTTTAAACTGAGTCTAACCATTATCTAAAGGTTGGGGTTAGCATGTTTGGTGGAGAAATCACATCCATATCATCAAATACTCATCCTTAATTTTTAGCAATGTCAATTTACAGGCAACATGCATTCAGATTAGGCTAGTTATGAATTGATGTACATGTACTTTGATCATGTCTGTTAAAATTTAACTTAAGTAATATATGTCTCTTCTCTTTTACGAATAAAATTTAAAATGATGTTTAAACTTTTATCTTACACTTGTTTTTGGTGAGACTAAATTCTTAAAAGGTTAGAGAAGGCTAGGGAGTTTTATATTGTATACATACAAATTTAAAAAAGCATAAGAAAACAATATGGGTCTATTAAAGTTAGAAACCACTTTGTTGAAAAATTACTTGTATATTAATATTGTATATCGATATTTGTATCGATATATCACAATATTTTCCACCGATATATCGATATGTAAAATGCTCAATCAATGACAGCTCTACTTATTATATCTTCTGGCGCAATGTGTAATGAATTTCCTAACTTCAGGGATATTGTTGGCTGGAAAATATAAGGGGCCATTTAGCAGAAACCGCTCAGCTAGAATCATTATCGTCTATCTCCTTACATTATAAAACCGGCCAAATCTTTCAAAATGAAGGGTACAAGTAGGCAAAGATCAGGAAAAGGCGCAATCAGAAAAAGATTCCCACTCCAAAAACCGAGATTGGGAAAAACTAAATTGACAATCAGGTACTTATACCATAAAAACTTATCGTAAGCCGAATGGGCAGCTATTTTCCTAATAGGTGGCCAATCAATTACCTAAACTTAACGCCAACAGCACACATTTTTAAACACCAAAACATAAAACGAAAGAACCACCACAGAAGTATCGCCTCAGTAATATAAAATTACTGGCCTGCTTAAATCGATTTTACAGGTACTGTACCTAACCTCACCCTCAGCTTCTGCAGTAGTTCATAACATTTAGTTAGTTCTTCGGTCCTCTTGGTGAATCTCCAACTAGTCAATGAATCACCAAGAACAAACAGATAAATCATGATAAACATCCTGATGAATCAAAAACGAGGACTCAACAGATTTAGTAAGCTGCCCAACGATGGAGATCCCTAGGCGCCGAATCACTTACTAACTCCGGAGCAAAAGAAAAACACCAGTTGGACCCCGGTGGGCCAAGCAACAGACAAGCTCCGGCCCCAACCAACTAAAATGAATAGCTTTAAGTCGGGGCCATCGTAAAGTCTGACGCCCGACCCACCGGCGTGCAATTAAAGAAGGCAGCATAGTTATCAACCATGATAGGGTTAAAAACTAAGCATGCAGACTGTTCAAGTTATAACCTATACGTCTGTAACGTGTAATGATTTTTCTGAACTGAAAAGAAAAATCATTCCTTCCTATAAGTTTTTTTAAATTTGTAAACCAAGTCACCATAAAATTCTGGTTCCGAAAGGCCCTCACCTAAAAGCGTCTTTAACCCAACATTATATTTGGAAATCAATTTATAGTGTCTACGATAAAATTTAGAAAATGTTTTTCGAAGTGGGCCATTTTGAAAATTAAAGGGCAATTTTGCCCATGGCCCCTTCCAAAATTATCCCTGTAACTTGGTTTTCATTCTGACGTTAAAACACTATTTTGTATCTTAACATCGGTGATAAGTTCGATTTCAAACCAAAGAGAGTACAACAGTGATCGGCTGTCTAAATTTGTGTAGGTAGAAAACACAAAAAGTGTAAGAAATTACCATATGAATGCAATCACAAAGCTTGCATTTCATTGTTATATGTTACGCTGCTCATTTTAAAAGAGGATTTTTACCCTAGTAGTAAAATCCGTTTTAATAAGCGACTTACCATATACTTATCTTATAGCTATATACCTATGCTACCCTTTCAAAATTTGGACACGCTTACCAGTTTTGGGGCGAGATGACCAGAACCGATATGGTGTCTGTGTCAATAGTCACCGGAAACCGGAAGTGCACGAGATTTTCGTGTCAGAATTAAATTGATTTCCAGAATGCCCCAAAACTGCCCAGAAACGCGGGAAATAACCATGGTTACCATGGTTACGGGAGGCTGGGCAAATAAGCGATAAGTATATGGTAAGTCGCTTATTAAAACGGATTTTACTACTAGGGTAAAATACTCTTTTAATGAGGGCTTCCTTACCATATACTTCTCTTATAGCTATAGAATCACCAACCATGGAGGGAGGCATTCTGACTAAGTAAGGGTAGTCCATATATGCTTCCAGAGATGCATAAAGGATCCAGGAAGAGAGTGACAACAGTCACTCGAGAACAACAAGAAGAAGAATTCTTCTAGTCTCCTGTAAAACATCTCTGGATGCAGTACCAGTCCTGATATAATATTAGTTATGACTAATAGTACCTTTGGACTATCTGGTTATCTGCTGTTGTAGATGGTGTATCGTCAGGCTAAGCATCATCATCTGGAGGACCTGATTGTCGCCCCCCCCCCCCCACCATCCTTTGAGCTGCAACGATTGGTCCCATTTGCCTAAGGTTTTCAGCCTGTGATCCCTTATTGCGCAGGTAGAAAGAGGCAAAGGTTGAAGAGTTAGACCAAACTGCTGCCTTAATGACCTCTTCAAGGGGAATCGAGCTGGTGTACGCCCAAGAAGTGGAAAGAGCTCTCAGTTCGTGAGCTTTAACTTTGAGAAGCTTAATCTGATGCTTGGATAAACTTTTATAGGCATGACTGATTGTGTATTTAATCCAAGATGAGATTGTCGACTTTTTCAAGTCGTGATCCCCTTTAGTGGGAATGAAAAGTCGAGTTCTGCCATTTCTAATAGACTTAGTTCTGTCAATGTATGCTTTAATTGCTCTGATTGGGCAAAGCTTGCGATTAAAGTCAGATGAACGACAGTGATTTGACAATTTGGGAATGCGAATGGAATCAGGAGCCTTAGATGGGAGTTGATTCTTCGCTAAAAAGCCAGGTTGAGTTCTTAATGTGAGTGAACCATCAATATGGCTAAAACGAAAGTGATCTTTGTCAATTGAAAAAGCGTGTATCTCAGAAACTCTTTTGGCTGTTGCCATGGCAATGAGAAAAGCTGATTTCAATGAAAGATGAAAAAGTGAGCATTGTGATAATGGTTCGAAAGGTGCCTTGCATATATGCGAAAGAACAAAGGCAAGGTCCCATTTTGGTGCTAGAGACCTGGAAATTGGTCTCTGTAACTGAAATGATGTAATCAGATCAGATAATACTGGATGGGAACCAATATCGAAACCAGCCGAAAACTTAAGAGTGTTAGAAATCATGGATCTGTAACCTCTAATGGTACTGACCTGACATTTCTTCTCATTGAATAGAAATGTCAGGAAATCGGCTATCACATTAGGAGTGGCCTTGATTGGATCAATTTGCCGTTTATTTGCCCAATCAAGGTAGACCCACCACTTTGCATCGTAGACTTTGCGAGTAGACTCACGCCTTGCTTTGACGACGTGCTCTGCAACTTGTTTTGAAAATCTCTTATCTCTGATTGATTGTTTGATAAAATCCAAGCGTGAAGCTGCAGAACACCTATTTTTTGATGCCAAAACCTTCCGTTTAACTGTACGAGCAGGTTTGGCCAAACTGGAAGACTGATTGGATCTGACACCAACAGACTCAGAAGTTCTGGAAACCAAGACCTGTTGGGCCAGAATGGGGCTATCAGAACTACTCTGCACTGTGATAGCTTCACTTTGTTTATCACAGCTTGAATGAGATGGAACGGTGGAAATGCATAGGCATGAAGATTGTTCCAATTCATTGATAGAGCATCGATTGAAAGTGCCCTCTGGTCGGGAATTGGGGAAACATACAGAGGAAGCTTGTGATTCAGACGCGTTGCGAACAAGTCTATGTTTGGAAACTCTGTCATGGAAAAAAGAAGATTGGCTATTTCCTGGTTCAGAGCCCACTCTGTCGAAATAGGTTTGTTCACCCGGCTTAGTTGGTCGGCCAGGGTGTTGGACCTGCCTGAAATATGCTTCACAAGTAAGTGGATCTTGTTCCGTTGGCACCAAGTTAGAATCTTCCAGGTCTCTTTGCTGAGATCTGGAGAATGAGTGCCTCCCTGGTGAGACAGATATGCCACTACTGTGGTATTGTCTGTTGAAACCAGAACCGTGGAGCCCGTTATGGCATGGCAAGCAGCTTCCAGAGTGAGAGCTATTGCCAGCATCTCCAGCATGTTGATGTGGAGACGGGATTGGTCTCTGGTCCAAACACCATGATACAACAGACCCTCCGGTTCCACGTGAGATCCCCAGCCTGCCGTGCTGGCGTCCGTGAAGATCGTGTGAGAGACCGGAGCTACTTTCAGGGGCACACCTTGGTGGTAGATCCGTTCTTGTTTCCACCAACTGAGGTGATATAACACATCCGGAGTGACTGGAATCAGTTGGTCCAATGGATGTATATGAGGTCTCCATAGTGACAACAGGTACGTTTGTAATGGTCTGAGATGGAGTCTGCCCAAAACAACGTGATCTGCTGCCGCATTGAGTTGTCCCAAAAGAGACAGGAAAGTCCTGGCTGATACAAATGTCTCCTGAGAAAAGACCAGAATGGCTTGGAGTATTTTTTGAATTCTGTCCTGAGGAACTCTGACAAGATTGAGATTGGTCAAGAATTCCATCCCTATGAATGTGAAAGTCTGTGTTGGAACAAGCTCTGACTTCTCGTAGTTGATAATCAAGCCTAGAGAAGTTATCAAAGACATTAGATAATGTCTGTGTTCCAACAGAGTTCGACGACATTGGTTTCTGGCTAACCAGTCGTCGAGATAGGGATGCAGAATGATCGTTCTTTTCCTGAGAAATGTAGCAATTACATTCATGAGGTAGGTAAAGACGAAAGGGCTGGTCGAAAGCCCGAATGCTAAAGCCTTGAACTGGAAGATCTGACCGTTCAGAGAGAAGCGAAGGAACCTGCGTGACTGCTTGTGAATCGGAACATGCAGATACGCATCGGTAAGGTCCAATGAAAATGCCCAATCGTTCGGATAAATGGTATTCCTTACTTTCCTCTGGGTTTCCATCCGGAAGTTCTGAACGCAGACGTACTTGTTTAATGGAGACAGATCGATTATGAGTCGGGACTTTCCGTTCTTTTTCGGAACGATGAAAATCCGAGAATAAAACCCGGGACTTACCGGGTCGATTTTCTCCACTGCACCCTTCAAAAGGAGATTGGCGACCTCTTCTTCCAGACGAGAGTCTTTCGACTGGTTGAAGAAAATTGGGACCTCTGACAGGGGAGGGGGTTCTGAGAACGGAATCAGATACCCTCTCCGGATGATAGAGAGGACCCATGGGTCGTCTGTAATGCTTTGCCAGTTGTGGACAAAGTGGGCCAATCTTCCTCCTACCGGAACTTGGGGTAGAGGAAGGGGCAGTGGAGAGACATCTTCAGTGTTTCTTAGGGGCAGAGGCCCCTCCACGAGAGGGGGCACCTCTGCCTCTGTAGCTGGAGCCTCTGAAAGAACTGCCTCTACGGCCACCGCGGCCAGATTGAGGGGGTATTTTGCTAACCTCAGTAGTCGAGGACTCTGCCTTCTGAGGAGCAGGCTTCTTCTTAGGAGGCTGAGCGCTACGCTTGCCTGAAACATTAGCAGACTGCTGTGATTTAGATTGTTGGGACACAGCGTTATCAACTAATTTGTCCCTATTAGCTTGAACATTACACTTATAAATCTCATCAACTTCCCCGCCAAAAAGTTTAGAGGAAGAGATGGGAACGTTCCTAAGACTTTGTTTGGATTCATCCGTTAAGGACTTAGATGCAGAATGTATGGCCGCGTCACGACGGGCCTGCTGCAGACCAACAGCCATAAGAGAGGCAACTCCAATGGAATCTCTAATGGCCACGGATAAAGAGTCCAAAGTCCGCTCCAAAAGCTTGGGATCCAACTCCTTCTGGCGTAAAGATTTGTAAGCCGCAAAGGACAGGATGTCGGCATGAGAAAGCGTACGTAATATATCCCGTGAGTATTTCTCATAAGATTCAAGAGACTTCACTGGGAAACTCAAGGAACCCTTGAGCGAGAGATCTAAGCGACTGGCATCCCTGTCAAGCTGAGCAGGTTCTGCTGTCGGGAAAAACTCACAATGAGCTTTGTAAAATTTGAGACCGGCCACTGACAAAACATCTTTGTCGCCCGGGCACCAGTTATCGACAGGAGGAGTCTTAGAGAGATTCTTTGCAATGCGCTCAATCGTGGTCTTGACCACCGATGACTGAGGCAAGGAAATGGATTTCCTTGGAGCTCTCTCTTGATCCATCTGAATACTTGATCTAGGTCGACAATCAGAAGGATCACGCTCCGGTTCTCTTGGGAACTTGTCTTCTGGCAGAAGTTTGAGAATTTCCTCAACCAAGGATGAAAATTTAATAGCTTCAGAATCCGCTATTTCATCCTTTAGAGGTTGCCGAGACTGACGAGAACCATCACGCTCGCTTTGAGAGTCAGAGTGATCATTGAAATCGTTCTAATCTGAACGGATTTCAACGCTTAACTCAGGAGAGTGTCTGTCCCGATGTTGTGACAATTCTCTCCGAGTATGAGAGACTCGCGAGACACGCTCTTCCTCAACTGAATGAGCCGAAGAGGATGAGGAAGAACTAGATGAAAAAGAAGGTGAAGGTGTACGAGGACGTTTCCTTGTATTCTTCTTCTTATAATCTTTACGACCACTTCTGTGGGACTTATGTCGCCGTTTACTCTTCTTCTTCTTTCGTCTCTCACGAGAAGAAGATGAAGAGGATAAAGAGGACGAATAAGAGGAGTCGGAAGAGCTACGTTTCCTCTTATGACTAACTTTCTTGACATGGTGTCTATCACGACGGGAGAGTCTCCCATGATCCCGAGAGCGGGATTTAGAACGTGACCTGCACCTATCACATGAACGTGAGCGAGATCTCTAATGACGTCGGGATGATTGATTCGAAACCCGATCATGAGCCGATCTCGAAAAAGAAGGCGGTCTCTCACGGCGTTGTCTTAGAGCAGATGCCGGAGAGAGCTCACCATGATTAGCATGGCGAAGAGGAATCAAAGGCCTGTGACCCCTATCCTCTGAACTGATATGTCTAGAGTTTTGGTTGTTTGGAAGCCTGGGACCAAACTCTACATCAGTAGAATGATCAAAACGATCTTTTGACCTAGGACTATGAACGGCATCCGATGTCCGGTGTCCGGTGTCCGGTTAGGCCTATGGTCAGAGTCAGACAACAGTTCTAGAGTGTCCTTTTTGTGACCTGAATCTCTAGACAAAGTCTGGTGAACATTGTCCGGTGTCCGGCGTCCGGATGTCCGGTGTCCGGTTGTCCGGTGTCCGGTTGTCCGGTGTTCACTTGGTCAGTAGGAAGTTGAATTCCATAACCAGCGTCCGGTTGTCCGGCGACCGGATGTCCGGTGTCCGGTTGTCCGGTGTCCGGTTGTCCGGTGTCCGGTGGCCGGTGGCCGGTGATCAGGGCTGAACAGTGTCAGAGGG
Source organism: Rugalucina vietnamica (assembly GCA_964017185.1). NCBI lineage: Eukaryota > Metazoa > Mollusca > Bivalvia > Lucinida > Lucinidae > Rugalucina > Rugalucina vietnamica. The sequence continues at coordinate 10,045,971 of OZ024878.1, forward strand.
TCCCTGTCCGTTGTCCGGTGTCCGGTGTCCAATCCGGTGTCCTCTGAGCAGAGCTGATGTGATCCAGGTGTTCTCGGGACCCTACCGGACTCAGTACGAAACCGAGCCTTAGTAGCCGGAAGGACGTCGACAGTCAGGGGATCCTTCACCAGTTTCCCAGTGTTGTCTCCCCGGGACAAGTCCCGACTGTCTAACTTACCTGCCGAGTGCCGAGAATGGCGCTCGGTAGGAGACTTTGAGCGTGAGGCATATCGCAATGAAGATGACCTCTTGCTCGAGCGTCCCCTTGACGGCGACGACTCACCAAACGGCGGGTCGTAGGCCTCCGTAGCGGAGGAGCCGTCCAGGTCGTTGCCGACCTGAGAGTCCGAAGTCACAAGGACTTGAGACTGGGTTCTCTTGACAAAAGATGACGATTGATTAGACCTCTTAGTCTTCTTTGACTTCGCCATCTTGTAACGGTAGGATCTTTTCTTCAAAACCAAAGACCAAACCGAAGACGACCAGGAAGAACAGAACTCACAAGGTTTGTCCCTGGAACATAAAGCACAAGATAAACAGTCAGGATGATTGTCAAAAGCCGCCTTGAGATGACCGCAGTCACCGCGGATCTGCGGCATCCGAAAAGGCGCGAAGAGAACCCCGCGAAAAAAAAACAAAGAAATAATACGAAATTACAATTAATTGCACGATAATAAGTAGTAAATACAAACGCAATTACGATAGTAATTGAAAGAGTAGCACAGAAATTAAAAGGGCATGAGACAAATCGTAAAAAATTTTCTTCAGAGAAGAAACGATGTAGACTCCATTCCTTTCAATTTAATTCTGACACGAAAATCTCGTGCACTTTCGGTTTCCGGTGACTATTGACACAGACATCTCGCCCCAAAACTGGTAAGGGTGTCCAAATTTTGAAAGGGTAGCATAGGTATATAGCTATAAGATAAGTATATGGTAAGGAAGCGCTCATTAAAACACCGTCATTATAGACTCAGTAAAGACGTTCATATTGCAATGACACCACTTGTTTGGTGACCCTACTTTGTGGCTTTCTTGTGGCACTCAAAGATTTAAACTACTGCTCAGTGTCGGGAAACACAATCCGTGCTTGCTATCACTTGTGTAAACGTTATACGATAGAGAGCGAATTTGAACTTTACCTAGGATCAGAATTTACATTTTCTTTGTTGATATTAAAGAATAATATTTTGCACCTAGTCTATCATGCGCAGTTTTATGCGGTCATTATCTAGCAATATGTGTTTACTTTAAAACCTTCGACCTTTAGAACGCTTCGCGACGATAGAGTTCTTGACTCCGTGTGTTTTCAGCGACCGGATAAAGGCTTAAGAAAGTTTTACAGTTGTGTGCTGCATATAATAGGATATGTCTAGAATTTTAGAATTAACTTAAGCAAATGACACCACACGTTTTCCAAACTTCGGTTCAGCCCGAACTTTTTTTTTTTTTTTTTTTAAATAAGATGTCACGTCACCGTCATGTACACAAACGATAACTTACACACGGTGTTTGTTTCGCGACAGTGACTCTTGTCCATTCGAGAATTCGTTGCGTAAACAAAGGTAACATCTGGTAGACGCAGCTAATTTCATTTGCTTTTGAAAAAGAAGTATTGGCCTGAAACACTTTTTCCCATGACAATGTAAGGTATTGCAACCCTGTAACTTGGAATACATGTATGAGGTTGCCGTTTGATTATTGTGAAATTGCCGGCCAGTAGTATCCAGCATTCTGATATCCATAATGTATAATCTACAAAAAAGAGGTAGTGTACATGTACGTGTACCATCGATGTTGTTATCACTTAAGATATACACTTTTGAGCTATACGGGGTCTGTCCCAGAAATACGTAGACATTTGTGATAAAACAGTAATTTGTCGGCAGAATTTCATGAAATTTATATGATCTGTCTGCATACATCTAAGAAACATGTCGTACAAATATGGATGAATTCACCCCTTACACAACAGATTTATATGCATTTATTCCAAGGGCAAGGGGGGTAGGTGTCTTCGGCGCACGTCAAAAACACTGTTTTGAAATTCATCAAAATCAAATTCAACAGTTACTGTAATTGCGAGATGATGTGCTATTACGCAATTCTAACTATCAGTTGCACGAGTAATTATGTAACATAAGTTTTTGAAAATTTGAAATAATTTCCACCGTCAGCGTTGATTTTATAGAAGTTTTCTTAAACCTACTGCAATTATTTTATTGGAAAATAGAGACGTAATGTAATATTTGCGGCGCAAAATTAGACCTTCCCCAAGCTTTTCTTTCCAGTTAAGTATATTTAACAAAATTGATTTAAGTTAAGTATATTTAACAAAATTAATTTATAAAATCAACCTTCTGTTGTGTCATTAATTATCCTGTGATGATGCTGTATGCATTTTTTCTTTAAATATTCTAAATGTTCGCTTCTTATTGTCATTTTAAACAAGCGACATCTTTTTGTTTTATTTCAGTCTAAAATAAAATTAGTGTTTCCTCATATAAAATGAAACTGATCATGCTATTTTTCTACTTATCATATATAACTCAAATTATTGACTATAATTTTAACTAAGAAGACTTAATCAATGCTTAGATGACAATATTTATCACCATTACCGGCTCTAATAAGGAGACTGCACACAAAACAACCTACCCTCCACAAAGACGTAGCAAAATAATTTTCAACGTGCGCCGTAAACGCCGATACACCATCATATAAATCGCCATAACTTTTGCAATTTGTAAGCGATTGAACTAGTATTTTCACAGATTGCTCAGTACAAATGTAGGTTAAAAGCAAGAACACATCTTAAAATTTCAACGAACCGTTTACGTAATATTGGACATCTTTATGATTTCCCGGGACAGACCTCGTAAATAAGACAGAACAGGCATACTTTAAAGTTATGCATTTCCTTTGCCAATAAGTATATATCATATCTAACAAAACCGTTTAGCGAGGTTTGAACGTTTCCGGATTGAAATTGCTATATTTAGTCGTTACTAATTAGTACTGTTTCTGATTTACATGTACCCTTGTTAATGTTTCTCCAATAAATTGCAAAATTCAACAAAATGTTTGCTAATTTGCTAATAAATGCATTAAACATGTTAAAACAGTGAGCTATTATCACCAGGACACCCACGAAACCGTTGCAAATTTCAGAAATCTAATTTATATGTCGGAGGCATAAAATTGTCACGGTTTCCATTAGCTTGATTAAACTTGAGATGCGTCATGAAAAAAACAGGATTTTCGCCTACGCTACAACAAAGGCGCAGCTCAGCTGTGCAGTAACTGCACAGGTGATCATCGCCTTTGTTTTCGCTACTCAGATAGTACAATTACTTTTCTTCTTCAATCCAAAATTTCAAGCTTCTAGCCTTTTTCTGTGACTGCACAGGCAGATATGTGTCAGATCTTGTCGGAAAACCCGAAGCCCGGTTTTCTTGCGTCGCGATTCACGTGGTACTGCTGCAAATTAAACAAGTAAACTGCCACTTTGGCGACAGCTGTGTTGATGTGAGTCCCATGGGAGGCAACCCCGACAAGGAAGTGCTAGACTACATTATTATCTTTCACTGATTAAACTGACCGACAAGTTCTTTTTGTACTCGTAAACTTCTAATTCAGAGCAACGAGTCTGCCAAAGAATCTGGCCCCGAGGTTATAATTTTTTTTCAAGCTCAGCTGAGCATGAAATTTCAATTTGCTCATAAATGTTGAAATAATCAAAATTACTGAAAAATTCAGGTACAAAACTCAAAAACTAGTAATTAATCCTGCTTATAAATGTTAAAATACCGACAAGTTTGTATTTGCCATTTTGATCATTAAAAGTGTAATTGTTGATCTGAAATGCATCTGATATTCAGTTATATGATGTTCTAATTAAAGCACATCTGGTAAAAATCACGCGCTGCCATTTTCACTTTCAACCTGGTGATAAATAGGTCTATATTTTCATGTTTGTTTTTTTATATAAAAAAATGAATATTGTCAGTTATATGCAACAAACTCTATACATATGAACACTAACGTTTGTGGCATATTTTAAGACTACGCACTTCCTTTTCTTTCAAGTATCAGGTAAGATATTGAGAATGGTAAAAATGTCGTCTGAGTAGTTTGGGTCTGGGTACAATAGTAAGCTTGACATGTTTTATGCATATTTCAGTGACAAATGATCTAATGAATAGCATGTGGTATGTCTGAAGCACATTTATCTTCAATGTGTAACGGAGACAATCATTGTTATTGACGAGAATTGTCTTTTCGCCACTGAAAGTATTAACGTTATTCCTTATTGATGCAATTGTTGCGAAAACACGTAGATTATTCTACTAACCATTTTATGTCAAAATTAACATTATATGTCGTATACCTTTGTGAAATGCAGAAGTTTGATTGCACAGTACGTCATTATGAAAAAAAAAATGATGCAGATTGTAACTATGACTTACAATATGATGCTACATGAATACTCTACTAAATATTCATTTTATCTAAATGAACGAAAAGTACGGGGGAAGGATCTGATAAATGTTTTCATTGGATGTAATGACTAATAAAATATGCACTAATGCGACTCACAGATTTAATGTATATACTTTGAACATGATACCTAGTGATCTGTATAACTACCAAACTGGGTCAAAGAAAAACAGTAGTGACCTGTGACCAGGCGATTTATGACATCGCTCGCCAATCTAATTCTAAGACTTGGAAATTATCACATCGTTGATAATTTTTTGGATGCTATTGGATATTTTATGAAAGAATCTAGAATAGAAGATGTATAAGTGGAAAATATAGTTTGTTGCAGGGGTACTGCAAACAAAGATATGTCAGGGATGGACTATTACCAAATGTTGAGATGCCATTCATTAGTGTCTGAGACCATGCTTAGGCTAAAATGGCTGGCATTTGAAAAGTGGCTAGTTCTTGAAGGGTCAGAGGAATGTCTTTCGGATCTTGCATATACACTTGACGACGAAATTATCTCAAACTTTGAGGGGTCCAACGTTGTTTGTTGTTCTGACGTACATTCTATTAAAGACAGCTTAGCATCACTCAGAGATAAACTCGGTGAATTTGAAGAATCACTTGCACCAACAGCTAGATTTTGGTCTATGTACATTGACCTATATGGTGTCAGCGGGGCATAAAAATATGCTGTTTGTTTGTCTCAGTAGATGTCTGATATGAAAGCTCTTTCTGAATCTGCTCCGGAGTTATACACTGAATTCATGGATGGAAACTTTTGTGTACATTGGACTTCTGGTGCATTCAATGGCATATGGACCTTGGCCATGAGCAGACCTATAACAGAGTTGGCAAAACCTCTCTTATGAAAGGAACGTCACAGAACGAAGCTGCGAGATATAAATATCTCAAAACTGCCCCGTTTCTTACCGCTGTTTCACAGCAAGTTTAAAAAAAACATGGCCAATATTTCTGCTGGTAAATCATCTCACCACAGAGAAACCTCAGATACGGGTACGACTACAGATGTAAAGGCCAATAATATTATAGATACTGTGACAAACAGAATGATTGATCCATTTTTTTACCTACAACATTCTGAAGTCATAAATATAGCTAATGGAATAACAGCTTCAAGTCAAGATATTCTCTTGGCTAAGGGACTAGGTGTTTCTGCCATGGAAGAAGCGGAAGCAAACAAATGTGACAAAATCAAAATCACAAAGGTCTCTACATTTGAAACACAACAGCAAACGAATAAGCAGAAAAGCAAACCCGTTGCTAAATAATACCAACATGAAAGTTCTGCGACACGTGCTCTTTACTTTGCACAAGGAGCAAATGAGGAATCAAAGTTCGATGCATTTTCTGATGAATGGGCATATTACCCTACATTATTGTTTGAACCGGATAATGGTTGTCCTCACTCAGGGTTACAGTATGCGGAAAGGAGCACAGTCAGACTATATTGCTGTGCTATGTATCTTACACAATGAACACGAGGCTATATTGAAAGGCAATCTTGATAATTCGCAATTGAAAAAAGTCTATGTTATTATTGACCACTAGGAGCAAAAACATTTCAATTCAACAGTTTTCAGAGCTGTTCTTACTGACGATTCTGTACCTTCAATTTATAGGGTGTAACATGGTACATTTTGTAGGTGGCAGGTATGATGTCCCTGATGACTTGAGTCTGAAGTGTGACGAGCACCTTTGTAAGGACCAGTCAAAATTTAGCCCAGAATATGTTCCGGTTTATAGAAATTCCGAATTAGGAAAACGCTTTTGGAAACGTAATTGGACAAACAACACATCTTACAAACTCGAAATTTCACCGCGTGATTCTCATTAGTGGTATTTGGGACAGATTGATCTTTACATTCCTCAGATATATACTGAAAATCAAAAGTCTTGCACCACCCTGCTTTGGGCATTTTTTATTGATTGCCAATTTAGTTTTTCTCAGCTTGTGTTGGAGTGGGAAGTTCTTTCTAATTGTACCATTTCCTGACCATTGTCCACTTTTACCTTTTATACATGGTCGGTCAGTAGTTTAGAAGCTTTGGATGGAGGCACAAAGGTACAAGTAGGCAAAGATCAGGAAAAGGCGCAATCAGAAAAAAGATTCCCACTCCAAAAACCGAGGTGGGAAAAAACAAACTAACAATCAGGTACTTATACCATGGAACATATCGTAAGCCGAATGAACAGCTATTTTCCCAATAGGCGGCCACTCAGGTACCTTAACTTAACTAAAAATATGAAAACATACATAAGGCGCCAACAACACAAAAATGTAAACACCAAGACATAAAACAAAAAGAACCACCACAGAAGTATCGCCTTGGAACGATCAGTAACACAAAGTTACTGGCGGGCTTAAACCGGTTTTACATGGCCATAACATCACCCTCAGCTTCTGCAGTGGTTCATAACATTTAGTTAGTTCTTCGGTCCTCATGTTGAATCTCTAACTAGTCAATGAATCATCAAGAACAAACAAATAAATCATGATAAATATCCTGATGAATCAAACACCAGGACTCACAGATTGAGTAAGCTGCCTGACGATGGAGATCCCTGGGCGCCGAATAACCTACTAACTCCGGAGCAAAAGAAAAACACCAGTTGGACCCCGGTGGGCCAAGCAACAGACAAGAAGCTCCGGTAGTCCATCTTTTTCTCCTAGACCCCAATCGGCGGGGCCCAATATTTATTTAAAGTTTTATACACCGTCTCACTTATCTTATGACACGAGATTTGATAGCAGCTTCAGTAAGACAGAAATTTAATACTTTAGAAAAATCAATGATAGTTCAAGAACTTGAATTAGCAATAAATCTAGCTTCATATGGTCTTTTCTGAAGCTTATGTAAAATATATCGTAGGAAATTTGTCTTGGCCATCATTGACACTAGCAGAAAACTTAACAGGTAATTCGTTTAAGTGAGCATAAACTACAGACATTTCATCAGTATCTGAAGCCAGATAATAAACCCTGGTAATATCAAGCTTCTGTTTTAAGGTGTTAACGTAAGGAAGCCTACTATAAATACTATTTTCAATAATTTATTTTAATTAATCTTTCTACTGCTTCTTACTTTTATCAAAGAATCATCCCAATGACTATGTCGTCAAAAATGTCTTATTCTCACCCCATCATCAAATGTCACTGATTTTCAATTTGGTATAGGTAGTACTCTGAAGAGCTTTTAATATATATATATATATATATATATATATATATATATATATATATATATATATATATATATATATATATATATATATATATATATATATATATATATATATATATATATATATATATATATATATATGAATTGGTATTAATTTAAGTCCATGACCCGGGTATTAATATAATTCAAAAGCTACAATTAGGCAATTAAGTCCATGACACGGGTATTAATATAATTCAAAAGCTACAATGAGGCAATGACCAGGAAATGGCGCAATCAGAAAGATAATCCCACTCCATAAACCGAGGGTTGGGTAAAAACTAAATGACATTTAGGTACGCATACCAAGAAAACATATCGTAAGCCGAGTGAGCAGCTATTCCCAATAGGCGGCTACTAAGTTACCTAAACTGAACAAAAATATGAAAACGTACATAAGGCTAAAAAAAAGCACAAAAATCCGATTCCAAAGCACAAAAACAATAAGAACCACAACAAAAGTATCGCCTTGGAACGATCAGTAATATAACATTACTGGGGGCTTAAACCAGTTGTACAGGCGCCTAACCTCACCCTCATCTTCTGCAGTTGTTCTAATATATACAAATATAAACAAGAAATAAGAAAAATCATGTTAAGAAATATAAAACATAGGTACCAACGTATAGTATGTTTAACGGAAAGCAGAGAAAGGTACTTTTCACTTCAAGGCACTTCAAGGCACTAATGTATCTAAAGATTTCACGTAAAGACGCTATATTAGGTCGATTACCCCGACCATGACCATTCAGACAAGCTAGATTATTGCCCGACAATCAATTCATCTGGCAAAACGTGTGCCTTTAATGAGGTAGCAAGGCTGTTTATGCCAAGGGGCAAATTGTAGTCGTGCTCATATTATTTGCAGTTTTGGATTCTATGGGGTTTTGCTTTATCAAGGACTGTTGCTCTCACATTACTCATTATTCTGATACGTAATTCACAACATACTTTGCAAACATATCAGCGTGTATGTGTGTCAAACTTCAACAAAATCAAACTGCTATAAGTATGAAAAAAAAGAAAAAAAAAAGAATTACAACTTTTGCATTTTTAAAGCTTTTCAGTATATACATGCATATATAAAGCATCATCTATATGGCATGTCATAAAATTAAACTAAAATGACCATCCGTTTGTTGAATCTCATAACATATAATATTCACGTGCACATTAATACGAACATCAAGACAATCTATCCGTGTTATGAATACCACCTTGTACTCAATTTTATATAGTAGTAAAAATTTTCTAAATTTTATCGCAGACACTATGAATTGATTTCCAATGATAATGTTGCGTTAAAAAGGTACAAGTAGTCAATGATGAGGAACAGGCGCAATCAGAAAGAAAGGCCTGATTTCGGCCTCATGTGTTGATAAAAAACTGAATTTTGGAATTTTGAGGAGAAACGTATTGCAAAATGCAGGAATAGGTCCCTGCTTATAAACTCTAGCACAACTATCACATTTAAATTACAGATGTTGCCATGGCAACACTTCGAAAAGCATAGAAATACCACCTTTTCCTTTTTTGGGTCTATTTTTCACCATTCAACATCATTTTCAACTACCGGCCCACGCGACGAACAATTTCTTATTGTGAAATAATTATGAAGTATCATCCAGAGATATTGTATGCTAAGTATCATTTTGTTCGGAGTGTGGGCTGGTACTTAAAAATTAAAAATATGTTCAGAAATGGCTAAAAATAGACCAAAAAGTGCAGAAAGTTCTCTATCTTTGGTTCTTCTGGGCGTTGCCATGGCAACGCTTGTAGGATAAATGAAGCACTTGTTTTTGTTTTTAATAGAGGAGACATATGGCTGTTTTAAGGAACAGTTTTCTCACCTAAATTCAAAAATTTATTTTTTAGCAAAATCTGAGGCCAAAATCAAGCGTTAAATGCCCTAGTCCTTTCCACTCTAAAAACAGAAGTGGGAAAAAACTTAATTGACAATTAGATACTTGTACTTTCAGGTGAAAAGTTTTGATATTGTTCTTCTTTTTTTTTTTTTTTTTGCTCAAAACATAGATTGTATGTACAGGTTTGAACCGTCTCGGAGAGTACCCATTATCTACCTTTCGGATAAAAATATGAAAACTTGTATACCCTTGTACACCGCAGTTTCACTAGATAAAAGTGTGGGTTCAAGGGGATATGAATTTCACAGACATGTTTTCGTGATGTTTTGTTACGTGTACTGTTGTGAATTTGTTACAAGACCAGTATCAAGACCAGTGAGGCTCGATTCCATTATATTTTGGAAACGTAAAATGAATCACACTAAGATTCTCGTAAATGTTACGCAAATTTATTTCCAGGCTTCGTTTGCTTCGGAGTTAGTAAGTTATTGGGCACCCAGGGATCGCCATCGTCGGGCAGCTTACTCATTATGTGAGTCCTCGTTTTTGATTCATCATGGAATTCATCATGATTTATTTGTTTGTCCACGATGATTCATTGACTAGTTAGCGATTCATTATGAGGACCGAACAACTAACTAAATGTTATGAGCCACTGCAGAAGCTGGGAGTGAGGTTAGAATCCTGTAAATAAAATATAATTGTTAGATCCTTTGGAAGCAGTAAAAACATTCAAAGAGAGAAGGTGGGCCATATTGTACAATTTCGGGTAATGAACCTTCATCAGTGACCCTTTATAAAACTGGCAGCGAAAGCCAGACATTCACGATTGCTGCAATTTCTAACATTTACACAAGTATAGTCTAAATCAAAGACTAATATTCCAAAAGAGGCCAAACATTCAAAATTATGTCAAGATGGTGATTCATAACATACAATATATTTGAAACACTCCAAATATTTTAACTGATCTCAAAGGATCAAAAGAAACATATAATATGCACTATGGATGATGTACGGGGAGACTTTTTAGGGCCGCCACACGGCACAACACCAGCTGCAGTAATAGCAAATAAAATATAATTGTTAGATCCTTTGGAATCAGTAAAAACATTCAAAGAGAGAAGGTGGGCCATATTGTACAATTTCGGGTAATGAACCTTCATCAGTGACCCTTTATAAAACCGGTTTAAGCCCGCTAGTAATTTTATATTACTGATCGTTCCAAGGCGATACTTCTGTGGTGGTTCTTATTGTTTTATGTCTTGGTGTTTAATTTTTTGTGCTGTTGGCGCCTTATGTATGTTACATGTATCATATTTTAGTTAAGTTAAGGTAACTGAGTGGCCACCTATTGTGAAAATAGCTGCTCATTCGGTTAACGATAAGTTTTCATGGTTTAAGTACATGAAAATGATTGTTAATTTAGTTTTTTCCCACCTCGGTTTTTGAAGTGGGAATCTTTCTCTGATTGCGCCTATTCCTGATCGTTGCCTAATTGTACCTTTTCAAAACGCTCTATGTACAAGTTACACAGTATGGGAGAAACTGGTGAGCCTATAGCTGCCCCATGTTTCTGCCCTCTGGCAAAAGTGGTGGTAATCATTAATCGCATTCAACAATGACAAAGAGGTCAGTCTACTTACCATACATATAGCATATGGTTGAAAGCTCTAGGTTAGTTTTCTAAATATTTGTGTGTGAAATCAAAAAATTTTGACATTTCTAAAACACAATTGAGCATACACCAAATTACCTGAATTCTTGGTAAACACAGAAGGTGGTTAGCAGTTACAATTAAATGGTTCATAAATCTTAGCTTCACTCTTCGAAAGTGGCAAACAACAAGCTTTAGTGACGTAGTGAGGCAGAAATAACCCCTTTGAATGGTTTGTATATAAAACATCAGGACAACATGCCCGTGGACCCGTTAAAACCCGCTTGACAGTGGAGCTATGGCCAAGCCCCCGCTTTTGCCATGTTCGCCGTGATCAGTTGTGATTTTTAATGGCGAAATCAACGACCAAGGAAACAAACATAAACAATAAATCGATTTTACTTTTGCCGCGAAACAGGGCGAAATTTTTTGACGATAGTCGAAAAAGGTAAATTTAGATTTACCCTTTTGCGGCGAAACACCGAAATACGTAGCAGCTGTGTCCAGAGGAACCTTGCATGGAGGAATCAATGAAAAGGGCTTGCAGTTCAGATCCCCACGCATGTGTAAATCTTAAAAATCGTAGGCCATAGATTAGCGCTATACACTGAGAATGCGCAACAGTTTTAAAATGTGACACACTTGATTTTGCCATTTAGTTGTTACAAAAAGATACACTTTTTGCTTTTGCTTTTTGAGTAGTTGAGACAATTACGTGACCGGATTTTTAGGAGTATATATAGGTGTAGTACATGATCATAGTAATTTATATCTATGATGTGCAGATATTGTTTTGAAAAGGTACAAGTTGGCAACGATCAGGAAAAGACGCAATCTTCTGTTAAGTTTGATTAAGCTATCCGTAAAAATGAAGTAAATGTATAGGAATCAGACAGTTTAGCGGCCACATCTTTTCGGACACCCTGTATGATAAAGTATATAGATAATTGTTGGAAAATAAGTATCAATTTTGTTATGTTCTTTGAGAATTGTAATATAATGATTATGTCATAAGCATTAGACACTGTAGCAGCTAAAATTATGTGTAGGATAATCAGCTTAACGGTTTATAAAGCTGGATAATAGGATCTAATATTCACGAGGAAGTCAGGTTAACCTGCATTAGGACTAACATGAAAATAAACACAAAGCCGATAATTAGGGTCTCAGTAACTTCAAAATAATTAATACAGGAATGAAACATTGGCAGCACATTTGCACCCATTTTTCAAGAAATGTCGATTATTTGCGCGCATAAATTTCCCTAGTATACGTATTTAAGTAAAAGTTACATGTGCGCTTACTAGATTTTCGAAGGTAAATGGTACGTTTGCGCTCTGAAGAATGTATAGACAAGGCATGCTCTCATTTCCAGTCCAAACTATACATCTTGCCTTACCAGCTATACATCTTAAAATTGCAAAGCCAGATGCAGAACTGATTATTCCTGGAAGGCGTTTGGAAGGAGAAGACAAATACATTACTAAGAGCGAAAGGTACTGAGATATACTTGCAAAAAGCAGTAGAAAAAACATTTGAATTGTTTTTGCACTAGAAAGCATATGCAAATTTTTACCTTGACAATCGATAACCTTTAATTAAGCATTGATATTGCGATATTATTTTTACATTTTAGTAGCTTTCCATCTATATTTTGAGATGTCTTAAAATTAGATGTTTATTTATCAACAAAAATTAGTATCGAGACCCCTTAATTCATTAGCATGACTATTTATTTTATACTTTACAGTGAAAATCAATGTATATCAAAACTTGATAAAAATGGTATTTTCATTGATATGAAATTTCACTGAGATCAAAACTTACTGATATCAAAAGTCACTAGTGACTGATATCATCCTATATCTTCACTGTAGATTTTGGATTACTTCTGACGTTTCCATTTACTTGACGTCATTAAATGTGCCTCACTTCAGAAATTCAAATGCCTATAACTCCGTTATGTATGAACGAAAACATAAAGCGTGGGTATTCATTTTCTTAGTTAGAACGTAAGGGACAATGTGGTACCAAAATTATTTGTGTTTTCAAAAAAGTTTGGTTTTTGCATTTAACCGCTTGCCTTGTGAATAGGAAAATGCACGTGTATTGTATAAAATAAAAAGAAAATTTGCTTTTTTTTTAGGTGAATACCAAACATATTTCATCTTGTGAGTTGAAAACATAAAAATTTTCACTCGTGCTGCGCACTTGTGAAAATTCTGATGTTTTCAACTCACTCGATGAAATACATGTATATTTGGTATTCACCTCAAAAAAGCAAATATCCTCTATGTATTGTAGGTAGGCTGATTTCGCGATGAACGCCTCGAAATTCCTCGCTGATATTTATTTTTCTCGCAATTTCATCGCAAAATCTAATATTTAGTCGTTAGTCGCCACTGAAAAGTTGGGTATTTTAATGAAAACATGTTCGTGAAATGTATACCCCCTAATACCCCAGTTTTATATAGTAAAACTGGGGTATGCAGGGGTATACCTATTTTTCCTATTTTTGCTCCAAAACACAGATTGTGGGGCCTCGTCGAGGCGTTTCTAACGTGTACCCACAATCTATGTTTTGAGCAAAAATAAGAAAATTATCAATTTGTTTCCTGCGAAAATTTTCATTTTTTAAACCAAAAATTTTCTGCATATTACATGGGTGTGTTTTCGTAATGGAAAACTGGGGTATACAGTGGTATACAGTTTTCTTATTTTGGCTCCGAATCATAGATTATTGGTACTCGTTAGAACTGCTGTGCTGGGGCAGTACTAACGTGTACCCACAATCAATGTTTAGAGCAAAAACAAAACTAAAACTGTATTGAACTTTTTCCCACTGAATATTTTCCATTTTTACAATTAAGAAAAAATCTGTATATTTCATGGGCACGTTTTTGTAATGAAACTGCTCGTCCGAATATTTCCACATCAAATGACGTCACGTCAACAGCATGTATTTGTTTAATCAAAAATGTCTAGATCACTGATAATTGATATGTCACAGCACCCTTCAGGCTTATGTCCACAAATTGCCATTGTGGGCGATTCCAATAATATATAAAGGACCAATTTGACCATGATGGTAATTGTAATGTCAAATTTATGCGTACTGCGAAAATGCAAATACCATCTGATTAACAAAGAAAACAAAATCCTCTTATTATCGGGTCGTATGAAATGGGTGTGCTTGGCCGTATATAAGGCTTGTCAATCGCAGAGCAGCAAGAATTGGTTTTCTTCAGTTCCCTATAGTGCTATGACAAACTACTAATATGGTATTTGAGTGAATACAGCGAGTTTGTAAATCGACCGTGATCAGTTATTACACGTATCTGGGCAATTTAATTATTGGACCAAATACCTTTCCTGGAATGAAGTAATTAAAGCTGGACGAGCGTCGCAATCAACGAAAGGTGAAACATCCAACAAGCGAATTACTTTGGCAAAACCCGGATTTATTAGAACTGTTACGAAAATAGAACGAATTGAAGAAAGTAAGGTAAGTGGATTTGGACAAAACTTTTCGAAAACATAACCAAGATTTTTCTAAAAGAAAAAACAAGCAAATCGGATGAGAAAAAAAAATGACCTTTGTTTTATTTTTGCTCAGACCATGAATCTTGGGTTTACCAACAATGTTTCAGAGTAAAATAACACAATTTGTTATATCCCCTCTACACCCTAGTTTTACTATATGTAAAAAATGGGTTCCATGGGGGAATACTATTCGCGCAAATCTTTTCCCTGGTGCCTTAGTTTATTTGTTTTATTCGAAATTAAGTTAATATGACTGATGCGGTATGTAAATGTATTTGTAAATTGTATATGGATTTGTTGCCTTGAGTACATTGTATATTAGTCGTGCTCATGTTTTTCTGTTTTCTTACAACAGTTGTTTTATTCGAAAAGATAATATGATTGAAGCGGTATGTACATGGTTATATCGACATATGAATAAGCTCTGAAATCCTCTTCAGGAGTTAAAATTCAATGGACACTACATACTCGTACGTGATATAATTGAGCCTCGAGCTGTAGTGACACTCATCTTCATGTTCTCTAATCTTTTTGATTTTGTGCTTAATATTGCGTATTGGACATAACAGCGCTAAGCACATAAAAGGCATAAAACATGTGCATTTGTATACTGTATAGTTGAACGATATGGAAAGGACTATATTTTTCTGCCAGAAATATCTGATAGGTACTTCTAATTCTACATCGTCATTTAAATGTGTGTACAAGGTATAAAAGCTTACATTTTTAATTTCTTAATCAATGCGACACATATGTGTTGAAAAAATATCGAGGCACTGATAAAAGTGACAGAAAAGTTTAGAACAAAAGCAGTCCAGCTCACTTTACTGAAATAGGTGAAAGCAATTACTGTGATAGCAAAATACATTGCATACACTAACAACAAAGCTGGTTTCGGTAGAAACTTGACTATTGTTGTTCATGTCTCAACAAGTTTACTTTCATGTAAAGTAATTGTGACTGTGAGTCCAACGGTTACACAGGCTCAACGGTTTTGTCTTAACAAAAAATAGTTATATCATGAAACTGCATCGTTCCGAATTGACCAGGACCGAAGACACTGAGGTCCAAATAGATAACCAGCCAAAGTTGCCCCTTTCAGTCCAGGTACATGTAACTGACTAGCCACCTAATGGGAAATGACTTTCGTTCTGATTGCGCCATTCCCTGATCATTGCTTTCACTTTTTCCAATGACGCTTGTTAGACACGTAAATGTTCTTCACCTTTAATAGGGCACTGCAAAGGAATAAAGAACGATTTTACGTACGCTGGTGATAAGAATGACACAATGGCACATACAAGATATGTGTTAATCTAGTAATATACCGACCATAAAATTTTGAATTTAATTATGCGTTCGGAAATTGTGCTCTACGGCTCCACTGGCGCGCAATCGTATAGCAAAATTCCGGCGGTACATGTGATGCATAACTCCCAAACTGAACATTTCGATTGTTATTGTCTCGCTCAGACACTACAGCAACACAAAGATTAAATATTATACGATCTTTCGACATAGAGAGGGTACACCAGCGCTCGTGTTCGAATCTTACGCATATAGCACAGTATTAGCGTATTGCTTGCTTGAGGCTAATTACGCGCATAATATACGAGATGAATGCACAAATTGAATATAATACTCATATGCGCGTAGTGATTGACGCGTACGCGTGATAAGATAACAATTTTGTCGCTGATTGAATTAAACCATTACGTGAAATATGCACATTATTCACGTACATGTATGATACGAATAATAAGTATTGAATTATGATTGGCTATTGATACAGAGTATCACGTGCGTCTTATACGCGTTAACGATGACAACATGTACACGAACGGTAGTGTATTTGTTTTTCACCATATAAGCTAGTACGCATTATATACGCACGTTTTGAAATATTATGATTGGCGCGAAAAATATTGTTTGTGAAGACGATGATGGTTTGAAGAGGGGTTCAAATTATGGGAATAGGATTAAGATGAATTGCAAAATCAAGCCGCGTCTTGAGAGAGAAAAAAAAATCGGACTACCAGCCAGCTCCAAAATAGAGCAAGCGAATTCGGACAATTGAAAGTAAGAAAATCGTTAGTAAAACGTTATGAAATCTATCAATGTTATTGTATTTGATTGTATTTGTAGTCATTTGTTTTAAGATTCAACAATATTTCGAATTCAGGTCACTATTGTACACATACGCAGTAACACCCACCATGCTTCCATGCCAATCCAATACTTACCTTGTACACTTAAACCGGAGTGTACATACATGTATGTATACATTAATTTGTTTCTTTTAGAAGAGAAAAAGGGTTTTCGTTGAGGTGGTTCTAGCGTGTACCTGTGATCTATTTTCAGAGCAAAACTAAAAAAATATGCATGACATATCTTTAAAAATTTCTTTTGACAGTTTGATCGACGAAAACAATGCTGAATACTGCATAGGTGTGTTTTCGTAATGAAAGTTATGATTGTCACTGGAAGTTTCTCCGAAACAAATCAGAACTGGAAGAGGAGCGTCGATCACGCTATTTGGCAATTAAAGTAGCTTTATTATCTGAAATATGCACCATGAACATCACACTGAGGTCGTCAGTCAAGTGAAATGTGATTTATAATGTGGCCTTTTTCTGAAGCAACGTACAGATACTGTTGTGTTCGGTTATTGTAGGGATGTGGAAACAGCTCCCCAAGGTTGGATTTAAATCCTTATATATTGAATTTCGCCTACTTAGTTTTGCAACTTGCCGTTTTGGTTCCAGGTATTTCGACGACCTTTAAAATATTGGCAACTCTTTAAGTTTGAAGGTATTGTCAATCAATTTTTACACCTGATCTGCGTTTGAATAAAGCCAACACAAGATACAGAAGCCCAATTTTTGAATTGACAATTTTTGAATTTTTGTATAAAAATCACTTTGTACCTTTAACTCGCTTTAGCAGTCACACATTAGCGCGCGACTGAGGCGTGTGCCGGACGTATAAAAAATCTCAAAGTTTTAGAGTACGTTTGTCTTACGTCCCAGACACGCTAAGCACACGCTATGGCCGCGCAGCAAACGTTCAACGCGCGCCGCACACACGCTTTGGGCACGCTACTGAAGCAATTTCTCATAAAATCGGAACGCGCGTGCGTTGAGCGTACACTGGCGTGCATCAAACGTGCGCCAAACGCGTTCGAAGCGTATTCAACGCGCCTGTAGCGCGCGTGGAACTTATTCGAAACGTATAAGTCACACGCCCGGGACACGCCGAGCTTCTAGAAAATTTTTAGGCATGTTTAAAAACATTTTGATCCCAAACGCGCACGAAACGCGCGATGATTTTTAGCGACATACAGAGACGCGCGCCGGACGTACACCAAGCGTACACAACGTACTCGTTACGCGTTTCGAACGTGTCTCCGACGTGTGTCTGGCGTATGTGGAATTTTGCATTTTTTCAACATTTCACTTATACGCTAATGTGTGACGGCTGTTTTAGTAGCAGGTGACTATTCGTATATAACAATCGTTTTGCAATAAAACATGATAAACCATGTTCAAGGAAGCAATCTTGGTCATCTTGATGTCAGCTGGCATACAGTTAATCAATCCGCATGCTCGCGTTTTTTCACTTCGATTTCAAAGTCAGTATTTTAGTTCTTAGGTCATTGAAGTTACGTTAAATGTTCAAAATACACTGAAAAACATCCGTAGCCTAGTGCATTAACCGTTTGCTTTGGTTGGTCCCGTCTGTGTACGTCTATAGCTGTCGACTGGGGTGTAAAACATCAATTCTAAAACCAACCAGCAAACCAGAAAACAAAAAACAAACTAACAAACAATAACCAAGAAACATACAAACTAAACAACCAACCAACCGACGAACCAACCAACCACAATACATTGCAATAACTGGCAGTGAACACATTAGCCGTAGCTTTTTTCAACATGTATTGCATTGTTTGAGAATATAATAAATCTACCATCCTTTGACGATTGTTGCGATAATGTATGGAAATCACAGCTATAGACGGATTAATTTGCCATATCTATATGTATCGGAGGATTTGGTTTTTATTTCCATAAGATAGCAAATAAGATAATAGCTAATGACGAGGTTATTATTCACGTAGACTGAAACGGGAGAAGCTAGCTCTTGAAATAGCCCACAGCACCATTGCTCGAGTGTCATATTAATAAAGGAAGAAAAGACACATAGTGGACGCTATAATATACAATATGAATATAGTTGATTCAATTATATCCCGTCTATAGGATGGAAGAGAATCGACCATACAGAGTGCTGTAGGAAAAGATGCTGAGTATGTCATTATGTCATCAATTTAGGCTCTGGAACTTTATGTACCAGGAACAATGCGGAAGCTAGGCAAATCAACATCATAAAGCCTACGGGTGTTGCCACTTATAAAGATACACTGTGAGGCTGAACTTAAAATTATGTGTGTTTGCCTTTTACCTTCCTGCACGCAATTTACCCCCTACTCAACAAACTATATTACAATAAAATATTTTATTTTATGTGGTTTTGATATATCATAGTGTGCCATAGTGTGTCAAGATTTGGGTTTATTCAACATTCAAGTACTTGTTAAGGTGTACTTTTTAAGAAGCGTATATTTACTATATTCTTACTTGGCCAGTTTTGTAGTTCTGCTAAATAAAATGTGATGCAAGTTAAAGATTTTTAATCAACGTTCATTGTTCACATTCTACAGAAAGCAAATTTTATAAAATATAATATATATCAGTTTAAGTCACCATTATGATGCCGATCAAGTCATGTTGTTAATTCAAAACGTCACAATACCCTCTTAAACCCAACCTTTCTCATCACCTTTCTCATTAATATGTTCACTGCTCTTAAAGGATATCAGTTCTATTTTTAATTATTTATGTCGTAAAACTATGGGTTAGAAAATCATTTTCGGTACATTACGAAACTGTTTAGTCAAAATGTAAAATCTGACACCTATACATTTTATGGGACCTAGGAAAACAATATAGCCCCAGAACGCGGCGGCGTTAGTCAGTCTGGGGCTTTTCTGTTTTGCTTAGAGGAATATCATCGAAAAAAAGGAATGCAATTTTGAAATTCCACCTGAAGCCCCTAAAAGAAGGCACCCAAATAATCACGATCCATTCGTTATCATTGGTAATCCCTCTATTTAACCTAATATGAAATAAGGCACTACCTTTGTCGCGACGCTCTACTCCCATTGCGCAGATAATTTTAAAATAGGCTACATATATCTATCTATCTCTATATACTGCCACACGCCCTACCGGACATTCTAGGCAGGTTATATGACAGCTTCCTCATCCTAATGATCATATCCGACCATTACCATTATGGAACGTTAGTTTATCATCTAGTACAATGCAGGGCGTGTTGAAACGTGACGGCGACGTAAAACTATATGGAAAGTTAATTGATCAATTAGTATAATGCAGCAGCGCATGTTGCAACGTCACGATGACGTCAACAATAACAATTCCGGTTCCGGTTGACGAAAGATTTTTTTTATCAATGTACAGAAGAGTAGAATAGAACAGAACTTTTTAACACGTTCTACCATAAGAGCGACGCTCCTGCGTCGCTATTAGTACATGGCTTTCCTCTTGAATTCTTTATTTCTGATATTTCATCCCCAATCAAATAAATACTTCTTTAACACATGACTGAGGATCTTTTCACAGAATTAATGACAAATATTCTTGGAATATCAATGTATCAAAGGCTTAATTTCCTTTATCTCTTGAATGACCGGACTTGGGTTTTTTATTTCTCATAGATAGTAAATAAGATAACAGCTAATGACTTGGTAATTATTCTATCATCGGAAACACAGAGACAATTCTCTAAATGGCTCATGGAAATATTGGTAGTCTGTCACAACCAATAAATACTTGGACAGTAGGATATGACTACGGATGATACAATTATGACAAGTCGACGGGAAGAAAGAGAAATAAATAAATTACTTACGCTTCTTGTTAGGAAAGGGTTAATTATCTTGCTCTTTAAGCGTTAGAAAACTGTTTTGTGTTTATCTTTAAACATAAATGCAGTTGAAGCTTATAACCAGTATGTCTGCTGTATGCAGTACACGTAATGCTTTACTTTGTACATAATAAACAAAGAGTTAAGAGCAATAAGATGTATGCTGATGGCTTCCTCCTACTCCATTGTCTTTCACATTAATCACTCATGCCAGACTTACCTCAGATAAAGCAAATTTGTATGTCAATGTTTGGTGTCATTCAAAGACCATGTCATTTCATTGCCATCTACAAATGTAATCATTAGGAGACAAAAGATAATTTACGTGTCTGGAAATACATTGATGAGATGGCATTTGTGCGTATGCAGCTTTAAATGTTCATACGGCTGAAGCTAACCAGTATGTCTACTATTTGAAGTACCCGTAATGCTTTACTTTGTGCATAAAAATGAACGAATTCAAAGCACTATCTTAAAGTCGTATGCTGGTTGCTTCCACCTACTACATTGTCTTTCACATTTATCAGCCATGCAGACTTACCTAAATAATTTTGTATGTCAAGTTTGGTGTCATTCAAAGGCCATGTCATTTCATTGCCATCTACAAATGTAATCACTGAGGAACATAAGATACTTTACGTGTCTGGAAATACATTTATGAGATAATATTTGAGCCACCACATGGGAAAACCAACAATCTGCATAGGCGAAAACAAAGACGCAGATCAGCTTCGCGGTAACCGCGAAGCTGATCAGCGCCTTTGTTTTCGCTACTCGGATAGTACAATTCCTCATCTACTTAACCCAAAAATTTCAAGCTTCTACCCTGCTTCTGTAGCTGTACAGGCCGGTTTGTGTTAGACCTGTTCGGAAACCACATTGTTGGTTTTCCCACGAGACGGCTCATTTGACTGTATTCGAGGAACAAATCTCGTATTGCTTTAGAATGGATATGGTAGCTGGCGATTGCTCATCTGTAAATACAAGTAACAATCTTTAGACACTTTTCTGTTGTTGCTGGTTTATACATACGGTGTGCCAGCTAGAATACATAATGATCAAGAGAAAAGAAATTCCGGGCACTGCAAAAATTGCCTTTCAACTTGAAAGTTAAACGAGTAAAAAGATGATAAACTATTTTATTATTCTGTCTGTTTGGCAAATGTAAAAAGGAAATATTTATCTTACTTATGGCGCTTTTAAGTCGAAATTTCATTTCAAAGTATCAAAAGGTAAAAGTAAGCAATGATCAGGAAATGTTGCAATCGGAAATGTATTCCCACTCCAAAAACCGAGGTGAGAAAAACTAAATTAACAATCAGGTACATGTACTTACAAAAAGAGAACATAGCGTAAGTCAAGTTATCAGCTATTTCCAATAGGTGGCCAATCAGTTACACGAACTTGACTTAAGGTACAGTATGTAAACGTGCATTAGATCCAAACAGCACAAAAATTCAGGTCCATGAGCAAGTCACATTAACTCCTTACAGTAGTCACTGGCTTCTTCCAGATATGACTGAAAAAATGTTGACTGGGACTGTTAATTTCAACAAAAAACAAACTAATAAACAAAACAAAAAATCGAAATGCTCTTTTTCTAAATCATTAAGTACCATACGATAATACGAGCAGGAAACTATTATCATTATTTTTCTAAAACACATGGTATGTCTTGTCTGGTTCACAGAAATTATCACAGCAAATTTAGATCAGAATCTAATGCCAGAGGGTAAATGGCGTCCTTTTTCACATTCTGTATGTCTACCAAAAAAAGCCGCGTTGTTTATAAAAAAAAAAGCCGCGCACACACACAATTGCGACACATAGCGTCAATCTACAGTGTATTGAACAAAATATTAATTTCGAATTAAACACTCATATGCTCAACCGATGCATCCGACCAAGGAGAAAAATCATAAATCGGGATATGTCATGCAACAGCGTTTTTGTATAACAATTAGATCTGAAATTTTAATCTTCCTGTCAGTTTTTACCCATTCCGGAATAATTAACCAACAGTAAGTACATGTAAGTAGTAAGACGCTGAAATAAAAAATCAGCCCTCTCTGGATTTTTTTTCTTTATGCCATCAAAAATTGTCGGGTTTCACCACGAGTACCGAACAGCTAACAAAATGTTGTGAACCACAACGGAAGCTGAGGGTATGGTCATGGCTATGTGAAATCGATTTAAGCCCGCCAATAATGATATAATTACTGATCGTTCCAAGGCGATACTTCTGTTGTGGTTCTAATTGGTTTATGTTTTGGTGTAAATGTTGTGCTGTTTGCACCTTATATGCGTTTTCGTATTTTAGTTAAGTTCGGGTAACTGAGTTTCCGCCTATTGGGAAATAGCTACTCACTCAGCTTTCGGTATGTTCCCTTGGTAAAGTACATTTACTTGATAGTCCATCTATTTTGGTTTCCATATCGGTTTTTGGAGTTGGAATTTCTGTCTGATAGGTCTATTTCCTAATCATTTTTTTTTTCGTTTATCGCTTAGTGTATTTATAGCAGAAATGTAGAAATCTATAAGCTGCTGCACCGATATTTACTTTATATCATAAAGCAGTTGTTTTTATATTTGACCATAAATTGATGAGCATGTGAGTATTTGATAGGATATAAATTCGTTTCATTGTACATGCATATGAGCGTCTAGCAACTATTTAATACTGCTATAATATTGTCATTGTATGAAAATAATTACCGCGACAGAAATGATTATCAGGGAAACAGAAATACATTTTATACAGAAATGATTATGATCACGGAAACAGATATTCATGATTTTATTTATACAAAGAGATAAAAATCATTTCTCGATGGTTAACAGATTTATTTTTGTTGATAATGTCAAGATGGACTGACATACCAATGAGATGACATACCAATTAGCCTTACCGGGGATTAGTCGCAATTTGCTCAAAAGCGCCGGGAAGATAAAACACCCAATGCAATACTATAAACTAAACCAAGACTGATCAAAATGGGCGTCATACGAGGCAAGGAAAGAATTATCAACATACCAAATAATGTAAACGATTTCAGATGAAATACAAATTGATTGTTGTTGTTGTTTGTATGAATTTCATATATTGTTGACATATAAATGTTGACATAAATGGTATGGCCCATCCCCTTTCTCATTAATGTGTTCACTGCTCTTAAAGGATCTCAGTTTTAATGCTACGTATTAAATTTAGACCTTGATTATATCGGTTAATATTTATTGTGGTACTAGGCGAGCGACACAATATGTTTTTTAATCAGTCTGATTAAAGACAAACTTCTGGGATTGAATAGAGTGGACGTTCGAAAGGGCTTTAAAAAATTGTGGTTCACTTTATTTGGCTTGTAATGACAGAAATGCTTCTATTTCACTTTCTTTGGCCAAAGCCCCTATACACTTTGGCCATGTCAGAATGTATGCGACGCCTTATCATTTTCTAAGTAGAAGTACCTTTTTTTTAGTTTTTCCCCACCTCGGTTTTTGGAGTGGAAATTTCTTTCTGATTGCACCATTTCCTGATCATTGCCTACTTTTACCTTAATGACGTACATGTATGTTCGCCGTTGTAGTTGATAGATAAATAGCAGCATATGATATACAAGTAAGAGCCTATACAATTCATGTTTTATTTACATGTATACATTTTGTCTGATATAAGGTTTTGATACAGTTTAACTTGTGTATGTATCGCTTGTAACCTTTAAGATTGGCAAATCTTTCAGATTCACAACGCGCATATTATGTACATTGTGACATAGAGTAAATACATATTTTCACACTGTTATACAATCATTTGTGTCGCAAATTAGCCCAAAGTCATAGTGCGAATAAATTGTCATTGTCTCTGCTATTCGTTGCTATCAGCAAAATGCTTGAACATCAATGCCTTTGAATTGGTCCCAAAGCGGTCATTCAAATGCAAGCACCAGTTAATTTGAACAGTTTAATCGTACTTAAAATTGCCTATGCGTTGGTATGATTCCTCTTGGTGCCGTTCAATCTTTGACTGAAATCCCCAACCAACGCATTTAAATAGTTCCTGTACATTTCTATTTTTGTAAAACTTAGAAATTTGATAGATTCATATTTCTTTTGAACCACTGATTCTCTAGCTTTTTTTTAGCTGCAATACAGTTTCGGTCGACCCGTATTCGTTCAATATCAATTTTAAGGATGTTCGCTGCCAATGAAAATGCATTCAAACTTTTTTTTTCTAACCGCTCGTTTATGCGTCCCAGTAATTTGATATTACTGATCGTTCCAAGGCGATTGTCTGTTGTGGTTCCATTTGTTTTATGTTTTGGAGTCAAATTTTTGTGCTGTTTGAACCTTATGTACGTTTTCATATTTTCATTTAAGTTCGGGTAACTGAAAGGCTGCCTATTGGGAAATAGCTGCTCAATCGGCTTACGATAGTTTTCAAAATATAAGTACCTAATTGTCAATTAAGTTTATCTCATCTCGGTTTTCGGAATGGGAATTTCTTTCTGGTTGCGCCTTTTCCTAATCATTGCCTACTTGTACCTTTTTTATGATTTAGTGTGTGTTTTACCCACCACCCGTCATGTTTTATTTACACATATACAAACTCAAATAATTTTAAGCATACACGTATACAAACTCAAATAATTTTAAGCATACAACAATACAAACGATGCTGAAGTAACCGTTTGGTTTGCTTACAAGACTATTTAGCATTGCAGCTATTTCGTTGCAAAGTCGTCTTGTTCATCAAATGATCGCTGTGTCTCGAGTCATCAGGAAAACATGTCCGTGTAATATATACCCCTTATACCCCACTTTTATATAGCAAAACTGGGGTATGCAGGGGTATACCTATTTTTCTTATTTTTGCTCCAAAACATAGATTGTGGGTACTCGTTAGAACCGCCTCGGCGAGGCGGTTCTAACGTGTACCCACAATCTATGTTTTCGAGCAAAAATAAGAAAAATATCAAAATTCTTCTCATAAAAAATTTCAATTTTTACAACGTAAAAAATCTGTATATTACATGGGCATGTTTTCGTAATGATTTTACTTTCAAATTGTTTCACCAATAATGCTTTTATCTACAGCTGTATTTCAACTCATGTACATGTACCTTGATGCACATCGATGAATTGCTCTTACAAATGCCAAAGCTGTTCCGAGCCGATGTACATTTTAATGATAAAAAATAACATGATAAAATATTTAATCAAAAGGAGTCTTCTCTGGGCATTAACTGCTAATATTATATTCGAAAGAAATACGTTTTACAGACCATGGCGAAGTACAAAGCGCTCTCATTGTTGTGTCCGCAAGCTTAATGACGCGAATATTATCGTGTTTTACCAAAGCAACAATTCTTTGATCATTTTAAGTACCATAGGAAATGAAAGAATAATATCTAAAACAGATTTAATGTTTTCTTCTACATATTATTATAAGATGTTTTGTGTGATGCTTAATGTCCCTAGACATTTACGGACAAAAGCGGCTTTTCTTTTGTTCTTTCTTAAATAGCATACATCGACTGAAAACATTATTGCATTAATAAGCTACAGACGCGGTTATACAAAATAATACACTCGAGATAAACAACATTTCTCGCTGTCACATGTATCCATATCCGCCGGTCAGAACTTTGTGCTCGCTTAACAGGTCAGATAAATAACGAACGGGCGAGGCGTACTGAAGAATTTCGTCCGTATATAAGGAGACAGTGTACAGCTGTAGAAATTTAAACCAGGAAATTGAACAAGAAAAACTTCCGTTGCTTTGGGAGCAACATCATGGAACATACTAAATATATTATCTATTCTTATTAAACACTAAATCACATTAAATCTAAACTAAATCTCACGAAATCGCATTAATTCTCACTACTTACTAAATCGCATCAAATCACTTAATCTCACTCACTCACTCGCTCACCTCACCTCACCTCAGCTCACCTTACCTTCTCATTATTGCGGTACGGCCTATATATATAAACTGACCAGCAAGGTTGGGCACTAGCAAGAATGTCCATAAATGTTAAAGGCTAGGACTTTCTGGTATGAAGCAAGATGTATTATTCTATCATGGATGTACAACAAAATTAAGAAGTTATATTTGTATGCTAAAATACGAAGCTGATATTTTCACGATAATGGTTTAATTAACGATGCTTTTCTTGACTATCCTTGGATTTAACTATAAGAAACTAATTTTGTAACGAGGTAATGAACTGGTAATTGATATATGTACTTTTGACTGAATAAGTACCTGAGAATCAATTCTATGAAAACACAATAAACTCAGGTAAATGTTCACCTAATATCTGGTATATTTGCTTATAAATACAGGTCCCATATCACCGTGCCCAAGAATAAACCAACCATGGATTAAATGTTTACAACGTGCTGCTATAAGATCATATTTCAACGAATCGTACCTAATTTTAGATGCTGCTGTTGTACTTCAATGACGTCGTATTGTTTTGCTGTGAATAATCATTGAGTAACTCTCACACATTGAGTACCGATATTCGTGTACAGGTATAGAGACAACATAAAACGCAATGGAAAAACAATACACAAGCACTACAAGAAATTCCCAGAGAGTATAACAACACTAAGGACGACAACATTCACAATTTTATCCTCAAGTGAAAAAGAATTAAGCCAAATCTGAGAGCAACAAATAATCACGCCATTTAAAATTGTATAAGGGCAAAGACCTATAATTATTGTTCCCATAGACTCCCATTGTAATTTGCCCCAAAACAAGACTCCTTCATCTGCTTCACGACGCATAGTAGACCCGAACACTTTCAACAGATGAGAGATCGCCCCAGGCCGTGTACAAGTGCCGCACAAAACACGGTGTTAGCCAGCATCCAAGGACGGAATTTTTCGCTGTTTAGGGACACCCCAAAATCACTCAACAATGGAAAAATGATTATTCAAAATTGTATGGCAAAGCAGCATCTGATTAAATTACACAATATAGCAAAATATTCAAGAAAGGTTATTCTATCACGTTACAAAGATTGTTGATAGATACGCATTTATGGCAATCGTAGGTAGCGTTACATCTTAAATGTACCGTTGTAGATCTGCCCACAATCTGCCCACACTTTTTTTACCAATCGCTTGCAGCGTTACAATTACAGGTCTCTGTCCATCACTCTCTCATCCTGTTTTTTCTTAGTCGAGTGTTACCAGTCAGTGACGAATTGGCAATTCCACAATCCCACTGGCTTTGGAGGGCTTCTCAGCCTGTCCGTAATAACGTCATTTAATTCCTAGACAAAGACTTGCAACTCTGTCTGAAGAACATTAAGTTTCATGATATCTTCATTATTGAATTATGTACGCCGAACATTATGTCTCAAGTGCAACCCAGATTATACTTGACAATGCCCATTTCTGAATTTAACAGCTGCAATTTATGTCCATGCTTTACCCGCGGAGGTTTGATTTAATATGATCAGTGCTAATTGTTGGATATTCAAATGAAAGCGTAGAGTTTAAAAATAGTGCCATGTTGAGTTTCAAACCCAAATCAAAAGTACAGTCAGACTATCTCCTCCAGAAAGTGAGCCGCCACATGGGAAAACCAACAATCTGCATAGGCGAAAACAAAGGCGCAGATCAGCTTCGCGGTAACGCGAAACAGATCAGCGCCTTTGTTTTCGCTACTCGGATAGTATAATTCCTCTTCTTCTAGCCTGCTTCTGTGGCTGTGCAGCCTGATTTGTGTCAGACCTGTTCGGAACCCACATTGTTGGGTTTCCCACGAGGTGGTTCAAGTACGGACACTATTGTATATCAAGTTTGGTGTCATTCAAAGGTCATGACATTGCATTGTCATCTAGAAATGTAATCATTGAGAAAAAAATATTTTTCGTGTCTAGAAATACAATCATGAGATCATATTTGAGTGTACATGTATGCGGGGAAATATCTGGTATTGCATTCGAATAGATATGGCTTACGATTGCTCATCTATAAAGGTAAAAGTAGGCAACGATCAGGAAACGTTGCAATCAGAAATTCCCACTCAAAACACCGAGCAAGAATCTCTACTCAGTTTCATAGCAATAAAGAGAATGATAACATGTACATGTTTTTTTTTTTGTTTTTTTTTTTTTTTCCAATTAAATGCTTTAGCAAGAATACACTTTGATCTGAAAATTTTCTGACACTAAGCATTCAACTTTTTCTCATAAGATTAAATTTTATCTCGTAAGATCGATAGGTAGACAGTTACATACATTGTATGATGAACGATCATTATATAATTTTGGAGTACGCAAAAATGAGTTTTTTTATTATTATTTTATTTATTTATTTATTTTATTTAATTTTTATTTTTATTTTTTTTTCTTTGCTTTGTAAGCAGAAATATCATTTAAAGTTGAGCAATTCAGTGTTCTTTTTAAAATGTGCAATATGGCATGCGAAACTACAAGCAGGAAGCGATTATCTGTATTTGTTCTATTTACAATTGAGTATGTCTGGTCTGGTTCCAAAGAAATTATGCCATCGGTTAAAATTTTGCAAAATCGATCACCAAAGGGTGAACGACGTCTTTTTGACAATTAATCGGGCAATCAAATACATGTACATGGTTCATAAACGTGTGCACACCAACTTATGCGCTCACAAAGTATGACGTAAATGTAATGAGCAAAATGTTTAAGGTGAATGAAATCGAACATGTATATACGAATTACAGCCGTTCCTTAAAATTAAGGCCGACCTTACTTCCCATTGCTCTCTCAGCTTACGATATGTTCCCTTTGTGTAAGTACATGTTACCTTATAAGTTTTTATTTATTTATTTATTCATTTATTTATTTGTTTATTTTTTCATTCCATTTTCTGGCGCTTTGATTCCATTCTGATTGCAGCATTTCTTGAGCATTGCTTATTTTTTACTTTTTAAGTTAAGGTGACAAGTTTTGACTCGAAAGTTTACCGTTAAAATCAATACCAGCTTTTACGGAAATATACAGGTTTGTAAACTAAAATGTCATTTACAATTTACAAAGAATTTTAGATGCACCATTTTGACAGTTGAAACTCGTTACCATAACTAAGGTCCCCTTAACTTTAGGATGGATCCTGCATTACGAAACTTACATATACAATATACAGAGATTTTTTTCAGCTGTAATAATTGAAAAAATTATCAGAAAACATAATTTAATGATTTTAACATTATTGCTCAAAATATTGATTGTGGGTACATGCGTTATAACCGCCTCGACTCGACTCGACGAGGCGGTTCTAACGAGTACCCACAATGAAAAAATAGTTCTGTCCCTGTAAATCCCAGTTCTACTTTACAAAAGTGGACATAGATAGGTTTTAATTTTTATTTACTGAAGATAAACAGATTCTAATCATGTAGTATTGTAGGAGGACATGTTTTAATGTACAGGTCCTGTACTGTATTGTATAGTGTCGTCTTGAACTGTGTTATACATGTACTTGTATTGTGGTATCGTGGTCTGTCATTTACGGAAGATAATAACCGCGACAGAAAGTATTAAAAGAGAAACAGAAAAACACATTATATTTATACAAAGAGATAAAAGAAATTGCTCTTTCAGTAGTTAACAGACCTATTGTTGTTGTGAGTTTTTAGATGGACCAACCAACCATTTAACCTTCAAGGGGATAAGACGCTATTTTCTGAGAAACAGGTGAAGATGAAAAGACTAAATACAATACGAAACTAAAATAATCCTAATCAAAATGGTCATCATACGAGGCATGAAAAACATCAAGGGTGAAAATCGTGAAATCTTGTAAAAAGGTACAAGTAGGCAAGGTCAGGAAATGGTGCTATCAGAAAGATATTCCTGCTCCATAAACCGAGGGGTGGGAAAAAAACTAAAATGACATTTAGGTATGTATACCAAGAAAACATATCGTAAGCCAAGTGAACAGCTATTCCCCAATAGGCAGCCACTCAGTTACCCGAACTGAACTAAAAATATGAAAACGTACATAAGGCTCAAACAGTACAAAATTTCGACTCAAAAACACAAAACAATTAGAAACACAATAGAAGTATCGCCTTGGAACGATCAGTAATAAAAATTACTGGGGGCTTAACCGGTTTCACCTCACCCTCATCTAAACTCTTTCAGGTGACATAGTAATTGATTGCAGCAGTTGTTGTTTACACGTGGTTCATATATTCTTGATATGTTAAAGTTATTAAAAGGTACAAGTAGGTAATGATCAGGAAAAGCCGCAACCAGAAAGAATTCACGCCCCAAATACAGAGGTGGGAAAATGAAACCGACAATTAGGTACGAATACTTAGAAAACATATCGTTAGCCGAGTGAGCAGCTATTTTCAAACAGGCGGCCACTCAGTAACCCTAACTTAACTAAAACTATGAAAACGTACATAAAGTTCAAACAGCACAAAATCGACTGCAAAACATAAAACAAACAGAACCAAATAGAAATGTACAAGTAGGCAAAGATCGGGAAAAGGTGCAATCAGAAAAAGATTCCCACTCCAAAAAACGAGGTGGGGAAAAAACTAAACCAACAATCATGAACCTATACCACGAAAACATATCGTAAGCCAAATAAGCAGCTATTTCCCCAATAGGTGTCCACTCAGTTACCTAAACATAACTAAAAATATGAAAACACACTAAAGGCGCCAACAGCACAAAAATCTCTAACCACCAAGACGAACCACCACAGATGTATCGCCTTGTTTAAGTTTAGCTTCATTTTGTATTAATTATAACGTTTCCGACTTTGACAATGATTCTATTTATATGGTGAACAGCGGGGAAAAGGGTCAGTTCCAGCAGAACCACTTTCTTAGCTGTTTATTCTGTTTTACATTTGTATAACTGCGTCTGTAGCTTATACATGTAACTTTAATAAAGCGTCACAGTCGAGCAACGCTATTTAAGAAAGAACAAAAGAAAAGACGTTTATACGTAAATGTCAAGGGATATTAATCATCACTATAAACATTTAATTGAAAAGTGAGGAAGAAAACATAAAATCTGTTTTAGATATTATTCCTCAATTTCCTATGGTACTTAAAACGATCAAAGAATCGCTGCTGTGCTAAAACCCGATAATATGCGCGTCATAAAGCTTACAAACACAACACTGGGAGCGACTGATGTTTAAACATCGTGCGTTGAAATTGTCAGTATTTTTAAATCATTAACAGTTTATACCTAGATAAGAAAGTTCCACGTGTTTTAAGAGTTTCCATAACGCTTTGTTATTAGTATATACCTTGCTTGGGTTTTCCTTGGAGCAATTTAGGTTTTATGTCACAGTTTTGGAATAATTATAAGCATTGTTGGTGAAACGAATTGAACGTAAACTACTTAAAGAAATTATAAAACATGATCAGGAAATGACGCAATCAGAAAACAATTCAGTCCAAAACCCGAGATGGGAAAAAAAAACTAAATTGACAATTAGGTTATTCAACACACGGCCACTCAGATACCCTAACTTAACAAAAGCATTAAGGAAACATCTCCGTTTGCACAAAAAGTTTTATAATAAATCTGATTTTACTTGTTTTTGGTATTGATTACACTGTTGAGCTCCTGTACTAAAGTACAGGAAGAGCAATTGCAGTCACCACGGCGTCGGCGTTCGCGTTGCTCAAAAGTTAAAGTATCTGGTTTAAGTTTTTATAAGACTATATCTCTTGAATATGTTGATGGATCAAGTTGATATGTTGCATGTTGGTAGATATTGGTCTGAAATTTTATGCCGCACCATCAAATAAAGAATAAAACTGAGATCCCTTAAGAGCAGCGAACGCATTAATGAGAAAGCGAATGGGCCATACCGCGGTTTCGGTTACTTAAGCCTCTTCACTGATAGATTTGGCAACATGGAGCCAGTTGAACAGGATAGTTGATACAAAGACTATAATAATCGATAATGGTGCAAAATATATTAAACGGATAATAATTTTCTGATATCTCACAATACCTACGCTGATCTCAAAAGACCAAAGGGATAATATAATCTGCACTATGTGTGATTTCCGGCGAGACTTTTAAGGCCGCCACACGGCACAACACCAGCTTCAGTCATAGAAAATAAAACAAAACACTTAGGTGACCTTGAGGTCAAGGTCATGGGACAAAGATTTGAAAAGATTAAGTGGCAAAGCACAAGTCAGGCGAGCTACGCTGTCCTGTGACAGCTCTTATTCTCAATAAACTCAACTCATACAATTTGACTATATATTATGCTATATTATTATCGAGTTGATTCTAACAGATACACTTAATATATGATTTTATGGATTGAAATTAAAAACTGATACTTTTGTATCAATCCCTGCTCTCCACCGTTTTACTACATGTAACGTGCAGATATGGGGTAGTTTTCACACGGAGATGTTTCCGTGTTTCCGATTTTTGCAAATAGCACAGAAATGAGTATAAGAAAAACATGAGCTGAACAACGGTGGGCCAAACAACAGACAAGAAGCTTTATGCTGAGTAATTATAATATTGAATAAAACATAGTGTATAAATAAAAATAGAACTGATATCCTTTAAGAGCAGTGAACATATTAATGAAAAAAGGGGATGGGCCATACCATGGTTTCGGCTACTTAAGCCTCTTCAGTGACCCTACAGATCTGGCAATATGAAGCCAAAGAGAATTACTGTAATTTCGCATCTCTCAGCACGATAGTCGATACACAGACTATTATAATCCAAATGGGGCCAAATATATTAAATGATGGTTAGAAAATGAATCTAAACCAATAATAATTTTCTGATTTCTCAGAATACCCTCACTGATCTCAAAGGACCAAAAGGAAAATATAATCTGCACTATGGATGATGTACGGTAAGACTTTTTACGGCCGCCACACGGCACAACACCAGCTGCAGTAATAGCAAATAAAAATAGAACTGATATCCTTTAAGAGCAGTGAACATATTAATGAGAAAGGGGATGGGCCATACCATGGTTTCGGCTACTTAAGCCTCTTCAGTGACCCTACAGATCTGGCAATATGAAGCCAAAGAGAATTACTGTAATTTCGCATCTTTCAGCACGATAGTCGATACACAGATTATTATAATCCAAATGGGGCCAAATATATTAAATGATGGTAAGAAAATGAATCTAAACATAATAATTTTCTGATTTCTCAGAATACCCTCACTGATCTCAAAGGACCAAAAGGAAAATATAATCTGCACTATGGATAATGTACGGGGAGACTTTTTACGGCCGCCACACGGCACAACACCAGCTGCAGTAATAGCAAATAAAAATAGAACTGATATCCTTTAAGAGCAGTGAACATATTAATGAGAAGGGGGATGGGCCATACCATGGTTTCGGCTACTTAAGCCTCTTCAGTGACCCTACAGATCTGGCAATATGAAGCCAAAGAGAATTACTGTAATTTCGCATCTTTCAGCACGATAGTCGATACACAGACTATTATAATCACACATGGCGCTTTGAAACTCAATCATCAAACTTAACATGATTTTAACAATATCGTATTTTACATAGTTACCATTTATTACCGAATCAGAAACCTTATCTCCCATTAAAACACGCTTTTGTAAACTTTTTAGATTATATATAGGTCGAAGAAAAATGAGCAGGAACTCAACGTAGATGGGAACAACCTATACAACAAATACGCACTAAAAAGAAAATATCAATTAGTTATGTCAGTGACCAGTTGTTTCCCTAAAGTTTGCCATTCAGTCACCATATAAAATCTAAATTATGCATTTACATTTCGAACACCTGCCCATGCAATATACAGAGATTTTTAGCTTTACAAATTAAAAATTTTCAGCTGCAAAAAAGGTAATATTTTTCTTATTTTTGCTCAAAACATAGATTGTGGGTATACGTTAGAACCGCCTCACCAAGGCGGTTCTACTGAGTACCCACAATTTATGTTTTGGAGCAAAAAATAAGAAAAATAGGTAAACCCCTGCATACCCCAGTTTTGCTATATAAAAGTGGGGTTCAAAGGGGTGTACATTACACGGACGTGTTTTCGTGATGAAACCTTTTAGCCCAGAAGCTCCTGTCAGAAGCTAATAGGTTGCTATTTCGTCGAGGATTGTGAGTAAGGAGTTCAACACCAGGCCCCGAATTTATAGAACATTTTCCATGCTCAGCTGAGCATAAACTTCTCATGAATGGCATAATAGCCCATATAAATTGAAACAGGTTAAGATCATAAAACATGTAATTTATCCTGTTAAAATAAGTTGGCATTTTTAGCATCTTTAGCAAGATAAATTTCAGTCTGAGTCGACTGAGTTGAGCATGAAAATATTTTTCTAACATCCTGACTAGGTAGAAACAGTAGGGACTGAAACAAAGAATAAAACGAGAAAATAATAAAAGGGACATGTTGATATTGAACTTAATGCTGGACTATTTTTTTGCATGCTCAATATCTAATGTTTTCAAGCAAGAAAATAATTATTCCAAAAATACATGTTCCTCAAAATTTTACGAAGATAGAAATGTGCAAGCTTTTATAATTATTTTGACTTGGGATTTCAGTCAATGATTTTAAAGCACTAACTTAAGATGAATCTCGAAAAATCTATATTGTACGATTCAACTGTTCAGTCGATCTGGCGCTTGTACATGTATTCTAATGACCATTTTGAGACACATTCAATGCTTTTGATGTTCTAGTTTGTATTGCATGAGCAATAACAAATTATTCGCACTATGACTGGAGGCTAATTTGCGACACAAAACAATTGTATAACACTGTTAAAATATTTATACACCATTTGTCATAATGTGTATTAATTATATTGACGATTCTGGTAGGTGGAGTCCCAAATTAGCAATAATATGCAGTTTTCAATAAACATTTGGAATCCAGTGACAAAAATCGTTCCGTGAAATAGAACTTGAACCTTTTACCGTTATAGTGTTTTCGTATCAAAGTGACTTAACATAACCTTCAACCGAAGAATGGATTGCCAGTCACTATAAAACAACCATATACTTGTTCAAACAGAACGTCAGATGCTTTACTCTTTACTTTATCTAAATAGATAGAAGTAAGCAATGATCAGAAAATGGTGCAATCAGACAGGAATTTCCATTCCAAAATTCGTGGTTGGGAAAAAACTAAATTGACATTCAGGTACTTATACTAGGAGAACATATGGTAAACCGAGTGAGCAGCTATTATCCAAATAGGTGGACACTGTTAGCCGAAATACAATAGACAATGAAAACGTACAAAAGGCGCAAACAGCACAAAAATCAACACCAAAACATACAACAATTAGAAGAATCACCATGGGACGATCAGTAAAGTATAATTACTGGCGGGCTTAAACCAGTTTTACAGACGCCTAGCCTCACCCTCAGCTTCTGTAGAGGTTCTATTATTCACAAATATATTCACAAATATATACAAGAAATAAGGAAAATCATGTTAAGAAAATATTATACATAGGTACCAACGTATAACGGAAAGCAGGTTGAGCGGCTATTGAAGGTGCTAGCTTGGGCAGAACAAGTTAAATGCAGATGGCTAAGTGAACAGCCACTTGCATTTGGGTGGCCACAAAGCCACAAAGCTATGCAACAAGAAACACATAATTGGAATAACTTGATAAATTCAAACCACCTTGGAACGGTTAGTTATAAATAACTGGGGTGCTTAAACTAGTCGTACAGGCGTAACCACCCTCTCAGCTTCGGCAGTGATTATGTTTTGTTTTTATTTTGTCATTGTCATTGTCATTGTCATTGTCATTGTCATTTTTATTCGTTTTTCTGTTTTTGTGTGAAAATGACTGCTGCAGTGATGTTCTGTAGGTACTTTTCAGTATCTGCAAGACCTGTATACTGTAACAGCACACAATACGATATATCTTACATGTGTGCATGTACATGTGTATTTAGACTCTATGATGGCCCCGACATAAAGCTATTCATTTTAGTTGGTTGGGGCCGGAGCTTCTTGTCTGTTGCTTGGCCCACCGGGGTCCAACTGGTGTTTTTCTTTTGCTCCGGAGTTAGTAGGTTATTCGGCGCCCAGGGATCTCCATCGTCGGGCAGCTTACTCAGTCTGTGAGTCCTGGTTTTTGATTCATAAGGATGTTTATCATGATTTATTTGTTTGTTCTTGATGATTCATTGACTAGTTAGAGATTCACCACGAGGACCGAATAACTAACTAAATGTTATGAACCACTGCAGAAGCTGAGGGTGAGGTTATGGCCATGTAAAACCGGTTTAAGCCCGCCAGTAACTTTGTGTTACTGATCGTTCCAAGTCGATACTTCTGTGGTGGTTCTTTTTGTTTTATGTCTTGGTGTTTAAAATTTTTTTGTGCTGTTGGCGCCTTATGTATGTTTTCATATTTTTAGTTAAGTTAAGGTAACTGAGTGGCCACCTATTGGGAAAATAGCTGCCCGTTCGGCTTACGATTGTTTCGTGGTATAAGTACCTGATTGTTGGTTTGGTTTTTTCCCACCTCGGTTTTTGGAGTGGGAATCTTTTTCTGATTGCGCCTTTTCCTGATCTTTGCCTACTTGTACCTTTAGATATATATGAGTATATTAGATTTTACTGGTAAAGGTATATTATATTTGTTGGTTACGTGATACTGTATACTGTTTCGTTGTATTTTATCATAAGCAACTTCGATTTTGCGAACCTTCGTCTGACAACATTTAAAGTTTCACTCGTACTACCACAGTTAAGATCAATGAAAAAAACCATACTTGAAACTTTATAACTGTTATATAGCAACACTACATGTATATGAACAGATACGCAATCAATTCTATGTGTTCCTTAAATCGTTCATATGGTTTTTGTATTTTCACGTTTCCCTTGAACGTTCGTGTCTCGTATGATATCCACTTTGATTAGTCTTATTCTAGGTGGGTAGTTTATTGGTCATTTTATACTCATCTTTAAAATTTGATTAAATGCCGCCTAATCCCTGCTAAGGTACAGAGACGATCCATTCATCCAGAAATCTCCAATAACAATAAATTTAATAACTATAGAGAGATTAATTTCTTTTATCCTTTTGAATAAACATGTTTCTCTAGTACAGCTTTATGTACGTGTAACGTATGCTTTCGTAGCACGAATCAAACCATTTTACCTGTATCTCCTATAAGTAAAAGTGTAAATAACTAAACTGTTTGTGGAAGAACATCCCGGCTCACTTGTAATATTTTTGGCATCATGGTAAAAATCTTCTGTAATATGACACTGTATTAGCACAAGAAGTTGCTAGACGTTCGTATATATTCTTAGAGACAAACGTTTAGTCAGTGAAAAATCATGCAAAATCCCACATGGGCTGTTTGAAAGGCGGTAGTTTCAAAACCCCTG
Source organism: Rugalucina vietnamica (assembly GCA_964017185.1). NCBI lineage: Eukaryota > Metazoa > Mollusca > Bivalvia > Lucinida > Lucinidae > Rugalucina > Rugalucina vietnamica. The sequence goes on from OZ024878.1 coordinate 10,084,190, forward strand.
GATAGTTTTGAATTGATATTACAAATAGTAAAGCTGTGAACTAAAGGTAACATTTCCCAGAAAATATATGGTAATAACGCTGTACGTGGTTTTGTCATGCTAGATACACTATTTGCGTTCTTAAAATCAAAGGGGGTAATCTCAAACCTAATTTCACTTATCATTTCTCGAGCATCGGCTGAAATTCGCTAAAGATGATTTTATTTTCGGACTTTTGTCACTGGAACAACCTCTGTTCGACAAAACTATTAATAAAGGCCAGGGATGGAGTGAGTACTGAGGCACAGTACTCGACTAAGTACTGAGTACTGGCATTTTTAAAGTACTCGGGTAAGTACTGAGTACTGATTTTTTGAAAATACTTGAGTAAGTCCTGAATACGTTGTAAAAGTACTCATGAGTACTATTAGTACACCTGAGTACTAAAGTAACTAAACATATTAAAACAAAAGCCAAAGTGCATATTTACATTTTAAAAACACATCATTTGAGCATGCTGAACCAAAATCAGATATTCACAGGTAACAATAAACAAAAATGTATATATGAATGCAAGATTGCCCTCACCAAAAATTCAAAATCATGCTGTCAGATTTGTTGGCTCAGGTTTGTAAGTTTGACAATACCATCTACAGAGTGGTAGCAGGTGTAAAAATATCACAATAGCAAGATAATGCATAATTATTATTGATACTGGGCAATTATATGCATCAAAAGCCTAACCAAAAGACACTGTACCAACAATGCCCTAAAAATACAATCTTTAAAAATAAAATAACATAAATTTTCAATAAAGTACTCAGCTGTACTCGTCAAATACAAATAAGTACAGGTCTTTTTGCATCAGTACTTGAGTAAGTAAGAGTACTTGTACTCATCAATTTCCTGAGTACTGAGTATTGGAAAAACTGTACTCGAGTAAGTACGAGTACAAGTACAAGTATGAGTACTACATCCCTGATCAAGGCATCGGTTTACGGTTTAACACAAAATTGATGTTTTGCGAAAAAGGCCAGATAACTTTGTGGCCATGTGCAAATGATGGCGTTTCTCACGAAAATTAAAGAAGTAATTGTATTAAAAAGATCAGATCTTGCAGTAAATTGTCGAGTAAGATACCATTGTTTGGAGGACAGTTGTACGCGCTCGTGATATATAATTTTACCACTGACCGACACACAGTGAAATATTGCTCGACAAATCACGCACTTGTTCGGATTTCTGCCATAGCATTTAAGATACCCCGCCAAATGGTTAACTGTGATGTGAATCTGTACACATATTTATTACGTTTTTGTTCGCCAAAACGACGTTACGCCGTCTAACGTCAAGTTTGACTGCTTGATTGGGGTAGCTGACTTCGTCACCAATGACATCGAAAGGCCGCAAATTCGCTCAGTGATCTGCTGCACAATATTACACATATTTTACCATTGGCGAGGTGTTATAGGCGATGTGTGTAAGAATTGCAAATGCAAAAAGCAACAAGGAGGGACAGCTAAGGCACGCAGCAGGATAAAACTGATGTTTGACCTTTCAAAATACTGACCAGACTATTTGTATGTGTGATTTAGGGTCGAGGGTCGACATGACATGAAACTAGATACTGGGAACAAGCCTCCACAGAAAATTGGCACGAAGCTGCATGGACTTCCCATGCGCTTGAGTAGGTAACGGCCTGGAAGGAGTTTGCCGATAAATGATGTGTTTGTTTAAGGCTAGAACTCGGGTCCAAAATAACCCGGATGAGGCTCCACAACAATTGTCAATTTATGTTGTCTCTGCTGGATTTTAAGTATCACAAAACACATTAGGATAGTGTAAAATGAGTTTAAGTGACAACTAAGTCTCTGATAAAAGGTTTTTATCATGTTTGCTCAAAACTGGTAAGTAACTTTGATTTTCTCTTTATTTTTACCAAAATCGGATGATTTTCTATCAAAAAGCTGAAGACAGTGAAATTTGATACCTAACTTTTAAGACGATTTGTGCAGAAAATGTTTTTGATTTTTAAAATGATTTTTCCAGAAATAAAATGATATTGTCTAAAGTTAATATATCAAGCTATTGCTTTATGAAATCTTAGTTGGATATTTGCTTAAATACTTGAATTATCAGCTTTTAAACTTTCTCAATTAAACCTTTGACAACCTAGACGAGACCACATATTTCCAATTAATACCATAAATGCACCGTACTTACCTATCCGGGGTCTACTGGATCCGAGGCTAGAACAATGCAATATTGGTACAAACGTTACCTTGTATTTATGACATGTTTGGTTAATTTTCCTGGTACCAGAAACACTTCATTTTTCTGATCCGCGCTCAAACTATAGAATAATGAAATTTTGAATTTTTTTTTGGCTCTGGCCTTCTGCCCCCGCCCCTCCATTTTTTGTTCGTTTCGCAATTTTCCGCTCACACCTTTGCAGTAGATAGACTTTAACAATTTAACAATGACATAGGTTTTGAGCCAGACAAGACAGACTTAAATGAAAAAGCAAGTTAGACCAAATTCAGATAATCGCTTCCTGCTTGTAGGATCTTATGCAATTATGCAGGTTGTTAACAAAGAAATACTATTTAAAGACACACAGATAGTTTTAATGATCTTTAGACTTAGAGGTTACAAATGAAATTGTATGCATTTTAAAGAGCAACAAACTAAAAAAAATTCCATCTTAACAGGAGCGCGATGGCCTTGTGGTAAAGCGTTGGACACCGAATCGAGAGGTTCTGAGTTCGAACACCGCTTAGGCGCTGTGTTTTGTCTTTGAACAAACCTCTGATCGACCGTCTGATTACTGGTTGACCGTTTAGGCCTGAGCCTACCAAGAAAATGTGGTTTAAATAAATCATCTACGCATCATAAATCATATATACTTTAGTATTTTAGTTGTCTATTTGTGTGGTTATATTTAAGGCATATTTTAACGGCGTACATTCTAATGCTGAGTAGAAGTCCCATAAAATGGGGACGTGCGGCAACAAATCAAATAAACAACTGGCCTATGTGAGACATGCCAAGTTCTGCTTGCAGGTGTGCCAGGTGGCTTTTCTCTGGGTTCTCCCGTTCTCGCCTACCTACTGATTGGCCCGTCTCTAATGATCTGAAATAATCTTGAAAGGGACGTTAATCTGAATTAAAAGAATAAAGTAAACAAACTTTGATGCCAAAAATAATTGAACTTTTGCTTTAACTGAACTACAGTATGGGACAAAGCAGCGCTTTACTAGTATTTTTCTTACGCTTACAGAAAGGCGATTACCAGTCATATCTTTACGAATGCCATACAATATAGTTCCCCGCATACACTCAAATATGATCTCATAAATATATTTCCAGACACGTAAAGTATCTTTTGTTCCTCAATGATTGCATTTGTAGATCGTAGTAGTGGAATGGCATGACCTTTGAATGACACCACACTTGACATACAAATTTACTTTATCTGAGGTAAGTCTGTCATGAATGATAAATGTGAGAGAAAGCTACCGACATACAGCTTCTTACTACTATAAACCCTTGATCCAATATCTTAAGTAGAAGACACGAGTTATTGCACAGAGCAGACTTCCTGATCCTTGACAGTATTAGACATATAATGTAAAACTGAGTTCCTTTTAAAACAATTAAACACATGTAGCAGTAAAACATTTATGAGATATGAGATGGGCCATACTGCGGTTTTGGCTACTCAGGTCTCTTCAAAAAGTAAAAACCGAGTTCCTTTTAAGAACAGTTATACATGAATGTGATTGGGGATGGGCCATACTGCGGCTTTTCAGCAGCTTCTAATCAAGTGCAGGCCAATAAGACAAGGCTCAATTTGTTTGTCTGCTGTGTTACTTGACGGCTACGTTTGCAGTTAGCCAGGTAATTGAGCTACATGTAGTGGTAGAGCGCCGGATACCGGATTGAAATGTAGTCTATGGTTCAAACCCCGCCGGTACAGGTTTAAGCAAGACACATTTACATTCCATTCATCCAGTTGAGACACAAGAAGCGTCTGAAAAATTCTCGAGTGGGACACAGAGCGTCTTAATTAGTTTGGATGTAAAACAATTCTTAGCATTACACAATTGCAAAAGACAACTACATATATGTCAACCAAATGTTTTAAGATGCTCTCCGGTGTACAGTTACAATACATTGCTTTTTCACCAGGGCATCATCTAAAGAACCACAAGTAACGTGTTTATTTGTCGTAATCAAATCAACGGTTCTCATATTCAATTGTCCACTAACTGCCTTAAATAGTATTTATTAGTTGTGACGGACTACATATTATAGCAATATTTCCGTCAGCCATTTAGAGAATCGCCTCTCTGTTTCCAGCGATAGAATAATTACTAGGTCATAAGCTGTTATCATATACACTTTTATGAGAAATAAAAACAATTTGAGGTCATTCAGTTAGATAAAGGAAATGAATCCATCGATACTTTTTATTCCAAGATCTATCTTGCATGAATTTTGTGACAAGATTCTTCGTAGATTGGTATAATATCATAGGGGAGCCATCTCTTCAGTACTTTAAGGAAATTTGTCTTTTTTAAAGCACACAACTCGTTTGGGTTCGAACCAAAAACCTCTCGATACAAAAATGAGAATATACAAATCAGGATTGTTCAATTGAAACCACTATCAGTGCTGAAATAAGTTTTCAGGTACCCTAGACACCCTAATGATCCATGACAACAACCAGGCTTCGAGGATATGAACCTTTTTTTCATGCTCAACTCAGCTCAGACTAAAATTATCTTGCTCATAAATGTTTAAATGTCAACAATTGTTGCATCATGGAATCATGTCCGCGAAATGTATACGAGGGTGATCCAATAATGAATGGGACTTTTCTCCTATTTCATAAAACCTATTGACTTACTCAAGTTTTCTAGTTTCAATTACTAGATACACATCTGATCTCCGTTTATAGATCCCATTTTATCAGATATGCTCAACAACTTTGGTTGCTATGGTTATTTAAGAACTGCTCGTGCAGTATCTATGGCCACGATTTGTTTTGAACTATTGTAGCCGCTTAAAGAACAGCTTTGTCACACATTTGAAAAATAATTACTGATCGTAGTTGACGACTGTCTGTGTTAACCATCATCTCTAAAAGATTTTGCTTCAGTCAATTTGCGGCTAGCATTAGTGTCCGAGAGGTGATTGTCTAGCAACCATTCTACTCCACGAATTTTTACATAAATCATTTTCTTAGTTCTGTCGTTGCTAGGCAACATAAAGAGGAAAGGTCAGTTGTCTCTTTTGCCATTCGTTTGCAATGTTTACCCTATGATTAATAATTTCAAGGTTAACAATAATTCTTAAGTCATTTATACTCAGGTTATGAAATATTTCCCATCCCTACCCCCAATTTCATTTTGCTTTTTCGCAAACAAAGCCCAGCTTTTCTCGCAGAAATGCTCAGCTTATTTGAAGGTTCAGTTTTATGTATGTGATATTTGCAGCACATAAAGCCAACAAAGCACCGTATAAACTACAGAGTGTTTTTAGTGGCTATTTTGCCACCAGTTGCCATGGCAACCAAAAGTAGGTGCATATTTCCTACGTGGCCACTGACTATTTACTTACATTCTCTTGTTGCTAGGCAACGTCAGGTTGTTGTCTAGATGTGAAATTTTGTTAGTGAATTATGTGCGCATTATATTGAGCAGCAATAACTAGTTACAATCAGTAAGCAAAGTCACGTACATAGAAATAATTTGAAAGGTCCCATTCTTTCTTTATTTGATCACCCACGTATATGGTTACAAAAAGTAAAATGACGTCAAGTTAAATTTTGAGTAAACGTATGCGGTTAGTCTTTTCTTCAATGTATTCCTGATCTTCCGCAATGTTCGAATTAATAAAACCGTCCACATTCATAAGATTAACCACCTATTATAAAGTAGAAATAATCTGTTTGGATAAGTACACATGTATTATAGAGAAACTATGTTAAACGTAGCACCTAACCGCTTTCCAGAAAAAAATGATCACCCGGCACGCTATGATGATCATTCCAGAGAGGGAATATTTTCTGTTTGCGCCGTTTCCTGGTCATTGTATACTTCTGGTCAATGCATACTTTTACTTTTTTTCTAGTTCTAAAATTCAAGTAGGTTCTGAGCACCAATTTTGACCATATACGATCTGGAATCTTTGTAGATCATGAGACAAGAAAAACATCTATTTTGCCTTTCTTATCTTTTCACCTATTCTATTAATATTAATGCCTTCAATGTTACGACGCCTCAGAATGATCGCCGTTGCTGTTACTTTATCCCTTTCACTCATCAACTGGGAAGCCAATTCAATTTGTCCGAATAGTAAGCATCATGGAACCATATCCGTGAAATGTATATCTTTTTAACCCTTTAACCCCACTTTTATCTAGTAAAAATGGAGATACATTGGAGTACAATTTTCTTATTTTGATCCAAAAATAGATTGTGTGTACTCAGAGACTGTTCGAACGTGGAACCGCTTCGCTTACGCGGTTCTAACGTGTACACTCATTTTTGTTTCTAAAGAAAATGTTCAATGTTTAAAGTTCTGATTGCGCCTTTTCCTGATCTTAGCTTACTTGTACCTTTTTCAAGAAAAAGTATGTATATTACATAGGCAAGTTTTCGTAATGGAAAATCTACTGCAAAGAAAACAATTCTTGAACCGTTCAAGAGATTCAATTCTAGAGTCTGCCGATTGTCACTGGATACTAAAAATTTCGCGAAGACTTTTAAGACATTAAGCTGACCACGAATATACCTCTTAATTGACAAGCAATTAATTATGTAAACAAAAGGCGCCATTCTATAAATGATTATGTCTGAAATGTCAACATTTGTAAGCAACCAGACAAACAAATGTTCTACGGCTCAAGCAAAAATGGTTGTATAATGTATATTTTTCACTTGGTATGTGTTGTCATCGGGACTGTTAGGTCAGCTAGCTAATGCCATGGTTACATTTGTCCCGATTACCGTACAATTTTTGTCTGAGAGTTTCCCTACGAATTTTCGGACATCGTAGGTGACCATACGCTATGACGTATGTGTTTACAATTCATAATGACATCGAACGATTTCTTGCTCACCCGTTCGTCGACGTTCTGAGACAAAGCCATCGTAAGGAAATTGTAGTGTCTCCGCAGACTATACGTGGGAATCGTTTGGAGCCCGTGTGATGTCTATACGGATAAAAATAAACTGATATCTTATAAGAGCAGTGAACATATTGATGAGAAACGGAATGTATCTACGACTTCTGTCTGAGCCCTTGCGGTCTCCCTATGATATCCTTGCGATGTACGGTAGTCGTCCATCTTTCGTGTACTAACAAATGCATTTTATGAATATCAAACGGCCAGGGCTCCAATAATGGCATGTATTCTTCTTATGGCCTGCCTTAATTGTAAACACAGGTGTGTAGCTCTGCGCTGGGTGATTGTACATGTAGCACCAGTGCCGTCATTGATGGTATCTTACGGACGCTGTGCGGCAACCATGCAGCGACCGTGCAATAGCCGTACGGAGGCCGTGCGATCACCTTACGATTTTAGTCCCCAAATTATTATAAAAAATCGTGCGGTGATCGCACGATAATTGCATGGTGTCCGTACGCCCCCCTCCCCCGGACGATACCACTACGACGTGTCGGGCTACGGGTATACGATGTTTAAGAACTTGTCAATGTGCAAACTATTCTAGCCTTTATCGGTTTATAGTCATTTTCTAACCAACGTTTAAATATTTGACCCCATTTGGATTTTACTAGTCTTTGTATTGACTACCCTATTGAACGTTGTAAATTACAGTCATAATCTTTGGCTCCATGTTGCCAAATCTATAGGGTCACTGAAGAGGCTTAAGTAGCCGAAACCATGGTATGGCCCATCCCCTTTCTCATTAATATGTTCACTGCTCTTAAAGGATCTCAACTTAATTTTTATTTCTATACGTCTGGCATAAGCTTGCAATTTAATGCATTCTCAAACAGACAGCCTGCATTGTTTTATGTTCATCTTATGTACGTTTTCATATTTGTTTTATGTTTTGATGTTGAATGTTTGTGCTGTTAGCATCGTATGTACGTTTACATAGTAAATAACTACCCCGTGACCAAAAATAAACCGATTTATCACGTGAGGATTAGTAATCAGATGAAAGGGCGAGCTTTCAGCGAGCCCTTTCATCTGCTTACGGTCCGAGCGTGATAAATCGGTTTATTTTTGGTCGCGGGGTAGTTATTCACTTTAAAATGCAATGAAAGCCGACAAATTTCGCAAAAAAACTCGTCCGTTGTTAGGAGATTTGCTTCCCGCCATTTTGTTTATTTAGTCAACAGCTCAGCAATCACTCCGCAGAACGACTCCTCAAAATTCGACACCATAGCAGTAGATTTTGTTGATAATTTAAATTTTTCTTGTCCATTGTTTCATCTAAGTAACGGTGCATAACAATGGCGGAGATTGACGTCACAAAACGTGACTAAATTTGACGTCACTGGCGCGCTTCTTTTTGTTGCGTTCAACAAACTTTCTATCTATCTATCTTCCACTACTTCTTAACCTCATCAGAGGACTTCAGAAGGAATTCCGGTATACCAAGTGCTAAAGGGGGTTAGCTGAAATAAAAGAAAAGTGAAGTGGGTGAAATGAGTTTGTACAGTGAAAGAAGAGTGTTAGTATAGTTTAAAAGATAAAAAACAGAATCTGGTGATTAGGGAGACACATGCACCACCTGGCAAACAGCATGACTGAACTGTGCCACGGTGGGGAGCATGACAATACTGATGGGTAAAGCGTTCCAATGTACTGCAGTTCTTGGAAAAAAGCTATACTTGCAGTAATTGGTAGTAGTGCTGATTTGTCTGTATGCCAGCGGGTGGATGAATTTGGACTGCCTGCGATTTGGTGTGAGATAGTCAGTTAGGGGGATTGCTACAAGATCATATGTGATCTTGTACAGCATGATCAGTCGGGTATCTATTCGCCTTTGGTCTAATGGACGCCAGGAAAGTTTATTAAGCATTTCAGTAACACTGGAGGTGGACCTGTAGTCATGGGTAGCCCACCTGGCCGATCTCCGTTGAACAGATTCTATCTTTTTTATGTCAGTGTCGGTGTGGGGAGACCATACAGAGGAGGCGTATTCCAGCTGTGGTCTGACAAGTGTTTTGTAGGCTGTGGATTTGAGGTCTTGGTTACGAACTTTGATATTGCGTTTGAGAAAGCCCAGCGTTTGATTTGCTTTTTTAGTGATGTTATTTATGTGATTTCCCCAGCTGAGGTCTTCTGATATTGTGACCCCAAGGTACTTGGCAGTGGGTACACTTTCAAGTTCAGTGTTGTGTAGAAAGTATTTGGATGGAATGGGAGTCTTGAATCTGGTCACATGTAGGACCTGACATTTTGCTGGGTTAAAGTTCATATCCCAATCTTCTTCCCATTTCTCGAGTTTCAGGAGGTCTTCTTGAAGGATGTTTGCTTCTGAGAGTGAGCTGATGCATAGATACATTGCTGTGTCGTCTGCGAAAAGTCTGACTCTTGACCTTACCTGTTCTGGAAGGTCATTAATGTAGGCTAAGAATAGGATTGGTCCGAGAACAGAGCCCTGCGGGACACCAGAGGAGACAGGGATGGGGCTGGAGCTGATACCGTTGGTTACTACAGATTGTTTCCTATTGTCCAAAAAGTCTTTTATCCATTTTAGAGTGTCACCCCGAATGCCATAGGCATGAAGTTTTTGGAGCAATTTTTCATGGGCGACTTTATCAAAAGCTTTACTAAAATCTAAAAGTATTAAGTCTGTCTGTTTTTTGGACTCCATGTTTTTGGAGAGTTCATCAATAAGCATGATCAACTGGGTCTCGCAGGACCGCCGCTCTCGGAACCCATGCTGTAAGTCATAGAGGATATTCTGGTCCGTGAAATGTTTTGATATGTTGGATGCCACGATGTGTTCCAGTACTTTGCAAAGAACACATGTGAGCGATATGGGGCGGTAATTGGCTGGGTCCGTCTTGTCCCCTTTTTTGAATATAGGGGACACATTTGCTTCCTTCCAGATGGTAGGGAGTTTACCTTGGTCTAAGGACCTCTGGAAGATTATTTCGAGAATGGGGGCTAATTCCTTATGAAGAGTTTGTAGTACAATGGGTTTGAGTTGGTCGGGACCAGATGCTTTATGGGGATTGAGCTTTTTCAAAAGGCATTCAATACCCTTTGATGAAATTTCTATGTCCGGCATTTTAGTGTATGGGCTGGCTTGGAAGGGAAGGTTTGGACCTAGGTCATGTAGGTCCTGTAAGGTCTTTTGTGCCATGGCTTTCAGTGATGTGGGTGATTTTGGGCTAAAAACAGATTGAAACTGAAGGTTTAGAGTATTGGCCTTGTCTGTGTCAGAGGTGAAAGTCTGTCCATTGGCCTTTAAGGATGTTATGCCACTATTGTCTTGCCTGGAGTGTTTCAGCAGGGAGTATAATTTCTTGGTATTGACCTTGGTAGGGGTGTCAAGGTCAGGGTCATCGGCTTCTTGCTGTAGGCCAAGAATGTCACCGATGTATTTTTCATAGGCCGTTTCAGATACCCGGCGTACCAGGTGTTTATAGTCAAGAAATTTCTTGTGATCAACAAGTCTGTTTGACCTGGTCCATCTCTTATAGTGTCTGTCTCGTTTACGCATCAGGCGGCGGATCTCTTGATTGATCCATGGGAGACCATCTCTTGATCTTGCCTTGCGTATTGGAATGTAGGTGTCGATACCATGCTGGAGTTTGGTGACAAACTCATCCCACAGAGTCTGGATGTCTGCGGTAGCAAGGTCCGACTGAAGTACTGAGTGGAATTCCCTCATAGACTCTTTTAGCTGGTCCCAGTTGGCCTTTTTGTATAGGAAGATATTACGGGGGACCTGCTTAATCATTTTGGGCTTGACATTTACTTCCACAGTTATTATATCATGGTCAGAGAGACCAGGGAGGACTGACGTTTTGTCTATGAGGGTTGGATTTGTAGTAAAGAAAAGGTCCAGAATGTTTTGACCTCGGGTTGGCGAGGTCACCATTTGCTCCAGTAGGCAATCATCAAAGGCCTCGAGACATTTACTATAGAAGTCAATGTTGGGGCAGTCTGGTTTGAGAGTCTTTGTCACCCAGTCAATCTTGGGAAGATTGAAATCCCCTAGGATGCATAATGTTGAGTTGGACTTTTTAACTAAGTCTAGGGACTTGTTAAATTCCTCAAAACTTTTCTGATCAAGCTCATGTGGTTTGTAGTAGGCTCCAATAAGCAATGATCTTGAGCCAGCAAGATTCAGCTGTACCCAGAGGTTTTCACAGTTGGTTTGGAAATCTGGTCTGCTTTCAGAAAGGAGGGCTGAGTTGACAAGAATTATCACCCCACCCCCCCTCTGATTGACACGGTCACGCCTATAGATGGTATATCCTAGTTCAGGTGGGAAGAGCTCAGCATCAAAGATATCTGGGGTTAACCATGTTTCTGTTCCCACAATTATATCAGGCCTATATGTTTCTACAAAAGAATGGAACTGGGGTTTCTTTTCCCTGATTGACCGGAAGTTGATATGTGCGAATTTCAGTGGTTTATCTACTTTGTACGTCCTATGGGGTCTGGTTTTAGATGGTGTTGATGTTGAGTCCGGTGTGAAGTCATGTACAGGTGAAGCGTTCAAGCTCAGAGGGCTGAACCTGTTTTCACTTGATAGGGAGCTGAGATCATGTGAGGAGGCTTTGGAGTAATTTAGAGAATTACATCTAGTACAATGCCAGGAGCAGTCTGATTTCGACAGGTAGTCATACAAATGATCACCCACTCTTTGGCAGGGGGCGTGAAACCAATGGTTGCAAGTGTCACACAGGAGACCTTTATGGTCGTATGTGACTGGTAGCTGGCACTTTCCGCATGGGTAATCAGTCTCTGAACTAACGTGTGAGTCTGTATCCATGGTCAGTGTAAGTGCAAACTGTGTCAGGGAGAGGGTAAGAAGGGCCAAGGAAACTTGCAACGCGGTCTTCATTTAGTCAGTAGAGATGGCCTTTATTCGGTCAGTAGCTAAATAAAGCTTCTATTTATGAACCCCCCTTTATTAGGGCGATATGTAGGGTTGTTGCATTATAAATGTACATATATTGAGTGAAGTGATCGCCAGATAGGAAATAGCTGCTCACTCGCTTACGATATGTTCCCTTAGTGTAAGTACCTTATATTGTCAATTAAGTTTTTCCCACCTAGGTTTTGTGAATGGGATTGTCTTTCTGATTAAGTCATTCCCTGATAATTACCTACCTTAAGCCCCCAGTAATTTTATATTACTAATCGTTCAAAGGCGATACTTCTGTTTAGGTTTTATTTGTTTATGTTTTGGAGCCGAATTTTTGTGCTGTTTGAACCTTATGTATGTTTTTTTTTATTTAAGTTCTGGTAACTGAGTGGCCGCCTATTGGGAAATAGCTGCTCACTCGGCTTACGGTATGTTTTCTAAGTATAAATACCTAATTGTCAATTTAGTTTTTTCCACCCTGATTTTTGGAGTGGGAATTTCTGTCTGATTGCGTCTTTTTCTGATCATTGCCCACTTGTACCTCTTTACCTTTTCTATACGTTCATATGAGAGCAGGACAATATAAAGTGAACTTCCGCAAGACTCAATACAGCATGAACAATTCATCATAAAACTGCAACTGTTTAACTCATTTAAGCCTGGCGTCCCTTTTGTGGGACATTGGCAAACAGAATAGCCCCAGATGTGACGCCGCAGAACGCGGCGTCCCATCTGGGACTATTCTGTTTGCTTAGAGAATTTTTATCGAGAAATTGAATGAAATTTAAAAATCACACCTGATGCCCCTAAAAACCGAAGTGGACTCACCCAAATGATAATGATGGGAAAATCCATTCGTCAAATATGGGTTAATTCAGAATTGGATAATGTCCACCATTATTTTGCTTGCACTCGAGACATAATTTTGAGGCGGACTTAATTCAATAATAAAACTATCAAAAATTTCCAGACAAGGTTGAAAGTCTTTAACTTTGACTGAAATTGTTATTTTAAGCGCCATGAGGACGGAAAGACTTAAATAAAAGATGCAAAATTGTTTTTTCATTCTATTATATAATGCGATTAGAAAAAAAGCGTCTTGTTATTGTCACATATAGTCTGATCCTTTTTCACTAGGGATCATGAAGTTTTGCGCCAGAACCCCATTAGAGTTATTGTATATTGCACACTGTTTCTTATCCGCAATTTACATCGTATTGCATTTATTCATATATATGTATGTGTGTATACTCCTGGGGTGTTCATTTTAGCATTATGCTCAGCAAATCAACATTTGAACACAACAAAATCTAAAGTCATGAACAATCTATAGAAACATGATCTTTCAGTTGTTATATAGATTTTGAAACTATCTGACCCATTTTTTGTTTAATTTGTCCCTGGCCACGGTGGTATAGGACTGTCATTTATCAGCAACTATACAAAATCTCAGATGAGCGTAAACCCGACAATTGTTTCTCTGGTAATTAGTTCAAAACTATCATCAAGAAAACATGTCCGTGTAATGTATACCCCTCAAACCACACTTTTATATAGTAAAACTGGGGTATGCAGGGGTATACCTATCTTTCTTATTTTTGCTCCAAAACATAGATTGTGGGCACTCGTTAGAACCGCCTAACGTGTACCCGCAATCTATGTTTTGAGCAAAAATAAGAAAAATATCCATTTATTTTCAAACGGAATTTTCAAATTATACAAGTAAAGAAAATCCCTGATTATTGCATGGGCAAGTTTTCGTAATGCAATTAATAGTCCATTGCGTCTTTATAAAATTAGACGTCTATAGTTCTATCCAAGGATAGTCAAGGGAAGCATCGTAAATTAAACCACTACCGTGAGAATATCAGCACTATGTACTTTATTTTGCATGTCCATGTGAGAATGATACCTCGTCCATTCCAGAAAGTTCAAGGCTTTAACATTTATACGGATATGATGAACAGCGGGGGAAGGGTCAATGCCGGTAGAATCATTATTAATACTGTCTTAGTTGTTTATCCTCTGAGCTGCATCATCACAAAACATATACGAAAAGAAAGGCACAGATCAGCTGCTCAGCGCCTTTCTCTTCGCTACAAGGATAGTACAATTCCTCGTCTTTCTAAATACAATTTCCAGCCTCTAGCCATCTTCTGGGCTCGTACAGCTCGATTTATGTCGGATCTGTCCTAAAATTACATTGTTGGTTTTCTCATGACGCGGTTCCTTTCTTCTCTCTTAGAAATGCGTTTATTGCTTATTAAATGTAATAATGTTTTACACTCAGCAGCATTACTTAAGAAAGTACAAAAGAACAACGGGTTTGTCTGTAAATATCAAGAGATATAAGCATCACACTGACCATTTCATAAGAATATATATAAAAAAAAACAACAACATAAAATCTGTTTAAGAAATAATTCCTCATTTTCCTATGGTACTTAAAACGATCAAAGAATCGCTGCTTTGTTAAAACAATGTGCGCCTTATGTGCGTTTTAATATTTTAGTTTGGTTTGGGTAACTGAGTGGCCACCTATTGGAAAATAGCTGCTCACTTGGCTTACGATATGTTTTCTTGGTATAAGTACCTACAAATTGTTTATTTTGTTTTTACCACCTTGGTTTTTGGAGTTGGATTTTCTTTCTGATTGCGCCATTTCCTGATCATTGCCTACAAGTAACTTTTGTTAAAACCCGATAACATGAACGCCATTAAAGACAAATATTTTTAGCGACTATCATATGAGTATCTGTAACTGCGAAGTTGATCAACGCCACGGACAGTACACTTCCTCTACGTTCTAAATCCAAAATTTCCAGCCTCTAGCCATCTTCTATGCTTGTACAGCCCTGTTTGTGTCGGACCTGTTCGGAAACCACATTGTTGGTTTTCCCACAAGGAGGCTGATTTATAGACAAAAAAAAAAATGTAAATAATAACTACAGTATCAATTATTTCGCAACGTGATGCCGATCTGTTTTTCTTTATACGTCTTGAAGGTCTCGAGTCATTAAGAAATACGCTATTTGTAGTCATCCGGTTTTGTTGAATGTCCATTTTATCTGGAATATATAATTGATCTGTAAAACTAGGTTAAGCTATTTCAGATTATTGAAAGAAAGTATTGATTTTTCATTTAAGGTTCCATCATGCAAAGATATACATGTATTGAGGATCTTATATGAGTGGTCATTTCATATAAAAATGTATTAAAAGAGCCTTCGGCGAGTTTAATAAATGTCATATGAAATGACCACGAGTATTCGTGATATGACTCTTAAAACATACGTTTATCGCATTGAAAGTGGATACGTTAATGAAAATTAACAATGTTGTTACGCACGTCGTCAATGACGTTACGCATTCACGCAAGTGTTAATACACTTTGGTCATAATACTTTTTATTACATGACGTTATCCACTGGAAACAGTGACTTCATGCGATAAATAATATTCTTTGCTGATATAAATGTCAATGGACAATTCTTGCGACGTAGCACTCTTAATGCAAAATAAAGACACGAGTCGAAATAAATGAACATTTAAACAGTCAGTTTTACTTGAACCGTAGAACATTTATTGTCTAGCTGCTTACAAATGTTGTCATCCCAGACATAATTATTTACAGTATGACGCTCTGTGTTTACATAATTAATTACTAATCAATTGAAGGGACATATTGATGACCAGCGTAAGTCATCTAAGAACCCAAAATTCTCATTCCGCGTATCTTTTAATATACATCGACAATCTGTTGGGTCTAGATTTGTTTTATTTACCAGAAAATAATTGAAGTATCTTGCCAACTATTCAGACAAAATTAAATTGGCTGCGGTTTTGAGCGAAGAGGTTTTGTAACATAAGCAACGATCACTTTGGGATGCCGTAACCTTATCATTATTTAAGAAATTGACAATTTGTATAGGACAAAACATATTCGACTTCCTGTTTTCTCGATCTGCATCTATTCAAGCGACCAAAATTAAATTAAATTAAATTAAATTCCTATTTTCTTCCTGTAATGTTCTTGCATAATGTAATGAATCCATTCATGAAAAATAGACTTCCCAATCAATATCATTAATATGAATTACCTTTTGTTTTCATTTAATTTCTCGACAATCGACCCTTAATGGATGAATATGTTTTTCCCTGTGGCTTGGTTCTTCATATCATTGAATCATGGCATTTTTGCAACAGTTTTTATGTGCCTGATTGTTGATTTGCTTTTCCCACCTCGGTTTTTGGAGTGCAAATCTTTTTTCTGATTGCGCCTTTTCCTGATCTTTGCCTACTTGTACCTTTTTATTTTTATTAGTGTAGTGATCTTACAGGCTGTATGGAGATGCTTGTTTCTCTGAAGAGCATTCGGGTTCGGCTCTTATAACATTTAATGTACCCATTGCTGGAATAGTTCTAAAAGAAAGGGATACCAGTACAACCTAAATTGTGCTTTAACTTGCGTTTACGTATTTAATATTTGATGCTAAATAAAGCAGTTATACCTGTAGCGAATTTTGGAAATACACATTGGCGCTACTCTTGGAATTTACTTGTTCTATTATACCTTTATCACGGCGAACATGTCGTCAAGTACAGTAACATGTAGTTCAAATGTTGACCATTGAGTACTTCATGACTTGTCAGTCTACATCACATTTCGTTTGTTACAAAGCGAAGAATAACATTATACCTGATAGTCCTGATCAAGTTAGAGCATTCGGCGAGAAAATTAATTAGAATTCTACATTATTTACCAAATTTCCTCACTTATGTAAGATTAATTAATGACTTAATGTTTTCAATGTTGTCCTAAGTTTAGTAAGTATTAGCGTAGAATAATCGATCAGTTCATTTATCTTTATCCAAAAGGGCAAAAGGTGCACTTGTCACAGTCTATAGGTATAGAACACACTTGTACTGCCTTGCGGTACAGTGTACAAGCCGGCTTTTACAGCGACGTGTTAGAGTATCTTCTTGGCACGCGGGAGAACCTGGTTCAGGGAAGAAAGAATTTTTCTTAATTAATACTATGACCCGTGCAGTAATTTCCCGCGTTTGTTTCTACGATAAACTCTATGGCCTGGGACATCGGGGTACGAAGCCCAATTTGGTGGGGGAGAATGTCACATGGTATAGGTATATAGCAAACTTGTACTGCCTTACGGTACAAGCTTGTTTTTTCAGCGACATGGTATAGTGTTAGACGCGGAAGTACCTGGTTCGATCCCCGTCAGGGGAACTTTTGTTCGCATGCGACACACTATTAAAAGTAACGTCAGAGGACTCCATTTTTTATTAGCTCACCTGAGCCGAAGGCTCACAAGGTGAGCTTATAGGATGGCCATGCTCCGTCGTCCGTCCGTCGTCCGTCCACAATTTCAAAGATCTTCTCCTCTATAACCGCTTGGCCAATCAAAGCCAAACTTCATGTGGAGCATCCTTAGGAAAGGGGAACAAAAGTTTATATAAATGGTCCAGGTCACATGACCAAGATGGCCGCCATGGCTATAAATAGCAAAAACCTTTAACATCTTCTTCTCCAGAACCAGAAGGCCTATGATTTTGAAACTTGGCATGAAGCATCACAGAAAGAATTTTATATAAATCATGACCCTGCGATGACCTTGACCTATTTTACGTTAAGGTCAACTTAGGTCGCCAATGCATTTGAATGGGGAAAAATGGTAAAATGCTATTAAATGGGTAAAACTTACTGGGAATAGGCACATAGACAGAAAATTAATGTTAATGGGAAAATTTTGGCCCCTGGGGGTTGTCTGCCCCTGCCCCGGGGCTATATATACATGTATATTTCTATAATATTGAAACATCTTCTCCTCTGAGACCGCTTGGCCAATCGAAGCCAAACTTCATGTGGAGCATCCTTAGGAAGAGGGAAAAAAGTATATATACATGTAAATGGTCCAGGTCACATGACCAAGATGGCCGCCATGGCTATAAATAGCAAAAACCTTTAAAAATCTTCTTCTCCAGAACCAGAAGGCCTATGATTTTGAAACTTAGAATGAAGCATCAGGCAATAGAGCTCTACAGAATTTATATAAATCATGACCCTGGGATGACCTTGACCTTTTTACAGCAAGGTCAACTTAGGCCGCCCATGCATTTGAATGGGGAAAAAAATAGGAAAATGTCATTTAATGGCAAAAAAACTTGCTCGGAATGAGCAAATGGGCAGAAGATTTATGTTTATGAAAATATTTTGGGCCCAGAGGGTTGTCTGTCCCTGCCCCGGGGCTATATTCATGTGTATGACCATAATATTCAAACATCTTCTCTGAAACTGATTGGCCAATCAAAGCCAAACTTTATATGGGGCATTCTTAGGAAGAGTGAATGAAAGTTTGTATAATTGATCAAGGTCACATGACCAAGATGGCCGCCATGGCTATAAATAGCAGAAACCTTTAAAAATCTTTTTCTCCAGAACCAGAAGGTCTATGGGTTTGAATCTTGGCATGAAGCATCAGGCAATGGAGCTCTACAAAGTTTGTATAAATCATGACCCTGGGATGACCTTGACTTTTTTACGGCAAGATCAACTTAGGTTGCCCATGCATTTGAATGGGGAAAATTGTTACAATGTCATTTGAAGGGCAAAACTTGCAGTAAATTGGCAAATTGACTGAATCTTTATGATTTAAAAAAGAAATTGCCTCCAGAGGTTGCTCTGACGCTGCCCTGGGGTTATATGTATGTATATTACCATTCTAGTCAAACAAGTTTATTGGTGTATATATCTCGGGTCTCAGGTGAGCGTTTACAGGACCATTGGTCCTCTGATTAAGATGTATAATGAAGCAAAATTCAGATAAATGGTTCCACATTATCTAAAATACAGACTGCCATACACATAAAGACATTTATACGAATTCTCTATATTGCATGTACTTGTGCTTAATAAGCAGACATGAACTTTTAACGAAATATTTGTTAAGCATGAACAGAGGACATAATCAAAACTACTAGGCTTGGCGACTTGTCAAATTGGCGACCGATTAGGATGGTAAAAGCCTGGTTTTCAATGACGTGTACCGTCCCAGTCATATAATTCAATCATATAGCACAGCATACAAATAAGTTTGATGAATTGCACTTATTGCCATCTTAATGGAATCATGCTTTAATTAAATCAACAGCAATAATTCCATGTGCCGATACCGGAACGGATTGATTTACGATGCAGATACTAATGAAGTTACGTGAGCACACTTATTCAATATAGATTTATTACTTCGTGTATCAGGCCCACCTTTTACTAGTGCATGTACATGTATGAAGACCCACTGAAAAATGTATATATCTTATTTGATTCCTTGTGTATTTTATTCATTATTTATCATGTTAGTAAATTTGTTTAAATGCGATAAATTACTGGCCAGTTAGAAATAAAAATAAAACAGGTCCTTTAAGAGCAGTGAACATATTAATGAGAAAGGGGATGGGCCATACTGCGGTTTCGGCTACTTAAGCCTCTTCAATGACCCTATTGATTTGTAGGGTCACTGAAGAGGCTTAAGTAGCCGAAACCGCGGTATGGCCAATCCCCTTTCTCATAAATATGTTCACTGCTCTTAAAGGATCTCAGTTTTATCTTTATTTCATCGAAAATTTAAACCCCAGACAGAAAAACCCAGGTTAGAAACACCCAAAATGACAAATATTGGGTAATGATACATGCCGAGCAAGCAGCAATTTCCCCCAAAGGTTGTCACTTACTTGAACTTAAGTAACTTAATATACAATGTACAGGCATGAAAACGCCAGTCACGTGAATTTGCATGGCATAAAAGAAGCAAATAGTTAATAAATCTAAAACAAAGACGTGAAACAAAAGTATTGTTGGGTTTAGCAAACACTCATCTCAAGCTTTCATAAAAATATTATATTTCACGACGAAAAGACGTGCATGTGATATTACAATGTTTACCTTTTCATATATAAAGATGAAAATTCTCATTTGTAGTTATGCATCAAATAAAAATTAAAACTGAGATCCTTTAAGAGCAGTGAGCACATCAATGACAAAGATTGTATGTACTTTACAGACTTACATGAGTACCAACAGTTCATGTTTTGAAGACAATAAAGTATGACCTGTACACAACAATTTTACTTAAAACTTAGGAATAGTGGGTAAACGAATCCAGGCTGATGTGTACATAGAATCTTTGTCGTTCTTAGATAAATGTTTAAAAGTGCAATTAGGTTCGTTAAGATAGCTGAGTTCCAAGCCTTAGAAAAACAGTTGTACCTTCACAAAACTATTTTAGTTTTCGTTTTCAGTGATTTGCCAGATTGACGAACATGCAATTGCTAACGCCTTCCCTCCTTGCAGAACTAATGGTCGCATTATTTATTGTCGCCTCCTCGAGACAAGCATTGTCCAGTTTTAACTGTTTTGCTAATAAGGAATATGGAACCAAAATGACCTTTGCCACGACATGTTTACAAAATGACTAGATTTTAACGAAAATATAACAGATACAATGCTATCACATCCAAGTCAGCTTAAATTGCATAATAAATCGTCTCAGTTCCATTCAAATGCTTTGATTCCGGAATTAATTCCTTACAACTTGACGCTTTTGTTTACATAATTAATTGCACATCGATTTAGAGGACACATAACAGCCATTTGAAGACATAGAAGTAGCAATTTTCCCGTTAGCGAATCTGTGATATTCACAGACAATCTGTTGGATAGCGGAACTTATTGGCTGCGACACTTGAAAACAGGCCTTTGTGGTGGAATTATTTTGGCCTTCCCTGGTAGAAATAATTATGCGTTTATTGGGATAGCGAGCTCCACATTGCGCTCTTGTAACTGGCGTCGTTTTATATAGTTGCTTGTTTGATTTCAAGTATGCTTCCCACGAACGGCAATTTCGTAAAACGTTTTTGATTCACTAATTTAAAAACGTCAGGCTCTTGTTATACATGTAACACGCATGAAATTTATTGGATGCAAAAGACTCGAAACAATTTAATTTCAGGTACGTAGATGGAGCACAAGAAATACATGACCGCGACATGGACTTGTATGAAATTAATAAAAAAAGAAAAAAATATAAATAAATAAACAAAATAATAAAAAATGATAAAGAATCTGACATTTTAGGAATGTTAAATCTTAAGTTAACTAGGATATAAAGCTATGACAGTATTTTCCGCATCACACATTCTGTAAACTATTGTTGTGAGAACTTGTAGCCCAAACCCGCTGCTTATATTTTTGTAATAAATAGTATTAAACTAAGCATCACACATTCATGGCATTTTTTGTATAAGAGACGGCTTAAAGTGTTTGGATATATAGGAAATAACCTCATCTACAATAGCGAAGCTACAGGGGCTGATCAGCTTCTCTATGATTTCTTTTTCATATTTGTTTTCCAGGGAGAGTTCACAGATGACCATTAACAGCTTCTATATGATTAATTTCTATTTACTCTAACACAAAATACTTTTGAATATGCATGCCCAGAAATGGAGTACAAATTTACCTGGAAATCGGATTATTATACCGACAGGTAGAGTGCTCAAAATATAATGGGGCGAAATAGGACCTGCCATTTAAAACACATTTTACGCTATAAAATATTAAAATAAATTAATTTTCCTTAATAGTTCATATATCTACAAAATATCCTCTTTATGAAGATATATTTTTTAAAAAAATTGCTTCAGAAAAAATTAGGTCAAACTCAGTTACAAAATGTTAGACCCATGTTCTATTAAATGATAGTAAAATACAAAAAGGAAGCATCCCGTCATCTAGAAGAATGCCTAAAACAACATTATTTCTTAATCAAAATGCGTTTTATGTCTTGGTGTTTGAAAATTTTTTTGTGCTGTTGGCGCCTTATGTGTGTTTTCATATTTTTAGTTAAGTTAAGGTAACTGAGTGGCCACCTATTGGGAAAATAGCTGCTCATTCGGCTTACGATATGTTTCATGGTATAAGTACCTGATTGTTGGTTTGGTTTTTTCCCACCTCGGTTTTTGGAGTGGGAATCTTTTTCTGATTGCGCCTTTTCCTTATCTTTGCCTACTTGTACCTCCTTAATGGTTCCTATTAGGGGACAAAATTATCTTTCTAAAGATATATATTGCAAAAACCTACTATATAAATAAATTGGGTCAAATTTCAGAAAATCCTAATGACATACCAACGAAATTTTATTTTTCCGCTTTAAAATCGGGTCTGAAATTCGCAGGTAACACCTATTGATTTTACTGAAAATGGCTACTATGTTTCATAATATTGTAAACGCGTTAGTTTATAGTGATGATTTAATATTTGTTTTATTTTTATTTATTTATTTATTCATTTATTTATTTATTTATTTATTATTTATTTATTTATTTATTTATTTATTTATTTATCTATTTATTTTTTTCTTCTTTTTTTGGGTATGTGTACACCAAAGTCAATGTTTGGATAATCAACAATTAAATACAAGTATGATCCAAAGAAAGACGCACAAAAATGCGACCCTCAATAAATGATTTAAAATTGGTCAATGTGTCGTCATTCTCATATATTATGTCCCTCTGTTTTAACATTTAACGAAAGCAGTGCACACACTATAACTCGCAGTCATTAAGGTGTCAAGCAATTAAAATTGTCGCTTTTAGCTTAATTCCATCATTTATGTTTTCTATATGATTGTTTTTACAGCATTGAAATTTTGGTTATAAAACAGCCACTGTCTGGCAAAATTGCCCTTTGCCCCCATATGGGGAACTGTCACTCGGATCAGCCTAAGTATCTCGTTTTCTGGTAAATAGAAAATGGGGAATCATTCCGGGCGTCAAATCACTTTGAATGTATTTATTTTTCTCTTCTTTCGGCTGACCAAGTATATCAATTATTTTGACTTGACATAACATTTTGCCGAATATGTCTGTTTTTCATTTTTCCTTTTTTTGTGCGTCACATCTTTTACGGTCACGCGTGCTTCTTATCTTAGCCTTGGGGTGTGAAGTTTGTCAGTAAAAACATATTTGAGCCTCATCATGAGAAAACTCACATTGTGTTTTCCTAACAGGTCCGACACAAACTGGGCAGTACACACACAGAAGATGACTAGAAATTTTTTTTATTTCGGATTTAGAAAGAAGACGAATCGTACTAACCATGTACAGAAAACAA
The DNA here is from genome assembly GCA_964017185.1 of Rugalucina vietnamica. NCBI lineage: Eukaryota > Metazoa > Mollusca > Bivalvia > Lucinida > Lucinidae > Rugalucina > Rugalucina vietnamica. The sequence continues at coordinate 10,107,452 of OZ024878.1, forward strand.
AGGCACAGATCAGTTGTGCAGTACTGCACAGCTGATCTCCGTCTTTAAATTGATTTCGATTACACAAAATGCTTGTTTTATGATGCAGCGGCTAATTTCATGAATTTGACACTTGCATATTTGACCTCATCGCAGTAAAATGGGTGTTAGCGCAAGACAGTCTATTTTCGGGTCTTCGAACAGTTCCGATATTAACACGTGATATTGATCAGAATGCACGAAATCAATTAGCGAAACAGAAACAGTTTATCTGTTTGTAAAATTTTTATACATGTATACTTCGCATATCAGAAACACTGCAGATTTCTTCAAGACTGCTGAGACCGCAGCGAATATGTGATATTGATCAGAATGCGCGAAAGAGATGACACATAATACGTATATAAGAATATTAACATCTTTTGGAAGCAGTGAATACAAAGTAACATTCAAGGGGAGGAAGTGTGAACCATGTTTGCAATTTCGGTCATTCAGTGACACTTAAAACCGGCAAATAGTTTTGAAAGTTTGAATGCACTGATGATAGGCTACTTTAAAATGTAAATCTCCACGCAATCAAAGCGATCAGTTGCTGTTTCGTTAAGTCCTAAATAACAATGTTCCAGTCATGCTGGGATGATAATCAAAATCAAAATAGGAATATTATTACATGCACTTGTTTCAAAAACATGTTCATTTTTGGATCTGTGGTCAACATCAAACTAGTTTGAGAGTTTTTTTTTTTTATTTTGATATTTACACTGTTTTGTCACCTCTTCATATTCTACACAAACAATAACTCCGTCTACTTATAATTCCGTCTGTGGTTACTTTAATGAAGTCGTTTAGCTACATGAGTAGCAGTACATGAGTATGTTTAAATAGAAAAGTTTAAGAGACAGATGATCAGTCTGCGCAGACGCGCTTTTTGGTTATTATTATAATTATTATTTTATTTTGTTTTGTTATTTTTTTTATTGACTGTTAAAAGTTTACGAGATCAATATAACCATGGTAACCATGATGCTGAACGTAATGTTGATTAATGTCAAAATAAAATGTTTGTCAATGAAGATATCCAAAACTCATATTTCAAAATAAAACTCAGAAACCGGAACAAATCTCCTACTTGTACCTTTCTACAGGTAAATCTAAACCTTTAAATTAGACAAACTCGGCTCATTCGATGCCTAAGGGCATATCACCTATAGCTAGTCTTGCGTGTCATAACAAGTATTAGGCTCGCTAACTCCGCTAGTATTGGAAATCCGAGGGTCAAGCTTCTAATAGTAGATTAATTCCCCTGATCTTCATTTCTGCACATGTCTTTGGCGAAAAGACAAACAGGTCTCGAAACCACGTGACGTGGCTTCGTTATTTAAACACTGAACGGAATACTTGCAAAGCAGCGTGTGCTTTGAAAAACGATACTCAGTCTGAGCCAATATATGTAAACACACTGTAACTTGTAACTAACATTACCCGAAATAGCGCTATATGGCCCACTATCTTACTTGTATATATTTTTACTGCTTCCAAAGGATCTAACTTTATATTTCGTTTCCAAACTATCGTTAATATTTTATAAAATTTATATTTGCAGATTTCGTGTCAAGTATGAACAGTAAATTCACCCAAGTGCTTTTGTCTATATCTCTGGCCTCATTTATATCATGTGCTCCTTCTCAACAGTCAACTTTAGAGAGACATAAGGTATGTCCTAAACAAATGGGCTTTTGCATGAGAATATAAACAATGTGGGGTTACGACAAGGTCTGAAACAAACAAGGTTGTACAGCCACAGAAAATAGTTAAAGCCTAAGATTTCGGATTTAGTACGAAGAAATTAAAATTAAAACATTATACTTTCTATGGAGCGAAAACAAAGGCGCTGATCAGCTGTGTCTTGACGTTCCCTGAAACATTTTTTTCTGATCCGTTTAATGCGTTACTTATCAGAACCCCATGCTAGAGAATCAGAACACCATGCTCGAGACTGACGAGTCTTGCATGCTGAATTCTTAGAATTCCAGGCATTTGCTCAAAATCATTGGAAATTTCTCGAAAATCAACACTTTTAAAAATTGAATTTAGGCCGCTTTATGCTCTAAATATGCATGTATGTACAACATGTACATGTAGATTGTATACATTGTTTACATTACGTACACTTCTCCGTATTTACTCGGAACTTTCCTTAAAATGATTTTATTTTCTATATTGATGGGACAAGCCTTCATTTTTTCAATGTTTTACATGTACCTTACTATCATAAAATAAAAATTAGGTTGATTCTTGGTAATACACACTACTTACGCCTTTCAAATTAGATATTGACAGGAATCATTAATTGTTTTGCTTGACCTCCTAAAACCTCATTTTTACAATATAAAGTATGTGTTTAAAGGGATACATGTAAGTGTTTTCATGATGAACCAGTTTTTAGTTCAAAGCATGTACATTTAGACTTGCTCTAATGCCATCTTATATTCCTTCTGTTTCAGAGATCTTTCTATCATCCAAATTCAGGTAAGACATCGATCCAAGGCTAAAGAACATTTTTTCCTTCTCAGCTCAACCAGGACTTATATTTATCCTGCTGATATTGTTAAAATGCTAAAAATTCTTGTTATTTTAACATTAATAGTAAGCAGGATAAAGTACTGATTTTAAAATTAGGAGTTCAATTGATTTTTGTTATTTCAGTACCTAGAAGCAGTTAAAATTTCATATTCAGCCCCGTTGAGCATGCAAAGAGGAGCTCAGATTTATTTTTTTTATTTGTAACCTTGATTTCTTGGTGTGCACTGTTCTGAATTGTTGTTGTTGCTGTCGTGGCGATGTTGGCTATTTTGATGCATTGCGTCCACGGTCAACAGCTGAGGTCATGTCGGGAATGCCAGTTATCCGAGTCACTCTGTTCCTTGGCAAGCTTCCATCAGAAAAACATGTCCGTGAAATAAATACCCCCTTGTACCCCACTTTTATATAGTAAAACTGGGGTTTGCAGGGGTATTCCTATTTTTCTTATTTTTGCTCCAAAACATAGATTTTGGGTACTCGTTAGAACCGCCTCGGCCCGCCTCGCCGAGGCGGTTCTAACGTGTACCCACAATGTATGTTTTGAGCAAAAATAGGATAAACATCAATTTTCTTCTAGTGAAAATTTTCATTTTTTACAACTTTAAAAATCTCTGTATAATGCATGGGCATGTTTTCGTAAAGGCTGAGGCAGGGTTCCAGTACGCCGTGCACATTTGTCAAACCTAATCGACAATAATTGTTGTTCTTATTTCGGCAGAACATATCTTATGGCCGTAGAAATAGTTTCCTTACCAAACTGGCCTGTTTTGAAACAAATGTACATATCGTTTAGGTCGATGGCGGATCCGATTCGCTAAACATCGGAAGCGCTACCGATAGGTCCACCACGCCAGGGCTGTAAATTGTGACAAGCACAAAATGTAAAGACCCCATAAAGGGTAAATGATAACTGCTACAAATTTATCAAAATTGTCTGAATTTTAAAAGACATTACTGAGAGGCCTGTACATCATTCATAATTTAGGAAAACTGTTTTCAGAACTTTATTCTTTAAAAGTATCAAAGTTCAATGTTCTTCGATGATTCAATGTACTAGCGACTGCACAATAATTTATTCACCTGCGTTTAAGTGATACTCATCCTTATTGCTTTACCATCTTCATATTTCATAGTCTTGTCGTCCACGACTCTAGACCAGAGCTTAAGCCCTATGTATTTATCGTTGAGCCAGAGCTTTAAATCTCGTATGATTAATTTTGATTGCGATGTAGCACGACTTGTATTTTACGAGCTTTAAATTCTGTTTATGTGTTTTTATTGTCATCTTAGCTAAGCATTAATTTCATCTCCTGTCAAGTTGATTCCGTCATTGTCATCAGGATAACATCTCCATGAAAAGTATACTGCTTAAACCCCGCCGCTTTTAATGTAGATAAAATAGGGTTTGCAGAGGTATACAAGTTTTCTTAACTTTTTTCCTAAACTTAGATTGTTGTACTCGCTAAAACCGCATCGTCTGTACCCACAATTATAATGTTTTGAGCAAAAGTATTAGAGATTCTGATGAAATTTAAATTTCAAATGCTTTTAAAGATCTCTGTTTATTGCGTGGGCATGATCCCGTCATTATGCCGCTTATCATCAGGAAAACATGTCCGTGAAATGTATACCCCCTTGAACCCCACTTTTATATAGCAAAACTGGGGTATACCTATTTTTCTTATTTTTGCTCCAAAACATAGATTGTGGGTACTCGTTAGAACCGCCTCCTCGAGGCGGTTCTAACGTGTACCAACAATCTATGTTTTGAGCAAAAATAAGAAAAATATCAAATTTTTTCTGCTGAAAATTTTCTTTTTTCACAACTTTTAAAATCTCTGTATATTGCATGGGCATGTTTTCGTAATGTTTCCGGACACCATTTGAATGCTTTTAAACTTCCAAAAGAACATAGCCAATCAATCGACCGCTTTTACAAATCACATTATTACGATTTCTGGCCTGCTACACACATCGATCACCAATGCGAAACGGAACGCAATGCTCGGGATTGACGCAGTGGTTTCGCTCACTAGGCAAACACGTCAAATAATGCATGAAACGTCTGTAAAATAACAGTTTAGCTAGAAGGATTGTAAGTTGCACCATTTCGATCTTCCATTAATATTGGCTTCTGAACTTGTTACGAGGCATTTAAATTCAATTTCTGTCTTTTTAATGGAATGTTGCCTTATAAGTGTCACTTTATATTTGATTTTGTCTGTATAAAACAGAAATGCTATTCGTGACTCCTGTAATAATATTGTCTTAAAACGTGGGATTTTCGATGACAGTACACTGATTTAGATTACATGAGGATAACATGTCCGTGTTATGAACATCCCCACTGCATCCCACTAACACTGGAATTTGCAAGGGATATAGCTCGACTTCGACCTAGTGGTGCGTCCAAAGTAAGGGGAGTCCATGAAGTAGCGCTTGAAAGGAAAACCAGGAAGAAATGCCGCGAAATTCCCGTTACACTTCGGTTGCACAGTAATTATTTGTACTATTACGATCTGAATACCCTTGCACGTGAAACTTCACGGCTTACGATGTTCTCCAAGTACCTAATTGTCAATTTGTTTTCCCACCTCGGTTTTTGGAGTTTGAATTTCCTTCTGATTGTGACTTTACCTGATTATTGCCTATTTTTACATTTTCATGGACACGCCTGACTTTTGACGCGCCAGAGGTCGAAATTGAGCTATATGTACGTTTTCTGAGTTGTTTTAAAAACGTGATAAAGGATACTCGTTAGGAGGTGCTTCTAGCATGCATCCACAATCTGCAGGAGGAATAGTGATGCTTAGAAAAAAAAAAAAAAAAACAATTACCGCGTATTGTGTATGCATGAATATTTTTGTATTTTTAGCTTTCTATTGAATGAGTATTTTAGATTCAAGTGAATGTTAACTTTAAGGAAAAGGTTCAAGAAGGATTAGTTAATGTTGTTAGCCTTTCGAGAGCATGACGAAATTTTATCATCAGTAGAATGGGTTCTTGATTAAGATGGCTTGTGGGAGTATTAATAAAGAATAAATTACATTAGAGGCTTTTTAAATCTCATTTTATTATAACAAAAGACTTTTAACCTTGGTTTAAATATCTCGTAGCATCTTTTGATAGTCCGTATTGACAATATTGTAAACGTCAAACATTGGGATTCTTTATCTTAATATTCGAGAATTGCTTTCTGATCGTTATGGCTTCAATCTGGGTTTGTCCCAGTCTCATACCTGATGAATTGCCTGGGTGAACAGAACATTTGCTTATGATTAACGACAATTTAATGTATAACGTTACAGACAGTTTACTGACACGGACTTCAACGTTATTGTGATGGACGCAATGAGTGTAACTATAAGTTCATTTTTCTGAAAAAAAAAGACCTGGATTCCTTAATATGTTACTTTCATTCAATAAATGTTCAATTTCTGTACTTCCTACACCTATTTATCAGTCAATGGAGTAAAACTCGAATGTCTCACCTCAACTTCGACGACAATTGCAATGTGCGTCACCGATCATTTTATCGGTTCGTCATGATACATTCCGTACCACGTGATTCTCAGCTATGATTTATGACCAATCGTAGGTAGCCTTACATCTGCCCACACTTTGGGCCTATCGCTTGAAACGTTATAATTACTGGTCTCTGTCCACAACAATTGGTGCTATTCGTCTTATTGTTCGTGTTATAGTTCCACTTTTTTGCCTTGAAATGTTCTCGAAATCATTTCTCTGAAACGTTAGGAATAATTATGTGTTAAATCAGTATATCAGTGCCGTTTTAACGACAGATAATGACAGTCATTAGTCTTAACCCATTGGCGTTTAAGAATATCGCATTAACTGTGAGGTACAATGGAGTGAAATGAGTATGAAAAAGGCATGTGATCTCTCATAGGCGCAGATCAGCTAAACCAGTTACAATGGCAAATGACTGCGAGTCATTTTTTTCTTCGTTCATTCTTATCTGGAGACAAAGTACGCTAGTCGAGCATCACATACATCATTAAAACATGTACATGAAAAGTATACCCCCTTGAACCCCACTTTTATATAGACAAACTGGGGTTCGCAGGAGTTTACCTATTTTTCTTATTTTTGCTCCAAAACAAAGATTTTGGGTACTCGTTAGAACCGCTTCTAACGTGTACCCACAATGTTGAGCAAAATAAGAAAAATATCAAAACTTTTCTGTGAATTGTTTTCATTTTTACAACCAAAATTGTTTCCGTATGTTGCATGGGCGTGTTTTTGTAACGACTGCCTTGAACTCGTTATTAGATAATCATTTCACCCCGATCACGAAAATTTGCCCATGCAATATTCAGAAAATTTTGTCAGCCGTGAAAAAAGAATGTTGGCGGTTCTAACGAGTTCCACCATCTATGTTTGAAGTAAAAACAAAGTATACCCCTGTAAACTTAAGTTTTGCTATATACAATTAGGGTATAAGGGGGTATATATTACACGGACATTTAATCCTGACGGTAGTTTCAGATATATTAGGAGAAATCCTGATTGACCTACACCATGGCCATATTGTACACGATGCGCTAAAATTACTGTCTGAACACCATCTTTCAGAAACTGCATTTTTCGAAATATCACTTTTCTGAAAGACCTCAAGAAAAATTTGAGCTTGTCACCATTTTGCATTCCAAAAGTCTTAAAAAGTGCCACAAAATATTTGAAAAACGGTTAACAAATAAAAAATTTATGCAAGAAAATATTTTTGAATAGGGCTTTTTCCATTGTAAATATGCCAGCAAGGTAAGTAACTATTTTCCCGGAAAAAAATCTAAATTGAGTATTTTTCATCTAAAATGCACCAAACCAAAACATTTTTTGTATGAATAGCTGAGTGCCAGTCTTAAACTTATTCCACAGATTTGATTGATATTCAGTTTTAAGGTGTTTGGATTACCTCCCTTGCACATGCAAAATACCTATTCAAAAAGATTTTTTGGGCATAATTATTTTTTTAGTGACCCGATTTTCAAACTTATTGTGGCACTTTTTAGGACTCATGAGTTGCAAAAAGATGGCATGGTCATATTTTACTTGTGGTGTTTCAGAAAAGTGAGATTTCGAAAAATGCAGTTTCTGAAAGATGGTGATCAGACAGTAGTATGTGAAACTGACCATGTCAAACTGTCGTCCATCGACACAATCTACATGTATGTTTGAGCAAAAATATGGAACATATAATTCATTATTATTACTATTATTATTATTTGTTTTTCAATTTTCGTTTTTTGCAGATTTAAAATTCCTTGTATATAGTATTGGCATGTTTTCGTAATGTATTGTGGCGGCCGATGGTCTTTGCTTACGTCTAAGTAGATAGTCAGGTTAAAGGTACATTTATTTGTACGCTGTCTAATCCAGGGCGGCACCATTCAGTCGATTATGCAACTGTCAATTGTATCTCCGGCCCCTTATGGCCGGGAAATGGCGGGGCTTAAAACTTTTCAAATTTCGAAGCCCTGGTAAAAGCACCGCCCTGTGGGACCAAATTTTGGTAAAATCGCTGCTAAAAGCCCCGCCTCCCCCCCCCCCCCCGGTGACTGAAAATAATGAGGAACGACAAATGATCTTAGCTATTTGTATAATTTTAGGGCGCCTTTGACATTAAATTAGCTTAATACATGTTCTAGAAATTTATGACTTGTTTTCATGAAATGAAAGTACTTACATGTGAAAATACACCGAGCTAAATAGTTAATTTAAATTAATGCAATATATGTTTTAAAGTGTGGTTGGACACTTAAATGCTATATTGGCGGGAAATTAAAACCCCGGCACATCTGGGGCACTGCCGGGACGCATCAAAGGTTAAATCCCGGCATTTAAACCCCGCTTTGTCCCTGCTATCCCCTGCCCCCCTAGGGTGGTGCATTAGTGTCGACAATTTTGTAATGTGTGCGCTTTTTATGTGCGTACTGTAGTCATATGCTTAGTTTATTTGAGTTCATGTAACAGCGTGTTCACCTTTAGGGTAATAGCTACTGGCTCTCTCAGCCTACCATATAGTTTCTTTGTATCAGTACCTGGTTGTCAATCCCCCCCCCCCTTTTATGTGTTGGACTTTTGTTCTTATTGTATCAATTTATGGTCATTGCTTAATTTTGTACTTCCAATACTAAGGCATGATTTCTCGCGGTCGGCATATAAACCCATTCGGTGGCTGAAACGTTTTGTAATAACAAGGCATTTCAGTTAATTTCCAAGAATGTTTTCGTTTTACCCCCAGAGGCACAGTTTGACATTCAAACCAAGCGACCAATTATCTTAACCCTTAATTGGGCTCACAATATAATTTGGTGTAAGATTTGTAGCCTAAATAAAACTATTTTCCATATTCGATAGATTAAACCAGATACCAGACTTAAAGAGCCGCGTCATGAGAAAACCGGATTTTCGCATGTGCGAAAACGAAGACGTAGTTACATGTACAGGTGGTCATTTCTTTTCTTTTCGCTTCACTGGTCTGATTCTAACCTTCTTCTCTGGCTGTACAACCGGTTTATGTTAGACATGGTCGGATATACCGAATGCCTATTTTCTCGCGTCGCGGCTCAATCGATTTTGTATTTTCATCATGCGAGTTCACTAACGATAGAACTTCGTCATTTTTGAGGACCTCAGGGACGATTTGAACTTGTCCAGGAACAACAGATCCTCCAAAGTTTGACAAAAATAGGGTCTGACTCAGTTTTATTTAAAGTAAGAAAAGAGGGACCAGAAATTAAAAGTCCCAACATAGACACCGGGTTGGAAAGAAAATACATCTCAAAACATAACAAAACGTTGTTTTTTTGTTTTTTTTTTCGACAAAACACTCAAAGAGCAGAATGATATGCTCTTTCCAAACAAGGTAGCCATTTCATCTGGCTAGTCATAACCAAAACCAGCCAACGGCACACCGTCGATTAGCCCTGTGCGGAATGCTGCTATTCTGCTCTCAAAAATCCGCCAAATAAGTAAACAATGCTACTTTAAATCATGTTGGTTTTGGTCAGTTTCCAGTTGCTGCGTCTTCGATACAACGTTTAGGTCTTGGAAATGTCACTACATTTCTGTGGTGATCAATTCCAATTTAGCTAATAGGTCAGCAGTTTGTTCCGGAAACACCACAGTCAAATATTTTGCCAACCGTCCATCAAATTGGTCATTAGCTATTAAAACTTGACATTAAAAACTATGGGGGAACATTCGTATACATCATAAACTTATATGCTTCTGTTTCGCAAATGAACATTAAAACTACCTTCGAATTTCTGTTTAGCAGCAAGTTCTGTAAGTACCGGGAATATTTTTGAAAAACAATGCGGTTTAAACTTAAAAGAACAGAGCAATAAGCAGGAACTGGTTCAGCTCGACAACTCGTCCATGCAGTATACAGAGAATTTGTTTGGCTCTAAGAATGAAAATTCCAGTGAGAATAATATTTTAACTGACATATATGGCGCAATCTATGGTTTGGAGCAAAATAAGAAAACAAATGCATATCCCTGCAGACTCTAGTTTTACTGAATAAAAGTGAGATATAAGGGGTATACATTTTACGGACATGGTTTCGTGATGACTATTCGCACTAATGTACTTGTACATGTATGTTCATGTTATATAGCTGTCAGGTATAACCCTATGCAATTTACCCCATGATCTTTTTTCCGGATCGATCAAAGAAGCCTCCGTGGCACAGTGGTTGTATGTCACTTGCCTTGTAAACCAGTGGTAGCATGCTTGATCCCTGGCTTCACCAGTCTGTCGGATGAGACTATAGTTCGAGGTCGCGTCACCATATGACCTTAGCTGTTGGTGGGACGTTAAACCCCAAATCAATCAATCGGATCAACAAAAATGTTTAGTATCCGCAATCCTAAAACTGTTTTTGTTTCTCCCTTTTGTTTTGGGGTTTAGGTGGTGTTTGACAATCCTTTTCAGTGTATTGTACTGAATATTTTCTGCACGTCCATGGCTTGACGTGTACTTCAGTATCCAAGAATTGTTTAAGAATTGGTGATTTGCATCTTTTTTGACGCATTTACTCTGTCCAAAATTTTAATAACGACGCATGATGCCAATTTGAATATCCATAAATCATTTACACGCTCCTATTTTCAAAATTAAATTGCAGACAAACTGCAGTTTTGACATTAATAAAGAACACCCATAAGCGTCGAGAATATTAAGTCAAATTAACCGTAAGACTAAATCACACAGGCCACTCAGTATGCAGGACAAGATAGGAAGGCCCTAGCAGTATAAAATAATTTAAAGCGACTGTGCTAAATCTTGCTTATGATCTAAAAAGAAACATGCAAGTTTCGCTTGATTTACATTGCTGTAGTGTTCGAATTTAACAGCTGAACATAAATTTACACAGCTGATAAACACGTGGTATGGAATGGGTGACGCACAATGAAATTTTGCCCGAAGTTGAGATGAAAAATTCGAGTTTCCTTCTATACCATTTATTATATTGATTGACAGAGAGACGCATTCAAGGCAGAAATTAAACATTCACTGAATGAAAGTACATGTAACATAAGAAATCCATGTCATTTCGTTTTCGCAAACACTTCCGCCCCACGAACGTATAGTGCTTCCAACACAATACATGTAACATTGAAGTGTTTGCGAAAACAATATACCTGGACTTTCAGTCTTATTTCACGTTCGTTCAATAAATGTTCAATTTCTGCATTGACTGCGCCTATCTATCAGTCAGTAGAAGAAACGTTGTAGGAGAAAACTCGAAAATCTAACCTCAATTGCAGTGTGTCTCACCGATCATTTATCGGTTTGACTAGTTAGAGATTCACCACGAGGACCGAAGAACTAACTAAATGTTGTGAACCACTGCAGAAGCTGAGGGTGAGGTTAGGTACCTGTAAAACCGGTTTAAGCCCGCCAGTAACTTTGTGTTACTGATCGTTCCAAGTCGATACTTCTGTAGTGGTTCTTTTTGTTTTATGTCTTGGTGTTTAAAATTTTTTGTGCTGTTGGCGCCTTATGTATGTTTTCATATTTTTAGTTAAGTTAAGGTAACTGAGTGGCCACCTATTGGGAAAATAGCTGCTCATTCGGCTTACGATATGTTTCATGGTATAAGTACCTGATTGTTAGTTTGGTTTTTTCCCACCTCGGTTTTTGGAGTGGGAATCTTTTTCTGATTGCGCCTTTTCCTGATCTTTGCCTACTTGTACCTTTGTATGTATACAATACCACGTAATTGTCAGTATTCAGTATCGAACCCATGAGCTTAAGTTTAAAAACAAAGGAAATATAAATTGCACAGTGTTTGTCTAAATGCATTTTGAAATATCAAATACATGTTTTACTCTCTGAGTGTCTCTAACACTCGCTGAACAGTAGGATCAAATTTAATACGTGCTCAGCTCATCAGATTTATATAAGCATTACATACTTCTGATAATTTTGAACGTACATGTATGCTTTAAATTAATATCTATATACATGAATGAGCTTACTTTTGTACAGATGTATAGTGTAGGTCATAGTTTCGAACTCAGAAGTGTTCATTATGAAAACATGCCCATTTAATATATGAAATTTTTTTCAGCCGTGTAAAAATGGAAAATTTCATTTTTTATTTTTTTATTTTTTAACATTTCCCGAGGCGTTTCTAACGAGTACCCACAATGTATGTTTTGGATCAAAAAGAAGAAAATTAGGCATGCAAACCCAAGTTTTTCTATATATAAATATAGCATTTAAGGGAGGTATATATTTCACGGAAATGTTATCCTGATGCATTTCCTTTTGCCATTATATTCAATATTGCTGACAAAACTAGTAATTATTGTTTCAGCTCACAGATTCCTGGCACATTTATGGGTACCCGGAAGACATAAAGATGTTCATCACGGTAAGATATTAAATAATTCTTGGCATTTTGCTATATAAAAAAAAACATTATTAAACATCTGCTGGACGGCATTTGACCAATATGCATATCATAAACTTATATGGAGGTACTCTTCAAGTGTTTTTTCTTTAACTTATACACACGTTTTCTGTTTTGTCGTATATTGTCTATAATAAGAGAGAGAGAGAGAGAGAGAGAGACAGAGACAGAGAGAATTAAGAAAACATGTCCGTGAAATGCATACCCCCTCAAACCCACTTTTATATAGAAAAACTTGGAGGGGTATACCAAATATTCTTATTTTTGATCCAAACCATATATTGCGGGTACTCGTTAGAACCGCCTCGCCGGACGGATCTAACGTGTACCCACAGTGTACATGTATGTTTTGAGCGAAAATGTTAAAAAAAATCGAAATTTTCATTATTTGCTTCTGAAAAAAATCTCTTTATATTGCATGATGGAGAGAGAGAGAGGCACAGGAATCGATACAATCAAATTTGATATTGTCAAATTCTCTATCCATTTAGGAGCTGTTAAAAGAAGCGGCTTAAGCCTGGATTTTATAGACAGTCTATTAAGTGAGTTCGGCGAGGAGGAACCAATGGACGATCAGTTACCTAGCAACACTATGCTGCATGATCCGTTACCTAGTAACTCTTTACTTCATGAGCCTCTCTCAAGCAAATCTTTACTGCATGAGCCTGTATCGGACAATTCTTTGTTGCACGCTCCTTCCCTGCATGAAGAATCCCTAACTCGAGAGCCCATGATCAACGAAGCCCACAATCAGGAAAAGATGTTAGCTGATGTTCTTGCGCATGAAAAAGACCCCATGTCAAATGTTATACCAGGTATGTGTGAATGATGTCAACAGTAAAGACGAAACATTTGTTATTTCCGGCATAAGATGATTTGCAATCACACCGTTACGTTACCAACAGAGACGTTAAGACAAGTACATATTGAATGCCCATTAGGTGTCACAGTAAAATATCAACAAAGCACCATACGAAAACGAATTCTCATTCCACAATATAATATACATACTTATTGCTCCCCGCCAGGTAAAAGTAACAGCGAATGTAAATTATACACACGTGTAGCTTAGGATACATTTCTTCAAAAGGCAGAATCACTTAAATCTTAACGTCCTGCCAATCTATATGATGACAGTAAACAACCAACTCATGAACTTGAGTGTTTTTTTTTTTTTTTTTTTTTTTTTTTTTTTTTTTTTTTTTTTTCACTTTCATGCTTCCAAAACTAGTATAGATACACTGAAGGCAACAAACAGGGATCGACGAGCATTTACTCCAATATTCATTTCTTGCGGATATTTGATACTCATTAAGTCGCATGACTTGTAACACTGGCAAATATTTCGAACATTCCGAAATACTACAATTAAAATGATTGGTTCAGATATAAATTATCAAATAAAATATACACAAATGTATATAACAATAAGAGTCGTTAACTTCAAGGTAACAACACCAGTTCATCCGAAGGTGAGTGATACGATATTTCTTATACATGTATTTACTATGTACATGTATCACTAACTGAACTGAAAGTCTCACTCATATTCTACATGATCCTACTTATTAACCCAATCACATACATGTATATATTTTGTATGTGTACTCCTTACTCATTTTTATACTCTGAACATTTCTCGATACTACACTATTGTTGTGTACTCTTCAGTTATGTACCCTTTGCTAGTACTCTATATACATGTGCAATGATTTACTCTGTATCAGATACGCTACTTTACTATTCCGCACTAAACTATTCCACTCTACTCCGCTGCACTCAAATTTACTCTAAGCTTCTTGACTCTACTTATAACTCTTCTCTAGTCCTATCAAATCTTATCTCCTCTTCTCTACTGGAAGCTACTGATATCTGTTTGTTCTTGGTGATTCATTGACTAGTTAGAGATTCTCCACGAGGTCCGAAGAACTAACTAAATGTTCTGAACCACTGCAGTAGCTGAGGGTGAGGTTATGGCCATGTAAAATCGATTTAAGCCCGCCAGTAATTTTATATTACTGATCGTTCCAAGGCGATACTTCTGTGTTGGATCTTTCGTTTTATGTCTTGGTGTTTTTAAAAAACTTTTGTGCTGTTGGCACCTTATGTATGTTTTCATATTTTAGTTAAGTTTAGGTAACTGAGTGGCCACCTATTAGGAAAATAGCTGCCCATTCGGCTTACGATATGTTTTCATGGTATAAGTACTTGATTGTTAATTTAGTTTTTTTCCCATCTCGGTTTTTGAAGTGGGAATCTTTTTCTGATTGCGTCTTTTCCTGATCTTTGCCTACTTGTACCTTTCTATTACTGTTACATAACTTCTTTGTGGTTCTAAAAGGTCATTGACGACGAGGCTTCAGTAGCCGAAACAGCGATATAGCCCATCCCCTTTTTCATTAATAAGTTCACTGCTATTAAAGGGTCTCGGTTTAAATTTTTATCTACGCTCGCTTCCTTTACTCTATCCTACACTTCTATGAGCTACTC
The DNA here is from genome assembly GCA_964017185.1 of Rugalucina vietnamica. Classification (NCBI taxonomy): domain Eukaryota; kingdom Metazoa; phylum Mollusca; class Bivalvia; order Lucinida; family Lucinidae; genus Rugalucina; species Rugalucina vietnamica. The sequence goes on from OZ024878.1 coordinate 10,122,453, forward strand.
ACTTCCACCCTGAGTGAATCCACCCATTAGATGAACTGATCATATCTCCATGCAGAGCTTATAGGCAACTGACCGACCACCTGGTTACAACCGCTAGGACGGTGCGAACCTGTCCAGGAAAAGTGGTTCAAGTCTAAGAATTCATTCATACAGTTACGTAAGCCTTGTTTGTTTACTTGAAATATTCAAAGCTCATTTCTTATGTCATGACATGCCAAATAGTGGATAAAAGCCCCATTACGTCCCAACATGATCATTTGTGATGACTGGGACGTCTAGCATTAAATCAAACAATCAAATCATAATTACTCTACTCTATATTTCTCTTCTCTACTTTACACTTTCCTATTACTCTACTTTGCTGTTTTCTTCTTTTCTCATAGCTACACTTCTGTACTCTTCTCTTATATACTTTTCTCTTAAGTTGTTCTTATCTACTCCACTTTATTACACTCTATTCTACTTTTCTCTACTCTTCACTACACTGTTAAACCTCACTCCACTTCCTTAGCACGCTGATCTACGCAACGCTCCTCTATTCTACTCTTCATTGTTCCGCTCTATCCTACTGTGCTTCACTCTGCGCTGATCTCCTTCACTCTGTGTTGCTCTCTGCTCTACAATACTATCATTTGATAGACACAGAAACTGTAGTAGATACTCGTTAACCTTATGATTGTAGTAACAAAAGTACATTTTGGTGTAGTCTTTACTTTCAGTCCGAATCGCGTATTTAAACATACAGTATCATATCAGTTGTTTATTAATATATATAGTAATAATAATGATCAAGTTATTTCAATATGCTCTCATAAACACGCATTCATGAGTCTTTTAAAGCATGTACACACTCGTTTGTAAGTAACGTCTCAATTATCGTTTTGTATGTCGTGCTCGTTCTATTAAATACAATTTTCTTAAAGTAAGCCTAGTTCGAATAACTATTATCTTAATATCTTAAAATCTTTAACAAGTATTTTGGATCGTCAGAAAAAAACTCTTTGCTATTAACTCAGAATGACTTACATTATTAGTAGCATGCATCGCATCTGCAATCTGTCAAAAAGGCACCTAGCATTCAAAAGCCAGACGTTAATCTTTATGCAGATCGTTTTGTTTTGAACCTTGCAAAACTTCAACTGAAACGGATCACTGTTTCTTGCGCACAATCTAAGCATTCTGGACATTGCTCTGTCTAGAATATAAGGTAAAACACTCTGTCATCATGACTCGCATTTAATACGAAAACGTTATATCCCCTTTTATTCGCTACATATACCTGTATAGCTCATTTTACTCAATGCGATGAAATACAGACGCATTTGAATATTCCCAATGCTGAGGTAGTTTGCACGACGATAGACTCAAATTGACTAACACTAATTTAAATTGTAATATCCGTGTAGCGAAAACAAGGGCGCTGATCAGCTTCGCAGTTACTGCGAAGCTGATCTGCGCCTGTGTTTTCGCCTATGCAGATTGTTAGTTTTTCCATGCGGCGGCTCAATTGATTTCTTGCCCCCATGTTTTAGGTGCCGAAGGTCCGTTCCACACCGAAAATAAGCTGAAACCACCAACTAAACAACAGCAACAGGTAGCCGATCACCTGATGGATGACTTTCTTCTATTTCTAAGCTTAAAAGGTTCGTGTATATCTTAAACAATTACGTATACTCCTGTCAATGTTAATTGAAGTATCAAAGATGAATTTAACCGTAGAATCAGCCACCTCTATTCTGAATGTTTTAACCGCCTCACTTATTTTAAGTTACACGATATAGTAATTTTAAGCTTTTTAAACCTAAGTTTCCAATCTATTTTACATGTTCTCTATGAGAGATTTGATACTGTTACCTTGTGATGTCTGGGTCTGAGGCTCCGTTCAATGTTACAATGATTGCAAGCACTTTATTTCAGCAGGAACGTATCAGTATAGAAAAAAGTAGCAAACTATTGAGAAGACGAACCTGAAGACAATGTGGTTTTTAGAACCCTCTATCGCACAATATTATATCTGTTTTGTTCCTATTTCAAGACCTCTTACCTTATTCTATATGATATGGTTAGGTAAATACAATTATATATTATATATGTGAACAAAGTTCGCGGAAAAAAAGTTCGTAAATCATTCTTTGATTTTGTGTTTTCAGATCTAGGCATGTTGGACCAGTGTTTGGGATTCTATAAGAGACGATGACGGGACCCAGAGAATAAACTGGCTCTACCTTATAATTGGGAAATTTTAAAGTTAAATAAATTGAATTAAGCTGATTGGACTGCACCATATGAATTTTGGAATAATTGAGACTGAACATTATAGGACTTAATTTTTTTAATCATATGACGTCGCTGTTTTCAAATGTAATAAAAAGTGTTATGACCACAGTGGGTTAACACCTTTGCGGGAATATGTAACGTCATTGACGACGTCCGTAACAACAGTGTAAATGAGCCACCTCGTGGGAAAACCAACAATGTGGTTTCCGAACAGGTCCGACACAAACCGACCTGTACAAGCACAGAAAACAGCTAGAAGCTTGAAATTTTGGATTTAAGTAGAAGAGGAATTGTACTATCGGAGTAGCGAAAACAAAGGCGCTGATCAGCTTCGCAGTTACTGCGAAGCTGATCTGCGCCTTTGTTTTCGCCTATGCAGATTGTTGGTTTTCCCATGCGGCGGCTCGAATGTGTCTTCTTTCAAGGCGATTTAATTCTAATTTAAAAGTCATATGATAAAACGAATCTTATACTTGTACAGTACATGTACTCATGGTCATTTCATATCAAATACATTAATTTCGCTGAATTGTCGTTTAATAAATTCCATATGAAATGACCACTCGTGTAAGATCCTCTATATACACGTACTGACAAAATCAGTATATGTACTTGGGCGGATGTGGCATATTATAATCATTTCAGACGGTGTATGCTAAGATGAAAAAGTACGCATACATGTTGGAAAATCGTAAGCGGTACATATTTTTGTATACAATTAAAGTTTATCTTGACATGACGTGGTCTATGTTTTGTTTTGTATGGAAAGATGTTGTGCATATCATTATTGTTAAGCTGTTACAATGTTAATTTATAAAAAAAATATTTTCTGTGTAAAGCCTACAACCAAAACCAAATTGAATCTTCTGCTTCAGTTTCAATATAACGACACCAGAGCAACACAGTTCGGTTTCGCTATTGTATGTAAACGAGAATATATCGTAACTAAAAAAAATAAGGAAATAATTTTATTTATGCAAATCAGCTAAAGCAGACCGCCAAACTTCTCGATAAAAAATAAACTCAGAATTTTAATAGAATCGCAGATTGAACGCACGTGTTACTCCTACAACTACATCAATATATTTAGCGGTTCCATTTCGCAAATCACTTTTTGAAACTCTTTATAAAGGAAAAAAAACAACACTATGTTGGTTTGTTACCTGTATGTATTAATGCAGCAAGGGAGTGTTACAGAACTTACTATATACAAATATAAGCCAGATAGGCGTAAGCTTTGACGGCACGATATAGCAGAAGTACATGTACGAAAATATAAAAATGCTGTGTCTTGAGGCAATTTGTATTTAACATGTTATAAATAGTGCGTACAAAAGGACGCTGATCAGCTGCGCAGCAACTGCTCAGTAGGTCAGCGCCTTTCTGTCCACTTTGTGGACCGTGACTCAAATATCCTTTATATACCTACATTCGACATTTCTAACACTTAAGGCCTTCTACTCGGTTAGCGTCAAACCTGACGGTGTGGCGGTGCTAACGAGTACCCACATTTTTTGTTTCGGAAAAAAACCCTAAAATATGTATTCACCTGTATACCCCAATTTCGCAATATAAAAGTGGGGTATAAGGGGGTCTATATTACACGGACATGTTATCCTGATGCCCCTAAGAGAGTTCTTCTCGTAACGCTGATAAAGTGGAGCACAGTGGCGTTTCTTATTTATTTGAGTGTAGTAGGATGCCTTATAAAATTATGTTCCACTCGTGCAGAGCTTTTGTCCCTATGTAGTAGTATATTTATTTATAACATCGTTTATCACATGTATATGTTCTGATTTTAGTTGATGTTCTGAATAAGTATTTCCCAAAATAAAAATATATTTTACATATTTGTCAACGGTGTGTTCGTGCAGCAAGGAATAAGCTCAAAGTGCAATTGTGAATTTCTTTTTCATTACTAAAACTTGCCCATACAAAGTACAGAAAATTTTGTCAGCTTTCAAAATTGAGGCCGATGTGGTTCTAACGAGTACCCACAACATATGTTTTGAAACAAAAATAAGAAAACAATAGGTAAACCCTAGTTTTATTGTATAAAGGGTGTGTACTTTTCATGGACATGTTTTCCTGACGGCTCGTCAGCTTTTCTCCACAGACATTGCATCACGATAGAACATTACGAAAACGCGCGCATATTTTATACACATTTTACCTAAGTTGTAAAAATTGAAAAATTTCATTAGAAAAACTTGATATTTTTTAATATTTTAGCTCAAAACGGATCAAAAATAAGAAAATTAGGTATACCACTGCAAACCCCAGTTTTTCTATATAAAAGTGGGGTTTAAGGAGGTATATATTGTATGGACATGTTTTCCTGATGATGTGTGAAGCTGTACGAATGCATAGAGAACGCAAAACCAGAGCAAGGGCCATTTCGAGATTTTTCAATATTACATGCACTTTTCTCTGATTGCAACCGGCAGCCAGTTTGATGCTGAAATTGGCCTGGTCTGTCGTCAAAACCCCACTAAACACTTGACTGCCTAAAAGTCAAGAAAAAAAAAGGGTTTTCTCATTACTGAGAGACGCTCGACAAAGGCATTGCGAAGACTTAAACGTACTATACATACTCGTGCGTATGCAATGTTGGCATTAGTCGTTGCTGTGCGAACATACCAAACACTTTGAGTTCAAAATTGTTTTACTCCTTTATCTCAAATATTCTTTTTTGTCACTACGATAATGCAAATTTCGGATCTAAATAAAGCAATTTTACTTTTGCTTGAGTTTTTTTTCTATTCGTTTCCTTTTAAATCCTAAGTTGAGTGAGAGATGATGTATCCCCAGTAAGTAAAATGCAAAATATGATAGTAGCTCGAGGAATCTCTGCCTAGACACCGGGCGAGAAACAATTCAAGACGGACTTACATGTAACATTTTTGCATAACGCACGAAAAGCAAGATGGCTAGCTCTTTCTCAGCCAAATAGTCATACAGTTAGTATAAAACATAAACAAAGATGACATCTTAAAAAGGTAAAACAGAAAAAACAAACGTCAAGGAACGGTCAGAAAAGAAATAAAAACAAATATGTAGTGCATTGAACGAGGACCGAACAACTCACTAAATGTTGTTTACCAATGCTGCTAAGGTTAGGGCCCTGTTTTACTTGCCCAGTATCTATATATTACTGATCGTTCCAAGGCGATATTTCTGTTGTGGTTAAAACTGTTTTATGTTTTGATGATGAATGTTTGTGCTGTTTGCGACTGATGTACGTGCTCATATACAGGTACACGCATTTAGTTAAATTGCGGTAACTGAGTGGCCACCTATAAAGAAATTGCTGCTTGCTCGTCTTAAGAGATTATGTTCTCTTTGTATTAATCCCTGATTATCTAGTATCTGGCTTTTTCCTACTTTGGTTTTTAAAGTGGAAATCTATGCCTGATTATTCCAGTATGAAAACGTACATAGAAGGTGCACCAAACACAAAAATCCAACGCGGGAACGTTAAGCAATATGAACCACAACAGAATTGTTACGAAGAGTTAAATATCAAAGTTACATCCTTTGGAAGCAGAGAAAACGTTCAAAGGGAGAAATAGTTTGGAACATATTGTGCAATTTCGGGTAATGAACCTTCATACATGTTAGTGATCTCAAAGACACATGCCTAAACATGCTCAATATGTACTTCCTCACACCTCACATTTATATATAACTGAGGTTTACAATTGCAAGGTATACCTTTTTCTCCAATTTTTGCTCGGTGAGGCGGTTCTTGTGTGCACCCACTATGTATGTTTGGAGCAAAAATAATAAAAAGGTACAAGTAGGCAAAGATCAGGAAAAGGCGCAATCAGAAAAAGATTCCCACTCCAAAAACCGAGGTGGGAAAAAAAACAAACTAACAATCAGGTACTTATACCATGAAACATATCGTAAGCCGAATGAGCAGCTATTTCCCAATAGGTGGCCACTCAGTTACCTTAACTTAACTAAAAATATGGAAACATACATAAGGCGCCAACAGCACAAAAAAATTTTTATACACCAAAACATAAAACAAAAAGAACCACCACAGAAGTATCGACTTGGAACGATCAGTAACACAAAGTTACTGGCGGGCTTAAACCGGTTTTACATGGCCATAACCTCACCCTCAGCTTCTGCAGTGGTTCATAACATTTAGTTAGTTATTCGGTCCTCGTGGTGAATCTCTAACTAGTCAATGAATCATCAAGAACAAACAAATATGTTTTTTTTTATTTATTTATTTTATATTTTTTTATTTTTTTTTACAGCTTTGAGGAAAAGAGTGCATGTGCGTGTTTTCATAATGCCAAGCATATTCAATGCCGATTTGAGGTGTTACCTCTTGTTTGTCATATAATATAATTTTTATTATATTTTCAATATGGCTAATGACCTCTCACTGAAGAGGCAATAACACCCGATCCGCCAGTAATCTTTCTGAACACAAGTTCTACAATTTCCAAATTTCTTAGACAGAGGCTTGAAATACATTTCAATGACCACAGTTTATCGTCATCCCGTAACAATCATTGTCCCGTTTTAACTGTTTCGTTAACTTAACACAGAACCAAAAGCTACCTTTACATTTACTTAAGTTCGCAAAATATATTAAAGTAACATCATAAATTCCCATACAATGCCTACATTTTATAACATCACTTCACTAATGTAACATCATCAATTCCCAAACAATGCCTACATATAACATCACTACACTGAGTTAAACATTAACTGACGATAGGGCATTTTATACATCAACAGAAGAAACGAAAACATACATGTAATTAAAAGCAGTCAAAATGCAACTCTGTTGAAAGAGACGGTAGAATCATATTTCTCTTCATATTGACGTCCAATACTACATGTACAGATCTAATGTTATTGAATATTTTAGTATATTCTAGAAAGCATGAAACTAGTAGAACAAAAAAGCAGGTTTAAATGAACTATCTTTTGTCATAAGTAACTTATTACCAGCGTGGTTCATGATCTCCTACTTCAATGAGAAATAGAACCAAATCCTACAAATGCCACGCTGAAACACAACAAGATTGTTTTCAACCAATCTCAATGGCCAAGAATGACCAAATGTGGTACACACTTCTTGTCGTTCACCGCTGAAATTAAGCTTTTCCAGCTGGTATTTATTGTCGACTTTAGTGCCTATGAAAAGCCCATCACTATCAACTGCCAATCCATAATAGCCTTTTTTTGTGCTGTTGGCGCCTTATGTATGTTTTCATATTTTTAGTTAAGTTAAGGTAACTGAGTGGCCACCTATTGGGAAAATAGCTGCTCATTCGGCTTACGATATGTTTCATGGTATAAGTACCTGACTGTTAGTTTGGTTTTTTCCCACCTCGGTTTTTGGAGTGGGAATCTTTTTTCTGATTGCGCCTTTTCCTGATCTTTGCCTACTTGTACCTTTTCAGCCCCTTGATTCCGATAGTAAAATATAATCCGGCCGTCTAATGTTATTCCGTAACAACCTGTCCAATTGTCCAGCACAAAAATAGTGTTCTTGTCAGCACTGATACCAAGAAACATGGGGGCTTTGAAAAATGTCCCATCATCCTTTAGTATAGTCTTGACAATGTTTTTCATGTTTTTGTCAAGAATACATATCTGCCACTGGCCATTGTGATATATAACACACAGATTGTCCTCACCGTACTTTGTCATTGCATAAATACCATACTTGTTCTTTATTTCACTGACTACCAAGTCGTCATCAATCATGACTTTGAAGACTCTGAGTTTATGAGTTGTAACCAGAGCCTCGGTGTTGTTGTTAATAACAACACTGACTAATTCTTCACCTTTTGTTACAGGTAAGACTTTCTCTGTGACAAAGGTATTGTTCTTATCGTATATCTGAATCTTTTTATTGTTAGTTTCCAGTACAAGCTTTCTCGCGTCTTTTAAGACATCAAATGATCTTACAACTTCATCGCCTTTAACCTCCATCTCTCCAGTATATATTGGCGTTGTGTCGGCGAACACGTCAGTAACCGTAGATATTTCAAACGATATTGTTCCCAAACTCTTGAATATATCAGGCAATTCAACGTTCGGCTCGAAATTTACATTAATGTCATTCATTTCTCTTTTCAAATCAATCAAAATATTACAATACTTGTCTGTATGAATGGTAGCTTTGTTGATTGCAATGAATTTCTCGTTTTCATTCTCCACCGATATTGCTCTTTCAATATCCAAAATTCTTGTACTCAGAGACGATAGAGAAGCCTCACAAAGATTTATCATTTCTTGTACAGTTTTTCTATATTCCTCCATTTTCCGACGAATCTCAGACACTGCATTGGTTTCAAGTTTATCAAGATAAGTATCAATATCTTTCCTTTGTTGTTTTACTTGGTCTATTGCAGCATTTGTTGTGATAGATAGTTTGGAATTTATATCTTCCCCTGCAGCCTTCAAGTCTTTAAAACGTTCAGTGAGGTCTTTTACGCTTTGGGTAATTTTTTCGTCATGAAGTTTACTGTAAATATTTTCAGCGGACTCCTCAATGTCAATAACTGTTTTACAGTACTTATGTTCCATTCTTCCACACGCGATACAAAGTTCAGTCATGTGAGTTTTACAGAAATGTTTAAACTCTTGGCCGTGTTCTCTGCAGCGCACTGCTTGGATACCATCTGAGCCAAAATACATCGATGGAATATTTTGAAATTCGATGTTATTCCTCCATGTGAATCTTCTTCTTGGTGTTTGACCGGAGTCCACTGTACCTTCACCTTCTGCCATTACTGTATTGATAGATAATCCTAAACACTATTCTGTCGAACTATTATGCTGGTTTGGTTCAGAACTTGGCTTTATAAAACACATACTTGACATCCCAATGATATTTTCAAGAGGCTAGCATATCAAGTGTACAATGATTCTCCTAAATCTTCGAACAAGACCAAGTGCGGTTTGTCATGAAATGCTTTGATTGTCATTTCTTCTTTGAGGATATCGCTTCTTGGAGGATATCCTTCTTAGAGGATAAGTTACTGCGACGCTACTTCTTGTTCTTCTGAACTTATGTGCCAATGTTTTGCCCAAGATGATCAATTGAATAGCGCAATATCTTGACATTATCGTTATAATTAAACCTGTGCAAAAGGCAGACACTACTTTGGGGGTTCGAACAGGTCAGACACTAACCGGCTTGTACAGTTACAAGCGACCCTGCTCATGAGGTTAGGTTTCCGACGGTATATCGCGGAATATACTGTCTCAAAGTTTTGATGATATTAGACCTTGCGTTACGTTCTCAAGTGCATTAAAATGTGTTATCTGTGTAGCGAAAGCAAAGGCGCTGATCAGCTGTGAAATATAACTGCACAGTGGATCTGCGCCTTTGTTTTCGCACATGCAGATCGTTTTCTGATACGGCGGCGCATTTGTAAGTTAACTTCCTTGTCAAGACGGATCATCCGTTTAATTTGCAAGTGTTGATAACCTCTCGGAACAAACCACTTACTATAATGGTGACTTGGTTTACAAATCTAAGACATTTATACGAAGGAATGATTTTTCTTTTCAAAAAAGCAATATTTTATATATTTTTATCTGTAGCATTTTAGTTGTCACCATGGCAACCAGGTAAGTGACCAAGCTGTCTGTTTTATTATAAGATATAATAAAACAATAGTCGCTTTATTGGTACAATGCTACAAAATAAACTCATCAGTGACTAGAAGCTGATATAAACTTACCTAACCTCCGCCCCCTCCCCCCATCACAAATGCAAATTTTAGCTTTTTTCCTCCAGTGGTGTTCGATTAATTGCCATGGCAACCGGGTATATGAAAAGGCAAAGCGTTTAATTGTGGAAACGTGTAACTCAATAGTTTCTTTATAAAGTCAGTACTACAGCATACTGGGTTGGGATTTAAGTTCGTAGACTTTCTTTATAAAAGTTGAGACGTCTGCTATATAGAAATTAGAATGATATCATATGAGCTATTAAGCACAGTTCTACTCAATACGGTTTCAGCAAAACAATGAATTAAACACAATGGCCTTCCGTCACCCGGGGCACGCCGTGGAAACTTTGACGTCGAAAGTACGTTAAATTTCAATAAACACCGACATTAAAACGTCTGTTTTTGAACCAAATAACATGCCCTACATTTCGTTATCTGCAACATCTCCATCAGAGATTTGAGCCGCCTCGTGGGAAAACCAACAATGTGGTTTCCGAACATGTCCGACACAAACCGGGCTATACAGTCACAAAAGCAGGCTAGAAGCTTGAAATTTGGGATTTGGATAGTAGAGGAATTGTACTATTCGTTAAGCGGAAACAACGGCGCTGATCAGCTTCGCGGTTACCGCGAAGCTGATCTGCGTCTTTGTTTTCGCATATGCAGATTGTTGGTTTTCCCATGTGGCGGCTCATTTGTCAATTATTATTGTTGAAGTACTGCGATCATCAGAAATATCTGCTACACTCTATTTATATGTATTTTGCATATCCGTGTTTTAAAATAAGAAAGTTGGCCAGGGCGATTGTAAATTAATGGTAGTCGTGTACACATTTCTCACCATGTAAAATTTAATTAAGTGCGTTCATCTGACATTTCACGTGCCTCTTAAATACGATTTCATTTTCTGTTCTACAACTGTACATCAAATCACTATCATTTGGAATGTTACTGTGGGCATTTTTGCTGATCAGACAAGATGGTATTATTGCTCTTGTTTCGACGTTGTCTGTTAAGGCTTCAGTTAAGATTCGCAATACATTTTATCCAAGTCGTTCATATAATGAATAAAAATTTAAACAGAGATAACACTATGATACTACGATGATTGATTCAGATCGATTTTTTGTCTACAATATGGTCATTATTGGTATGTTTTTCAAAGTCTTATAGCTTCAGAATTATTCAAAATGCGACGTGCCCCGGGTAGCGAAACACAGGTTGCTATGGATACCATTTTAATGTTTACTGCGCAAGATGTCTTGCAAAATAACTCAAACTTAAACAAGGAGACTATGCTTCTTTATAATAATGCATCACATATTGGAAATATGCTGTAATATTAAACCAGGAGCAACGTCTACGAACTTAAATCCCAACCCTCGTAAATATCAGTCTACTGAAATTGCAATAAATTGTTCTGAAAACAGCCAAAATGCATTTTCCATATTTTTATCTTTAGTAGTATAAGATGCGTTGTCATGGCAACGTCAAACGCAATGAATTCAATGGTTATCAGGCTGAAAAGGTTCAAACTATGTTAAGTGTTTCTATTTTTATCGTTCATTTCTACATATCAGTAATAACACTTTCATAAAATATTATTTTGAATTAGGCCATTTTTAGAGCAGAATTTGGCGATTTTTATGCAAAATACTAGTTCCCGTTGCCATGGTGACGCGAATTAAAAAAAGTCGAATTAAAACCCTTTTTTCATTGTTTTGTCATTAAAACCTCTCAGAAAACTGAAAATCAGCAAATTCCGTTGACCACCATGTGGAGTCACCAGCTTGATTTTTATCTGAACCAGCACTTAAATGCAATTTGTTTCATGTGTAGAGGTATCGTCATTAATGTTGCACATCAAAACTTAGGTTCATAGAGTTCATGTTTTTTTTTTTTTTTTTTTTTTTTTTTTTTTTTTTTTTTTTTTTTTTTTTTTTTTAAGAGGGAGTTTTATTGTTTACCAGCTATGGTCATAGCGAACATTTAACAAATGTGGGGTTGATAATTTCACATGATCGTCCATCCCTTCGAACCAAGGCGATGCAGTTCTAACGTGAACCCAAAATCTATACAGTATGTTGAGCAAAAACATTAAAAATGTCATTTTTACTTCAATGAAATCGTCATTGTTACAGCTAAAAGAATCTCTCTGTATATTGCATGGGCGTGTTTTCGGAATGAAGTTAACGCTCGGATTATTAACGACGGCTGGTTTTGCTTAACTGGGAAGAAATCTAACATTTTTTATGAAAATGTTTCTTTTTGTCAAATCATGAAAACTTGACCGTGTAATGTACACCCCCTTATACCCCACTTTTATATAAAAACAAATCTGGGGAACACAGGGGTATACCTATTGTTCTTATTTTTGCTCAAAACATTGATTGTGGGTAACGAGTACCCACAATTTATGTTTTGGATCAAAAATATGAAAAATAGATATTTCTTTCCCACCTTGTGTCTATGTTGGGACTTTGAATTTAATTGCATCGATTCTTGGTCCCTCTATTCTTACTATACCCCTGCATACCCCAGTTTTGCTGTATAAAAGTAGGGTTAATGGGGGTATACATTACACGGGCATGTTTACGTGATGAATCCTGGAAATAAAGTAGCTAACCAGATCTTTAGCTTGCATTACTATGTCTGTAGCTCATATGACATAAGTTAAGCAGAAAGAGAAATAATCACTTAAGTCCAAATGAGATCCTACTGAAACGATTCTATACCTTGATATTGCATGTTTGGCTATGATATAAGCTCACACTGGCATTCGAATTTCTCGCGGCTGTTTTGCGAATGTTGTCGCGGACCTTTCGCACGACATTCGTGCGAGTGTCGCGAGAATTTTCTTGTGTCGTAAACTAGTTGCGAAGGTTTTAAACATGTTTAAAAATTTTGTGCGATTTTTTTGCCAAAATATGCCGCAAGACTGTCGCGCGACTGTCGTGCTATAGTCGTACGACGTTCAAGCGAGTATCGCAAACCTGTCGCCGCGAAATGTTGGGGAATTTACAATGCAAACAAATCGCGACACTCATACGAATGTCATACGACAGTCGCGCGACAGTCTTTAGAAAACATGCGAACAACTCGCGCCTATCTGGTGAGAAAATAAAACTAAGCGATATTCGAACGTATGTCGTGCGAAACTCGCACGAATGTCTCGCGCCTGTCGTACAAATGAAAATGAAACTAAAGCTACATTAGTGGGATAGTCGTGAGACACCCTCACGAATGTCTTGCGACTGTCATACGACAGTCGCGCGACCATCACGAGATATGTTTTCAAAATTAGACCGAAATTCGCGAATTCGTCGCATAAATGTCCATTCAGTGAGACTGGAACGTGAAAGTTGTGTTTATATAGTAAATATGTGCCGCGAAAAAGTCGCGATCTAGTCTCCAGTTGTCGCATTCCAGTGAGATACGGGTTATACCCTACATGAAAGAAACGAAATGGTGTGATTTTTTCATTAGGTTCTTTATAAATCGCTAAAATTCAAAACTTCATGAAATTTCTAATTCTGATCAAATCTTGCTACCAATATGATGAAGAAAATATATTTCTGCATCTATGACTTGATTATTTATAAACAGAAATTTCGGGTAATATGTGTTTCATTAAATTATTGTCAGGTGCAAAAAAAAAACAGAGGACCAATGGTCCTATAAACGCTCACCTGAGATCTGGGATATGTGACTTAAATTGACCTTGCCATAAAATGGGTCAAGGTCATCCCAGGGTCATGATCTATATAAACTTCATAAAGCTCTATTGCCTGATGCTTCATGCCAAGTTTCAAAATCATAGGCCTTCTGGTTCTGGAGAAACAGATTTTTGCTATTTATAGCCATGGCAGCCATCTTGGTCATGTGACCTTGACCTTTTATATAAATTTTCATTCCCTCTTCCTAACAATGCTCCACTTAAAGTTTGGCTTTTATTGGTCTAGCGGTTTCAGAGAAGTAGATGTTTGAATATTATGGTCATACACATGTATATAGTCCCAGGGCAGGGGCAGACAACCTCCTGGGGTCAAATTGTTTTCCATAAACATAAATTTTCTGTCCATTTGCATACCCCCAGCAAGTTTCCCCCATTTAATTCCATTTTTCTATTTTTTCCCATTCGAATGCATTAGTGAACTAAGTTGACCTTGCCGTTAAATAGGTCAAGGTCATCCCAGGGTCATGATTTATCTAACTTTGTAGAGCTCCATTGCCTGCTGCCTCATGCCGAGTTTCAAAATCATAGGCCTTCTGGTTCTGGAATAGAAGATTTTCAAAGGTTTTTTGCTATTTATAGCCATATTTTGCTATTTATGGTCATGTGACCTTGACCATTTATACAAACTTTAATTCCCTCTTTCTAAGGATGTTCCACATAAAGTTTGGCTTTGATTGGCCAAGCGGTTTCAGAGAAGAAGATGTTTGAATATTATGGTCATATACATAAATTATAGCCCCGGGGCAGGGGCAGACAACCCCCTGGGCCCAAAATATTTTCATAAACATAAATTTTCTGTCCATTTGCTCATTCTTAGCAAGTTTTCTGCCATTAAATGAAATTTTCCTATTTTCCCATACAAATGCATGGATGACCTAAGTTGACCTTGCCGTAAAAAAGGTCAAGGTCATCCCATGGTCATGATTTATATAAACTTTGTAGAGCTCCATTGCCTGATGCTTCACACCAAGTTTCAAAATCATTGGCCTTCTGATTCTGGGGAAGAAGATTTTTAAAGTTTTTTTTCTATTTATAGCCAAGGCGGCCATCTTGGTCATGTGACCTTGACCATTTATATACATTTTCTTTTCCCCCTTCCCAAGGATGCTTCATATGAAGTTTGGCTTTGATTGGCCAAGCGGTTTCATGGGAGAAGATGTTTCATTATTATGGAAATATACATGTATATAGCCCCAGGGCAGGGGCAGACAACCCCTCAGGGGCTAAAATTTTCCATTAACATTAATCTTCTTTCCATTTGCCTATTCCCTGTAAGTTTTACCTATTAAATAGCATTTTACCATTTTTTCACATTCAAATGCATTGGCGGCCTAAGTTGACCTTGTCGTAAAATAGGTCAAGGTCATCCTAGGGTCATGATTTATATAAACTATGATGGGCCCGCGATGCTACATACCAAGTTTCGTGGAAATCGGCCCACTGGTTCTGGAGAAGAATATTTTAAAGGTTTTTGCTATTTATATCCATAGCGGCCATCTTGGTCATGTGACCTGGACCATTTATATAAACTTTTTTTCTCCCTTCCTAAGGATGCTCCACATGAAGTTTGGCTTTGATTGGCCAAGCGGTTTCAGAGGAGAAGATCTTTGAAATTGTGAACGACGGACGGACGTTTCGGCTCAGGTGAGCTAAAAACGCATTAATTTGCTTGATCGCTACAGTCATAAAACGAAGCCTAAAACATTTCATGGTTTATACGGTTTATCTTCAGTATGCATTTTGTTTAAAAGGTGGTTCAAACAAGAGCTGGCAATCTCTAAGAGCCCACGTTTGAACAAAATGAGGATAAAAGGTAGAGAGAGTCTGGGGTTCTTAAAATTTACCCAAAAGGTTGCAAACATCTTAAAGTAAATACCAAAGAGAGTATGAAAATCGGTGGAATCTTTTTATGTGACTTTAACATTTAATTAACTCACACCTGGTTGATGGCCAATATTTTAAGCAAAGTATTGGCCCCTTGCAGTGTATGACCGATGAAATGGTATACATTATTTTTTGTTGATTCTTAGGAGCTTTATGAAAAAGTGATTAATTTCACCATTGCGTTTCTTATTTTGTCGGGTATATAAGAAACTAGTTTCCAATATTTCTTTACCAATCTTTAGCTATATGGGAAGATCAACGCATCTAGTATTTAAACACCATTGAAAAGATAAAAGTAAGCACTTATCAGGAACTGGTGCAATGATGAGCCAAAATCCAACCCTGAAATCCCAGGGTGGGGAAGCAAATTGACAACATAGGTTCTAACAAGAAAAGAATATTTCGTAAGCTGAATGAGCAGTTATTTCCCTGCAGGTGGCCACTCAGTCACCGATACTTAACTAATTTTATGACAACGCACATAAAATGCCAACACCAAATATATTTGACACCAAACCATTATACAAATATACTCAGTACAAAATGAAACGCAAAGTTTTGATTTTTATTTTTTCGCGTAAGTATAATATATTGTCAAAAAAGGTACAAGTAGGCAAAGATCAGGACAAGGCGCAATCAGAAAAAAGATTCCCACTCCAAAAACCGAGGTGGGAAAAAACCAAACTAACAATCACGTACTTATACCATGAAACATATCGTAAGCCGAATGAGCAGCTATTTTCCCAATAGGTGGCCACTCAGTTACCTTAACTTAACTAAAAAATATGAAAACATACATAAGGCGCCAACAGCACAAAAAATTTTGGAAACACCAAGACATATAACAAAAAGAAGCACCACAGAGGTATCGACTTGGAACGGTCAGTAACACAAAAAGGTACAAGTAGGCAAAGATCAGGAAAAGGCGCAATCAGAAAAAGATTCCCACTCCAAAAACCGAGGTGGGAAAAAACCAAACTAACAATCAGGTACTTATACCATGAAACATATCGTAAGCCGAATGAGCAGCTATTTTCCCAATAGGTGGCCACTCAGTTACCTTAACTTAACTAAAAATATGAAAACATACATAAGGCGCCAACAGCACAAAAAATTTTAAACACCAAGACATAAAACAAAAAGAACCACTACAGAAGTATCGACTTGGAACGATCAGTAACACAAAGTTACTGGCGGGCTTAAACCGGTTTTACAGGTACCTAACCTCACCCTCAGCTTCTGCATTTGTTCACAACATTTAGTTAGTTCTTCGGTCCTCGTGGTGAATCTCTAACTAGTCAATGAATCATCAAGAACAAACAAATAAATCATGATAAACATCCTGATGAATCAAAAACCAGGACTCACAGATTGAGTAAGCTGCCCGACGATGGAGATCCCTGGGCGCCGAATAACCTACTAACTCCGGAGCAAAAGAAAAACACCAGTTGGACCCCGGTGGGCCAAGCAACAGACAAGAAGCTCCGGCCCCAACCAACTAAAATGAATAGCTAAAAGTTACTGGCGGGCTTAAACCGGTTTTACAGGTACCTAACCTCACCCTCAGCTTCTGCAGTGGTTCATAACATTTAGTTAGTTCTTCTGTCCTCGTGGTGAATCTCTAACTAGTCAATGAATCATCAAGAACAAACAAATAAATCATGATAAACTTCTAAGTCTAAGTGATTGTAAGGATTTGTCATTCATATGAGAGTTTCACAACTGAGTTTCGTTGCGATATAAAAGCGGGTGTAATTTTTAGGTGAAAACTTGTGAAATCAACATTTTTCTCCAAAAACACAATTGAGAGAATGATTAAATAAAATTTTGCTTCGAGAATGATCATTGTGGTCCAGCAAATCATAAAATCACAAAATTAATTGAAGTTCTTTAAAAGAAACATATTGCTGGGATTTGTAAAAATGCATTTTATGAAAAATAATTTTATGAATAACAAGCTCTTTCGTAATTCGGCATTTTGATATCGTTTTCGGTAAATGATGTCCCTCCTTCGATTAAATAATGTTAGTTAACATAAATGTGACTCTCTTAAAACTTAACCTTAGTTAAAATTTCTGGTCGTTTTTCAGAACTTCCGGTTCATTAAAACAGCTTCTTTTGGTAATAAAGACAAGGTTAAGACAATGATTTCGAATTTGAAAGCATAAAAGTTTAATACAGTATTCGACACCAATTTAACATAATTTGCAATTTGCTAGTCCACCCGAATTAATTTTTAGATGTTCTTAAAATTTTGCCAATTTTGGTCAAAATTTAAGGTGCGTTACATTTCATGAACAGTATACAGCTATGTTTTAGACAGTTGTTTTTTCTTCTGAAAGAAGTGTTAACTCATATTCGCAGCCAAGCCAAATTTTTACTTATGACACACATTTTTAAAGTGTGCCAGATTGACCATCGTTTCGAGCATTTTGGACACTTATTCATGTTGTTGACTATAGCAGCCAAAGATAGCCATAGTGACTCACAAACTCAATTTTGATTTATGAAAGGCAATCATAAACTGATGAAATATCGATTTAAGGCAAAACAGTGAACAGAAGAGGTTTTTAAAGTGGTAAAAAAGAGTATTCATCACCATAGATTCTTGCGACTTTTTGTTAATGGGTACTCTTTATTGACGCCAAAAAACATAATGTTTCCGTGTTCGAAAAAATATGGAATTCAGTCTGCGGGTAGGAGACATGTCTTTCTTTGTTTTCTGTAAATTTGAAATTGTTATCTTTAAAATTGTACAAGTTATGACAGAAAATATACCTTTTGCGTTTCTTTCTTTACTGAGTATAGAACCAAATCAGAAGTATAGCTTTGGAACGGCCAGTAATATAAGATAACAGGGGAAGTGGTGGGTTAACCGGGTTAAGGGATCACAACCTCTCCTTTAGCTGAAAAACCGCTCTTGGCTTCGTTTAACCAGGCGAGTATCAACATGAGCCAGTGGTAAAAAGGTACAAGTAAGCAGTGATCAGGAAGCGGCGCAATCAGAAAGAAATTCCTACTCCGAAAACAGAGGTGGAAAAAAACTAAATTGACAATTAGGTACTAATACTTAGAAAACATAACGTAAGCCGAGTGAGCAGCTATTTCTTAATTGGCGGCTACTCAGTTAGCCGAACTTAACTAAAACTATGAAAATCAACTCCAAAAAAAAAAAAAAAAAAAAAAAAAAAAAAAAAAAAAAAAAAAAAAAAAAAAAAAAACAACACAGCAAAAGTATCGCATTGGAACGATCAGTTGTTTTGTCCAGGTATGGTAAAACACGGTCATTCTCCTCCGCATGTAGTATTAGGCTGCGGTCACATAGGAGTAGGCTATTCGGGTATACGATGTACGTTTTTGAGGGCACGCGAATACTTGAAATCAAACATTATGATTTCCTTCCTAACCCGAGATAGATTTGTACACCATACACTGAGATACAAACGTGTTTTAATGGGGATGTCTCAAAATAAAATTCCAATCTTCTATACATGTGCATCCGTTTTTAGTTGTTGATCAGACCGAGCTAACCAGTCAAGTCTGATAGGTTCTTTTTAATAAAAAGTATGTGCGCTAATCGGCTAAGCGATCACACCAATACTGATCTGTGCACTGACAGAAAAAAGCAGGTTACCTCATGACATTTCTTGTCTATTCGTACATAGTTAAATTGTACATCGTATTCTTATAATTGGCCGCGATGCAAGAAATCTTACTTTTGTCAGAATTAAGACGTAAACGGACAACAGTTATGCCATGTTAGTTAGCCGCGCTGTTCTCTGGCAAGCCTTCCGGAACCAACTGGTGCTCTGTGCACATTTCTTTATCATAAAGTTAAGAAATAGCTGCTCACTCGGCTTACGCTATGTTTTCTAAGTATTAGTTTTTTCCACATCTGTTTTCGGAGTAGGAATTTCTTTCTGATTGCGCCCAGGAAGCAGTGGTTTTGTCTCGGCATGACACAACTGTTGACAGGGATATTAAACCACAATACACCCCGTGGCCTAGCGGTTGAGAGCGCTGTTTCTTAATCACTCGATCATCTCACCGCTAAGTCTGGTGTGAGTTCGAGCCCCGCTCTGGCAACATGTGAGACAAGCCGTTCTGCTTGCGGGTGTGCCAGTTGGTTTTTACTGATTGGCCCGTCTCATATGAGCTGAAATAATCTTGAAAGGGACGTACAACTGAATAAAAAAAAGAAAAAAAAAAACAGCAGATGACGGAGAATGTCCGTTATCATGTAGAAATGTTCTTATGAATACATGCTTCATGAACTTGAGAAATGTGCCGAACGTGGTCATCACTCTCGGACTTGCTTCAATACGAGCCACACACTCGGCCGATCTCGCAACCGAACTAGGTTTTGGAGTTATATCATTTAACGCAAAAAGCGGGCGCGATAGCTTGAGAGAATAAAATGCATGAGCACAGAAAATTATTACACTGTACGCGGATAATTTCCGAGCTGAACACTTTTTGGAGTGTTTTAAACGCGTGCACAGTGGAAAGGCAACATTTACTTTATTTTAGCACTCTTTAAGGGGTGCTCACACTACAGTGTATAGCGCCAACGTATGCCGACGTATGAGATATTTTTTCCATACGTTGGTGTACGTTGCATACGTTCGGCATAAGTTTTGCATAAGTTATGGGTACGCTACAATACGCTGGCATACGTTGTCATATGTCGTGTACGCCCAGAATTTTGTGCATGCACAAAATTTCCAACGTATGCCGACGTACACGTAATGCGTTACTCATAAGTTAGGCGTACGCAACAAATCTCTAATCTTAGCTGTGGCATCTGTCTGTGAAAATAACCATGCTGAAACTTTCTGGCTACCTCCAACCATGGCCAGACCCAAAGCATTCTTTGCGCCCTGCTCCATCTGTGTCTTTACAGAACTATGCTGGCAGCATAAGCAGCAATTTGTATCTGCTGCGCCTGCATATATACAAGTAATAAACCAGCTTGTTGTTCGATAGACACTGTGAAAGAAATCCTTATACATGCATGTGCATCTAATTTTAATAGTGTTTTGTTTGCTTTTGTCATGTTTAAAATTTGCATATTTTTTTCATCTATTTTCATCAGAAAAAAACACCATCGGACGCGGTAAGTGATAGCGCAACGCGAGCGCAATAAACGCCGTGACAGCGCCTCTCGAATGCCGTGACAACGCCTATCAAACGCCACGGGAAAACAGTAAGATAAATGACACACCGTGAAAACGTCGAATCGGCGCGGTGTAGACGCCTTGAGATCGTGATGGACGCCGTGCCATCTCTGTGCAAACGCCATAGGCTACCATGGCGTTTGCACTATGATCTCACTGCGTGCCCGCGGAGCTCATGGCGCGTTGATGAAGTTCTAACCGCGTTGCCACGGCGTTCCCAGGGCGTTCATACGGCGCCCCTATCATGACGGTAAGCGACGGCAATTGTTTGAGTATGTCCAAACGGAACGCCGACCCTTGGCGTTCTAGTATTTCCAACGGCGTATGCTGGCGATGCCACAATGTTGCTACGGCGTTGGTGGCGTTCGTACCGTGTTTATCGCGGCGTTCTGCATTTTTTCTAGAAATCCGTAATAGAGCCGTCCTGGTGTGACAGGATTCCATGTTAATGATAACTTTCAGGTCCGACATGATCTTGGCTGTACGCGGTGGTCGTAAAGCAAGAAAACAAACAAACAAACAAACACACAAACGAACCGTGCGCACAGACACACATTAAATTTACAAATGAATAGTTGGATAAACGAAAGTGTTCTAAAAGTACGTCAATGCAATGAAATATCGTGAGATAATCCTTTTTTGTCAATGTATGGTGTATTTACATCTCAGAGTACATCTCAGATTAGGCAAGAAATGTCTTATACCGGGTCGCATAGGAGGACACTATTCGAAAAGTTCGTATAGGCGCGTATAGGTGCGTATAGTATAGTATAGTGGGAATCGAACATGTTCGATTTTCGTATAGCGTATAGTGGTTTTGCTGGTCTGAATTTTGTATTTACACGAGTTTTAGAGCGTTTTGCTAGAAAACTAAGTTAAAACAATTTTTAACTTCTGGATTTGATAGAGTGGACCTTCAAAAGGGCATTAAAAAACTATGGTTCACTTTATTTGGCATGTAATGACAGAAAGGCTTTTTTCACTTCCTCTGACCAAAGTCGGTATACACCTTGGTCATGTCAGAATGTGTGCGACGCCTTATCCTATCTCCTGGATAATATTTATATTAGATTTGGGACCAAGTTATAGAGACAAATTGTTGGAATTCCGATGGGTACAAATTGCGCACCTCTCGTAGCTGATTGATTTTTATACTGCTACGAAAGAGATTTCATGGATTCTCTTAACCATGATAATCAAGCTGATGTTATCGAGGCTTTTAATTCCACTTCTAGGTACCTTGATGACCTTTTGAACATTGACAACCCTTATTTTGAAGGTATGGTCAATCAAATTTATCCATCTGAACTACACTTGAACAAAGCCAATATCTCGGATACCGAAGCCCCCTTTTTAGATCTACATCTTTCTGTTGCAAATGGATTTGTTTCTTCTAAAATTTATGATAAGCGCGATTACTTTGATTTTGATCTAGTAAATTTTCCGTTTTTGGATGGTGACGTTCCTCGTCGTGCTTCTTATGGTGTATACATTTCGCAACTTACTAGGTTTGCTAGAGTCTGCAATCATGTTACAGACTTCAACGCTCGAAATAAATGTTTAACGGCCAAACTTCTCCAACAGGGCTATCGGTATCATAAACTTCGAAAAAACCTTTTCTAAATTTTATCGTAGACACTATGAATTGATTTCCAAATATAATGTTGGGTTAAAGACGCTTTTAAGAGAGGGCCTTTCGGAACCAGAATTTTATGGTGACTTGGTTTACAAATTTAAGAAACTTATAGGAAGTAATGATTTTTCTTTTCAGTTTAGAAAAATCATAACACGTTAAAGACGTATAAGTTATAACTTGAATGTTATGCGACAGTCTGCATGCTTAGTTTTTAACCCAATCACAGTTGATAACTATGCTGCCTTCTTTAATTGCACGCCGGTGGGTCGGGCGTCAGACTCTATGATGGCCCCGACTTAAAGCTATTCATTTTAGTTGGTTGGTGCCGGAGCTTCTTGTCTGTTGCTTGGCCCACCGGGGTCCAACTGATGTTTTTCTTTTTCTCCGGAGTTAGTAAGTTATTCGGCGCCCAGGGATCTCCATCGTCGGGCAGCTTACTCAATCTGTGAGTCCTGGTTTTTGATTCATCAGGATGTTTATCATGATTTATTTGTTTGTTCTTGATGATTCATTGACTAGTTAGAGATTCACCACGAGGACCGAAGAACTAACTAAATGTTATGAACCACTGCAGAAGCTGAGGGTGAGGTTATGGCCATGTAAAATCGATTTAAACCCGCCAGTAACTTTGTGTTACTGATCGTTCCAAGTCGATACTTCTGTGGTGGTTCTTTTTTGTTTTATGTCTTGGTGTTGAAAATATTTTTGTGCTGTTGGCGCCTTATGTATGTTTTCATATTTTTAGTTAAGTTAAGGTAACTGAGTGGCCATCTATTGGGAAAATAGCTGCTCATTCGGCTTACGAAATGTTTTCATGGTATAAGTACCTGATTGTTAGTTTGTTTTTTTCCCACCTCGGTTTTTGGAGTGGGAATCTTTTTCTGATTGCGCCTTTTCCTGATCTTTGCCTACTTGTACCTTTTTACACAATAAAAGGATGTATTTGAATCCTCATAAATGTAAAACACCGAATTTGCAACTTTTTTCATACTCACGAAAAGAGCACACTGACAGCACGTGCTTCTTCTATGTGAACCGCCGTGTCCGTATAGCGAATACCGAATAGCGTATAGCGAATACCATATACCGTATATTTCTATGTGAACGCAGACTAGGGGACTCAATCTGTACATCGTGTATATAAATCATGGCATTGGAATAAAGGCTTTTGTTGTCTCGACCCAACATATATGACTATATATACATGTATATAAATCATTAATTATAATAGTCTTTCAATCAAAACACTTAACTTGCGTGCACTAGAAAATCAGACCAGCATATTCAGTTGTCACACGGTAAACGCTGAACGAAAATCAGATTCCCACTTTGCTATACTATACGCACCTATACGCGCCTATACGACCTTTTCGAATAGTACCCTCTTATGTGACCCGGTACTAGGAAATCCTAGTGTTTGGTTTCAGCTATTTGCATGCCCTCAAAAACGTGCACCGTATACTCGAATAGTCTACCCTATGCGAATGCAGCCTAATTAATGAACGCATTGTATACACTTTTGGTTTCTCTCCAGAATGAACATATTTTAGAATTATGTCTCTATCCTGTATGAATAATATCAGCTTCTTCCCACGATGAATTCACAGGCTTAGTTTCTGCGGTCGTTTCTCATTGCACCATTTCCTGATCATTGCCTACTTTTAGCTTTTGACATATATTTAACCAACGAAGGCGACCAACAATATGCTGCTTTAGTTTTGCGGGATCTATGGTCCTCTAATTAACATTTGAGCCGCCTCGTGGGAAAACCAACAATCTGCATAGGCGAAAACAAAGACGCAGATCAGCTTCGCGGTAACCGCGAAGCTGATCAGCGCCTTTGTTTTCGCTACTCGGATAGTACAATTCCTCTTCTACATAAATCCAAAGTTTCAAGATTCTAGCTCCTTTCTGTGACTGTACAGGTCGGTTTATGTCGGACCTGGTCGGAAACCACATCGTTGGTTTTCCCACGAGGCGGCTCAATTTTGTTAGACATGAATGAGGTGGTACATACATATAATGCCATTCTGTAAACATGTCGTGGCAAAGGATATTTTTGTTCAGCGTCCCGTTATCTTAACTATTCAGTAAAACTGGACAATGTGGAGGTAAAACTGTAAACTATAGCGTAAAAAGGTACAATTAGCACTATTGACAATCACGTGGCAGGTGTTGTTTACATACAAACCGTGACACACACTGCAATTGAGACAGGTTGAGGTTAAATATTCCAGTTTTCTCCTATAGCGTGTACTCTACTGAAAAATAGATGGGTGCAGTCCATGCAGATATTGAGCACTTATTGAAAAAAGTAACATAAGGAAAAAAGTACAAGTAGGCAAAGATCAGGAAAAGGCGCAATCAGAAAAAGACTCCCACTCCAAAAACCAAGGTGGGAAAAAAACAAACTAACAATCAGGCACTTATACCATGAAAACATTTCGTAAGCCGAATGAGCAGCTATTTTCCCAATAGGTGGCCACTCAGTTACCTTAACTTAACTAAAAATATGCAAACACACATAAGGCGCCAACAGCACAAATCACGGTTATTTTGTTTTCGCAAACACTTCAATGTTATTGTGTTGGAAGCACTATATGTACATGGGGAGGAAGTGTTTGCGAAAACGAAATAACCAGGATTTCTTATGTTACTTTCATTTAATAAATGTTCAATTTCTGCATTGACTGCGCCTATCAGTCAATGGAGTAAATGGTATAGGAGAAAACTCGAATTTTTCATCTCAACTTCGTGCAGAATTGGATTATGCGTCACCCCCTCCATACCACGTGTTTATCAGCTGTGAGTAGGCAACGATCAGGAAAAGGTGCAATCAGAAAGAGAATCCTTCTCCGAAAACCGAGGTGGGAAAAAACTAAATTAACAATCAGGCACTTATACCATGAAAACATATTGTGAGCCGAATGAACAGCTATTTTCCAAGTAGGTGGTCACTCGGTTACAGGTGCAAACAGCACAAAAAGTCTTAACACCAAGACATAAAACAATAAGAACCACCACAGAAATATCGCATTGGAACGATCAGAAATATAAAATTACTGGCCGGCTTTAATCGATTTTACAGGCACCTAACCGCGCCCTCAGCTTCTGTAGTGGTTCTATACACAAATATAAACAAGAAATAAGGAAATTATGTTATGAAACTTATACATAGGTACCAACATGAAACACGTATAACGGAAATCAGGGTGAGCAGCTATTGAAGGTAAGGTGGTCATAGTACTAGCTTGGACAGAACAAGTAAAATGCAGAGTGAACAATAAATTTATATTCGGGTGGTCACAAGTTATGCAAGTTGAACATTAAACTCATACATGGAATAACTTGGATAAATGTGAACCACAGCATCAGTACCGCCTTGCAATGGTCAGTTATAAATAATTAGGGGTGGGGGGCTTAAATCGATATAACATGTACCTAACCTCACCCTCAGCTTCTGCAGTGGTTCTCAGCATTTAGTTAGTTATTCGGTCCTCGTGGTGATTCTCTAACTAGTCAAAGAATCATCAAAGACAAACAAATAAATCCAGATAACCACCATTATGAATCAGAAACGAGGACTCACAGATTAAGTAAGCTGCCCTATGATGGAGATCCCTGGACGCCAAAATACTTACTAACTCCGGAGCAAAAGAAAAACACTAGATAAACCTTGGTGGGCCAAGCAAGAGACAAGAAGCTCCGGTCCCAACCAACTAAAATGAATAGCTTTAAGTGGGGGCCATTAGAGAGTCTGACGCCCGGCCCACCGGCGTGCAATTAAAGAAGGCAACATAGTTATCAACCATGATAGGGTTAAAAACTAAGCATGCAGACAGTTGCATAATATTTAAGTTATATCATATACGTCTATAAAAAGTAATGATTTTTCTGAACTTAAAAGAAAAAATATTCCTTCCTATAAGTTTCTTAAATTTGTGAACCAAGTCACCATAAAATTATGGTTCCGAAAGGCCCTCACGTAAAAGGGTCTTTAGCCCAACATTAAATTTGGAAATCAATTCATAGCGTCTGCAATAGGAAAGTACAAACTGATTGCAAGTAATCCCTGAGGTTGGACAATAAGAGCATTAAATTGATGAAACTTTTGGGGCCACCACAGGACACAACCATGATGATAACTATGATATAAAGAGGTAAAGCCCAGCATAAACTTACCGTACCGCTCTTTCAAATATTATATGATGAAGCTCAGTGGTCTTATTTTGATTTACATTATGAAAACACGTCCATGCAATGTACAGTTATTTTTTTTCAGCTGAAAACATATTTTTCGTTGCCAAAAACAAGCAGATTGCAGGCACGCCAAGGCTGTTCTAATGAGTACGTGTACCCACGTTATGTTTTGGAACACTGAAAAATGAGAATAACATACCCTCGAAACGCCCATTTTTACTATCGAAAAGCAAGATATATTGGGTATCTATTCAATGGATATGTTAACATGATAGGATGTACGTGGACAATACGTTGTATTAGCACTACAGTACTCCTTCAGATACATTTTAAGTAAAGTACAGCATTTCACGGGACTATAAGTATCACTTTTAGAAACGTGTATTAATCCAATCAATTGAATATTATTTACTGCCCAATTAAATGGCAATTCAAGCAACTCAGTTCACCTGCAGATATTCTTATTCAGGAAGTTGAGCATCTCAGCAAATGCCTAAATCATATTTATTGACAACATTTGTCTATTTCGATTGCATGATGTCGGGTTATCAAAATGGATAATAATTATCTGATACTATGAAAACGCTTTTATAATTCTTCTCAAATGATTATAATTCTACCATTTAAAATAGGAACGATTCGGCTATCACGGTAATTACTGCTTTAAGCACCAACAGATAATTATGGGTGGCTGCTGGAGTATCACGACTATATAAACTGAGAGAAAGTAAAAACTAAAGTTTACCACATTGCTTATTTTTGTCTTAATTTTGGATTTATTCTCTAAATACAACCAGTTGGTGTAATATATATATATATATATATATATATATATATATATATATATATATATATATATATATATATATATATATATATATATATATATATATATATATATATATATATATATATATATATTTACTATTGGAAACATGTTAAAACGATCTGTCTTGCTACTTTTGTGTTACCTTTACATCATAATGCGCATGCCAATGTAAACCATGATTAGTGCCGTTGTCGCTGAAGTAATATTAGGAACATTAACGTCTAGGGTCAAAGTTGTAAGGTTAGGTTAAAAATATTAACTTTTTTGTCTGTACAAAACGTTAAGTTAGATTCTCAACGTCAAACATGAAAGTAATTTGAGACGTGTACTTAAATCAGAAAAAAAGGTTTTATGAACCACTGCAGAAGCTGAGGGTGAGGTTATGGCCATGTAAAATCGATTTAAACCCGCCAGTAACTTTGTGTTACTGATCGTTCCAAGTCGATACTTCTGTGGTGGTTCTTTTTGTTTCATGTCTTGGTGTTTAAAATATTTTGTGCTGTTGGCGCCTTATGTATGTTTTCATATTTGTAGTTAAGGTAACTGAGTGGCCACCTATTGGGAATATGTTTCATGGTATAAGTACCTGATTATTAGTTTGGTTTTTTCCCACCTCGGTTTTTGGAGTGGGAATCTTTCTCTGATTGCGCCTTTTCCTGATCTTTGCCTACTTGTACCTTTTTAAGAAAGAATGATTACCATTGGTGTCTATGGGAACCAAGAACCAAGATGAGGCATTTGGTTTCGCGACATTGAAATTCCCAGTCCGTTTTGGGCCTTCACAATTTTCACCTTCAGGCGTCGCGTCTACATCCGGAATGCAGTTCTTTCATTAGAATCAGACAAACACATTTATCATTAAACATTTCAAAGAGACTCGATTTTCGTTGGCAGTTTTGAAGTATAGTAGTGGACATTGGCCTTGGTTTTCGACAAGATACTAAATGATGTACATGACATCAATGAAAGCCATAAAATATATCATATGTTCAGCATTAATTTTCTGGGAAACCCTCCTGTGGTTTATATTTAGTTATGTCACCATAGTGATATGCTAGGACATAATTTCCTGCGATGTTGTTAATGTATTTTGAACACGGAGGACGACGCACACTGAGCCTCGTAATTATGAAACCTAGTTTATGCTTCCGCACCCAAAACATACACAAAATAACTTCGCAAATGCACAGCCTGAAAAGTTCCGGTATTAACCAATGTCTAATTTTTGGCTTATGGAATGTTAATATTTGACAGATCGAGTCTTTAAGGCTAATCTGCTACTGCGCCAGTTGTTTTAATGATATTGGAAGCAAGATTTAAGGCGCATTGACACAGACAAGGCTCCATAGAATGGTAAGCGATATTGACATAGCCAACAATACCCTTGATATATGGTCTGTAATTAATAATCCCTATGAAAACGCCAACTGTGTTATAATTATTATTTTTCTGCTCAACTGCTAATGTACCAATAATATCAGCAATTCTTTAGATGATACATAGCTCATGCTGAGAAATCTTCGATTTCTACAGAGAATTTCTTTATGGTCTAACTACTTCGAATAATTGTGAAAATATCAACATCGACGCCTTTGCAGTTTTAGTATGTGGGAGATACGAATGCACGAATGTGTGGGAGAAACGAATGCACGAATTGGCATAAGAAAAACTGTCCGTCAAATGTATACTTTTGTATAGTAAAACTGGGGTATGCCTATAAAGATAAGCAAATATAAGAAAAATACATGTATCAAACATTTCTACTGACGATTTTCAATTTTTACAATTTAGGAAAAATCTATATAATAACATAAACGTTTTTTTTTTCGTAAACTCTAGGTTTATAATCCAAATATCGAAATAGGTTCCTTGACTAAGTACAATGTATGCATTTGGCTTGACTGTCACCCTAAGTGAATGTACGAATATTAAGAGTAAGAATAGAGGGACCAGGAATCGATGCAATTAAATTTGAAGTCCCAACATAGACATCAGGTGGGAAAGAAACCGGAAGTATTAATTGTTTAAATATATACTTCCACTTGAGTCTGCGTGTATGATTTTCCACTGCCATTGCAGAATCTCTAGCATTTTGTACTGTCTGGGTAATAGTATAGATTACAACTTCCTTTTCCATTTTATTAGATTGTTATAAACTTTTATAGCGATTTCATATCGAATCACGTCTCGACGAAACGTCTCCGTAACTCATATGAAAACGACAAGGTAACGCATTTGCCTAGTATTAGAGGAGAATTTGTTTTCGTGTTCGCTCTTATTAGATCTAGATCTTGTGTATAAGACCAAGGCAACATTCAGCTTATTAAGCCATGCTATGTAAAGGCTTGTGTATCTTGCAACTTGTCTGGAAATTTGTTGTGACAAGGCTCATATTGTACTGTCCGGATATTGACGATAGCAATTTTGTCTGTAAATCCTGGTAGAATTATTGATATAATTGTGCTAAGACATCACATGGGCGATATATTTATCTTAATTAATAAGCCCAACCAATTTTCCCGCTTCGTAATGAATTAATGTGTGTTTGCACGAACTGAGTGGGTAACAATAATAATATAGTAACATAAATAGTGTACATTATTTGAGCCGCAACGGAAGAAAATATGTCTTCGTGGTTTCTGTCCCGGTCTGACACAAACCGATCACAGCTTGGAATTTTAGAGGGATTGTTCTATCACATTACGAAAACTTGCCCATGCAATAAACGGATATTTTTTTAGTTATAAAAATTTAAAATTTTCAGCTGAAAAATTTTGATATTTTTTCTTATTTTTGCTCAAAACATAGATTGTGGGTACACGTTAGAACCGCCTCGGCGAGGCGGTTCTAACGAGTACCCACAATCTATGTTTTAGAGCAAAAATAAGAAAAATAGGTATACCCCTGCAAACCCCAGTTTTACTATATAAAAGTGGGGTTTACGGGGGTATTCATTACACGGACATGTTTTCCTGATGAGCGAGGCGAAAACAAAGACTCCTTGCAAATAGTGATTATGTAGCGCATATTATGGCTGTATAAGAGCCGATATTGATGAAGTATCAAAATTTGAAAGTGCTTATTTCTCAAATAGAAAATTACAGCAAATATTTTAGGCGTCCCCTAACCGTTTTCCAAGCGTATAGTTTATGCTGTCTGTTTATCTTGTCTGTCTTGTCCTACATGTACATGTAGTTGCTTCTAATATTGTTTGATAGCCAACCCGCTGGGCAAGAGCTAATCACCTTGTCCCGCATGTATGCTCTTATCTTTTGTGTGTCTTGTGTGATAGTTTTCCTGTGCATATCAATTTGTGGACTTGTGGATTATGTAAGGAGACACAGAATAACTTCATGTAACTGTTATGAACCACTGCAGAAGCGGAGGAAGAGGATTGTCGTCAAGTGTTTATTGGGCTGCTTGCGTATTTTATGTATGTTGTCATTTATTATGTCTGGGTATCTGAACGTATGTCTGTCCGCCCGACTATCTCTATACTGAAGTATAATACATGCAATTGTTTACTATTTGCTTTTTTCATCCACGTGTAATTTTCCCTGTACGTTATATGATATGAGGGCGCGCTAAACAAAAAATAGTTATTTATATAAAGAATTTACTAACTCACTTACTCGATACACACCGCGTCTGTATTTACAAAAATCGACTGGAATTATTTCGACCAGAATATCTACATATGCGATGACAAGTATCGAGACCGATAATGCTTATTCCAGACACGTAAAGAAAATGGATGGACGCCTGAACTTGCATTCACAAAGTGAACGTGAAGTAAATCCGGTCTGATAACACACTGTATGCGTATAGTACAGTTTGTACATGCAATAAATATAAATGTTGATTAAGTTTTATTGTAAAAGAAAAACTATCATGGTTACACTTCGGTATTAAAAATTCCAAGGTGATGCCCTAACTTTAAATAAAAAAAAGACAGGCACATACACACCCAGCAGTAACCCATCGCCCTCACTTAGCGACAAAGTCAATCTTCTTAAGTATTACGAGGGGATTTAGAAAATCATAGACATAACTTTTTACTTTAGAAAATCATAGACATAACTTTTTACGCCGACAAGTATTTTTTTTTTTTATTTTCGAAAATAATTTTATGAACTAAATCAGTTGCGTGTTTCAAATCTGTTGTTTTAGTATGACGCCTTTGCGCTCTATCTTAGAAGCCTCGGCATTTGTCGAGAAGCCTACATTGTTTGTGTTTACAGCGACGTGAGTGTGATGCAAGTAGGCGATTGTGATGTCAGTGTAGACGCCGACGAAATTGCAACCTCTAGTCTACACGATATCATAACGTCTTTCGTTTCAGACAAATACTTAGATTTAAATGGCCATTAAAAAGGTATAGATAAATTGCTTAAAATAAATTTTCAATAAAGACCAATGAATTTGCTAGAAAGCAGCCATTCTTCAAGTACATAAAAATGTTAACGTTGCAGCTGCGGTTGAAATCAACTTCAAATTAAAACAACATAACTGTCAAAGATATCAAGTGGATGAGTTGTTTTATATTCATTAACCACTTTTTTCTCCTTATAGCACAAGTGAAAAAAGAAGTTGTATATTGTAAATTAAAGTTTGTACAAGATTACAAGAGAACAATATTGCAAAAGAAAATGAATCTAAAGCGTGACATTAGGGATTTTTTCCTGAAGGATGTTCGCTGTCAATGAAAAAGTATTCAACTTTTTTTCTAACCCCTTTTTTTAGTCTAAAATACAACACAAGACATTTGAAAACATAATAGGTATATGGTAGTGTGTATTTTGTCAAGCTACAGGCCTCTGAATGAGACCTCTGTGCACCATGTTTTACATTGAGTAAATTTAATTTAATTTTCAATTCTTTTAAATGTACCTATCCTGAACAAAATGCACAAAGAATGCTTTCAAAAGTCATAATATTTTAGTAACACAGACTATTTTGGACCAAAAACATACAACGATTTGCAACTTATAGTGGATGACAAAATCTTACAACTCGTTTTACAACCCTACCCCCACACTTGAAAAGTCGGGGAAAAAAACACAATATTTTGAAATGAGCCAAACCCATATTTGTAGATTCAAACTGTTTCTTGTATTTTCACACAACAAAGAACTTGTTGTTCTATTAAAAAATGTGTTATGTCCCATTGCACCACTCATTCATTCGAGATTAATCTGCCGTGGTTGGAAGGTCGGACTGGCATAGCTTCTATAAATGGCACAGCTAGTCGATAAGTACAATCTCTGACATACTGCAACAGGGAGTCGACTTTTTGGCTCAGCGGTTAGAGCATTGGATTTCTAATCCAGCGGTCCGTGTTCGAATTCCATCAGGGATGTTTGTTTTTTTTTGGTTTTTTTTATCAAACTAGGCATCATTTCTTAGCATTATT
The DNA here is from genome assembly GCA_964017185.1 of Rugalucina vietnamica. Lineage (NCBI taxonomy): Eukaryota > Metazoa > Mollusca > Bivalvia > Lucinida > Lucinidae > Rugalucina > Rugalucina vietnamica. Next base: position 10,155,326 of record OZ024878.1, read on the forward strand.
TATTATTTACGAATTTTCATGATGTGGGGGCTTGTCCGGGATGGACCATTTGAGTCATATCGTCATAAAAATGAGACTTTCGTAATCATAAATGATTACTTTCTCGAAATGGGGATGTGTTATGTCCCATTGCACCACTCATTCATGCCGTGGTTGGAAGGTCGGATTGGCAGATCACATGATGCATAGCTTCTATAAATAGCACAGACAATCGATACAATGTATCATATACACATGTGACATACACATTGGATTTCTACTCCGGTGGTCCGGGTTCGAATCCCATCATGGACGTGGGATTTTTTTTTCAAACTATGCATCATTTCTTATTTACGAATTGTCATATTCGTAAGAAATGAAACATAAAGGGTAGTGTGCATATAAGAGAACCAGCGACCTAAAAATCGTCATTTTAAGCATTTTTACGGCTGTTTTGTTTCTTACACCCCATTTCATAAAACAAACCAAAATGTCAAAACTAGCACACCAAATGCAAAAAGACAAACAAAGAAGACCCTGTGAACATCAACTGCTACTAATAAACATCGAACCAGCGGAATTAATTTGAAGTTATGTAATATTCAAAAAGTAAAAGTAGGCAACGATCATGAAACGATGCAATCAGAAAGAAATTCCCACTCCAAAAACCGAGGTGGGAAAAAACTAAATTAACAATCAGGTTATACCATTACGAAAACTTGCCCATGCAATATGCAGAGATGTTTTTCAGTTGTAAAAAATGAAAAAATTCATCAGAAAAAGTTTGATAATTTTCCTATTTTCGCTAAAAACATAGATAGTGGGTAAACGTTAGAACCGCCTCGCCGAGGCGGTTCTAACGAGTACCCACAATCTATGTTTTGGTGCAAAAATAAGAAAAATAGGTAAACCCCTGCAAACCCCAGTTTTACTATATAAAAGTGGGGTATGAAGGGGTATTTATTTCACGGACATGTTATCCTGATGCTATGAAAACATATTGTAAGCCGAATGGGCAGCCATTTTCCCAATACATGTAGGTGGCCACTCAGCCACCCAGACTTTACCACACATAAGTTTAATCTACTGTACCCCCTAAATTTTACTGACCACTAAAATTTTCATTGGGTTGCCTTGCGGGTTTTGAAATATCCCGGCAGTCACGGCCTCTTGCGCCCCGCACTGGCCACATGTGAGACAAGCCAAGTTCTGCTTGCGGGTGTGCCAGGTGGTTTTTCTCGGGGTTCTCCCGTTTTCGCCCACCTGCTGATTTGCCCGTCCCATATGAGCTGAAATAATCGTGAAAGGGACGTAAAAACTGAAAAAAGTCAATGTTGATGCATGTAAAAAGATTGGTAAGATTCTGTCAATTAGTTGTCAATATATTGAGTCGAAGCAAAATTCTGACGTCAATCAAGGGCCGTAACTCCGTCAAAATTTCACGAAAAATGACAGGCAACGATCCCAAACTAGATCTTGTCAATAGTGATGTGCATACAAATTTTGGTTAAATTCTGTAAATTTGTTCTCATGATATTGAGTGGAAACAAAATTCTGATGACAATCAAGGGCAGTAACTCTTGTCAAAATTTGGCGACAAATGACAGGCAACAATCCAACGCTAGACCTTGTCAATGTTGATGTGCAAACAAAAATGGTTAGATTTTGTTCATTCATTCTTAAGATATTGAGCGGAAACAAAATTCTGACGTCAATCAAGGGCTGTAAATCCGTCAAAATTTGGCGAAATATGACTGGCAACTATCCCAAGCTAGATCTTGTCAATGTTGATGTGCATACAAGTTTTGGTTAAATTCTGTCAATTTGTTCTTAAGATATTGAGCGGAAACAAAATTCTGACATCAATCAAGGGCCGTAACTGTGTCAAAATTTTGCGAAAAATGACGGGCAACAATCCCAAGTTAGATCTTGTCAAAGTTGATGTGCATAAAAAATTTGGTTAGATTCTGTCGATTCGTTCTCGAGATATTGAGCGGAAATGAAATTTCGACGTCAATCAAGGGCCGTTATTCTAGTCAAAATTTTGCGAAAAATGATGGGTAATAATCCTAAGCTAGATCTTGTCACTCAGTGACTGTTGATGTGCATACAAAATTTGGTCAAAATCTGTCGATTCATTCTCAAGAAATTGCGCGGAAACGAAATTCTGATGTCAATCAAGGGTCGTAACTCCGACAAAAATTTGCAAACAATGACGGGCAATAATCCGAAGCTAGATATTGTCGATGTTGATGTGCATACAAAATTTGGTCAGATTCTGTCAATTCGATCTCGAGATATTGAGCGGAACATAAAATTTTGACGTCAATCAAGGGCCGTAACTCTGTCAAAATTCTGCGAAAAATGATGTGCATACAAAATTTGGTCAGATTCTGTCAATTCATTTTCAAGATATCGAGCGAAAACAAAATTCCGACGTCAATCAAGGGCCGTAACTCCGTCAAAATTTTTCAAAAAGTGACGGGCAACAATCCCAAGCTAGATCTTGTCGATGTTGATGTGCATATAAATTTTGGTCAGATTCTGTCAATTCATTCTCAAGATATCGAGCGGAAACAAAATTCTGACGTCAATCAAGGGCCGTAACTCCGTCAAAATGTTGCGAAAAATGACGGGCAACAATCTCAAGCTAGATCATGTCAAAGTTGATGTGCATACAAAATTTGGTCGGATTCTGTCAATTCGTTCTCGAGATATTGAGCGGAAACAAAATTTTGACGTCAATCAAGGGCCGTAACTCTGTCAAAATTCTGCGAAGAATGACGGGCAACAATCCCAAGCTAGATTTTGTCAATGTTGATGTGCATAAAAAATTTGATTAGAATCTGACAATTCGTTCTCAAGATATTGAGTGGAAACCAAATATTTACGGAATCACGGAATCACGGAAAGACGGAAGGACAGGGTAAATCCAGTAAAAATAAAAGCGCTGCAGGCATGCATGATACCCCGCCACGCAAATTTAATTTAGCAAAAATGTTTGTCAATAAATTCTCAAGATAAAGAGCAGAACAAAATTTTGTCATAAATGAAGGACCATAACTCTGTATACTTTGATAAAATTTACCCATCTTCAATCCCAAACCACCACTTCCTGATTTGAACTTTTATACAAAGTTTGAAGAAAATTGGTTGATAAATGCACAAAACAGAGGCAGGAAATGAAATTTTAATGTAAATCATGGGCCATAACTCTGTACTTATTTAAACTAATTTATTCATTTTCAATCGCAATCCACTCCTTCCTGATATGAACTCCTATACAAAGTTTGAAGAAAATCGGTCAATAAATGCTCAAGACAGAGTCCGGAAACAAAATTTTAACGTAAATCAAGGGCCATAACTCTGTACTTATTTGACAAAATTTACCCATCTTCAATCCCAAATCATTCTTTCCTGGTATGAACTCCTATACAAAGTTTGAAGAAAATCAGTCAATAAATGCTCAAGATAGAGCCCAGAAACAGAATTTTAACGTAAATCAAGGGCCATAACTCTGTACTTGTTTGACGAAATTTACCCATCTTCAATCCCAGACCACTCCTTCTTAGTATGAACTCCTATACAAAGTTTGAAGAAAATCGGTCAATAAATGCTCAAGATAGAGTCCGGAACAAAATTTTAACGTAAATCAAGGGCCATAACTCTGTACATATTTGACGAAATTTACCCATCTTCAATCCCAGACCACTCCTTCATGGTATGAACTCCTATACAAAGTTTGAAGAAAATCGGTCAATAAATACTCAAGACAGAGCCCGGAAACAAAATTTTAACGTACATCAAGGGCCATAACTCTGTACTTATTTGACGAAATTTACACATCTTCAATCCCAAACCACTCCTTCCTGATATGAACTCCTATACAAAGTTTGAAGAAAATCGGTCAATAAATGCCCAATATAGAGCCCGGAAACAAAATTTTAACGTAAATCAAGGGCCATAACTCTGTACTTATTCCACGAAATTTACCCATCTTCAATCCCAGACCACTCCTTCATGGTATGAACTCCTATACAAAGTTTGAAGAAAATCGGTCAATAAATACTCAAGATAGAGCCCGGAAACAAAATTTTAACGTACATCAAGGGCCATAACTCTGTACTTATTTGACGAAATTTACCCATCTTCAATCCCAAACCACTCCTTCCTGATATAAACTCCTATACAAAGTTTGAAGAAAATCGGTCAATAACTGCTCAAGATAGAGCCCGGAAACGAAGCGCTGACGGACGGACAGACGGACAGACGGACAGACGGATAGACGGACAGACGGACGGACGGACGGACGGACACTCGAACGCAAATTTTTTTTGGAGGGTATAACATAATACCCCGCACTTTTTAAGTGGCGGGGTATAAAAACTCTTGCTATTTTCGTTACAACGAAGCCACATTATTGAAATTTTCATTTTTTTTTTTTCACCAATATTTGAAAATTGTGAGACTTTCATGCAGACATTTTAGTAAAAGGCACGTTCCTAAAATGTCTCAGTATACATTATTTAAATATTTATATTGTATTGTAAGGAAAGAACTATTTGTACTCAGTACTGATAAAATGATAAACCAAAGATTACAAATACACTGGGCTAAACGTCAGCACAATTATACATCATGGATCCAGGTGTAATAGTTAGTACAAAATAATAAAAACAAGGCTCGTTAATTGATTCTTTTCATCAGGATAACATTTCCGTATGTTCTGTATTCTCTATATTCATTTGTTCCCCACTTTTATATAGCACATGTTAAACTGGGGTATGTAGGGGTATACCTATTTTTCGTATTTTTGGTCCAAAACATAGACTGTGGTTACTCGAAAGAACCGCCTCGCCGTTCGTTCTAACGTATGCCCACGATCTATGGTTTGAGCAAAAATATAAAAATATCAAACCTTTACTGATGAAATTTTCAATCTTTACAGCTGAAAAAATCTCTGTATATTGCATGGGCAAGTTTTTGTAATGTGTTCGAATTCTCAGCTGATGACAATCCAACATTTATATTAAATTTTTGCCTTGTCATTACACTAACAACGATTTATTTTTGTTCAAAGTGAGTTAGCAAAAATGCGTGCATCCAAACGATGTGAACCTAACGTCGTGAAAAGCATATAGTGCCATTGTTCTTATCGTTGTAGTAAACATGTAAAAGTTTCCTAAAAAATCATGATGAAAATAAGACGTCTCGGCTGTTCAAATACTTTCTTAAGTCGTATGAAATGTCAGATATCCGGACAATATGCGATAGTACATGTACATGTATGTGGAAGAAAACAAATTTGTGTACATGTATAAAAACACACTAAACCACAAAACAGAGGGCGGGTTATGTTCCGTTATCAACAACAATTACTTGCTGTAATTTGGCTTTGACCATGCTATTAAGTTTGGCGTTCATTTTTGTTTAAGTATTTATAGCCGTAAACCAAAGGGCTGTGCCTTTACTAGAAATGTAACGCTCTGCAGTACTTGTCGGTAATGTATTGGTTCTTGTCCCTGTGTTTGAACTCTGTACCACAGTAGTTTAATTCGCAAATATTGTCTCAATGGCACTAAGCAAATACTGAGAATTTATCAAAGGTGTGGCCATTGAAAGGTATGAGATGGGACGGAACAATGCGAAAACAAACATATGTGATACAGTGTGATCCCAGTAGATGTACCTCAGCCCAAAGCAGAGAGGCGGTTCTGTTCAAGTTATAAGAGAAATATTTTACCAGTTAACATTTTTTCTTAAAAACAGTAATTCATGTTAGGCGTGAGGGCGTCTAGTTTACAAGGATAACCAAGAATGGTGCGACGAATCTACTGACAACTGGTTTTAGCTATATTTAGCTCTTTGTGGGCATGACCCGGAAAATGCTCCGCCTTGGGTTGAAATGAGGGACCTGGTTGACTCAAGACACAAGCTTTACATGCCAACAGTCACTTATATTGGCAGCAGAGAACACTTTAATAATAATAAAACTCAAAAACGTAATGACAGGCATTATTCCGAGTGACTGGTTACACAGTGGAAAAAAAGACATATTTTCTCATACACTTACTCACTTGAGCCGCCACATAAGAAAACCAACAATCTACTTATTCGAAAACAAAGCGCCTTTATTTCACTACACGAATAGTACAATCCTACTTCTTCTTGCATCCGAAATTTCCAGCTTCTCGCCTTCTTCAGTGCTTGTACAGCTCGGTTTGTTTCGGACCTGTTCGGAAACATAAATTGTTGGTTTTCACATCTACTGACTCAATTATAAATGCTGTATTTTGAGTGGCTGAAACCAATTGCTCAGAAAACTGATTGAAACTAAGAATAAGTATCATTAACGAACGGTCTCATTTAATAAGACAGTCAGTCTGAACGCAGTGAAGGACAATATCGGGTTTATCGGGTTTAAAAGAAGTGGTGCAAACCTCTGGCTTGATAGTATGCGTTCTTAAAGGGACACGTTTTTAAGGCGGTCGACTACTTAGAGAAGTGACATGCATTTTATAAAGACCTTACTCATACTGCTTAATTTGGAGATTGCCTTTGGAAATGGTAAGTATGTAGTAAAAGTTATGTCAAATGTTTGTACAAAGTTGTTAAAATTGGGGCTTTTTAAAGGTTGTTTTACAGAATGTCCAAGAAAAAATGATCTTATAATAAACCCGTTTCTAATATTTTGGTATCATTGTTAAATGAGCTTAATAAGATGATGTGGGAAAAATTTATTTTATCATACAACTATGATAAAATAGCATTTCTCAACTCAACTGTGTGTTTTCGGAATCATAGAAGATAATGTTGCCCAGACTGGACTATTCAGCAATTTGACCTACAGAAATATATTGAAGAATAATTTTTGTAGGGCCCACTGCTTCAGTTGTTAAAAAATGCCAGTTTAAAACATAACACAAAACAATAACATCATCGGAATACACTGACAGTTTATTATTATTATTATTATTATTATTAAGATGATTTATTACGCGTACACTTAAAGGTATAGTACATCAGGTATCAGCGGTTTCAGTAGTATAAAATGGGTGGGGTAACAAAATGTGGTACTCATGGTATTAATAAATGGTTCACTTCGTAACAACAAATAGACGATGGTATGTGTTGTGATAAAGAACAACACCTCAATCATTAACAGTATCAAAATTGCAGTGAGTTGGTTACTATGGTAACAATATGTGGCCGTTCAGGTCGTCAAATTGAACATGGTAGCGCTATAGATTGGATCTGAATAAAGATTACTGGGGGACACGAAATGTGAGACGAAATCTATGGCAAACGATAAAGACATAAAAGCCATTTATAACTGCAAGCATGAAGATATATGAATATCAATCCCGTCATGCAAGATGCATTGTTAAAAAAGCTAATAGGATTGAAATGGTGAAATTGAAAACAAAGAAAACAATTTTTAAAAGCTACACCTTGCTTTTCCCAAAATTTTGACAAACCTAATGTCTATGTATATCACATTGACAAGCAAATACAATTTGAAGCATCTCTATCTCGAGTCAAATGCTGTAAGAATTTCAAAATGCATGATGTTTTCTGTGATAAGTTTCTTCCATGAGTACCAGCGGCATATTTATCGACGGTTCGTTTCGAAACGTTGCGATAAGGTTATCGTTTTCACCCAAAAGTATGTTTGAATACAGAATGATTTAAATTGTAGTATTTTTTTTTTTGTTTCTCAAATTATCCAAGTTTGTTGTCAGTCATAAAAATCTATTTTATCACACAGGCCCATATGTGAACACATTTTATGCAAATAAGACGTTTTGTGATTAAATGCGTCTTAAAATCACGGTAAGGGAAATACCCTAGGTCCGCCCATTAAGGTACCCGTGGTTTAGCATATACAGTCAGACAAACGTTAAGCATCGCTGAAACTGAAACACTGAAACCTTCAAAATAGAAATATTCAGCCTGTAATTATTTTCCGGTCCTGTGATATTTGATGCATGGTTACAAATTGCGCACCTCTCGTAGCTGATTTATTTTTATACTGCTATGAAAGAGATTTCATGGATTCTCTTAACCATGATAATCAAGCTGATGTTATCGAGGCTTTTAATTCCACTTCTAGGTACCTCGATGACCTTTTGAACATTGACAACCCTTATTTTGAAGGTATGGTCAATCAAATTTATCCATCTGAACTACAGTTGAACAAAGCCAATATCTCGGATACCGAAGCCCCCTTTTTAGATCTACATCTTTCTGTTGCAAATGGATTTGTTTCTTCTAAACTTTATGATAAGCGCGATGATTTTGATTTTGATATAGTAAATTTTCCGTTTTTGGATGGTGACGTTCCTCGTCGTGCTTCTTATGGTGTATACATTTCGCAACTTATTAGGTTTGCCAGAGTCTGCAATCATGTTACAGACTTCAACGCTCGAAATAAATCTTTAACGGCCAAAACTTCTCCAACAGGGCTATCGGTATCATAAACTTCGAAAAACCTTTTCTAAATTTTATCGTAGACACTATGAATTGATTTCCAAATATAATGTTGGGTTAAAGACGCTTTTAAGTGAGGGTCTTTCGGAACCAGAATTTTATGGTGACTTGGTTTACAAATTTAAGAAACTTATAGGAAGTAATGATTTTTCTTTTCAGTTTAGAAAAATCATAACACGTTACAGACGTATAGGTTAAAACTTGAATGTTATGCGACAGTCTGCATGATTAGTTTTTAACCCAATCAAGGTTGATAACTATGCTGCCTTCTTTAATTGCACGCCGGTGGGTCGGGCGTCAGACTCTATGATGGCCCCGACTTAAAGCTATTCATTTTAGTTGGTTGGGGCCGGAGCTTCTTGTCTGTTGCTTGGCCCACCGGGGTCCAACTGATGTTTTTCTTTAGTTCCGGAGTTAGTAAGTTATTTGGCGCCCAGGGATCTCCATCGTCGGGCAGCTTACTGAATCTGTGAGTCCTGGTTTTTGATTCATCAGGATGTTTATCATGATTTATTTGTTTGTTCTTGATGATTCATTTACTAGTTAGAGATTCACCACGAGGACCGAAGAACTAACTAAATGTTATGAACCACTGCAGAAGCTGAGGGTGAGGTTACGGCCGTGTAAAATCGATTTAAACCCACCAGTAACTTTGTGTTACTGATCGTTCCAAGTCAATACTTCTGTGGTGGTTCTTTTTGTTTTATGTCTTGGTGTTTAAAATAGTTTTGTGCTGTTGGCGCCTTATGTATGTTTGCATATTTTTAGTTAAGTTAAGGTAACTGAGTGGCCACCTATTGGGAAAATAGCTGCTCATTCGGCTTACGAAGTGTTTTCATGGTATAAGTGCCTGATTGTTAGTTTGGTTTTTTCCCACCTTGGTTTTTGGAGTGGGAGTCTTTTTCTGATTGCGCCTTTTCCTGATCTTTGCCTTTTTGTACTTTTTTTAACTAGTAAGAGATTCACCACGAGGACCGAACAACTAACTATATGTTGTGAATCACTGCAGAGGCTGAGGGTGAGGTTGCCAGTGATTTTATATTACTGATCGTCCCAAGGCGATATTTCTGTTGTGGTTCTAATTGTTTTTTGTCTTGGTGTTGAATTTTTGTGATGTTCGCACATCTTGATTGTGCGTTTTCATATTCAAGTAAGGTTTAGGCAACTAAGTTCCGCCTATTTGAAAATAGTTGCTCACTCGGCTTACAATAGTTTTCTAAGTACAAGTATCTGGTTGTCGGTTTGGTTTTTCCCCGCTTCCAGTTTCTTTCTGATTGCGCCTTTTCCTGGTCATTGTCTACTTGTACCTGATTTAATTCAGCTTCAGATTAAAGGCGACGTTTGAAAACTTCATCGAAAAAGAAAATGACATTTTTAATATTTTTGCTCAAAACATTGATTGTCAAGGGGTACACGTAGAACCGGCTCGCCGAGTACCCACAATCCATGTTTTGGATAAACAATAAGAAAACGTTTTACCCCTGTAAACCCCAGTTTTGTTTTATAAAAGTGAGGTACAAGGATATGTTATCATGATGGATAGTTACATGTAGTAATAAAACGTCAGTTATAGCAGTTTACAGAATCGCGTGTTACATAGACAAAACGTCGTGCTAATAAACAAGCGAATATCTTTTCCTTTATCTGCCCGCAAATAACAGAAAAAATTGATTAAAATAAAACGTAAAACTTTCTGATATTTTTACAACGTTACTTGACTTTCTCTCCATGCTTACATGTATACAAATTCTATGCGGACAAATACGTATTACTTATATAAATTTTAATAGCAAACCCACAACTGAATAGGAGTATGTGTAAACTATACACCATAGAACAGAAGCGACAGGGTCAAATTCCATTCTGATACTCCTAATCTAAACCCTATTTAGGAGGGATGAGGGGCGCCCCTGTGGCCTAGTGGTTAAGAGTGCTGATATTTTATTACCGCGCTTAATCATTCGATCATCCCACCACTGTGTCTGTGTCTGGTGTTGGTTTGAGCCTGACACGGGAAACATATGAGACAAGCCAAGTTCAGTTTGCGGGTGTGCCATTTTTTTCTGGGGGATCCCCCGTTTTCTCCCCACCTACTGACTAGCCCATCTCATATGAGCTAAGATTATCTTGAAATGGATGTAAAACTGAATCAAAACTAAAATTATGAATAAACAAATAATAAAATAAAACTGAGAAACGGTCGTTTATCAGACTAGTTGCTAGTATAGACATAAAGAAAACATTTCCATGAAAAAGTATAGTTACCCCCCTCGTACCTCAATTTTTATATAGCGAATCTGGGGTTTACAGGCGTATACCTTTTATTCTTATTTTTTTATCCAAAACAAAGATTGTGAATACTACGATGCGGTTCTAACGATGTTGTGAGCAAAATATTGAAAATATCAGGGTTTTATTTTTTCAATGAATTGTTTCCATGTTTAATGTGGAAAAATTTCTCTGTTTATCGCATGTGCATGTTTTCGTTCATGTAATGATTTCGAATATTTTTAAAAGTCAACGCTATCAAATCAAGAAGTGTTTCGTAAATCAGATTATGTAGCAATTAAATGTGTTATAGTACATAGTAGAAAAATCGCATGTGGACAAGCGCGTCAAACGGAACCGTCTACACTTCAATTGACCAAAACCAATCATTAATTGAAGTTTCATACACCGTCTCACAGTATCTTATAACATAAGATTTGATAGTAGCATGACAGTAAGTTAATAATTTAGAAAGTTCAGTGGTAGTGCAGTAACTAGAAATTGCAATAAATCTAGCTTTATACGGTCTTTTATGAAGCTTTGGTAACCAAAAAAAAGGTTCAAGTAGGCAATGATCAGGAAATGGCGCAGTCAGAAAGAAACTTCCACTCAATAAACCGAGGGGTGGGAAAAAAACTAAATTGACACTTAGGTACTTATACCAAGAATACATATCGTAAGCCGAGTGAGCAGATATTCCCCAACAGGCGGCCACTCAGTTACCCGAACTGAAGTAAAAATATGAAAACGTACCTGAGGCTCAAACAGCACAAAAATTCAACTCCAAAACACAAAAATATTAGAACCAAAACAGAAGTATCGCCTTAGAACGATCAGTTATATAAAAAACGACTGGGGGGATTAAACCGGTTTTACAGGCGCCTAACCTCAGTCTCATCTTCTGCAGTGGTTCACAACATTAAGTTAGTCGTGGTGAATCTGTAACTAGTCAATGAATCATCAAGGACAAACGAATAAATCATAGTAAAACATCTTACTAGGAAGTTTGTCTTGGCCTTCATTGAAACAAACAGAAAACATAACAGGTAATTCGTTAAAGCTAGCATTAACCACAGAGATTTCATCAGTATCTGACTCCTTAGGGTCTTGGTAATAAGGTACATGTAGCCGGTGTCAATTAGTAAGGTGTCAGAAACAGGATTAATTTTATATTATCTCAAAAAGGTATTGTATTTGATTTCCAATTCCAATTGCCTTCAAACAAACAGCGTTCATGTTATGTGGGATTCAAAACGACACATCCTTTGGTTCTGCTCATTTTGGCTGTACGAAAAAGATGGGCTGCTTGTGACGCCGAACACAGCTTTAAATGGACTAGCCGTCCATTTGAGAACTGGTTAACTGCTGAGAACACTGTATATAATTTAGTCAAACCATCTGCACAAAGAAGCCTTGTTTTTTATTATTTGGGTGGGTTGGTTCTCAAAACATTGTTTGCAATCAGTTTGCATTTTCCCATTTCTATTTTAAAATACTGATCGTTCTAATGCGATTATTACGGAAGAGTATTAGGGCCGGGTATTTTTTTTTAATTTTGAAAGTTCGAGTTACTAAGTCGAAATTTCGACTTAATAACTCGAAATTTCAAATTTAAAAAAAAAAAAATACCTGGCCCTAATGCTCTTCCGTAGATACTTCTGTTGTGGTTCTAATTGTTTTGTGTTTTGGAGTCGAATTTTTGTGCTGTTTGAGCCTTATGTACGTTTTCATATTTTAGTTCAGTTTAGGTGACTGAGTGGCCGCCTATTGGGGAATAGCTGCTCACTCGGCTTACTATATGTTTTCCTGGTATAAGTACCTAAGTGTCTTTTTAGTATTTTTCCCACCCCTCGGTTTATGGAGTGGGAATTTCTTTCTGATTGCGCCGTTTCCTGATCATTGCCTACTTATATCTATGTAAGGTTGACGTCCCATATTATTGGGGCAACGTCTCGATAAAACACCAGCTGTTGACTTGGGTCGTAAATCAATCAAATCAATCGTAAATCAAATCAATCCAACAAACAATAAGGTTTACCCTGCTTAGAATATCTTTTTGCAGGTCTTGGATTGCACCCGTGGGAAAAATTTCATTGCATATCCGATTCGTCAAGCGTGTTTTTCGTGCTTTCTCGAAAGAAAAAACATTCGGTACCCAGTAAGGCGTTAAAAACGCATCCTTTTTTTCGCAAATAACAATAATGAATCCAACTCACTGAGAGTATATTTCAAGAAATTCTTATCACAAAATCTGAGAAATTTGTATTTTGCATGGAAAGTTCCCATTAACATCAATCAATTAATTCATTGACACATGTCGGTTTTATGCCATCGTCATAGCAGACTGCTCACTTAAAAATAAATGCTCTTTTCTTCCGTTGAAAATGGCACATGCAATTATGTACCTTCAAGTTTAAACAGACGCATTAATACAGACGTTTAAAAACTGTGTTTTGTTCGTTATATGTCACGTAACTTCAGATAATATTTTATCCACAAGTAGGTTAGAAATTTATACATTAACAAACCTGTGTTTTCATGTTTATTTTACGAGGGACATCGCAATATGATCCTTTGAGTTATAGAAGTCAAGTGTACATGTACGGCTGTCTTTGATTGTTTGGTTATTTGAAGCGTTTTGTCCTCATGGTCATGTTGGGATGTTGTCTCTAGTTTATGGAACTTCTTCACAACAAAGGGGTACTAGAATTTGTTTTCTATGTGAAAACTGATGTCTCCCCCCTTTCAAAGGGCATGTCCAAAATATGCAAGCAAGAGTTGTGCATCACACATCCTGTCATTTTGTTTTATAAGTGTATCAGGTTTCATTGAAATATCTCTTAACGTTTTTAGTTAAACTGTATTGAAAATAATCAAAGGGAAATAACTCCAATAATACACAAGCAAGAGTTGTAATTCTTGTGCATGACACATCGTCTCATTGTGCTTTATAAGTGTACCAAGATTCATTGAAATATCTCTAACCCCTTTTTAGTTATAGTACGGACAATAAATTGTATGGAAAATAATCAAAGGGAAATCACTCCAAAATACACAAGCAAAAGTTGTAATTCTTGTGCATGACACATTGTCTTATTGTGCTTTATAAGTGGACCAAGTTTCATTGAAATATCTCTGATGGTTTTTTAGTTATAGAGCGGACACTTAATTGTATGAAAAATAAGCAAAGAGAAATAACTCCAAAGATGTGCAAGCAAGAGTTATGGTTTTTAGCATGACACATAATCTTATCGTGCTTTATAAGTTTACCAAGTTTCATTGAAATATCTTTTACGGTTCTCGAGTTATAGCACGGACACGAAATTGTATGGAGAATAATCAAAGGAAAATAACTCCAAAGATATGAAAGCAAGAGCTATGGTTCTTGTGCATAACACATTGTCTCATCATACTTTATAAGTGTATCAAGTTTAATTGAAATATCTTCGACGGTTATCGAGTTAGAGAGCGGACATGATTTGTGACGGACGAACAGACACACGGGGAAAAACAATATGTCTCCCGACCCTTACGGGGAGAGACATAATCATGCCATCCGAATGTGCTATAAAATATAACCACTACAGTAAACAATTAAGGGTTATATGAAGGAAAACACATTTGAACATTGAGACTGTTTGTGATTTGTTTCCTCTTTTTTAACTCCTATAAGTCTGACGTCCCTTTTGTGGGACATAGGCAAACAGTATAGCCCAAGATGTGACGCCGCAGAACGCGGCGTCCCATACGCCGCAGAACGCGGCGTCCCATCTAGGGCTATTCAGTTTGCACAGAGAAATTTCATCGAAAAAAAAAAGATAAAAATTAAATTACTCCTGACACCCCTTAAAATGAAAGTGGACTCATCCAGTTGGTAACGATGGAAATCCCTTCGTCAGATATGGGTTAAATTCAATTTGTTAACAGGCATTGGAATTCAACACGATTTTAGAATCTTGAAATTGAAACGTTATGACAAACACAGAAAGCTAATTAGACGTCCTTTTCAATCGTGGAGCAATGAACAGATTTCCTTAAGCGTTGAAGATAGTCATAGAAACTAAAAGATAGCAGAATCCAATATCACACCTCCATTAATTGAGCCGCGAAGCGAGAAAACCAGGCTTCGGGATTTCCGAACAGGTCCGACACAAACCGGCTTGCGGTCTCAGAAGATGGTTAGAAGCTTAAAATTTCGGATTCAAGAATAAGGGGCATTGTATTATCTGTGTAGCAACAACAAAGGCGCTGATCCTGATTTCTGTTTTAGTTTTCGCATAGGAAAAAACCGATTTTCTCATGACTTGGCTCAATTGATAAAAGGAAATATTGTTACAATTTAGCACCAATTTGTTCGTCATTGTATAACACAGTAAAGCTTTTAAACCTGAACACAGAACAGATGCTTCAAATTATAGGAGTCGTGGCTAGACACGCATGTATTCTCGTATAGAAATGTACTTATCGGTACTGGACAGTCAGATTTATTTTACAATCTTCATTAGGTACTTTTCAATTTCAGTTAACCCACAGGTTAAATTTGAAAATAAAATCAAATGCCTATTTTGATAAAGCGTTATTGATTAAACATTTTGCTCCTTTCATTCACGCGTTCACTTGCCGAACATTTACGAGTCAAAAACACAGTAAAACAAGGGTGGTTACAGATGTTATATGCACTTTTCATTCGGTATATGATGTCGTTAAATGAGTTTTAGTTTCTATCGTATCTTTAATTAAGTAACATCAAAGTTATTTTCCATTCTTGTTTCGATTACAGAATTTGCCTTTGGTGATTTCTATTTATCATTCATTTTACTGCTATGTAGCATCCATTGTTGTAATATGTTGTAAGTTTTATTTCCAAGATGAAAGTTCAAAACATTTTATCTCGAACATGTAAGTAAAATAAGAAATAAAAATATAATTGAGACCCTTTAAGAGCAGTGAACGTATTAAAGAGAAGGGGGATGGGCCATACCGCGGTTTCGGCTACTTAAGTCTTTTCAGTGACCCTAAAGATTTGGCAACATGAAGCCAAAGAGAATTACTGTAATTTTGCATGTTTCAAAAGGGTAGTCAATACAAAGACTAGTAAATTCCAAATGGGACCAAATATATCAAACGTTGGTTAGAAAATGAATTATTTTCTGGTTGCTCAGAATACCCTCTCTGATCTCAAAAGACCAAAAGGAAAACATAATCTGCACTATGGATAATGTACGGGGAGACTTTTAGGACCGCCACACGGCACAACTCCAGCTGCACTCTACTTAATAACATATAAAAATATAATTTAGACCCTTTAAGAGCAGTGAACGTACGAGGGAAAAGCAAAATGTTCGTGGACTTTCTTATCAACTTTTATAATTGACGTCCGATTGTTTTCGTATTTTCACAAGTGTAATAATGGTCTATTGTCGACATTCATGTAAAATGTTATTTGTCGAATCTTATTTTTGATTGGTCAAATTACATCGACAAACACGTGGGGTTTGCTACCCCGGAGCACACCGTAAAATCTCTGTTTACGTGTTTATAAATATAAAAATATTTTCAAAAATGTCATTTCTAAATCTCCTTAAATTATAAAAATATTAATAATGATGTAATTCTGCTTGAAATGTGAAATTGCAGTTCTCGCATTCGAATGACAACGCTACAGCGACACTTTTTGAAAGACAAGTCTAAGCAAAAATTTAGTAAAAATGACGTTACTGGTAAATGGCGGAAACTTGCACATCGATGAAATTTGTGCGAGACTTCCGAATAAAACCTACAGAAACGTCTGGTTTGTTACAAACAGCTAGAGACACATACAACAGTGTTCAATGATGTGCAAAGTGTTAGTCACAACGAAATGGCTGTTAAAAACAACAAGTAAGCATAAAAATCTACGCGATCAACTTTAACGTCATGGCATGCCCCGTATAATCCTAGCGTCTGTCGCAGAAATTGTCATAAAAACTAAATTTTTCAAGCGATTGGCCTTAAACTTTCTACTGTAATCCTTCACGGATAGGGAATAAATATACATGTATAAAAAATTGCTTAAAGTCGAATGAGAAATAATGTTTTTATAGGAACTTTTGACTCGGCCTGCGTATACAGAAAACCCGTTGGCAAATGACGTTAACGTCTTGGCGTGCTCCGGGTAGCGCTAACACGCATCAAACAAATTGCCATAGAAACAATGTTTATCAAGCAATTTGTCTGAAACTTTCTATGCTTGTTTGTATTAAATTGATCGCAAACATACGATTATTTCAGAGAAATCGCATATACACTTTAGATTTTATTGACAAAGGTACAAGTAGGCAAAGATCAGGAAAAGGCGCAATCAAAAAAAAAGATTCCCACTCCAAAAACCGAGGTGGGAAAAAACAAACTAACGATCAGGTACTTATACCATGAAACATATCGTAAGCCGAATGAGCAGCTATTTTCCCAATAGGTGGCCACTCATTTACCTTAACTTAACTAAAACTATGAAAACACACATAAGGCGCCAACAGCACAAAACATTTATTAAACACCAAGACATAAAACAAAAAGAACCACCACAGAAGTATCGCCTTGGAACGATCAGTAACACAAAGTTACTGGCGGGCTTAAACCGGTTTAACAGGCGCCTAACCTCACCCTCAGCTTCTGCAGTGGTTCATAACATTTAGTTAGTTCTTCGGTCCTCGTGGTGAATCTCTAACTAGTCAATGAATCATCAAGAACAAACAAATAAATCATGATTAACATCCTGATGAATCAAAAACCAGGACTCACAGATTGAGTAAGCTGCCCGACGATGGAGATCCCTGGGCGCCGAATAACCTACTAACTCCGGAGCAAAAGAAAAACACCAGTTGGACCCCGGTGGGCCAAGCAACAGACAAGAAGCTCTGGTCCCAACCAACTAAAATGAATAGCTTTAAGTCGGGGCCATCATAGAGTCTGACGCCCGACCCACCGGCGTGCAATTAACGAAGGCAGCATAGTTATCAACCATGATTTGGTTAAAAACTAAGTATGCAGACTGTCGCATAACATTCAAGTTATAACCTATACGTCTGTAACGTGTTATGATTTTTCTGAACTGAAAAGAAAAATCATTAATTCCTATAAGTTTCTTAAATTTGTAAACCAAGTCACCATAAAATTCAGGTTGCGAAAGGCCCTCACTTAAAAGCGTCTTTAATCCAACATTATATTTGGAAATCAATTTATAGTGTCTACGATAAAATTTAGAAAAGGTTTTTTGAAGTTTATGATACAGATAGCCCTGTTGGAGAAGTTTGGTCGTTAAACATTTATTTCGAGCGTTGAAAAAAAGGTACAAGTAGGCAAAGATCAGGAAAAGGCGCAATCAGAAAGAGATTCCCACTCCAAAAACCGCGTAACATGATTGAAGTCTGTAACATGATTGCAGACTCTAGCAAACCTAATAAGTTGCGAAATATATACACCATAAGAAGCACGACGAGGAACGTCACCATCCAAAAAAGGAAAATTAACTATATCAACATCAAAGTCATCGCGCTTATCATAAATTTTAGAAGAAACCAATCCATTTGCAACAGAAAGATGTAGATCTAAAAAGGGGGCTTCGGTATCTGAAATATTGGCTTTGTTCAACTGTAGTTCAGGTCGATAAATTTGATTGACCATACCTTCAAAATAAGGGTTGTCAATGTTCAAAAGGTCATTGAGGTACCTAGATGTGGAATTGAAAGCCTCGATAACACGAACTTTTTGCTTTCCCCTCGTATTAAAGAGAAAGGGGATGGGCCATACCGCGGTTCAACCGTTGTCGGTGCTGATAAGAATACGCACTTCTGTTTGGTTATTAAATGCATTTCTTGCATTTCTTACATGAACCATTTCATCAGAATCGTATAGAGTGTGGGTGTTCTAGGATCAATTTACTAATAAAGTTATTTAAAGACCTCTACGAGAACCGTCATTTTAATTCAGAATTTAACACTTACAAATATTAGCTAACGGCTCTTGAATAATCAAATGCTTGTAAGCCAATGAGTTATGCGATCGATATCAAAAGTTCGCTACAGATTGCCTGGAAGTCATTTGTACAGTGGGACCAGAATTTCATTATATTATTGTTTTTATATTATTGTTATTATATTATTGTATTTTGTTGCCACAAAACAAATACGGGGTACCACCCATTGGGGCCAAGGAGAACAAGATTGGCTGATTGTGTCTGCAAAGCTTCTTAATAACTGACCAACCATCTCATACTGGTTAACCGCTCAAGTCTGCGACTGCCCAAGAAAAGTGGTTTAGTCAAACTACCCATACATACAGGTATAAGCCTCAATGGTTTAATTGGATGATTATATTTATGAAATCTATTTTGAGTGTAATGACATCCTAATGTCGGGTAAAAGTGCCATAAAATCGAGGCAACATACCGACATGACAATTGCTGTTGACTAGGGCGTAAAGCATCAATTCAAACGAATTCAAAACAAATACATTATTTCAATCCAATGATGAATTTAATCCCTGTGTGCAACGATCAATTCTGTTAAGTTTCTGATAATAGCGATACATTTCGTACAAGTACAGACAGTGAATACTTACAGAAAAAATAAGATAGGATTTATTTTGAGTAACAGCCCAGCAAAAGTTCTGATGCGTATTTCAGCCGCCAGAGAAAAAAAAACGTTTTGCAAGACCGAACTGCACTCGCAATATAAGTTTCCTTTTTCTTCATATGCTTCAACTACATTTTCATGTGACTTTTCAATCCGCAGTGACTTTGCAATTGTTGAAAAAGTGTGCTGGGCAAAGTTACCATTCGAAGTAAAGTGAACGTCTTTATTCACACGTTTTTTCGCTAATGCCGAGTTGCGAATGCAACCGCACTCGCTGTGTTCTGTTTGTAGCCTCCACGTTTTTAATGTACCGTTTTACGTTAAATGTCTCCATCACGGTGGTTTTAGAATATGTAATCTTGATAGTGATCCGCTTGATTTAAAAAAAAAATCTATTTAAAATGACGTTATTTATTCAAAATATTAAGCAACGACTCACGACTGAACATTCGCCGAGTTTGATAAATGAGAAAAGCCATCCAAGTAAGTTTTTTTGCTCATGCATCAAATGGTATTGCATATGATAGCATGACAGTTTACAAGTGAGACTCCTTACCGGAAACCGATAATTCCGTTATTCAAAGTCAGCATTTGCATTACAGTTGCTACTGAACTATCTGAATCGAATGTAAATTTCAGGTCTGTACATGTAGTAAGACATGCCCCGATAGTCACAAGGATAATATGTATGCCGAATTTGTATACCCTATTACAAAACACCCTACGTTGAAAAAGGGCTATTGGGAAAATAGCTGCTCATTCGGATTACGATATGTTTCATGATATAAGTACCTGATTGTTAGTTTGGTTTTTTTCCCACCTCGGTTTTTGGAGTGGGAATCTTTTTCTGATTGCGCCTTTTCCTGATCATTGCCTACTTGTACCTTTTTATACCTTTCTTTTTGTGAATACTCATAAGATCTGCACGGTTGCTGTTTTTGACAATTATTAGAAAAATGTCAAGCAATTTTGACTGGGTGATTTTTTTAAAATAATTAATCCATGTTTTCCCTTCATAATTGTCTGCTTTTCTCAGGTAATCATTTCTATTTTGGAACAGACGTATCCGGGCAGTTAATTACTGCTGTTCATTATGTTACGTCTACACTGGACCACGTTCTCACCACGTCCTTACCACGTTCTGAAAATTCAAGAACGTGGCGAGGACGGGGTCAAAACGAAACAATTTCGGATTTCTAAGTTCCTACTACGTCCTTACTACGTTCCTGCTACGTCCTTATTACGTCCGCACCACGTCCTTACTACGTCCTTCACGTTTCCACTACGTCCTCAATACGCGCTCACCAAGTTCATCCCGTTTCCACTACGTCCTTGCTACGTCCTCACAAAGACCAAGCAGTTCATACCACGCGCGAACTACGTTTCCAGCACGTTCTAACTGTAAATATATCAATCAGTCGTGTATTAAGAGTCAGATAAGTTGCGAAACAGCTCGAAATTGCAATAAGAAAAAGACGGGCGGACATTTCTGGTGGCATTCGCATGAAATTGAAGAATGACTGCTGGTCCTCTATCCTCAACTCCGCTAGTAGTCGGTCGTAATGCCCATACTGAAGCCTTCTTTCAGCTGATAGCCAAGGGCGCACCCAGCAAGATCTTGTCCTTCTATTCCCCCTGTGAAATAGGCATGATGTCCTTGAATGAGAGCAAGTTGCAAGAGTACTTCGCTGTTCATGTATCGATTTCGATACGATTTAAATAAAAGCGAAAGCAACTGCTTGAGGGTACGGGACAATTAAAACAAAATTAATAAAACGTGGAAGACGTAGTTTGAACCTGGTGTGAACGTGATAAGAACCTACACTACTAAGGACGTGTTAGGAACCGCTAGGACGTGATAAGAACGCAGTGCAGTCTTCTAGGACGCGGTAAGGACGTACAAGAAGCGTGGTATGGTCTTGTCGAGAACTTGATGGACGTAGCGAGGACGTAGTAGAAGCGTAGCGAGGTCTTGATGGTCTGCAACAAATTTGCATCGCGTCCACGAAGACCGCACTACGTTTGCACCACGTTCTTTCTACGCCCTACAAGTTCCTACTACGTCCTTACCACGTCCTTACTACGTCCTTACTGCGTTCTAATTCCACCCCATCCTTGCCACGTCTGTTTTAAGCATGTTCAAAATTTGACCAAGACCTCCGCGTCCATCAAGACCTCGCTACGTCCTTACTACGTTCCTACCACGTCCTACAATACCGTACCACGTCCTCACTACGTCCTTAATTTTTAGGACGTAGTAAGGACATAGTGAGAACGTGGCCCGGTGTAGACGTAACATTAAACACAGAAAACTTAAGTTTGTTTAATTGTTTGATTTGATGTTTAACGCCCCAGTCGACAGCAATTGTCATGTCGCGACGTTGCCTCTATTTTATGGAACATTAGGATGTCGTGACACTCAATATGTGCTTCATAAATCTTTTATAAATGTGTCAAATTGAGCATCCCTGAGGTGATCTCGAATGCTTAAAGAGCTGGTCACGGCTAGTTTTTGAGTATTAAAAGATCCTTTAAGAGCAGCGAACATATTAATGAGAAATTGGATGGGCCATACCAAGGTTTCGGCTACTCAAGCCTCGTCAGTGACCCTATGGACTTGGCAACATGGAGCCAAAGAGAATTACTGTAATTTTGCATCATGACATAGTGCGAGGCTTTTTACTGCATAGAAAATGATTGGCAGTGTAAGTGTGCACCCATGGTACCAATTCCAATGCATAGAATTGCAAGCCTACCATGATTCGTGTTTTCTTGGCATCTTAAATGGTACAACACCTCAAGGTTAACATGTAGATTTCCCACTCAGTAGGGAGTCAGAAACGCTTTTTCTTTGCAAAAATCTGAATCCGAGTCACCCAGTATATATTTCAAGAAATTCGTATCACAAAATCTGAATAATTTGTATTTTGCATGGAAAAATCACATAAGCATCAATCAATTAATTCATTGACACATGTTGGTTAATGCCACCGTCATTGCAGACTGCTCCCTTAAAAATAAACACAATTTGCTTCCGTTGAAAATGTCACATGCAATTATGTACCTTCAAGTTTAAACAGTCGCTGTAATGCAGAAGGTCAAAAAATCTTTTTGCTAAATGTATGTCACGTTATTTCAGGTTACATTTTACTTGGCAACCTTGTGTTTTCATGAGGGTATTGCATGAAGAGATACGGTCCATTAGTCTACATTGCGTTTTAGCGTCGGGCGTAAGGCTGTAAAACGTAACTGATTATGTCTTCTGTTAAAGTGGATTCTATAGTGTATGTTTAAATTTTACATTTCAATTTCCAATTTATTCAGGTTTACTTAGCTGATCTTTGTACCTCTTTTTAATATTTTTAAATATTTCACATAATAGTAATGAAATATAATGAGGTATTAAACTGCAACTTAACATATCGTGTGGGAGTGTCCTACGCAACCAGAACCAACTTAACCAGTGTTTCGGTCCAGTGTTTTTTTATAGACGTAGCTCTGTCACACATTCACGTATGAGCGGCTTTGAAAATTTCGATACGCCGAGGTCTGAGGCGTATTTTGTCCAAGCTACCAATTTATCACGTACGTGTGACGTTTCTGCTACGTTACTGTGGCGTATCAGCGACGCATCTGTATTCCTATGGACGTATAAAGGCGAATGTATTTTTTTTTTTTTTTTTTTTTTTTTTTTTTTTTTTTTTTTTTATTCAGTTTTACGTCCCTTTCAAGCTTTTTCACTCATATCGAGACGAATCAATCGGTAGGTGGGGCGAAAACCGGAGTACCCGGGGAAAAACCACCTGACACACCCGCAAGCAGAACTTGGCTTGTCCCACGTGTGACTCGTGCCCCGAGCGAGGCGCGAACCCACAGCGGTGAGATGATCGAATAATTAAGAGCACTGAAGTCAGCGACCTTAACCACTCGGCCACGGGGGCCGCCAAAGGCGAATGTGCTACGTAGGTGTGACGTATGTATGGCGTATGAAGCGTACGCGTGACGTATCTACGGCGTATATTCTTAGTTCCATTCTTATCTGCAGGTGTATCTGTTCTGTACCAGTTGATTTTAATACCTATGAGAACAAACGGTTGTGTTCACTGTGTTTATGCAATTCGCACATTACGATTATCTATTATCAAATAGGCCGTTGATACGCAAGTTACACCACATGTACGTCGCTGATACGCCAAAGAAACGAAAAGAGAGTTGAGGATATGCAACACACACGTCACACATACGTAGCAGATACGAAAGGTACGCGGTACATACGCCACGGTTACGTGGCATGTAAACGGCTACGTACGTATGACATATCAGGAGTATTAACTACGTATCTACAGCGTACCTGCCACGTTGCTTTCGTATGTACGACGTATGTGTAAAGTATGTATGACGTATGCACGGCGTATCAGACCTGCCACGTACGTCCTACGAATATTTAAGTGCACACGTAAAAAACGTAGCACCTCGGCGTATGAAGAGTATGAGCTACGTATCGAGGTGTATGGGCTTCGTATGCTCGTGTATGTACGACGAACCTGTGGCGTACCATTCGTATCTATATACACCGTAGACACGAGAGTCGATACGCAATAGTGTGACAGGTCTGTTACTCTTAAATACACTGTTTTATTGTCTTAA
This sequence comes from Rugalucina vietnamica, assembly GCA_964017185.1. Taxonomy (NCBI): domain Eukaryota; kingdom Metazoa; phylum Mollusca; class Bivalvia; order Lucinida; family Lucinidae; genus Rugalucina; species Rugalucina vietnamica. Next base: position 10,179,322 of record OZ024878.1, read on the forward strand.
AAACACTATTTTATTGTCTTTAATACATTTACAAAAGTGCATGCATTAATACATCTGTAGAATGTGTCTTTCTCCCCCTTTCTAACAATTCACAACGATACAAGTGTTGCAAATTTTATAAAATGCTTTTATAAGGAAAAAGAAGACATGATGGTAAACAACATTGGAGAATTGAGACGATTTATAAACATTTTCTCCATTTTGTAATTGTTAACATGCATTAGAATTCAACACAATTTTGAACCTTGAAATTGAAACGTTACGACAAACACAGAAAGCTAATTAGACGTCCTTTCCATTGTGGAGCAAATGAACAGATTACTTTTAGCGTTTAAGTTAGTCATAGAAACTAAAAGATAGCAGAATCCAATAACACACCTCCATTATTATTTTTTATTTAGAAAATTATGTCGTTAAAAGTCAGATTTATTTTCTATCTTAATTTAAGTTACATCAAAGTTTGTTTTTTTTTTCAATTCTTGTTTCAATGGCAGACTTTGCCTTAAGTGATTTCTAGTTATCATTTATTTTACTATTATATAGCATCCATTCTGGTGATGTGTTTCAAGTTTTTTTCCAGGATGAAAGTCATCTTATTTGGAAAATGATCGTTAAATCAGAACTACGTGTTCAACGTTGTCTGCAGTGTTCAGAATACGCCCTTCTGTTTGGTTATTAAATTTTCATTTCTTACATGTGCATGTAACATTTGGTCAGAAACGTACGAAGTGTGGGTGTTTTAGGATCAATTTACTTATATAGTTATTTAAAGACCTCTACGAGAACCGTCTGTTTAATTTAGAAGTTAACACTTAAAATATTTGCTGATGGCCCTTGAATAATCAAATGCTTTGAAAGCCAATGAGTTTAGGGATCAATATTTAAAGTTCGTCAGATATTGCCTGGAAGTCAGGCGTACCGTGGGACCAGAATTCTATTCAATAATAACGAGTTGCCACAAACAAAAACACTATTTTAATGTAGTGGTGAATTTAATCCCTGCGCTCAGTTATCCATTTTGTAAAGTTACTGATAATGGTGATGCAAAAAGTTCAATAACAAAGAGTTCTCATAGAAAAAAACATGTTCGTGAAATAAATACCCCCTTTTAATCCACTTTCATACAGTTAAACTGGGGTATAAATCATTCTTATTTTTGATCTAAAACATTCAAGGATCCGCTTCCTTGTTGATTAGCTTAATTTAAAATACTATTGAAAATGACGGAACCAATTCAAAATATTAAGAAACGACTGAGGGTGAGGTTAGGATCCTGTAAAACCGGTTTAAGCCCGCCAGTAATTTTATATTACTGATCGTTCCAAGGCGATACTTCTGTTGTGGTTCTTATTGTTTTATGTCTTGGTGTTTAATTTTTTGTGCTGTTGGCGCCTTATGTATGTTATCATATTTTAGTTAAGTTTAGGTAACTGAGTGGCCACCTATTGGGAAGTAGCTGCTCATTCGGCTTCATGTATTCACGGTCTTAGAACCTTATTGTTAGTTTGGTTTTTTCCGCCTCGGTTTTTGGAGTGGGAATCTTTTTCTGATTGCGCCTTTTCCTGATCGTTGCCTACTTGTACATTTTTAACATCCGCCGAATTTGATTAATAAGCAAAGCCGTCTATGTAAGTATTTTTGCTCATGCATCAAATGTTATTGTTCGTTCTGTTATCATGATAGTTTTCAAGTGAGACTCACAAGGAGGAAACTGATATAATTTCCGTTCATATTCAAAAGTCAGCATTTGCATTTCAGCTGCTACTAAACTATCTGAATGGAATGCAAAGCTCTTGTTGTCTGTAGCATGACATGCTGATAGTCACAATGATAATATGTCTGTCGAATCTGTATACCCCATTACATCACACCCTTCATACAGTAAAACTAGAGTGAACAAGGGTATGCGTATCTTTTTGTTTCGTGGGTACTCGTAAGAACCTCAAGGGTCGCTCTCTTGACAATTACTTAAACATATCAAGTAAGTTTTGACTGAGTGAGTGACGTGTTTCTACGGTATCTTTTCCCAGATTATTAACATTGCTCTAGGCGGAGATATTAAGAAACACGATTTTCCGTCACTAGTTGTTTTTCCCCACGAAGATTACGTCTACTTTACTGACAAGTAAACCGGAACTCTGCGTTTCATTTTTAGCTCACCTGAGCCGAAGGCTCACAAGGTGAGCTTAAAGTATAGTAGTCGTAACGGCGTCCGTGCATGAGACCATTTCCAATGCATATCATTGCAAGTCTGCCATGATTCGTGTTTTCTTGGAATTTAAAATGGTACAACACCTCAAGATAAACATGTATATTGAGTCAGACACGCTTTTTCTTTGCAAAAATCTTAATCCCATCCACCCAGTATATATTTCAAGAAATTCTTATCACAAAATCTGAATAATTTGTGTTTTGCATGGAAAAAAATCCCATTAGCATCAATCAATTAATTGACACATTTGTGTGTATGCCGCCGTCATTGCAGACTGCTCCCTTAAAAATAAACACAATTTGCTTCCGTTGAAAATGCCACATGCAATTATGTACCTTCAAGTTTAAACAGTCGCTGTAATGCAGAAAGTCAAAAACTCTGTTTGCTCAATGTATGTCACGTTATTTCAGGTTACATTTTACTTGGCAATGCTGTGTTTTCATGGTTATTTTACAAGGGTATGGTATGAAGAGATACGGTCCATTAGTCTACATTGCGTTTTTAGCGTCGGGCGTAAGGCTGTAAAACGTAACTGATTATGGCTGTTCAAGTGGATTCTATAGTGTATCTGTTTCTCTAAATTTTACATTCCAATTTTAAATTTATTCAGGTTAGCTGGTCTTTGTATCTCTTTATAATATTATTTAACATTTTATATTGTAGACTTAATATAATGAGGTATTAAACTACAATTGAACATATCGTGTGAGTGTGTCCTACGCAACCAGAACCAACTTAGCCAGTGCTTCGGTCGAGTGGTTCTTGTAGATGTAGCTCTGTCACACATTCACGTATCAGCGGCGTATCGCTCGCGTATCTTTGACAAATTCGATACGCCGAGGTCTGAGGCGTATTTTGCCGAAGCGACGTATGTACCAACGTCCGCTACGTTCCTGTTGCGTATCAATGACGTATATGTATTCCTTTGGAATTTCACTTTTGTATGTACGGCGTATCAAGGGGAATGTGCTACGTAGGTGTGACGTATGTATGGCGTATGAAACGTACACGTGACGTATCAACAGCGTACATGTATGCACTACGTTCCATTCTTATCTACAGGGGTGGCCCCCGAGGCGGAGCGGATAAGAGCGCTGTTTCTTAATCACTCGATCATCCCACCGCTGTGTCTGGTGTGGGTTAGAATCCCGCTCTGGCAACATGTGAGACAAGCCAAGCTCTGCTTGCGGGTGTGCCAGGTGTTTTTTCTCGGGGTTCTCTCGTTTTCGCCCAACCTACTGATTGGCCCGTCTCATATGAGCTGAAATAATCTTGAAAGGGGCGTAAAACTGAATAAAAGAAATCTTATCTGCAGGCGTGTATGTTCTGAACAAATTGAGTTTTACATGTAATACCTATGAAAACAAACGGTTGTGTTCACTTTGTTCATGCAATTTGCACATTACGAGTATCAATTATCAGAGATCGAAGATGCCCCCGTCAAAATCTAGATAAACACCGCAGAAAAAAGACAGGGAGGAGGGAGGCATCTCTAATAGCCTTGATAGAGGCAGTGAGATTCTTTTGGAACGCCAAAAATATTCCTAATACTCTTAATACGTCACATACTGCACAGCAGCGAAACGAACGTAGCACATATGTAGCACATACGCCATTGATACGCGAGTTACGCCACACGTACGTCGCTGATACGCCATAGATACGAAAAGAGAGTTGATGATACGCCACACATTCATGTACGTAACAGATACGAAAAGTACGCGGTACATACGCCACGGTTACGTGGCATGTTAACGGCTACGTACGTTTGATGTATCAGGAGTATTAACTATGTACATGTATCTACGGCGTACCAGCCACGTTGCTTTCGTATGTACGACGTATGTATAACGGATGTATGACGTATGTATGACGTATGTACGACGCATCGAGCCTGCCACGTACGTCCTACGAATTTTTAAGTGCACAAATAAAACAAAAACGTAGCACTTCGGCGTATGAAGAGTATGAGCTACACTCCCGGTAAAAAAATAACAACATATTCCGCGTTTCTCCGCAACCATGTCAAACGCGAAATTTTTATTTCTCGGAGAAACACCGCGAAATAAGCCAGGTAGACGAAATCGTCTGCGCGAAATTTCGCGGTGTTTCTCGGTGAAATTTCTCGGAGTTTCTCCGAGAAAGGTAATTACCTGGATTTATCGATAAAACTCTTTTTCTCGGAGTGTCTCGGAGGAATTTAAAAGACAAATGCATGTTTATAATTTTTGAATAAATACGAGTATAAAACAATAAATTAAAAAAGTAATAAGTATTTGCAAGTATGAAACTTTCAGATGTTACGTATTTGTTTAGATAGCTTATAATCCACATAAATATATTCTTGATTACATTAAAATTTATGATGACCTTTGTCACTTGTGTTGCTTTTCACATCATCCATGATTATTCGATCTTTGAACAGAAGAATGGAAGCGAAAAAATCATTTAAAAATCAAGGGCGTCATTAAAAATTCGCGCCTTGAGCATTGTCCTTTAGACAAAGAATAAAATTACCACACTTCTAGTGACTATGTGGATAATCAGAATCATTTTCATTGTCAGGATAAACACAAGTCATCAAAATAACATGAATATACCGGCCGGAGATCGAAATCGCAACTTTTTTTTTCGAAGCGAACGCACTATCTATACAGCGGCCTGTCTTATTAAATGTTCGGACCTAACTTGTCCGCCAGCATTTCTTGGTAAGCTGTTAACGTAACCGTTATCAAATATTCAGATTATGGTTCCATATAAATCGCAAATAATTTGAGCATTCGTACATGTACATGTACATGTATATATATTCGTATGTTTTAGATCGAGGCTACATGTAGTAGGAAAGAATTTACATCAAAAGTTATTCTCCATGAACAACCACAAAGCCGTTTAAATCATGAACTTATGGGATCGCCTAAATTGATGCCCTTTCACCCGTAATATTGCATGGTATTAACATACATAAATGGTCAACAAAATTTACAGAAATCACTGTTGACTGATTTGGCTAAGTGGTAGAATTTGCAGCATTACCAGGAAGTGTGTTTCGGCATACACAGTCATGTTCGTGTGTCACATTCTCTAATGAACACGAAGCTGACACTGCTCCTTCACATGATAAGGAAGCTGTCTGCCGTAAAGTGAAATAAAAAGTCAAGCAAATAAAAATGCCGACCGTGCAGCCAACACTGTCATATGACTTACTCCCAATTGACGGCTAAATACATCACGTAGATATGAATGTACATGTCCATACATTGCTATTCACGCACATGCATTTGCATCATTAAAATCATTCTTGTTCAAACATTTTACATCAGGAAAACATTTCATGGAAAATGTGTATCGCATCAAAAGCAAAACTGGGGTATGCAGGGGTATATCTATTTTTTTTTTATCTTTTGCTCCAAAACATAAAATTGTGGGTACTAGTTTGAACCGCCTCGGTGAGGCGGTTATAACGTGTACCCACAATCAATGTTTTGAGTATGAATAAGAAAAAGCAAACATTTTCTACTGAAAATTTTCATTTTTTTTTCCTCTTTAAACATCTCTGTATATTGCATGGGCATGTTTTCGTAATTTTAAAGTTACGGTATATGAAATTATTTCTTTAAAACATCATCGACACAAAAGGCAGCAACGCTTTCGGAAGGAGAGATCGGAAAACCTCATAAATACATTAACATGTTTGTTATACCTTGTGCAGAATTGCGGTTTGTATGGAACATTGTAAATGTACATGTACGTATATACAGTCGAGAAATTTTAATGGTCCTAAATTTTTATTTCGCTCCCTCTTTAAATCTGATTGATATTATTAGATGAAAAATGCAATATGTGCAACAAATACTTTTGTATAGGATATGTCACACAGTGCATCAAAGTAAGTGGCTGAACTATACAAACTTTTCTTTACATGTACATGAATTCGGGACAATATCGGTTATGATAGTATTTTTCTTTTATTTTTTTTTTACGTATGCACCATTATTTTGTCGTCATTTGTGTTACGACATCGAGATATAAATGTGGATGCATCAAACATACAAAACATACATACTCAAGTATCTGCAGTTCATAGCGTGTCGGATGCTGTTTCGCTAGTTTTTGTAAGTGAAGGGTTTACAAAAACGAATGTTGTGTAGCCCATTTCGAACGTCAGGACATCCCAAACTTGTACAGTACCATAAAGCGAAGAAAACGTACCGACATAACCGTGGCTGAGGACAAGGACGTTAATAACAGCAATATTGCGCAGTGATTTTTCTATTCATGCACATGCATATTAAAGTTTGTATACTTAGACGGTCCCGGTAATTTTTAAAACTGACACCAAAATATAAGGTCATGTATTTGTTTTCGTGTAAAATGAGTGTATCCGTTCCTGCCTTCTACGGAAACATTAATAAAGGTTAAGTTTTAATGCGATTTAACGTGTAAATTTGATGTAAGATATCCATACGCCAGTTGAGCTGTGTGCTAGTCGAGCTGCACATGTTTTTCGGAAACGATCAGGATGTGCGATTTTTGGAACAAGTGCACTTATTAGATCGAATACGGTGAAAAATTCATATCTATACATCTTGATCATGTAACGGGATAGCTTCCCTTGGAAATATGCAAATTTTAAACTCGAGACTTTGTGAATCGAGTAAGTGTTAGGTATATAGCGCAGTAAACCACCCTTGGTGGATGAGCATGCTTTTCCATCGACGGGGTTTGCTGTGGCTCGGCTCGGCCGCTCGTTACATTTGGTGGCAGCGGTGGGATGATGACAACCGCCAGACCGGGGTTGCCTTACCCATGTAGTCCCCAGGCCAAGACTCGGGGCGAGTCTTCTCAGAGGGGGAAGTAATGTAACGGGATAGCTTCCCTTGGAAATATGCAAATTTCAAACTCGAGACTTTGTGAATCGAGTAAGTGTTAGGTATATAGCGCAGTAAACCACCCTTGGTGGATGAGCATGCTTTTCCATCGACGGGGTTTGCTGTGGCTTGGCTCGGCTGTACGTTAATTGTAACGTACAGCCACGTTACATGTAACGTACATCCGAGCCAAGCCACAGCGTACAGAAATATCAGATTAAAGAAAAAGGGGGATTGTACTAGCCGAGTAGTGATAACAAAGGCGCTGATCAGCTGTGCAGATACTGCACAGTTGATCTGCGACTTTATTATCGCATGAGTATAAGTCCAGCGTTCTCATGACGCGGCTCATATAAAAGTGGGGTATACATTACATGGACATGTTATCATGATGTGTGAAAATATGTTGAGGAATACCTCATACGATGTGCACATGAACATGTAAATGCGTTTGTTAATTTAATCGATTAATTATCAATTAATTTATCAATTATCAGTAATTGATAAATTGTCTTTACTTGTCATTTTTCACCATGTATCATGCACTTTTCTATGCACTTGACATTTCGGACCGCACCTTGTAAAATCAACATGCCGCCAACACAAAATGTTCATGGCGGAGTTGTCGTTATGCATGGCAATAGGTTTTGCGTTTATGCATTTAGCAAGAAAAAGAGATGCTTAAAAAAGAAAAGTGTATAAATTGTTTTCTCGTTATCCGCCTTATTCTTATGTGAAGATTTGGTCATAAATTTGGTATGAAAAAAGTGTTTATGCGAACAGTGCCCCTGCTAAACGAGTGATTTAGAGGTATTGACAAAACTTTGTGCTAGTTAAATACTGTGTATCCTTATCATCGAGAATGTTGTAATGCATATTCATATAGGAGTTAGGAGATCGCTGCAGGGTAATCGGTACAATAAAATTTTACAAAAATAGCTTGCTCCATAAACTGACAATGTGATGAAATTATGCCATTTCATTCTACATGCACGTTTTCCATAGCTTGACATACAAACAGAACCAGAAAACATTTATTTCATTACAATATGAATTCAAGAATGCGCAAAATGGTTACCTATTATACTCGTACATGTTTATGGCCTATCGCTTTTATGTTTCCTAGCTCAAACAAATGAAACTACTTGGATAAAGACATAATTGAGATGAAACAAAGTATTTTTAATTTGTATGTCAAATGCGAGTCGAGTCATGCCTGACCAACCGTAACGGAAACCAGTGAAGAAGATTGTGGAATGTTTGCTCAGTAATTAATGTGCCTTATTAAAGCGTGTCAAACTGTTAGAGGTGCCATATACAAAAACACTTATAAATACTGATCAGTTAGAGGTCTAAAACTACTTTAATTATTAAAAATATGGTAAAATCGATTTTCACAATCGTGCACAATATTTCTCCGAGAAACACCGCGAACAGGTAAATCTGGACTTACCTGTTTTCACCGGTTAATACCTGCGGTCGCGGTGAAATTTCTAGGTGTTTCTCCGAGAAATCGAACTGAACGAAACGCGAAATATCTTAATTAAAAGAGAAATTTAGCGTTCTTTCTCCGAGAAAAATAGCTTAGGGTCCTCCGAGAAAAGAGGAATATGTTGTTGATTTTTTACCGGGACTGTACGTATCTAGGTATACGAGCTACCTAGGCTCGTGTATGTACGACGAACGTGTAACGTTCCTTTCTATATACGCCGTAGATACGAGAGTCGATACGCAATAGTGTGACAGCTCTGTTACACTTAACAACGCTGTTTTATTGTCTTTACATATATTAACAAAGGTTCATGCAGTAATACACCTGTAGAATGTGTCTTTCTCCCCCTTCCTAACAATTCACAACGATACAAGTGTTGCAAATTTTACAAAATGCTTTTATAAGGAAAAAGAAGACATGATGGTAACCAATATTGGAACATTGGGGCGATTTATAAACATTTTCTCCATTTTCTAATTGTTAGCAGGCATTAGAATTCAACACGATTTGGAACCTTGAAATTGAAACGTTATGACAAACACTGAAAACTAATTAGACGTTCTTTTCCATTGTGGAGAAAATGAACAGATTTCTTTTTAAGTTAGTAATAGAAACTAAAAGATAGCAGAATTCAATATCACACCTCCATTATTATTATTTTTATTTAGTAAATTATGTCGTTAAAAGTCAGATTTAGTTACATCAAAGTAATTTTTTAAGTCATTTCTAGTTATCATTTATTTTACTATTATATAGCATCCATTGTGGTGATGCGTTTCATGTTTTTTTCCATGATGAATACATCTTAATATTTGGAACATGATCGTTAAATCAGAACTACGTATTCAACGTTGTCGGCAGTGATCAGAATACGCCCTTCTGTTTGGTTATTAAATTTTCATTTCTTACAGGTGCATGTAACATTTGGTCAGAAACGTACGAAGTGTGGGTGTTTAAGGATCAATTTACTAATATAGTTATTTAAAGACCTCTACGAGAACCGTCTGTTTAATTTAGAAGTTAACACTTACAAATATTAGCTTACGGCTCTTGAATAATCAAATGCTTTGAAAGCCGATGAGTTTAGGTATCAATATTTAAAGTTCGTCAGAGATTGCCTGGAAGTCAGGCGTACCGTGGGACCAGAATTCGATTCAATAATAACGAGTTGCCACAAACAAATACACTATTTTAATGCAATGGTGAATTTAATCCCTGCGCTCAGTTATCAATTTTGTAAAGTTACTGATAATGGTGATGCAAAAAGTACAATAACAAACAGTTCTCATCAGAAAAAAAACATGTTCGTGAAATAAATACCCCCTTTTACTCCACTTTCATACAGTTAAACTGGGGTATAAATCATTCTTATTTTTGATCTAAAACATTCAAGGATCCGTTCCCTTGAATTTCATTTGCTTAATTTAAAATACTATTCAAAATGACGGGACCAATTCAAAATATTAAGAAACGACTGAGGGTGAGGTTAGGATCCTATAAAACCGGTTTAAGCCCGCTAGTAATTTTATATTACTGATCGTTCCAAGGCGATACTTCTGTTGTGGTTCTTATTGTTTTATGTCTTGGTGTTTATTTTTTTGTGTTGTTGGCGCCTTATGTATGTTATCATATTTTAGTTAAGTTTAGGTAACTGAGTGGCCACCTATTGGGAAATAGCTGCTCATTCGGCTTCATGTATTCATGGTCTTAGTACCTTATTGTTAGTTTGGTTTTTTCCCGCCTCGGTTTTTGGAGTGGGAATCTTTTTCTGATTGCGCCTTTCCTGATCGTTGCCTACTTGTACCTTTTTAACATCCGCCGAATTTGATTAATAAGTAAAGCCGTCTATGTAAGTATTTTTGCTCATGCATCAAATGTTATTGTACGTTCTGTTATCATGACAGTTTACAAGTGAGACTCACCAGGAGGAAACTGATATAATTTCTGTTAATATTCAAAAGTGAGCATTTGCATTTCAGCTGCTACTAAACTATCTGAATGGAATGCAAAATTCTTGTTGTCTGTAGCATGACATGCCGATAGTTACAATGATATTATGTCTGTCGTATCTGTACACCCCATTATACCATACCCTTCATATAGTAAAACTAGAGTGAACAATGGTATGCATACCTTTCTGTTTTGTGGGTACTCGTAAGAACTGCAAGGGTCGCTGTTCTGACAATTCATCAGGAAATCATGTCCGTGAAATAAGTACCCCCTTATATCCCACTTTTATATAGAAAAATTGAGATTTGCAGGGGTCTACCTATTTTTCTTATTTTTGCTCTAAAACATAGATTGTGGGTACTCGTTCGAACCGCCTCGCCACAATTTATGTTTTGAGCAAAAATAAGAAAAATATGATTTTTTTTTCGTCTGAAAATTTTCATTTTTACCACTTTAAAAATCTCTGTTTACTGCATGCACAATCTATTGTGCCATTCATGCCCCTAGGGTCAAATTTGGCCACGCCCCGGGGGTCGATAGTCTCCATAGACCTACAATAGGAAAAAACTAAAAAAATCTTCTTCTCTGAAACCACTAGGCCCACAGCTTTGATATTTGGTATGAAGCAATGGCTAATGGTCCTCTACATAATTGTGCCATTCATGCCCCTGGGGTCAAATTTGGCCACGCCCCGGGGGGTCTATAGTCTCCATAGACTTACTATGGGAAAAAAATTAAAAAATCTTCTTCTCTGAAACCACAGGGCCAACAGCTTTGATATTTGGTATGTGGCAATGGCTAATGGTCCTTTACATAAATTGTGCCAGCCATGCCCCTGGGGTCAAATTTGGCCACGCCCCGGGGGTCGATAGTCTCCATAGACTTACAATTGGAAAAACTAAAAAAATCTTCTCCTCTGAAACCACTAGGCCCACAGCTTTGATATTTGGTATGTAGCAATGGCTAATGGTCCTCTACATAAATTCATGCCCCTGGGGTCAAATTTGGCCACGCCCCGGGGGTTGATAGTCTCCATAGACTTACTATGGGAAAAAAATTAAAAAATCTTCTTCTCTGAAACCACAGGGCCCACAGCTTTGATATTTTGTAGGTGGCAATGGCTGATGGACCTCTACATAAATTGTGCCAATCATGCACCTGGGGTCAAATTTGCCCACGCCCCGGGGGTTGATAGTCTCCATAGACCTACAATAGGAAAAAAACTAAAAAAATCTTCTTCTCTGAAACCACTAGGCCAACAGCTTTGATATTTGGTATGTAGCAATGGCTAATGGTCCTTTACATAAATTGTGCCATTCATGCCCCTGGGGTCAAATTTGGCCACGCCCTGGGGATTGATAGTCTCCATAGACTTGCTATGGGAAAAAAAATTAAAAAATCTTCATCTCTGAAACCACAGGGCCCACAGCTTTGATATTTTGTATGTGGCAATGGCTAATGGTCCTCTACATAAATTGTGCCATTCATGCCCCTGGGGTCAAATTTGGTCACGCCCCGGGGGTTGATAGTCTCCATAGACTTACTATGGGAAAAAAATTAAAAAATCTTCTTCTCTGAAACCACTAGGCCCACAGCTTTGATATTTTGTAGGTGGCAATGGCTAATGGTCCTCTACATAAATTGTGCCAATCATGCCCCTGGGGTCAAATTTGCCCATGCCCCGGGGGTTGATAGTCTCCATAGACCTACAATAGGAAAAAAAACTAAAAAAATCTTCTTCTCTGAAACCACTAGGCCAACAGCTTTGATATTTGGTATGTAGCAATGGCTAATGGTCCTCTACATAAATTGTGCCATTCATGCCCCTGGGGTCGAATTTGGCCACGCCCCGGGGATTGATAGTCTCCATAGACTTGCTATGGGAAAAAAATTAAAAAAATCTTCATCTCTGAAACCACAGGGCCCACAGCTTTGATATTTTGTATGTGGCAATGGCTAATGGTCCTCTACATAAATTGTGCCATTCATGCCCCTGGGGTCAAATTTGGCCACGCCCCGGGGGTTGATAGTCTCCATAGACTTACTATGGGAAAAAAAATAAAAAACCTTCTTCTCTGAAACCACTAGGCCCACAGCTTTGATATTTGGTATGTAGCAATGGCTAATGGTCCTCTACATAAATTGTTCCATTCATGCCCCTGGGGTCAAATTTGGCCAGGCCCCGGAGGTTGATAGTCTCAATAGACATGCTATGGGAAAAAAGTCAAAAATCTTCTTCTCTGAAACCACAGGGCACACAGCTTTGATATTTTGTATGTGGCAATGGCTAATAGTCCTCTACATAAATTGTGCCAGCCATGCCCCTGGGGTCAAATTTGGCCACGCCCCGGGGGTAGATAGTCTCCATAGACTTACAATGGGAAAAACTAAAAAAAATCTTCTTCTCTGAAACCAAAAGGCCCAGAGCTTCTATATTTTGTATATAGCAATGTTTGGTAGTCCCCATTATAAATTGTGCCAGTCATGCCCCTGGGTCAAATTTGGCCATGCCCCGGGGGTCAATAGTGTCCATGCATAGACTTTCATTGGTCGATTCTCAATTAGTTTAAATCTCATGAGCTTACAATGTGATCATCTCTCAGGTGAGCTACAGGACCAATGGTCCTCTAGTTTTAATTTTCTTTTACGCGTTAGGAAACAACATCGAGATATGAATGTGGATGCATCAAACATACATACTCAAGTATCTGCAGTTTATAGCGTGTCGGATGCTGTTTCGGTAGTTTTTGTAACTGACGGGTTTACAAATATGAATGTTGTGAAGAACGTCAGGACATCCCAAGCTTGTACGGTACCATAAAGCGGCGGAAACGTAACGACATAACCGTGGCTGAGGACAAGAACGTTAGTAACAGCAATATTGCACCCCGATTTTTCTATTCATGCACATGCATAGTTTCTATACTTAGACGGTCCCGGTAATTTTTAAAACTGACACCAAAATATAAGGTCATGTATTTGTTTTCGTGTACAATGAGTGTATCCGTTCCTGCCTTTTACGAAAACATTAATAATGGTTAAGTTTTAATGCGTTTTAACGTGTGAATAAGATTGTAAGATATCCATACGCCAGTTGAGCTGTGTTCTAGTCGAGCTGCACATGTTTTTCGGAAACGAGCAGGATGTGCGATTTTCGGAACATGTGCACTTATTAGATCGAATACGGTGAAAAAAATTCATATCTATACATCTTGATCAGTCACAGAAACAGGCTAGAGGCTTGAAATTTTGGCTAGAAATGAATGATGACTTGTTCTATCCGAGTAGTGAAAACAAAGGTGTTGGTCAGCTGTCCAGTTACCGCACAGCTGATCTGCGCCTTTGTTTTCGCCTATGAATTTTGGTGGTATGCAGGGGATCATTTAGTAATTATTTAAAATCCTTATCTGCAGGTTGATCGGGTCAATAAAATTTTACAAAAATAGCATGCTCCATAAGTTGACGTCACAATGTGATAAAATTATGCCATTTCATTCTACATGCACGTTTCTATAGCTCGACACTACAACCCGGACCAGAAAACATTTATTTCATTACAATATGAATTCAAGAATGCGCAAAATGGTCACCTATTATACTCGTACATGTTAATGGCCTATTGCTGTTATGTTTCCTTACTCAAACAAATGAAACTTTAACACGACATTTACTTGGAGAAAGGCATAATTGAGATAAAACAAAGTACTACTTAATTTGTTTGTCAAATGCGAGTCAAGTCATGCCTGACCAACCGTAACGGAAACCAGTGAAGAAGATTGTGGAATGTTTGCTCAGTAATTAATGTAACTTATTAAAACGTGTCAAACTGTTAGAGGTGTCATATACAAAAACACTTATACTGATTATTTAAATGTTTAAAACTTCTTTAATTAGTAAAAATAAGGTAAAACCGATTTTCATAATCGTGCACAATATTTCTCCGAGAAACTCCGCGAACAGGTAAATCTGGACTTACCTGTGTTCACCGGTAAATACCTGCGGTCGCGGTGAAATTTCTCGGTGTTTCTCCGAGAAATCGAAATGAACGAAACGCGAAATACCCAAATGAAAAGAGAAATTTAGAGTTGTTTCTCCGAGAAAAATAGCTTAGGGTCCTCCGAGAAAAGAGAAATATGTTGTTGATTTTTTACCGGGACTGTATATAAATGGAATTGTGTCATCACTCATAATCTTTATAAAAATGATAAACTATACCATTGCGTTTCATATTTTGTACATGTAAGAAAGTCGGTATATTTTGGAAATTATAACTTGAAAATCTTAGGGTTGCGTGCAAAATTTGTGTAAGTAAACGAGTTGTTGCGTTGGTTAGATAACTTTGATTAACCACCCCCATAATTCACTCGTATTTTGTGCCAGGAATACATTTATTATTACCTAATCTTATTCAAAATCGCTCACTCTCGAACCCAATACGAGCTTAGAATAATTTGTCTTATTACTTGAAGAATTATCGTTTATCATGTATGTGAGAATGCCTGGAATCAATATTCGAATCAATTCATTAACAATTTATTATTTCTGAAGGGCTTAAACGAAATGATTGAAACCGGATTCTTTTAGGTGGAAATTAAAGTAAAGGAAAACTATGGAGGATAGAGACATTTGTGCTTGCCAGTCCTGTTATCAAACATTTGCGAGCAATCGCCGAACAAGGAATAAACACGTATACCAGTAGGATAACATGTCCACGTCATGTAATGTTTACCCTATCACAACCTACACTCTATAGAAACACTTCGATGTATCGGTTTTATAATACTAACAGTTGATATTGCATCTACATCTGAAAAAAAAAAAAAAAAAAAAAAAAAAAAAAAAAAAAAAAAACACATATAAATCCAAGCAAATCGCTGTTCTTTATAGCGTACAGCCTTTATCAGTTTATCACGTCTCACAAACATTTGGTGATTACTTTACATGTACGTAATCAGACTGATCGCTCACAAATACATGCGTGTTTGCGGGAGTATGGGTAGATTACGCATTACAAAAACTAGTCAATGCAATATATGAAAGTAAAAGTGGGCAACGATCAGGAAATGGCGCAATCAGACAGAAATTTACACTCCAGAAACCGAGGTGGGAAAAAGATAAATTAACAATCAGGTACTTATACAAAGAAAACATATTGTAAGCTGAATGGACAGCCACTTTCCCAATTGGTGGCCACTCAGAAGTTTTTGTTTTCAGCCGTAAAAAGTGAAAATTTCATCAGAAACAATTTGATATATTTAATATTTTTGCTCAAACCATTGACTGTTGGTACACGTTAGAACCGCCCCATCGGGGCGCTTCTAACGAGTACCCACAATCTATGTTATGGAGCAAAACTAAGATAAAAAAAGGCATAACCAGTTTTGCTATATAAATACATGCGATACTGTTGGATTCTTTTACATGGCTAGAAAGGTACAGTAGGCGACGACCAGGAAAAGGCGCAATCAGAAAAAGATTCCCACTCCAAAAACCGAAGCTGGAAAAAAAAAAAAAAAACTAACAATAAGGTACTTATACCATGAACACATTTCGTAAGCCGAATAGGTGGCCACTCAGTTACCTAAACTTAACAAAAATATGATAACATACATAAGGCGCCAACAGCACAGAAATTTTATGTAGGTGTTGCCCAAGACAAGTAGGCAACCTGTTTTCAATTTATGACAATGACACAACCCAAGAGTTATGCATTTCCGTATATATACTCAGTCTACCGACCAATTTTTCAAGAAAACAATTACGCAATCATGGTGTTATTTTCATTTTCCCAGAATGTATTTAAGCAGATTACCGTGATTTCAGTAGATGCTTTGGAATTAAGCAATCACTCAATTCTAACAATATTTTCTAATAGTGATTTCTGTACGTTGCAGCGGCAATAATGTGTCTAATAATCTCGGAAAATATAATTAATTCTCCGCTGTCGTAACTGACTGGTCTCAAAAGACCAGTGTTTCCTGAACTCATCAGCTAGATGAATAGGTTCCATTATGAAAATTTGCCCATGCAATATACAGAGAAATGTTTTGGTTGTAAAAACGAAAATTTTCAGTGTACAAATTTTGATATTTTTCTTATTTTTGCTCAAAACATAGATTGTGGGTACACGTTAGAACCGCCTCGCCGAGGCGGTTCTAACGAGTACCCACAATCTATGTTTTGGAGCAAAAATAAGAAAAATAGGTTAACCCCTCCATACCCCAGTTTTGCTATATAAAAGTGGGGTTCAGGGGGGTATACTTTTCACGGACATGTTTTCCTGATGAGTAGGGCAATCGTGATGCATATTGGTGATCTCAGAAACAATGCAGTAAGCAAACACCAGGTACCAGTGCAAGCCTAGCAGAACTTCTGCAAAAGTAAGGCCAGAAATACCCAAAATAATACCAGAGGACCATTGGTCCTGAGAACGCTCACCTGAAGCCTGATCTTGGAGTATTAAGTCATAATGAAATGACCTTGACCTTGAATACTCACACACCTTTATTGTCTTCATAAGTTGTCTGCATCTGCAAAGTTTCAGGTCTCAGGCTGCAATAGTTTCCAAACCCAATGATTTCTGAGAAAACCATAATTTTAATTTTGATATTTAAATGACCTTGGGCCAAGGTCAAGACATGACCTTGGCCTTCATTAATAACTTACCTTCATTGACTCCATTAGTTGTCTGCATCTAGCAACTTTCAGGTCTCGGGCTGCAACAGTTTATTTTCGCCTTATCCCATGTAAAAGCCTATGTTTCCAAAATTGACCTTGTCGTAAAATAGGTCAAGGTCATCATAGGGTCATCATTTCAACAAACTATGATGGGCTGGAGTCCCAAATGCTACATACCAAGTTTCATGAAAATTGGCCCGCCGGTTCTGGAGAAGAAGATATTTGAAAGGTTTTTACCATATATGGGCGTGGCGGCCATCTTAGTCATGTGACCTGGATTTCGCGATCAAACTTTTGTCTCCCCTACCCATGGATGCTCCACATAAAATTTCACTTTGATTTGCCAAGCAGTTTCAGAGAAGAAGATCTTTGAAAAGTGTGTATGGACAGCAGACTGGCCAAGGTCAAAAGATGACCTTGACCTATATTAATCATATACCTTCATCTACTCCATTAGTTGTTTGCATCTACCACTTTTCAGGCCTCAGGCTGCAATAGTTTTCAAAAAATCCATAGTTTTCACTTTTTCCTATGTAAAAGCCTATGTTTCCAAATTTGACCTTGCCGTAAAATAGGTCAAGGTCATCCAAGGGTCATCATTTTATCAAACTATGATGGGCTGAGGTCCTCAATGCTACATACCAAGTTTCGTGGAAATCGGCCAGCCAGTTCTGGAGAAGAAGATTTTTGAATGTTTTTTACCATATATGGGCATGGCGGCCATCTTGGTCATGTGACCTGGATTTCGTGATCAAACTTTTGTCTCCCTTACCCGTGGATGCTCCACATAAAATTTCACTTTGATTGGCCAAGCAGTTTCAGAGAAGAAGATCTTTGAAAAGTGTGTATGGACAACAGACTGGCCAAGGTCAAGAGATGACCTTGACCTATATTAATCACATACCTTCATCTACTCCATTAGTTGTTTGCATCTACCACTTTTCAGGCCTCAGGCTGCAACACTTTTCAAAAAATTCCATAATTTTCACTTTTTTCTATGTAAAAGCCTATGTTTCCAAATTTGACCTTGCCGTAAAATAGGTCAAGGTCATCCAAGGGTCATCATTTTATCAAAATATGATGGGCTGACGTCCTTAATGCTACATACCAAGTTTCGTGGAAATCGGCCCACCGGTTCTGGAGAAGAAGAATTTTGAGTAGTTTTTACCATATATGGGCGCGGCGGCCATCTTGGTCATGTGACCTGGATTTCGTGATCAAACTTTCGTCTCCCTTACCCATGGATGCTCCACATAAAATTTCACTTTGATTGGCCAAGCAGTTTCAGAGAAGATCTTTGAAAAGTGTGTATGGACAACAGACTGGCCAAGGTCAAGAGATGACCTTGACCTATATTGATCACATACCTTCATCTACTCCATTAGTTGTTTGTATCTACCACTTTTTAGGCCTCAGGCTGCAATAGTTTTCAAAAAATCAATAGTTTTCACTTTTTCCCATGTAAAAGCCTATGTTTCCAAATTTGACCTTGCCGTAAAATAGGTCAAGGTCATCCAAGGGTCATCATTTTATCAAACTATGATGGGCTGAAGTCCCCGATGCTACATACCAAGTTTCGTGGAAATCGGCCCATCGGTTCTGGAGAAGAAGATTTTTGAAGGGTTTTTACCATACATGGGCGTGGCGGCCATCTTGGTCATGTGACCTGGATTTCGTGATCAAACTTGAAATGCCACTACCCAAGGAGGCTCCACATAAAATTTCAACTAGATCGGCCAAGCGGTTTCAGAGAAGAAGATCTTTGAAATTGTGGACGACGGACGGACGACGGACGACGGACGGACGGACGGACGCCGGATCATGGCCATCCTATAAGCTGACCTTGTGAGCCTTCGGCTCAGGTGAGCTAAAAAGCAGCACCGAGTAAAATCGGACATCCGAAGGATTGACCATTCAGGCAAACCTTCCTACATTGTGGTTTTTATCCTGTTGAAAGTTGCAAAATTACAGTAATTCACTTTGGCTCCATGTTGCCAAATCTGAAGTGTAACTGAAGAGGCTTAAGTAGCCGAAACCGTGGTATGGCTCATCCCCCTTTCTCATTAATACGTTTGCTGCTCTTAAAGGATCTGTTTTATTTGATTTGCTATTACTGCAGCTGGCGTTGTGCCGTTAGCGGCCCTTAAAGTCTCCCCGTACATCATCAATAGTGCAGATCATGTTTCTTTTTGGTCCTTTGAGATCAGCAAGGGTATTCTGAGAAATCCGAAAATTATTTATCGGTTCAGTTTCCTTTTCTAATCAGCGTTTAATATATTTGACCTCAATTGAATTAAAATAGTTCAGAAAAATCATAACACGTTACAGACGTATAGGTTATAACTTGAATGGTATGCGAATGTCTGTTTTTAATCCAATCATGGTTTATAACTATACTGTCTTCTTTAATTGCACGCCGGTGGGTGCTCCGGAGTTAGTAAGTTATTCGGCGCCCAGAGATCTCCATCGTCGGGCAGCTTACTGAATCTGTTAAGTCCTCGTTTCTGATTCATCGGGATGTTTATCACGATTTATCTGTTTGTTCTTGATGATTCATTGACGATTGAGATTCACCACGAGAACCGAAGAACTAAGGAAATGTTATGAACCACTGCAGAGGCTGAAGGTACGGTTATGGTCATGTAAAATCGATTTAAGCTCGCCAGTAATTTTATATTACTGATCGTTCCAAGGCGATACTTCTGTGGTGGTTCTTTTTGTTTTATGTCTTGGTGTTTAAAATTTTTGTGCTGCTGGCGCCTTATGTACTGTACGTTTTATATTTATAGTTAATGTTAGGTAACTGAGTGGCCACCTATTCGGAAAATAGCTGCTCATTCGGCTTACGATATGCTTCCACGGTATAAGTGCCTGATTGTTAATTTAATTTGTTCCCCACCTCGGTTTTTGGAGTGGGAATCTTTTTCTGATTGCGCCTTTTCCTTATCCTTTTTGTATCGACCATCCTCTTGAAAGTTGCAAAATTCCCCTTTTCTCATTTAATACGTTCGCTGCCCTTAAAGGATATCAGTTTTATTTTATTTATATCTCCCGTTATAACTTAGAAATACGAATGTATCTTGCTTTATACCGTACAATGTAGCTACAAACGAAACGCGTCACAATCATATTTTTCAGACATTTTATTTTATAACAAACAATTTGGTTCCATTTAAAGGGATAAGTATGCGTGAACAATATATGGTGGTTTATGGTATAAGTACCTGATTGTTGATTTAGTTTTTTCCTATCTCGGTTTTTGGAGTGGGAATCTTTTTCTGATTGAGCCTTTTCCTTATCTTTGCCTACTTGTACCTTTTTATGACAATTAAATCAATTACGCTGTGTTATAATACACTGTTTTCATAAATATCACATCAAACCTTAATCTAGGCAGATGACTTCCTTTAAAACATAAGAAAGGAACACCATAATGCTCATTGTCATACTCTGATACATGTACATATGATCTAGTGAAACTGGAATCCCTCCTACTAAACTTAATCATTTAAGTTCAAAATTATGTTTAGAATATCAGTTTCATGAAATTAAACGTTAATGAAATTTAAACTGACAGATTAAGCTTTCGAATGACCACCTGAGACCGTTTCAGCCGCGTCATGATACACGGTTAGTTATGCGTGCATGGTTTAATTATGGCTTAACGTCCAAGTTAACACGGTTTTCAGTAATGTCGAGACGAATCGGTACTGTGAGGAGCTTAATGTGTCTTACTCGAGGAGACCGCATGGCAGATGTATATATCCAAGTTAGGACCTCTCGTTCCCGAGCCCCTACGCCACTATTTCATGCGTGTATGGGAAACCTTAGAAACATTTCAACAAGATGCTGTTAACAACATTACGAAAACTTGCCCATGCAATATACAGAGATTTTTGAGCTTTAAAAATTGAAAATATTCAGCTGAAAAATTTTGATATTTTTATATATATTTTTGCTCAAAACATAGATTGTGGGTACACGTTAGAGCCGCCTCTCCGAGTACCAACACTCTATGTTTCGGAGCAAAAATAAGAAAATACATGTAGGTATACCTCTGCATACCGCAGTATTGCTATATTAAAGTGGGGTTCAAGGGGTATACATTACATGGACATGTTTTCCTGGTGAAAACCTTCGATTTTGCTTTATACATGTGCATATACATGTACATACTGTATTATACTAAGATCCATTTACTTTATAAATACGAAGCTTCAAGCATAAACCCTAAATGCTCAGTTCTTTTTTGTTTTTCTTCACCTTTTGGGAAGCCTAAAGATATGTTATCCCATGATGGAACTAAGTGGCATACGTTTCCTTGTCATTTTTGTCGCACTCATGAAACTATATAGATTATTATAAAATCCAATATGACAGTATCTTCCATCCCACAGGTAATGATGTCTATCTATATAGCAATATTTGTCTGCTATGTCCTTTTAAGAAAGAAATACGTCTACTGTGAATATAACACCGTACTTTTCAATTTGATATGGCGCCTATTTCAACCCCCCTTAGCCAAAGGTATTTTAACTTTCAATATAAATTTATCAGAGTCAGATCTGTAACTATCTTGGAAAAATATGTTAAATCGAAATGATCACATTTCATCACGGAATTGAAAAACCCTTATCAATCTGGACGGTCCTTAAATATCCAGATAACACACCATGATATGTAAAGTTTCAGTGCATCACGGATCAAATGCGGAGCGAAGTTTTTAAATTTAAAGGTCTATTAAGAAAATGTACTAAAAATGGTTCTTTTTGTTTTATGTCTTGGTGTATAACATTTTTTGTGCTGTTGGCGCCTTATGTATGTTTTCATATTTTTAGTTAAGTTAAGGTAACTGAGTGGCCACCTATTGGGAAAATAGCTGCTCATTCGGCTTACGATATGTTTCATGGTATAAGTACCTGATTGTTAGTTTGGTTTTTTCCCACCTCGGTTTTTGGAGTGGGAATCTTATTCTGATTGCTCCTTTTCCTGATCTTTGCCTACTTGTACCTTTTCAGTATTCTGATCGATGTTCGAATTTGGTGGACATACACCACTTTTGCTCCTATAAAGCCATGTCTTCAATAATTAGATAAAATGTGCGAATAACTTCATTGTTTTGGATGGCATTTAAACAACCATTTTTATCTGCATAATCGTCTCCGGTCAGTATTACATGTAGCGGTACTAATCAGAAATTTTGTGATTTCACGTATTTCACGCAATCCGTGTAATGCCTCTTTTCACGCTAAATGGGTAAAATGGTGTTTTAACTAATTTAAGCCTGGCGACCATTTTAAGGGACACAGGCAAATAGTATAACTCCAGATGGGACGCAGCAGAACGCAAAAATCGTTCCTCATGCACTTAAAAACAAAAGTTGTCACACCCAAAAGATAATAATGGGGAAATCATTTCCTCAAAAATGGATTCAAGTGATAAAATCTTTTCCTCAATCATCATTCTGATAAGCGTAGCACGTTAAGCCCAACAGCATTAAGTAAAAACAACAAACGTCGCAGGTCATTCATATCGTTGTATTTGCCCCCAAAGACGTCAAAGGCAATCAGGTTTTATCGAGCTTCATTTAAACGACATTAACAATAACGGTCCTGCATTTGTATCAAACAAGTGTAATAGCGCGACTCACAAGACAGACGCAATAAAATTAAAATGCAGGCGGTGATGGACACGTTTTAAATCCGCTGTTTGAAAAGCTTTGAGAGATCAGACGGAAATGCATGTTTTGTCAAATGAATAGCGACACAGACGTATTTTATAAGAATCAGACGACAATTAACACAAGACTTTCATCGAGCATCCAACTTCCTCACTCACAAGTTGATCACAAAAATATTTTGTCAGCTCGTACACAAAAGGTTATATGGGAAACACCATAAACTTGTGAATCCATTCAATGGGTCGCGTCTTAATTTCTTTTAAGACATCATGTTGCTGCTAAAGAAACGTTAAGCAAACAATGTGGGTACGGTAATATGTTAATACATTGTGTTGACACAACGTGTTGATATAAATACAAGTTGGTATATGGCTGCTCGCTTGTTTATTTGCATGCGCAGCCCGTAAAGTACAATCATGAGTTGCAGAAAATGCAACCCATAAATATGCCAAAAGGAAACGTGTTTAATTAGTCAGCCACAATTCAGTTACGCGTAATTAACCGTACATTTTATGATTTTGTTACAACATTTGTACACGCCACAGATACTGTTACTAAATCCCTATTGTAGGTGTCACTGTCACGACCGGTCGTCTAGTTGCCTTTGTCCGCTCCTTTCTTGCTTTAATACCATATAAATTTACTATAAAGCCCAATGTCTTACATTTATGCACATATATTTGTATACATGCTTAGGCCCCTTTTCATGAGTAAAATTGTGAGCGCCTGAATTTCGGCTGATCAGCGCCTTTGTTTTCACTCCACACATAGTATGTTGTATCTTCTTATTAAATCCAAAATTTACAGCTTCTAACCTGCGTCTGTACCTGTACAGGCCGGTTTGTGTCTAACCTTGTCGAGACTTAGATTGTTGGTCTTCTGATGCGTGATCTACTGTCTCATCTCAGCCCACCGGTGTTCAACTAATGTTTTTCTTTTGCTCCTGTTTTTCAGTTATTAAAGTTATTTAAGTTATTGGGCGCCCAGGGATCTCCATCGTATGGCAGCTTACTGAAGCTGTGAGTCCTCGATTCTGATTCATCATGGTGGTGATCATGTCATATTTGTCTGTCCTTGATGATTCATTGACTTATTCGAGATTCACCACCAGGACCCAACAACTTACTGAATGTTGTGAACCACTGCAGAAGCTTAGGGTGAGGTCATGGCCAGGTTAAACTAGTTAAAGACCGCCAGTAATTTTATATTACTGATCGTTCGAAGGCGATACTTCTGTTGTGGTTCTTATTGTCTTATGTTTTGTGATATTTGCACCTTACGTGCTTTTTTATATTTTAAATTAGGTTTGGGTAACCCAGTGGCCACCTATTGGGAAATATCTGCTCATGTTTTCTTTGTATAAGTACATACTTATCGATTAAGTTTTTCCCATCTCGGTTTTTGGAGTGGGTTTTTCTTTCTGATTGCGTCATTTCGAGACCATTGCCTTCTTGTACTTTTTTAAGGTTGGTACTTTGGTACTGAAAGTTCCAGAAAATTGCTTATTTTTACGTTTCAAGTGGATTAATCAACGCGATCGAGTTCAGTGGATGTTCTACCTGTAAATATACGTGTACTTGTATTTTACCTGAATACCTTAAGATCGATTGTGCTAACAAGATTTATTGTGACATTCTGAGGACATTGCATACAGTTTAGTGTATAGAGGATATTTACTTTTTTGAGGTGAATACCAAATATATTTCATCGAGTGAGTTGAAAACATCAAAATTTTCACGAGTGCGTAGCACGAGTGAAAAATTAGATGTTTTCAAGTCACGAGATGCAATATATTTGGTATTTACCGATAAAAAGTAAATTTTCTTTTTATTTTATACAATACACGGGCATTTTCCTATTCACAAAGCAGGCGGTGAAAATGCAAAAGCCATAAATTTTTGAAAACACAAATAATTTTGGTACCACATTGTTCCTAACGTTCTAACTAAGAAAATGAATACCCACACTTTGTGTTTTCGTTCGTAAATAACGGAGTTATAGGCATTTTAATTTCTGGAGTGAGGCACATTTAATGACGTCAAGTGAATGGAAACGTCAGAAGTAATCCAAACTCTACAGTGAAAATATCGGCAGATATCAATCACTAGTGAAAATATCAATATCAATTCTGCAGTGAAAATATCACTTTTGTCCATTTTGATATACATTAATTTCACTGCTAAGTATAAAATAAAAGGGCATATTTTCTTCTCAAACTAAACTTTTAGCTATTCGATAAAATGAGTCTCGATCGAATCGTTTTCAGCAAGTACGCACAATTTAGACATTTAAGTCGTTTATGAAAACGATGTAGAACTAGTCAATATGTTGTATTTACGGTCGCTTTTGTTGATCAAGTGTCTTATAAAGACCACAGACCCTCTTATTGATGGATTGAATTAAATTTCCTCTTGAGGGCAAGTACATTTGAGATATTCTGTTTTATGATTTCTTTCTAAGACCATTTTCCCTACAATTCGTTTATGAAATAAAAGACATAATAACCAGAGATCAAAAACAAATTGCCCATATCAAATTAATCTGATGTCATTATTTTGAGTTACATTCTATTTACGTTGAAACGTAAGAGTGTCGACATGATAGAATACTAACCTGTGACCGATTTTATGCTATGGTATTTTTTGTTTTAGTTTGATATACAAACTGGTCTTTCTATTGCAATTCCGTTTCGTTTTTTTTTCTCTCTCTTTCATTTCCTAACTTATGATATATGTATTTTGACAACAATTAATGATCTAACGTTTGAAATGCCTTTAATGACAAAAACTTATGATTTTGCCGGTTATGCGTTCAAAAGATATTCCCTCAACAGCTAAGCTACCAAAGCCGTATCAAAGTTATACACTTGATTTCAGCCGTTCAAGTTGTACATGCAATTATTATTTTTTTATTTCATATTTCCGTTTTCCAGAAGATATGAACATAATTGGTGGACATCTTGTATAACGTTGATGATACATGTAGTTCTATATACCGGTTTGTGTTTTACCTTTCGACATAGTTCCCATATAAACAGATACGAACAGTCTGCATATGGCTGTTTTCACTCTATGTGCACACGAGTATGTTGTTTATCGAATACTGATTAGTGTAAACATACTAAATCACATAGTGCTCTGATAGAACTCAACAATAACAACAGCAACAAAAGCTAGTCATATTAAGTTTTCACAGCTTCAGAAATGATAGTTGAAACGCTCCGCGTGGTCCAATAGCTTATATGGTTGTGCACGCGAAATGCCGATTGTCCGCTTGTAGTATACATGTAGTATTAATTATTGGCCCTGCATGAATTCTGCTACCGACGGTGAGTTTGTAATTATGTTGCACATGTTCATGAAACCAGTAAATCCATATTTTAGCCAGCTTCTCGTCGCTTTAGACCCAAGGACCAAGGGTCCTGTAAACGCTCACCTGAGACCTAAGATATATTCCAATAAATTTGTTTGACTAATATAGTAATATACATGTACATGTATATAACCCCAGGGTAGGGTCAGAACAACCCCTGGAGTCAATTTCTTTTTTCAAATAAAAAAAATTCAGTCCATTTGCCAATTTACTGCAAGTTTTGCCCATCAAATGACATTTTAACAATTTTCTCCATTTAAATGCATGGGCGACCTAAGTTGACCACGCCGTAAAATAGGTCAAGGTCATCCCAAGAACATGACTTATACAAACTTTGTAGGGCTCCATTGTCTGATGCTTCTGCCAAGTTTCAAAATCATAGGCCTTCTGGTTCTGGAGAATACGTTTTTTAAGGTTTTTGCTATTTATAGCCATGGTGGCCATCTTGTTCATGTGACCTTGACAATTTATACTAACTTTCAATGCCCCTTCATAACGATGCTCCACATAAAATTCGGCTTTGATTTGCCAAGCGGTTTCAGAGCAGATGATGTTTGAATATTATGGTCATGCACATCTATATAGCCCAGGGGCAGGGACATACAACACAATGAAGACTTTCTTTTTCATACATATAAATATTCTGTCTATTTTCCCATTTCCTGTAAGTTTTGCCCTTCAAATCATAATATAACAATTTTCCCCATTCAAATGTATGGGCCACCTATGTTGACCTTGTCGTAAAATATGTCCAGGTCATCCAAGGGTCATGATTTATATAAAATTTGTAGAAGTCTACTGCCTGATGCTTCATCCGAAGTTTCAAAATCATAGGCCTTCTGGTTCTAGAGAAGAATGTTTTTAAAGTTTTTTGCTATTTATAGCCATGGCGGCCATCTTGGGCATGTGACCTTGACCATTTATATAAACTTTCATTGCCCCTTCCTAACGATGCTCCACATAAAGTTTGGCTCCGATTGGCCAAGCCGTTTCAGAGAAGATGTTTGAATATTATGGTCATAAACATGTATATAGACCCGGGGCAGGGGCAGACACCCCCCTGGGGACAAACTGTTTTCATAAACATAAAATATTCTATCCATTTGCCCATTTCCTGCAAGTTTTGCCCTTCAAATCCTATTTTAACAATTTCCCCATTCAAATGCATGGACGACCTATGTTGACCTTGCCGTAACAAAGGACAAGGTCATCCCAGGTTCAAGATTTATACAAACATTGTAGAACTCCATTGCCTGATGCTTTATGCCAAGTTTCAAAAACATAGGCCTTCTGGTTCTGGAGAAAAAGATTTTCAAAGGCGGTTGCTATTTATAGCCATGGCGGCCATCTTGGTAATGTGACCTGAACCATTTATACAAACTTTCGTTCCCCCTTCCTAGGCCGGATACTCCACATGAAGTTTGGCTTTGATTGGCCAAGCGGTTTCAGAGGAGAAGATGTTTGAAAAGTCGACGACAACGACGACGACGGATGACGTAGCATAGATATGCTATAAGCTCACCTTTGAGCCTTCGGCTAAGGTGAGCTAAAAAGCATGATCTGTCGACGCTGATCTATTTTTACACACAATTTACGAAAACTGTCGAGGTCGCATATAGACCCCAGCACTTGACGCATTGAATTGTGGGATCTTCTTCATTTTGTCTTATGACAGAAACCCGAGCACAGCTCCCATTGGTCAAAGGCGACAGATCTGTGAGTATCTAGCGCTTCCTGTCGGCAACAATGGTTAACACTAAGCAATTGTAAGCAAAGGCATCACTATGGGTGATATATTAAAAAAATTATATTTCACTTTCTAACTATAAGTCTTTGTAAGCTACGGCATCGTTTTATATCTGCATTTTTCACGATTGCAAGATGATGCATTAATAGCCATGTTTTGAAGACAAGAGAGGAATTAGAAAGATCATTTTCAGGACAGCGATCTTAATCAATCATCTTTTAATCAAACTTCTTTTCTTGAGGCACTGGATACAAAACAATCACGACTGACAGACGCTTTATTCTCATGCCAGAATTACTAGCACTTCTTCGGAAAAAGGCTACAGAGAAATAGGTCGATATCATCACCAGCAAACAATTCTGACTTTGAAATTTGATCACCATGTTGAAAATTGATGAATTGCAAGATTCAGTTGCACACTCAAAAGGAAACGCAAAGCCATATTGGTTTGCATTTCGTTTCAAACTGTTATAGTCTGTTTATCTAGCACAAAATTAATTTGAAAAAGGAACCCCCACATTATATTTTATCTTGAGGATTTGCTAGAAGATTCGGGATAAAATGAATTTTGATGTCCATGTTGTCACTAAATAAATTGCAGGTTTCTACAATAAAACATAATACTTCAGCCAGTATAATGAGAAATGAACCTCGCCATGAGAAAACATTTTTGTTTCTAAACAGGTCCGACACAAAACGAGCTGTAAAAGTATTGAAAATGGCTAGAGGCTCGAAATGTTAGATTTGGAAACAAGATGAATTGTGCTAACGAAAATAAAGGCGCTGATAGCTTCGCAATTGCTGTGAAACTGATCTTCGCCTTTGTTTTCGCATATTAATATGTTGGCTCCAATTCCAATCAGATACCTTTAAATTACATTTCTCTTTTCTCTGGGCCTTGAAAATGGGATTTCATGCCATGTAGAAGCATTTTCTACAGAAAATATGTCTTGCAAATCGCGTAAATAGCTATTAAACTTGCAGCCAAACTACATGTCCATGTAGATGATCATGGTTAAACGTATAGGCAATGCCTGTAATTTTTGCCGAAATACCCTGTATTCTAAACGAAAGAATACCAATGTATAGTGAGGCGTTTAAAAAGTCCTTTGGTTAAGTATAGTTGTTTGGCATGTATTTTTGTATTGCTTTGATCGTGTTGATTTATGAAGCATAAATTTAAAAAACTACCACAGTTTCCATCTTATTACACAAATGTTCTCAGAGTGGTAAACACGTCTTTGAAATGGTATTGTTGAAAATTTCACGGCAAATGAAACTAGAGTCTCAATGTCATACAAAACCCGCTCGTACTTTTAGCGATTCTAGACCATCATTGTGATGTTTTGTATCAATTCAAATATAAAGTTTCTTTAATATTAGAAAAGTTTTTGCTTACTGCAATACTTATCTGTTATAAAATTGCTTTTTTTCCCTGCATTATTCTCCCATTAGCCTTTTTTAAATGACAGAGATAAATAAAGAAGAAACATAAGCTAAACGAATAGTGTCTATGAGAACACTCTCTGATTTATGATATTTGCGCTTCAAGTATAGTATATATTTCGACAATCTCGATGCTACCTTATTTTTCCATGAAGTGTACTAGTACATGTATATGTATACTTGCGTCAGTAAGAAACACCTTATCGAAAATGTTGAATAAGTTTGGATAAAAAAAAAAGCGCACGATATGTTATTTGGCATTCTCTATCATTGTTTAGCATTAACCATTTTTGGTTTCTCAAAACTTGTGTATCATTTTTAAAAATACCTCCTGACGACGAAATATATATTTTAGACACGCAAATTAAAGACACAGGGAGCACAAGATCAACCAATTACCTGAAACATAGAACCTTAACAGAAAAAAAAACCCATGAACGAGTCAGAAATATAAAATTTACTGGCTGGCAAACAAACTTGTATTACAAGCGCCTGACCTCGCCTCAAGCATCATGAATATTCTTGAGTCCCGTTTAAATAATTTAAGTTCCCAGTACTTTATATAACTGACCGTTCTAAGGCGGCGTTTCCCTTAAGGTTCTATATGTTCTCATTTTTTGTGCTGTTTGCACCTTGTATATACAAATTCATGTATCTGAGGGGCTACCTTCCGGGAAACAGCTGCTCTCTCACTTAACGATATGTTAACTTTGTATCAGAACGTACAAGTCAATAATTTATTCATGTTGTTTTCTATTTCGATTTTCATGGTTGGACGTTGGTTCTGATTGCACCAGCTCTTGATCATTAATAGTTTTCCTTCTAAAACCCACACTAGTTTTGTTTAATCGTATTTTATGTGTAGCTTCACAAAATCTCCACCAAATGCAAACGGTGTAATACTAAATATAGATTGAAGGGGACTCCTTGTCATTTAGGTTTTAATTAAATTTCTTTAACTGCAGGCTTAACTTGAGAAAGTTAAATCTTGCTTTCTGTAATGTTAGTTTTAGCTCACCTTAGCCGAAGGTTCACGTGTCAGCTTATAGGATAGGCATTATTCGTCGTTGTCGTTGTTATCCACAATTTTCAATATCTTTCCTCTGATACCTCTTGGCCAATTGAATCCGAATTTCATGTGGAGCCTCAGTGGGAATGATATAAGTTTGTTTGTACACATGGTCCGCGTCACATGACCAAGATGGACGCCATGGCTATAAATAGCAAAAACATCTAAAAATCTTCTTAACATATTTCAACGAAACTTAGCAGCATCAGGAACTCGTGCCCACCATAATTTGTATAAATCATGCCTTGGGTTGAAATTGACCTACTTAACCGCAAGGTCAATGGTTACACTCCTTTCAAATGAAAAGCCTATGTGACCAATTTTAATGTTGCTATAAAATATGTCAAGGTCAACCCATAGGTCATAATTAATACAGTCTATGATAGGCTGGAGTTCCCAATGCTAAATACCAAGTTATGTTGTAAATCGCCCCATGGGTTCCTGAGAAGAGGTTATTTTTTTAAGATGTGTTATCATATATGGCTGTCGCGACCATTCTGGTCAAGTGACGCGGCTCATTTATACCAACGTCGTTCCCAATGCCTATGGATGATCTACGTGACGTTTGTTTTTTGTTTTTTTTTTGATTGACCAAGAGGTTTCAGAGACGTTTGAACATTGCTAACGACAACAACCTCGACCACGACGACGACGGACGCCTTGGCAAGCCTATCGTATAAGCCAATTTATAAGCATTTGTCTCATGTGAGCTAAAATCAAGTGTTCTATAATTGTTTCCATGTGTATATTAGTTAAGCATCTCAAGTATCGAATTGCAAATTGTATGATCAATTTAGATAAGCGAAGTGCAGCTTCGAACGACATACCCACTTAACACAAACAAATACGTCAGTTTAGTTAATCAGACAGCTAATGGAAACATTTACATTAATTCTCAAGTTAGTCTCAAGGGACTTAACTGTGGTGTATCGATAACTGTTTTATTTCATCAAGGATTGTAACAGATATGAAAATAAATCTGGCAACGCGGCAGAGTAAGCAGATACTGCTTAATATGGTACATGTGTATGATAAGACATAATTTAAGAGCAAGGGTCATACTAAAATTACTAAATAAGTACTGTTTTAAATACTGAAAACTGAATCTGAATTTTTTATGCCAAAATTCCATGCCACATGGTACATGATTGTTACCTTTTGTTGACATTAAGCTTCTGATCACGTAATTCACTATCATGGTTATCATACGAGGATATATTTTGTCTTCTGTTATTTGCATATAAGGGTTGTTCATAATTTCACAGGAACATTTCCTCGTGTAAAAGCAACAGCCAATCGGAAAAGCCTATTGCTAGTGAAGCGTATTGGAGAGCTTGTGTCTGGACAAAAATAAGACTATCAGTCTGACTAATGTGAAACTATATATTATACAAATAGATTCGGCCTGTGGGTTATATAAACATCTTTATGACTTAAGGACAAGAAAAAAAAACAACATTTAAATGGACACCTGGACTATAAAAGGTTGAAATAGATGTCTTATCTCAGTTTTTGCTTAGACACCAACCTGTCAACATCTGTCTGAGCTCTCCAATATACAACACTAGCAATAATCAATTCTGATTGGATATTGTTTCGGTGAGAAAAGTTACCTGTAGATTTTTGACAGCTCTTATCAGCAGATAAAATATTGCAGGCATTCCAATAGGCTTAAAATTTTATGGGTCAGTAGTTAAGCCACACCCACTAAAATCTCAACAGTAATCCTAGGTAATAAAAACTCTTGCTGGCCGGCAGCAAAAGTACCCCTTTAAAGGGGTACCTGGACTATAAAAGGCTGAAATAGGGGTCTTTTCTCAGTTTTTCGTTTAGACATCAACCTGTCAACATCTCTCTGAGCTCTCCAATAAACAACACTAGCAATAATCAATGCTGAATGGATATTGTTTCGGTGGTGAGAAAAGTTACATGTAGAATTTTGACAGCTCTTATCAGCAGATAAAATATTGCAGGCATTCCAATTAGGCTTAAAATTTTATTGGTCAGTAGTTAAGCCACACCCACTAAAATCTCAACAGTAATCCTAGGTAATAAAACTCTTGCTGGCCGGCAGAAAAAGTGCCCCTTTAAAGGGGCACCTGGACTTTAAAAGGCTAAATTAGGGGTCTTATCTCAGTTTTTGTTTAGACACCAACCTGTCAACATCTGTCTGAGCTCTCCAATATACAACACTAGCAATAATCAATTCTGATTGGGTATTGCTTTATGGAGAAAAGTTACCTGTGAAAATCATTGACAGCTCTTATCAGCAGATTAAATATTACAGGTATTCCAATCGCTTATAATTCCTGGGCCAGTAGTTAATCCACACCCACTAAAATCTCAACAGGTAAATTCCAGGTAATAAAACGCTCGCCAAATGGCATCAAATGTGCCCCTTTAATTTCTTAATTTCTTTGCGCATGTAATACGCTGGTACGTATAGTGTGACACATAACGGTACTCTCGACCTATATTTGACGCTTAATTAACTTCGACGATTTTTATGCTTGATGCCAAGGCTCGCGTTTAAGCGTGTCAGCAAACATGATACATGTAGATCCGAGTTTGAAAACTTGAAATATAAATATCTGATTGTCATTGTCGTTCGTGCCAATAAAAAGGTACAAGTAGGCAATGATCCGGAAAAGACACAATCAGAAAGAAATTGCCACTCCACAAACCGAGGGTTGGGAAAGAATTAAAACGACACTTACGTAATAATACCAAGAAACATATGGTAAGCCGAGTGAGCAGCTATTCCCCAGTAGGTGGCCACTCAGTTACCCGAAGTTAACTAAAATATGAAAACGTACATAACAGCACAAACATTCGACTACGACTACAAAACAATTAGAACCACAACAGAAGTATCGCCTTGGAACGATCAGTAATATAAAATTACTGGCCACTTGGCTCAGTATCAATCGGCCAACTATTCCGTTTCACCTTGGTATTGACATACTATTCAATCAATGACCATAACTGAGTGACCTTGATCAATTGGCCAACTATTCCGTTTTACTGCGATACCTTGGTGTTGACATATTATTCAAACAATGACCTTGACAGAATGACCTTGACCTTGTTTAACCTATAGTAGGCGCTATTCAATTAGTTACTTTGCCTAAGGAGGTCTGACATCGACCTTCGTTTTTGTGTCACTCATACGTTCATTTAGAATTGCAGCTTTACGTTTAAATTAAAACTGAAATGCATTGACGGGTAATCCATTTAATTTTATATCTTTCTGACTTGTTTTTAATCCCTTAGGAGTTGTTAATGAACTGCTTGTTCATTACTGATTCTTAGAAATTAGGTTGTATAAAATCAGCAAGAAATCTTTGCACCACAAATCACATGTAGTGTGTCACCGGGAAGTATTTCCAATGAATAATATGGCTTTGACAACCGAACGTCCAGATGACTTCGGGTGGTGACCGCCACGTAAAACATCGACACTAACAAATTAAAAATTGAGCCTGTGCGTGAAAAATCCAACAATTTGGGTTCCGACCAGGTCCGTCACAAACCAAGCTGTACAGTCAAAGAAGATGGTTAGAGGTTGGAAATTTTGTACTTAAGTACAAGAGGGATTGTACTATCTGTGTAGAGAAAACAAAGGCGCTGATCAACCGCGAAGCTGATCTGCGCCTTAAGATTCTGTAACTTTCCGAAAACTCATCGAATCTACACTAAACTTGGCCACATGACGGCGAATGGATACGGAAATACGCTGATATTGTTTTTATTGCAATGTTTTGTCACATTTTAAAGTTATCAAGTTAGTTTAGTAAATACTTTATTTATGAAAATCCCTCGTCGTCATGCTAACAGGGTGTGCTACTTAGGTTAGGTTTTCGCCCAGGCATTTTGTTGGTTTATTATGCAGTGGCTCGATTGATATACTAGATATTTACGCATAAAGTCAACTATATGTACGTGTAGTTACAGAATGCATTCTTTCCGTATCTTACATCAGGAAAACATGTCCGTGTAATATCGATCCCATTGAACCCCACTTTTATATAGCAAAACTGGGGTTTGCAGGGGTATACCTATTTTTCTTATTTGTGATCCAAAACATAGATTGTGGGTACTCGTTAGAACCGCCTCGGCGAGGCGGTTCTAACGTGTACCCACTATCTATGTTTTGAGCAAAAATAAGAAAATTATCAAATTTTTTCTACTGAAAATTTTCAATTTTTACAACTTAAGAAAAAATATATAGTACATGGGCGTGTTTTCATAATGCATATAACATCTTTTAAAGCTAATTATAAAACTTAATGTGAAAAACAAGACACAAAATTAGATTGGCAAATTCAATGTAACGGGCCGTCGTCTTGTCGCGGGCATTTTACAGTGACATATTTAAAGATTTTCACTGCTAAAATTATGTTTATTAGTTTGATTGGTGGCTAAGCGTCCCAGTCAACAGATATGGTCATTCCGGGACGGGACTTTGCCTCTAATTCATGGGACTTCTATTTTACTTTAGGATGCCTTGACACATCCAAAATGTGTTTGAAATAAAATATCCACCCAAGTAAATCCAAAGGTTTATATGTTCGGATGGTTTGATTTGATTCACTTTTTCTAGGCAGGCCCAGACCTTCTGAGCCGTTAACCAGAAACAGGCTGGTCAGTTTGTAATTTAACTTTGTTCGAACAATTATTCCTCATATTTTATATTTGGTTTCATATTGAAGGTATACATCGAACAAAACAATCATGAAAATTATCAATTTTAGTAATACTTATTTCATTTTTTTACTCCATTTTCTAACTTTTCTGAAAAGTTTAGCTGCCAGTAAAAACTAATGGTGAGGGTACAATCTAGATTTACCTTTCACGCACTACAACTGTTCATCCGTCTAAGGTCAAAATCGAGTAAAATCCGTCTATTTTTTTCAGTGACAACATGAATTTGCCATAAAATGTAGTACAAATTGGCTATTTTATGACTAATGAAATGATATTATGTACCATTTTTGCTCCCTTAATGAAAAACGGATATGATTGAATTTTTATAAATGTGCTATATCTAGAATTTTATAATTATATTATCTCATAAATCAATACATTGTCTGAAAGCAGCGACAGAATTCATTAAAATTTGACCTAGAAAATATTTACAGATAATTCAAAGATGCACAATAATAAGGCTTTTTCTGGATAGACAGGTACAGTAATGTAGCGTTTACACTATGTTCTCGGCGGTCAGGGCAGCCGCGTTTCAGACCATGTAGTTTTAGAATGACATATCTATTTTAAATCAGTATAGTATCAGCTAACTTGTATACTCAATCTAGGATATAATCGCGGACATTGTGGGTTAGGCCCTCAGTCCTAATTTCTGTACACCATCTTTAAGAAACTGCATTTTCCAAAACCTCTCTTTTATTTCTGAACCACCACCGTGACAATAAAATACGATCGTGAGATCTATTTGCAACCCAAAAGTCGTAAAATATGCCACAAAAACTGTGAAAATCGGTTCACTAATGATATAATTATGCTCCAAATAATTCTGAATAGGCCTTTTGCATGTGCTAGGGAGGCATTCCAAACAAATAAAACTTGAAAGTTTAATGGCATAAAGCATCAAGGATAAGTGCTTTACAAATTCTATATAAATCGTGCGATTTATTTGCAACCCAAAGGTCGTAAAATATGCCACAAAAACTGTGAAAATTGGTTCACTTATGAAATAATTATGCTCCCAAATAATTCTGTATAGGCCTTTTGCGGTTCACTAATGAAATTATTATGCTCCCAAATAATTTTGAATAGGCCTTTTGCATGTGCTAGGGAGGCATTCCAAACAAATAAAACTTGAAAGTTTAATGGCATAAAGCATCAAGGATAGGTGCTTTACAAATTCTATATAAATCGTGCGATCTATTTGCAACCCAAAGGTCGTAAAATATGCCACAAAAACTGTGAAAATTGGTCCACTTATGAAATAATTATGCTCCCAAATAATTCTGTATAGGCCTTTTGCGGTTCACTAATGAAATTATTATGCACCCAAATAATTTTGAATAGGCCTTTTGCATGTGCTAGGGAGGCATTCCAAACAAATAAAACTTGAAAGTTTATGGCATAAAGCATCAAGGATAGGTGCTATACAAATTCTATATAAATCATGACCCTTCCATTACCTTGTCCTATTTTACGGCAAGGTCAACAAAGGTCGCCAATGCATTTAAATGGGGAAAATTGTCAATGTGTCATTTGAAGGGAAATCCTTGAATGAAATAGGCAAATGGGTTGAGGATTAATGATTCTGAAAAAAAAAATGGATCCCGGGGGCTGGTCTGCTACCACCCCGGGACAATATACATATTTATCATATGACGCCGCTATTTTCCAGTGGATAACGTAATAAAAAGTGTTATGAACACACGTGTATTAACACTTTTGACGAATACGTAACGTCGTTAATGACGTCCGTAACAACAATGTAAAATTTCAATGAAAATATGTCACCTTTAAAGGCAAATGCTCGTTCAATAAATTCCATATGAAATGACCACGAGAGTAATATCCTTTGTATATTACTATCAACAAAACAAAGTATTCTACGAAAACTGGCTAAATATGTGTACCTTGCATTCGAATCTAGAAAGTTAATGGAATGAGGAAAAATGTCAAAATGTCATTTGAAGGAAAATAAAAACGTGAAGAAAATGGGCATATGGACTGGCGATTTATAACAAAAAAATAAATAAAAATGTGCCCCAGGGGCTGGTCTGTTCCCACCCGGGGGCAATATATATATATATATATATTTACCATATTATTCAAATATCTTCTTCTCTGCAACCGGTTGACCAATTGTGGACTAGAGTACTACAATGTGTACATAATTTATGCCCCTGTGATAACATTGACCTAGTTTACAACAAGGTCTTGTTTAATGGTATATATCCTAGATCTCAGGTGATCGTTTACAGGAGCATTTGTCCGCTTGTTGTATTCTAAGTACAGAGTAATGGCCTTTGAATAATGTTACATTTTGGTTTCCGCTTTGTACCTTTTTTGGCCAATTTTCTTCAGACTTTGCTGATATTGGGGAATGCTGATATTGGGGAGAAAGCCTGTCTTAACAAAACTGTCAGGCACAGATAGGTCTCTTTGCTTTTAACATATACATGAAAAACCGAAATGACTAATCAGCATTCTTTCATCATGGTGGTTATCATGATTTATTTGTATGTCTTTGATGCTACATTGACTAGTAACAGATTCATCACGAGGACCGAACAACTAACTATATGTTGTAAACCTCTGCAGAAGCTGAGGGTGATGTTATGGCCATCTAAAACTAGTTTAAGCCCGCAAATAACTTTATATTACTGATCGTTCCAAGGCGATACTTCTATGTAGGTTTTTATTGTTTAATGTCTTGGAGTTGAATTTTTGTGCTGTTTGCACCTTATTTGCGTTTTCATATTTTAGTTATGTTTGGGTAACTGAGTGGCCACCTATTGGGAAATAGCTGCCCGCTCGGCTTGCGATATATTTTCTTAGTATAAGTACCTAATAGTCAATTTAGTTTTTCCGACCTCAGTTTTTGGAGTGGGATTTTCTTTCTGATTGCCCCTTTTCTTGATAATTGCCTACTTTTACCTTTTCCTGAACAATGTATATTTATAGCGGATCTAGCGTTTAAGAAAGTACGTATACATGTATATTGTGTGGATATAACATACGTGTGAACCATTTGTTTACATTTATCTATATCCATATGCTCAAGTGCTAGCTATATTCATTCGAGTACGTTTTATAAGCCATTTTATCCCCTTGAGTTCAATTTTGTGGAAACATTAACGTAATACCTCTTGCTTTGGCAATTTAAATGAGCCGCCTCATGAGAAAACCAAAACTTTGCAAATACGAAAACAATGCGCAGATCAGCTTCGCAGTAACTCGTTGATGTGTGTTTTGGTCCAATTATAAAATACGCATGGACGTAAAATTCCTCTTCTTTCTTAATCCAAAGTTTCTTTTGACCACCTGTAGCCATACAAATAGAATGTCCTTGCATCTGCCTGGTCATTAAATGCATTTTCGTGACTCGGCGCATTTTTTATATACATCACACTGGCCAGTAAGATCGGCTTTTGAATCCCTGCGGTCATGTACCAGAAACGCTTAATATGCCTTTTTTATCGTTTGTAATTACTATT
The DNA here is from genome assembly GCA_964017185.1 of Rugalucina vietnamica. Taxonomy (NCBI): domain Eukaryota; kingdom Metazoa; phylum Mollusca; class Bivalvia; order Lucinida; family Lucinidae; genus Rugalucina; species Rugalucina vietnamica. The sequence goes on from OZ024878.1 coordinate 10,218,037, forward strand.
GTTTACTTTATAGATACGTTAAGTGGGCATTATCTGAGATTAGTTGCTATTAACTGACATTTAGATATCAAAAACTGTTCTGAGAATACATACTCCCATCTGTACATAGGTATTACAATGTGTTACATGTACATGTATTAAATACGTATTCTAAGAAAAAACAATTTGAAGGATATTGAAGTATGTTTGGTTATATCACAATCATGGAGACAATATTTGCCTATAAAGTTAGTCTGATCGCCTTCTCTGAGATTATCATCAGGCTTTATCATTACGTGATTAAAATTCTAACAGTACAACTAAATTGTGTCAGAACATAATATGCAATACGCAATTTAATTACTTGTGCTTTCAGCCAAAGAAATATAACAATGACTATGCCATTTATAAGGCTTGAAGAGGAATTGTTTTGAATATTAAAGACTGGTGCATACAGGACCAAATCGAATTATTGACCTGTTTCAATATCAAGAAATCCACAGTTTATTTTTAAATGTATTGCGGTATCTTTCGAAGAGGGAATCGAACGTGTTAAAGTACAAACAAATGTTCAAGGAAATGCAAGTTCAAATGCTAAAAGTAAGCGTATAAAAGAAGGCTTACACTAGTTTCCTTTAAAATAAAACAAAATAAAAACAATAATAAACAGATAAAAAGTTTAAATCAAATAAACACTTAGGATCTAAATATCATATTTTGTGTGTTACTGTGTGCTGGTGTTGTGCCGTTTCACGGCCCTAAAATTCTCCCCTTACATTACCCATAGTGCAAAGTGTCCTTTGAGATCAGTAGGACATTCAGAGTATTCAAAACACAAACGTTAAGAGACATACTCTGAACATTGTTTCAATTGTCTAGAAATTCAAGTTGCAGAATAATTGTCTGGCTTTTGATGCCATTTTATCAGGATCACGGACGAGGGTACATATCCTGGAATTGCGCAATATGGCTCATAATTTTATCAAAATCGGAAACAATTTTGTGACTGGACTAGCCCTGGACTCTCATTTTTACTTGGTACTTGTTGTAATCAGTTCGTATTCAGAAAGGTTGCCCGCCGTCACAGCAAAAGCCTTGACATTTTCCACTTCAAACCATTTATTAAACGGTCTACTTCTATCCATATATCGTCCTGTTCATTTTCATTTGATAAGCTATGTTCACTTGCAAGCATAACGATATTTTTTGGACCGTCCATGTAGCAATTACACTATAAGTCAGATGTAAAGCGGCACACAATGGAATCGCAATATATACTCTTCAAAAGAAGTTTTGCACCATTTAGATTTTTTCATATTTTTTGACATTTTGACTAACAAATTTTCAACCTAGCTTTTTTAAATTTGCACAGTCTGAAAGAGTTTGAAAATGTGTGTAATAAGACCCAAAAACGTTGCGGAAATTCCCATTTTCTGTAAATACTGAAAATTGGAAAATCGAAAAAAAAAAATCCACCAAAAATACCACGGTGTTAAGAACACATTTTTGTTTCCAAATTTACACACAAAAACTCAAAAGCTAATGATTAAGCCTAAAAAAATAAAAAATATCTCAAATTTTTGTTAAAAATGCATTTTTGACAAAATTGCAATTTTTGTGAAACAATCATAAATATTGGAAAAACTGAGTAAAATCAAAATTCATTTCAATTTTTGATCACTGTGAGATGTTTTGACACCAAAACCTGCCGCCTGTTTTCTCATTTCAAAGATGTTTTGATATGCAGCTTTTCAAAAAATCGGAATATGAATTGGTTGAAAAGCAGTACCTCCAGTTAAACATTAAGGGATTCTGCATGCTGTGTTTGAAGGAAGAACAACTCATTTTATTGGAGAGATGAGTTACTAAGCTTTATCTGAGAATTTTAACAAACTCTTAAAAATCTTTATGTTTGGTCAAAAATGGTGTTTTTGTCCCAAAAATTATTTTTTTTTTTTTAATTTTTGTTTTGCTTTAATTGATTGCTTTCAGTATCTGGAGTGGGGATGTGAAACGTATTCCGGTTTGGAAGCCCAGAAATAAGGATGCTGGCTTTTTGCTGCATCCCAAATTTTGGTGTTTTCAAAAACATGCATTTTTGCACGTTTTTACATTATCTTTTTAAGAAAAAATATTGATTTCTAATTCACGAAGTCTAGCCTTTTAACATGGTATTAAGTTTTAAAAGTTTGTTTGAAAAAGATCTATACTAAACATTATTTTCAAAATGAGAAAAATATTAACTGGTGCAAAACTTCTTTTGATGAGTATACATTATGTGTTTGCGGATAGACAGTGTATCCTCAAAACATATTTACATGCAGATGCTATTGAAGCAAGTAACTGAAGTCATGTCGGTCAATAGTCAATCAAGCTCAGCTAAAAGCTGTTTAGCAGGCAGGATATATCCGGCCAGTCTGACATATGATGGGTTTACACATCTTATGCCTAGGTCACACTAGGGCTTACGTACGCTGCGGACGCTGCGGATAGGTGTTCCGTATCTGTCCGTCCTATCCGTAACGATTCTTATCTCATCCGTAATGTCCGTAACTGTACGTATCGTATCCTCAGTGCGCGGTAGATCCGCGAGCAAATTTTCATAATTCTCAAAAATGCATGCGCGGATGGACGATCGGTAATGGTAGGCAATGGTACGTAAATGAAGGCATTTATTCGAATCTGTCCGTATCTAATCGCATCTAAAAGTATCATTCCGCGATCAAGCATTTGTTGCGGATCGATACTGTTACATACGTGTTGTTTCGTTCGGTTGCGGTCTTTGTCGTTTATACACACTTTTCGATACAATTTAATACGTTCAGATACGAACACGTAATGTTACGGTTTTCCTAAAGTTTACACAGCATGCCACACGTATGAAAACGGAATCAGACCAGGATGCAACTTGAACAATGCTAATAAGCGTGTGGCTGAGCCCTCTAGAGCTGAGTGTTTGGGCATAACATAATCTGTATCCAATGCTTGAATGAATCATACAAGAACGTTTCTGGAATATATAGTCTCCTTGACAAAAATGTCCGTCATTTTTCTATTATACAGGTAATTTATTTATTTAAGGATATCCATAATTCATTTATGGATATCCATAATTCATTTATGGATATCCTTAATTCATTTATGGATATCCTAAAATAATTAAAGATATCCATCAATATTTTTGGATATCCTAAAATGAATTATGGATATCCATAAATTAATTATGGATATCCATAAATGAATTATGGATATCCTTAAATGAATTATGGTCACCATTCAAAACTTATCCATTACCTATTTAACATTCAATGACATCGACGAGGCGTGATAATACAAAACTCAATGGTGACCATGTGATCATAAGAAAACGTAAAAATATTAGTCAGTCAAATGTCTCAACCTCTTCAATAAATGCTTCTCAAACTGCTGCAGAGGTTACACATAATAACCCTCAACTAAATAACCTATCTAGCATGAAAATTGCCCATCTGAACATAAATGGATTAAGAAACAAGGTTGATTTACTTAGTGTTGAGCTATCTGAATATGATATAATCTGTGTTTCAGAGACCAAATTGAATAATCTTGTTGAAACAGCAAAACTTAAAATTGATGGCTTTCATGATCCAATTCGCAGAGACAGGCAGTATAACAATGGTGGTGGACTGCTTGTTTATATTAAAAACAACATCCACTTTAAACGGCGCCCTGATATTGAAAATCAATACATTGAAAATATATGGATCCAAGTCTGCACTCTAAACAAACAATTTTTGATGGGCTTATTTTACAGGCCACCTGGAAGCACTGTGGACTACTGGGAATCATTTGAAAGCTGCCTTGAAACAGCATCAGATCAAAATCTTGACATGATAATAATGGGAGACTTCAACCATGACTTAATGATTCAAAACAATTTAACCAAACTAGAAAGAATAATATGTAAATTCGATATTGAAAATGTGTTTACTGAGCCAACTAGAACTACAGATACTACCCAAACATGCCTTGATCTCGTCTTAACAAACCATACCTCAATAATTGAAAACACTGATATACTGGCCCCCTTTTGTAGTGACCATTGCACCATTACTGCTGACATCACATTCAAAACCTACAAAGAAAAAACATACAAAACAAAATTCTGGAAATATGAAGAAGCAGATAATGAAGCTATAGAAAACAAAGTGAATAGCACTGATTGGTCATATATCAATAACTGTAATAATATAGATGAAATAAATGAAATTTTTGCTAAATTTATAATTGACACTGCTAATCAATTTATTCCCAGTGTAAACTATACAAAGCGCCCCACTGACAAGCCATGGATGAATAATAACATAAGGAAGCAAATTAGACAAAGAGATAGACTCTTCAAAAAAGCTAAACTTAAAAAATCAGTTATCTATTTAAATAACTATAAAGATAAACGTAATGAGGTAATCACATCAATTCGAGAAGCTAAAGCAAACTATTTACAAAAATTAAAAGATACACTTTCAGATTCAAAAACCCCACCTAAACAATGGTATAAAATTGCTAATGAAATTTCAAGTCTTAAGAATAAAAGAAATCCCCCACCACCCTTAAGAAATAATAATAATACAGTAGATATACACCCTTTCGATAAAGCCCAAACTCTAAATAAACATTTTGCTAACATTTCAAAGGTAGGTAATCCTCCGCCCCTACCCGAGGAAGAGCCAACCCCCCCATATGCTCTTGAAAGTATAACTGTTACTGAAAAAGATGTAAAAGACCAACTGCATGCATTAAAAACTTCCAAACCTGGTGGTCCGGATGAAATTTCTCCAAAACTTATAAAAGCACTAGGCAACTCATTGGCAAAACCCTTAATGCTACTTTTCAATAAATCACTTTCACTAGGACAGGTACCCTCAGACTGGAAAATGGCCAACATTTCAGCTATTTTCAAAGGCAAAGGTGACTCCTCAGATCCAACAAATTATAGACCTATTTCCATAACTAGTTGTATTGGTAAAATGCTTGAAAAAATAATTTTTAAATATCTGTATAATTACCTGGAAACCAATCAACTAATCACAAATTTTCAAAGTGGCTTTCGTCCAAAAGATTCCACAGTCAATCAACTCCTGGAAATATATCATAAAATAATAGAAAATTTAGACAAACAGAAAGAAATCAAATTCATATTTTGCGACATAAGTAAAGCATTTGACAAGGTTTGGCATGACGGTCTCTTATTTAAGCTTAAAAAATATGGCATTACTAACAACTTATTATCTTGGTTCAAAAGCTACTTGTCAAACCGAAAACAGCGTGTGATAACTGAGGGCTTTAAATCTAATTGGGAAAACACATTAGCTGGAGTTCCACAAGGCTCAGTGCTGGGTCCCTACTTATTTCTTATTTATATCAATGACATTGTGAAAGATATTAATTGTAACATTCGACTCTTCGCTGACGATACATCATTATTCACTGTTTTCGAAAACAACAATTCAATCAAACTACTTGAAGAAGATTTGAAAAAAATTGCCCAATTTGCAGAGTCATGGTGTATCATACTAAACCCCACAAAAACAAAATCTATGACATTTACTCGCAAACGGATTAGGGAATGCCCTAAAGTCAAATTTAATAATATTGAACTTCAAGATGAAACCCAGCATACACATCTGGGTCTGACATTATCATATGATGCAACTTGGGGGGATCACATTAATCGCATCTATGAAACAACTTACCGATACATACCGTTACATACTTAAAATGAGCATTAACTGTATAATTTCTGCATTCTTGTCTTGTCTAGAAATTCACTCAACCATCCCAGTGAGTTGGCACGGCATACTCTATTTGAAAGTAAACAGTATAAGTCGTTTCTGTTTGGCCTTACGGAATACCGAAATCGGTGTAGGAAGGGTGTACTGGCGCACCTAGGGGAGAAAAAATCGCGAAACCCAAAATACACATTTCAATTAATATGCTCAAAAAATCTTCTAGCAGTTATTTTTTCTTCTTCTAAACTTAAAGTATATATAATGCAAAAATGAGAATGGAACAACTACTGACTATCCCACATTGTTGCTAGTTATTTGGCATGAGAATTGGTCGGCACATAAACTTACAAGAACATAATCACTCAGAAACTGACTAGAGATTTCGCACTCTCCCTGTGACTCTCAAAATAAGACACTATTAATACACAGTTTGTTTTTTTCACGTGATGATTCATCCTTGTAGCCTAAATACAGATTATCTCTCGCATGGTAAAAAAAAAAAAAAAAAAAAAAAAAAAAAAAAAAAAAAAAAAAGCAACAACAAAAAACACACAACCCTCGTAGAGTGCGAAATCATGGCATTATTATCATTATTATAACAATTATTATTATTATTATTATTATTATTATTATTATTATTATTATTATTATTATTATTACATGGATAACGATCGAACTCCTGTGGAGCAGAGCTTTAGCATTACTGTCGAACCTAACTAAGTCTTACCAGCACGGTGAATACATGTAAGTGTGTACCAACTTTGCAATGACTAATCTTGAAAATCTGTTCCAGATGAATTCGCACCTTATCCCTACTGTTCACATAGTTAACATATACTTTTGATTGTATATATAAAATGTATATGACAGATATTATTATGCATAGTAGAACTGATTTTCTTAATGAATGTAAATTGTAATACCGACGGGAGAGGGCAATGATAGGCTTTGCCTAAGCCCAATCCTTGTCGCATATATGTATTTGTATATATATATGTTGGCAGAAATTTCATAATAAATAATAAATAAATAAATATCCATAATTGAATTATGGATATCCTGAAATACATTTTTGGATATCCAAAAATCACGATGAATTATGGATATCCATAATTCGATTTTTGGATATCCAAAAATCGAATTATGGATATCCTTAAATGAGCTGATTTAAGGATATCCTTAAATGTGTTTTAGGATATCCAAAAATAAGCTTGAATTTAGGATATCCATAATTCGATTTTTGGATATCCATGATTCTTTTTTGGGATATCCATAATGATCTGATTTAAGGATATCCATAATTCGATTTTAGGATATCCATAGTTCATTTTAAAAAATATTTATTTTCCATAATGATTTTTTCCGTGTAATACGCATGCGCTAACTTAAACTGAACGAAACGGAAGCCAACGTAAATTCAACCACACCGGATGCCTCCATTCTCTGACTAGGGAGAAATCATTATATCCCATAGGCACGTATGGGGTGCCGTTTTACTATTTCTTTCCTATTTATGGATATCCATAATTCATTTTTGGATGTCCAAAATTCATTTTTGGATATCCATAATATATTTTGGATACCCATAATTCTTTTTTGGATATCCTAAAATCGATTTATGGATATCCTTAATTCGGCTGAATATTGGATATCCATAAATTGATTTTAGGATATCCTATGATCGAATTATGGATATCCTTAAATACAATCCTATTTTTGGATATCCATAATTCGATTTAAGGATATCCTAAAATCGGGCTAATATTGGATATCCATAATTCGATTTATCCTTAATTATTGAAGGATATCCATAAATGAATTAAGGATATCCATAAATACATTATGAATATCCTTAAATAAATTATGGATATCCAAAAATAGGGAATAAATAGTAAAACGGCACTCCATAGGCACGTACATCATTTTTTTGTGATTTAAGGATATCCTTAAATGAATTATGGATATCCTTAAATACAGTCCTATTGAAGGAAATCCATAACTTATTTATGGATATCCATAAATCGAATTATGGATATCAAATATAAGCCCGATTTTAGGATATCCTTAAATCGAATTATGGATATCCAAAAACAGGATTGTATTTTAGGATATCCATAGTTCGGTTTTAGGATATGCTAAATCTATTTATGGATATCCAACATTCAGACAAATTTAGGATATCCTTTAATTGATTTTAGGATATCCAAAATGAATTATGGATATCCAGAAAAGAATTATGGATGTCCAAAAATAAATTTTGGATATCGAAAAAAATAAGGATATCCATAATTCATTTCAGGATATCCATAATTCATTTCAGGATATCCATAATTATTATGGATATCCATAATTCATTTATGGATATCCATAATTCATTTTAGGATATCCAGAAATGTTAATGGATATCCTTAATTATTTAAGGATATCCATAAATGAATAAAGGATATCCATAAATAAATTATGGATATCCTTAAATGAATTATGGATATCCAAAAATAGGGAATAAATAGTAAAATGGCACCCATAGGCACGTACATCATTTTTGTGATTTAAGGATATCCTTAAATTATGGATATCCTAAAATACAGTTCTATTGAAGTACATCCATAACTCATTTATGGATATCCATAAATCGAATTATGGATATCCAATATTAGCCTGATTTTATTATATCCTTAAATCGAATTATGGATATCCAAAAATAGGATTGTATTTTAGGATATCCATAGTTCGATTTTAGGATATCCTAAAATCAATTTATGGATATCCAATATTCAGACGAATTAAGGATATCCATAAATCGATTTTAAGTATCCAGAAATGAATTTTGGATATCCAAAATGAATTATGGATATCCATAAATAGGGAATAAATAGTAAAACGGCACCCCATATGATTGTTGGTTGATGCGTTCATTTACGGTGTCGATACGTTTGTGTTACGGTTTAGATACGGAAAGATTCGAATCAACGCCTTCATTTACATGTCATTACGTACTATTACGGATGTTTCATCCGTGCCCAATTTTTGACTTTTTTCAAAATTTGGGCGCGGATGGAATCGGACTTGCATATACAATACGTTAAGATACGAACATATACGGAAAAAGATACGAATTGTTACGGATATGACGGAAAGATACGAAAGGTCAGTCCGCAGCATCCGCAGCATCCGGATTTTCTAGTGTGACTGTAGTTTGACTAAAACCTGCGTTTTCTTGCATCAAATTTCGCCGTTATATACGCAAGAAAACGAAAACATTACGTATCTGAAGGTGTATGTCTGTATCTAAAAGTAACAGATGGTATCGAAAGGTATGTAGTCAAGTATCTTAACCGTATGTATTCGAATTTATCCGTAACTATCTTCGAACGTATCCGTATCTTTCCTGAACTACCCGTATTTATTCGTATTTAAAGGCAATAAATTCATTAAGAACCGTTAGCCCCGCCCACAAAATACTGCGGATCGCTACGTATAGTATTCGCAACTATCCGCGGCATCCGTAAGCGCTAGTGTGACCTAGGCATTAGAAAAAAAGTAAAAATAATACTGGCGACAAGTACGTATATACAATTAAAGTTAAACAAGACGATTAAGACATTTGAGAGAATTTATACACACGTCAAAAGAAAAGATTAACAAAATTTCAAAGGCGTTCAAATGCCGTTTAATGAAGTGTTATAGATTGATTCGTATCACAAGAAAATAAGTGGCTGAAAAATATACCCATGTAAGGGGAATAAGTCTTTAAGTCCGTATAGCATTCCGCAGTGATTAATCTTGATTCATTGATGATGTGTTTCTACTTCTCTCCACAGTAAGTAACATGATTGATTCTTTCAGTAAGCATTTGTCTTGAAATCTTTTAGGACATGATTTAACCCAATAGGATTTACTTAATACATTTTCGTCATTTAAAACATGAAAAATGCGATGTTAAGTTTAAATCCAAAAAGATAAAACAAAAACTCGACTAGGTGGCCTTAAACGCTAGGTCGCGAAGAATAAATAAAATTACGAAGGGGAAGGAGGGAGAGATCGGAGAAGTATCGAGGACATTATCTTTCCCTCGAATTTGGATGAACTAGCAAATATATTGTCATTACAAAAACACACCGGCCCATGCAATATACAGAGACTTTTTTCAAAACCAAAAATTTAAAATTTCATTGGAAAACAATTCATATTTTCAATGATTTTCCTCAAAACATAGACTTTGGGTAACGAGTACCAACAGTCCCCATATCCCAGCAAAGTACCCCACCATATCCAAATTTTGCGGACATGTTATCCTGATGACATAACGTTTACAATGGCGTTCACTCAGGTTCGTGGAAGGGCAAAAGTGTTATTAAACAATATACTTTACCTACGGCTTAGGTAAAAGGTCAAACTACATGAAGCTTGATTTTTTTAATTTGCAATAGTTTGCAACATCATAATGGATGGTTGAGCAACATGTACACTAATAGAGCGTTGTTTTTCAAAATTTAGTCTTTGAAAAATTTAAAGACGTGGCTTGACAAGTTTTCCTGTACCAATTCTCACTCAAAGTATCATATCACGAGTTCATTGGTATTGTCTGTATGAAATTACATTTCCGTACCATTTATGCTCTCTTTATATAGACCGGATATGAGTGAATGCTTAATAATGTGCCATATCTGGAATTTTATAATCATCATTTTATAATGGTATTATCTGCATTCAATAAATTGTCTGCAGGTTCTGTTGACTAGTAAGCCTTAAACACAACCAGGATGGTAAAGTCGTGTAAATAAAAGTTTTTCCGCAGCCTTTTGAGTCCTGACAAATTTTGCGTTAATACAGGATTTGAAACCCATAGCAAAAGCTTCCCGAATTTCCAGTGAACAAAAATGAGCAGCAAATTGATTCCTTTGATAATCGGATAATAAGCTTTTTTCTTGGTTGGCTAATATGGTCAAAGGCCCAAGTTCGAATATGTGATTTGTAAAGGCTTCCACCAACCTAAGATAAGATACGTGTATAAATCAATATAGGGAACCTAGAGGCTAAAAGATGATGACTGAACCGTTTGAGGCTGTGCGATTTCTGGCTTCTCGATATTTCATGACAATCAGGCAATTAGCAAGTGTTTGCAGCTGCTTGAAATCTGTCTTGTGTTACTAGACGGCGGATGTAATTTAGTATGGATTTGTTTATCCGATATTTATAACGACGTTTACTGTACACATTAAACACGTTGGGTAGATCTTACCGAAAACAGTACTTGCTACGTTTTGCGTAGTAAATGCCATCAGCTAGTCTACCCCTCGAGTTCAGGTTGAGACAAAACATTAAACGTGAATGTTTTGCTTTGACAAAATGGATATTTTATAAGCTTTGCAATCCCATAGGCAAAGCACTTTTTAATATGCCTATCTATTTATCTTGCAAACATTGTTAACGTCATGGATGCGTTAAGTGGTCATGCTCTAACATGATATAAGGCAGTTGTTAAAGTTCATTAATTCATAATCATTCATGATTTGATCCGAGATTACAATCAATCTCCTACAGAAGGTTAGCTTGGTAACGCAATATTTCGTAAGATACATCATCAGGTTTTAAGTAGCCGAAACTGCGGTATGGCCCATCCCCTTTCTCAATATATGTTCGCTGTTCTTAAGGGATCTCAGTTTTATTTTTATTTGCTATTACTGCAGCTAGTGTTGTGTCCTGTGGCGGCCTTAAAAAATCTCCCCGTACATCATTCATAGTGCAGATTATATTTTCCGTTTGGTCCTTTGAGATCAGCGAGGGTATTCTAGGAAATCAAAAAGTAATTATCGGTTTAGCAACGTTTAACATATTTGGCCTCATTTGGATTATACTGGTCTTTTTATTTGCCTCATTTGGATTATACTAGTCTTTTTATCGACTACCCTGTTGAAAGGTGCTAAATTACAGTAGTTCTCTTTGGCTGCATGTTGCCAAATCTATAGGTCACTGAAGAGGCTTAAGTAGCCAAAACCGCGGTATGGCCCATCACCTTTCATAATGTTCGCTGTTCTTAAGGGATCTCAGTTTTATTTTTATTTAATATTGTTCAGAGAAAGGTAAAAGTCAGGGATTGTGCAATCAGAAAGATATTCGTACAGAAAAACCCGAGGTGGGAACAAACTCAAATAACAAGCAGGTATTTATACGATGAACACATGTCGTAATCCGAGTGAGCAGCTACTTCCCAATAGGCGGCCACTTAGTTACCCAAACTAATGTACATAAGGCACAAACAGCACAATCATTCAACACCAAAACAAAGAACCACCACAGAACTATGGCATTGGAACGATCAGTAATATAAAATTTCTGGTAGGCTTAAACTAGTTTTCTTGATCCCAACCTCTCACTCAGCTTCTGCAATGGTTCATAACATTTAGTTAGTTGTTTTGTCCTTGTTGTGAATCAATAAATCATAAAGGACAAACAAATAAATCATGATAACCACCATGATGAATCAAAAACAAGGACTAACAGATACAATAAGCTGCCTAGCAATGGAGAGGCCTGGGCATGTGCAGCGTTTTTTTTTGTTTTTTTTTTCTTCGTCTGACTGCATTCACTATAACGTGTGTTTTGGAGAATCTATTAACGTGTATATGGTATTAGATTAAGTACATGTATCTCTAGTCATGTCGGTCAGCTGTATGTCAACCACAACTAAATTAAAGCTATTTAGTAGACAGGACATGTCTGGCAAACCTGACACCGACCAGTGACGATTTCAAACTGAAAACATAAATATCATTCACATGTGCAACGGCGATTAAGAAAATTTACGCACACATCCAAGGAAAAGATAGATAAAAATTCAAATGAGCAAAATATCATTCGAGCGAGTCTTAAAGATTGATTCGTAACAATTAAAATAACTGCAAAATGTATCATTGCAAAGTTCAAAGTTTCACTTAAGTATGAGTAAAACGATTGCAAAGAGTATAAGGTATATAGTCTTTATTACATTCCATGGTGATTTATTTGACTCGTTGATTTTTCCAGTAAGTTATAATAGTAATTGATTCATTCAGTGAGCATTTGTCTTCAAAATGCATGAGGACATACTAGTTTAAACAAATAAATAGGATTACTAAATATATACCGAGTTCCATAACCGACGCAACTCGTTAAACTTCAACGAGTTTTTACTAGGCCAGTAACTTTGTGTTACTGATCGTTCCAAGGCGATACTTTTCCTGATCTTTGCCTTCTTGTACCTTTCTGTGGTGTTTCTTTTTGTTTTATGTCTTGGTGTTTAAATTTTTTTTGTGCTGTTGGCGCCTTATGTATGTTTTCATATTTTTAATTAAGTTAAAGTAACTGAGTGGCCACCTATTGGGAAAATAGCTGCTCATTCGGCTTACGATATGTTTCATGGTATAAGTGCCTGATTGTTAGTTTGGTTTTTTCCCACCTCGGTTTTTGGAGTGGGAATCTCTTTCTGATTGCGCCTTTTCCTGATATTTGCCTACTTGTACCTTTCAATATTTGTATGTCCTCAGTCGAATCATCTGAAATTCAGCATAAATGTAGCCAAGCCATTTTAGAGAGAACCTGTAAAATTAATCGTCGCACCTTTTTTTATTCGACTATAGTCGAGTAAGAAATGACGAAGGGGCCATTTTCGAAAATGAAAGAAATCAGCGTTTGTAAAGATTGTCTTGCAAAACTGTATAAACCAACTTTTCTTGAGCAGCGAAACACAATAAACAACGAATATCCCATAGCAGAGATACACGTAATTCAATAAGTCTACGCTGTTAGCACAAAATAAGGCATATGAATGACATCTTCAGTGACATCGAACACGTGACCATATGACATTGAACGCCTTAACCATGCAGTTTATGGGTTCACAAAACCAATGGCAATTTCTGGCAATAATCCGTAGGTTTCAACATTAAAATTGGCATACACTCATCGGACGATCTTCTTAGATTTAAAATATATGCATTTTTTGAAAACTCTCGAGCCCGTGAGAGCGAGGCACAGAAAATGCATTTTTGTACCATGAAGCCACTACCCGCGCATACACACAAATATTTGATAATGCAGAGAAAAATTAAAGTTAGGACATTATAGACTACTTTAAAAGATGCGAGATAAAACAAAAGTTGTTTTGCCCGTTGAACTCAGTATAATTTCGGGTTGAATTTACTGCGACAGTCCTAAAAAGGCTTTGTTCACTTTGAATTTGCGCGAATATATGTCGCGATATAGACCTTAGTTTGGAACCCAAGATGGCATGGTCAGCCATGTGGCCTGAAATTGCTCAGTGATGGAAAATGACTGAAACACAAAGAACGAAAGAGCATTTTATTGTATCTTTCCTTAGAATTGGGAAGAATTGGCAAATACATGCATAACATTTACATTTACGTTTATAATTGTGAGCGTAAAGTCGCAGTGGTTTGCAAAGTATGTGTGCACTTCATGTGGTATTATAGCGCACTGATATAAAACAAAAATTGACATTACGTTAACATGCCCATGCTATATAAATAATTGTTTTGGTTGTAAAAAAAAACCTAAAATTTCATTAGAAATTTTTGATATTTTTCTTATTTTTGCTCAAAACATAGATTGTGGGTACACGTTAGAACCACCTCGGTGCGGCGGCTCTAACAAGTACCCACAATCTATGTTTTGGAACAAAAATAAGAAAAATATGTATAACCCTGCATACCCCAGTATTGCACGGACATGTTTTCCTGATGCACAGGTCTGAACAAGGTTTCCGGTTATCTTTGTCACTGTAATATATCACAAGTTCATTGGTATTGTCAATGTAAAATTACATTCCTGTGCCATTTATGCTCCCTTTATGTACACCGGATATGAGTGAATGCTTAATGATGTGCCATATCTGGAATTTTATAATGGTATTATCTGCAGTCAGTAAATTGTCTGAAGGTTGCGTTGAATAGTAAGCCTTACATGTGCACTTAACACAACCATGTTGGATACGAGTAAATGAAGGTTCGCCGCAGCATTTTGAATACTGACAAATTTTGTGTTAATACATAATTTGAAACCCATAGCAAAAGATTCCCAATTTTCGAGTGAACAAACATAAGAAACAAATAAATTACTCTTATAATCGGATAACCACCTTTTCTTGGTTGGCTAAATGGCCAAAGACCCGAGTACAAATGATCTTAGACCGAAAACAGTGCTTGCTACGTTTTGCGTAGTAAATGTTACAAGCTATTCTATCCCCTCGAGCTCAGGTTGAGACAAAACATTCAACATGAAAATTTTGCTTTCACAAAATGGATATTTATTAAAAGAAACATAATTAACAGTTTATAAGCTTTGTAATCCCAACGGCTAAGCAGCTTTTAATACGCCCATATATTTTGCAAACATTGTTAACGTGATGGACATGTTAAGTGGTCAAGCCCTAAGATGATATCAAGCAGCTGGTACTATTCATTACTTATTCATAATGACTTGATCCGTGATTGCAATCTGCTACTTAAGGTTAGTTTGGTAGCGCAATATTTCATCAGATACACGATAAGTTTTTCATAATGTTAAGAGAAAGGTAAATAGGCGATTTTCATAAAAGGGCGCAATCAGAAATTCCTACTCCAAAAACTCGAGGTGGGAACAAACTCAATTGACAAGCAGATACTTATACTAAGAAAACATATCGTACATTTTGTAAGCCGAGTGAGCAGCTACTTCCCAATAGGCGGCCATTTTATTACCATGAGGCGCAATCAGCACAATCATTCAACACCAAAACATTTAGAACCACCACAAAACTATCGCATTGGAACGATCAATAATATAAAATAACTAGCGGGCTAAAACTAGTTTAACATGAGCCTAACCTCTCCCTAAGCTTCTGCATTTAGTTAGTTCTGTCCATGTGGTGAATCTCTAACTAGTTAATGAATCATCAAAAAAAAAAAAAAAAAAAAAAAAAAAAAAAAAAAAAAAAAAATCATGATAACCACCATGATCAATCAAAAGCGAGGACTCACATATCCAATAAGCTGCCTAGCGATTGAGAGCCCTGGGCATGTTTCTCTTTGTCTGACTGCATTCACTATAACGTGTGTTTTGGGGAATCTATTAACGTGTAGATGGTATTGAATCGAATACATGTAACTCTAGCAATGTCGGTCAATAGTATGTCAACCACAACTAAAACTAGATTCGGAGCCTGATGTTTATGGCGACTTGGTTTACAAATTTAAGAAACTGATAGGAATGAAGGATTTTTCTTTTCAGTTCAAAAAAATCATTACACGCTACAGACGTATATATTATACATTGAATGTTATGCGACAGTCTGCATGCTTAGTTTTTAACCCAGTCATGGTTAATAACTATGCTGCCTTCTTTAATTGCACGCCGGTGGATCGGGCGTCAGACTCTATGATGTCCCCAACCTAAAGCTATTCATTTTTGTTGGTTTGGGCCAGAGCTTCTTGTCTGTTGCTCGGCCCACCGGGGTCCAACTGGTGTTTTTCTTTTGCTCCGGAGTAAGTAAGTTATTCGGCGCCCAGGCATCTCCATCGTAGGACAGCCTACTCAATCTATGAGTCCTGGTTTTTGATTCAACAGGATGTTTCTCATGATTTATTTGTTTTGTTCCTGATGATTCATTGACAAGTTAGAGATTCACCACGAGGACCAAAGAACTAACTAAATGTTATGAACCACTGCAGAAGCTTAGGGTGAGATTATGGCCATGTAAAACCGGTTTAAGCCCGCCAGTAATTTTGTGCTACTGATCGTTCCAAGGCGATACTTCTGTGGTGGTTCTTTTTTATGTCTTGGTGTTTAACTCTTTTGTGCTGTTGGCGCCTTTTGTATGTTTTCATATTAGATAAGAGTTTAGGTAACTGAGTGCCCACATATTGGGAAAATAGCTGCTCATACGGATAAGTGATTTCGCTTTCATGATTGTTAATTTTTTATTTTTTTTTCACATTTCGGTGCTTGGAGTGGGAATCTTTTTCTGATTGCGCCCTTTTCTGATCTTTGCCTACTTGTACCTTTTTAGTAGACAGGACATGTCTAGCCAACCTGACACCGGCAAGTGACGATTTCAAACTGAAAACATAAATAACATTCGCGACATGCGCAACCCGAATGGTTTAGCAAGGAGGTTAAGAAGAGAGTTTACACACACATCAAAGGAAAAGAGTTAAAAGCCATTCGAGCGAGTCTTAAAGATTGATTCGTATCACCATTAAAATGGCTAAAATATATCATTGTAACGAGTATAAGTTATATAGCTTTTATTACCTTCCTTGGTGATTCATTTGACGCGATGATTAATTCGTACTTCGCTTTCCAGTAAGTTACGTGATTGATTCTTTCAGTGAGCATTTGTCTTCTAAATGCTTTAGGGCATAATTTAAACCAAAAGGATTACTAAATATATTTTCGCTTGGAATTTATTCTCATGATTTAAAAACGCTTTGTTTATTTCAAATCTGCCCGAACTTGTGTCGCGATATAAAACTTAGTTTGGAGCCCAAGATGGCATGGTCAGCAAGGTGGCCTGAAAATGCTCTGTCACGGAAAAGATCTAAAACACAAAGAACGGACGAAGTGGCACAATGGCGTTAATTATTGCGAGCGTAAACTTAAGTCCCAGTGGTTTGCAAGCTTGCAATAAATGTGTGTGCACTGCATGCAGTACTATAGCGCACTGATTAAAAAATCATTACGAAAACATGCCCATAAAATATACAATTTTTTTTTGGTTGTAGAAAAATCTAGATTTTTTTTTATTAGATTTTTTTTTCTTATTTATGCTCAAAACATAGATGGAGGGTACACGTTAAGATCGCCTCGGTGAGTTTTGGAGGAAAGATTAGAAAAAATAGGTATACCCCTGCATACCCCAGTTTTTCTATATAAAAGTCGGGTTTAAGGGGATATATATTGCACGGAATGTTTTCCTGATGCACAAGGCTGAACAAGTGACAAGTAATTCCTTTAAACATTGTAGGAATGTTGATTATAACTGTTGATATTATGTGATTTCTAGCTTCTTGAATCAGACTATTAGCAAGCGTATGCATATCCTTTTGTTATAATGTGTACTAGACAGTGAAGGTAAGTTTGTATGGAAGAGGTGATCCAATATTTTTTTCACTGTACGCATACTGTAAATCTCAAACTTGATAAAATGCTTGCTCCTCTTTTTTAAATTTTACAAGCTAGTCTTTCCCCTCGAGCTCAAGTTTAGACGACACATTAAACGTACCTTGTCGAAATGGGTATTTATTAAATGAAACATACTTAACAGTTTATCATTTTTGCAACCCCAAAGGTAAAGCACTAGCAACTTTAAATGCGTCTACCTATTGTATGCTGCATATATTGTTAATGTTATGGATACGTTTAATGGCCATGCTTTAACATGCTATCTATCAGTTGTTAAATGACATTCAATCATAATGATTCTATCAGTGATAACAAAATTTCATATAAGCAATATTTCAACAAGTACATCATCAGGAAATCGCCGCCATAAAAAATTGACCCCATCAAATCCCACTTAAATATAGAAATACAGGGGTTTGCAGGGATATTACCTTTTTATTTTAATCTAAAACATAGATTGTGGGTACTCGCCGAGGCGGTTCTAACGTCTACCCACAATCAAAGTTTTGAGCAAAAATATAGAAATTATTAAACAAAATTCCAATGAAATTTGCATTTTTGAAGGCGCAAAAACACATACTTCAGCAGAAGGCATTCGTCCCTAAAGGACTCTTCACATATTAGCGAAAATCTGCGTTAATTCTTGTTTGTTTGATTTATCGCTAAATGCGTCCTGATCCGGCACGACCATAGTTGTTGTTTGGCAAAAAAGTAAAATAAATTAAAAATAACGGAACGAAAAATAGTTTTCGAAATCAAATGGAAGTCTACGTCGAGAGATTTTCGCTTATGTGTGACGAGGCCTTAAAAGAAGCGAGACTAGGGCAAGTAAACTGAAGCGCTTAATAATGAAAAATAATTGAGCTCGCCAACAACCTTTCTGACCTAACCCATTATGTTCAAACAAATACAACCCTATTTCGGTTCTCATTAGTTATACACCTACAGAGAAAAAATAATATAACATTTGGTTAATATTAAAGGTAAAAGTAGGCAACGATCAGGAAATGGTGCAATCAGAAAGAAATTCCCACTCCAAAAACCGAGGTGGGAAAAGACTAATTTAACAATCAGACGACACTTGCATGTGTATACTAAGAAAACATATCGTAAGCTGAGTAAGCAGCTATTTTCCCAAAACGAAAACGTACATAACTTGCTAACAGCACAAGAATTCAACACCAAGACATAACACAATAAAAGACACCACAGAAATATCGCCTTGGAAAGATCAGTAATATATACTGGCAGGCAACATTTAGTTAGTTGTTCGGTCCTCGTGGTGAATCATCAAGGACAATCAAATTAATCATGATAACGTCCATGATGACTCAAAAACAAGGACTCACAAATACAATAAGCTGCCCCGCGATGGAAAGTCCTGGGTGCCAAAACATCACTGAAAATCTGGAGCAAAAGTCAAACACTAGTTGAACCCAGGTAAGCCAAGCAACAGACATGAAGCTCTGACACTCACAATGTACCAACTAAAATGAATAGCTTTAAGTCGGGGCCATTATAGTCTGATTGCGATTACTTCTCTCAAGATAATATTTTTAGACAACGAAGCTTTTTTATTACGTGAACAGAATTCTACTGGCAAAGTAAAATTGTGTCAGCACACAATATGCAAGTTAATTACTTGTGTTTCAGCACTGAACAGAAATAGCAATCATGAGCCTCGAAGTCGAGTTTTATTTAACACCAAACTGGTGCATTTAGGACAGTACTAATTGAACAGAAAAAGCAATTATGATCCTCGAAGACTTAGTGGAGTTTTTATATAGCACCAAACTGGTGCATTTAGGACAGTAATAATTGAAAATTATTGAGCGATTTTCAATTATGATAATACATTTCATATTTTAAATGTCTATTTAGTTTCTTTTTTTTTTTTTTTTTTTTTTTTTTTCTTTTTTTTTTTTTTTTTTTGATTCAGTTTAACGTCCCTTTCAAGATTACTTCAGCTCATATGAGACCAGCCAATCAGTAGGTGGGGCGAAAACGGGAGAACCCCGAGACAAACCACCCGACACACCCGCAAGCAGGACTTGGCTTGTCTCACATGTGGCCAGAGCGGGGCTCGAACCCACACCAGACACAAAATGGTTAACTGCGGTAATGAAATAACAGCTCTACTAACCACTCGGCCACGGGGGGCGCCCTATTTAGTTTCGTTCGCATGGAACATAGTACGGGAATCAAACCCATAAATACAAGCTACACCATAATTATTGTCTTGTAGATTCATATACCTCTTCCAAAAGGTACATTTGTAAAAATTTGCCAAGGTTGAGGAGATACGAGTTGCTCACTTCTTATCTATTTTGCTTAAAAATTAGAAATTTATTAAAAACGAAAAGCAGTGAGCCGATAAAAGTATAAATCAAAACAACACTCACAGGAAACCTTTCCGATTACTTCGGGTGCTAAAATATATATGTATACATGTAGCCCTGGTATTTCATCTTGAATATGCACTTGGTATAATCAATAGATGGTCAATTCCAATGGCTGGTCTTAGGAATTTGGCCGACGCGTATAATAATGAATTAAAATGTCCTCTTCTATCCCGATGTTGTCTCGTGCATCTTGCTTCTTCGTCTAGCTGTGTGTTCATCTGTACGCATGCGTTTGTGAGTACACAATGTATCTATTTACAAGCTAGTGAACTGAGTTACTAAAAACGTGTCAGTCAGAACGCTGTCAAGCTAAACTAAAGCTATTTAGCAGACAGGACATATCCGGTCAGTCTGGCATCTGACGGTTCTAACCTGAAAACAGTATAAATAACATTCGCGACAAATGCAATCAAAGAGGGTTTAACAAGACGATTTAGGAAATTTATAAATTTATAATCTCGTCACAAGAAAACGCTGACGAGATTTCAAAGACATTCAAATGTCACGTGACATGTTAAAGATTGATTCGTATCACAGGCTTATAATGGCTGCAAAGTATATCACTGGAAAGAAAATGAGCATGCAGTATGCATTATTTTTCAAAGTGATTAATCTTCACTCGTAGATTCATTCGCACTTCACTTCACAGTAAATTACGTGATTGATTTTTTCAGTAATTGTCTTCGAAATGGTCGAGGACATAAGTTAAACCAACTGGATTTACATGTTCTTAATACATTTTCAATTGAATTTACTCTGATTTTAAACATGACAACTGCTGAGTTTAAATCCTATAAATCTGAGTCATTACAAAAACTTGCCCATGCAATATACAGATTTTTTTCAGCTGTAAAATTGGAAAATTTGAAAAATTTTGCTATTTTTCTTAATTTTGCTCAAAACATAGATTGTGGGTTCACGTTAGAACCGCGGTTCTAACGAGTACCCACAGTCTATGTTTTTGGAGCATAAATACCGTAATAAAATTAGGTAAACCCCTGCGTACCCCAGTTTGGCTATATAAAAGTGAGGTTCAAGGGGGCATACATTAGACGGACATGTTTTCGTGACGGTGCGTACACAAGATGCAAGCGTAAGGAGAATAGCTAAAAATTCAAAGAGAAAGATAGAGAACACATTCTTGTTTATTTAATGACTCCCTACGATTGGGATGAATTGACAAATGCATGTACAAGTATAACGTTTACAATGACGTTTAGCGGGATTCAGGGAAAGAAAATGGTTGCATGTAATAATATACATGAGCTACTTTTACGTGAAAGAACAGCACCTTTTTATTAGTGTAAACATATTATTCAAAATCGCATTTGTTTGCATACTTGCAACGAATCTCTTTGCTACATGCATTTAACAGTTTTGAATATTAAAAAATATATTCAAGCTTTCCGGAACCATTTCTCATTGTTTCATATCTCAATTTCATTAATATTGTCTAGTTCAAATTAAATTGCTGTGCCATTTATGCCCCCTAAATGTAGACCGGATATGAGTGAATGCTTAATAATGTGCCATATCTGGAATTCCATAACGGTATTATCAGCAATCAATAAATTGTCTGACGGTTGCGTTGACTAGCAAGCCTTAAACTGATCACAAACGCAACTTGAACGGTTACGTGTAAATTCATTTTTTGACAAATACTGAATTAAAACACGATCTGAAACCGACGTCCAAAACTTTCCAATGCTCCAGTGAACGAATATGAGAAACAAACGGATCCTTTAGATAGTTTGGTTATAAGCTTTTCCTGGTTGGCAAGGATGGTCAGTGACCAAAGTACGAATGATGAGTAAAACGTTTGAAAAATAAACTGTGATTTGTACATGTATAGGCTTCTGGTGCAGGTTATATTTTTTTTTGGTTCTTGGAGATCAGCGAGTATATTCTAGGAAATCAGAAATTAATTATCGGCCAACATTCATTTTCTGGCCACTGTTTAGTATATTTAGTCCCATTTAGATAATACTAGTCTTTGTATCGACTAGCCTGTTGAAAGTTGCAAAATTTCAGTAGATCTCATTGGCTCCCGTTGTCCCGTTGCCAAATCTAAAGGGTCACTGACGAGACTTTAATAGTCGAAACCGCGGTATGGCCAATCCCCTTTCTCATTAATGTGTTCACTGATCTCAATTTAATTTTTATTCCCTCAACATAAGATATTATATCAATAAATATTAGCGAACCCAAAGCCATTTTTTCCTAAACCTTATATTATCCTTTTGGTACTTTGAGATCAGTGAGGGTATTCTGAGAAATCAGAACATTATGATCAGTTAAGATACATTTTCCTAAACATGGTTTAATTGGTTAGCTCTACCCGTCAATGTGTTGACTGCTTGATTGACTAATTTTTCAAAATTGCAGTACTTAAATGTACGCAATACCCAATGACATCCCTGTAAACATTGAGGAATGAGGTTAAAACGTTTGATACGGCCCGATTTCTAACTTCCTGATACCAAAACAGTATTTAATGACAATCAGGCTATTAGCAAGTGTTTGGAGCTTGACCTCGTGTTAATAGATAGCGGATGTTTGTTTTTATAGAATTGGTGATCCGATATTTAAAACGAAGTTTACTGTACGTATTTGGTAGATCTAAGGTTAAATACCATGTTTGCTGTTTATCATGATTTATTTGTTTGTTCTTGGTGATTCATTGACTAGTTAGAGATTCACCACGAGGACCGAATACCTAACTAAATGTTATGAACCACTGCAGAAGCTGAGGGTGAGGTTATGGCCATGTAAAACCGGTTTAAGCCCGCCAGTAACTTTGTGTTACTGATCGTTCCAAGTCGATACTTCTGTGGTGGTTCTTTTTGTTTTATGTCTTGGTGTTTTTAAAAGAATTTTTTGTGCTGTTGGCGCCTTATGTATGTTTTCATATTTTTAGTTAAGTTAAGGTAACTGAGTGGCCACCTATTGGGAAAATAGCTGCTCATTCGGCTTACGATATGTTTCATGGTATAAGTACCTGATTGTTAGTTTGGTTTTTTCCCACCTCGGTTTTTGGAGTGGGAATCTTTTTCTGATTGCGCCTTTTCCTGATCTTTGCCTACTTGTACCTTTTTAAGCCCGCCAGTAACTTTGTGTTACTGATCGTTCCAAGTCGATACTTCTGTGGTGGTTCTTTTTGTTTTATGTCTTGGTGTATAATTTTTTTTTTTTTGTGCTGTTGGCGCCTTATGTGTGTTTTCATATTTTTAGTTAAGTTAAGGTAACTGAGTGGCCGCCTATTGGGAAAATAGCTGCTCATTCGGCTTACGATGTGTTTCATGGTATAAGTACCTGATTGTTAGTTTGGTTTTTTCCCACCTCGGTTTTTGGAGTGGGAGTTTTTTTCTGATTGCGCCTTTTCCTGATCTTTGCCTACTTGTGCCTTTCTATGTCTTGTACATTTTACAAGCAATTTCATCCCCTCGAGTTAAGGTTTATCGGAAACGTTTAACGAATATATCTTTAACCAAATGGATATTTATTTAACGAAACCATAAGGTTGTAATCCCAAAGGCAAAGTACCAGCAACTTTTAATATGTCTGTTTAATGTATGTAACAAATATTGCTATCGTTATGGATACGTTAAGTGGTCATGCTTTAAGATGTTATCCAGTAGTTGTAAATGCCATTTAGTCATAATGATTTATTTTGTGATTACAAACTCCTACATAAGGTTATATCGCTGGCGCAATATTTCATCACTTACATGGTCAGGTCCTAATGTTGTAGAGGGGAATAAATCTGATTACATATCGTACCAGTTCCGTAGACATTAGAAATTTGTATGTCCCATAAACAAAGTATAGGCCGTTTATATGCATGCAGAAAGTACCACAACTGGACCAAATACTGTCCTCTCTTCGGTGTGTTTATATCATGGGTAACGTTGTAGAATCAGAATTGGCTTTTTTTTTGCCTATTTGTTGGTTTAAGAGATCCCGTTTCTCCGTGTAAGTTCCTGTTCCTCCGTGTAAGTTCACTCATTATTTTGTTGACCTATATATGCAAGTCATGTCTGTCTGCAGTCCCTCAAAGTCAAATTCGAAGAGCTATTAGGCAGACAGGTCATATCCGGTCAGTCTGACATGTGACGGTTTTATCCTAGAAATAAAATAAATCACGGCGTTCGCGACATAAGTGATCCAAAGAATTGAGCAAGTCAAACTCAGTAACTGCAAACAGGATATAAAGTAAATATACTTTAAAGCGCTTTTCACTCGAATCGTATCATCTTTCTGTCGATGTAATACGTTCGATGTAAGACTTAGTACGTTTGTCTGCGATTACGTGTATAACTCGATGTTTATTTTTTTTAGTTTTGGTCGATTGTTGGGACTATTGACCACTCCTTCAGTGTTATTTACTGTAACCGTTTGCTCCGCGCTCATGACTATGATCGTAAAAGTTAGTAGTTCAAGAACAAGGTAAATCGGTTCAAGGGGGTGAAAATTAAAATAATCAACATGAAATCATCTTGCCTTGGTGTTATATTTTCGCGACACTTCACAATTCTTTGTGTGATTGGTCCTTTCATTAAGCATTTGTCTCTAAAACGCTTTAGGACATAATTTAAAACAATAGGCTTACCAAATCCATTTCTGCGTGGGATGTTTGTTCATTTCTGACAGAAAAGCTATATTCATTTGATATTCACGAGAATAACAATCGTAAACTAAAATACCTCAGATTCAAGCTCTTTGCTGTAAAATGTATATAGAATTACAAAAAAGGAGAAGTATAAGCTTGTTTGTTAGCTTGATTGGTTGCTTTTATGTACCAGTCAACAGCTATGATAATGCTGATGCGTTGTCTCCTATTAATGGGATTTGAGCTCATTTGAGCCGAATACATGTAGTATAGGCATGAACCGTCGTCCGTCCGTCGTCCACAATTTCGAAGATCTTCTTTGAAACCGGGTGGTCGATCAAGTTGAAATTTTATGTGGAACCTCCTTCGGTAGTGGCACTGAAATTTTGTTCGCAATATCTAGGTCACATAAGCAAGATGGCCGCCACGCCCATATATGGTAAAAACCCTTCAAACATATTCTCCAGAACCGGTGGGCCGATTTCAACAATAATTGGTATGTACCTAATGGAGTCAATGAAGGTATGTAATTAATTAAGGTTTTTTTGACTCGACCCAATGTCATTTTATATCAAAATTTAGAGTATGGTTTTCTCAGAAATCACTGGGCCTATGAAAATGAAATTGCATGTGGATCCTCCATGCTTGGGGGGGAATTTTTGCGCGAAAATTGGGTCGAGTGCTCAACATCACCGCCATGCTCACAAATGCTCAAAACCGGTGGACCGATTTTCTCGAAATTTGGTATGTAGTATCTGGGACTCCAGCCATCGTAATTTGTTCAAATGATGGCCCTAGGATGACTTTGACTAACGGCGAGTTCAGTTTTGGAAACAAAGGCTTTTACATGGGAAAAAGTGAAAACTGGGTATTTTGGACATTATTGTAGCCTGAGACCTGAAAGTTGGCAGAAGCAGAAGACTAATGAAGGTTTGCGATAAATTTAGGTCGTCATGTCTTGACCTGGGCCCAAGGTCATTGAAATATCGAAATTAAATACTTGTAATCTCTCGGTCTATGAATGTGATTTTTTAAGCCTTCATGCATATGAAGACTGAAATTGTGTTCGTGAAATTGGGGTAGCATGCTCAACATGGCTGACAAGCTCACAAATGCTAAAAAATCTTCAGAACCGGCGGGCCGATATTCCGGAATCTTGGTATGGGGCATCAGGGACCTTAGCCTTTCATAGTTTGTTTAAATGACGATCTTCACTTTTTTACGGCAAGGTCAATTTATGAAACTAGCTCTTACATGAGAAATAAAATGAAAACAGTGTTATATTTTGGAGACTATTGCAGCCCGATACCTGAAATTGGCAGATGCAGACGGCTAATGAAGTTAACTTAATAACTTGAAAGGTATGTAAGTATTCAACGTCAAGGTCATTTTATGGTGACTAAATGCTTCAAGATCAGGCTCCAGGTGAGCGTTCGCAGGACCAATGGTCCTCTGATCGACCAACATTAGGATGTGAAGACATCCAAAATGTGCTTCAAAACTTAGGCGAATATGCATTGATAGTTTGACTCAGCCACTTTTCTTGGACAGGCCTTTTATTAGACATTTTTCACTTTTGAACGTAAATTTTGCTGGCGCGTGCGGTTACGCCTTTCTATGTGATGGGCGACGACTCGTGAGGGCATATTTGATACGAAGGCTAGGGGCGATATGGAGAATTACTTGGTCAAAAATAGCAATAGCACAACGGAGATGAATTAAAAAAGACAGGCAAACAATGAAATAGTCCATTGTCCAAGATGTCTAGCTCAGTAGGTAGCGTGTAAAGAATAAAACCCGAAGGTCCTGGGTTCGAGGCCGGGTTGGACAAAACTTTCTTTTTTCTAATCTTTATTTCTTCCTTTTTTTCGCCTTTGTGACAAAATTGCTGTGAAAATGCAAAAGAAAATAAGAGAGAAAAAAAAAAAAAAAAAAAAAAAAAAAAAACAACGCAAAAATCACCATTTAATACTAAAATCGTAAATTTGTGGATTAAAGTGTCTAGTGAGAAGGCACTCCGCATGTATATGATTTTCTCTTGTTGATTTTTTTTACGATTGAAGCCTGAAGCTTGATCGTAAATTTCGACAGAAGAGCGGATCCGCGACCGATCCTTCTTTCAACATTTATTTCCTGAAGGCGGGTACAGATAATGTGGCTAGGATAAGTTGATCGCCTCTAATGATTTAAAAAATACGCAAGCAGCGGTTGAGAGCGCTGTTTCTTAATTACTCGATCATCTCACCGCTGTGCCTGGTGTTGGTTCGAGCCCCACACTAGCCACATGTGAGACAAACCAAGTACTGCTTGCGGGTGTGCCAGGTTTTTTTCTTAGGGTACTCCCGTTTGTGTACCACCTACTGATTGGTGCGTCTCATATGAGCTGAAATAATCTTGAAAGTGACGTATAACTGAATTAAAAAACACAAGACACTAAATCAAATAGTATAGTGTACATGTTCAGATATATGTGTATTTATTAGATGTAAAAACTACAGTTTCACGTGCTGTCTCGTGAGCGAACATAATTCATTCTGATATGTATATACGTGTATTTAACTAACAGATTATCAGCTTGATGAGGCTTATTTTGTCGATGTTTCGGTTTGAGTCCATTCGACAGTCATCTGCATGCAATACGAAGTGCGATGGAGGCAATATCCGACATGTACTCGTAGCTACATTCTGCCAAGCCACAAAACTAATTTTGTTTATTGCAGACCTCCAACAGTATTTCAGCCATACCCAGTGCGATGGTTACGATGTAGGAAATTAATGTGGCAAGAGATAAGCTTTCGTTCTGATCCTCATTTATTCTGTGTGATAGTATGCGCGCTCTTTACCTGGTGGAATTCAAATAAATATAATTAAAGTTAAACTAATACAATAATATTTTCATGAGTTTCTAGAGTGTTTCCATAGAGGACCCCATGTCGTAGTGGTTCATTCAGTCGCCTCGTAAAACGGGTCGCGCGTTCAATCCAACGCGTAACTTCGTATTTCGGTCGAGACCAAGGTCCAGTATCTTAATAGTTGTTATTTGCACGTGAGACCTCGAAAATTCCTCGTTATATGGTTTACATTTAGCATGCAAGCATGAAGGAATATAAATGTATTTTTTTCTGACACGTGCAAGTAACATTGGAGAAGTTTTGCTATCTGTTACAATACAATCAGGGCTCAGAATTACAGTGCTTTCTTAAAGCGTACGCCTTCTTTAGTTCTCTTAGATTATTGTCATGTTTATTGTCCCTTTTAACAGAATGGACGCTGGCCTTGTTGGGAAAGAGCTAGTAGTCCTGTTTTTTTTATGAGTATTGTTGAATTGTTTGTGATGTGTTGCGCCGTCATGTCTCTCCCGCCTGGTGTCTATGTTAGGTTGTGAAATTTAATTGTATCGATTCCTGGTCCTTCTGTTGTTACTTAATTACAGATAAGGGTCTGATTGTGCTAATTTCTGAGCAGATTCGTTTTTTTATACAATTTTCGCCCAGTTCAAGAGTTCATATGAGACGGGTAAATCAGTAACAGGGGGAAAAGGGGAGAACCCTGAGAAAACGACTTGGCATTCCCAAAAGCATGACTTGGTGTGTGTCGCCTGTGATTGTAGACTGATCAATTGGGCAGCAACATACGGGGAAGTGATTGGTCGTTGCCAAAGCGATATTGCTTGTTTCAATCAATTTACTTCATTTTATCATATGCTGTGTGATGTTGCATCAATATTTGCTGTTGTATCGCAGGCATTTACCATGGTGCTGGCAGGATCAGTTATCAATCCACACTGTTGCTTGGCAAGCCAAAAGCAGTTGGTGTTAAGGGCATGTGTTCTTTCGTCCTTTTAAACCAGAGATCGCAGGTTTGATCCCGGGCTTCTTAAGTCTGTCGGATGAGACTATAAACTAAGGTCTCGTTTCCATATGACCTTTGCTGTTGGATTAACGTTAAACCTAAAATCAACAAACCGGTTAAATTTATTATTTACGTAAATTCAGATTGAGTAAGAAGCTTGTGTGCATTTATGCTCGCCCGATTCCGGACGCAAAGATTTGACGGTACGAGTAAGGTTCAGAATGATCAAGGTGTTGTACATGTAGCTCTGTCGTCAGCATGTGTAATACATGTGCACTAAAATGGTGCCTTGTATCATGACGCTAGCATTACAAAACCTTAACAAGTAATATACAGTATTTTTTTTTTTTTTTTTAATTTTTCAGTTCAACATTTTCAGTTCAACATTTTTATATTTTCTTATTATGCTCGAAACAAAGATTGTGGGTACACGACAGAACCACCTCGGTGTTCTAACGAGTACTCACAATATGTGTTTTCAGATGCATGGGCAACGGAAGTTGACTTTGTCGTAAAATAGGTCAATGTCATCCCTGGGTCATGATTTAGGTCAAAATAAAACTGTGTAGATGCTTAATGCCAAGTTTCAAGAACATGCTTTTTTTTTTTTTTTTTTTTTTTTTTTTTTTTTTTTTTTTTGCTGTTTATAGCCATTGCGGCCATTTTGGTCAAGTTGCCTTGACCATTTATACAAACTTTTGTACCCCTTCCATGAAGTTTGGCTTTGATCGGTCATGCAGTTGCAGACTTGTTTGAATATTTTGGTCATATGCATGTATATAGCCCTTGGGCCGAAGATGACACCCTCTGGGGACTAAATGTTTTCATAAACATAATTCTTCTGTCCATTTGCATACTCAAAGCAAGTTTCACCCATTTAATTACATTTAACTAATTTACCCCATTTAAATGCAACCGAAGTTGACCTTGCCGTAAAATAGGTCACGGTCACCCAAACGACATGATTTATACAAACTTTGTAGAACTCTATTGCCTGATGCTTCATATCAAGTTTCAAAATCATAGGCCTTCTGTTTCTAGAGAAAAACATGTTTTAAAAGGTGTTTGCTATCTATAGCCATGGCGGCCATCTTGCTCATGTGACCTGGACCATTTATGCAAACTTTCGTTCCCCCTTCCTAAGAATGCTCCGCAAGAAGTTTAACTGATTTGCCAATCGGTTTCAGAGAAGAATATCATGGAAATTGTTGACGGACGACGACGGACGGACGGCGGGGCATGGCCATCCTATAGGCTCGCCTTTTGAGCTCAAGGGCTCATGTGAGCTAAAAAAAGGTATACCCCTGTTTACCCCATGTCACGGAATATGTTATCCTGATGTGGATAACCGACCATGCTCGATATGACTTGAAATGTGTCAAAGTGTTGTAAGGCGTAGAATCAAACAATGCACATAAAATTAACGATCAAATAAATGTTTCAAATGTAATCTTGCCATGTACATGTATACATCTATAAAGTTTTCTGTGCGTTCACGACAAACACGTGAAAATGTAGCTAAACAGAACCAATGTACGTATATACATGTGCCAGTATGTAAAAAGTCACATGGCGAAACGGTTATGGTCATATGAAGACGGGACCTCGGTTTATAGTGTCACCATAAAGGCATGAGTAGCTCAGAATCGAACAAGCGACCCCTAGTTATACACACGAGTGTCTAAAATAATCCAATAATGTATTCGAAGCTGTTAAAATGGTGGCATTTTATTCACGCCAAGCATTTGTAAAGCCGACTAGCATGTATCTTTAATGACAGACATAAAAGTTGATATATATGATGCGGTTTTGTAAACATGTCGTGTCAAAGGTCACTTCTGGTTCTTTGTTCCATTAGAATTAGACAGTTAAACGGAAAGACAACAATCATCATTGTTACCATTGCATATGATTGTTTACGATTTATATATTAATTGACTTTATGGATTTCTTTTTTGCATTTTTACCAATGCATATAGGTTTTAATTATTTTCTTTTTCATTTGTTTTCTAACCAAAAAATGTAAAAGATGCGACAAAAATTATAAATAAGTCCGACCAGGACTCGAATCCAGGCCCTTAAGCGTTTCGCTGCTGAGCTAACGAGCCAAATGTCCTTATCAATGTCTAATATTAACTACGTATTTATTCTCGCAATGTGATTTTACGAGGCAACTGACTGAGTCACTGCGAGATGAAGTCTTCTACGGAACGTGCGTTCGTGTGTCAGTGTGTGTTTGTGAGTGTCAGTGTGAGTGTGTATGCGCGCGTAAAATTCAGAATATTGTAGTCCTGTTTTAGGGTTAAGCAAGGTTCGCAGCACTAAAAAAAAAAAAAAAAAAAAAAAAAAAAATGAAATGAGGTTGATGTTTCTCAGTTTTATAAACATTTATTTTCTTGAAAATAAATTGTGTTAGTTTGAAGTTTATTTATATTCATTTGAATTCAATCAGACAAACAGCACGCATACTACAAGAGAATAAATGAGGAACAGAAAGAAAGCATATGGTTTGCAAAAATCTTCTCAAAAATCGTAATTATCGCACTCGATATGGCTGAAATACTGCTACATGTAACTCTACAAAACCTCAAATTATTTGTATGGCTATGCATAATGTAGCTAGTATATCGCTCTTATGACATGCAGATGACTGTTGAATAGACTCAAAACGAAACATCAAATAAACCCCATCAAGCTTTCGGGTATCTGTTTGAAATACATGTATAATTGTGTTCGCTCACGAGACAGCATGTGAAACTGTAGTTTTTATACCTGATAAATGTGCATGTATATGTATCTGTACATGTACACTATACTATTTCAGTTAGTGCCTTACGGCCGCGAAAAACATTTAAAGCCATTCAGGGTGGTTAACTTATCCTAGCCACACTATTCCTGTGCAAGCCCTATAAATATTTCTGTGTCTCCAAAAAAAACAAATATTGACGTGAGGATCGCTTAAAGATCAGCTCTTCTACCAAAAAATACGTTCGAGCTCCCGATTTCAATAGGTTAAAATTCAACAAGAGCAAAACATATATCTGGGCTGCCGTCTAACACTTCAGTTCCTTTACAATTTAAGTATTTAATGCACTAGGGCATTTCCTGATTCTTGTATTAGCCAATAAATATAATTAGCTGATAATATATATTTTTATTTTTAAGCTTTATTCAAAGTTTATAAGTTTATTGTCACAGGGGAGAAAAATAAAGTGGTCCGATCGGGACTCGAACCCAGACCCTTTGAATTTGAAGTATATCACGCTACCTACTGAGCTACATAGTTAGACGTTCTAGACTGTTGCATTTTTCCCCTGTTTTATCTAATTGTCTCCGTTGAGCTGTTGGTAGTTTTGACTGAGTAATTGTGCATATCACCCCTCGTCTTCGTCTCAAATATACCCTCACGAGTCGTTCCCCATCACAAAGAAAGTCGTAACCGCACGCGCCAGCATAACTTACGTTCAAAAGTGAAAAATGTCTATTATTAAATGGTTAAACAGTAATCCGATGGTCGGTAATAAGCTTTGCCTAGAGGCATAACCAGCCAATCTATTTTCCCTGCCCCAATGGGCGGGGACGCATACTGTTCCCATACTGTTACCTACCGGCCACCGCTGATAAGCTTAGAGAACGCTAAAATTATTTTAAAAAATCAAATAATAACAAAAATATATATATTTGAAATATCAAAGCGGCATCGCAAACTGAAATATGGTGATTGTCATAACAATTTCCAGTCATGTTATGTTCATATATAGGGAGTTTATGTGCCTTGGGGGTATTACGCCTGACATCTCGTTTATGTGCCCGACACTCCAAACACTACACTTAAAGTCTCCGGCCTCCCCTGTGTAATGAGTTGTGTGTGGGTTGTAATCTGAAATGGAAAAAAATCATGCACAGTCGTACATGAACTATTTTCTCTGAACGTAAATAAATAAACACTAATATTGATACATGAGCCGCTACATGGGAAAACCAACAATCTGCATAGGCGAAAACAAAGGCGCAGACCAGCTTCGCGGTAACCGCGAAGCTGATCAGCGCCTTTGTTTTCGCTACGCGGATAGTACAATTCCTCCTCTACTTAACTCCAAAATTTCAAGCTTCTAGCCTGCTTCTGTGCTTGTACAGCTCGGTTTGTGTCGGACCTGTTCGGAAACCACATTGTTGGTTTTCCCACGAGGCGGCTCACATTTTAGTTGTGTGCTAAAACAGTTCTAGCTCGGCTTCGATGATACGCATTTAAATGCCAAGTCAAGCATTTATAAATCTATATATGCAGTACGTCAGCAAAACAGCATCATTGACTGGGAACTGTTTGACAACAACACTTTATTTACTGTGCTTTAATTGGCAGAGCTGGGATTTATCGCTCACCGGGAGTGTGTCGTTCGGAAACCACTGTCAATTAAAGGAAGCTGATTAGAAGCGTACCGTTGCGCTAAGTTCTAAAAGTAATTACTTGCTGAAAGTGAGTCCCGTCTTTTGAAAAAGTATCTAATGTCTACAAAATGCTTTCGTACTGACAAGCGTGCGCATGAGCACAGTATACTCAGTTCTTATGCCGTTTGTCGGTTTGTGACTGGAATATCACATACATGTAGATCCATATTCAAATGAATCTTCAACAAATCGTTGTGGCGATTTTTAGAAACTTAGGTTAACTTTCCATAAAATTGTAGCAACAACGACAAATTTTATCGCGAAGTCGCTCGACAGCTTCGCAATTGCACACGTTTCCCTTACCAATATACCTTAGAATTAGCACTTAGGTTGGCGGTGACAAAAGCTACATGTAATTAAACTCTTCTTCCAGACTTTCGTATTTTTCGGTATTAGTTTTGCATTTAGATAGTACATTTTGTTGCTTATACGCGTATTAAATTCGAGTATCTCATGTAAGACAGGCATACGTCCTCTGAAACTATGTTATCATATCTGAGCCGAATCAGGAGAAACTAAGCTTTTCATATAGCAAAAACAATGTCAGATATGATAGTCTTAACTTCTCAGCTAACTTATATCAGCAAATTCATTTCGAGTCACCGATAGCAAAAACCCTTTCTTCTAAAAACCGAAATTGCAAACATTTACCCTTCTGTTACTGTACAGGTCACAGGTCTGAAACCCCGAAACATGTTTTCTCGCAATTCGACTTATATGTTTTATATTTACATATTGCAGAATCTATAGAGCGATATACAGGAGAAACAGATGTCCAGAAGGTAGAGGGTCCACTATCCGCTTCTAAACGCAACTCAGCATACAAACGTCTCCCGGGGTGGAAGGTTTTCTATGGGAAACGGTCGGCCGATATAAAGTATGGTGATAAACTCGATGGGTCACCTTTTCCTGAAACGAACGATATAAACGATATTATAGATAGAGTAAGTGATGGTGAACAAGTGACAGGTGAAGAAGCAGTTGATAATTGGGATACGTCGGATTCTGAAAAACACAGTGATGCTTTTGATAATGTTGAAAATAGAAAATTAGACCTGTTAGATAATAGTTATGAGAATGATAGACAAAGTGTTGAATTTCTAGATGATCTTATTCGAGAATTTAATGAAAAACAAGGGAGTTTGGCTTCAGAATCGTACCGAAAAGAAATTGATGATGATATTCAAGATTCAAAAAGATCTGGTTGGAATGCGATATATGGAAAACGAATGCCAGGCTGGTTTGCTGGCTATGGCAAAAGAGGGGCTGATTTAAGGGGTGATTCATTGAAAAGGGCGGCGCAGTGGTTAGCCATGTACGGAAAACG
Organism: Rugalucina vietnamica; assembly: GCA_964017185.1. Lineage (NCBI taxonomy): Eukaryota > Metazoa > Mollusca > Bivalvia > Lucinida > Lucinidae > Rugalucina > Rugalucina vietnamica. The sequence goes on from OZ024878.1 coordinate 10,252,582, forward strand.
TTCCCCGGCATGGTTTACGACATATGGAAAACGTGCCCCACAATGGATTGCGACCTATGGTAAACGTGCACCTCAATGGCTAGCCACATATGGTAAACGCGCTCCTCAGTGGTTAGCAACATATGGTAAAAGAGCGCCTGCATGGCTTGCAACATATGGAAAACGTGCACCAGAACAGCTATCATCTAACGAAAAACGAGCTCCACAATGGCTTGCCACTTACGGAAAACGCGCCCCACAATGGCTCGCTACATATGGAAAACGCGCACCTGGATGGATCGCTACATATGGTAAACGTTCAGACCCTTCGGACGTCAATACTTTCAATGACCATTTGAGTGAACTACACAAACAGCTTGGAGAACATGAAAACGTACATACAATGCAAAACCAACCTCTTATAGCAGATGATGCATACGATAAACGAGCAAATGGGGGATGGGCTGCCTTATACGGATGAAAATACATCCACACTAAAATTAATAACTAAATACCCAACTCATTTTGATTGTCTGGTAGTTTAACTGACTCAATTATATCGATTTCATCAAAAATTAAACCTGACACATAACTTCTTTTGAAAATGTGTCGACAGTGAGCTAAATTCCCCGGTAGTCATGGTAGTTAGATAAAAGAAGTACCTTATTAAAACAAATTGTAGTTTTTGTATGTCCTATGATGGAGCAAACTGAACGTGAACGCAAATTTTTAAACTGTTTAGTATGATGACTGTTTTCGACGCAGTAAAACAATTGTTGAGGGTCTTTGGATGAAAGGATACCATACGTCTATTCGACATATTTTATGTGTTTATTTCCTGTCTCCGCGGAATTATGGATCACCTTTCTGATTAACTCAACCATGACGTGATAGTTTGAACTCATGGGAAGTATTTAAATTGAAAGTGCAAGTCTATTCCTTTAAACTGCAAATTCGTTCAGAAACAACAAAAGGCTGGCTTAATGACTCGTGTTTTAAGGGTTTGCTTTCTTTCTTGTTCTTCCGGTGTGCGATTAAAATACATCTATACGTAATACGGATGGAACATTTTATGTGCCTTTCTTTATGTATATTGCGAAGAAACACTGCTTTAAATAATTGTTAGTTTGTTATTCCGACAGAGACACTAGGTCTTAGGCATTTAGTGCAATGTCTTACGACGTTGTTTCGTCTTAATGTCGAGTATAATCTATGGGCCGTATTGAAAAAAATGAATAACGTAAATGTATAAATGAAACTACTGTTTTTGAAATCATACGGATATGAATCCATAGATGACTGCGCTATTTTGAAAATGAGATAAAAAGAATCGCAAAACAGTTAGACAAAACAAGAACTTATATCATATTCAACGCATAAGTTTAGCAGTATCTTTTCAAATGGAAAAATGAAAGAGCAACGTAAATAAAACTATCAATTTGAGCCGCCGCATGACAAAACTAATAACCTGGGTCCAACGTAAACCGGCCTGTAAAGTAACAGAAGCAACCTGGAAATTTGAAATTTCAGATAAAGGAAGCAGATGCATTATACTACATGCATCTGTGGATCGAAAACAAAGACGCTGATCAGCTGTCAGTGCAGGTTTTTTTTTTTGCACAGTTGTTGTGTGCCTTTGGTTTCGCCTATACATGTCATTGGTTTTCTTATGCAGAAGCTCATATAATACATGTAAGACCAGGACGATTAAGTATTGAAGATGCATATTCTTTAAAACGAACGGACTCTTTCTGATTATTGTAAGCGAATAGTCCGGTTTCCGCAAGCTATTGAATATAACTTTTCCTGTGCTTGTAAAATGCAAGCAAAAGTGGTGTTTAAATGGCATAATTATTTAAGTCGTGCCCTGATTTCGAAGTTTCCGTGAAGAATAGAATGTACACGAATTGATACAAAGAAATTTAAAATCTCAACTCATACATTAAGTTGAGAAAAGTAATTTCAAAGCACAAAACCTCACAAAAATGTTACCGCATGCATGGAGAGCAAGAGTATGGTAAGCTTTTGCCACAAGTGGCAGACGTCAACCAAATACAAATGTGACCAGTAAACATTTAAGTAGAAAACATAAACAGATACATTGTAACATGAAGCACACTCTCTAGACTGTTGAGTCCAAGATTGAAGTACGCACCATACACAACATGGTCCCGACTAAAACTATTATTTTTACTCGGTTACTTAAGTTGGTTTGGACCGGAGCTTCTTGTCTGTTGCTCGGTCCACCAGGGTTCAACTGGTGTTTTCGTTTGCTCCAGATTTTCAGGGATGTTGTTTGGCTTTCCACTGATCTCCAATCGCGCCGGTTAAAGGTCGCCAAGTAATTTCGCACCGGTTAAAGGTCCCCAAGTAATTTTATTTTACTGATCAATCAAAGGCGATATTTCTGTTGTGGTTCTAATTATTTTAGGTTTTGGAGCTAAATCTTTATGTTGTTTGCAAACCTATCTACGTTTTTATATATAAATACGGGTAACTTAGTGGCCACCTGTTGGGAAAAAGCTGTTCACTCGGCTTTCGATATGTTTTCTTTTTATTTTTGCCTTATTGCCATGTTAGTTTTCTCTTACCTCGGATTCTGGAGTGGAACTTTTTCTGATTGCACCTGATAGTTGCTATCATTTAATACTCTCTCATTTAAAATGTACGTCTGCTAAGACATCAAACGTTGACTACCGACCAGATTGCGCAAGGGCAAATGTGATATGTTAACATTGTACGTGTGCAAACCAGCTTTTCTCGCAAGCTATCTTATCTTCAAGACGACACTTCCCGTAAATACTGGGAAATGGCACTCTACGGAGCGGCCAATTACTTGTGACGCTAATTGAAGTGTCGTTCCTTTCATGCATAATTAGCCATAGCTTATATTGATTGTTTAATATTTGACAACTGCTAATTAAAGGCCAGGCCTGTATTTGCAAGTGTTTGATTAATCAGAAAATGTAGCAATTACTTTCAATTATTGCCAATTTGAAATGCCTTAGATAGCAAAGCTAATTGTTCTTTTCTGTAGAGGTCGGTAACCATTACGAAAACATGCCCATATGATATACAGTAATTTTTTCAGGTAAAAAATCGATAATTTTCAGAGGAAATTTTTTGATATTTTTCTTATTTTTGCTCAAAACATAGATTGTGGGTACACGTTAGAACCGCCTCGCCGAGGCGGTTCTTACGAGTACCCACAATCTATGTTTTGGAGCAAAAATAAGAAAAATAGGTATACCCCTGCAAACCCCAGTTTTGCTATATAAAAGTGGGGTTTGAGGGGGGTATACATTTCACGGACATGTTTTCCTGATGTTTCAATAGCCATGAAAGTAAACACTATTAAAGCAATATGACAAGAAAAGTAAAACAAAAAGGAAACAAAAAAGGGAAATTTACAGTAAACAGGTAAAACTATAACACGATTAACCAAGGAAACAACTGTTACCGACCGCTAGCCGTCAAACTGTAATCAACATCTACCTGTATACATAGCCTGCAATTTAAGGGGAAAGTTATTTTTTAATAGAATAATGATGCTTGATAGAAACTAGGACATGATATCAATTTTCTTGTAAGACCCAAACAATGCATATGTAGTAAGCTTTCCTTACGGTCTTTTAAAAATGCTTACGTTGTCATATTTTTTCAGTTTTCATAAATCTGACTCAAAAATACGACAGAAATACACATGCCTCGCATAACCTGTACATGAATGGGATGTTCCTCTGTGTGCCCTTGAAATTCTTGAAATCTCCTCCCATCCGTTGTAAACGTAAATATTAATTGCACATTTGGGCTAGCCAAATGTAGCCATCCAAATGTAAAAGATAAATTTATCATAAGCCAATTGCATGTTCCGGCGCATTGTCTGATGTGAGAAACGTGTTAATCCTACAATCACGAAAAAAGCATTCTATTGAATCACTTTTGGATAATCACATGTCATTTAAGGATGTAATCTGTTCTCAGAGCAAACGTTTCTCTTATAATACGATACTGAAGGCCATTATAAAGCTGGTTTAACTAAGTAGCTTTCTAAAGCTACTTACAATTCGGCACGACATAGCGTCTAATTAAAGATTCCGTTTTTGTGCATTACGAAAACATGCCCATGCAATATACAGAAATTTTTTTGGTTGTAAAAATGAAAAATTTCACTGGTAAAATTTTGATATTTTTCTTATTTTTGTTCAAAACATAGATTGTGGGTGCCGAGGTGGTTCTAACGAGTACCCACAATCTATGTTTTGGAGCAAAAATAAGAAAAATAGGTATACCCCTGCATACCCCAGTTTTGCTATATGAAAGTGGGGTATAAGGGGGTATACATTGCACGGACATGTTTTCCTGATGGTTAAAGATCTAGGTGCAACCAGATCACTCTTTCTTGAATTGCTGTGTCTTTTGGTACATAGTTGCCTTCCGTTTTACCAAATGCCAGTATAAGTCGTCAAGGCTAGAACACGGAAACTATTTTTGTTTGTTTAAATTGATGCTTTACGTCACAGTCAACAGCAATGGTCATGTCGGGACGTTGCCTCCATTTTATGGGACTTTACCCAATATTAGGATGTCATGACACTCAAAATGTGCTTCATAAATATAACCACCTAACTAAGCCAATAAGGATTGTATGTATGAACAGAAAAGATAGAACCTTAAATGGTGGTGGTGTTATGTTACTTGTGCACAAGGACATCCCACACATGCCCCTCGCAGAATTGGACAATGACTCAAAGTCAGTTTGGGTCAAACCTTTTGCTAATAAGACAACTCGCTTTGTGGCTAGTTGGTATCGCCCACCTGTCGATGGTCAATTACCAGTATCGGACAATGGAAATGATTTATTGAATTCCCAGGAAAAGTTTGACAATTTATTTAGAGGTACAGGTAGGCAAAGATCAGGAAAAGGCGCAATCAGAAATAGATTCCCACTCCAAAAATCGAGGTGGGAAAAGCCAAACAAACAACCAGGTACTTATACAATGAAAACATATCGTTAGCCGAATGAGCAGCTATTTTCCCAATAGGTGGCCACTCAGTTACCTAAACTTAACTAAAAATATGTAAACATACATAAGGCGCCAACAGCACAAGAATTTTAAACACCAAGACATAAAACAAAAAGAACCACCACAGAAGTATCGCCCTGGAATCAGTAACATAAAGTTACTGGCGGGCTTAAAAAGGTACAAGTAGGCAAAGATCAGGAAAAGGCGCAATCAGCAAAAGATTCCCACTCCAAAAACCCGAGGTGGGAAAAAACCAAACTAACAATCAGGTACCTATACCATGAAAACATTTGGTAAGCCGAATGAGCAGCTATTTTCCCAATAGGTGGCCAATCAGTTACCCAAACAAAAATATGATAACATACATAAGGCGCCAACAGCACAAAAATATTAAACACGAAGACATAAAACAAAAAGAACCACCACAGAAGTATCGACTTGGAACGATCAGTAACAAAAAGTTACTGGCGGGCTTAAATCGATTTTACACGGCAGTAACCTCACCCTCAGCTTCTGCAGTGGTTCATCACATTTAGTTAGTTCTTCGGTCCTCGTGGTGAATCTCTAACTAGTCAATGAATCATCAAGAACAAACAAATAAATCATGATTAACATCCTAATGAATCAAAAACCAGGACTCACAGATTCAGTAAGCTGCCCGACGATGGAGATCCCTGGGCGCCGAATAACTTACTAACTCCGGAGCAAAAGAAAAATCATCAGTTGGACCCCGGTGGGCAAAGCAACAGACAAGAAGCTCCGGCCCCAACCAACTAAAATGAATAGCTTTAAGTCGGGGCCATCATAGAGTCTGACGCCCAACCTACCGGCGTGCAATTAAAGAAGGCAGCGTAGTTATCAACCATGATTGGGTTAAAAACTAAGCATGCAGACTGTCGCATAACATTCAAGTTATAACCTATACGTCTGTAACGTGTTATGATTTTTCTAAACTGAAAAGAAAAATCATTACTTCCTGTAAGTTTCTTGAATTTGTAAACTAAGTCACCATAAAATTCTGGTTCCGAAAGGCCCTCATTTAAAAGCGTCTTTAACCCAACATTATATTTGGAAATCAATTCATAGTGTCTACGATAAAATTTAGAAAAGGTTTTTCGAAGTTTATGATACCGATAGCCGTGTTGGAGAAGTTTAGCCGTTAAACATTTATTTCGAGCGTTGAAGTCTGTAACATGACTGCAGACTCTAGCAAACCTAATAAGTTGCGAAATGTATACGCCATAAGAAGCACGGCGAGGAACGTCACCATCCAAAAACGGAAAGTTTGCTATATCAAAAGCAAAGTCATCGCGCTTATCATAAATTTTAGAAGAAACAAATCCATTTGCAACAGAAAGATGTAGATCTAAAAAGGGGGCTTCGGTATCCGAGATATTGGCTTTGTTCAACTGTAGTTCAGGTGGATAAATTTGATTGACCATACCTTCAAAATAAGGGTTGTCAATGTTCAGAAGGTCATCGAGGTACCTAGAAGTGGAATTAAAAGCCTCGATAACGTCACCTTGATTATCATGGTTAAGAGAATCCATGAAATCTCTTTCGTAGCAGTATAAAAATAAATCAGCTACGAGAGGTGCGCAGTTTGTACCCATCGGAATTCCAACAATTTGTCTGTATAACTCGGTCCCAAATCTAATATAAATATTATCCAGGAGATAGGATAATGCGTCGCACACATTCTGACATGACCAAAGTGTATATCTACTTTGGTCAGAGGAAGTGGAAAAAAGCCTTTCTGTCATTACATGCCAAATAAAGTGAACCATTGTTTTTTAATGCCCTTTTGAAGGTCCACTCTATCAAATCCAGAAGTTGTTCTTTAATTAAATTATGTGGTAATGTTGTATACAGAGTAGAAAAATCATATGTGGACATGCTCGTCGCACGAAACCCTCGACACTTCAATTTACTGAGCACCTCACCAGAATTTTTTACTGACCAAAACCAATTTTTATTTGAAGTTTCATACACCTTTGTCTGTTGCTTGGCCCACCGGGGTCCAACTGGTGTTTTTCTTTTGCTCCGGAGTTAGTAGGTTATTCGGCGCCCAGGGATCTCCATCGTCGGGCAGCTTACTCAATCTGTCAGTCCTGGTTATTGATTCATCAGGATGTTTATCATGATTTATTTGTTTGTTCTTGATGATTCATTGGCTAGTTAGAGATTCACCACGAGGACTGAAGAACTAAATAAATGTTGTGAACCACTGCAGAAGCTGAGGGTGAGGTTAGGTACCTGTAAAACCGTTTTAAGCTATGAATTGATTTCCAAATATGAGCGTCGTCACGCATAAAGGGTCCTTAGGGTAAAATTTTTCGAAATTCCAATTTTTACATTTTTCAAAAGAGAGACATATTCGTAACAATTTGTGAAAATTTGAAGACGGTATCTCTGTTATTGACGTTTCTATGGCATTTCAAAGTTGTCTACCCTCACCATTGTTACAACAAAATTGTGACGTCGTTCAAACGACGTGACGACGTCGACAATGAAAAAACTCTCTTGACACTTCGCTGTTCTGTAATATATGTTGCAAAATTATTCTGGTTCAGCGGCTGAAGCTTCTCGGATTTTTTTTTCGCGACAATATCATCCTATCGGAAAACAATCAAAGCGATGACAGAGAAAATAATAACCACAATAAGTCCCGGGCAATGAGGACGACTGTTATTAGGGACACATGCACGTAAAACACTCTGATCTCGTTTTACTACACTTTATTAAATGTATGCCTACCAATTTCTGACAGGACTTCCAAATTCCGACCGTGACCGAAAGAAAAGAATATGATCTCTTAACCAGTTGTTAAAATGTGAATTTTACAAATTTTGGCGTATTTGTGTTAACTAACACGAATATGCATCACTCTCGTGTCTCGAGTCTTTACCTATTTTGGCGGCCCCGTGATCGAGCGGTAAAGAGCGTTATTTCTTAATCACTCGATCATCTCACCGCTGTATCTGGTGTGGGTTCGAGCCCCGCTCTGGCCACATGTGAGACAAGCCAAGGTCTGCTTGCGGGTGTGCCAGATTTTTTTTTTCGGGGTTATCCCGTTTTCGCCCCACACCACCTACTGATTGACCCTTCTCACATGAGATGAAATAATCTTGAAAGGGACGTAAAACTGAATTAAAAAAAATACACCTAGAACTGTCCAGAGCGATGTGTTAAATTTTTTACACGTTTTCTTTTAAAAATTAATTCTTGCTATCTCATGACAAGGGAAATAATACAAACCTTAAAAAACGATACAATTGTTGATTAATATCTTGAACACTACTCGTTATTTTGAATTTACATAATACTGAAATAAAAGGAAAACAAAACAACCGAAAGAAATATTTATATTACAAATGAATACTGACTGACAAAATATAGATGTAGACCTATATATTTAAAGTAAGTTAATGAGTCGCGACGAAAGAAAATCTGTCTTCAAGATTTCCGACCAGTTCTGACACAAACCGACCTGAATATACAGAAGCAAGCTAGAAGCTTGAAATTTCGGATTAAAGAAGAAGAGAAATTCAGCTAACCGTGAAGCGCAAACAAAGGCGCTGATCAGCTTCGCTCTTACTGCGAAGCTGATCTGCGCCTTTGTTTTCGCATAAGCAAAAATCCGGTGTTCCCACAATGCGGCTCTTTAATATTGTGTTGGCTAATTGCTTGTCCAAAATATCATGTTCGATCGGTCTTTATGTCCTCTGAAACTACAAGGACAATAAATGAATATTAATGCGTATTGTTCAACTGGTGGTGTCAACGCTTGCACTTTCCCTTATTAAGACTTGGTTGCTTATATTCCGGTATATAACATATAACGCCCAAAGGCTAAAATGTTATCATTTCCTTTAACACGCGCGTTATTCTGTTTGTAGACGGGATTTTCCCGTCAGTTTGCCATAGTAACTGCAACAGGAGTGGAGTAAGGCGGTGATCTATTCTATGCTATTTTCTGATCTTCCGTTCAACAACAATGCGAGATCTCCGTACAACCGCAACGCGATGTCACGATAACCGTGTGTTGTCATGCATTTCTAAATATCAAAGTATAAAACCTTATATTCTGAAATAAAATAAATGATCACCGCTGTGTCCGGTGTGGGTTCGAGCCCCGCTCTGGCCACATGTGAGACAAGCCAAGCTCTGCTTGCGGGTGTGCCAGGTGGTTTTTCTCGGGGTTCTCCCGTTATCACCCCACATACTGATTGGCCCGTCTCATATGAGCTGAAATAATCTTGAAAGGGACGTAAAACTGAATTACAAAAAAAAAAAAAAAAAAAATAAATAAAAAAAAAAAAAAAAAAAAAAATAGACCAATAAAAGCAAATGGCGGGAATGGTTGCATTGGTCAATAAAATTGCAGCCTGTGCATCGGTCACGTCGTTTCACTTTCTTTTATTACTACATCTGGCTCTGACAAAATCTGCAAAATACTCACACAGCAAAGCGGTCGCACGATAATAGTGTGGACGTCGTGGGATTTTCTTAGGATTGCTGCACACGATATCCGTGCTATTTCACAGGCATTGCACGGACACCTCGCATCACCCGTGCGATCAGCCGAATGATATACTTTTTTTCCCTGAGACCTTAAGATCTCTCCTTCAGGACCCGCTGTGTCCGTACGACGAGTGTGCATGTGGGGATATGATTTTTTCTTTTCTAAAAATGTATCATACTGTGGACTACTGGGTCCATTAGAATCCGGCGGTAAGAAAATCGTACATCTGTCGGCTGCTAAGAAATTCGCGCGGACACAGTTTATTTGATGTAACTGCTATCTCTTGTTTGAAGGTCGAGCTTCTCTTCTGAATGTGACCTTTTCCATCTCCATATATAACATGTTAATATCACAATGATTTGTTTCGAGTGGTTTTACATCACAAAAACTGTCACAGGGACAATATTCTGTCTTGCGACATCAGTAGTTCATGTAAGAGGGTTATGCATATGCCAGATACAAGTTGTTTTAGAAGAAATAAAGCGCGTGGACGTAATAAAATCGGTGATGAATCCTGCTATTTAATGCGTTATTTTTATTTTTTTTCCCTGGGCGAGACCAGTAGGTTGTTTATTGTTCCGGGAGCACCCGATGGTCATATATTTATTGTTTATCACCCGATGGTTATTTATTTATTGTTCCGGGTTTATTGTTCCGGGAGCACCCGAAGGCTCAACCGGGAGTTTGATTTTTGATGTTTTTGGAGAAGCCTGGGATCGAACTTGCGACCCCTGGTTTACGAGTGACTTAACCACTGCACCACGGAGGATTAATTTGCAAAGTTAATTATGGCTATATAATAATATTAATTTTAATTGTTCTTTATTTAATGGATTCGCATATTTGTAATAATTAACGTAAAAAAGTTACAAAATAGTACAATTTGTATTTAATCTTTTAAATTTTATGTTTATTGTTTGCTTTTGCTTTAAAACTAGATAAAAATACAAAACATTTTCAGTTTCAAACCACATGCGTGTTATGTGTTTTTAATGATTGCTCTCCCTTGGATTAAAATATAACAAGCGGCACTTTTGGAAAGATCAGAACATGTAGAGAGAAAGACGTGAAAATATTTTTGACCAGATTTTTGGTCCAATAAGACTAAATTCAATTCAGATCTTGTGATAACACTGACCAAAAACAAATCTATGCAAACATGTATGCGTCTAAATCTGAATGATTTACTGGTGACACGCCAAATTGATAATACTTCACCGTTGACACCGTTTGCCGTCGAGATAATAGACTAAAACGGTCGCGGCTATGTTGCCATTGTTGGTACATTTTGATCCATGTTTGTAGTTTTCATGATTTGCCTGTCTTATTATTGAAGGTCAATTCTTTTTACCATATACATATGCACTTACCAGTGACTTTTAACAAAGATAACAAACGCCACTACATTTTCCATGTTCTGTGCAAACACAAGCCGCTAAAATAATACATGCACACACGGACGTTATAATTGGGAATGAATTTGTCGCGTAATTTACGCGTCGCTTTTGACGTCAATATCTCGCAACGTCAGGAATTACGCTAAGGACCTTTTATGCGTGACGACGCTCATATAATGTTGGGTTAAAGACGCTTTTAAATGAGGGCCTTTCGGAACCAGAATTTTATGGTGACTTAGTTTACAAATTCAAGAAACTTACAGGAAGTAATGATTTTTCTTTTCAGTTTAGAAAAATCATAACACGTTACAGACGTATAGGTTATAACTTGAATGTTATGCGACAGTCTGCATGCTTAGTTTTTAACCCAATCATGGTTGATAACTACGCTGCCTTCTTTAATTGCACGCCGGTAGGTTGGGCGTCAGACTCTATGATGGCCCCGACTTAAAGCTATTCATTTTAGTTGGTTGGGGCCGGAGCTTCTTGTCTGTTGCTTTGCCCACCGGGGTCCAACTGATGATTTTTCTTTTGCTCCGGAGTTAGTAAGTTATTCGGCGCCCAGGGATCTCCATCGTCGGGCAGCTTACTGAATCTGTGAGTCCTGGTTTTTGATTCATTAGGATGTTAATCATGATTTATTTGTTTGTTCTTGATGATTCATTGACTAGTTAGAGATTCACCACGAGGACCGAAGAACTAACTAAATGTTATGAACCACTGCAGAAGCTGAGGGTGAGGTTACTGCCGTGTAAAATCGATTTAAGCCCGCCAGTAACTTTGTGTTACTGATCGTTCCAAGTCGATACTTCTGTAGTGGTTCTTTTTGTTTTATGTCTTGGTGTTTAAAATTTTTTGTGCTGTTGGCGCCTTATGTATGTTTTCATATTTTTAGTTAAGTTAAGGTAACTGAGTGGCCACCTATTGGGAAAATAGCTGCTCATTCGGCTTACGATATGTTTCATGGTATAAGTACCTGATTGTTAGTTTGGTTTTTTCCCACCTCGGTTTTTGGAGTGGGAATCTTTTTCTGATTGCGCCTTTTCCTGATCTTTGCCTACTTGTACCTTTCTTATAACATGATATTTGATAGCAGTAAGACAGGAAGTTAATAATTTAGAAAGTTCAGTAGTATTACAAGAGCTATAATGTGCAATAAATCTAGCTTTGTATGGTCTTTTGTGAAGCTTACGTAACCAGTACATCGTAGGAAGTTTGTGTTGGCCTTCATTGACCGGTTTTCATGATATAAACCGCATCCAAGTTCGCATCTCTTGTGGAAAACAAAATCGAAGCAATGAGAAGTAGGAAAATAGTGTGGTGTTCCTGATTCCAATGCTGGGCACGGAGCATGTGTCAACGTGCTGTTGCGGAAAGGCATACAGTCTGGAAACTATGCAACAGAAGCCAAATTCAGACGGCACGCCGCGTCCAGTGTATTCCACAGATTTTCATTGTATCCTGAACCAACACTCAGGTCGCATTGATAAGTCTCTTCACCACTGTTAACTACCGAAACCTCGGCAATTAAAATATCACCTTTTGTGAAAATGTCGGTTAAGAAACACGATTTTATTCATGGCAACGGTTATGGCACTAAACGGATAACTGAATTGTTTGAAGTGATGCTTTACGCCCCAGTCAACAGTTTGATTATCCTATTGTAGGTGAAATAAACAGTTCTTTGATTATCCTGTTGTTGGTTGGATTTGTTGTTTAGCGTCCCCATCAACAAATATGGTCATGTGGGGAGCGTGCCTCTATTATATGGTACTTCTACCCTATATGAGGATATCGTGACACCCAAAATATAAATTTGCTTGGCAAAATAACTACCCAAGTAAACCTTAAAGACTTGTATATATTATTTGTTTGACTTAAAACACTTTTCTTGGGTCGGCTCAGATCTTCTGAGCGGTTAAACTGTAGCGGGTAATCAGATGGTCAGTCAGTAGCGTATCAGCTTTGCCTGGAGGCAACAGCAGCCTATCTATTTCTCATGGCCTAATCCTATTGGTGAAATAAACAATTAAATATAAATCACAATCACAGTACTAAGTTAAAGATGTAAAAGTAAGCAATGATCAGGAACTGGTGCAATTAGAATTAAATTCTCAATCTAAAACCCGGGATGGGACATTTACAACAATCACTTGTAACGTCGACTAACAAGACGATTTCCATCTACTTCGTAAAAGAATAAGATTTGCTGAGAGAGATAGCTACAAAGATACCAAAATCTAACACGAAGAGACAAATATGGAAACAAACACATTCTTGAAACTTCGAAAAGTAAGAAATAGAGGGACCAGAAATTGATGCAATTAAATTTAAAGTCCCAACATAGAAACCAGGTGGGAAAGAAAATACATAAAACAAATTATTTTTCAGACAACACACACGAAGAGCAGAACGTTTTAGGAAGGATCTCAGAGCGGCGTCTGATGACTTATCTTCATGACTTCCGAAGCTACCATCAGGAAAACGTGTCCGTGTAAGGAATACCCCCTTGAACCCCACTTTTATATAGCAAAACTGGGGTATGCAGGGGTATACCTATTTTTCTTATTTTTGCTCCAAAACATAGATTGTGGGTACATGTTAGAACCGCCTCGCTGAGGCGGTTCTAACGTGTACCCACAATCTATGTTTTGAGCAAAAATAAGAAAAAAATCATAAATTGTCTACTGAAACCTTTCATTTTTTACAACTTTAAAAATCTTTGTATATTGCATGGGCATGTTTTCGTAATGTCAGTTTTTACTTGTCTGCTTAACAGCTTACCAGTCACCAGTGTAATGCCTGTGATCCACCCTTGGAGTCTACTTTTTTTCTGAATCTTAAATCTTCAGTCCATTTGCCCATTCCCTGCATGTTTTGCCTTTCAAATAACATTTTAACAATGTTCCTCATTCAAACGCATGTGCGACCAATGTTGACCTTACCGTAAAATAGGCCAGGCTCATCACATGATCATTATTTATAAACACGTTGTAGTACTAAAGGCTCAACTGCTACATGCTCGGTTTCGTTGAAATCGGTCCAAGTCAAAACTTTTGAAGAGGTTTTAACAGCAGCGATTCTAACGAGTACCCACAATATATGCTTTGGATCAAAAATAAGAAAAATAGGTATACCCTTTTAAACCCCATTTTTACTATATAAAATTGGGGTTCAGGTGTATACGTCTCATGGACATGTTTTGAACTGGCATTTAAAAAAGTACAAGTAGGCAAAGATCAGGAAAAGGCGCAATCAGAAAAAGAATCCCACTCCAAAAACCAAGGTGGGAAAAAAAACAAACTAACAATCAGGTACTTATACCATGAAAACATTTCGTAAGCCGAATGAGCAGCTATTTTCCCAATAGGTGGCCACTCAGTTACCTTAACTTTACTAAAAAATATGTAAACATACATGAGGCGCCAACAGTACAAAAATATTTTAAACACCAAGACATAAAACAAAAACATCTTGTCAAAGGTAAAATGGGTATACCAGTTACTTCCATGTTAAGTCTGTCATCTACTTTGAGACATGTAGAGAAAACGCTTCAAAGCTTACTATTCCAAAACTGATAATCAGCGATATTTTTTTATCTATTTTTATCTTGGTTGCTTTGCAAGAATTCAATAATGAAGATGTGGGAGGATTTTGTTTGTTTGTTTGTTTGTGTTGAGGCTTAACGTCCCAGTCAACAATGTTTCAGTCATGTCGGGACGGAGCCAACGCTTCCTGGGTTTAACCAGTACTGTAGGGAGTTAATGTGTCTTGCTCAAGGACACGACACAGTGACGCCTGTGGGGATCGAACCCAGGACCTCTCGCTTCGGTCCGACGCTCTACCACTACGCCACCGCGCTCCCTGTGGGAGGATTTTGGCAAGATTTTTATTTTGGCAAGATTTTGGAAAAGTGCAAATGGGACAGCCAGAATAACACTAAAAAGGTACAAGTAGGCAAAGATCAGGAAAAGGCGCAATCAGAAAAAGATTCCCACTCCAAAAACCGAGGTGGGAAAAAACCAAACTAACAATCAGGTACTTATACCATGAAACATATCGTAAGCCGAATGAGCAGCTATTTTCCCAATAGGTGGCCACTCAGTTACCTTAACTTAACTAAAAATATGAAAACATACATAAGGCGCCAACAGCACAAAAAATTTTAAACACCAAGACATAAAACAAAAAGAACCACTACTGAAGTATCGACTTGGAACGATCAGTAACACAAAGTTACTGGCGGGCTTAAACCGGTTTTACAGGTACCTAACCTCACCCTCAGCTTCTGCAGTGGTTCACAACATTTAGTTAGTTCTTCGGTCCTCGTGGTGAATCTCTAACTAGTCAATGAATCATCAAGAACAAACAAATAAATCATGATAAACATCCTGATGAATCAAAAACCAGGACTCACAGATTGAGTAAGCTGCCCGACGATGGAGATCCCTGGGCGCCGAATAACCTACTAACTCCGGAGCAAAAGAAAAACACCAGTTGGACCCCGGTGGGCCAAGCAACAGACAAGAAGCTCCGGCCCCAACCAACTAAAATGAATAGCTTTAAGTCGGGGCCATCATAGAGTCTGACGCCCGACCCACCGGCGTGCAATTAAAGAAGGCAGCATAGTTATCAACCATGATTGGGTTAAAAACTAAGCATGCAGACTGTCGCATAACATTCAAGTTATAACCTATACGTCTGTAACGTGTTATGATTTTTCCGAACTGAAGAGAAAAATCATTTATTCCTTTAAGTTTCTTTAATTTGTAAACCAAGTCACCATAAAATTCAGGTTCCGAAAGGCCCTCACTTAAAAGTGTCTTTAACCCAACATTATATTTGGAAATCAATTCATAGTGTCTACGATAAAATTTAGAAAAGGTTTTTCGAAGTTTATGATACCGATAGCCCTGTTGGAGAAGTTTTGCCGTTAAACATTTATTTCGAGCGTTGAAGTCTGTAACATGATTGTAGACTCTAGCAAACCTAATAAGTTGCGAAATGTATACACCATAAGAAGCACGACGAGGAACGTCACCATCCAAAAAAGGAAAATTTACTATATCAAAATCAAAGTCATCGCGCTTATCATAAATTTTAGAAGAAACAAATCCATTTGCAACAGAAAGATGTAGATCTAAAAAGGGGGCTTCGGTATCTGAGATATTAGCTTTGTTCAACTGAAGTTCAGGTGGATAAATTTGATTGACCATACCTTCAAAATAAGGGTTGTCAATGTTCAAAAGGTCATCGAGGTACCTAGATGTGGAATTAAAAGCCTCGATAACATCAGCTTGATTATCATGGTTAAGAGAATCCATGAAATCTCTTTCGTAGCAGTATAAAAATAAATCAGCTACGAGAGGTGCGCAATTTGTACCCATCGGAATTCCAACAATTTGTCTGTATAACTTGGTCCCAAATCTAATATAAATATTATCAAGGAGATAGGATAAGGCGTCGCACACATTCTGACATGACCAAAGGGTATACCGACTTTGGTCAGAGGAAGTGAAAAAAGCCTTTCTGTCATTACATGCCAAATAAAGTGAACCATAGTTTTTTAATGCCCTTTTGAAGGTCCACTCTATCAAATCCAGAAGTTTTTCTTTAATTAGATTATGTGGTAATGTTGTATACAGAGTAGAAAAATCATATGTGGACAAGCTTGTCGCACGGAACCCTCTACACTTCAATTTACTGAGCACCTCACCAGAATTTTTTTATTGACCAAAACCAATTTTTATTTGAAGTTTCATACACTGTCTCACAGTATCTTATAACATGAGATTTGATAGCAGTAAGACAAGAAGTTAATAATTTAGAAAGTTCAGTGGTAGTACAAGAGCTAGAATTTGCAATAAATCTAGCTTTGTATGGTCTTTTGTATGGTCTAGCTTTTCTAGCTTTGTATGGTCTAAGTTCACATGTGTGCATCACATTTCATGAACAGCTGAAAGAAATTTATTTTGAACAAGCGTGGAAAGAAAAACAAAGTTCACTATATTTACTCGTATATAGGCCTGCTAATGAACTGTAAAACAATAAATGATGCACAAGAGCATTTACAAGATATTTATACAGCACTCACGCGCTTTCACCAACCATTAATGATTTAAGTACTGACACTATTGACCGTTTATATAGAACAATAATGCGTTTTGAACGCACTGCAGAATCTGGGGCCAGTTGTTCAAAGCACCGTTAGCTTAACGATATTGTTAAGACATAAATTTGTTAAGCAAATATCAGCTAGAGTAACAAATACACTGTTATTTTTTGTTGAAAAAATGTGAGAATCCTTTGCAGTGCAAAGGATTCTCACATTTTTTCAACAAAAAATAACAGTGTATTTGTAATATTGCCATTTGAAATTTTAACAAATCGTTAACTAACGACATCGTTAATTTTGAACAACTGGTCCCTGAATTTTAATTTCACGATGGTCAAGATACTGAGGAAACTCAAACAATACCAATCCGAAATTTCTTGACTGTATTGACAATATTTCTGCCGAAGTTTAAGACACTATTGAATAAAATGCCAGACGTAAAGCCTGCCACTAATGCCTTGAACAGTCCAGAGTTTCATAATACTTTAAACAAAGTTAATTTGTTAATACAAAGTTAATGTTGCCAAATCTTAAGGGTCACCGACGAGACTTTAATAGTCGAAACCGCGGTATGGCCCATCCCCTTGCTCATTAATATGTTAACTGCTCTTAAAGGATCTGTTTTTATTTATTTTTTTTGCTATTACTGCAGCTGATGTTGGTCCGTGTGGCGGCCTTACAAAGTCTCCCCGTACATCATCCATAGTGCAGGTTATATTTTCTTTTTGGTCCTTTGAGATCAGTGAGGATGTTCTGAGAAATCAGAAATTTATTATCGGTTACGATTCATTTTCTTACCAATGTTTAATATATTTGGTCCCATTTAGATGTTGCTGGTCTTTGTATTGACTACCCTGTTGAAAGTTGCAAAATTTCAGTAATCCTCTTTGGCTCCATGTTGCCAAATCTAAAGGGTCACTGACGAGACTTTAATAGTCGAAACCGCGGTATGACCCATTCCCTTTCTCATAAATGTGTTCACTGCTCTTAAAGGATCTCAGTTTTAATCTTTATTAATATCAATTGTTTCGTCTTTGATCTATAATGCTTATATCAGAACAAGCTTAGGACTCTGCTGTTGTAAAAACAAACACCACAATTGAAACCCGCTTCAGAATTCTGAAACATCATCAGGAAAACGTCCGTGAAATGTATACCCCCATAAACCCCACTTTTATATAGAAAAAATGGGGTTTGCAGGGGTATACCTAATTTTCTTATTTTTGATCCAAAACATACATTGTGGGTACACGTTAGAACCGCCTCGCCGAGGCGGTTCTAACGAGTACCCACAATGTATGTTTTGAGCATAAACATAAAAAATATCAAAATTTTACTGGCGAAATTTTCAATTTTTACAGCTGAAATAAAATCTCTGTATATTGCATGGGCATGTTTTCATAATGATATTGGTTTCAATGGTTGATCTCAGCTCAGGAATGATGCATTCACTGCCGCCTTGCACCACCAAACAGTAGGTGTGCAGAAAATAAGTTGTTTGAAAAGTCTTAAATACAGATATACATGTACTTCTAAATCTACAGGAGGAAAAAAATCAAAGCATTTGAAAAAGAAAAATAACAAGTAGCCCAGGGGCAACGATCGCTCACCTGTGAGTCAACAAGTACAGTCACTGGACAAAGTAATTGGGGGTTTTACCATATATGGGTATGGTGGCCATCTTGGTCATGTGTCCTTGAAACCCTACTTAATCAGCAGAAGAGCTCTTGTCTGGATTGTGTATCCTCTTTTCTGCCATTTTGGTTCACTTGAAAAAATCATCTAACAAGGTCAGGGTCCTATAATGACCCCCGTGGTGGGGCCATATTTGACCCCAGGGGCAAGATTGGCAGGATTTATGTAGAGCTCCACACGACAATGTTGTATATCAAATATACAAGCTTTGTGTAATGCTGTTGCAGAGAAGATTTTTTCATATATTTCCATTATAAGTCTATGGTAGATAATGACATGCCTGGGGTGTGGCCTGTATGGACCCCAGGGGCACCGTTAGCAGCATTTATAAAGGAGAGTATCATACATTGGTCCACACAACATATGAAAGCTCTGGGACATATGGTTTCGGAAGATTTTTTTTTCGTTTTTCCCATGACGCCCCCGGGGCGGGGCCCGTATGGACCCCAGGAGCACAGTTGGCAGGATTTATAAAGAGGACCACTATGCATTGCTAAGACAAAATATGAAAGCTTTGGGCCCTGTGGTTTCGGAGAAGATTTTGTAAAGTTTTTTCCCATGACGCCCCCGGGGCGGGGCCCGTATGGACCCCAGGGGCACGGTTGGCAGGATTTATAAAAAGGGCCACTATACGTTGTTACTGACAAAATATGAAACCTCTGAGCCTTGTGGTTTTGGAGAAGAAGATTATTTTATGTTTTCCCATTGTAAGTCTATGGGAGCTATTGACTTATATAGAGGACCACTAAATATTGCTACATACAAAATATAAAAAGGTACAAGTAGGCAAAGATCAGGAAAAGGCGCAATCAGAAAGAGATTCCCACTCCAAAAACCGAGGTGGGAAAAAACCAAACTAACAATCAGGCACTTATACCATGAAACATATCGTAAGCCGAATGAGCAGCTATTTTCCCAATAGGTGGCCACTCAGTTACCTTAACTTAATTAAAAATATGAAAACATACATAAGGCGCCAACAGCACAAAAAAAATTTTAAACATAAGACATAAAACAAAAAGAACCACCACAGAAGTATCGCCTTGGAACGATCAGTAACACAAAGTTACTGGCGGGCTTAAACCGGTTTTACAGGATCCTAACCTCACCCTCAGCTTCTGCAGTGGTTCATAACATTTAGTAAGTTCTTCGGTCCTCGTGGTGAATCTCTAACTAGTCAATCAATCATCAAGAACAAACAAATAAATCATGATAAACATCCCGATGAATCAAAAACAAGGACTCACAGATTGAGTAAGCTTTGGGCCTTGTGGCTTTGGAGAAGAAGCTTTGGGCCTTGTGGTTTTGGAAAAGAAGATTGTTTTGTTTTTCCCATGACACCCCCGGGGCGGGGCCCGTATGGACCCCAGGGGCACGGTAGGCAGGATTTATAAAGAGGACCATTATACATTGCTACACACAAAATATAAAAGCTCTAGGCCTTGTGGTTTCGGAGAAGAAGATTTTTTAAAGTTTTTCCCATGACCCCCCCCCCCCGGGCGGGGCCCGTATGGATCCCAGGGGCACGGTTGGCAGGATTTATAAATAGGAACACTATATATTGCTACAAACAAAATATGAAAGCTCTGGGCCTTGTGGTTTCGGAGAAGGTTTTTTATGTTTTACCCATGACTCCCCCGGGGCAGGGTCCGTATGGACCCCAGGGGCACAGCTGGCAGGATTTATAAAGAGGACCACTATATTCTGCTACAAACAAAATATGAAAGCTCTGGGCCTTGTGGTTTCGGAGAAGAAGATTTTTTTTTATATTTTCCCCATGACGCCCCCGGGGCGGGGCCGTATGGACCCCAGGGGCACGGTTGGGAGGATTGATGAAGAGGACCACTAGAAATTGTTACACACAAAATATGAAAGCTCTGGGCTTTTTGGTTTCGGAGAAGAAGATTTTTTTTATAATTTTCCCATTGTAAGTCTATGGGAGCTAATGACCCCCGTGGCGGGGTCATTTTTGACCCCAGGGCCATGGTTGGCGGATTTATAAAGAGGATCACTAAACACTGCTACACACAAAATATGAAAGCTCTGGGCCTTGTGGTTTCAGAGAAGAAGATTTTTTTATATTTTCCCAAAGACGCCCCGGGGCGGGGACCGTATGGACCCCAGGGGCACGGTTGGCAGGATTTATGAAGAGGACCACTAGACATTGCTACACATAAAATATGAGAGGTCTTGGCCTTGTGGTTTCAGAGAAGAAGATTTTATATGTTTTTCCATTGTAAGTCTATGGGAGCTATCTGTTGCCATGGAAACCAGAGTTCTGATCCGAACTCGCCCAAAACCTAACACAACCTTTCCCCCTCCTCAATGATGCTTTAGATAAAATTTGGTCACGTTTGGCCTTGTTGTCTTAGAGATATTCAAGTTTGAAAATGTGGACGGACGGACGCACGGACGGACGTCCGGACGGACGCCGGCTCGACTACTATACTATAAGCTCACCTGGTGAGCCTTCGGCTCAGGTGAGCTAATAAGGAGACAACTGAAAAATGAAATAAACTATAGCAACAGTCCACAAATCTGAAGGATAAGCATGGCCAATATCAAAAAAAACTTACAAAGAAATTCGTGTTGAACCACCTTGTTCAAAACAAAACCATTTTCAAGCTGAACTTGTAACTTCTCATTTTCAGACAAAGATTCTAAAAGTCAAGACAAAGTTTTAAAATCTTAGTGAATAGGACACGAGACTAAACTCGTCCTCGGACATATCTGGTCTTTGTTTGCCTAAAATTTCCAAACAAAACCGTTTTCAAGCTCAAGTTGTAACTTCTCATTTTCAGACGAAGATTCTAAAAGTCAAGACAAAGTTTTAAAATTTTAGTGAATAGGACACGAGAATAAACCCGTCCTCGGACATATCTGGTCTTTGTTTGCCTAAAATTTTGGAAACACATGTTGGTTCAATTCTATGACTCGAGGCATTGTGGCGAGCAAATTTTCAAAACGAATGATTGAAGATTTGCAGAGTAATAACATCATTTTAATACCTGATTTAACTGAAGTGAAAGACCTGTCCATCAAAGCAATGGTAGATTTATTTTACTTATATGCAGCCAAAAGAAAGTCAGGGTTCAAAAGTTCCTCCATATATTTTACAACCTGGGCCCAGTTGTTCAAAACTAACGACGTCGTTAGTTAACGTTTCGTTAAAATTTCAAACATTAATATTACAAATACACTGTTATTTTTTGTTGAAAAAATGTGAGAATCCTTTGCACTGCAAAGGATTCTCACATTTTTTTCAACAAAAATAACAGTGTATTTGTTACTTCAGCTGATATTTGCTTAACAAATTTAAGTCTTTGCTGAACAAATTTAAGTCTTAACGATATCGTTAAGCTAACGATGCTTTGAACAACTGGGTCCAGCTCTTTGGAAGGTTGTAGCAGCTGTACCAGAATTTACACAGCAACGTCAGCAAGATGTCCATGAATTCAATACACACGTTGTTAGTGCAATGACAGAAAATGCTGAATGAAAAAATAAAGACATATTTCAACTGGAATTTGCAATTTACAACTCCTGTTAGAAAATCACTATACATGAATTAAGCGAGTCAAACTTTATTCTTTCCCGTCATTTCAGAAGTCTCCCCCACATAGGCCACCAAATAAAAACGGAAAAAACGTGGCCCGACCGGGACTCGAACCCAGGGTCTCTATGGTCATGTCGGGAGATTGCCTCCATTTCATGGGGCTTCTGCCCTATATTAGGATATCATGACACCAAAATATGCTTGACAAAAATTACTACGCAAGTTAACCTAAACTGATTATATATATGGATAGTTTTACTTGAAACATTTGTTTGTTTGTTTGTTTGAATTGATGCTTTACTTCCCAGTCAACAGCAGCGGTCATGTCGGGATGTTGCCTCCATTTTATTGGGACCTTTACCCAACATTAGGATGTCACCACACTCAAAATGTGCTTCATAAATATAACCACCTAAGCAAACCAATAAGGCTTATGTGTATGGATCGTATGACTAAAACCACTTTTCCTTGGCAGGCTCAGACTTCTGCGTTTAACCAGTAATAAGATGGTCGGTCAGTAGTTTAGAAGCTTTGTCTGGAGGCACAAGCAGCCCATCTATTTCCCCTAGGCCCCAATGGCCGGGGGCCCATTGTTTGGCAGGCTCAGACCTTCTGAGCGGCTAGCGGGCAATCGGATGGTCAGTCAATAGTTTGTCAGCAAACAACACGCTTTTTATCTAGTTCGGAAAATATTACTGGGTGATAAATGAAAGTAACAAATAGCCATTTCTATACATTTTTTGATGTAATTACTAATTAGGTAATAAAGAAAGCTACAAACATGCCACAATCTTGCACAAAGAGAAAAATATGGAAACGTTTTTTCTGAAGCTTTGGAAAACGCTTTACAAGCAAGTTCTTCTACAATGGCCGAACCTTCATGCCATTTAGGCCGGACCCTAATGCCATGTAAACTCCGAACAGACTGCCATTCAGCAAGGAAATGTGAATCATTCGTTTACACGAGGGTAAGAATCTGTTAAAGGACTGTTAGTCGTATAACCAGTGCAGAATTTTGACAGGTCCGGTAACGACTGGTTCAGTGTAAGGGCACGATACGAAATTGTAAAATGAGACCCGAAACGACCGTGATTATGATATTGATTTAATGAGTTAGTATGAATACTATGGCCAAAAGCGGGTACGAAACGACAAAAGTGGGCATGAAATGACTTTTATTTTTTTCAAACAAAGGAATCAAGGAAACGTTGGTTACAATTTATTACTTTTGTACTTTTCATTTTTTTAAGTGTACCATTTTTAGTAACTCCTTCAATAATGTTTCGGTCAGGGAAAATGTCAATTTATGGTCATTCTTTTGTGCCCCGCCTGTCCCAGTGACGGTGAGCATTTTAATCTTGTACTCGATCCGACCCAGTTCACCGTGAATTTGCACGGGCTTTGAGGTTATCGCTTTGCTCGGGCTTGTGGTTATCACTCCACCACAGAAACCTACCAACCTTTGATTATCTAATAGATGTAACTTAAAGCACAGTGATATAATATACATAGATCTGAGGTCGAATGATGTCTGTCGATTGCCAGCTCCACCTGAAGCTACAGGGTTAAAGATGAAAAAAAAAAGTAATGAAAAAAAATGCAGCAACAAATTAAAACACTGAAGGAATGGGCTGAGCAGCTTATCGTTTGATTGAATTGATGCATTCAAAAGCTATGGTCATGTCGGGACGTTGCCTCCATTTCATGGGATGGGACTTGTGCCCAAAATTAGGATGTCCTTTCATCCAAAATGTGCTTCAAATTAAAACGCCCAACTAAACCAATAAGGCATACAGTACATGTATGGACGATTTGACTTAAACCATTTTTTCCTGGGCAGGCTCGGACCTGAGCGGTTAACCAGGCACAATCAGTCCACCTATTTCTTTAGGCCCCAATGCCCGAGTGCTAATGTTCCCACCCGACAACCAGTCCATCTATTTCTTTATACCCCAATGCCTGGGGGCGAATTTTCCCAACCGACCACCCTTAACCTTGGATCGAACCAGTTTGCATGGGATTGGGGTGATCGCTCCACCACTGAAACCTAACAGCCTTTGATATGGTTCATAGATATGACGTAATGCACAGTGACAGAATATACATGTGTACATGTATGGGAAGAAATTAAACCTGTAGATTGCCAATTTCACTTGAAGATCAAAATTTGCAGCAACACATTGAACCAGTGTAGGAATTGGCTGAACATATTTTTTATTGATGCTCAACGTCCCAGTCAACAGCTATGGTCATGTCGGGACGTTGTCTCCATTTTATGGGACTTTTAGCACATGGCATACAAAACGTGCTTTAAATATAACCACCCCACCTAACTCAACAAGGCTTGTATGTATGGATATTTTGACTTGAACCACTTTCCCTGGGCATGCGCAGACCCGAGCGGTTAATCAGTAGTAGATGGTCAGTCAGTAGCGTAGAAACTTTGTCTAGAAGCAGAAGCAGCCCATCTACTAGTATTTCTTTAGGCCCCAATGAGCGGGCGTCCAAATTCCCACCCGACCACCTTTAAAGAAAGGTGTTAGTGGTCGGCCAGATTCTTCACCGATTCATAGAACCATATGAAAGGTATAATGAAAACGTTAATACTTTAAAGAGTTATCTCAAATATAGAATTGATCAGCTGTCAAATACCCTAAATATCTTCTTTTGGAAGCATCAATGTGGACACTATGGGTTGGGTGGAGGCATGAATGTGGACTCTATGGGTTGGGTGGAGGCATCAATGTGGACTCTATGGGTTGGGTGAAAATATGTACGAGCCAGATAGTACTCATCTTTATTTGGTATAGAGGTTATCAAAAATACTACTGTAGTGTTAGGGATTGCTTTCTGAGAATGGAAAATAAACCAATTTTACAGTCATGTTAAGACTATTCCAATTGTATCTTATGTAGCCCAGATAATCCAAGGGAATTGATTAAACAAAATTACATGTACCTGCAACACTTTCTGATGATGCCGAAATGTTGAATTGGAATACGCCGTTAAACAGTGCAAAAACAAAATGAGTAAAAGTGCAACTGGTGGGGCCAATGTTCCCGACCACCCTTAACCTTGTATCGAGCCAGTTTACTGTGAGTTTGCATGGGACTGGGGTTATCGCTCCACCACTGAAACTTAACAGCCTTTGATATGGACCATAGATATGATGTAATGCACAGTGACATAATATACATAGATCTGAGGTCGTATGATGCCTGTAGATTGCCAGTTCCAACTGAAGATCAAAATTATCAGCAACAGTGACATTGAAACTGAAGGAATTGACTGATTTTTTTTTATTTGATGCTCAACGTCCCAATTAACAGCAAAGGTCATGTCGGGACGTTGACGTTGCATCGCCTCAATTTTTTTGTGACTTTTACCCAAAGTTAGGATATCATAACATAAAAACGTGCTTAAAATATAACCATCCCATCTAACCCAATAAGGCTTGTGCATGTGCATGTATGTATTAATGATTTGACTTGAACCACTTTCCCTGGGCATGCTCAGATCCGAGCGGTTAACCAATAGTAAGATGGTCTGTCAGTAGCGTAGAAGCAGCTCATATATTTCTTAAGGCCCCAAGGACGGGGGCCAAAATTCCTACCCGACCACCATTACACGAAGTTGTTAGTGTTCGGCAAGATTCTTCACCGATTCATAGATTTTGTTTGTTTGATTGATGCTTTACGTCCAAGTCAACAGCAACGGTCATGTAGAGACGTTGCCTCCATTTTATGGGACTTTTACCCAACATTAGGATGTCATGACTCTCAAAATGTGCTTCATAAATGTAACCACGCAACTGAGCTAATAAGGCTTATATGTATGGATGGTTTGACTAAGCCACATTTCCTGGGCAGGCTCAGACATGAGCGGTTTACTAGTAATCAGATGGTTGGTCCGTAGATAAGAAGCTTTGCCTGGAGGCATAAGCAGCCCATCTATTTCTCTTTGGCCCCTATATATGGGGCCCATATTCCCAAACGATTCATAGAACCATATGAAGGGTATAATGAAAATGTTAATACTTTAAATAGTCATCTCAAATATAAAATTGACCAGCTGTCAAATACCCCCAATAACTTCAATGTGGACTCAATGGGTTGGGTGAAGATATGTACTAGCCAGATAGTACTTATCTTTATTTGGTATAGAGGCTATCAAAATACTACTGTAGTGTTAGGAATTGCTTTCTGAAAATGGAAAGTAAGTTGTGAGATTTTTAGTCATGTTAAGACTATTTCAGTCATAGTTTATGTAGCCCAGATAATCCAAAGGAATTAATAAAACACAATTACAGGTACATGTAACACTTTCTGATGATGCCGAAGAAATGTTAAATTGAAATAAAATGCAAAAACAAAATAAGTCTGCAATTTGTTAATTTATCGTAATTCGTTTTTTTTTCTTTGTCAAAAGACTGAAGTGTTTATTTAAAGTATGCACATATGCGTGCGGTGGGGTACGATTAGATAGATCTACTCTGATTTTTCGTGCACTTTGGCTGGATCTATTCGTTTTCTTCGAAATTTGGAACTTTAGTTATTTATTTAATTATTTATCTTAATTCCCTTAAACTTGTCCCTAAAATAATTCGTGCATGGGCCATATTGGGTGGGAACTTGTGGATGCGCAGCACCATCACCGATCGCAGGTTTTCTAGGCGATTAACAGTTTTCGGTTAACCCCATCGGTTAAGGTTAACTGGTCTTAACATTGTTCAAATTCATCAGACCATATCTAAGATGCAGAACTGTATTGGCAACCAGAAGCACTTTCAAGAAGTGATTATTTCCCTTCAATATATGGACTTTTGCCGATCTGTGTCAGTACAAGAGCAGACCACTAAATATAACGCTGCACGCAATTGTCTCAAAGTGTTGACAGAGCTACTGCTGTCAATTTTAGATGTGATATTAATCGTCTTTATCATTCGATAGAGTAACCATTCTTGACTACGTGTGTACATCATCTAAAATGGTCCTACCTCTATAATGGTCCTGGCATCTATTTTGGCCCCGACTTTGCCTCTAAATTGGTGCCGATTGGGATCTATAATGGCACGCAAATAGCCTCTAAAATGAACCCGAGCCATAAGTGTAGTGTCGTAGATATTCTGTAAAAAACCTGCTTTAAGTTGTTGAGGATTGTTCACAAGGTCACTTTGAACTTGCATGGATGATTTCGGGGGGATTGTGGCGTAGGGCCACATCATAATAAAACCTACCTCCAGATTTCCTACCAAGTTCAACACAGACATGTACAACGAAGATGCTCTAAACATATACGCTGGTGCCACGCATCATTATCAGTGTATTGTGCATGTATCTGCATATACACATACAACAGTTTTTCCCATGTCGCCCTTACACATTGCAGCGCATTAGTCTATTATTGACGTAAATTTAAGCACACACAAATGGGTTATTTACTGAAAGGCAAACTACTTCTGTGAAAATAAGCATGTGAATTATTTACTCGTCATTAGAATCTTATGGTCTCAATACGAAAAGATAAACTTCACACCAGTTAATGTAAAACGTGGAAATTCCTCTGAAAATAAAGGGGTAGACTCCTAAGACGAACACCTAAGTACGCTATTGGTGAACGTAAGCATAATGCGACGTTGTCATTGAATGCGCGTAAATTAATCTAGTCAACGTATAGTTTTTACGTGCTTTGTACTAAGGGTTGAAAATGTTATGGTTGTCTTTCATAAATGATCATCATAATTGTACTGTTTAATTATGAAAACTTAACGAACACAAACATGTATAAATAGTACCGAATAAAAGTCGGTGGTATTTTATCAGATTCAGAATCTGTTTCTGTTGCTTACTATGTTCCCGGCGGTCACGGCTGCCACGTTTCAGACCACCATGATCAAAACAGGATAAACGCGAGGCAAAGCAGGGGAACGGGATAGGCAAACGTAGCTGGCCGTGATAACCACGGACACCGTGGAAATTTTTTGACAGTTTAAAAATCTGCCTCGGCAATCAAGGCGGAAATGAGAAACATAAAACGGGCTAAACGTAGCACACGGTGACATTACGTGACAGTACGTAGCGAAACTTGGATGTAGTGCAACGGAAAGCTAGTGAACAGCCCGGCAAGCTACGGATCTGTCACGTTGATCTGCGTTTGATCACGGTCGTCTCACATCTTGTCCCTTTTCCTACGGAACATTCAACGCGCGTGTTTTTTTTTTTTTTTTTTTTTTCTTTTTTTTTTTTTTTTTTTTCGTTAAGTTATGGGACGGTACGGCCTTTGACGTTGTTGACTCCGTTCTACTTCATTTGTCACATTATGTTACGGTTATCACGGCGCGTGAAGTTTAAAAACATAAAATGGCATATCATGGGGACAAGTTCCGTCATGTTGGAGCAGTCACTATAGCGAACAATATAGACCATACGCTGCACTATATCATTGAAGAAGAAATAAAGTCCCCCACATTCTTAATCAACTCTGCAGCCGGTTGTTGAGAAGCGCGGTTGTTATTATTTCAAAGGGCTTAGTCTTATACAAATGGCACAAAAATGCTTTAAATTGCATGGATTCTACGTTTCGTCCGTGCGGTAGCAGACCTTGAAAGAAAGAAAAAACGTGTTACGATTTGGTCAAAACGCAACTGACCACACCAGAGCGTAACAGGCCGTGATAGAACGTTCTAATAATCGTGATCCCCCCTGGAATTGCCAGATTATTAGTTTTTGCCATGTTGAAATTTTCCGTCAGACCCCTTCTGTGAATTTGGACCCCCCCCCCCCCTGAGAAAATTTTCTGGATCCGCGCATGACCTCCGTGGCACACCGGCTTATCACTGCCACGGCGTGTTACGAATATCGTAATACAACGTAAGAAAACTCAACAAGACGTTAAAGATCTTGAAAACAGAGAAATATGCCTACGTATATAGAGGATGTTCAAATGTTTCTGTTGAATATGGCTTTTACTTCACGAGTGAAGTGAAAAAATATTTATATTTCATGAGTGCACGAGTGAAATTAAAGCCACGCCCATTGGGGCCTAAAGAAATAGATTGGCTGCTTGTGCCTCCAGGCAAAGCTTGTTCGCTGCTGACTGACCATCTGATTACTGGTTAACCGCTCAGGTCTGAGCTTGCCCAGGAAAAGTAGTTTCAAGTCAAACCGTTCACACATAAGCCTTTTATTTGTGGCCTTGTTGGATGGTTATATTTTAAGCACTTGTTGGATGTCATGACATCCTCATTTTGGGTAAAAGTGCAACGTCCCGACATGACCTGAGCTGTTGACTGGGATGTAAAGCATCAAATTCAAACAAACAAACAAACAAACAAACAAATCAACAGAAACATCTGAATATACAATGTAAATTGTTCAGTTCACTCATTTTAGTAAAGGAAAACATAATTATGTATGGTAATTTCTACAATCTCGCTTTCTTTTAAAGTTTTTACATGGCATTTGAAATGAGCATTCGAACATGTCAAATGATTGTAAATTTAGTGTAAATACTATAGCCAACTTTGTATGACTAGTGACCGTCAAACAGAGTACAACAGGAACAACCATTACGACCGAAGATGATGGTAGGGTACCAGAGTAACAACCATCACGCCAGTAAACGATGATAAGAGTACATCAGAAACAACCATTACGCCAGAAGATGATGGTCAAGAAAAACAACAATACAAGAGGAACAACCATTAGGTCAGTAGATGATGATAGAGTACAAGAGGAACAACCACTATGTCAACAGGAGTTGGTAAAATATGAGAGGAACAAGCATTAGGTCAGTAGATGATGATTGCGTACAAAAGGAACCATTATTATATCAGAAGATGATGGTAGAGTACCAGAGGAACAACCATTATGTCAACAGGAGATGATAGAATACAAGAGGAACAACCATTAGGTCAGCAGATGATGATAGAGTACAAGAGGAACAACCATTATGCCAACAGGAGATGGTAAAATACAAGAGGAACAACCATTAGGTCAGTAGATGAAGATTGCATACAAAAGGAACAACCATTAGGTCAGAAGATGATGGTAGAGTACCAGAGGAACTACCTTTACATCAGAACATGCTAGTGGTGTACAAGAGGAACAACCATTGGACCAGTATATGATGGTAGAGTACACGAGGAACAACCAGTGGACCAGTAGATGATGGTGGAGTACAAAAGGAACAACCATTGGACCAGTAGATGATGGTATAGTACAATAGGGACAACCATTGTGCCAGTAGATGATCTAAGCGTATAAGAAGAACAACCATTTAACCAGAAGATGATGTTAGACTATAAGAGGAACAGCCATTACGTCAGTAGATGATGATAGAGTGCAAGAGGAACAGCCATTATGCCAGAAGATGATGTAAGAGTATAAGAGGAACAATCATTGGACCAGAAGATGATGTAATACTATAAGAGGAACAGTGATTACGTCAGTATATGATGAAAGAGTACAAGAGGAACAACCATTACATCAGTACATGATAGTGGCGTACAAGAGGAACAACCATTGGACCAGTAGATGATAGTAGAGTACAAGAGGAACAACCATTGAACCAGAGGATGATGTTAGACTATAAGAGGAACAAACATTGGACCAGTAGATGATGTAAGACCATAAGAGGAACAACCATTGTGCCCATAGATGATGTTACACTATACGAGGAACAAGGCTACAAGAGGAACAACCGTTGAGCTAGTAAGCGATGGTAGATTACAAGAAGAACAATCATTGGACCAGTAGATGATGGTACAGAACAAGAGGAACAATCATAGGACAAGTATATGATAGTAGTGTACAAGAGGAACCAACAATTTGCCAGTATATGATAGTAGAGTAAAAGAGGAACAACAGTTGGATCAGTAGATGATGTTAGACTATATAAGGAACAACCATTGGACCAGTAGATTATGTAAGAGTACAAGAGGAACAGCCGTTGGGCTAGTAGACGATGGTATAGTACAAGAAGAACAATCATTGGATCAGTAGATGTTGGTAGAGTACAACTGGAACAACCATTGGACCAGTAGATGACGTTAGACTACAAGAGGATCAACCATTCGACCAGTAGATGTTAGAATGCAAGAAGAACAACCATTGATCTAGTAGATAATAGAAGAGTACAAGAAGATTACTCATTGGACCAAGATGGTATAGCATAAGAGGAAGAACCATTGGACCAGTAAATGATGTAAGACTATAAACGGAACAACCATTGGGCCAGTAGATGATAGTAGTGTAAAAGAAAAACAACCATTGTGTCGTACATGATATAAGAGTACAAGAGGAACAACCTTTGGACCAGCAGATGATGTTTGACTATAGGAGGAACAAGCATTGTACCAGTAAATGATGTTAGAGTACAAGAGGAACAACCATTTGGGTAGTAGACGATGGCAGAATACAAGAAGAACAACCATTGGCCCAGTTGGTAATGGTTAAGCACAAGAGGAACAACCATTGGACTTGTAGTACTGTCACTTGCTGCGTTCAGTCTGTTTGATCTCGACTCACTACGTTTATCACTTCTGCCGTGACCCTTGTCAAACAATATGCACCGGAGACCACGGTAATCACGGCCTGATCCACTGCGTTGTCTTACGTATATTCCGTTTTGATTAAGAAAACGTTTCTGCCGTGGCCTTGCGCTGCATTATACATATGATTAAGCAAATTTTCTCGGAGTGCTAGAGTTCGGGCAAACGGAGTAGTCGCCGGGAACATGCATGTAATGTAAAAACGGGAGGCTTGCCAAGGAACGGACCCCAAGGAATAATGTGGCTATAACTAAAAACAATACAGTCATCTTGCTACAACCTCTATCTTACACGTTTACCTTTGACATTAAGCTATGTCAGAGGTAAACCGACAGGGTGAAAGAGATACAATGATATTTTTTATTTTTATTTTTTTAATTCAGTTTTACGTCCCTTTCAAGATTATTTCAGCTCATATGAGACGGGCCAATCAGTAGGTGGGCGAAAACGGGAGAACCCCGAGAAAAACCACCTTGCACACCCGCAAGCAGAACTTAGATTGTCTCACATGTGGCCAGTGAGGGGCTCGAACCCACACCAGACACAGCGGTGAGATGATCGAGTGATTAAGAAACAGCGCTCTTAACCGCTCGGCCACGGGGGCCGCTGATACAATAATAAGACATATTCTGCGATAAACATTTATTTATTGTTTTCGTATCTTCACATCTAGAATTATTGAGAATGCATGTCTATCATGAGAAAACCTTATTTTCTGCATGATCATTTTACGCGGCACCAGCGTATTTGATCGGCGCCTTTTTTGTACATGCATGTTTGATTCGGGCCTAATCAGAACGCTTTTTATTATGACGCGGCCCTGTCACAATTCCCTACCCAGCAATGCAATTTATTAACTTATTAAAAACAACTCAATGCATTAAAGCAGATTTTAACAGAATATCTATGACACTGTTTACTTTGCTCTCGGGCTCATTTTAGATGCTACTTTGCGTGCCATTATAGATGCCATTTGGGACCTATTTAGAGGCAAACACGGGACCAAAATAGATGCCAGGACCATTATAGAGCCAGGACCATTTTAGATGATGTACATACGTGGTTTAAACAGTTTGCCATACAATGGTCAAATTGCGGATGTAGTGATTTTCGAATTCTCATTTTTCATTGTTGGTCGGCTTTGGGGAGTCGCTAAACAGCGGAAAATGTCGTCGGTGCCGGTTACCACCTTACCGTATTCGTTCTACTTAGCGCACATGCTCCAATAAGCGCAAACCTTGGTCGTTTCCGAAAAAATTGCTAGGCTAGCTTACTGGTACATGTACATTGTATTCAACCGCATTAAAACTTCACATTTGATGGTGAAACACTATAATTTTGACAAGACTGGAATACTTCAATGGCACCATCGTTGATTATTTCGACAAGCTTTTGTTATTAGTAAATGTCTTGTTTTGGTTCGTGGCGTGCGCTTATTAAAACGATATTTTGTTACCTTTATTTTAAATTACCTTGCAAAGTAAAGTGCACCATGCGCTAATTAGAACGATTTGATGCACTTGCGTACGGCCTGAGGCGTACTTTTATCTGTACAAAGGGAGTGTATGGGACGGATCATTACAGCTATCTGCCAACAAAATACTTTGGTGTCGGTTGCATCCCATAAAATGACTCTGCCACTATCAGTCTTCAGACAAGTCGAAATAACGTCAGTCTTTTTGTACATTTGGCGTCTACTTTCCACATCTCATCCACAAACATTTGAGCCGCCTCGTGGGAAAACCAACAATGTGGTTTCCGACCAGGTCCGACACAGACCGACCTGTACAAGCACAGAAGCAGGCTAGAAGCTTGAAATTTCGGATTTAAGGAGAAGAGGAATTGCACTATCCGAGTAGCGAAAACAAAGGCGCTGATCAGCTTCGCGGTTACCGCGAAGCTGATCTGCGTCTTTGTTTTCGCCTATGCAGATTTTTGGTTTTCCCATGAGGCGGCTCATTTATAATTTTGGAAGAAACCACTGTTGTGTTTTCACTTTGGTTCACATCAGGATATCATGTCCGTGTTTTGACCCCCCCCCCCCCCCACCTTAAACCCCACTTTTATACAGTAAAAATGTTTATGAAGGCGTATACCTGTGATATCTCGGCGAGACGGTTCTTACGTGTAACTACAATCTATGTTTTGAGCCAAAAAAAAAAAAAATAGAAAAATATCCAAATGTTTCTGCTGAAAAATTTACATGGACGTGTTTTCGCAATCAGTACGTATTTTGTCAGTACCAAGGTACTAATCAAGATGGATCAATTTCACAAGGTGTCCTCATAAGATATTGTTTCAAATACAAGTGCTTGTATAAGGAAGTGTCTGCTTCAGAGAGTGTGTTTGCCTGTTTCAGATGTGACTTAGCGTCCTAGTCAACAGCTATGAACATGTCGAGACGTTGCTCCATTTAAATGTGCAATAAAATACCCCCCCCCCCCCCCCCCACGAGTAAACCATAAAATGCTTATACGTATGATGGTTTGTCTTGACCACTTTTTCTGGACAGGTTCAGACGTTCTGAGCGGTTAACCCGAAATCTGATTGTAAGTCAGTAGGTTATAACCCATCAGGAAAGCATGTCCGTGAAATGAATACCCACTTTAACCCTATTCTTATACAGTAAAACCGGGGTTTATAGGGTATACCTATTTTTCTTATTTTTGCTCCAAAACATAGATTAAGGGTACTCATTAGAACCGCATCACTGAGGCGGTTCTAACGTGTACCCACAATCTATGTTTTGGGCAAAAATAAGAAAAAATATCAAACATTTTCAGCTGAAAAATTTCTTTTTTTACAACTATGGAAAAATCTGTATATCACATGGGCGTGTTCTCATAATTTTCACCTGGGGGCACAAGCAGTCCATCGCTCCGAGGCCCCTTCGTCCTCACAGTTCTAATAACCGGCGTAGCTTCAATTTAATCAAGTAAACAACACGTTGCTTCAACAAATATGTGACATTGTCCGAGAAAGAAAGCTTCAAACATGCCTAAATCATGCAAAAAGCGAAAAATAAGAAAACTGGAACTGTCAGAAATACATTTTACAATCACTTTATTCTAATTTCGTTTTGCCCTTACAGGCTACTAGTAGCGTATGACCAGGTTAAACGTCAGAAGCTAAGTAAGACGCGTGTACATGTTCATGTACAATCTCCGAACGATATAACCTTATAACAATACTATCAATCTGACCGTGTATAAGTCTTGTTTGTTTGTTTGAATTGATGCTTAACGTCCCAGTCAACAGCTGTAATTGTCATACTTTCTTAAGCTCTAAAAGTTACCTGTATCAACTACCAGCATTCAGGTCACATCTGGCTACAAAACTTTCTAAAAAAAAAAAAAATCCAAAACACGTGCATTCAAGATTGCTCTGACCCTTAATTTTTCCACAGTAATACATGTATGTAGTTTCTCATTTTTCTGAATGTCTGGGCCAAGTGGGATTTTCGTTAAAGAACGGTGAATAATGACGTGAACTCTATTATCTTTTGTGTTTCAATGTCCCAGTAATTGCGTTAGGGGTGTCGATTGTTTAGTAAAATAGATGGACGTTCCTCTTTCCTTGATAACTAAACAAGTAATTATTGAATCCCCTAGAGAGGAGACATGTATTACGGACGGAACTGCTCTTGACAAGTCCAGTTAGAATAAAAACACGACATGCCCATTTTGCATATGGGAATGTCTCGTTTAGTTCATTATCCACCAAGACTACTTTGCTGATGTTTTTTTTTTTTTTTTTTTTTTTTTTTTGTAAATACAGACTGCATTCATTCCAAGTGAAATTCAACGTGAAATGGCATGTTTTCTCCGGAGCAAGTTGTTACTGAGGAGCGCAGAAGCTCGGCAGTTGAATACCGGGCCGAGAAAGTAGGTTTGTCTTGATATTTTACGTCCCAAACAGCAGCTTAGGTGGTCATATGGCATGTGTCAATATAAAGCTTACTGTTATTTCATAATATAATGTTATTAATCAAGTTATTTCGTATTGGACCAGATACAGGTCCGAGGTTAGCTGTATTGGACCGAGGCCGAAGGCCGAGGTCCAATTCAGCTGACCGAGGACCTGTAACTGGTCCAATATGAAATAACTTGATTGATGAGATTTTTATTAATTAACTGTCAAAAGTCCATATCGACCCATATCATCCGCTGGCACCTCAAGCATACCTTCGCCATACTTAGCGCCCATGTCTGACATTCTTTTCAAAGATGCTGACATGATTTTTGCTTGTTTGTTCACTATTTCACTCGATCGGCTGAATGGCCGCCATTATTTTTGTTTCAACACATTCAACGCGGCGCGTGACCTTGCACGTGAATTTTGACCAATCAGGTGTAGGGATTTCTATATAGATAGCAGGTCAATCCATATAGATACGAGGTCAACCGTATTAGTGCGAGGTCAGCTGTATTAGGTCGAGGTGAAATCCAGTATACATGTAGTCTATACGAAAAAAGAAACATCACCAGTATGACACAGACCAAATTCTCTGTATAAGTACTATATACTAATAAGTTAATTAATAACACTTCGTATCACCCTAATAATAAGTCAAATTTTACATTTCTTGCAAAAGTTGCTGTCGTTGTGGCTAGATCCTTAAAGCTATGTTGTTTTCTAAGATATAGTGATCGCCCAAGCAATAAAAATCTATTTGTCTTATTCCAAAATTTATGCGAAAATGACATGGCTAATTAACATCAATAACCTATGATTCATCATGAGAAAACCTGGCTGCTTAAACCGTGTGTATTATCTATCATTATGATTTTCAGCATCCAACGCGTCCGCATAATCTGAACTTACCAAACCCTACATGTAATTGTTTAACATTAAATAACGATGCCGCTGCTGGTACATGTAGCTGTATCTGAACGAGGGGCTGTAGGGGCGCAAAGCCCGGTTGACGCGCGACAGGGCTCAATTATGGATCCCAACAATAATAAGAGGAGGTCCAGTGAGTATCGGTTTTCTATGAGACTTGCATCAGGAAAACATGTCCGTAAAATGTATACCCCCTTGAACCACCCTTTTATATAGATAAACTGGGGTCTACATGGGTATACCTATTTTCATTATTTTTGATCCAGAACATACATAGTGGGTACTCGTTAGAACCGCCTCAGCGAGGCGGTTCTTACGTGTACCAACAATGTTAATTTTGAGCAAAAAATGTTAAGAATTTCAAAAATCTTCTGGTGAATTTTTCAAATTTGTAAAGCTGAAAACATCTCTGTAAATTGCATGGGCAAGTTTTCGTAATGTGTGCGTCTCAAAGCTGCCTATGGCTCGTCACGCAATACTTATGAAGTATTCCAATAATTCTGTCTATTTCGATAAACAATTCTTATCTCATCTGAAAACAAAAACAATTCAGTCTCTGTCTATCATGCTATTGGAGTTCACAGTTCATCTTTCAAACGAATTCGTTTGCATCTTCGTTTATGCCCACTCACACATCGTATTCAGTATAAGTATCGGATGCAAATCATTAATGGACCAATCATGACAAAACCAGAGGATCAAAAACCATAAAAAATACGTGACATATTTTTTTTTTTAATTTTCTTGCAGGTGTTGAAAGGTGGCGTTTTGGTAAAAATATGGACACAAATGGAATTTGGGATGGCCATTCGACATGTAATGTGTGGGCGGATGAAAAGAGAACACAGAACAATCGGACACATATTTGTAAAACAATTAGGCACGAATATCGCAGTAGGTCTGTCAAAGACAAGCATACATACCATCGTACATGTACTTGTAAAAATAAGATTTTGACGGCAGACATGGAGATTTAAACATTTCTCAATTGTGCCATAATACACTCTATGTCAGTGCAACTCATTTGTCGTTAGAATCACATGAAAGGTAAAAAAAAATAAAAATAATTGTTAGATAGTAGGCAACGATCAGAAAATTGTTCAATCAGAAAGAAACTCCCACTCCAAAAACCGAGGTGGGAAAAAAAAAATTAAAAATCAGGTACTTTGCTAAGTAAACATATCGTAAGCCGAGTGAGCAGCTGTTTTCCCAATAGGCAGCCATTCAGTTACCCAAACTTAACTAAAAATATGAAAACGCACATAAGGCAAACAGCACAAAATTCAACACCAACACATAAACAATAAGAACCACCACAGAAGTATCGCCTTGGAACGATCAAAATTAGTAATACAAAATTATTGGCGGGCTTTATATACTATTTTTAATGTCAAATTGCGTTCTCTGTCAACCACAATAATACGTTAACAGTTTCAGCTTCTACCAGAAGCACATGTCTCAATTCAGGCTCCTACCAGTACGAGCCTCGTTTAGCGTTCCAGTCCACAGCTACATGTATGTCGGGAGGTTGACTCTATTTTATGGACTTCTACCCGACTTTAGGATGGGGAAAACACCATTCATATCACAATCAAAATATTAACGTGAATAACGTCTTAGTCAACAGCATGGTCATGTCGGGACGATGCCTCCATTTTATTGGACTTTTACCCAAAATTAGGATGTCATGACATGATGATCAAGAGTTTCAGCCCCTGAAATAAATCATTTTGTTTGTTTAATTGATGCTTAACGTCCTATTCAACAGCTATGGTCTTGTCGATACGTTGCCTCCATTTTATGAGACTTACCTATGCACCAGTCATTTGTATCTACGGCCTAACTGGCGTAAGATCAATACGAGCCGAGAGCCAACAGCCCGGCAAATTATTCTGGCCCTTTATCAAGCCGCCCTTTGCTGTCAGAGTATGTTACTGTCAGACAGATAGTCACTGGGGCTCTGACTCTGATGAGACGATCTCACCTGACAGTGAGCTGGGCAATGGAGACAATATTTGCAACGATGATTCCCACGCTGATCCCAAGAATTGCTGTTGTTGTTATTATTTTTAGTTAATGTTCGTCCGTGTCAACAATATGCAGTTATTTCGGGACCAGCGTGTACTTTTTCGTTGATGGTTTAACGTCCAAATCAATTTTATTTTAGTAATTATGTCATTACTGTTTTAACAGTGGAGGCTTTTCAGTTTTGGTTAACGTCGTAATCGACAGTGTTTAAGTTTATTTGTTTATAGTGATGTTTAACGTCCCAGTCAACATTTTTTCAGCCATGTCTGGACAAAGCCGTCACTTCCTGGGTATAAACCAGTACTCTAGGCTGTAAATGCTTTGCTAGATGATACAACACGACGCCCTGAGTGGAAATCGAACCTGAACCCGTTGATTCAGAGTCCGATGCTAGATATCATCAGGGCACCGCGCTCCCCTTACAATGTTTTAAGAAAACAAATTTCTGCACTGAGCGTGATAAAGGACATCTACTACATGTACGCTACATACAAATGACGTTACAAAGTAACATAAATCAGCGTATTATCGGGTAAAGGGTATTACCGGACAGAAATGAAAACTATCAGTTTTTTTGGCTTCTTGTATTTTCTTGGGGTATACTGAAGGTACCCAGGTACCATTCATTCTTTCCCGCCTCCAGCTTTAGCAACACATTAGAGGCCAGGCAAGCACAAAATCTTAAAATCGGTGTAAAACAGAGCCTGAGAAAAGAGCAATAGGCCTACAGGGCCTTACTTACAAGCATAAACCAGAGGACCAATGGTCCCTGCAAACGCTCACCTGATATTTGCCACATAGCCCCAATGCAGGGTTAAACTTATTGGATGAAATTATAATAGCTGGTGTCTTGTAAAATAAAAGAAATTTTTAAGTCTTTATAACACTCACAAATTGCCAACTTTTAGCCTTTTTCGACTAGGCAGTAAACCGATCGGCTACCCGGGATCGGCTACTAGATCTAATAATCCACACATATTATATATCACTGGAAAGCTTTAAACTATGACAATAACATTATTCTAGGAGTGAACCAGGGCAAAAATACTGGCCTATAACTTGTGTTTTGTGATGAGTACGCCTTGATTGCTAGCGAAAATTACGCTTTGACCTTTTCCTTCGTCCCATAGCTGACGTCACATCATGTCTAAAGCAACTTAGTTGTAATCGGCGATTTTGTTTTATAGATAAATACAATGTACGCAATTACGTCACATAGATTGTGTTTATATGAATTGATGCTTAACGCCCAGTCAACAGATAAGGTCATGCGTTACCTCCCCCCCCCCTCCCATTTTATGGCTTTTACCCAAAATAAGGATGTCATGACATCCAACAAGTGCTGGAAATATAACCATCAAACAAAGCCACAAAAGGCTTATACGTATGAATGGTTTGACTCGAACCATTTTTCCTGGTCTGTCGGTTAACCAGTAATCAGATGGTCAGTCAGTTTAAAACTCCACCCTACACACCAAGTGGGAAAGAGGAAGAACAATATAGAACTATCACAAACATACAACTATCCCAGCTCTTGTTCTTTAAAGCCTCCAAGTACATGTAAATTAAGGTATAATCACGTTCCGACATTACGTGAGCTGTTGACTGGGAAGTAAATAAACAAATCCATTCCTTAAAGTGCTACAAAATTTTCATATTTTGGGACCAAAAGAAATAGATGGGCTGCTTGTGCCTCCAAGCAAAGCTCATACGCATCTGACTGATCACCTGATTACTGGTTTACCGCTCAGGTCTGAGACTGCTCAGAAAAAGTTTGTAAGTCTAACCAACCATTCATAAATGCCTTATCAGTTAAGTTTGATGATTATATTTAAAGCATTTTGAAATGTCATGACATCCCAATTTTGGGTAGTCCCATATGATTGAGCAGCGTCCCGACATGACCATTACTGCTGATTGGGACGTAAGGCATCAATTCAAACAAAACAAACAATGGAAACAATACAAGCGAACAAAAATGTCAAAGAAATCATTTCCTTTTTTTTTTTTTTTTTTTTTTTTTTTGTTGTTGTTGTGAAAATTGTTTTTTTCACCGTACATAATTAAAACTGTTAAATTACTATCAAGGTTTGCCTTGTACACAGATAAGGAAGGTCGGTGGGAACACGGTCCCTCTCATTGGGGCTTAAAGAAGTAGATGGACTGCTTGTGCCTGCAGGCAAAGTTTCTAGTTATTAATTTACCGCTTAGGTCTGAGCCTGCACAGGAAAGTCAAACCATCTATACGTAAAAGCAAGATTGATTTAGATGAATGTTTATATTTGAAGCACATTTTGGATGTTATGACGTCCTTATCTTGGGTAAAAGCCCCATAAAATGGACTTTTCGACGTCTCGACATGGCCTTAACTGTTGATTGGGACGTTAGGCATTAATTCTAACATCTTAGATGTATCAGTTGCCTCTCGACTTGGTCAATGTTTTATGTCATCCTGTGGATAAAATGATATTTGGTAAACTATTTGTGACAGATGCTTGCATAATGTTCGACAAAATACGGAGTTATAGTCAATGATTGAACGAATGTCTGGTCTCGCCGATCAAACTGTCGATAACACGTTGGATTCTGATGGCATATAACTCATTTAAGAGATCAAATTATTTAACATTGCGGGCACTTGTTCTCAAGGAAGACTGAAAGTCATGTTCGTTTATATTTGTCATCACTCAAAACTGTAATAAATCACTTGGATGTATCATAAACTGTATAAAATGGAACATATTGATCAAAGAAGCAACACAGTTGTTGTGGGAAATGCTCTTAATTACGAAAACTTGCCCATGTAATATACAGAGATTTTTGTTCACATGTAAATAATCTTTGATTTTTTTTTCCTATTTTTGATCAAAAGGTACAAGTAGGCAAAGATCAGGAAAAGGCGCAATCAGAAGGACGATTCCCATTCCAAAAGCCGAGGTAGGAAAAAACCAAACTAACAATCAGGTACTTATACCATGAAAACATTTCGTAAGCCGAATGAGCAGCTATTTTCCCAATAGGC
This sequence comes from Rugalucina vietnamica, assembly GCA_964017185.1. Classification (NCBI taxonomy): domain Eukaryota; kingdom Metazoa; phylum Mollusca; class Bivalvia; order Lucinida; family Lucinidae; genus Rugalucina; species Rugalucina vietnamica. The sequence continues at coordinate 10,294,318 of OZ024878.1, forward strand.
GGCCACTCAGTTACTTTAACTTAACTAAAAATATGCAAACATACATAAGGCGCCAACAGCACAAAAATATTTTGAACACCAAGATATAAAACAAAAAGAACCACAACAGAAGTATCGACTTAGAACGATCAGTAACACAAAGTTACTGGCGGGTTTAAATCGATTTTACATGGCCATAACCTCACCCTTAGCTTCTGCAGTGGTTCACAACATTTAGTTAGTTCTTCGGTCCTCGTGGTGAATCTCTAACTAGTCAATGAATCATCAAGAACAAACAAATAAATCATGATGAACATTCTGATGAATCAAAAACCAGGACTCACAGATTCAGTAAGCTGCCCCACGATGGAGATCCCTGGGCGCCGAATAACTTTCTAACTCCGGAGCAGAAGAAAAACATCAGTTGGACCCCGGTGGGCCAAGCAACAGACAAGAAGCTCCGGCCCCAACCAACTAAAATGAATAGCTTTAAGTCGGGGCCATCATAGAGTCTGACGCCCGACCCACCGGCGTGCAATTAAAGAAGGCAGGATAGCTATTAACCGTGATTGGGTTAAAAACTAAGCCTGCAGACTGTCGCATAACATTCAAGTTATAACCTATCCGTCTGTAACGTGTTATGATTTTTCTAAACTGAAAAGAAAAATCATTACTTCCTATAAGTTTGTTAAATTTGTAAACCAAGTCACCATAAAATTCTGGTTCCAAAAGGCCCTCACTTAAAAGCGTCTTTAACCCAATATTATATTTGGAAATCAATTCATAGTGTCTACGATAAAATTTAGAAAAGGTTTTTCGAAGTTTATGATACCGATAGCCCTTTTGGGGAAGTTTGGCCGTTAAACATTTATTTCGAGCGTTGAAGTCTGTAACATCATTGCAGACTCTAGCAAACCTAATAAGTTGCGAAATGTATACACCATAAGAAGCACGACGAGGAACGTCACCATCCAAAAACGGAAAATTTACTACATCAAAATCAAAGTCATCGCGCTTATCATAAATTTTAGAAGAAACAAATCCATTTGCAACAGAAAGATGTAGATCTAAAAAGGGGGCTTCGGTATCCGAGATTTTGGGTTTCTTCAACTGTAGTTCAGATGGATAAATTTGATTGACCATACCTTCAAAATAAGGGTTGTCAATGTTCAAAAGGTCATCGAGGTACCTAGAAGTGGAATTAAAAGCCTCGATAACATCAGCTTGATTATCATGTTTAAGAGAATCCATGAAATCTCTTTCGTAGCAGTATAAAAATAAATCAGCTACGAGAGGTGCGCAATTTGTACCCATCGGAATTCCAACAATTTGTCTGTATAACTTGGTCCCAAATCTAATATAAATATTATCCAGGAGATAGGATAAGGCGTCGCACACATTTTGACATGACCAAAGTGTATACCGACTTTGGTCAGAGGAAGTGAAAAAAGCCTTTCTGTCATTACATGCCAAATAAAGTGAACCATAGTTTTTTAATGCCCTTTTGAAGGTCCACTCTATCAAATCCAGAAGTTTTTCTTTAATTAGATTATGTGGTAAAGTTGTATACAGAGTAAAAAATCATATGTGGACAACGATACGATACGATACGATAATTTATTTGAGTCTCACTTTTGTATGAACATATAAAACAATACTTTATAAATACATATATACAATACAAAACCGCTCAGAGCTGAGCTATGAGAGACTATATTTACAACTAAAATACTCAGTTATGCATTAAAAGGTCAGTTAAGTTGATAAATAAAATTGCGTCTTGTGTTTAAAATGTCACTGCAGGCTTTGGCTGAAAATTTTACCATTTCGTCCCTAGACAGTAAGAAACACAGTTTATCTATATCGTTTAGGGTATTAAACGACTGCTCAGTTTCATATGCATGTTGAAATAGTTCATTTCTGATTTCATCATATAAAGGGCAAAATAATAATACGTGTGTCTCATCCTCTATCATATCATTATAATTAAAACAAACTCTCCTGGGTAGAGGTATTGATTCATAACGCCCCGTCTCTATTCGGAGTGGAGCAACACCAGCCCGAAATTTTGCCAATGCACTACGATGAGTACGCGACAGAAATTGATATTGGACATATTTCTCTTGCTTATAGACCTCTTTAAATTTACAGTATGTCCGAAGCTTGTTTCCACCATTATTTGGACGGGCACTTGAATTATTATTCAGTTTTATCAGCCATTCATGTATATACTTTTCATATGTACGTGCTTCCAAGTGATTTAACATAGTGTACTTTTCTTGCTTTGAATATATATTTCCAAGAACTGGTACATGTTCATTTATGTTATGATCGGTAAAACATTTATAGAGCCTATAATTCCAATTCCTGCATTTATCTTTCGAGTTGCAGTCCCATACAAAAATGGTTCTATTTATCCTTGAGTTCTCCAATGAATTGAGCCGTAGCCACTGTTTCAAGACCGACTTCCACTGTTTAATTATAGGTGGTGACCATCCAACATCACCATTAACCGCTGCATTCGGAGTATATTTACCCACACCTAGAAAAAAACGTTCAGCTCGGTTTTGTACGGCATTGATACATGCATATTCTCTTGTTCCCCATATAGCTGCCCCGTAGTCTATCACTGACCACACCATAGTGTCATATAATTTTGAATACACATACATAGGCATGCCACCCAGTGATTTAAACTTCGAAATTAGTAGACCAAGTGCCCTAGTAGCTGATTGAGCCACAAATTTCGCTGTAACGGAAAGGTCCAGGAATTCATTTAAAACCAGACCTAAATATTTATATCTGTCTGTGCAGCTCACTGTTTGGCCGCAACATTGGAAAGGAAATACTGTTTGTTGTACCGACTGTGTCCTAAAATGAACAACTTTCGTTTTGTCAATATTAATGTTCATTCCATTGTTATTGCTCCACTGTGATAAAATGTCAAAAAGGTGTTGTAGATCCTCTGGGGAATCACCGATTAGAATAAGATCATCGGCATAAAACAAACAGCTGATTTTTATACCATCTACGAGAACACCATTACCAGACTGTTCTAAAACTTTTGCCAGATCGTCAATGAAGAGGTTAAATAACATCGGCGACAACAAACAGCCTTGCTTCAGGCCAACAGACACATCAAACCAGTCCGTTTTATATCCATTTACCTTCACACAATATTTAACTTGTTCGTATATTGATCTCAAAGAATCCAGAAGTTTTCCTTTAACGCCCATCATTGTCAATTTTGACCATAATAGAGATCTGTCTATACTATCATATGCTTTCTTAAAGTCCACAAAGCCGACAAATGTAGACTTCTTTAATTTTTTCCTGTTTTCGATAATACTCGTAAGCGATGATAGATGATCGATGGTGCTACGCTTCTGTCGGAATCCGTTTTGTGTGTCCGTTAGTATATTATTTGTCTCTGCCCAAGTGTTTAACCTTTTATTCAAAAAACTGCAATATGCTTTATATACAGACGACGTTAGTGCTATTCCCCTGTAATTTAGAGGAATTCGTTTATCAGACGATGAGTCTTTTAGAATAGGGTTTATTATTCCATATTGCCATTCGTTAGGTATTTTTTCGAGATTCGAAACATGCACAAAACAGCCTGTGCAAGAAGAAAATACAACTGTCCGATTGTAGAACCTCGGCTGGTATTTGATCATAGCCAACAGCACGATTTTTATTCAGGCTTCTAACGGCTTCTCTAACCTCCAAAATCGAAATTCCATCGTTTAACCTATTATCTTGATTTGGGTGCGCACTACTATTTTAATCAGGTCCAGTATAGGTATATTTTGTCCCAAAAAGAAATAAGATCAGACAAAGAATAAAAAGGCTCTAGAAAAAGATCAATATAAATTCAGACAAAGATCCCCCCTTTGATCTCTATCACCAGTGCCTGATGAATGCATACATGTCGCCTCTAGCGCAACACATTATTTGACTCGTCCGCACGCACCCTCCTTGCAAATTACCATGTTCGAAATATCAAGTTTGACTGGAATCTTGAAGTTTTGTTACTGCACCAATTTTGCAGAAACTGAGCGAATCTCTCCTAAAAAGAACCCATTGCTTTTGTAGAAACAATATGGTGGGGCAACGCAATTTTGCTAGTATATTAATTATAAGTTAGTAGTGTTTGTTTAGTTGAATTGATGCTTAACGTCCCAGTCAACAACTATGGTCATGTCTGGATGTTTCCTCCATTTTATGGAACTTTTACCCAAACTTAGGACGACATGGCTTCCACTAAGTGCTTCAAATATAACTACCCAAGTATGCCACTAAGGCTTATATGTATGGATGGTTTGACTTGAACACACTTTTTCTGGGCAGACTCAGACTCGGCGAGGCGGTTCTAAGGAGTACCCATAATCTACGTATGTTTCGAAGCAAAACAGGTAAACCCCTGCAGACCCCAGCCTCTCTATATAAAAGTGGGGTTATGGGACCAAAATAACATAAGAGCCGCACCATGAGCAAACCAACAATGTAGTTTCCGAACAGGCTCGACAGGTTCGACACAAACCGAGCTGAACAAGCACAAGATGTCTAGAGGCTAAGCATTTTGTATTTAGAAAGCAGGGGATTGGACTTTCTGTGTGGCGAAAATAAAAAGCGCTGATCAGCAGTGCAGTTACTGCACAGCTGACACGCACCTTTGTTTGCGAATATGCAAAATGTTGATTTTCTTATGACGTGGCTCATAGTCATGATGTCAGATTGTCAAATTGACTTTTATGTTACATGAACTACAAGGATAGAATTCATTTTATATTAAACAAGACACTAACTTTTTTTGCTCATTTCGTTTGAAACGTGTTCAAACTTTTTTTTTCTAGCCGCTCCTTTTTTGATTCCAAAATATAAAATATGAAAACAAAATAAAAAATAGGGTAGTGTGCATTTGTTCAGGCTACATGCCTCTGAGTGAGACCTCTTAACAACATGTTGGAAAATTAGAAAAGAAAAAATAATTAAATTTTCAATTCTTTCACATATACATGTATGCATGTATACATTCCTGGCCATTTTAGTCCCAGTTTTGTTTCTTACACCCCATTTCATAAAATCACCCAAAATTTTAAAACTAGTAATACTGATATAGAAGTTCTTGTATACATCTACTTATGCTAAAATAAACATCTAATCAGTGCAAGAAATTTGAAGTTGTGTAATATTTAAGTTTAATCTACCCTACCCGCTTAATTTTGCTGACACTTGAAGTTTTCTAAAAAGTAGCAGAAAATTGGGTGAAAAATGAAGATCCTTAGATTGACAATATTCATGACTCGTTCAATGCATATTATCAATATGTATTCAAATAATAATATTAGGAAAATGTCTGCAATCGTTTACGAGATATTCAACACAATAAAAACCGAAAGTTCCGAAAAGTCAAATGTTAGCAGCGAACATCCTTAAGATAAAGATAATTAAAATCTTGACAGTAGAAAGCTTTGAAGTTTTCAACATGAAGGTGACCTACCAAATCACATATGTTGGAAAACTAGTTTAGAAATTCCTAGAAATCAATAATCAATTGTCAATTTACAAATATTAATGGGATATTTAACAAGCATAAAGTTTGCAAAAGATCAAACAATTTAGATATCTTTCTGAAGAAAAAGTACAATAAGAAGACAAACAAAAACCGTGGAACATAAAACATAAGAAAACTGAGCTTCTGTTATATATAAACTGCCTGTAAAACCCTAAATTATTGTCACTACAGTGTTGGCAGCTGTTTCATCCTTCACCTTCTGACATTGTAATAACAATGGTTGACCCGTGGATTCGAGCAAGCTTTTCCATGCTTCTTACATACGAAGCGGTAGACCTACCTGCTTGAAGGTGGGAATAACAACAGTCTTTTTAGAGTATCTTTAGAATGTTTCTTTCTTATCAAAATGTACAAGTAGGCAAAGATCAGGAAAAGTCGAAATCAGAAAAAAACAACTCATGAAACTTACGCCAAACATTTTTCATGGTCTATACGGTTTATCTCCAGCATGCATTTTTTTGTTTTAAGTGCGACTAAAACAAGCGTTGCCTAGCCTTAAGAGCCCGTGTTTGAACAACATGAGGATAAACGATGGATAAAGTACGTTCTGGGGCCCTTGAGGTGTATTCAAAAGGCTCTAAAATCTAGAGAGAATGGAAAACGGTGCACAATTTTATGTGACTTAAGCTGGTTGATAGCCAAGTTTTGAAGCTGTGGGTTCGCGCCTCACTCGGGGCACGAGTCACATGTGGGACAAGCCAAGTTCTGCTTGCGGATGTGTCAGGTGGTTTTTCCCCGGGTACTCCGGTTTTCGCCCACCTACCGATTGATTCGTCTCGATATGAGTGAAAAAGCTTGAAAGGGACGTAAAATTGAATAAAAAAAAAAAAAAAAAAAAAAAAAAAAAAAATTGATTAATAACACCATTGCGTTTCTAAATTTGTCGGGTATATATTGAGAATACTGTACAAGTATCGACAATGCAATTACTGACTACAGGGATCACTACTTTATAACATTTGCTGAGCCTCGAAAAAAGGAAAACATGTCCATGCAATGTACATTGTATACTGGGATATACAGGGATACACCTATTTTAAGCTCACCTGAGCCGAAGGCTCATAGGTGAGCTTATAGTATACCCATGCTCCGCCCGTCCGTCGTCCGTCCGTCCGTCCGTCGTCCACAATTTCAAAGATCTTCTTCTCTGAAACCGCTGGGCCGATTGTTCTCATATTATACATTCACCATCTACAGGTAGGGGGAAAGAATAATTGTGTTTTTTGTTCTGATCGGATAAGGACTGTGGTTGCTATGGCAACTTATGCTTCCCATAGACTTATAATGGAAAAAAGTGAAAATTGCCAGTTTTTGCTGTCTTGCTGCAGATATTTGAATCTTGTTTTTGCAGAAATGTTTATTGAGTAGTCCTCTACGTTTCTTGTGACTTTTGTCCTAATCCTTCATTTTGATTGGTTGCAGGGGCCCCATATAGGGCAAAATTTCGAAAAACATTCAAAAATCTTCTTTTCAGAAACTGTCATGGGGATTAAGCCTGTACTTTGTATACATGTTCCTGACAGTGGCCTCTACATGATTTGTGTTTTTATTTCAGGCGGATAAGAACTCTGGTTGCTATGGCAACTTAAAGTTTCCATAGACTTATAATGGGAAAAGTAGAAATCAGCTATTTTTCCGCTAAAACTGCAGACATTTGAATTTTGTTTTTGCAGAAATGTTTATTGAGTAGTGTTTGACGTTTCTTGTGAGTTTTGTCCCATCCTTTATTTTGATTGGTTGCTGGGGCCCCATAAAGGGCAAAATTAAAAAAAAAAAAAAAAAAAACATTCAAAAATCTTCTTCTCAGAAACTGTCGAGTGGATGAATCCTGTACTTTGTATACATGTTCCTGACAGTATCTTCTACATAATTTGTGTTTTTTATTCCAGTCAGATAAGAACTCTGGTTGCTATGGTAACTTTAAGTTTCCATAGACTTATAATGGGAAAAGTGGAAATTAGCTAATTTTTGAAAACTATTGCAGTCTGAGATCTGAAAAGTGGTATATGCAAACAAATAATGGATTAGTTGAAGGTATATGATTAATTTAGGTCAAGGTCATCTCTTGACCTTGGCCGGTCTTTCGTCCATACACACTTTTCAAAGATTTTTTTTTCTCTGAAACCACTTGGCCAATCAAAGCCAAATTTAAAATGAAGCATCTATAGGAAGTGGGAACCAATGTATATATAAATAATCCAGGTCACATGACCAAGATGGCCGCCATGCCCATATATGGTAAAACCCTTAAAATATCTTCTACTCCAGAACCGGTGAACCGATTTCAAAGAAACTTTGCATGAAGTATGGATGACTCAAGTACTACAATGTATATATAAATCATGACCCTGTGATGACCTTGACCTATTTTATGGCAAGGTCAACATAGGTCGTCAATGCATTTGAATGGGGAAAACTTTTAAAATGTCATTTAAAGTGAAAGTCTTGCAGGAAATGGGCAGTAGGACAGAATATTAATGATTCTGAAAAAAAATGGACCCCAGGGGCTCATCTGCTTTTAAAATATTATTTGAAGGTGAAAACCAGCAGGAAATTAAAACAGTGTTTTCTGAGGAAAACTATGTCCCCCCAACCGTTTAGTAATTGAAGTGTAGCTACCTTGTGATATGAAGTTTTTCTAGGGAAGACACCATGTAAGGTGTGATAGTTTAAACTTGTTTTGGACCCTGTCTAAAACTGGGTCACAATCACCAAATTCTTATTAACTCTGAACCTCCTCACAACAATGCTTCTGAGCAAGTTTGGTCAAAATCCATCAATTATTAGTTTACAAGATATCGTATCGGAAAAACTAATTTCAACAGTTTTTATGGACCCGTGACCTTGGAAATTAGGTCAAGGTCATCAAAATCTAATCAACTTTGAGCCTCCTCCAAACAATGCTTCTGTGCAAGTTTGGTCAAAATCCATCAATTGGTTTACAAGATATTGCAGTGAAAAGACTAATTTCAACATTTTTTTATGGACTCGTGACCTTGAAAATTAGGTCAAGGTCACCAAAATCTAACCAACTCTGAGCCTTCTCGCAACAATGCTTCTGTGCAAGTTTGGTCAAAATCCATCAATTGGTTTACAAGTTATCGCGTTGGAAAGATTAATTTCAACATTTTTTATGGACTCGTGACCTTGAAAATTAGGTCAAGATCACCAAAATCTAATCAACTCTGAGCCTCCTCCCAACAATGCTTCTGTGCAAGTTTGGTCAAAATCCGTCAATTGATTTACAAGATACTGCGTTGGAAAGACTAATTTCAACATTTTTTATTGACTTGTGACCTTGAAAATTAGGTCAAGGTCACCAAAATCTAGCCGACTCTGCGCCTTCTCGCAACAATGCTTCTGTACAAGTTTGGTCAAAATCCATCCATTCCTTTACAAGTTATCGCGTTGGAAAGACTAATTTCAACATTTTTTATGGACTCGTGACCTTGATTATTAGGTCAAGGTCACCAAAATATAATCAACTCTGAGCCTCCTCCCAACAATGCTTCTGTGCAAGTTTGGTCAAAATCCATCGATTGGTTTACAAGATACTGCATTGGAAAGACTAATTTCAATATTTTTTATGGACTCGTGACCTTGAAAATTAGATCAAGGTCACCAAAGTCTAATCAACTCTGAGCCTTCTTGCAACAATGCTTCTGTGCAAGTTTGGTCAAAATCCATCTATTGGTTTACAAGTTATCGCGTTGGAAAGACTAATTTCAACATTTTTTATGGACTCGTGACCTTGAAAATTAGGTCAAGGTCACCAAAATCTAATCAACTCTGAGCCTCCTCCCAACAATGCTTCTGTGCAAGTTTGGTCAAAATCCATCAATAGGTTTACAAGATATTGCATTGGAAAGACTAATTTCAACAGTTTTTATGGACTTGTGACCTTGAAAATTAGGTCAAGGTCACCAAAATATAATCAACTCTGAGCCTCTTCCCAACAATGCTTCTGTGCAAGTTTGGTCAAAATCCATCGATTGGTTTACAAGATACTGCATTGTAAAGACTAATTTCAACATTTTTTATGGACTCGTGACCTTGAAAATTAGATCAAGGTCACCAAAATCTAATCAACTCTGAGCCTTCTTGCAACAATGCTTCTGTGCAAGTTTGGTCAAAATCCGTCAATTGATTTACAAGATACTGCGTTGGAAAGACTAATTTCAACATTTTTTATTGACTTGTGACCTTGAAAATTAGGTCAAGGTCACCAAAATCTAGCCGACTCTGCGCCTTCTCGCAACAATGCTTCTGTACAAGTTTGGTCAAAATCCATCCATTCCTTTACAAGTTATCGCGTTGGAAAGACTAATTTCAACATTTTTTATGGACTCGTGACCTTGATTATTAGGTCAAGGTCACCAAAATATAATCAACTCTGAGCCTCCTCCCAACAATGCTTCTGTGCAAGTTTGGTCAAAATCCATCGATTGGTTTACAAGATACTGCATTGGAAAGACTAATTTCAACATTTTTTATGGACTCGTGACCTTGAAAATTAGGTCAAGGTCACCAAAATATAACCAACTCTGAGCCTTCTCGCAACAATGCTTCTGTGCAAGTTTGGTCAAAATCCATCAATTGGTTTACAAGTTATCGCGTTGGAAAGATTAATTTCAACATTTTTTATGGACTCGTGACCTTGAAAATTAGGTCAAGATCACCAAAATCTAATCAACTCTGAGCCTCCTCCCAACAATGCTTCTGTGCAAGTTTGGTCAAAATCCGTCAATTGATTTACAAGATACTGCGTTGGAAAGACTAATTTCAACATTTTTTATTGACTTGTGACCTTGAAAATTAGGTCAAGGTCACCAAAATCTAGCCGACTCTGCGCCTTCTCGCAACAATGCTTCTGTACAAGTTTGGTCAAAATCCATCCATTCCTTTACAAGTTATCGCGTTGGAAAGACTAATTTCAACATTTTTTATGGACTCGTGACCTTGATTATTAGGTCAAGGTCACCAAAATATAATCAACTCTGAGCCTCCTCCCAACAATGCTTCTGTGCAAGTTTGGTCAAAATCCATCGATTGGTTTACAAGATACTGCATTGGAAAGACTAATTTCAATATTTTTTATGGACTCGTGACCTTGAAAATTAGATCAAGGTCACCAAAGTCTAATCAACTCTGAGCCTTCTTGCAACAATGCTTCTGTGCAAGTTTGGTCAAAATCCATCTATTGGTTTACAAGTTATCGCGTTGGAAAGACTAATTTCAACATTTTTTATGGACTCGTGACCTTGAAAATTAGGTCAAGGTCACCAAAATCTAATCAACTCTGAGCCTCCTCCCAACAATGCTTCTGTGCAAGTTTGGTCAAAATCCATCAATAGGTTTACAAGATATTGCATTGGAAAGACTAATTTCAACAGTTTTTATGGACTTGTGACCTTGAAAATTAGGTCAAGGTCACCAAAATATAATCAACTCTGAGCCTCTTCCCAACAATGCTTCTGTGCAAGTTTGGTCAAAATCCATCGATTGGTTTACAAGATACTGCATTGTAAAGACTAATTTCAACATTTTTTATGGACTCGTGACCTTGAAAATTAGATCAAGGTCACCAAAATCTAATCAACTCTGAGCCTTCTTGCAACAATGCTTCTGTGCAAGTTTGGTCAAAATCCATCTATTGGTTTACAAGTTATCGCGTTGGAAAGACTAATTTCAACATTTTTTATGGACTCGTGACCTTGAAAATTAGGTCAAGGTCACCAAAATCTAATCACCTCTGAGCCTCCTCCAAACAATGCTTCTGTGCAATTTTGGTCAAAATCCATCAATAGGTTTACAAGATATTGCATTGGAAAGACTAATTTCAACAGTTTTTATGGACTTGTGACCTTGAAAATTAGGTCAAGGTCACCAAAATCTAGCCGACTCTGCGCCTTCTCGCAACAATGCTTCTGTACAAGTTTGGTCAAAATCCATCCATTAGTTTACAAGTTATCGCGTTGGAAAGACTAATTTCAACATTTTTTATGGACTCGTGACCTTGATTATTAGGTCAAGGTCACCAAAATATAATCAACTCTGAGCCTCTTCCCAACAATGCTTCTGTGCAAGTTTGGTCAAAATCCATCGATTGGTTTACAAGATACTGCATTGTAAAGACTAATTTCAACATTTTTTATGGACTCGTGACCTTGAAAATTAGATCAAGGTCACCAAAATCTAATCAACTCTGAGCCTTCTTGCAACAATGCTTCTGTGCAAGTTTGGTCAAAATCCATCTATTGGTTTACAAGTTATCGCGTTGGAAAGACTAATTTCAACATTTTTTATGGACTCGTGACCTTGAAAATTAGGTCAAGGTCACCAAAATCTAATCACCTCTGAGCCTCCTCCAAACAATGCTTCTGTGCAATTTTGGTCAAAATCCATCAATAGGTTTACAAGATATTGCATTGGAAAGACTAATTTCAACAGTTTTTATGGACTTGTGACCTTGAAAATTAGGTCAAGGTCACCAAAATCTAGCCGACTCTGCGCCTTCTCGCAACAATGCTTCTGTACAAGTTTGGTCAAAATCCATCCATTAGTTTACAAGTTATCGCGTTGGAAAGACTAATTTCAACATTTTTTATGGACTCGTGACCTTGATTATTAGGTCAAGGTCACCAAAATATAATCAACTCTGAGCCTCTTCCCAACAATGCTTCTGTGCAAGTTTGGTCAAAATCCATCGATTGGTTTACAAGATACTGCATTGGAAAGACTAATTTCAACATTTTTTATGGACTCGTGACCTTGAAAATTAGGTCAAGGTCACCAAAATATAATCAACTCTGAGCCTTCTTGCAACAATGCTTCTGTGCAAGTTTGGTCAAAATCCATCAATAGGTTAACAAGATATTGCATTGGAAAGACTAATTTCAACAGTTTTTATGGACTCGTGACCTTGAAAATTAGGTCAAGGTCACCAAAATCTAATCAACTCTGAGCCTCCTCCCAACAATGCTCTTGTGCAAGTTTGCTCAAAATCCATTCATTTGTTCAGAAGATATCGCGTCAGAAAACCTAATTTGATCAGTTTTCATGGGCTGGTGACCTTGAAAATGAGGTCAAGGTCACCAAAATCTAATCAACTCTTTCCCCCCTCCCAACCATGTATCTATGCAAGTTTGGTCAAAATCCATCCACTGGTTCAAAAGATATCGCGTAAGAAAGAAGCTACGCGGACGCGGACGCCGACGCCGACGCCGACGCCGACGCCGACGGGAACCGCACCAAAAACAATATGTCCCCCACCTTCGGTTGGGGGGACATAATTGGCAAGTGGACAGAATATTGATTATTCTGAAAAAAGAAAATGGCCAAAGGGTTTCATCTGCCCCTGCACTGTGGTTAAATACCATAATATTCAAATATGTTTATTGGTATATGAAGCAGATCTCAGGTGAGCGTTTACAGGACCATTGGTCCTCTGGTTCTTATTTTTGCCTCAAACCATAGATTGTGTGCTGTCGGCGAGGCGGATCTATTGTGTACCCACAATCATTTTTTTGTGTAAAAATAAGAAAATATCATTTTTGTTCTACTGAAAAATTTCATATTTTACAACTTAAAAATCTCTGTTTATTGCGTGGGCATGTTTACGCAATAGAGAAAGTTGATTGAAACCGAGGCCACCATACATGTAGAATTCTTGAACATTCTTATTTCGAGAAATACATTCCTCCACCCACTGATAAATGAGCCCCGTTGCGAGAAAAGCGGAGTTTTTGCCTATGCGAAAACAAAGGCGCAGATCAGCCTTCTTAAACTCGAAATTTCAAGCTTCTAGCTTTCTTCTGAGACTGTACAGGTCGGTTTATGTCGCACTGGTCGAAAACTCCGAAGACCGGTTTTCTCTCGTCGACGCTCAATGTGTCACTACCTAGTGGCTATCATGGATAACCGATATTTCTCAGGTATACAGTCTGGTAATTAGGCATCTGATATTCTTTGAATAATTCAGTAGAGCAATTGCCTTGTTGTGCATCTAGTTCAAAGCAATTTGAACCGCGACGCGAGAAAACCGGTCTTCGGAGTTTCCGACCAGGTTTGACACAGACCGACCTGTACAGTAACAGAAGCAGGCTAGAAGCTTGAAATTTCGGAATTAAGAAGTAGAGAAATTGTACTATCCGTGTAACGAAACAAAGGCGCTGATCAGCTGCGAAGCTGATCTGCGTCTTTGTTTTCGCGTAGGCAAAAATCCGGTTTTCTCTCGATGTTGCTCATTCGTAAACCAATACAAGTAAATTGTACTATAATCTGAATTGACACAGATCGAGTGCAATACGTCTTCCTGGTTTTGGGGTATCGTAAGATGACTTCCTTAAAGTCAATATAAATTAGTGATAAATGAAGCAACTTTTTTGCGTTTCATGTGCTATTTGCTGTGAAAATATCACGGCGATGATAGCTGTTAGTATGGAACATTCTTGACAAGTTTGCCCTTGACCTCACGTAAACACAGTAATTAACTGTACGGCAAGTTTACTTCAGATAGCTAATGTCTGCCATGGGTTCTATTTCAGGTCCCTTTCAAAATTATTTCAGCTCATATGAGACGGACTAATCAGTAGGTGGGACGAAAACGGGATGACCCCGTGAAAAACACCTGCCACACCCGCAAGCTGATCGCGGAAATGAAATATCAGCGCTATTAACCACTGGGCCACGTGGGGGGGGTGCGCATTTATATGTTTTAGTACGTGGTTAAATGAGTGGTCACCTTTAGCGCCGTCTATCAACGTACATCGGATATAGCGATGTGTATCGAGGAAATTATGGCACGGTGAAATACAAGGTCAGTATTTATTTTGTTATTAATCGCACATTATGGTATACGGCTGGAAAATGCATTGATAAATATCTGTGACTATATGAAAAATTAGGAAAAGCATGTCTGCTCTTGAATCGGCAAAATTAAGCTACCTAATTACCGATGATTTGCTTGACGCTGACATGCCGTCCTCAAAATCTACATTTTTAACAATTATCTTGTAACGATTCGCGTTGCTATACATTCTGCAAGGCCCTATGTACTAACAGAAGAAGTTTCATTTCCATAATATTCTATGTTTTGCTGATATTTAGATTAAACACAACTGGTGTACGGTCTATAGTTGTTTATTTTCATGTCAGTGTTCGATTTATAGCAAAATAGTGCACGACCTCTAGCTTAGAGAAAAATGTTATTTTTTGTTGAAAACTACAATTCTAATTAAAAATGGGCATCGATTCTTGTGTTTTCTATGGAAAAGAATTTTGTCAAGTACGAATTTATTCAATTTTTTATTCTCCGTTTTGATGAAAATGGGAAAACAATATAGGTGACTACTAGCTAACTACTGCTAAATAAAATCGAGTTGCATCATTTCTTCTGATATTTTTATGCAGACAACAAAACACACGCAGCCCTTACCATCGAAGGTAAATTCTCATGGTTGCAATAGGAAATAACGCTATACTATGAGGTGGGCAGTGAGCAGGAAATGGTACCATCAGGAAATACAGTGTAGGGTTGTTCCTTGATTTTAATTGTATATCTTCTATTCATTGGATATTGTAGTTAGAGAAAATAAAATATAATGGTTTGATCCTTTGGAAGCAGTAAGTCTTAGAACATTCAAATGGAGATAGTATGGACTATATTGCGCAATTTCGGGTAATGAACCCTCATCAGTAACCCTGTTTAAACCGGCAACGAACGCCAGACTATTGTACTGTAATTTCGAAAATTTACACGAGAAGGTCTAAATCAAAGACATTTCCTAAACGGGGTCAAAGACATTTCCTAAAATGATGTTAGGTCCGAGTGTTAGCTTATATTCACAATTAGCTATGCAAGATATCACTTTTTGATCATTTCAACTGAATGTATATGAGTTTACGTGTATATTTCAAATTAATGAAAGTATTCCAATGAAAGAAGTTTCGTGTCCACTATTGGGAAATAGCTGTTTACTTTGCGTACGATTTGTTCTTTTTGTTTTGTCAATTTAGCTTATTTTCCACCTCGTGTCGGTTTTTGTGACTTTCGTTCTGATTGCACCATTTCTTGATCATTGCCTACTTACCTTTCCAAATAAAGATAAATTCATAGTAGCATAATCATTTGGCATTTTCTATGAGTTTGCAGCTATATGCACTGCATTGTATACACTTTAAGTATTGTTAAGCGCTGAAATACAACAATATTAACGAAGTCGGCTTCATGCTTATTGAAATAATGAAGGAATGGAGGGATGGGTCGTCCTGGAGCACCAAACTTGTCGAAGTCAATTCTAAGACAGCTTTTTCACGACGATTTTGTATATCTATAGACCGAACATTCCCTAAACTCACCAAAGCTGTATGACGTACACTATTTTCCTATAGACCTTAAAATTTAAAAATAGGATAATTTATAGATAATTACAGCTTTAAAAGTAGGCTTTAGGTACTTTCCTTAAGAAATAGATCAGCTCTAGCAGTAAATTGTTGAGTAATAATTCACTGTTTGGAGGTCAGTTGTAAAGAAGATCAAATCACGAGCGCGTAGCGCGAGTGATTTATCTTCTTACAACTGACCGACAAACAGTGAATTATTACTCAACAATTCACGCACTTGAGCTGATCTATTTCGATTCTAACACACAATAAACGGAATAAATGTTGCTGGAACCGTCGATATCGTTCAGCTTTCCGCCATTGCATTGCAGATATGTCTGTAATGCTGGTATTTACACACATTTATTACGTTTGTTGTGCGCTAAAACTAGGTTTCACCGTCTAAAGGTACAAGTAGGCAAAGATCAGGAAAAGGCGCAATCAGAAAAAGATTCCCACTCCAAAAACCGAGGTGGGAAAAAACCAAACTAACAATCAGGCACTTATACCATGAAACATATCGTAAGCCGAATGGGCAGCTATTTTCCCAATAGGTGGCCACTCAGTTACTTAACGCTGCTTTGTGGGATAGCTGACGTCACAAATGCCGCAAAGTAACGTCACGCTTAGTTGCCCAGTGAAATTGTTGCACAATATAACACGATTTTTTACCATTGTCTATATAGGCGAGGTGTGTAAGAATTGACGTTTTATAATTTATACACATATTTGTCTCGAATTCCATTTAAGTACAGGTCAATATTTTATCTAAACAATCTTTAGAACATGTATTTTTGTGACATGCAACACGAGATTATCAGTGATTATGGACACATGTTTGTTATTCGTAGCTTTTGAAGGTGTTTACTAGCCATTTGCTGTGAATAGAAACGTAAATCAATTTATTAGCAATAATTGTAAAATAACTTTAAATTGTTGCTTTACGTAGTTAAGTGATCAATTTGAAACAAACTGACCTTATACTGCATATCATGATATTTCTTATTACTGAAAAATCGCTATATCCGATGTACGTTAAGGACTTATAGCCGGTCACTGTATATACACAATTGAAGATTTACCTGTATAAAAAGCATTGTTTATTTTGTCAACAATGCTACATTCTTTAGCATGCTTTATCATGGGACTATTGAATATGTTGCAAATACATGGATTTGTGTATACATGATTGTGGAATGAGTGGTCAGCTCAGAGCAAGTCAGTCATTTTTCAGTTACTTCCGGGTTGAAATCGTCGTACCCATTTTTCTTAGCTTTTTGAAAACAATAAGACAGATTTGTCGATGTCGTCATTGACTTCAATCATATAAGAACCTGAAACAAAAGGCATGTCATCTTTCAGCAAACAGTAAGCGCACACGATCCGCCCCAAGTTACCCACTTTCAGAATTTTCCAGAAAAACATGTTTACACTAACTTTTCCCAGAAAAATACATTTCTATGACCCCAAAATAACTTTTAATTTGTCAGATTATGTATCCTAGACATTTAGGCTTTACGTAATTTTTATTCAAATGCATTCCATTTTCCAGGAAATGGGTCCCACGAAAACCAGTTACATTTCCAATTTTACACCAAGCTATTTAAAATTTTAAAATAATAACTATATTGACTCATTCCTAGTATCAGTGACGTCTATGAGCAATAAATACATATCATCATTTGATTAACAGATTCAAGAGAACAGTAGATTTCTGTTTTACATACCCCACCCACTCATGTCAATATTGATAAATCCTTAATTGACGGTGTTTACGGATCATGCTTGCTTACTTGGATTGCAATATACTCTCTTTGCATCAGTGCGTGATTGTCAGTGTGATTTTTTTAAGTTTGGTTCCGATCTAACCAGTTCCAGATCACTGACTTTTATCTTTCCATTACGAAAAACATGCCCATGTTATATACAGATTTTTCATAAGTTGTAAAAATGAAAAAAATTCATTAGTTTTTTTTTTTCTTCTTATTTTTGCTCCAAACATCGGCGACTGTCCGACTGTTCTAACGAGTACTCACAATCTATGTTTGGAGCAAAAATAGAAAATAGGTATACAATCTACCCCTCCATACCTCAGTTTTGCTATAAAAATTGGGGTTCCAAGGCGATACTTCTGTGGCGGTTCTTATTGTTTTATGTCTAGGTGTTTGAATTTTTTGTGCTGTTGGCGCCTTATGTATGTTATCATATTTTTAGTTAAGATAACTGAGTGGCCACCTATTGGGAAAATAGCTGCTCATTCGGCTTACGAAATGTTTTCATGGTATGAGTACCTTATTATTAGTTTGGTTTTTTCCCGCCTCGGTTTTTGGAGTGTAAATCTTTTTATGATTGCGCCTTTTCCTGATCGTTGCCTACTTGTACCTTTTTAAGGGGGTATACATTTCATGGACTTGTTTTCCTGATGCAATTTTGCAACAGGTCATGGAGCGTCATTCTACATCATCCCATAAGAGAGGCCTGTCTGCTGTCTTCTTGCAATAATAATTATATTGTTTTCCACTGATGTTTAGCGATAATGCTAAAATATTCCCTACGGCATACGATCTTTGCTTTGCTCAGTTGCATTGGTCAGTTATGTGCGTGATTCGAGAGAATTTTGAATATTCATAATTATCTATAACTGAGTGGGTGTCTGCGATCAAAATATTACAATTCCGTTACTAGCGTGTCACGTGACCGAAACCTATTTAAAGCCTACAGGAAGTTCAGATCGCGGATAAAAGTTAACAAGACTTGGAAAGGGGAACTAAACTAATATTGAAAGAACCAATAAAAGACTAATTTCGTTATAATCGGCAACTAAAGACAATAGCAGTCGTTCTTTTGGTTTGGCAACTTTTTGACTTTATAAGGTAAGGAACATAAAATATTACTTTTCTATAAATAATATTTATGATAATTGTACGGATTTCAATGATTATGAACATAAAGTCAACTCATCTCAAGTCGGTAATACTTAAAAACTTAATTTGGAATTACATGATATTACGTAAGTAACAGACGCATTGTTAGAAAGTTTATAAACTAAATGTGTAAAATATTGCTGGAGAATTTGTCATGTTAATGAGATTTAACCACACAGTCAACAACTTTCAGTCATGCCGAAACGAAGCGAGTGCATAATCTCTGTACGATAGCTACCCCACATATGAGCCTGTGCGTGACAAAATCAACAATTCGTGACAAAATCAACAATTTGGGGTTCCGACCAGGTCCGACACGAACTGGCCTGTACAGCCTCAGAAGCGGGTTAGAAGCTTGAAATTTCGGATTTAAGAAAAAAGAAATTGTACTATCCGTGTAGCGAAAAGAAAGGCGCTGATCAGCTTCGCAGTACTGCGACCCATATAGTAACATAGTAGAAATACGGGTTTGTTAAAAAAGTATCGATTTTTAATATTATTCCATAAATTCATATATTGTGGGTATCTTTCATAATCAACTCGATAAGGGTCTCATAAAAGATGTTCATGATTAAGTTTATATTATTGTTTGTTCCAAGAGGATTCTTCGTTGTAGTTGTTTTGATGTTGAACTCTGTGCTGTTTGTACCTTATGTACGTTTTTATATATATATATTTACTAATAACTGAGTGGCAGACTATTAGGGAATAGCTGTTCACTCAGCTTTCGATATGTTCCCTAAGCATAAGTATCTTATTGTCAATTTATTTTCCCACCTGTTTTTTTTTTTTTTTTTTTTTTTTTTTTTTTTTTTTTTTGTTTGTTGTTGTTTTTTTTTGGAGTCGGAATTTCTTTCTGATTGCGCCATTCCTGATCATTGCCTACTTTTACCTTTTTTATACAGAGAACAATTGTAATTGGTGCAAACTACAATAAAATTAGCTTTATTATTTAACACTTAGTGCAAACGGAGATGCTTCCGTAATGTGATAACCATCTTTAGATTCTATTTATGTCGTTAATGATTGCTGCTTCTTAAACTAAAAAATGACGTCATAAAATAGAATCAAATAATGGTTAAGAAATGAACCTCCTCATGAGAAAACCAACAATGTGGTTTTTGAACAGGTCCAACACAAACAGGCCTGTACAGTCACAGAAAAGAGCTAGAAGCTTGAAATTTCGGATTTAAGTGGATTCCGAAGAGGAACTGTACTATCCGAGTAGCGAAAACAAAGGCGCTGATCTGCGCCTTTGTTTTCGCCTAGGCAGATTGTTGTTTTTGCCATGGGGCGGCTCAAATATAGAAATCAAAACGTATTTGATAAAATAAAAGCTACGTGGGATTATAAAAAATTATGTGGAATTTTCTTATAACTTACGATTTAATGACTCGATTCCACTAAAGTTTTCAATACACATTGACCCATGTAATATGCAGCAGTGTGCAAAATTTCATCACAATCCCTTCATTCATTACAAACTTCTTGTGAAATGAAAAAACCCACTTACGCCACCATGGAGCACTCCGATGACGTCAGTGACGTCGCCGCAAAAACACTGATTTTGAACCACAAAATGTGCTTTTCAGGGTTACTGATTTTTACAGTTTTACTGCTCAAAGTATGTTAAAAGATTGTTTGACTATTGGAGCATGGTTTATATCACCAATCTGTATAAAGGTTATAATGTATTGCCTTGATTTAAGAATAAATTTGGACTGGGCATAAGGATGCTGACTTTTAACATTATGATTTAGGCATTAGAACATTTTAAATGACGGATATGAATTTCGATATTTATTTGGGTCCTATTTGTTCAAACGTGCACGCAATGTTTCATTTCTAATGCTTTATCGAAGGACCTTGAAGTTATACCGGCAAATAAGAAATTAGGATTAGTTTCAAATGGGAATTGTACAATATTGCCGGTTGATCTGTGTTGCATGAAATTCAGAAATCGCTTAAACATTATGAAAAAATCAAACATGTATGCCTAAGCAAAACAACATAGGTGCACAACCGGTCCACCATAATTTTTGAGCAAGCATAAATTGTTTTGTTATGCATTCATTAAGACACATGGCAGGTTTGGCTTTGATCTGCAAAACCGTTTTGAAGAAAACGCAAAAGAAATGCGATACTGCAGTGCCAAACTTAACGTCATATCTAACGTGCTCCGTGATGGGGAGGGTGGGGTAAGAAAAACCATCACCAACTGCTAACAAAACATTTTAGATTAACCAAACTTTCAGAATCTAGTGGAGCTAAGCAAATTTGTCGTCAGCTGAAATTTGAATATGTTTGCCTAAACCGTTGTCAAGTTATGGGAAAAGTCCACATAATTTTTGATAATCCCTCGTATGATCGTTTTGGTTACTAAAATAAGAGATACTCTCCTTATAATATAGGTAACGTTGGTTTTGGAATCACAAAGATCTGGCTTATACAAATGTAATAATTCTCAGGGATGTTCCAATTGCGATTTCAGACTTTTAAGATCTGGTACACGTATATGCGGATGCACGTTCTCTAATAGTTTTATTTCTATTTTGGCTTAGAACAAATATTGTTTGTGTGTTTTGATACATTCGGCAAGGGTAAAGACAAAACACTTTTGATATATTCAAAACACTTTTGATATATTCAAAACCAATGTTTGCAGTTTGAAGTATGTACAGCGTTTTAAAATACTTTTAATATAATTTTCTGTTTTAACGGAAAGATCCATAACCATTCTAGTCAAATTGATGGCTCTCAGGTGAGCGACCGCTACCCTTTGGGCTACTTGTTATCAATGTAACCACTGATTGCGATAACAGAACTTCAATGGTGTTTACATTTAAGGTCATTTAATGAAAGAAGTGAACGATTGCCAAGAATTATCTACAGTCTGGTGCCATTTCTCAAAGCAAAGACCAGAAATAAACAATGACCATTTCATTTCTTTATGGGTCGTCGATTTCATGTGATAGCCCGTCTTGTCTGCGCTTCATGTAATTACACCGTTAGTAATGTAATAATATTAAGTCCCTTTCATTGAACAAAATCTAAACTGGTGTGGTGAAATTAGATTGTCGCTGTCTGCTTCATACATCATCGAGCTCTTGATCGTTACCTAACAAGATTTCATACTGCACAATTTCTTTCTGCACAGCTGGTACACTTTTAGTAGTATGGTAGACAACCAATGAAAACCTTGGGTATTTCAACCATTTAAACACGTGATATAAAGTAATTGTGACACGCCACAACCAAGCGGGCACATGACGTCAAAATGACGTCATATCAACGTCGATGCGACGTCATGACGTCGATCTGACGTCATTCTGACGTCATTGCCTGCTGGGAACGGTCGCTGCTATTGCAAAATTTAATGATGTTAATATATTCAGTTGGTTTAGAAAACGTTAGCACGGCTAACAAACCTTTAAATGCGTAACCGCCGGTTAAGAAAGAAAATCCGATTCATGCCCTTCCGGTTCCGCATATGAAGACCAAGTAAATGTAAACAAAACATACACTTCTAGGATCGAATGATGATTATATTTTAGTACAGAAATATATCGATTATCTATGAATGCTATTTTGTCACTTATTTACTATTGAAAGTCAGCACCGAAATAGCTCGCAAAATAATTTAATGGTCTTCGAATTATTTATTCCCTTCTTCGAACCTGGTGTTACAACACGGTCAAAGTCGGCGAAATACAACTAACAATTTGACAATTTGCTGGTAAATGTCAAATTTTAGTGATTGTTCCACGACAAATTTACAAATATGTATTTGATAAATTGCAACTGATGTCTGTGCCAGTATTTCGTTGTGTTAGTGCCTGGCATTACCGATTTGAAGGTAAGGAAAAGATGGTTACGCATTTAATCATTAAAATATGAAGGCTATATTTCAAGATACGTTTGAAAACCTATACCGGTTCAAGTTGTGGTATTTAACTTTCTATAAAACGTTTTGAATGACATAAAAGCAGGAAACAGGCAAATTAAAGTATACATAATGCTGTAAAATCGTCTTCATGAACAGGAATATCATGCATGTGAATTATTGTATTACATGTATTGCATAGACAATATTATTTTATATCAAACATTTTCACTGCAAATATCACAAACGCACCAATTTGAGTTAGCACCTATTAAGAGAGGACGAGAGAATGTGACAATTAAAACTTCAGCGTAAAACCATTAACAAAAACAAAAACTTCAATACATGCGTTTTATGTTGATTATATTGCTATCATTCTGTTGATTAAATTCGTAACCGAAATGTTGACACAGCTTTCAAACACATATGCATAGAATGCAGTGGCCAGAGGCAACGAAACTGTCAACAGACCTCACACAATGCTAAAAACATCTGCGCCGTTAATATGGGCGTAATGAGCGGATATCTAAAAATATCCCTACGACTTACCCACATTTTCATCGTGTATAATGCAATCCCAACACGTGTTTTGGGGGAAGGGAATTAAAATCATGATTATAAAGAAAAGTTCCTGGAAATCCTTTGGGGTCCAAATTCATTAATGTCTAACTGATAAAATAGCATTGAGAGAATTATTATATCTGTCTTCGAATCGAAATATTTTACTCGGAAACACGAGCTGCAAAAGTTTGTGTACCTTTTGTTGGTCATCTGATGCGAAACCGGAGGGACGTGAATCGGATTTCTTTTCTTAACCGCCGTTACGCATTTAAAGGTTTGTTAGCCGTGGTTAGGTTGATTGAATAATTGATTAATTCATGGGACTACATAATAAAATTATTTGTCCGTTATCTTTTTATTCTGTACAATAGTTCTCCCAGTAACTGTTGTTATCGCCATCTATATTTCAAGTTACATGTAATTGATGCTAGTCGGATGGCTACCTTGCCGGTAAAGAGCTAATCATCTTGCTATTCGTGCCTGATGCAAAACTTCATTTGGTGTATTGTGTTGCTATTTCTTTCCGCTTTGTGTTGGGATTGGGATTCCTGGACCCCGAATTACAATTCTTCCTTAAAGTAAGGGCTCCCCTTAGTTAAGGTAACAAAATTGGACTTGATATTTTATATATTACCGATTATTTTACGAAAATATACAAATGTGTCAAACAAAAAGGTTATGTACATGATAAACTCAATAGATATGATTTCATTATTTTTAGATGTACATTTTAGGATGCTGAAATTCGTCACCCCAACTTAGGCTTTCCTTAACTTTATGAAAGGATTTTAATTCTGAGCCCTTTATATCCTTACTAAAAAATCAAATAGAGATACCAGGCTAATGTTCGCTGCTCTCAAAAGGTCTGTTTTTGCCATTACAGAAGCTGATGTTGTGTCGTCTAGAGGTCTTCAAAAATCTCCCCGTACATTCATAGTGCAGATTATATTTTCCTTTTGGTCCTTTGAGATCAGCGAGGATATTCTGAGGGACCTTAAATTTATTATCAATTAAGATTCATTTTATAGCCAACGTTTTTACTATATTTGGATACTAGTCTTTGTATCGACTGTCCTTTAGAAATTTGTAAAATAACAGTAATTTTAGCTCCATTTTTTGCCACATTTAAATGGTCACTGACGAGGCTTAATTAGCCAAAACTGCGGTTTGGCCCACCCCCTTTCTCATGCATACATTCGCTGCTCTAAAATAGATCTCGGTTGTATGTTTATGATCGTTTATTAAGAGTATACTTATATTTTAGTTTGCTCACATTACACTTCTTCTATTTCGAGACTGATTATGTAATAAAAACGTGGCCCTACTTCAAAGAAAAAGGTCAAACTGCAACATCCCTGGCTGAGAAATACACATTTGTATTCTGTCCATCTTTACTCCTCTTATTCTCGAATCTTGCAATGTATTGGCACGTATTTACGGGCAGTAATATCCGTTTTCTAATTTGATAACGTTGTTTCTTTGTTCTGTCTTATACCAGTGTTAATTACACCAAATAGTAGCTGAAAGACGTGACCAGAGTGTCTACTTTATGATTATAGGAGATGATGCGTCAAATAAAAGACAAATGATTCGCCGAAAAACGCTTTTTTATGAAAGTGATGTTTTCAGAAGAATACAAAAACGTCCACTTGTTCCTGAAATGTGTTGATGATTCTTTAGGTTTCTATAGGTCATGTTCCATATAGGTCATGTTCCATAACATGCTTTACTTTGTTCATATACCCTGATGACTCAATTTAAATGGCGTTTTACTTCATCTTAAGGCCCTTTGCTGAGTGGTTAAAATAAGTGACTTTACATAATGGCACTTGAATCATTCGATCATCTCGTCGCTTGTTCAGTGTGGGTTCGAGCCCCGAGTGGGATACAGGTGGGACAGGTCAAGTTCTGTTTGAGTTCGATTGTAACTACTGTACGCTTATGTGTAAACTACGAAACATCAAGCATTGATTGTATTCAAATTCTTGTGTTACAGTATTAGCATTGCTAAGCAGATATAATTCGCTTAATTTATTACTTTTAAATACAAATTTAGATATTGAAAATGACGGGTTCTGTCAAACGTTGATACATGTTAAGTTTAGAAAAAACAAATCAAAGATTTGTTCATATTCATATTTTCAACAAAAGAGTAGACCCATATGTCAGCAAGGGTTGAACACACATTGCTTTAATTAAGTAATTATACAGTTAATTCAACTAACTGTGTATGTCACCTATAGCAACATAAATATTCGAGGTTAAAATGTGTGTAATGCATACATGCACTTAACTTCTCGTACTGAACACAAAAGAATATTGTGGATCAATATCTTAAATAACTTATTCCTCTTAAATACGATACCATGTTGATTTGACAGTTCCCCCAAGACAAATCGAACTTTGGCTAATTCGGACCTCAGCTGTGGTCATTTCGAACCTGAACAATGCAGACCTTGACCACATGTTTTGGGCCCGCATAACCCAGGTCCAATTTTAAAGATAGGTTCAAAAATAGCCGATCGGCATCGATTTGCCAACGTAAATATCCGTATTCACCGAAACCCAAAATTAAATAAGGTCTGAATCACCCAAGGCGTGATTCGATTCATAGTCTGAACTGACCACATTTGAAATTTACAATGTATCTTTAAACCTTTTATAAATGACTTCATTATGATACGCATGTACATTGACACCTGATAATTATTTGGAATACCTTGACCACAAAACAAGAAAAGCCCAACACACACCACTTAATAAACCTACATCAGTTATTTAAAGATTTGATCAAATGCAAGGGCACATGCGTAAAAGAAGGCGCAGTGTTTGTAAACCAAAAGTCGTACGTTTGATCCAGTGCTTCTTCAGTCAGTCGGATTAGACTTTAAACCAAGCCTCGTCTCCATAAGAACTTAGCTGAACCCCAAATCAACCAACCAACTTTCAAAGGTACAAGTAGGCAATGATCAGGCAAAGGCGCAGTTAGAAAGACATTCCCACTCCAAAAACTGAGGCGAGGAAAACCAAATTAACAATTAGGTACTTATACTTAGAGAACATATCGTAAGCCGAGTGAGCAGCCTTCCCAATGGGCGGCCACCCGCACTTAACTAAAACTATGAAAACGTACACAAGGTTCAAACAGCACAAAAACTCGACTCAAAAACATAAAACAATTAGAACCACAACAGAAGTATCGCCTTGTAATGATCAGTAATATAAAACTACTGGGGGGCTTAAACCGGTTTCATAGGGCCCTTACCTCACCCTTATCTTCCGCAGTGATTCACAACATTTAGTTACTGTCTGCACAACATCTTTCAGAAACTGCATTTTTAATAATCTCACTTTTCTGAAACACCACAAGAAAAAAGTGCCGCAAAAAACTTTTCAAAATAATTACATGTATGCCCAAAAATTATTTTGGATAGGCCTTTTGCATGTGCAAGGGAGGTAATCAAAACACCTTAAAAATGAAAATCAAGCAAATCTGTGGAATCATTTTAAGAGTTTGGACTCAGCTATCCATACAAAACAATTTTCTTTTGGTTTGGTGCATTTTAAGTGAAGCATAACCAATTTAGATTTTTTCCGGGAAAATAGTTACTTCCCTTGCTGACATTTTTACAATGGAAAAAGCCCTATTCAAAATTATTTTCTGGCATAAAATTTTACATTTGTTAACCGAGTTTAACAATCTTTGTGGCACATGTTTAAGACTTTTGGAATGCAAAATGGTGACGTTGTAATATTTTTCTTGAGGTCTTTCAGAAAAGTGAGATTTTGAAAAATGCAGTTTCTGGAAGATGCTGTGCAGACAGTAGTTGTTCGGTGTTCGTGGTGAATCTTCATGAACAAACAAATAAATCATGATAAGCACTACGATGAATCAAAAACGAGGACTCACAGATTCAGTAAGCTGCCCGACGATGGAGATCCCTGGGTGCCGAATAACTTACTGGAACCCGGAGCAAAAGAAAACACCAGTTGAACCCCGGTGGATCAAGTCTTTTTGATTTGTAAGGTTTCAATATCGCCATAAACTAATGCATTTTATGCAAATTATACAAATATGTAACATAACCATGTTGACTTTTGTTGTAATATGCAGTAGTCCGTTTCACTAAGCTGCCGCAACGCAGGTATTGAAATAATATGATTTTATGTTTGGAACGATTGGACCGACATTATGTATATTTTATCCTAAGACATACCGTAAAGGCAAAGTTAGTACATCTTAAGGCTAAGATATGTGATATAATGTACTTTAGGACAAACCCATGTCATAAATCATTTGACGAAACGACTTATAGATGACAAAGTTTCAGACCGGTCATAACTTACATATACATATCTTGAACATTGTCACCACTTTGTTTTATTGCTAAAATTATACAGTATGTTTAAATTTAAGACGAACGCTCGCTAAGCAGACAGTCTTGACATACTTGCCGGGGAACTTGGGAAACTTATTTTCCTTGAATTGCCTTAAATACCTCCGAATTCCCTTGTAACGCATAGTCTCATAGCCAGTTATTTATGACATGTGGAAAACAAAATTGTTCATTACAAGTATTGGCCATACTCGTGATCCCGCGGGACGAGTCTAAGAAACCGAAACGTTCTGATGTTTAAGAAATGATATATCATTGATGGACTATAATGGTAATCAATAACAATAAACTTACTATCCACAACCAAATTAGATTTGGAAATTTACACCAGTTCATTGACTTGCATATGTCAGCGATAGTTTCTTGTTTTGACGTTTGAATCGTAAATGCAATGACTAGAAACATACCATAAAAAGTCAAAACTCCTAATTCAAACTTTGTGTGCTGTTTGTATCTGCTATGTACCTTTTCATACATTTCACTGAGTGGCAACCCATTGGGAAGTAGCTGCTCACTCGATTTACTATATGTGCTCTTTGTAATAGAACCTAACTGTCAATTTAAGTTTCCCATCTCGGTTTTTGAAGTGGGGCTTTCGTTCTGATTGCGCCCTTACGTTTTATCTTTCAAGTAAAACTGGATCGAATAAAAAATATTCTTTCATTTATTATCATAGTATTTTGGTGGCGCTATCAAACAGGTATGCATAGTAAAATATTGGTTCCATAGAACCTGTTCTAAGCACCGTATGCATGTGGTTGAGAGGAGAGTGTCATTTATTCTAAACTTGACAGATTGAATATACGTATGTGGATATGACAATATAGCCTCTGGTTTAAGTGGTTGTAGTTTCTTTCTTGGCAGGTGGCTATTGTCGCTGGTTTTAAATGGTTACTGATGAGGGTTCATTTCCCGAAATTGCGCCATACAGTGACCGATACTATCTCACTTTGAACGTTTTTGCTTCCCATCAGGAAAATATTTCCGTGCAACGAATACCCCCTTAAAAAGGTACAAGTAGGCAAAGATCAGGAAAAGGCGCAATCAGAAAGAGATTCACCCTAGATTTATATAGTAAAACTGGGGTATGCTGGGGTATACCTATTTTTCTTATTTTTGCTTCAAAACATAGATTGTGGGTACTCGTTAGAACCGCCTCGGCGAGGCGGTTCTAACATGTACCCACAATCTATGTTTTGAGCAAAAATAAGAAAAATATCAAATTTTGTCTGCTGAAAATTTTCAATTTTTACATTTTAAGAATAATCTGCATATTATATGGGCGTGTTTTCATAATGCAAAGAGTCAAACCCCTATATTTTTATTTGAGCTTTACTTCTTCATAGCAACACATGAGCAATGCTTCTCACAGTGATTCTTGATAAGTGAGGTCAGAATCACTTATCCTAGGCGGTTTGTAGCGCGCTATATAGAGCATTTGAGATGAAATTTACTTTAACTTCATATTAGCCTGACGTCCTTTTTTTGGAAACAGGCAAACAGTATAGCCCCATATGGCGTCCAATCTGGGGCTATTGTTTGTCTAGTGAAATTTTATCGTAAAAGTGAATAAAATTTAAAACCACCGCAGAGTTCCCTAAAAATGAAAGTGGACTCGCCCAAATAATAAAAATTGGAAAGCGCATTCGTCACTAATGGGTTAACTCTATCTCTAAAATTTACAATATCACCACCGACTACTTTCTTGACAGCTCGCGGGTCTCTGGGGATTGCAACGTTCCGTTTGTATCAGTTTTTTAATTGAATAGATAAATTGTCATTTGTAGTAAAACTCGCTTTTTAAACGTTGTTGAGAATTTTAAATCCCTCAAGAGAAATTCAGTTTTAAAAACAGATATTCTAGGTGTAGGCTTTTGAGACGCAATATATGGGTCACTAATGACGACGCACATCTAAGTATATAGCATCTGGGTTTATACTCAAACGCAAAGCAACGAAACGAATTAATTTCAACCAGTTTTTTTTTTCTCGTAAATATACACATGGAAATAAGTTAGGGAACACTTTTAGCCCTTCGGAAAAGTTTGAAAAAATCCATTTTCCTTTTTTCTGGCGATACTGAAATTTTTATCACATATATTTCATACCTTGGCCTAGCTACAGACCAATTTATGGAAATTCACAACATTTTGTCTTTGTGCTACGGAAGATACAATATGCCATATGTGAAAAACTCCACTTTCACTGAATACAAGTTTGCCTTTTTGCTTCTGCACTCCGCAAATCTCAATTTTTGAAAGCAAAACAGAAATAAAATGTTGAATCGGATCGTTCTGAATGAATAAATGACTTCGGACCTAAAACTTCATGCTTCATCTCCAAACCAGCTAATCATACAAAATTTACAGTTTGCATTGATTTCTATGGAGAGCAATATTCTGGAATATTTTTCAA
Organism: Rugalucina vietnamica; assembly: GCA_964017185.1. Lineage (NCBI taxonomy): Eukaryota > Metazoa > Mollusca > Bivalvia > Lucinida > Lucinidae > Rugalucina > Rugalucina vietnamica. Next base: position 10,324,438 of record OZ024878.1, read on the forward strand.
ATAAAGCCGTAAACGAATAATTCCACTAGGACACTTTAACCAGAATGTTCATGTTTAGATTCCTAAAGGGTCATATCGAATATCTGGCCCAACATTTACAACCTGCAAAATGTATACCCAAAGAACAAAACGTGGACATGAAACCTACTCCCAGAAAAGTATGGGCCTTCCGCCGACAATCGGTCAGAAAATAAAGAATTTATGATCAAAGTTCCGAAAGCAATGTCTCAGCTTTATGCTTACGAAAAATTACGACAAGGTGAGTTCAAATAATGAAGTTATCGCAAAGACTAGCAGTGCGTTTCTAAAATTTAGAAAACATTTTCTGAATCAAAGATGGCCGCTCTCCGCCGCAGTTTATGTTTGATGCTAGCCATTTTCACATAGAAGCAACTTTGGAGACTAGAGATTCTGACAAATAGTCAAAACATTCTTCATAATTTTTATAAAGAAGGATATATACAGTCCAAAGTTGGTAGTCACATTATTACAGGTGTTCCCTAACTTATTTCCATGTGTATATATGTAATAAGTCTATAAAATTTTCCGAAACAATTCGTTGTTCCACCAGGAAAACATGTCAATAATAATAATACCCCATTGAACCCAAAATTCATGACATCATGGAAACATCTCCGTGTGGCACTTAGCCCCTTCAAACCTATACTTATATATAGTAAGATTGAGGTTTGACGGGGTCAAGGGAAAAAATCAATAGTTTATGTAATTATGTAATTTAAACGTCAGAAATGCTAACGTCTAACAAAAATCAACATAACAAACCATTATTTTATGATAGGCAAGGTAAATATTTGTAAAATTAAAATTCAGTTATGAATAGTTATTTAATATGTAATTAAAACAAATTCCCAAGTAAATATGGAGAAGTTTCTAGGCAAGGTAAATATTTGTAAAATTAAAATTCAGTTATGAATAGTTATTTAATATGTAATTAAAACAAATTCCCAAGTAAATATGGAGAAGTTTCTAGGCAAGGTAAATATTTGTAAAATTAAAATTCAGTTATGAATAGTTATTTAATATGTAATTAAAACAAATTCCCAAGTAAATATGGAGAAGTTTCTAGGCAAGGTAAATATTTGTAAAATTAAAATTCAGTTATGAATAGTTATTTAATATGTAATTAAAACAAATTCCCAAGTAAATATGGAGAAGTTTCCGTAATGATGTAAAACTGGGTTGCGAAAATGCAAGAGCGAATGTTCGTAATGCTATTGCAATACATAATGATCTACCAAAAGTTAGCAATGTTAATGGTTTCATTCTGACGTTATATAGTCTCTATATTGTGTCGTAACAATGGTGATAAATTCGAATTGAAAAATATAACGGAAAACACATTTTACAGTTTAAGAAATTACCACCTGAAGGCCGCTCTTTGTTGACGTCACAAGTTAAAAAGACAGTCATTACAGGCGCATCATAACGAAAACATGCCCATGCAATTAACAAAGATTTATCTTTAGCGAGGTGGTACTGTTGAGCCATTCATGATGTGATATTTTGGTACCCAAGGTTTATCTTATTCGACTACTACTGCTGTTCATTTGAGAATAAACACCAAGTTACATGTACAATTGTACGTCAAAAAAAAATTGTGTAGACAAAAAGAGCGTCGACCGACGCATAAAATGCAGTTTTTCTTATCTGAAGCTTTCAAAAACAATTATCTGTTTGAAATTTTCCCCTTGATAATGTAAGGTATTGAAACTCAGCAACTTAAAAATTGAAAATGCTTTAGAACACTTGTCAACAGAAATGTATAATCTTCTATTTTTGTTTTTACAAAATCGTTCAATTTTGTGGCGTCTACGTCCCATCGAGGGGGCCTGACCGCCAGTGATTTATATTGGGCGAAACTGCTTCGCAGGCAATATTTAATATTTAACATTTGATTGTCTAGCAGTCTTAAATATGAGCCGCGACGCGAGAATTCGGGTCCACGGGTTTTCTAGCAGGTCCGACACAAACTGGTCTGTACCGTAACAAAAGATGCCTAGTAGGTTGAAATTACGGATTTAAGGAGAAGAGGGATTGTACTCTTCGTGCTGCGAAAACAAAGGCGCTAATCAGCTTGCTCTGCGCCTTTGTTTTCGCATAGGTGAAACTCCCATTTTCTCATGACTCGGCTTATATAATGTCTATCAGAAAGACCTTTATTTGGGAAGGAAAATTTGTCTGACCCAACCGCTTGGCCCGGAAACTTTCGTACATTCTAGTAATTATCAAACGTCAGATAGTGGATTGGGATAACAAATAAGATGATTAGTCGAGGGTCAATGAAACTGACGTGGTAAAATTTCATTATTTGATATTGGGCGTTTAAAGGTATTTTTGTTTATGTATTGTTTTTATTTTCTTATCATTCCTGAGTGATAGTATGCTAGAAAATCTGTAGTACTGCCAGTGACTCTGAATGAAAAGATAATAAATGTTGATAGGCATTACTGTACATTGTGATCAGGGACCATAAAACCAATACTGAATTATTGGTACCACAAAATTATCTTTTAGTGGGCTCGTATGTTTCCTCCTATAGTGGCAATCCCCTCAATATGTCCCTCGATTTTTGGCTCATATTGCATCACTGGAGTGCATAGAAATAACAGTTTCGTTGGTTTATTCGGGTTTTAATGTCCCACCAACAGATAAGGTTATATGGAGACGGGACCTCGTTTAATAGTCTCATCGGACCCGACAGACTAGATAAATCCGGTCCCGAACCAGCTACCCCTGGTATACAAGGCGAGTGACATAACCACTGTTCCTAGAGGCTTCTTAAAATAACCTGAAAGCAATATAATATACTCGTATAAAATGAACCTCAACGCGACAAAATGTACTTTCGGACATTCTGACGTTACTAGTAGAAAGCAACAAAAAGCGGAAAAATGATGTCATGTACGTTTTAGAAAAAAAAAAAACACTGTATTTATAATCTTTGAACGTTGGGCCTCCAAATGAATGAATTTTAAAACATATTTACTTTCAATATTTGGAGTTATCTGCCCTTGTTTTATCCCTTAATACACATAATGTTCCTATATATGTCGTTAAACGGTAACCATAGCAACCGCATCATCATAAAAATAGACAAAATAATAACGACAGATTGCCTGTAAGGATGGTATGCTTCTATCTTAAACATAGGTTCTGACCAGTGTTTAAACGTCATTTTTCAAGACAATGGCGTCTGTAGGCTTCATATAGTAAATTGGTCATAACTCACAAAATAACTGAAATAATCTGGTCAAATAAAGACTAAACGACTCTAGAAACATCAAACATTCAAAATAACTTTGTTTTTCTAATACTAAAAAAATTGTCCGAAGGTACATTTTCTCACGTTGTGGCCCAAATGTGAAAAATATTTCTGTGGTGGTTCTTTTTGTTTTATGTCTTGGTGTTTAAATGTTTTTTGTGCTGTTGGCACCTTATGTATGTTTTCATATTTTTAGTTAAGGTAACTGAGTGGCCACCTATTGGGAAAATAGCTGCTCATTCGGCTTACGATACGTTTTCATGGTATATATACCTGATTGTTATCTTGTTTTTTCCCGCCGCGGTTTTTGGAGTGGGAATTTTTTTTCTGATTGTGCCTTTTCCTGATCTTTGCCTACTTGTACCTTTTTAGATATCGAATTGGACAGAAGCCGGAAGTACTAAGATAATTTCTTCGTCATAAATAATAAATAATCGAGCCAGAAGGATTCGAAAACGTTTCGCCAGTATACATGTAGACACTTGACCTGCTAACACAACCACTCATTTCATCATGCACCGGTCTATCCAAACATGATTCGCAATCGAAAGCATATTTCGACTTTTGATGAATAATACCAATTATATGTGAGTAAACATCGAATTTAAGCCTTTAATTCGAAATTATTCAAAAACGTTTCACTGATTAGGCTTGGCAAGAATTACTCAAGACATAAACATTTTGAAATGCAGAAAAGTGTTGTGTTAAGTGTTGAACTTTCCCAAGAGAGTCGATACGTTTGTATTTGCATAATTCAGACTTGTTTTTCCTATAGATTTATAAAACACAGAAACTGGTGGATGACTTGTTTCAAATTTGGAATTTCTTTATGCTCCGAAATGGCAATTAAAACTGTTAGGCAAGAACTGGTAAGGCTGTGATGCAGTCAGAATCAGTTAAAAAAAATGTGTATTTTATCCTGCCAAAGACAAAAGCAGCTTAGCAAAATGTCAAAGAAATGACAAAAGAAAAAAGCAAAACAAAAGCACAGTCTGACAATCTAAGTGCGCTTTCTTTGAACTTCGCTTGAAAGTATTTTCACGTTTATATTATTTCTTCATCTTTGGCATTTGTCTGTTAGTAAAGGAAAAATTAAAAATTAAACTGAGATCCTTTAAGAGCATTGAGCATATTTTCGAGAAAGGTGATGGGCCATACCGCGGTTTCGGCTATTCAAGCCTCGTCAGTGACCCTTTATATTTGGCAACATAGATCCAGAGAGTTACAGTAAACCCTGGTTATCTACCCGAGAAATACTATGGTTAGGGACAATGTCCAAAGACCTTAGCTGCAGATGTGGGCATAAAGCAGTGAATCAATAAATAGTATCATTCGAACTTCAGTTGAACAAAGCCAATATCACAGATACTGAAGCCCCCTTTTTAGATCTACATCTTTCTGTTGCAAATGGATTTGTTTCTTCTAAAATTTATGATAAGCGCGATGACTTTGATTTTGATATAGTAAATTTTCCTTTTTTGGATGGTGACGTTCCTCGTCGTGCTTCTTATGGTGTATACATTTCGCAACTTATTGGTTTCCTAGAGTCTGCAATCATGTTGCAGACTTCAACGCTCGAAATAAATGTTTAACGGCAAAACTTCTCCAACAGGGCTATCGGTATCATAAACTTCGAAAAACATTTTCTAAATTTTATCGTAGACACTATGAATTGATTTCCAAATATAATGTTGGGTTAAAGACGCTTTTAAGTGAGGGCCTTTCGTAACCTGAATTTTATGGTGACTTGGTTTACAATAAGAAACTTAAAGGAATTAATGATTTTTCTTTTCAGTTCAGAAAAATCATAACACGTTACAGACGTGTAGGTTATAACTTAAATGTTATGCGACAGTCTGCATGCTTAGTTTTTAACCCAATCATGGTTGATAACTATGCTGCCTTCTTTAATTGCACGCCGGTGGGTCGGGCGTCAGACTCTATGATGGCCCCGACATAAAGCTATTCATTTTAGTTGGTTGGGGCCGGAGCTTCTTGTCTGTTGCTTGGCCCACCGGGGTCCAACTGGTGTTTTTCTTTTGCTCCGGAGTTAGTAGGTTATTCGGCGCCCAGGGATCTCCATCGTCAGGCAGCTTACTCAGTCTGTGAGTCCTGGTTTTTGATTCATCAGGATGTTTATCATGATTTATTTGTTTGTTCTTGATGATTCATTGACTAGTTAGAGATTCACCACGAGGACCAAATAACTAACTAAATGTTATGAACCACTGCAGAAGCTGAGGGTGAGGTTATGGCCATGTAAAACCGGTTTAAGCCCGCCAGTAACTTTGTGTTACTGATCGTTCCAAGTCGATACTTTCTGTGGTGGTTCTTTTTGTTTTATGTCTTGGTGTATAACATTTTTGTGCTGTTGGCGCCTGATGTATGTTTTCATATTTTTAGTTAAGTTAAGGTAACTGAGTGGCCACCTATTGGGAAAATAGCTGCTCATTCGGCTTACGATATGTTTCATGGTATAAGTACCTGATTGTTAGTTTGGTTTTTTCCCACCTCGGTTTTTGGAGTGGGAATCTTTTTCTGATTGCGCCTTTTCCTGATCTTTGCCTACTTGTACCTTATCATTGTTAAATATAGCTGAGAGGCAACAATTTCGATCACACGGACGGTTGCAGTCAGCATACAATTCTTTGACTCCTTGGTTTAGGCCAATAGATCATCCGCCAATAATCTTCTATTCTACGATGCGTTTGAAAAATACCAGACCGACAAATTAGAAACAATGTTTGCTTCATTTACGATGTTTTGAGGAGAAATATTGATGTATAAGACCTTCAGATATTGTCTATGAGTTTGAAAATAGTAGTTTATTACACAGAAATTATTTGACCTTCTCTGACTACCATTGACGGTTCTTTTTTAATCAATATTTGATTTTTGTCAATAATTCGTTGACAGGTGTCTATGTTTGGACTTAAATTCAATTTCACCGATTTCTGACTCCTCTAATCTTACTTTGGGTATAAGTCACTGTACCTTTTTTGTACCAGATTTTGTTTTTGTGCTTTTGATTGATGCATATTCCATGATTCTATTTTGATATCTAATGCAGACAATGCATTATTTGCCAAATGAATTGGCAGACTGTTGTTATATCCTTGCCCTTGCGTGTGCAGTTCAAGTCAGGAATAAATCTATAGGGTCTGCACATGCATCACTCAACAAAGACAATCCATGCATCACTCAACAAAGACAATCCGTATCGACATTGTGCATGAAATAAAAATAATGACATGCGTCTAAATATTTGCGCAAATGCAATATTTTCTTTAAGAGGAAAAAGGGAAATCCATATCTCATCATAAAAACAAAAGGATAACATGCCCGTGAAAAGTATACCCCCTTGAACCCCACGTTTATATAGTAAAATGGGGTATACAGGGGTATACCTGTTTTTTCTTATTTTTGCTCCAAAACATAGATTGTGGGTACTCGTTAGAGGCGATTCTAACGGTTACCTACAACCTATGTTTTGAGCAAAAATAAGAAAAATAGCAAAAATTTTCTACTGAAATTTTTCATTTTTTACGACTATAAAAATCTCTGTATATTATATGGGCGTTTTTTCGTAACAATATTTATGATAGAACTTGTTAATGATGCCGCATCAGTGACAATATAAGTATAGCTCATAAACCTTGATGCACATGCTCATGCATTTGTAAATCCTTGCATTATATACATGTATTGTTTTCTTCATTTTGATATCATTCTTCTAGTTCTAGACCTTGTCGACATATCTTCAGCCAGTCAGAAATATTTCTATCTCAGAGGCAAGGTAAATAATCCAATCATGAAATTCAATGAATTTTATAATTGTATGAAAAACTAAATAAAAAAATAAACTAACGATATGGTGACTCGTAGCTAGTCTATGGCAATAAAAACTCTGGTATTCTTTGTTCACGCTATTTTGTCAGAAATAAGCTGTAGGTACATGCACTTACAACTTGTTTAAACAGGTTACACAGATCTAATCCTGATCTCAAGTTTTATCAAAATCATGATCAAAATCATTATCAAAATCATAATGTTGAAGCGTTTTTAATGAATTTGAGTATATTTGATGAGATCGTTTTTGCATGACATGATATTCTGGACGATCAAATAAGCAAATAAGATTGGACTCGATCCATTTTTATTCTATTTTCAACGTCTGGTCTGACTTCGTAAACTTCTTATAATTAACTGTCAGTCTCGGATGACGGACTCCAGTCAAATATTGACGTTTTTCATCAGATGATCTAGGATTTCGGTGATACAATCTATATACAGATGCTTTAAGACATTTATAAGTATATACTTAAAAGATGTAAGTTTCGTTTTGAGAAGAAATGTGTGACTGTGCTTAATAACATCTCGTACTTCGCGCATAGTTACATGTCTAAGTAAGGCTACTCAGTTGCCACCATTCGGCACATGTAAATAGTTATTCCTTAGTATGGCATGTGTCAAAGGGCACGGTTGGGGACAAGTTTGACACGTATTTAATTATAAAGCCGAAACTCGTACCTAGGTGTGACGACATTGAGCGGCCCCCGTGGCCGAGCGGTTAAGAGCGCTGTTTCTTTATACTCGATCATCTCACCGCTGTGTCTGGTGTGGGTTCGAGCCCCGCTCTGGTCACATGTGAGACAAGCCAATATCTGGTTGCGGGTGTGTCAGGTGTTTTTTCTCGGGGTTCTCCCGTTTTCGCCCAACCTACTGATTGGCCCGTCTCATATGAGCTGAAATAATCTGAAAGGGGCGTTAAACTGAATTAAAAAAATGAATTTGATTCACAGTTGTGCATTTGAAGTACTGCTCGATTCTCATTTTTTAAATGCATGGAGTCCTAGTTTATAGATTTTTTCTCGCTGTAAGAAAATTATGTAATCCCATACGCAAGATCGACTCAAGAATAAATTAATTGACTTAATTCCGACATTGACAAATTAAAATCGAAGTGGTGCCATAGCTACAAACATGTGTGTACTTAAGAGGCTCATATCTTGAATTATTGTCATAATTATTGTCATAAATATTCAACATGTTATCATATCCATGTGATTTTAGCACCAAAAAGCATAGTGGCTGCAAATTTAACAGAACATTGTTTATATGTAAAACGTACATAAGGATCAGTATTTATTTCGGCGATCACCATGTCATTTTCCTTTCGAAAATTACCTATCTTACAGCCCTTGTACTATTTGTTTTGTGTAGATAGGTTAGCGTAATGAAACGTTTTGTGTTCTACACTAATTGGACGCGATCACGAATACATTAAAAATGCTGCACTCTATGGCGTCGATGAAGTTTACCAACAGTTTATTAAATCGTGACAAATAGTACAGAATAAACTCAAGTGCTGTTGGAGTAATCATTGGTCATTAAATCAATTCGAAACATTCCAGTGCGTCATTTATTCGTTCCATCAAAGATGTAATGGCAATCTTGTCTTTCTTCTAAAACGGCCTCAGTGCAGCATACTGTATACTCAGGGTTTAACCAGGAAATGGTTAAAAGCTTTCCTTTCCTCTTTACATGTGGATTCAGCAACGCCATAATTGGTATTGAATGAGCTGGGAATCAGCAGATACATATAATACAGTCATGGTGATAATGCAAAAAATGATGAATTGCGCATACGCGTCTTTCTTTCACGTTATCTTGTAACAAATGAGCCGCCTCATGGGGAAACCAACAATCTGCATTGGCGAAAATAAAGGCGCAGATCAGCTTCGCAGAAACTGCGAAGCTGATCAGCGCCTTTGTTTTCGCTACTCGGATAGTACGATTCCTCTTCTACTTAATTCCGAAATTTCAAGCTTCTAGCTCTTTTCTGTGCTTGTACAGCCTGGTTTTTGTCGGACCTGTTCGGAAACCACATTGTTGGTTTTCCCACGAGGTGGCTCAAATAGCTTTGAGATCATGTAAAATATTATTTTTCAGGTTTGGGTGGTCTTTTGACAGCGGAGGGTAATGCAAGCCTGGGGTCAGATTGGGCTCTGTCTTGTAGTGATAGCCCAGTGGTTCAGTACCAGAGTCAGCGCCGAAAACCTAGAAGAACTATGTAAAGAAAGTCCAGTAATATGCGAGGCTTTACTGTCCGAAGGTAAGCATGGTTAACGGAAGGCCAGATATAATTGAGCCGCCTCGTTGGAAAACCAACAATGTGGTTTTTGAACAGGTCCGACACAAACCGAACTGCACATGCACAGAAAAGTGCTAGATGCTTGAAATTTTGGATGTAAGAAGAAGAGGAATTGCACTATCCATGTAGCGAAAACAAAGGCGCTGATCAGCTTCGCGGTTACCGCGAAGCTGATCTGCATCTTTGTTTTCGCATATGCAGATTGTTTGTTTTCCCATGAGGCGGCTCATATGTAATGGATAAAGAGCCTGATGATATTTGAAAGACATTTATTGTAAATTCTACATTACAACATAGTTTTTGCAGGCGGTTGCTTTTCAGAATTGCTTCAGCAAGGCATCAGCAGGTTGTAATATTCTTATTATCACACAATACAAAGATAGTTTTTATATAAAGAAATGAGCAACAAACATTGGGTTTTACACTCGTTGTAACAGCATGGGTGAAATAATTGGCAATTCTGCACTTAATACTCGGATTGTTGTTATTGACATCAATGTAGGAACCATAGTACAACAGGAAGGGCTTTCTTAATGGAGAATCGTGTTGTTAAATCTATGGAAGCAAACTTGTATACCACTTACATAGCTAGGGGAATAAGAAGAGGGAAGAAAAGTTGGCAAAACACTAAAATCTAATTAAGAATCGCACCGAGTTCAATAATAATACGAGCAAATAGTTTCCGATATGCCTTGATCGATCAACGAACCCATTCATAGTATGACTCGGTCCCCATGTGTGGCCAGAACTTGCATAATACACAGCCGGAGGTGAAAGTAATAATTTCATAGTCAATAATGCGCGCTAAGTCTCATTTATATTGATGACTTGCTTACATTGGCGCCTCCCACGGGATCGTTTACGCTGCGGTTCTTCGAAAGTACGATGATATGACGAACTAATTTGTTAAACTAAAATCTATAGAAGGCGTCTGGTCCTTACTTAACAGTTATTAAACAAAGTCATGATATAGTTCGATAATATTGGCATTCATATCGAGATTTATTTATTTTCTGTCAAGTAAAATTTAGCCTGTGGCCTTTTGGAATTTCAAAAATGTCATCGATGGCACACAGTTCAAATTATTTAAAGCGCCATTGTATCGCAATGTACATGTATAATTCGACAAATAGGTTACTGTATAGGCGGCAATTTTAATATTCATATCTGGGCGTGGTCGGCTAGTCTATATGTTCAAGTAGGGAGATTATAGAAAAGTCGAACTCAGTCAGCCTACAGCACTGTCACATATACTCAAGGACTTTGAAAACGCCTCACTATAAATTGGCCGCAATTATGATTATTTCTTTTAGAATAAAGGATATTTCGGCAAAAATATTTTCGAACAGAAAAGTACAATCAGTGTGCTTAAAGTTCATACCAAAACCGAAACGTCAGTGATTTACGTCAAACAGTATGATTTCAGACGTTACCAAAAATTCAACAAAAACAAACTATGAAGACGGAAAATATTCATCAGGTCCAATATAATTTCTGGACAGAGATACCAAAAACCAAGCAAATGCTGTTAGTTGTCTTTGAATTGCACTAAATCTGCGGTAATTACGTCACTTTAACGTTTATGAAGAAAATTGTAATTTTACATGTGTAAAATGAAACGAATTGGAAAGTTTTGAATCACAATAAATAGGCACGGACTTGTGTAAAAATCATCATAGATTTTGTTGCTGTAATCGTATGATTGTGCGTTTTGTCCACGTTGCGCTTGACGTCAGAGAAAAACTGCATAGAACGAAATTCCCCATTTCATTTTTTTTTCTTGTGTTTAAGGTTGTACGCTACCACCGTTGATTGTTTGTTTTCATAAAACGCATTTTTTGTAGCCGTCCTAAGGTTTTCTTTGATAAAACAACAAGAACGTTACGTATCAAGAAAACAGTATTAGCAAACACTTTAGCCAGTTTATGAATAAATATTGTTTATCATGCTAAGATGCACACTATTATGTGTATTTTATACTTGAGATTAATTTTGTACAGTTTTAACCAAAATGATAACCGATGTATGGTGAGGCGTTTTCAGAGTTCTTTAGTATATTTACCGTTAGGCATCAGTTACCTGTATTTTGTCAAATCCAGTGAATTAGACAAACTTGTATTTCGTTCTTATTTTCTAACGGAAACAAGTGAGTTGAATCTTTCAACTGTATGCCTTTAGCTTTTACCTACGTCAAACGTAGACCATACCTTCTACTAACATATTCATGAGGTAACGCCCATACAGTAACCTATTTGCCGAATTATACATATTACTCATTTTGTACTTGAGTCATTTCACTAGGTCGCTGCTAAATATGTGAATATCATATTTAAAAATCATTTCAATGACTGAACCCCATTAGCAATTTTCTACACTTTCAGTTTTCAACAATATAAAATAATGTCGTCAATATTATATCAAACCGATTAGTATGTAAGTACAGGAAGACTTGTCGAAGTTGGTCATGCTTTGTTATCTGAAAATAGTTTGATATCTGTTTTATACATATTTTGATGTGCTTTGTATTCGTGATAATTTCTACATGTATCTAATGTTCTAATTTCTACTAATATTTGTAGTTGTGGCACAGCTATTGTTTTTCAAAGTCTGATATCGTAAATTGTGAGCATAATAGGATAAATAATACATATTTAAATCGATACTATTGTATCGAAACAAAGAAAAGTACTCTCATCACTATCTGTTTAGAGTCACTTAAGGTGTGTGAATGTAATTAATGCAATTATTGCTTTTTGATAATACAATACTAAGACTATATGAGCACATAACTCTTCCATGTGTATAATGTGAGTAAATGCGTTTGTGCATATGATTTGCGCTCATGCTGCATCCTGTTCACACACACACACACACACACACACACACACCTTTATATACGCCATACACTCTATACTGCATCGATGTACACTTTACAACAATATCACGCATAGAGAAATTTCCCTCTGTAATCTCGATATGATTTTTTTTCCTTTATTTGTTCTTGTATATGTTGCTCTCCTTTTTTACGTGGGGATGGGGGTCTTGGTGCAGCAGGTTTACATTCTTCTATGGGACAAATGCATCTTTTTAATTGCTGGTTTGTTGGCTGTCTTGCTTTTTCTGCTACTCTACAATGAAATCACATAACGAAAACTTTGGGAAAATGAAGCCAGCCATTATACCAGTATATCGTCGTGTGTGTCAGTACAATATTAGTCTACATTTGCTTATTCTCTTTTCGTTGTATAGTAACGTTGTGGGTACCTTCATAATTTCACATGTGTTGATAGAAAGTTCATTATCGAAATTCAAACCGATCAGTCAATTTAGACATATAAAACCTGGTAAAGTAGTTATATCAAATCTTAGGCTAACTTCTATTTATATTCGAATCCTAGTCACTGCAAATGTAATTACTTGGTGTTCCATACTTTTATTATGTTCAGGTGACATACATCCTAACCCGGGTCCTTCCTCAATATCTTCTGCATCATCAACAAGTTATAGTTCGAACTCATCAAGTATCTCTACCGATATTATTGGTTCTTTGCAAGTTAATCACAACCTGTCATTCGTTCACTATAATGTTAATAGTATTCAACATAAGTTAGATATACTACAAACTGAACTTTTTGAATTCGACATCTTGGCTTTCAGTGAAACGTGGCTTAACCAATCAATTTCGACTGACGACTTACTTTTCCAGTCATTCAACCGACCAGAACGTAAAGATAGAATAAGTGACGGTCACGGTGGTGTTATGATTTACGTCAAGCAAGGCCTCCATTACAAACGCAGAAATGATCTTGAGATTCAAGGAATCGAATGCATATGGATTGAAATTGCAAATAATAATAGACGAATCTTGTTTGCAGTGTTTTATAGGCCATCGGGCTCATATGCCAGCGTCATAAGAGACATCGAAGACTCAATCGCACTTGCAGTCGACACGGGTTTATCAGAAATTATAATAACTGGTGATCTCAACCTTAACTTCTATTCTCCTCCTACAAGGCGGAAAATTGATGCATTATGTACTCAATTTAGGCTCTTTCAAGCTATCACTCAGCCAACACACTTTGACGAAGCCTCGTCTTCCTTGATTGATATAATCCTTGTAACAAACAAAGATCACTTAGTGCTTAGCGGAGTAGCTGACCCCTTTCTACACCAAGAAGTGAAATATCATTGCCCTGTATTTGGCATTCTGAAGTTTTCTAAACCCAAACTCAAAGCTTTTAAAAGACATATCTGGAGTTATGATATCGGAAATTATGAAGTTTTACGTGATAAAGCGCAAAATACAGATTGGGATTCGTTAAGGGATGACAATTTAGACACATACGCCACAAATATAAGTAACTCAGTTTTAGCAATGGCGTCTGAATGCATACCTAATAAACACATTACAGTTAAGCCTTCTGATCCACCATGGATAACTTCATTTTTAAAGCGCCAAATACGCAAACGCAGACGAGCGTACAGAAAAGCAAAAAAGACTAATCAATTGCATCACTGGGCAAAATTTAAACGTCTACGAAATGAAATAATTACTCTGACCAGACAATGTAAGCAGCAGCACAATGATAAAATAACAACAAAACTTAAATCTGAAAACCTTTCCCAAAAAGACTGGTGGGCCACTCTTAAGTCTTTCATATCCCCCCAGACAAACACTACTATTCCACCCCTCGAATCAAATGGGAACACCTATGTTGACGACAACGATAAAGCAAATCTCCTGAATAATCATTTTCAAAACCAGACCATTCTTAATGAGCAAAATGCCGTCCTCCCACCACTCCCACCTCCGGCGTATCAATCGCAGCTAAGTACACTCGTTCTTACTCCATTAGAAGTTGAGTCTGTCCTAAAAGGTCTTAAAGTCGGAAAGGCGTCTGGTCCCAACGGTCTCAGTAACAGAATTCTGAAAGAACTTTCATCGCAACTAGCGCAACCTCTTTGTTCCCTGTTCAACCAATCCCTACGCTCAGGTATTATGCCGGCGACATACAAAGAAGCCAATGTATGCCCTGTTCCGAAAAAAGGAGATCTTTCTTCTGCATCTAACTATAGGCCAATATCTCTACTAAATTCTGAAAGTAAAGTCTTTGAAAAAACTATATTTAAACACCTGTACACACATCTCCAAGGTAATAACATGCTGTCTTCCTTTCAGTCCGGATTTATCCCTGGTGATTCAACTGTGAACCAATTAACCTACTTGTATCACACCTTTTGTGAGGCGTTAGACTCTGGTAAGGAGGTTAGAGCCGTCTTCTGTGACATCAGCAAAGCGTTTGACCGTGTCTGGCATGCAGGACTCTTATACAAACTTGAAGCAGCTGGTGTCACAGGAGAGGTTCTAAACTGGTTTAAGAGTTATCTTTCTGACAGACGTCAACGGGTTGTTCTACCAGGGGTATCTTCTAACTGGAACTATATCAGAGCAGGAGTGCCCCAAGGATCTATCTTGGGGCCTTTACTCTTTCTTCTCTTTATAAACGACATAGTCAACGACATAGGTTCAAATATTCGCTTATTTGCAGACGACACCAGCCTCTTCATTATTGTAAATAATCCCCATGATGCAGCTACTTGCCTAAATTCGGACTTGGATAAAATAACTCGATGGGCTGCCACGTGGCTCGTTACCTTTAATCCATCTAAAACAAATGCATTACTACTTTCACGAAAACTAGATACTTTACACCCACCACTCTTCATGCAACATGTGCAAATCCAGGAAGTAAACTATCACAAACATTTGGGTATATATTTGTCAGATGACTGCAGTTGGCACCAACACATTAACTATATAAAAGACAAGGCGTGGTCACGCATAAATATTATGAGAAAACTAAAATTCAAACTTGACAGAAAGTCACTTGAAACAATTTACTTAACATTTATAAGACCCTTGTTGGAATACGGAAATAACATTTGGGATAACTGTACAGAAGCAGAAAAACAGGAACTAGACAAGATACAGAATGAAGCTGCCAGAATAGCAACTGGAGCTACTAAACTAGTCTCCATCAAAAACTTGAATAAAGAAATTTGCTGGGAATCACTACAGAAACGACGAGACGACCATAAATTAACGTTATTTTTTAAAATGTACAATCACCTAACACCTAGATATTTATCCTCTTTGATACCACCGCAAGTAAATGAAATATCTCGATATAATCTACGAAACTCAGATCATATTCAGACCATACGAGCTAATTCAAAACAATATTATAATTCGTTTTTACCTTCAACACTAAGAAATTGGAATAACTTACCGTCTGAAACAAAACGAGCTAACACACTAAATTCATTCAAGTTTCTACTAAAGAAAGACAAAAAACGAGTGCCAAAATATTTTTATCACGGAAATAGAAAAGCGCAAATACTCCATACACGTTTACGAACAGGTTGCAGTTCTCTGAACTTGGATCTTTTCCTGCGTAATATTACAGACACGCCACTTTGTAACTGTGGTTCTATAGAAAATGCACAGCATTACTTTTTCCACTGCAGGTTCTACCACCAACAGCGTGCAATACTTCTTAATGACATACGATTCTACCGAGTACCCACTTTGGACCTACTGCTATACGGTGACCTGTCATTATCATATGAGATAAATGTTAACATATTTCACCATGTCCACAAATATATTATAGCGACGCAACGATTTTAAAAACTAACCCATATGTAAAGTTTTACTAAATAACCACCATGTGTAGTTTTCCTGTAAGTCTGCACCTTCCCCCTTCCCCCATCCTATCATGAGCAACATAAGAAAAGACATTTTATTATTACCATGCTGTTTCTCCTTTACGTATAATGTCTACATTGTACCACTTCAAGTTACATGAATTTCTCTCGTTCCTAGTTATTTTCTGTTATACGTATCCTCAATGTTTGTCTGATTTCATCACTCCGTTGTATATTTACTTTTTTTCTCTTAAAGCTTGTAGATATATTACCGCCATATATATTACACAGTCAGGTCTATTTGGAAAAGAACTATATAAGCATCTATGCTTTCGTTCTAATCCTTTGCATGTTCACAACATTGTATTTGTAATATTTACGTTGTACTAATTGAATAAAATATGTTTAAACTGAATTATACATATTTAACATCCCTCATACATGTACTTAAGGCAACCCACAAAGACATAGACAAAAACCGTTTCTCAGTGGCAACTTATAACCGTACACGGGGCCACAAGACTGTTAAAGGAAAGATCAAGGCTGAATGAATGGTAGCGCAAACCGTTTTAATAACCGCGATGCAAACATCTGGAATCAGCTCCCCGAGGACGTTGTCATGGTACCCTCCCTGATCACATTCAAGAGTCGATTGAACAAACATTGGAGCAGACACCCCCTTAATTTCACTGCTCCATGTTATGGACCTGGTCAAACTACCGGACTTAAATGAACCACACATCGAAATGCGCCTGGAAAAGTCAGATGACTTACATTGGCGTCTACATCGGTAAGAAACCAGTAAAAATAATGATAATGAAAAAACTCCAAAATGTTCGTTTCTTCTGCACGTTTGAATGTTGACTCGAAGTCACACTGGCCATCCAGTTTGATAAAGGGCCTGTCGAAGTGTAATAATATACCCTATAATAATATACCCAGTACAAACAAAAACAATATACCCAGTACAAACAGAAACAATATACCCGGTACAAACAGAAACAATAATACCCAGTATAAACAGAAACAATATACACAGTACAATTATAAACAATATACACAGTTCAAACAGAAACAATATACCCAGTACAAACAGAAACAATATACCCAATACAAACAGAAACAATATACCCAGTACAAACAGAAGCAATATACCCAGTACAAACAGAAAAACAAAACGTATCATTTCTTTGGTAACTTGTACAATTTTACAGATAACAATTTCATATGTACTAGAAACGAAGTATTGTTAGTTTGGATTGTGCTTTAGCGTCCCAGTCAACGGCAATGGTCATGTCAGGACGTTGTCTCCATTCTATGGGACTTTTCTCCCCAACATTAAGATGTAATATGACATTCAAAATGTGCTAAAACAAAAAAATAACCATCCAACCAGCTAATAAAAGTTTATATGTGTGGAAGGTTTTGCTTGAAACCACTTTTCCTGGGCAGGCTCATACCTTCTGAGTGGTTAATAAGTTATCTGATAGCCAATTAGTAGATTTTAAGCTTTGCCTGGAATCAGAAGCAGCCCATCTATTTCTCCGGGTTCCCAATGGGCGGAGCCCGGAAACGAAGTCTGACATGTCTTTGCGGTCCGAAATTCATAATTTTCTGAACACGGAAACATGTTTTTCTGCGTCAACCAAGAGTACGCATACTCGTAAACAAAGTTCGCGATCGCAAAAATATGTGGTTAAGGAAACTCTTTAAATTTCTCCTTTCAAAACCTTTTATATCCACTCTTTTTTTCCCAAACGACACATTATCATTTCTGGACTACTTCTTGTTAATCAGAATTGAGTTTCTGAGCCGCTAAGACTAAGTGGGGCTGCTATATAGTAACCAACATGATTAAGTGACCAAGATGCTCCATTACGAAAACTTGCACGTGCAATAAACAGATATTTTTTAGCTTTAAAAACTGAAAATTTTTAGCTGAAAAAAAAATGATATTTTTCTTATTTTTGCTCAAAACATAGGTTGTGGGTACGCGTTAGAACCGCCTCGCCGAGGCGGTTCTAACGAGTACCCACAATCTATGTTTTGGAGCAAAAATAAGAAAAATAGGTATACCCCCTTATACCCCAATTTTACGATATAAAAATGGGGTATAAGGGGGTACACATTTCACGGACATGTTTTCCTGATGCAAAACGATGGTCAATCTGGAACACTATAGAAGTAAAATTCGGCCTTGGCTGCAAACGTAAGATGTCACGATTTTATTTCATTATATTCTCAGAAGAATAATGCTGTCAAAAACACAGTTGTATACTGTTTATAAAACGAAACGCGCCTTAGATAGATTTTCCCACCAAATGACAAAACTTTACGAACGTCGATAAATGTTATTCGTGGGAGTTGCAAATTTCAAATCACGTTTAACTGACGCCGTATACTATAGAAACTTTTCATGCAATCAATTTCTAAATTTTTTACCCTAACCTTGATTTAATCGCCATTAGAAAGACATTTCAATGAACCTAGAAAACGACCTGAAATTTTTACTGAGGTTGAGCATCAATGTAAATATTATCGAAAAAAAAGGCATAATAAGACAAAATGGTGATCAAAGTCCAAATTTCTAAAGCGAGTTTGACGATGCTCAAAGGGAAAGGATAATCCATTTTTGTGGTATGCCTCAAATAATTGGTCAGAGTAGGGGTAGTTTATACTGCGGTCTATGGCCCAAAGTGCAGTGTTCAGTTACATATTTTGAGCAGTGTTTTTATACTACAGCTATCTTGCCTCGCGTAACTGCTGTCGTTTCATGAATGTGCATTACGACGGTGACATAAAGTTTCCGAAAACCATTTGAGACTTTGTGGAATTCTGGAAAATGCTAAATGAGCCACGTCGGAGAAAAACTGCTTTCTTGGTAATATTGTGTCAATATCTGTTGTATAACCTATTTCCGTTCTGCGAACTTAGTAAGATTTGACTCTACATACAAATATACAACATTTTCTTTGAAAACCTAGAATACTACTCAACCCTTTGATAGGTGGCT
Organism: Rugalucina vietnamica; assembly: GCA_964017185.1. Lineage (NCBI taxonomy): Eukaryota > Metazoa > Mollusca > Bivalvia > Lucinida > Lucinidae > Rugalucina > Rugalucina vietnamica. Next base: position 10,343,596 of record OZ024878.1, read on the forward strand.
GGATGGTAAAGCAATTTTTGTTCTCAAAATACTGATGCAGCGGTTATTTTTCTATCAAAAGTGACAGGTCTTCATTATAGTTTTATTTTACACACACCGGATGCAGGAAAGATAGAATGTTTTCATTTTACTGCTATAAGGTATCATGTTTTGAAGTAATTACAATGACATTACAAACACCAGATGAACATTAGTCCTGAGAACGCTCACCTGAGTGTTGGTCTTTGAAACATTACCCACTACAAGAATGGTCTTGACCGCAGGCTTGAATACTAGTACTCACAGCACTTCATTTACTCAGTTTTGAACTGTATGTATCTATAAATATTCAGATCACATGCTACAAAACTGTCTGAAAAATCCAAAGTTTAAATTTTTTCCATGGAAAAGCCTATATGGCCAAATTTGACCTTCCTGTAAAATAGGTCAAGGTCAACACAAGGTCATGATTTATACAAACTTTGATGGGACAGAGTTTCGTATGCTACATACCAAGTTTTGTTAAAATCGGGTTAATGATTCCACACAAGAAGAATTTAAAGGATTTGTACCATAAATGGGCATGACGACCATCTTGGTCATGTGACCTGGATCATTTATATAAGAATGCTCCACATAAACATAAGCTTTGATTTGCCAAGCAGTTTGTAAGAAAATTAAGTTTGAATTTATATATGTAAATGATTTATGGGCAATGTAAAGTAAAGGCCTTGACCTAATATACTCACATACTCACATTAACTCAATAAATTGTCTATCAACTTTCTGGTCAAAGGCCACAAAACGTTTCGAAAAATTGAAAATCATATGTGACCAAATCGACCTTACCGTATCATATATCAAGGTCAACCCAAGGTCATGATTAAAACGAACTATGATGGCTGGAGTCCTCAATGCTACATACCATGTTCCGTTGAAATCTGTCATCTGGTTCCAGAGATATTTAGATTTTTAAGGCTTGTGCTATATATAGCCCTGGCGGCAATCGTCGTTATGTGACATGGACCATTTGTACGTATAAACTTTAGTTGCCTCTTCATAAGGATGCTCCGTGTCATGAAGTTTGGCTTTGATTGGTCTAGGGGGTTTCAGAGGTGAAGATGTTAGAAAGTTTGAACGACGACAACAACGACGACTATGGACGCCAGAGCCTTCGGCTCCGGTGAGCTAACAAATTAAAGTTCTGCCTGGTCTATCGTGTAGATAAAATACGAGTATTCAATCCTACAATATTTACAACAGTTTTACTATAATTACTACAGGTTTGTCTCGTAATTTCAAACATCCTGAGACCTTTATTTCCTTACATGTACATTGCACGGTGTTTAAAAAGTGCATTTTGTATCTAAATGGTGGCGTCTTGGTCTGAATAAAATATAATAATTTGGTCCTCGGGAATCGGTAAATATATTTAAAGGGGGAAAGTGGACCACATTGTACAATTTAGAATAATGAACTTTTATCATGGTTAATAATAACTCTTAATATGCATGTATTCATGTAAAGTATAGATCCCTTGTTGAGCAAATAGGATGTATAAGCCTCGGTTTCAGAACTAGCCAAATTTCATTTAGTCTTACGCTTATGTTCAAATGTCAAATACGCGAAATAAAACCAACATCTGACAACATCTAACTGCAGCTTATTGAATCTGTCGAGTCCTCGTTTTTGATTCATCGGGGTGGTTATCATGATTTATTCGTTTGTCCTTGATGATTCATTGACTAGTTAGAGATTGACCACGAGGACCGAACAACTAACTAAATGTTGTGAACCACTGCAGAAGATAGGGGCGAGGTAAGGGCCCTGTAAAACCGGTTTTAGCCCCCCCAGTAAGTCTATATTACTGATCGTTTCAAGGCGATACTTCTGTTGTGGTTCTTATTGCTTTGTGTTTTGGAGTCGATTTTTGTGCTGTTTGAGCCTTATTTACGTTTTCATGTTTTAAGTTAAGTTCGGGTAATTGAGTGGCCGCCTATTGGGGAACAGCTGCTCACTCTGCTTACGATATGTTTTCTTGGTATAAGTACCTAAGTGTCATTTTAGTTTTTTCCCACCCCTCGGTTTGTGGGGTGGGAATTTCTTTCTGATTGCGCCATTTCCTGATCATTGCCTACTTGTACTTGTTTTCTTTAAATAACAATATTTTTTTAAATAAAAGATACATATAAATTCTATCCACGGAATCATTTCTATTTTTCTATTGTGTAGACATACAGCATTGTGTATTGAGTTCGGTCTCTGCTTTGTACAGACCTTCACAATTGAGCATGTTACACGTACATTTACTGATTATCATGTTGACTAATTCGTATGTTGACGGCAAATTATCATGCGTCGCCACAACGTTCGAAGTCAGTTCCTCTGTCTCCCGTTACTCAGACAGTATATTGTATATTTTGACTTCATATTCATCTTACTTCATCGACTACGCAGCCAACAAATTACGTAACATCAAGGGTTAGAGTTGTACAAATTGGCTTGTTCATATTTTCACAGATGATTTGTTTTACGTATCACTACAGATCCATAAGCGGCAAAAGCTTAGGCCAGGCCATAGTGATGCCAAAATGTAAGGTTTACACAAAACTCGTGTATACATGCATCAGCCATTGTTGTCCAACAAACTCTGATCAGTCTTTCCGTCCGTGTTTCTACAGCTAGAGCCTTTTTTTATCACTGAACCGACTCCCTGACATGTTCTAGATTAGGCTGTTCCTAGTCATTAATGATTGCAATGCCGTGTATTTTCTTACGCAGCACCAAAATTCTCTCAGATAGATAGACATCAAGTTATCCAGAAAATTATTTGTGCCCTGTGCGTGAGAAAACAAACAATTTTGGTTCCGACCAGGTCCAACACAAACCTGGCTGTACAGAAGATGATTAGAGGCTTCAAATTTTGGATTTAGAAAGTAGAGGTACCATCCGTATAGCGAAAACAAAGTCGCTGATCAGCTTCGCAGTTACTGCTGATCTGCGCCTTTGTTTTCGCCTATGCAGGTTGTTGGTTTTCCTATGCAGCGGCTCATTTGTTTTGTTGGCGGTGTAATTATTGAAACTGTCTGATTGATAGCTTATTTATTCATATGTCGTACGCTATATATTTAAAAACTGACATTGCAGTGCATGAATGACTTGTCTGATTCTACATTTTAGAAAATTGTGACTCTACCTCGGTCAATCCCAGACCAATTTTGCACAATGTACATAGAGCATAATGATATGCGAACTGCAGCATTTTGGACTGTTAATTTTAGTAGTCTGCTTTTTCTTGGGTAGACACTTGAATGAAAATTCATATTCACCTGAAACAAATACTTTTTGAAAGCTGAAACACACTATTTCTTGAAGGGTTTGAAAATAAACGCCATATATTTGTAAAACAATGGTAAAAAACATTTACATGATGATTGGACTAGACATCATAATTAACATAAATTTGACGAAAAATAACGCATCATGCAAAAATTGTCGAATTATTCAAAATGTTACTATGTAAAGTATGAGATATATACCAAACAAAACTTGAAATTGCAGTACATTTAATATGTATCTGGCTATCGTCACCGGTATATACCCGAAATTGCGCAATATGGTCCATACTACCTCCCTTTGAACGTTTTCACTGCTTCCAAAGGATTAAACTTTTATACTTCACCTGAACCGAAGGCTCAAAAGGTGAGCTCATAGGATGGCCATGCTCCGTCGTCCGTCGTCGTTGTCGTCGTCGTCGTTCACACTTTTCAAAGATCTTCTCCTCTGAAACCCCTGATCCAATCAATGCCAAACTTCATGTGGAGCATCTTTAGGAAGGGGGAACTAAAGTTTATATAAATGATTCAGGTCACATGACCAAGATGACCGCCATGCCCATATATGGCAAAAACCTTAAAAACTTCTTCTCTGGAACCGGTGGACCGATTTCAATGAAACTTAGTATGTAGCATTGGGGACTCTGGCCCATCATAGTTTATATATATCATGACCTTGGGTTGACTTTGACCTATTTTACGGCAAGGTCAACTTTGGTCACATAGGCTTTTCAATGGAAAAAAGTGAAAACATTGGATTTTTTCAGAAAGTTTTGTGGCATGTGACCTGAATGTTGGTAGATACATATAACTTATTGATTTAATGAAGTCATAGGAGTATTCAAAGTCAAGGTCATCTCTTGACCTTGGCCAAAGGTCATTTACATATTAAATTTAAAACTTAATTTTCTCAGGAACCACTTCCCCAATCAAAGCCAAATTTTATACGTGGTATATTTAGGAAGAAGTTAATTAATGTTTGTATAAATGGTCCAGGTCACATGGCCAAGATGGCCGCCATGCCCATATATGGTAATAAACTTAAAAAAATCTTCTTCTCTGGAACTGCAGGTCCGATTTAAAAAAAACTTGTTACACATGTATGTAGAATCGGGGACCCTGGCCCATCATAGTTTGTATAAATCATGACCTTGGGTTGATCTTGACCTATTTTATGGCAAGGGCAACATTGGTCACATAGGCTTCTCATGGAAAAAAATGAAAAACATTTTATTTTTCAGAATGTTTTGTGGCCTGTGACCTGAAAGTTGGTACATACGAGGGTCATTCAATAAGTAATGAAAAATATTGATCATAATTTTTGGTTTGAACACCTTATCAAAATTTGATTTAGCTTTCTTGAAACATATATTCAATTCGCCCTCTGCGAGACAATTCAACACCTAGTCACATGCTCGACTTCCTGTTGCCTAGCAACAATAGAACACTGGGAAAAGGCACTTGGCCGCGACTCTTAAAACCGTTGCCATGGTGACAGGAAAACCAAAATAAACGTATTCACTTTAATTTCTTACACCGAACTTAAAATAATCGCATTTAGTGTTCAAATTAATGTAATCTGATTGATATATTTTAAATAACACCCAATCAAAGTTGAAAAAATGACAAACATTTCTTGATCGAGGGGTGAAAAATGGGGGTAGAGATACAATTTCTGCCATAGTTTGACATCTAGTTTATTTAATCGAATATTTATACGCCTAGTTGTTTCTACCACTGACACTCTTTACACTACTTATTATAAAATGTAATTCTCAGATAACATATTTCGTTGCCTAGCAACCAAAACGTATGGAAAATGCACAAAACCGAAATTGCATAGATTCTGGCGTTGCTAAGCAACAGTTGACGCACGTGTGGCTGTATGAATATCGCCGTTGCCTAGAAAGTTCTGGCTAAGGTGACATTACACAAACAAGTTAATAGATAGCTATTTAAAATACCACCAAAGAAATACCAAAGCTTTATGTTTATTTATTTGATTTTTGAAAAGTATATTTCGCGGCCACGACACCTTCGCTGCCATTCTATGGTTGCTAAGCAACATAAAGTGTGTGGTCCGATTTAGTTGATGTTTATTTTCCTGAATGCAGATTGAATCAAAGATTCAGAAATTAAAAACATTACATCTGTCAGATAAAAATACACAAAAATACGCTACATATTGCATTACTTTTTGAATGACCTACGTACATACAACTTATTGAGTTATTGAAAACCTGGTCAACGTCATCTCTTGACATTGGCAAAATGTCATTTACATTTTAACTTTAAAACTTATTTTTCTCAGGAACCACTCCACCAATCAAAGCCAAATTTTATATGTGGTATCCTTAGGAAGGGGGAACCAAAGTTTGTATAAATGGTCTAGGTCACATGACCAAGATGGCTGCCATGCCCATATATGTGGTAATATCCTTTAAAAATCAACTTCTCTGGAATCGGTGGACCAATTTCAATGAAACTTTGTATGTAGCATTGGGTATCTGGCCCTTTGTAGTTTATATAAATCATGACCTTGGGTTGACCTCGACCTATTAAACTGATTATTTAAACAGAAAGGTCAAAATTGCCAGATAGATCTGAAAGTTAGTAGATACAGACAGTTTATAGTGTTAATAATTATGTGTGTATTTGAGGTCAAGTTTACATTTTACATTGGCCAACATGGCCTTAGCCAAAGGTCATTCATCAAAGACAAAATCTCAGGTGAGCGATATCAGGACCATTGATCCTCTGGTGTGCTATCACTGCAGCTGGCGTTGTGCTGTGTGGCGGCCCTAAAAAGTCTCCCTGTACATCATCCATAGTGCAGATAATATTATTTCTTTCGGTCCATTGAGATCAGTGAGAATATTCAGAGTATCAAAAATTGTACATTTAGAGCCATCTTCTAAACAATAGCTCAATTATTTGACCCCGTTTAAGCATTTGATTTAGACATCCTTTGCGAAAGGTTTTTAAATTGCAGTGCATTTATATGTATCTGGCTATCATCGCCAGTTTATAAAGGGTCCTTAATGAAGGTGCAGTACCCGAAATTGCGCAATATGGTCCATACTACCTACCTTTGAACTTTTTCACTGCTTCCAAAGGAACAAACTTTTATATTTTATTTGAGCTATCAAAAAGCATTGTGAGTTTAGTTCTAGAATGGTATATGTTTGCGGAACAAAATTATATAAGCTTAAAATGGTATCAGATATTCTGGATCATCCTGTATGTAAGCTGTCTTAAATGCTTGATAATCATATGGTTAAAAGAAACGACCCGTTGTGTCCAAATATCCCCTCTATAATACTTACAATTTTTTTTATTTACAATTCTCCAGATGCCTTTGGCCATTGCTTATAGTTTAACTATTTTTATTGCTTCACTGAGACGTGAGGTCCCAAAGCAGCCGTCACATTTGGATATTCTCCCTAGTAATACGATCTACGAAACGCACATTTCACCCGAAGTGCACACTTAACAGCTATTTGTCAGGAACTGCAGCTATCTTAAAGCGTCGCGCCTAACACTACTAGTGTAACTCGAGAGACATATTTCTATTGCTTTATCGCATGGGACACCGCCATTTTACTACAGTGTTTGTCTCCGTGGTAAATATTAATTTTTAGGTTTTGACGGCAATCCGACATGACGTGTAATTGTCACGCATTCAACTTTGATATCTCGCATATAAATTTGGTTCTGTCATTGTCAAGGAAGCGATCGTGTGACAAGAAAATGCGCATGCTGGCCGCATGTTTTTGAATACCAACCGCCGCCACTAAGTTATGGGGTTTTGTGCGACAACATTCACCAATTTCAAAAATATTTGTAAGCTACTACACGTCTGCAAATATTACATATCAGAAAACTTCTTGCCAACTGCAAATTGAACTGTTCTGTATTGGCTTTAAGCACCGTTCTCATGAACTGTTTCAGTGGAAATCAAATTCCAGCACTTAGCGATAGACCGACAGTATGGACTTTGCGATTGGGGGAAAACCAAAACCATCCGTACTTGCTACATGTATTAAAGAGTCATTTTACTAACCATTGAGAAGCATTAATTAGCCTTTTCACTACACAGTGAACGCAGACTGATTCCATTTGGAAAGAGCAACGCACATGCTGTTTTTGTTGCCACTAGACGCAATGACACATTGTTTGTTCCACTTCGTTGCGGCTAAATTGATTCGCTATCTAACTCGACAGGAAATTCAGTCTATTGTCTTGAATAAGTAATATGCATTTATGAATATAGCCTTGTGCTTTGATACTGCACATACAACAATAAAATGTGTTAATTCATACACTGTAGATTTATATTTATTGGAGGTCGAAAATACGACCCATATATGCACCCAAAGGTGCAACAAAACAACGAATGTCATGCTTAATGCCTCGGTCATGCTACCAAATTAATAGTTTGAACATTTTGGACGGGGCTAAAGTAATTTATTCATCAATATAACATATGAATGCGGTTATGTACGGTTATTAAAGGATGCAAATTGATAACTCATACATGTAATAGATAATTTTACATGTATTTGCATGATAAGGACAGTAACGGTATATACGCATAAAATACAGATGTTACCGGTTACTTGCGTATAGCGATGTTCACTATGACGTAGGCAATCACTGCTTAAGTAACTAGTTAGCCACCTATTGGGAAAATAGCTGCTCATTCGGCTTACGATATGTTTTCATGGTATAAGTACCTGATTGTTAATTTAGTTTTTTCCCACCTTGGTTTTTGGAGTGGGAATCTTTTTCTGATTGCGCCTTTTCCTGATCTTTGCCTACTTGTACCTTTTTGGTCAAAGTAGAAACGCACTTAGTCTAGTACATACGGATGCCTGCCGGTAGGTATTTCCTATTTATCCGTAACGATTCGTATCTCATTCGTAATCATCCGTAGCCATGTGTATCGTATACGCTGCTTGTCGTATCCACATGGTCCGTTAGATGCACATGCAATTTTTGAAAAGATCTAAAATTCAGACACTGGTTACTGCGATATGTAAAAACACGTTACTGACCACCATATATACACGATAAGGACAGGTACGCAGAGAAAAGGACGATTGCGGATTAAATACGATTCATTACGGATATTACGGATAGATACGAAAGACATATCCGTAGGCACCCGTCTGTGGTAGTGTGACTGTACTTTGTCCACAAGCACTGGTCGCTGACGCCTCAGCGAACGCATCTCTACGCCAGTAACCGGCAACATCCGTATCATATCCGTATATAGCCGTAACTGTCCCGATTATGCAAAAGTCATGTAAAATAAATTATCCGTGTCTATCCTTTAGTACCGCATTCATAGGTACAATAGTGATGCGTAAATTATTAAGCCCCGCCCAAAAATATCACTCGCAACTAAATGCCATATAGATGCTAGTGTGACTGAGGCCTAATGTCAAAGATAGACAAAAGAGGTTAAACAAACGCTGATATATATACTGGTACATGTACATTCACTCAGTACATAAAGAAACGCAAAACATAGATTTTCTGTTATATCTTGAATAATTTTATAGATAACCATCTCTAATTTTCAGGAAACGAAGACTGACATATCTTCAATCCGCAGACCGAATTCCATAATTTTACAAACACGGAAACAATATGTTTTTCTGTGTCAATCAAGGGTACCCGTAAACAAAAAGTCGCAAGAATTTGTCGTGATGAATACCCTTTAAAAACCTCGTTTGATCACTTTGTTTTTCTCAAATCGATATTTCATCATTTTCAATTGCTTCTCGTAAATCAGAATTGAGTTTGCGAGTCACTCTGACTACCTTGGGCTGCTATAGTCAACAACATGAATAAGTGGCTAAATGCTCAAAACGATGGTCAATCTAGCACACTTTGTGTCGTAAGTAAAAGATCGCGCATGGCTGTAAAAGATACAAGTGCATACTGCTGTCAGAAGAATAATGCTGTCTAAAACAAAGATGCATACTATCCATAAAATCTAACGCACCTTACATTTTGACCAAAATTTGCAAAACTTTAAGAACAATAAAACTTGAATTCCGGGGTGTAGCAAATTGCAAATTACACTAAATCGACGTCAGTTTCATGCTGTCAAATTCTAAATCCTTGAATTAACCTTTATTTTATAAGCAATAGAAACGATTTTCGATGAACCGGAAGATCTGTAAAACAATCCAAAATTTTAACTGAGTGTAACCTTTAAGAGAGTCACAAAGACCAAAATGCCGAATTTCCAAAGAGCTTGTCATTTTACATGAAACTCATTTCTTTTTAAATCCCAGCAAAATTTTTCTCGTAATGAAATTCAATAAATTTTGTGTTTTTATGATTTGCTGGACCACATTGATCAAACTTAAGGCAAAAATCTTATGTATTCTCTCAGTTGGGATTTTTTTGAGAAAAAATGTTGATTTCACAAGTTTTCGCCTAAAAATTATCCCCACTTTCACATCGCAACGAAATTCAGTTAAGAAACTATCATATGAATGGCAAATTCTAAGAATCACTTAGATTGTGAAAATACATGTACAATAAACTTACGCGAAAAAATAAGAATGAAAAATGTGCGTTTCTTTTTGTACTGAGTATATATATACAATTCTGTCCGATGCGTTGTGCTTATGTTGCATGAACTATAATTTCATTTCCACATCAGGAAAACACGTCCGTATAATATATACCCCTTTGAACCCCACTTTTATGTAGCAAAACTGGGGTATGCAGGGGTATACCTAATTTTCTTATTTTTATCCAAAACATACATTGTGGGTACTTGGCGGGGCGGTTATAACGTGTACCAACAATGTATGTTTTGAGCGAAAATGTTAAAAATATCAATTTGGTTCCGGTGAAATTTTCATTTTAAAGTTTTTTTTTTTTTTTTTTTTTTTTTTTTTTTTTTTTTTTTTTTTTTTTTTTTTTTTTTTTTTTAAACTGAAATAATGTCTGTATATTGCATGGACATGTTTTCGTAATGATATGTAACATTTTTTGCCCTTATAACATCATTCAGTTGGTGGAAATGATTATCTTGAACTGTAATCGGCTCGCTTCAGTGGGCTTGCACGCTTCCTGTGCTCTGTCTAGATACTGCACATTAGGAAATTTTCAAGTGAGGATTTCGTTTGCAAAATTTCTTTTACTGAAATATTAGCGAGTTCTAAACGACAAACCATTACACGGTTAAGTCTCTATCGGCGAGAATATTTAATTCGCGACCCAAATGAATCGCGACTTTGACCGTAAAAGTTATCGCTGGCATTTTCGAAATTAAAGTATAAATAAGGGCCCTCTTCATTGTTTATCATGCTGTGCAAGTACGTTGGTGATGGGAAATAGTCGTAATGCAAACTTAAAGCAATTTCATATATTCTACGAATTATTCTTGTATACATGTACTCTCGACGTTTGTGCAAATTGAAATCCCTACCCATAAAGATCTGTGCAAAGGATATTTTCAGAAACGGTCATTCCAAAAAAACTTCCAGACATCAGTCAAAAATTAAAAATAAAAACCACTCAGACAGAGCAATTACAAAAGAACCGTAAAAAGCCAGTTTCCTATCGTTTAAATCATATTTTATTGTCCACCAATTCAATTTACAATTAACGTTAGCGTGTTGCATGCCTTTTAGAATGACGTTGAGAGAATTCCTAAGTGTTATCGACGACATTTGGAGGCAGCCTCGTTTGGGATTCAATAAGAAATCAACGATAACACGGGATTTAGAAGTCCCCGTCGCGTGCATAAAGTAATACAGTTTAACACACTACCGATTTCCTATGGCAAAGGATTATTTGCCTAATTGGTTATTTACCAAACTGCCAATGTTACCAACGTCTCAGTAATAACGCTATAAGAGCCAGGCCATATCTCAGCCTGTTTTTGGAAATGTACGCATATTGAAGATACAGATAAGTCAAATCGTTGTCCGCAATCTTTTTGCTAATGCTGAAAAAGCACATCTATTGTGCATGTAGTTTCCATATATTACTGGGAAAAAATCTTTAGCTAGAGAATTGGAGTACAGAAGTACCTGGAAAATTCCCAAAGACACTATCTGAGCCACAGCATGAGAAAACTAACAATCTGCATAGGCGAAAACAAAGGCCCAGATCAGCTTCGCAGTAACTGCGAAGCTGATCAGCGCCTTTGTTTTCGCTACACGGATAGTACAACTCCTCTACTTTCTAAATCCAAAATTTCCAGCCTCTAACCATCTTCTGTGACTGTACAGGTCGGTTTGTGTCGGACCTGGTCAGAACCCAAATTGTTTGTTTTCTCACGCGCAGGCTCATTTTTCGTGTCGGGGCTCAATTATTATCTCGACGCTTCCTCGTGGGACGGTCTATTACCATAGAAGAACCGCGGATCAAAATTGACTGTGACGGGAAAGACCTTTGGGACCGTGTTGCCATTGAACACGAACCTAATATTGAAATTATATTAGATGAAGCATGCAAAGATCCATGGCAAATAGGTGTCATCATTTCCCCATCTCTGGTGACAATGCCAGAAAACGAAATTTGCATATTATGATTACTTCTACTTATCTTACGTGATATGCAACTGTCATTTTCGCATGCTATTGTATGCGGTTCGTTATGCATTTTCCTCCAAAGATCAGTTAGATCATAATTGTTTACTTTTACCTATCACCTGCATGTACTTTTTCGTTCCAAAAATAGTTCGATTCATGAATTTATTACAAACTTTAGACTCCTCCTATCATTTAGTTGCCGGCCTACAGCACTTAAACGCTATAGAAACGCCTCAAATTATTAAAACACACACACACACACACACACACACACACACACACACATCATCATCATCATCATCATCATCATCATCATCATCATTATCATCATCATCATCATCTTTCCATGATATCTCTTTTCCTTTGGGGTAGCACAGCTCTAAAAGAACTCTTCCTATTTCTATTTGCAGGTGGTGACACTTCCAGAGAGAAGAGATTTCTTCGGTTCGGTCGGGCCCTAAGCGGTGATGGCTTTTTACGGTTCGGCAGAGATCCTTACGGTGAACAATCGTTTCTCCGGATCGGACGGAGTGAAGCTTACCCTGTCGGTGACAAAAGATTTCTTAGATTCGGTCGTGGTGGAACATCGTCAGAAATGGACAACCTTTTGGCAGCATTAACATCGCGGGTTCAAAATTTTGAGGCAAAAAGTGGGATAAAATTAAGAAAACGGCGATCCGCAGATGGACAAGTCGAAAAGACAGAAATTAACGCAGAAACTGATAAAATCTCTGAATCAGAAAGTAACGCAGCTGAAAGTTTAGAGAAACGCGATGCATCAACCGATAAATTAGAAACGGCGGATAAACGATTTATGAGATTTGGACGTGACCCTGAGCAATTCGAAGAGGCAGAAAAACGTTTCATGCGGTTCGGACGGGGTGGGGACGAACAGGAAGCTGATAAGCGTTTCATGCGGTTCGGTAAACGATTCATGCGGTTTGGACGAGGTGACGAAAATCCGGAAGAAGAAAAACGGTTCATGCGGTTCGGCAAACGTTTCATGCGGTTCGGACGGGGAGATGAAGATGAAATGGAGAAACGCTTTATGCGATTCGGTCGTGGCGGTGATGACCTATTGGAAGAAGACAAACGATTCATGCGGTTCGGTAGAGGTGACGAAGAAGCTGGCGAGGATGAGAAGGAGAAGCGGTTCATGCGGTTTGGTCGGGGCGACGCCGAGGACGATATGGATGCTGAGAAAAGATTCATGCGGTTCGGTCGAGGCGGAGAGGACGAAGACGAAATGGATAAACGATTTATGCGATTTGGTCGGCCGTCAAATGAAGATGTTAAGCGTTTTATGAGATTCGGTAGAATGGGGGATAAAAGGTTCATGCGCTTCGGCCGGGACAGTTTAGATGACAAAAATGCTGATAAACGTTTTATGAGATTTGGTCGAAATCTAGAAGCTGACAAACGATTTATGAGATTCGGAAAATAACATTAAAATCGCTGCTTTAGAAATTTTGTTCAGGGTTTATAGAATTTGTAGTTGGATTTAAGTTTGTTAGTTTAAATTCTATCGGCCGACGGCTTTGTAAAATAGATTCTGTAAATATGCCAAAGTTGTTATATAACAATGCGTGATATTTTCATAAAATATAACTTTTATTGAACCATTTCATAAATATTGTGATAGAAAAATATTTCCAATTTCAGTATTAAAACACTATAACCTCATTTCTTTACTGATAAATTGTTTTGTGCGGCATTACAATCAGTTGAAAAGCAGCATTATTTTCTTAGTCTCTTAATTAATTTTGATGATTTTCAGGCGCGCACATTTTGTCTCTTGTTGAAGCACTGTGACTCGAACGCATAACTGAAAAAGGCTGTGCTTGCGAAAAACTCACAGCTACATGTAAGATGGTAACGTAAAACTCAAATTTATTCAGGCTTTTGTCTGCATCAGATAACTATTTTCGCGTCGCGTCACTTTCACTACTGTATTCATTTGCCATTAAAAAGGCATCATTTTCCCATTAAAATGACATGAAAATAACTAAACCCATTAATTCTTGCCATTAATTCTTGTTGAAATATTTTTAATGGGATTTTGCTATACCATTAAAATAGCATTATATTCATGTACATATGCCTTTAAACTAACAAACAAAAATGTTCCCGGCAATGTTGAAACTTTCATGGCCATTAAAAGTCAGTTAATTCTTGTTAAGAATTGTTTTAATGGCACATTAAAGGGGGGTTACTTTAATGGTGAGTATCATTAAAGTAATGGGCAATGCTGTCCAAGTTGATGTTCAAATTTTCATGGCCATAAAAATGCTAGTTTATTCCTTTAGGGAGTTGTTTTCATGGCAAATTAAAGGGGCTTAATCCAATGGAAAAAAATTAACGACATTTAAAATAATGGCCAATTTTCTGTGAAGACTTTCAGGGCCATAAAAAACTTGTTAAATCTTGTAGAAAGCTATTTTCATGGCAAATTAAGGGGAATTAATTTAATGGTGTAAAATTTAATGACATATAAAATAACGGCCCAGTTGATGTTCAAACTTTCATGGCCATAAAAAACTAGTTAACTCCCGTAGAAAGTTGTTTTCATGGCAAATTAAATAAGATTAATTTAATGGTAAAAATAATGATATTCAAAGTAATGACCACAAATTGGAAAACTATTTTAAAGTCCTTCAGTTAAACAGTGGAATAAACTCTGCTGTCATTAAAATAACAAACAAAACTAGTCTAGTTCATGTTAAAACTATCATGGCTATTAAAAATCTGTTAAATCTAGAAAGGAATTAGTCACATAAAGGGGTTTTGTTCGAAGGTTATTGAACTCTTGCATTTTCGAGACGAGCTTTAATTTTTTGCGTGTAAGGTTAGTGTTTGGTGCAACCAGTCCTTGAGCTTGGAAGTTTAGTTTGGGTCCTTCACAATTTTAAGCAGGTGCTTAAATGTAATTGTTCAACTAAAGGTAATAAAATGATAGTAAAACAGTAAAATAAAATTTCAAAAAGTGTCCTAGATTTTGACCTTTAGCCCTACCCAGAGGCATGGACCCTGCATTCAGATGTCATGGAATGAAGGTTATAACTCTATTAGGTACCAATGGTCCAAGTATAGCCAGCTTCTTATTAGTATTCGCAGGATATGAACCCCGGGGGAGTACTCACATACTGGGACAGTGCAGGTATGTTGTTCCCCACTAAAGCCCCCCCCCCCCCTCCCCCCGTCCTCTTTTTTTTGACATTTTGTGCTCTTAAAGACCCTCTTTTTCATGAAAACTACGTTTTAAAGGTTTCCACTTTTACAGAAATCCAGGTACTTCGTCGATTTCCCACTCTTAAAGACCCCTCTTTTTCAAACAAATACGTTCTTAAAGCTCCCTCTTTTACAGAAATCCAGGTACTTTGTCAGCTTTTTTGCCAAAAAATGTAAATTTCAGGATTAAATCTTTGTTAGTCTGATGAGCTCTGAAAGCTCCCCTATTTTCAGTACGGGGGCATATATACCAGTTTCATATGTATGTACCCCACTCCCGGGATATGGACATAAAAAATATGAATTCGGTATATTGCATATTTGAAATATTGGCCTAAATTTTGACCTCCAGCCCATCTTCAGCATAGACCTTGAGGCCCCATATCATGGAATAAAGCTGGCATATAGGAAACATATGGCCCAATTATCAATTATGATACTTTCTGATAAGTGGTTGTCAAGATATTGACAGTGAGAGAATAGCCTGTATACAATAAATTGTACATTTTAAAGGTTGCTTACATGTTCCAGTATAGTCCCATCCCCATGCACAGACCCTGGTATTCTCCGATCCCCAGGCACGGAGCTTGGTATCCGACCTTATTGAATGGAAATACAGTTAGGAGTAACATTCTGAAGTAGCCTATTCTAAGTAGACCCAGTTGACATGGACCTAATTGTTTTGACCAAAGTGTCTATAATCAACAATGTACTAAGAAATATGCAAACTAAACTTACACATATTGTAGGTAACTGAATGGTATCGCATATCTCCCTGGGTTTACCCTTGTAATTTTAAGTAAAGTAGCTCTGCAATATCTGCTGGTGGCGGGACTACCTTGATAACATGCTTCTTATTTATATGTGATTCATATGCTACTATGTGGTGGCCCATAATTGGAAATAAGTTTATTCTATTCTATTCTATTTCTTTACACAAGTACGAATTTTCTCCCTTTCTGATGCAATTTCAAAATGCAGGCGGTCAGTTTCAAAAAGATGAAAATAGATCAGAAAACTTTGGTTATGCTCTTTGAAATGGAACATTCAGTGGTTGATATGATCATAAAAGACTTCAGGTATTGTTTTATTGTGGTGCACTCATCTATATTTGTAAAACTTTGAAATGTCAACAAAGCTTTTGAAAAGTACTGGCTTTTTAGAAAACCAAATTTTCAGACTTGAAATTTATTATTAATTTAGCTGATTTGTGTCTTTGCCACTCAATGATGCTACTGAAGAAGTGTGTTTATTATAAAAAGGTATGTAAGGTAGATAATTAAATAGTCCAGTAAGCTGGTTCGTTGGTTGGTTGCTTGGTTGTAGTCAAGACCTAATTGTCCCTAGTGGTCTGTCGGTGTGGTGTCTCTCTGTATTATTTTCTCTCAGAGTATGACTTCACATATGTTATATTTTAGGTGGTGCGCTTGTGTTCTGAATTTGATATAGCTGTAAGTCCAATTATCCAGTCACTGACAGTCCAAGATGATATTGTAAACCTGTTAAACGTAGTGGTTATGATGTCTGATTTTGAACTTGTTGATCAGGTAAATTCGCTCTCACTCAGTTCGTGCTCACTCAGTTCGTGATTATGAGATATGACAGCCGATTTGGAACGGTCTGACTTCAACCCGGCTATCCCAAAGGAGGTGGTGGTTGTTACTCTCAGATACTTTCTCTTTATCAGTGTTGGGGGTCAAAATTTACATTGATCAGGATGACATGTAGAACATTTATACCCCTATTAGGCTGAAACCCCACTTTTGTATGTAAAATTTGGGTTTACAGGGGTATACCTATTCTTCTTTTGCTGTTAAACAAAAATTGTGGGTACTTGTTAGAACCACCTCAGTATGTACCCACAATCTATGTTTTGACAGGGTCTCTATAGAAGGGGTCAAGAATCTTTATCCTATGTTCAAAATTCTTGTATGTCAGTTTCGTATTTACTCACCTAAAAAACATACATTCATAATTTATGATTAATGTCAATTTACCATAATCCTGTTATTAATTCTTTCATTTTTTCTATATCAGAACATGCTAAATTATCCAGTCTACATTAATAATAGTACTATAGTTTGGAATTTATATCTAAGTTGACTTAATATGTACCACAGTGTCCATTTTCACATTTTTTCATGCATTTTCGCAATTTTCTGGAACATTGCACAATTTATTTTTTGGAAAATTGTATGAATGTGAAGCTGATATGATGCATTGCTTATTGGAATGTATTTCATATCTTTAATTGGTTTTTCACGAGTTTTACTGTGATAAATTCACTTTTGAGTAAGTTTTTTAACAACTTCTTACACTGTTTGTATATATGGTACTTGACATACCTGAGTTTTTGATTATTGGAAAAATCAATGCATAGTTTCTTGACCCCTTCTATAGAGACCCTGGTTTTGAGCAAAATAGGAAAATTTCAAAAAAAATTCATTAGGAAATTTTCATTTTTACAGCTATAAAAACATTTTAAATTGCAGCGGCGTGTTCTCGTAATGTTGAAATTTGTTGATATTTGTGTATGATTTAAAATTAGTTATTTGGTCAGGGAGCGACCATTTGATTGGTGTGTGTGTGGAGGGGGGGGGGGGGTCCAAGAGGGGGGGGGGGACAACAGATATGTAAGAAAATGTTATATGATGTTAAAGTGCTTTTCAGAATCTGGCCTTACTAATTGGGCTAGTAACATTAGAAATATTTTAAACATGAACGGGTTTGGTTATGTTTGGGAGAACCAGAGGGTCGACAATGAAGAACAATTCCTATCGTCATTTACTCAGCGACTGAAAGATCAGTGGCTACAAAACTGGTACGAACGGATAAACCTTAGTTCCAAATTAACTTCTTACTGTGGTTTTAAAAGCATTTACGAACACGAACCCTATTTAGACTTCATAACTAACAGAAAGTTTAGACGTGTTATTTCACAATTTAGAGTATCAGCACATGACTTACAAATTGAACATGGACGACATAGTAGAACGGACAGGGGTGAAAGAATATGTATATTATGTAGACGTTCTATAGAGGACGAGTTTCATTTTGTTTTATTATGTAATATATATACGGACTTGCGCCAGAAATATATACCGTTGGAATATAGACAAGCACCATCTATATATAAATTCAATAAACTAATGCGTGTAACTGATAAACAAATAATTCAAAATATCGTTATGTACCTATATCATGCTACTGAAAGACGTTCCAGGTATTTGAAATATGCACGCAAGCAAAATGAGTTGCGTGATTAACCATTATATTTTAATTGTGCACCAGTACAGTATATATGTTTAAATGTTTATTTGACATTGTATTGTTATGGGCCTGTGGCCTGAAGCTAAATAAAGAATATGTTATGTTATGTTAATCAGGAATGGGAAAATTCTATTGTACACTTCGCATTATATGCAATAAAAAAGATATATATATATTTTGGTATGCTAAAAATCGATCCCAGAAAGGGTGTGTAGTCTGTCAGCCCCGTTATTTTGGGGGTACAGAGTAGATGCTGGATCGAAGGTATAAACAAGCAAAATCTCGGAGTACCCCACTGGGCAAAATTCCTTATATTTATGGGGTAGTGTGTCATACCTGATATTTTTGGGTACAGGTTAGGGAGTTGAGCTTATGTACATGTATATAAAGGCAAAATCTCCAGGCACCCCCAGGACCCCTGGGCTGGTGATCCGGTTTCGCATACAGCTCTGGGCATTCGATTGGAAGTTTTAATATACTGCCCTTTATTTCTCTTCCTTAGTAATAGAAACCCAAACCCAGAATGCATGGTCTGTGGAGAAATAACTGAATTAAGACAAAAATAGTACATGTATTATCATCTACTTTATTATCAAACACAGTGCATAAGAAATGTTCCCCCAATGCGTTTTGCGTAATGGCAATATATCACTGTTTGGCTATTATAGCCTGGCTGTGCATCAAGATAAACTGTAGTTACTTATTTTGCTCTGTTTGCAGTCAATTTAATGGCATATCACAATTAACATAAGGGTGCCATTAACTTATTAATGGTATTGCTAATCATTAAGTTAATGGGCTCGATTTACTGTTAAATTAATGGTATACAAAAGTAAATCTTGACCATTAAATTATTAATGGTAATTACTCTTGGGTGATTAATGGGGTTTGTTTGTGGTCAAATTAATGGCATACAGAAAAAGATTCTACCATCAATTTAAGGTGGCCATTAAATCCAGTGCCATTAAAAATCATTAAAAAGGCTCTTAATGTATAGCATTTTCATGGGGCCATTAAAAATATTAATGGAAATTAAATGGGAAATTAATGGTCCTTAAAGCTACATTAAATTAAAAATTCAATGCATTTTAATGCTTATGAAAATACCTTAAAAATGTGGCTCTAGAAAAGTAACTGTGCCATTAAATTGACATTAATTGTAATGGCTGATATTTAATGGATATTTCAGACTCATTAATTTGCTTTTAAAATGTGAATTTAAGTGGCTTTAATTTGCTTTTAAAATAACAGTATAAAAATTAATGGTCCCATTAAAATGCTATACATTAAGAGCTTTTTAAGAAGTTTTTAATGCTGATGGATACCATTAAATATTTTAATGGTACCTTTACTTTAAGAGGGGGACTTATTTTAGGGCCTGAATTTAACAGATTTTAATTGTCATAAAATTAATGGAAATTTAACAATGCCTTTAACCTAATGGCATTTTCATGTTGTTTTAATGACTCTTAATGTATAGCATTTTAATGAGATATTTTAATCCTCTTTTAACAAGCTTTTCATGGGGGGAATCTTTGAAAATGGTCTTAAATTTAATTGATTATTTTCATGCCTTTTTAATTGATATTTAACGGGGATGTGTGCAGTAGTGTTTGTCGTCGCTGCACCCTTTGAATGTAAGTCAACAAATAAAACTATAAGACTTAAACCTTCCCGACAAAAAAGGAATGACGCAAAGGTAACATTTATGCAGAAACTGAATATCTGTAGTGTATCTGTATATGCACGACTCTGCTAATGTTTGTGACTGTATGTCTGTATGTTAGTTGTGTGTGCGTGTGTGTGAGTTGATAAAGGATTGGAAATAAAATGTAAAATCATGTACGGCCACAAAAGACACAATCCGTTCCAGACAATTAAACATCGACGACGTCGAATGTTGTGCTGATTCAATTATTGCATTGCGAAAAATTGCCCATGCAATATACAGATATTTTGTTCAGCGATAAAAAATTGAAATTTCAGTGGACTTTTTTTTTAATATTTTATCTATGTTTTGGATCAAAAATAAGAAAAACAATATACCCCTGTCAGCCCGAACTTTACAGTATTAAAGTGGGTTTTTACATTAAAATGTTTTCCTGATGGCACATTAAGAGAGTGCACAAGTGACAGCTGGTAAGTCAAAAATGACCATTAATAGCATTTCAGCACAGAGAGGGACATGTTCAAGACCGACAATAACGTTATTAGCGGTGCGCTTGGCCGACAAAGACAAACTCTAATGCACTTGAGAATGTAACGCGACGTCTAATTGGATAAAGTCAAAAAATTTGCGACAGTATTTTCTACGATATACCGTCGGAAACACAACGTCATGAGCAATGGCGCTTGTGATTGGTAAACGCTCGTTACGCTCACGACTGATGAAAAACGAGGCATTTTCGATGTTTATAGTTACAAAGTACATTAGAATTGGGATAACAATATTCATTTTTTTTTTCATTTTGGGCGCTATATCGTCGGATATACGGTTGGAAATCATGTTTTACGGATCCGCTAACGCGTCGCTGTAAAACAAAATTTTCGACCGTACATCATATCCGACGATATACCGCCCCAAATGAAACATTTTGAATACAGTGATCCCCTAATGATAATTTATTTGTGAGCATACCCGTAATATACAACCCGAAAAGTTATATGAAAACCGTTATAAACTAATAAAATCGACCCATTGGCGTTTTAAGGGTTATTGATGTGACGGTTTTACTACGAACTTCTAAATATTTTGTTTATTTCAATGAAAAACGCTATATCAGATGCTAGAGTGTGTCAGCACTGATAACATTTTTTGCCATGTTCAAAATGGTATAGCCTTATTATGCAGATCTTTGTATGCTATTATCTCAATATTTTGCGTCATCATTCCTATAACAACTATTGACTGTAGATGCAATAACAATAGTTCTTTTTAAAGTCCATCAGAAGCGATGTACTTTTTAACAGCACATGCAAAAGGATAAAAAAGAAATAAATATTTTGACTTAGTTACTTATGTAATGAATAATAAGATAGTGTATATAAAATATCAAGTTATTTCCATATATTAGAATTGACCGTGTTTTCATTTCGGGGCATAAATCATACATGTACACTGTATGCAATGCTGGTGCATGTTGTTATAGCATGCAATATGTATACTTATGCAGTAAAGTTAAATGTTTGTTTCACGCAAACTCTCCGTATACGTACGCATGTAATAAATTCCATGGACCTAATAAAGCGTATACGAGCATGTGTATGTTTTCCATACAATCCTATGAAAAGTGATCATTTTCTCCTACTGACGAACTAAATAAACAGAAATTTTGATAAGTGTAAAAGATAGAAATTTTAGTTGATTATTTTTTTTTTATTTTCTTATTCTTATTTGGCTTGCATTATGAAAACTTGCCCATGCAATATACAGAGATTTTTTTCAATTGTAAAAATTGAAAATTTCATTGGATTTTTAAATATATCTTTATTATTTTTGCTCAAAACATAGATTGTGGGTACACGTTAGAACCGCCTCGCCATAATGCTATGTTTGATTTTCGATAATTTAATTGGAAATCCAAAACTCTAAGTCATATTCCACGTTGCCTCAAGTAATTTGTATTCATTTTGCAAACCCAGAGTCGCACGAAAGATCGCGTGTTGTTTGTTTCAATTAAATATGGTATAACTGAGCCTCGTCAAAATAAACGGGTGTGGAAACTTTCAACGCATTTTAGTGCAAAAACGAAGGTAGATTGTACAATGTATGTCCATGTAAACTCTAACTCGGAACGTATCGACAAGAAGGGTTCTCACCGGATATGTTACAAATTAACCGTCCGTTGTACCTAATGCTTTATACCAAATGAAGCTAAAAGGGTTGAGCATCGTTGAGAAACGTCCTCTTTGTTCTTTTGTTATTTATTAGAACTGCTTGGGAGTTTTCAATGTTCATGACTGTGATGACATCTTCATGAACTGGTCATAAAAGTTATGCTTCACTTACAAGATAAAACCAATTAATACAAAAATATGAAATTTCATAAATTTCTACACCTTCTCCTACCATTTTTGTTTCAATGTTAGGACAGTTCAGTGGGTATTGACGATTCAAACATTGGTACCTCAGTTCAAAAAGTCCGCAACTCAGAAGAATACCAGAACAGTTCATACGAATTTTAATAATGTGTGTGTCTTCCATTTTCACGCAAAAAGCTGAGAACAACGCTTTCGCATGCTGATCATGAGTTTGCAATCTTCCCCTGGGTTATATTGCGCCATTAATCGATCAATGCTTGGCGCGTTTCAGCAATAGTCTGTAGCACCTGTGGACGACCGCAAATTCGACACTCTAACAAATTACACAAATGCTGTATGATGTTAATATCAGGCGATTTGCAGGCCAGCCCATTCTCGGAATCCCATATTACCTAAGGTAATGTTAGACAGCTCTAGAGGGGTGGGTCGAGTATTATCTCCTTGAAAGACCGCACCATTACCAACACTTTGATTATTTGGTTGAACAACTGGAATAACAATGTCATTCAAATATCGTTTCCAGTTCATTTTACCATTCACAACGCCCAGATCAGTTCTCTCGGTCCTTCGAATGCCGGCCCAGACCGAACTGAGCCACTGTCCCGCCTGTCTTGAGCGGTAATACAATGTGGGCATATCGCTCCCCTGGACGTCTCCATACCCGTACCCTGCCGTCATGGTAATCAAGATTTTACCTGGAATCGTCACTGTACGTAACATTACTCCTCTGGGCAAGCGTACAGCGGTGATGAACCAACGCCCATTACCGCCTTGCAATCCAATACTGCCTAGTCAGAGACTGACATACCAAGGCACAACGTGCCCTTAATTCCTAATGTTTGCTCCAGCTCTGAACTGTTCGCGCAAACGCCTACCAATTCAGTGAATGTTGACGTAGTGCACTATTATGAATGTACTGGTCATCTCTAGCAGACGTCAAACGGAGTCTGCCAGAATGCGACTTGTCCATAGTCGATCATATTTGAACATACTGGTCCCAAAGACGGCCAATGCCTATGGTTACGGTTGTGGGCGATTGCAACTCATCGATGCGTTACTCCAGCCTGTATCATCCCTATTGTCCTTAACCGTTTCTGTGGTGTCATTCTTTGTCTTAAAATGACCAGTATTGGGATACAGATCTCACCGCTTTATAATAAACCAATTCAATTCATTTTCAATTTACGCAGGTCACTGACAATGTGACTTTGTATGCACATGGCTGAGATAGTACAATTTAGTCCTCCATCAAACCACCCATCATTTAGTATTCATTTTTATATTGTCCATTCAAATCAGCATATTAGCTAACGGTCAATGACGGTTAGACAACAAGGGGGTGAGACAAACAAACCAACACGTGCTTTTTGCATGTAAATATAGGACTGGTGCAAAAACACAATGTTTGTCTAAGGAAATAAGAGTGGGCGTGGTTATACCTTGCTGGCGGAGGAGTCCATTTCTTTGCATGCTGTGCATTGACTCGTAAAGAGCAAAGACGTGCTAAATTCGGGCGTATAAAAGTGAATGCCAAATCATAAAATTTATCATGACGCTCGTGAGTTTGTCGATAGATAATGCAGAGGTTTTCTGTTCACGAAACGAAATGAAATTAAATAGAATGCGATTGAACGGACTCATTTTTCCCTGTATTAATATAAACTAGGAAAATTTCAGGTGGGGCTTAATGTTTTAACCAGTTCATGTAAGATAGATAATATGTGTATAAGTTATTGAAAGGTTAATGAAAACATACATAAAATGTACAAACAGCACAATTATTTAACACCAAAACATGAAACAAGGAGATCCCTGGGAAGCCAAACAACAACACTGAAAATTTGGAGCGAATGAAAAACACCAAATGAAACCGGTGAGCCAACAGGCAGGCAAGAAGCTCCGCCGCGGCCCAACCTACAAAAATAATTAGTTTTCGAGTAAACAAACAGAGACCCCTGGAAAGCCAAACAGCATAACTCAATACCTGAAGAGCAAAGGAAATACACCAGTTGAACCCCGGTATGTCAAGTAACAGACAAGATAACTCCGGCCCAACAAACTAAATGTATCCAGTAGTATTTCAACCGCAGTTGGATGGCTCGTACATATTGATAATTGATAAACCTTTCGAGCGAATACAAACTTAGTAACTTGTTTTAATAAGCAAAATGTAACAGTAATCGTTATAAATTATCACAGTTGTCATAACATTTACCTTTGTTGATTTACATGTACATGTTCAATGTTTTTCGAACTAATTAAATGATTTACAGCTGACTTTGTAATATCAAATATGATCATAGACCATATAGACACATTACTCCATCTCAACAAAGCACAGGTTTGCCGCTTTCATGTTTGCCAACGCGCAACAGAACTTGGTTGCTTACTAAATATCAATTTGGAATATGTCTAACAAGCATATACATATTATATGACTCATATTGTTGAAAAACTTCTTGCTATACACTCGCCAAAGTTATGTTTTCCTGGAACACTGGCCAAAGTAATTATTGCTTTGGCTTTATTACAAGCTTCGCGCATGTGAAAAAAAAACAGTTGTTTTCACCTTTTATAAGCATATGTATCTACAATGGCATCAATATTTAAGATCATCATCCAGATATCTTGACAGAATATTCCTTCCTTCTGAATCTCTATTTCTTCTTAAAACCTGGTAAAATCTCAGCGCAATAATACCACAGACAAGTCCTACCAGCAGCATAACTATGGCAATAGCGGCCACCACACCTAGAATGAAAATGAAAGCTTTCAAAGCATTGCGATATTGACATAATTACTAGAAAATCTTTATACTGGCCGTACTAAGGCGTTGAATTTTGATGGATTTCTAAAGAGGTGCTATACATGTACATGTTTGTCATAGTTTTCTAAACGGACAAAAATGATATAAAAAATAGCGTAGAACTCACACTTTGGGGGAGCCGGTACCACTCAAACTTTAGAAGAAGTACCATAACCATTGTTTATATTTTTTTAATTTGCGCAAAGTAAAACTTGGGTCTACATGTATGTTCACAAAAGCAGTTGCTCCACGTATGATAATCTTACCTCCTGCTAGCCCTTTGGCACTCGCTTCCTTTGTATTGGTTTGTCGTAACTGCTTAACCAAGTTGCTGCAATTATCTGGGGTAGTGGAACTGCTTTTTATTAGAAACAAAGTCGATTGCGATCCAACTGTACGTCGTGTGGAAATAATTTTAAGAGCAGCTGGCGTTTTCGCGGTTGAATATGATAAAGTTTTGTCTGGTGTAGGTGATGTTACAGCAGGAGTTGAAGAAGTTATAGTTGTTGCTGATGGTTTTTGAGTTGACGGTGTTGTTTTTTGAGTTGTCGGTATTGTTGTTGGAGTTGTCGGTGTTGTTTTTTGAGTTGTCGCTATTGTTTTAGGAGTTGTAAGTATTGTTTTTGGAGTTGTCGCTGTTGGTGTTGGAGTTGTCGTTTGTGATGTAGTTGTTGTTGGTGTTGGTTTTGTTGATGTAGGACACGGTGTCGTAGGTGGTAATGTCGGGCATGTGACCGGCGGTGGGCTCGTTGGTTTTGTAACTTTGGGACAAGTTACTGTTGGACAAACGCAAGGTGACTGTGCTGAAAAACATACGTAACCAATATTGTTAATTATATGAGCAAGCTTAAAACCTGGTGGTCATGGGTATTTTGCTTTTGCTAACATGTACAGTGTACACTTTGTGCATAACGGACGTTCCACTTCCCCTGGCTGTCACGGGATATTCCATTTTATTTTTATATATTTCCGACCTTGATGTGAAGAGAAGTACTTTTGTTACATTGCACCCGTTCGTAGCTATATGAAAATCGGTGTTGATGATCGGTCTTTTATATACAGTATGTTATGATTCTATTGTTAGTAGTGGACATTTGACAAGCGTACAGAAATGCCTCATCTCATCTCAATAGACTTCATAACCTATTTACCATAGGCGTTTTATTTGACTTCAAACAATATTTCTTAGACCAAAAAACAGTTCATCCTTGTGGTCGGGCAGCTTACTGAATCTGTTGAGTCCTCTTTTTTGATTCATCAGGGTGGTTATCATGATTTATTCGTTTGTCCTTGATGATTCATTGACTAGTGTTAGAGATTCACCACGAAGACCGAACAACTAATTAAATGTTGTGAACAACTGCAGAAGATGAGGGTGAGGTTAGGCGCCTGTAAAATGGTTTAAGCCACCAAGTAATTTTATATTTCTGATCGTTCCAAGGCGATACTTCAACTTTTACTTACAACTGTAAAAAATCATGTGTATTATAGTGATATGTTTCCGTAATGTTGTGGAGGATGGAAATTACGCCTGACATTTGAAATCTTCAGATGACGCTCGTATAGTCTATAATTATTCTGCATTTGCAGATTGCAGCTTGGTCGCTTTTTATATCTAAACAAGCTTTCTGCACTGTGTTACAACAACACCTGGCCATTTTCATACAATGCATATTCTGTCTGCCAAATACAGTGTGTTGGTATTGCTTTTAATTTTTCTTTACTACAATTAAAGCGGTATAAAAAGTATAGTTTAAGTCGGGACAGATAACTGTTCCTTTGTAAACAAATTTGCACAGAAACATGCACGGTTACTTATAGGACTGGCAATTTGTCGCAACGAGACTTTAATTCAGGAAGAGTACCGTCATTAGCATAAGTTCTAAGGAAAACATGTTGATTTTGTACTTGTTAAGTTCATATAAACTTCAAAATCAGTTTACAAATAAGAACAACGAATATATGATGACAACGTCCCAAGTTTTAAGTCTGAGGCTACTGACCCGTCCCCCCCACCCCTCCCAGTAATTTCACATTACTGCTCGTTCCAAGGCGATACTTCTGTTTTTGTTCTAATTGTTTTGTGTTTTGGAGTCGATTTTTGTGCTGTTTGAGCCTTATGTACGTTTTCATATTTGTATTTAAGTTCGGGTAACTGAGTGTCTGCCTATTGGGGAATAGCTGCTTACTCGGCATACGATATGTGTTCTTGGTATAAGTACCTTGTAAGTGTCATTTTAATTTTACCCACTCCTCGGTTTGTGAAGTGGGAATTCTGATTGCGTCATTTCCTGAACATTGCCTACTTGTACCTTTTTTTAGATTGAACGTCGATTATAATGGAGGGGACAATTATTGTAATTCTGGGCCCTCGTACTATACCAAAATTCGATAATTTACTAGATAAAGTTGTCGATGTTGTGGAAACGCTTGTGCTTGTCGAACTTAGCGTTGTTGACGGCATGGTTGAGGCTGTTGAAGATTTCAGTTGTTGTTTCCCTGGGGTGGGGATCTTCTGGCTTGTTGTTGTAGGGGCCAGAGTTGGAGGTGGTGGTGTGGCTTCTGTTGTCGACATGGTAGTCGTAGACGTCGTAGAAGACGCGTCTAGGGGGTAGTCTATATTAAATAAGCCAGTTGCTTGAATTGTGACTGGTTCCTGAAATTCAAATCATTGTTGTTTTGTGTTTGTTTTTTTTTTGTTGTTGTTTTTTTTAGGCCTTTCATTGAGTAACAAGTGTTCCCAGTGTTTGCTTCACCTCTATTTTAGTGTATTTTAAAACGAATATTTCCTGTTTTTATTTTAATTTTTTTCCATTGTTTCAAAATCAATGAATTTGCGTAAAATACTTCGAGACATCAGTATCAACAATTTTTGTTTAATTAAACAAATCATGGTGATAATAACAATAGTGCAGAAGTTTCTTGTTAACTCATGTGTTTATGAAAAGGTGCGTCCCGATTTTTTCTTCTTTTCTTGATTTTTTTTAAATAAAAATTGTCCTTACATGTACCAGATTAACTTTTGTAATAAATGTTTTGAAATATGCTAGGCCGGACCCATGGTATGTTTTGTCCGTGATACACACAAAAAAAAACTTTTTCAGTTGCTTTAGATCCTTTCATGAGTACCATGTGAAGTACGTGAACATATTAATCTACCTCAGAACTGTACCGGACTAGAATCTCGTATACCCACAGAATTCATGTACTCGCATCAAGAAAACATGTCCGTGTAATGTATACCCCCTCATACCCCACTTTTATATAGTAAAACTGGGGAATGCAGGGGTATACCTATTTTTCTTATTTTTGCTCCAAAACATAGATTGTGGGTACTCGTTAGTAACGAGTACCCACAATCTATGTTTTGGAGCAAAAATAAGAAAAATATAAAAAAAAATTTCCATTGAAAATTTTCATTTTTACAACTTTAAAAATCTCTGTATATTGCATGGGCATGTTTTCGTAATGGTATATCAAGTAGTATATTAGTTTTACCAGCGGGATCATACTTACAGTGCTAACAGTGCTGTTGATCTTTAACGTTAGAGGCTGATTGACAAAACCATTCAGGAAGAAATAGGTCTCTTCTAGATCATGAAGCATTGATGCTGGAGCCGGTTGAGGAAACAGGTATCTACTTGTACGTACTGGACGATCCAGTAAAGTTGCCGCCATATAAACCCTGTCTGAACCTTGAAATTCTATCTGAAAAGGACCGAAAAGGAACACACTGTTTACAGTTCCTGCATGAATGGAGTCTATGATACGCGAAGTTATTCCCCTAGTTATGTATAGAACTTTGGAGACGATGCCCGATTGTATTGTTAACCATGTCACATGGTGTGTAGGCATGAAGCACACTTTTACAAGTTTAATTAATTCATTTAAGCCTGGCGTCTCTTTTATGGGACATAGGCAAACAACATAGCCCCAAATCATCTGGGGCTATTCTGTTTGCCTGGAGGACTTTCATCGAAAAATGAGAAAATTAAAAATCACTCCTGACACCCCTAAAAATTATAGTGGACTCCCAATTGATAATAATGGGAAAAATGGGTTACACAAGACGAGTTAAGTTTATTAGTCTCTGGGTCACGTGTGTGTTATATTGGTGCTGAAAGTGCAAACAAACCTGCATGTCTGCGAGTCTCAGCGGGTCAATAAATGTCCCGTTTGTGATAACGTCGTGTAGAACATCTTTTAGGTAGCTTGTACTGACTTGGTCTATTCTGGCACCATGTAATGCTGAAACAAATGAGCCGCCTGGTGTGAAAACCAACAATGTGGTTTATGAACAGGCCCGACACAAACCGACCTGTACAGCTACAGAAAAGAGCTAGAAGCTAGAAATTTCTGATTTAAGTACAAGAGGAATTGTACTATCCGAGTAGCGAAAACAAAGGGGCTGATCAGCTTCGCATTTACTGCGAATCTGATCAGCGCCTTTGTTTTCGCCTATGCAGGTTGTTCGTTTTCCCATGGGGTGGTTCAAATATTATTATTTTCATAAATTTAGATGCATCAGAATAATTATAAACTTCAATCTATATAATTATAACAGGTTATGCACTTATACGTACTGTCTTTTATTTATTTTTTTTATTCAGTTTTACGTCCCTTTCAAGCTTTTTCACTCATATCGAGACGAATCAATCGGTAGGTGGGGCGAAAACCGGAGTACCCGGGGAAAGACCACCTGACACACCCGCAAGCAGAACTTGGCTTGTCCCACATGTGACTCGTGCCCCAAGCGAGGCGCGAACCCACAGCGGTGAGAACTGTCTTGTATGCATGTATTACATGACTGTATCTTCTAAAATGTAAACAAGCAATCATAAACTAAAACTATCAGTACTGACAGAACTCTGATTCTTACTTTTATAACACGTATTTCATTTCAATAACTAATGCATCTTGCATGCTGTGAAGTAAAGATTTACAAGAAGCATTAACCAAAATCAGTTCCCGTTATGGATGGGCAGATATTTTGCTTAAGCAATTTCGGGCGAACCTGTATACATTAAGTAAAGAGATTAAATGCGTATATGGGTAAATTTTAGGGCCAACACGCAAAGCAAACACAATAGCCCCGGGGTTGGTAACTCAAGTATAAAATGCCAAATTAGGTGTCTTATCTCAGTTTTTTGCTTAGACACCAACCTGTCAGCATCTCTGAGCTCCCCAATAAACATCACTACCAACAGTCAACTTTGATTGGATAATGCTTCAGAGAAGAAAGCTACCTGTGGAATTTTTGACAGCTCTTATCAACAGATTAAGAATTACAAGTATTCCGATTGGCTTAATGTTACCTAGGCCAGAAGTCAAGCCACGCCCACTAAAATCTCAACAGGTTATCCCAGGTAATAAAATTCTTGCAACCCGGCGGCAAATGTGCCCCTCTAAGCCATAAAATTACCTTACGACCAACTTAAAGGGGCACCTGGACTATAAAAGGCTGAACTAGGTGTCTTGTCTCAGTTTTTGCTTAGACACCAACCTGTCAACATCTATGAGCTCTCAAATAAACAAAACTAGCAACAATCAGCAGATTAAATATTACAGGTATTCTAATACGCTTCAAATTACATTGGTCAGTAGTTAAGCCACGCCCACAGAAATCTAGGTAATAAGAACCCTGCCGGCTGGCAACAAATGTGCCCATTTAAATCCGAACTTTTCCTGATCATTGCTTACTTGTACCTTTTTTCAAACTTTTACTAGTAGCCTTTTTCTGTGACTCTACAGGCCGGTGTGTGTCAGACCTGGTCGGAAACCCAGAAGGCCGGGTTTTACGTATCACGGCTCATCTGTTACCTTTGAATGGAATAAGGATACGTCTTTTCTTGCCAGCCGAGTAGCAGGGTGCCACACTGAAAACGTCAAGTGAAGGTGCCTCTGGATCGAAGTGGTAGATATTGTGAATAACTGGCTTGTTTGAACCATCCTAGTAACGTAAACAAGTGAGCCTGTGCGTGAGAAAACCAACAATTTGGGTTCCGACCAGGTCCAACACAAACCAGTCTGTACAGTCGCAGAAAAAGTCTAGAAGCTTGAAATTTCGAATTTAGAAAGTAGAGGAATTGTACTGTCCGTGTAGCGAAAATAAAGGCGCTGATCAGCTTCGCAGCTACTGTGAAGCTTATCTGCGTCTTTGTTTTCGCCTATGCGGATAGTTGGTTTTCCCAAGCAGTTGCTCATTGTATTTTTCAATTTTTATGCTATATTTTGAGAGAAAAAAAAGAGTGAAAAAGATAAAATGTAGGCATAGATCAGGACATGGCGCAATAAAAAAAGGAATAGTCACTCCAAACAACGAGGTGGGACAAATTGATACTCATACCCTGTTAGCTAATTTGACATATCTTGTACCCCAGGACGATATTTCATAGTTTACTAATTTTTCATAATTATACTAAGGGAAGGTACAAGTAGGCAAAGATCAGGAAAAGGCGCAGTCAGAAAAAGATTCCCACTCCAAAAACCGAGGTGGGGAAAAACCAAACTAACAATCAGGTACGTATACCATGAAAACATTTCGTAAGCCGAATGAGCAGCTATTTTCCCAATAGGTGGCCACTCTGTTACCTTAACTTAACTAAAAATATAAAAACATACATAAGGCGCCAACAGCACAAAAATATTTTAAACACCAAGACATAAAACAAAAAGAACCACCACAGAAGTATCGACTTGGAACGAACAGTAACACAAAGTTACTGGCGGGTTTAAATCGATTTTACATGGCCATAACCTCACCCTCAGCTTCTGCAGTGGTTCATAACATTTAGTTAGTTCTTCGGTCCTCGTGGTGAATCTCTAACTAGTAAATGAATCATCAAGAACAATCAAATACATGTAATTCATGATAAACATCCTGATGAATCAAAAACCAGGACTCACAGATTGAGTAAGCTGCCCGACGATGGAGATCCCTGGGCGCCGAATAACTTACTAACTCCGGAGCAAAAGAAACACATCAGTTGGACCCCGGTGGGCCAAGCAACAGGCAAGAAGCTCCGGCCCCAACCAACTAAAATGAATAGCTTTAAGTCGGGGCCATCATAGAGTCTGACATCCGACCCACCGGCGTGCCATTAAAGAAGGCAGCATAGTTATCAACCGTGATTGGGTTAAAAACTAAGCATGCAGACTGTCGCATGACATTCAAGTTATAATCTATACGTCTGTAACGTGTTATGATTTTTCTAAACTGAAAAGAAAAATCATTACTTCCTATAAGTTTCTTTAATTTGTAAACCAAGTCACCATAAATTTCTGGTTCCGAAAGGCCCTCACTTAAATGCGTCTTTAACCCAACATTATATTTGGAAATCAATTCATAGTGTCTACGATAAAATTTAGAAAAGGTTTTTCGAAGTTTATGATATCGATAGCCCTGTTGGAGAAGTTTGCCCGTTAAACATTTATTTCGAGCGTTGAAGTCTGTAACATGATTGCAGACTCTAGCAAACCTAATAAATTGAGAAATGTATACACCATAAGAAGCACGACGAGGAACGTCACCATTCAAAAACGGAAAATTTACTATATCAAAATCAAAGTCATCGCGCTTATCATAAATTTTAGAAGAAGCAAATCCATTTGCAACAGAAAGATGTAGATCTAAAAAGGGGGCTTTGGTATCCGAGATATTGGCTTTGTTCAACTGTAGTTCAGATGGATAAATTTGATTGACCATACCTTCAAAATAAGGGCTGTCAATGTTCAAAAGGTCATCAAGGTACCTAGAAGTGGAATTAAAAGCCTCGATAACATCAGCTTGATTATCATGGTTAAGAGAATCCATGAAATCTCTTTCGCAGAAGTATAAAAATAAATCAGCTACGAGAGGTGCGCAATTTGTACCCATCGGAATTCCAACAATTTGTCTGTATAACTTGGTCCCAAATCTAATATAAATATTATCCAGGAGATAGGTTAACGCGTCGCACACACTCTGACATGACCAAAGTGTATACCGACTTTGGTCAGAGGAAGTGAAAAAAGCCTTTCTGTCATTACATGCCAAATAAAGTGAACCATAGTTTTTAATGCCCTTTTAAAGGTCCACTCTATCAAATCCAGAAGTTTTTCTTTAATTAGATTATGTGGTAAAGTTGTCGAGTGAGAAGAACATATCGTATGCCGAGTGAGAAGCTTTTTCCCAATAGGCGGCCTCTCAGGTACCCGACCTTAACTAAATGTATGAGAACGTGCATAAGGTGCAAACAACACAAAAATTCAACACCAAAACATAAAACAATTAGAAATGAAAAAGATATAATGCGTGGTGTCTTTCTTATCTTAGTATAATCAGAAGTTTTGTCTGCGTACATCAGGAAAACATGAACATGCCCGGAAAATACGACTTTTATATAGTAAAATTCGGGTTTCCATGAGTATACCTATTTTTCTTATTTTTGATACAAAACATAGATTGTTGGTACTCGTTGCCTGTCGTGTACTTACGATCTATGTTATGAGCAAAATATTAAAAAGATCAAAATTTTCTAATGAATTCTTCAATTTTTACAGCTAAAAACTCTGTACATTGCATGGGCGAGTTTTTGTAATGGAACCATGTCATATCTTTTTTTATTTATAAATGTGAAACCTTTTTTCAGTATGTGAAAAATAACTATACATATATCGTAATAAAAATAACAGTATAGAATTTAGTTTTGTTTGCAGATTGATTGAAAAGCTACGAAGATAGGGGTACAGTAAACATGATGAAGACGCACGCAAGTTTGATACATTATTGTTACTGCTGTTATTGTTCTGTACGGAGCTATTGTCGCATACATGTAAGCCCTCAAAAAGGCACGGGCAATGTGTCTAGGATTATTATGGAGACATACACAAACGAAGAGGTGTGAAGACAATTGTGACACCTGGCATAGTTTCAATATGATCCAATATCCATTGCAAAAATTTGTTTTTATATAAACGATGAAGTGAGTTGCTGCTTAGTGACGAAATTGGGACAGAATGTAGTGGCCACATGTGATTTTCTTGCTAAATATATGGAGTTTCTTGACATGCGAAACCATTTTGGGAGACATAAAAGCGCTTGCTTAAGACATATGCTTGCTATATACAGGTGCTGTTTTAGACAGGTTCGACTGTAGTAACAGTACAATCAGCCATGTCATTTGTACAATGTATCTATAGTGGTATATTGGCGAAGTGGGCCTACGCTTAAAAATTACATTTTGTCATTCAGTACCTATTATACTTTGTGAAAACCGTTTTTGTAATAGATGCTTTTGTATCACATCCTAGCAGTCGCTCAGTGTAATAGCTTTCTATTTTTGTTGCCGTGACAGGGGTTTGTTCTGATTTTCTTGGTTCCTGGTCTGACTCATTGTTTACCTTTTCTGTTTATTTATTTATTTATTTATTTATTTATTTGTTTATTTATTTATTATTGGGGAATGTTTGAGATAATTCTAACACATCCTATCTATAAGAAGCCATAGGTAACGTGCAGGGATATATTGAGTCTGTGGACATAATTATTCGCCACCTTTGGAAAACTCCATAGACTTACATGTACATGTATTTTCATGTTTGCAAGAAAAAATATTCTGCTTCTCCTGGTCAACATTATTTTTATGTTTTTGGTGTCATTTAAAAGGTAAATGAATAAAGCAATAAACAAGATATTTTCCATTTAATTCCATGCATGCGTTTTAAAGCTACAATTTTTTGAAAACTTATGGATTTTTAGGGCACTTTTTGGGCAACGTCACCATTGACGTCAATGGGAAAGTGGCTTTTTCAAAATCTTCTAAAATTTTAAACTGCTGTATATACAAAATGCAATGTTCAAACTTCACCAAATAATCTTTCTTTACTGCCTTATTCATTTAACTTTCAAATGACACCAAAATCGTGAATTTTTGTTGGCCAGAAGAGGAAGAATAGAAATTCTTATCTCACCCTCGTTATCTCACCCCGGTCGCATGTTCTTTTTTTAATATTGGTTGTAAAGGACGTCACGTAATTTCGTCGCTAAGCGCACACGTCACAATGACGTCAAAACGTTTAACTTCAAAATGGCAGACGCCGCAATTGTAGCATTTTCTAGGTAAATAGTGTGAAAATCAAGCTTCGCCGCATTAAGGCGTGCAAGAAAAAGAATCCATCATGCGTGTAAGGTATGGATAGACAAATCTGTCCCTCGGGTCACAGTTTGGCATCACGAGGCTCGCCGAGTGATGCCAAAATGTGACCCTCGGGACAGATTTGTCTATCCATACCTGACACTCATGTAAGATTCTTATAGCCCACTGACTGTCGCTTGACGGATTAGCGTGACGTTACTTTGGGCCGTTTTGACGCCAGTTTGATTTATGATGTCAGCTACGCGCTCGTATTTTGATAATCTTCTTTACAACTGACCTCCAAACAGTGAAGTATTACTCAACAATCCAATGCTAGAGCTTATCTATTTCTTAAACAAAGACTGTCAAGCTTACACCCGATATTCTGCAAACGTGCATAATTTGATACAGACGGAAAGAAAAATAACAAAAATATCTGAACATAAGTTCTAAATCATATATTAAAAGTCATCCTTGACAACCTCAAAAGAGAGTGTTTATGAAGTATTTTGAGTAATAAAGAAATTAGTTTT
Organism: Rugalucina vietnamica; assembly: GCA_964017185.1. Classification (NCBI taxonomy): domain Eukaryota; kingdom Metazoa; phylum Mollusca; class Bivalvia; order Lucinida; family Lucinidae; genus Rugalucina; species Rugalucina vietnamica. The sequence goes on from OZ024878.1 coordinate 10,379,470, forward strand.
ACTTGAGTTTCACTAAAAACACACCATTTACAACGAAATTACGTAAATTATATATTTGCACGTGCAGTGTATCAACAAATACCCTTAAGCCAATTTTGAGAATAACAGTATAATAGCTTTGACATCGAAAGTCATTAATGTAAAGTAAACGGCATATTTTTTAGTTTTGAATTTCTAAAACAGATGATGATAATGTTTCTACGCGTTTATAATAACCGGTAAAACTTTTAGTAAATAGAAATTAAAGCGAAAGAAAATAAGGCAATAATTGTTTGTGGCCTTTCCTGATATTGCCAGTGGCGCCTTTAGTCATTATATAAATCCCACGTATGTGTTTATATCGTTCTGTCGGTGAAACTTACTAGAGCGTCCCTATTGCCCTCGTCAGTAAATGTATAACATTTTCATGACCCTAAAGTACATAGCTTTTGTGACCATTGCTTAACTTTTACCATTTCAAAGCCAACGTGAAATGAGTTGTGCCTGTGAGCGAATTTTCATAGGCATAGGCACATGAATATGTGATGCCGTGTTTTATGTTGTGCTATTTCGATTGCTTAGAAGAGTGTTTATCCAAAAATGAATAATACTCTAAACTCACTCCTGAACCCCCTAAGACGGAAGAAGACTGACCCGTTATGATAATCATCAGGATAACATGTCCATGTGATATATACCCCCTTATATCCCACTTTTATATAGCAAAACTGGGGTATGCGGGGGTATACCTATTTATGCCCCCAACTTTGAAAAAGTTGGAAGGGCATATTGCTTTCGGCTTGTCTGTCTGTCTGTCTGTCTGTCTGTCTGTCTGTCTGTCTGTGTGTGCGTGTGTACGTCTGTTAACTTTTGAATGGTGCATGGTAGGAATTTGAAATTTCATGTGTGTATTCCTCATGAAAAAATAGTTGACCCGTATTTTTTTTCTTGTCCGAGTTATGCCCCTTTTGTGAGTTATTTCCCTTTGAAAACAAAATTTGAAAATCTTGTGTGCAAGATATCTCGAAAAGTATTTAAGCTAGAGCCTTCATTTTTGGTATACTGGTTGGGGCTGATGAGTAGATGACCTGATTAACTTTTGAGAACTGTCCGTCAAATTTTGTCAAAAATACGGAATTTTTAAATTTTGATTGATTTTTTCCATTTTCGGTGAAATTTGAAACTTTTGAACAGTGAATGCTAGGGTTTTGAAATTTCATATACAGATTCCTTATGAAAAAATAGTTGACCCGTATTGTTTTTTCTTGTCCGAGTTATGCCCCTTTTGTGAGTTATTTCCCTTTGAAAACAAAATTTGAAAATCTTGTGTGCAAGATATCTCGAAAGTATTTAAGCTAGAGCCTTCATATTTGGTTTAGTGGTTGGGGCTGATGAGTAGATGACCTGATTAACTTTTGAGAACTTTCCGTCAAATTTTGACAAAAATACAGAATTTTTAAATTTTGATTGACTTTTCCACTTTTCGGTGAAATTTTGAAACTTTTGAACAGTGAATGCTAGGGTTTTGAAATTTCATATACAGATTCCTCATGAAAAAATAGTTGACCCATATTTTTTTTCATGTCCAAGTTACACCCCTTTTCTGAGTTATTTCCCTTTGAAAACAAAATTTGAAAATCTTGTGTGCAAGATATCTCAAAAAGTATTTGAGCTAGAGCCTTCATATTTGGTATACTGGTTGGGGCTGAGGAGTAGATGACCTGATTCACTGTTGAGAAGTTTCTGTCAAATATTGACAAAAATACAGAATTTTGAAATTTTGATTAATTATTTCACTTTTCGGTGAAATTTGAAACTTTTGAACGATGAATGTTAGGGTTTTGAAATTTCATATACAAATTCCTCATGAAAAAAATAGTTGACCCGTATTTTTTTCATGTTCAAGTTATGCGCCTTTTTGGAGTTATGCCCCTTTTAAAACAAAATTTGAAAATTTTGTGTGCAAGATATCTCAAAAAGCATTTAAGCTAGAGCCTTCATATTTGGTTTACTGGTTGTGGCTGAGAAGAAGATCACCTGATTAACTTTTGAGGACTTTCCGTCAAATTTTGACAAAATTACTCCATTTTGAAATTTTTACTCCATTTCTAACGTCTGCAAAAAGCGTACATTCTGTTTCTGGATCGAGGTCAAAACAGCTTCTTCAGGAAATTAAATTTCACTTCATTCAAATGAAATAAATGAATCATACAAGCTGCCAGTTTAGGGACAAGCATACAGTTGGGGGCATAGTGTTTTAAAAACACACATTTCTAGTTTTCCTATTTTTTGCTCCAAAACATAGATCGTGGGTACTCTTTAGAACTGCCTCGGCGAGGCGGCTCTAACGTGTACCCACAAGCTATATTTTGAGCAAAAATAAGAAACCAGAAGACCAATGGTCCTGTAAACGCCCACCTGAGACCTAGTTATCACTTTTTCGATGTAAAAGCCTATGTTTCCAAAATTAACCTTGCAGTAAAATAGATCAAGGTCATCCTAGGGTCATCATATGTACAAGCTATGATGGACTGAAGTCCTAAATGCTACATACTGAGTTTCGTGAAAATTGGCCAGCCGGTTCTGGAGAAGATTTTTGAGTGGTTTTTACCAGATATGGGCATGGCAGCCATCTTGGTCAGGTGACCCGCAATTCACGATCAAACTTTCATTCCCCCTACCCATGGATGCTCCACATAAAATATCACTTTGAATAGCCAAGGGGTTTCAGAGATGAAAATGTTTGAAAAGTGTGTATGGACGACAGACCATGGCCATGGTTAAGAGATGACCTTGATCTACATTAATCACAAACCTTCATCGTTTGCATCTACCAATTTTCAGGTCTCAGGCTGCAATAGTTTTCAAAAAATCCATATTTTTACTTTTTCCCATGTTTCCAAAATTGACCTTGCTGTAAAATAGGTCAAGGTCATCCCAGGGTCATCATTTTATCAAACTATGATGGGCTGGAGTCATCAATGCTACATACCAAATTACGTGGAAATCGGCTCACCGGTTCTGGACAAGAAAATTTTTGAGTGTTTTTACCATATATGGGCGTGGTGGCCATCTTGGTCATGTGACCTGGATTTCGCGATCAAACTTGAAATGCTGCTACCCAAGGAGGCTCCACATAAAATTTCAACTTGATCGGCCAAGCGGTTTCAAAGAAGATCTTTGAAATTGTTGACGATGACGGACGGACGACGGACTCAAGGGCACCTAACTCCGAAGTCCATGGTCAAATCTCGTGGAATTCTGAACTCAACCGAGATCTCATGACTGTCCTTGTTACATGGAAAAATGAAGAAGATCTGATCAAAAGTAACAAAGTTAATGCGTGGACACCATTTTCCCATTATAAGTCTATGGGGATTTTTTCAAACGCTCAAGGGCAGATAACTCCACGGCCCGTGGTAGGATCTGGCAGAATTTCGAACTCGTCCGAGCTCTTATGTAAGTTGTTGTTCCTTGCAAGTATGGAAAAGATCCAATTGAAAATAGCGGAGATAATGCGTGGACAACATTTTCTCCATACAAAGTCTATGGGAGTTGTCTGTTGCCATAGCAACCAGAGTTCTGATTTAATCTGCTTCAAAACCTAATGCAGGCAATGGCCACCCACAATATTTTCTCCCATTAATTCCCCAAAATGACATTTGTTGTTCCTTGTAAGTACGGAAAAGATCCAATTGAAAATAGCGGAGATAATGTGTGGACACCATTTTCCCATTATAAGTCTATAGGGATTTTTTTCAAAAGCTCAAGGGCAGATAACTCCGCAGCCCGAGGTCGGATCTGGCTGAATTTCGAACTCATCCGAGCTCTTATGTAAGTTGTTGTTTCTTGCAAGTATGGAAAAGATCCAATTGAAAATAGCGGAGATAATGCGTGGACAACATTTTCTCCATACAAAGTCTATGGGAGTTGTCTGTTGCCATAGCAACCAGAGTTCTGATTTAATCTGCTTCAAAACCAAATGCAGGCAATGGCCACCCACAATAATGTTGCATATAAAGTTTGATTGTGATCGACCTACTGGTCTCACAGATATTCATCTTTGAAATTGTGGACGACGGACGGACGACGGACGGACGCCGGATCATGGTCATCCTAATAAGCTCACCTTGTGAGCCTTCGGCTCAGGTGAGCTAAAAATCAAACATTTTCCAATTAAATTTTTATCATTTTTGAAGGTGAAAAATGACTGTATATTTCATGGGCGTGTTTTCGAAACGGATGGGCGAGTTTCTTACCTTCCAGATGTCCATCCTTATCAAGGCAGCTGGTTGTATCGCCAGGTCTACAGCCTCTACCCAGTTATCCTAAACAAGAATAAAGACACTGAGATATCCATGCATTTATGTCATTAAAGATGTAATTTCTAGAGTAAGACATGCTCAGTGTGGTCCATATATCAATGGACTGTCATAAGAAATGGGGTGAAGTAATGAGATACAATTAATTACATTGTGTTAAATTATTAACTTCATCGCCAAGTTCAGTATTTTTCTCAGTATTCATTTTACTTTTTGGACCATGCCTATATTCAGAGTCCTCGCCAGTCTCGCTCGGTCACATAATTTTTCAGTGATAAGCTTATGACAGTCACACAAACGCATACAAATACCGGCTTTAAAGCGTATACAAAATGGGTTTGTATGTTTGCATGTTCATGTACATGCGTGTAGGAGATTACATTAGATTTTTGTGCTAAAATTGGCAAAATCTACACTATTGCATACATTGTACCGATCAGCCCATTAATTCCCCAAAATGACATTCTATTAGACGTTTTTTGACGTTTTTGAATCAGTATTTATTTGCATTCTAAAGATGCTTTAGGGTCGTGTCAATTACCTTGGTGAAATACCATTCAACAATATCATTTGCATTTGCAGCATCTGTAAACTGACCGACCCAAACATCACAGGCCACACCCCTCGCGGTTCTCTAGAATAGAAACAAAACAAATAAACAACTCATTAAGAGAAGTTAGGCCCGAAAAATCTAAGCCATTCAAACATTTCTTTATATGTGCCCTAATTATCATGTCTCTTCATTCATTATCCGACGTAACGCCCCTAATCTTGTTTTCTAACTGTGTTTATTTTTCGTGTTGAACCCCAGATAACACGTCTTCTTTCAGCTGCCTAGTCTTTGCTTACTTGATGTGACTCTGACTTTGTGCTACGTTTTCAAATATGAAACATTTTACCGTTCCGACATACTGGATATTTGCATTTTGAACGTGGAAGAAGTCTAACGCCGACTGCATGACAAGTGTGTTATCTCCGTGAGGCTTAGCGTACAGATCCTGCACAGTTATTTCTGTGGGGTTGCAGGAACTGGCATAGGTGTCAAGGCTATAATGGACACCTAAGGAAATAGAAAAAAAGAACATGGCAGTGGTATTGCGCATTTACATTTCATATTGTAGAACCCACAACATTTATTAGGAGCAAATAAGAAAACCAGCAATCTCATTATGAAAACTTGCCCATGCAGTAAAAATTGAAAATAACATGGAAATTTTTCTAACTTTTGCTCAAAATATAGATTGTAGGTACGCGTCAGAACCGCCTTGCCCATGCGGTTCTTACGAGTACCAACAATCTACATTTTGGAACAAAAATAAGAAAAATAGGTATACCCCTGCATACCCCACTTTTGGTATATAAAAGTGGGGTTTAAAGGGGTTTTACTTTTCATGGACACGTTTTCCTGACAGCTTTGCAGATTAGCTAATCAACGTCTTCGTTTTCGTCCAATAGATGTTTCTTTTTCTTAAATCTGATATTTCACGCTTTTACCTATTTTCTATAACTGTACAGTCTAGTTTGTGTCGGACCTGGTCGAAAACCCAGAATGTTGGTTTTATCATGCAACGTCCCAAATTACTCGTATATGGGTTCAAAAGAATAGACACTTTAGTTGGACTTTGGCTTCAGCTATTAGATTCTTCTGAAACATTTGCATTGACATTGGAGAAACAGAACTCTTCAAAAGCTACAGAAAGATTCAGATAATAGTTTTCTTCCTTTACCTACCAATACAAGTTGAATCGGAGGTTGATAATACAACATAAAAGATGCTCTTAAGATCAAATGTTGTCAAACTGAATTCCCCCAAAATATGAATAAATTTCAAAGCATCTGGTACCTTACTACAGGGCGATTTATATACTTATCTTCTATTTCATTCAATTTAGTTTTGCGTCCCTTTTAAGATTATTTCACTTGTTTGAGGCGGACCATTCAGTAGTTGGTCCGTCTGCGAAAAACATTTAACCTACTCGCAAACAGGGCCTCACTTTTCAGGATAAGCTTATACTGTACCTAGGTTGTAGTCAAGTATGTCTACTGTAGGGTCTGGATCAGATCCCCTAGCATCTTTTGCATCACGTCGGACAAGCTTCTTCACAGCATGGAACCAAACCTATAGAGATAAAAAATTAGTGTAGAGACGTTGACCTTTGCCCCGCACTCGGTTCGGAAGTGCAGGGAAAAGGCTGTAGATGACGTGCTTTTGTCAGATTTCAATAAAATTTCTTGTATATTTGCTTATAAAATACTTTTGCAAAAGCAGATATATTCATTTTTCTGTTGAAAATAAAAATGGTGTACACGAACTTTTCTGACAAACCACGTATGTATTAAACGCATTTGTTACGTGCAGATATATTCATTTTTCTGTTGAAAATGTAAATGGTGTACACGAACTTTTCTGACAAACCACGTATGTATTAAACGCATTTGTTACGTGTCTCCGACGTGCTTCTGATGTTTGTTGAATCAAGGTATATCTATGTCTATGGAAATACATTGGTTGAATTTGCGGCATATTTTTCCACACGCTCGGTGCGCGGTTTGTCTTATACGTTATTGACTGCGATAGAAAATTGAGGCTATTGATATGACACTTGTGTCATATCTTTTCTTGTATTATTTTTGCTTCAAACGATATATTATGGATATATTATTAGAACCGCCTCGTTTTGTGCAAAAATAAGAAAAATGTCAAAAAATTTCTGTTGATGCTTTCAAAATATCAACATTTTCCACTGAAATTCTCCATTTTGTGTTTTGAGCAAAAATACGAAAATACCAAAAATTTCTACTGAAAACTTTCATATTTTACAACTTTAAAAAAGTCTGTATATTACATGGGCATGTTGTCGTATTATGAACACTTCGAAACTATCCCTCAAGAGACAACATCCTTTGAAGCAATTGCATGTTGCCTTTGACAATTTATGTATCTTAAAAATTAAACGTCTTCAACATAACGATAGAACAATGAAGTGTTACAATACCGCGCGTCATTTTACTGCAAACTGGCATTAGAATCAGAAAGGTATTTTAGGTTCAACAGTTACAATTACACGTATTTAATACGTGTTCTTGTATACACCGCCTTTAAGTCTTATAAAATAAAATATCACTCAGGTTCGGCTTCAGTAAATCATACTTACAGATTGGTATGATATTGTGAAATAATCCATGTCAATTTTCTCCATAGTAAGACTGAAACTACTTGGTATAGGATTCATTGGTTTTCTCGACTTTCTTCCACGGCAGAATACTCCAGGAGGGGGCTGTAACAAGCCGGATTCTTTATTTATTTATTTATTTGTTTATCTATTTATTTATTTATTTATTTTTATTTTTTACATATGTTCCAATATGTTCCAATAAGAATTACACTCCTCACAGAATTCAAAAGAACTGCAATCTTTGCATGTTAAAGTACCCACATTTTGCTTTTTACACGTAAAACGGGTTTGTCCAATTTAGTTTTTGCAATGTTCATGTTTGACCTTATATTGAAAAGAGAAAATACCAATTTAGGTCGAATTACAGCACCATTGATGAGTTAGTGCTGATATCTTCTTTAAAATTGCAACCAGATTGCTCGATGATTGCATTAGATTACGACAAAGTAATTTCAACGTCTTTAAACCTTACCTGCAATGGATCCAAGTTTGTTGGTGGTTTAGGTCTGAAGTCCACAAAATCACCAATCACATGAAAGTATGTGGCAGGTGTGCTGCTATTGTTCCTGTAGTCGTAGCTACCCTTCATCTCAAACCGGACTGGTACCATCTGGTTGGGAGCTGATATGGCCATTCCCCATCCTGTTACTGAAATAAATGTAAAAAAAAAATAAGAGTAAGCAATGTTCCGGATCGTTTATAATCAGAACCAATCAGTGCCCAAAACTAAAAAAAAAGTCACAAACAGGCACTGATAATAATATGCAAATGTATGGAAAGCCAAGCTTCCTGCTTTTTCCCATTAGGTATCCATTAAGTAACCTGAATAAGATAACGCACATGTAAAGTTTCATTGTATGTTTGCAAATTGATCAAATCACAATATTATGCACAGAGAAGGCATATTTTACTGACATTTTTTCAAACATCTTAAAACCAGATCCTGGTTTTGAATTGATATTTTTGCATTTACATACCTGAGAAATACATGTCGATTTCAAGTGTAATATTCGACTGGAAGAAGAACAAACATGCCTTCCAGTGTCCAACTGTAACATTCCTCACTACAGTCTGACCTATGTGGGGCTGAAATCAACAAAACATGAGTAGCCACGCTGAAAACTGGTCTAAGTGTTTCCGAATAGATTCGATACAACCCGGCCTGTACAGTCTCAGACAGAAGCTAGGTCGAAATTTCAGGGGATTGTACTATCAAAGACGGTGATCAGCTGGGTACTTACTGCACAGCTGATATGCGGCTTTGTTTTCGCATAAGTTTAAAAAACGGGTTTCTCATATGGTACTATATTCGACTGAAAGAAAAACAAACGTGTCCCATATTCCCGATAACATTCCCACTACAGTCTGACCTATGTGGAGCTGAAATCAATGTTACAGTATAACAGGGATTTTACATTGCTGGCTGTTTCAGGATGGTGCTTCTGTTTTGTATTTTCGTTCCATGTTTTGAGCTTGTTCTTACATGTATGTGTTGTCTACGCCTATTGACGTTAGGTAACTGAGTGGCCAACATTTGAGAAATGCATGTAGCTACAAATATCGTTTATTAATATGTTGTTTTTTGTACCAGTATCCTTAAGCGTTTTACACCTGATTCTTAGGTTTGGCAACTGCTTCTGATTTCTCCAGTACCTGATCATTGATTCTTTTCACCTAATTATGAAAACTTGCCCCTGCAACAGAGATGTTTTCAAGAAACAAAAATGAAATTTTCATTGGAAAACTTTTGATATTGTAAATATTTTAACTCAAAACATACATTGTGGGTACACGTTAGAACCGCCTCGGCGAGGCGGTTCTTACGAGAAACCACAATGTATGTTTTGGATAATTTTTTTTAGAAAAACAAGGTATACCCATGTAAACACCAGTTTTTCTATATAAAATATGGTTTAAGGGGATGTTGCACGGGCAGGTTATTACGATGTTTTGTTGTTTTCATAGACATGCATGTTTGAGGTCCATCGACCTTTCAAAATCATGCGTTAAACTATTTCCTTCTCATATTCAACAGATTTTAATCATGTCGCTTGAATGATGTTTGATTACGTTATGTTAACTTACAGCCGTTCCTTCTCGTGCCAACTGGTAGATCATCTTAGTGGCAGCTAGCCAGATTTTATTGTCGTAAAATTCTATGGTCCCTAGGCCGGTTACCGTACATCCTTTGACTGAAAATAGGATCAGAGTAACATTTACATGTAGAGAGATACACGCAGAAAAAAAAGAAGTGAGAGCAAAATGTTCGAATATGCGATTATTCATTCACTGTTGAACTATATATAGTATTGCAATCGAGTCGGTTGCTGCTTTGTCTATTTTTCATATGTAGCAATCGTAACCTTCTCCAGAGTCTAATGTACGGTCTTATGATAGGTACGTAAGAAGGTACAAGTAGGCAAAGATCAGGAAAAGGCGCAATCAGAAAAAGATAACCACTCCAAAAACCGAGGTGGGAAAAACCAAACTAACAATCAGGTACTTATACCATGAAAACATATCGTAAGCCGAATGAGCAGCTATTTTCCCAATAGGTGGCTACTCAGTTACCTAAACTTAACTAAAAATATGAAAATATACATAAGGCGCCAACAGCACAAAAAATTTAAACACCAAGACATAAAACAAAAGGAACCACCACAGAAGTATCGCCTTGGAACGATCAGTAACACAAAGTTACTGGCGGGCTTAAACCAGTTTTATAGGCGCCAAACCTCGCCCTCAGCGTAGTATACCTGATTATCGTTCACTCTTTGTCCAGAGAAGAGGCGACAGTAAGCGTGCTATAAAAGCGTAACTCCAATGATGACCTTTTGGGTTATTAGTACATGCGTACCTCAAATGAATCATAGCCACAGCTATGAATCACGTGGTACGGAATGGGTGACGCACATTGCAATTGTCCCAAAAGTTACTCTATTGACTGATAGGTAGGTGCAGGCAATGCAGAAACTGAACATTTATTGAAAGAAAGTAACATAAGGAATCCAGGTTATTTCGTTTTCGCAAACACTTCAGAAAAAATGAACCTATTATACTTCCATCACAATAACATTGTTTCAGTAGAAGTGTGTGCGAAAACGAAACGACCAGGATTTATTAAAATATGTTACTTTCTTTCAATAAATTATCAATTTCTGCATTGGCTGCACCTATTTATCAGTCAATAGAGTAAACGCTACAGGAGAAAACTCGAAAGTCTAACCTCAACTTCGGCCTCAATTGAAATGTGTGTCACCGATCATTTATCCGTTTGTATGTATACACTACCATGTGATTCTCAGAAGTGCATAGCTGCGCGATTAGCTTTGATAAATTGCTGGACTGGGTATAATTAATTATATAACATACTTGGATCATAAACAATATACTGGTGTTCATCATAGTCATATATGATCTGCGTAGTCTGTCCCAGCATATAGATTGTCTGGCTCCCGATATTGTTAATCCCATCATGCACTTCGGTCACAGAGATTGTCTGGTTCTTGTCCACCCATTTCCATTCCAGTTTTGTAGAGTAGGATAATGGTAGAGCCGGTGGTGGTGGCGGCACTACAAATAAGTGAAACTTGTAGTGATTTCAACCATACTAATAATTTATACAATCATTTGACATGAAAGTTATTTCAGATTGCTCAAAATATGTATACTTTATTTAGTTTCCACCCATTTCCTTCTTTGGTTTCCAAATATCATTATCGTGTGATTTTGGTTTTATATATTACTAACTAGCTTTACTTACAGTGAAAGAAGTCTTGGCTATAACGTTTCCGTATTTGACACTATAACCAATTTTTTGCCATCATTATTTTGACCGTGTACAGTTAAGTGTCGACTTATCTCTCACATACAAGTAAAAGGAAACTCATATACTTATAATAGACAGTTTGGGTTGAGGAAAAATTACACAAGAGTGAACATGTTATATTGTACGTAAGCATCTACAACCCTACCAGTGAAATGGCAAGACAAATCTTTTACTCATGTAGCATTCGTTCATGTCGAGAGTATTTCATATGCAACAAGAAGTATAGTTTTAAACGATTGAATGTCCATATCGAATTATAGAATATGACAAACGCAACAAGGATCTGGGAAGATTTCTTTAGTGAGATTGCCCAAGAAATTTTCAAACTCGTGAGTTCAAGGCACTTAAATGAAGTTTATTTCAGTCGAAAAGTAAGTTTCTGTTGTATTTAGACATGTAATGTTGTTTGTGAGTCAAGAAGTAACTTCTGTAAAAATTGGACAAAATCTTCTAATTTAATACAGGATCATATAGGAAATAGGAAACTTTTTATAAGTCCATGTTCCCCCCCACCCCCTTGCCCAAACAAAATATTTTGAACACAACTGAATTTTTGTAAATGACATATTATATCAAAATGTCATGTTTGGGCAAGGGGGGGAAGGCTATCAAAACGTCCTAAAACCGATAAATGGGCTCAGGTCTATTATTTGTAATGTACCAAGGCTATGGAAATATACTGTATATGTATGTTCTACCTGAATGAACAGACTATCTGTCCTATTTTAACAGGTATACACATAAAGAATACACATATAATGCATATAAATATACTGTGCAAAATATGTTTCTCAATTTTTGATGGTTTATGTTTTATTTGAGATACATGTATGCCTCCATAGACTTAAAACCTAACGTTACTTCAGCACCACACAATGATTGGTTTTACCTTAATTTGATGCATGCAAGCAATTGTCAGAAGAACTTTCCTAATGTCTACAAAACATATGGAGTCACTGTTCAAAGTAAAAGTAGACTTAAAGCCTGACGTTACTTCAGCACCACGCAATGATTGGTTTTACCTTAATTTGATACATGCAAGCAATTGTCAGAAGAACTTCCCTAATGTCTACAAAACATATGGAGTCACTGTTCAAAGTAAAAGTTGCTTAATTGTTTTGCATAGTATATTTAAGGTACAGGAATTTTGCAAAAGTGATGGACCTGGTTATTTAGAACTATAAATCTGATAAAAATGATGCACCTGTTATTCGTGCATAAATAGTTTTTATCCAAAATTTTAGGTTGCAATGAGCATAGTGTAGTATTTATTTTTGATAATCTACGGCAAAAAAGTTGTTTTTTGACAAAATGATTTTTTGAAAAATTCTGACCCCTTCCCCCTTTGACACAGATTAATGCTGCAGGTGTGTAACATAAAGAGGTTTCCACTATGTTGTTGCATTAATCCAACCTTTAATTTTACGGAGAAAGCAACAGATATTCTATAAGATTAACACAGAAGCTGCCAGAAACAATAAAACTTTGGGCGGAAAACCTATATAGTCTTCCAAGATCCTTTACACTGACATTAGCAAACAGAAATGCTGCATGGTGCACCGAGCATACTCACAAGCTCACAAGCAAGGGTACAGGTAATAAGAATGTTCTCTGTTTATGATTTTACGGTAACTTAACACAGTGTAGGGATCTTGCATCCAGTGATCTACCACATTAGTAGGACACCCTTTCTTAAGGTATAGTATATAAGACTAGATTTTCAGATTTGACGGTGTATCTGTGGCTATTTTGTTTGCTTAAAGAAAAATCGCCGAAAAATGAAAGAAAACTTCAGAATAAAACTCCTGTTTTGCCTTAAAGGAAAGTGGACAAACCCAAATGACAATGGTGGGCAAGTCCGTTCGTCACAATGATATTAAACGCGTAATGCATACCTGGTTTTAAAACTAAAGGGTTACACACGTTAGTATCCAAATCGCCTTGTATCTTTTTAATTAAACATAATACCAGAATCACTCGAACTACATGTTTCATTATGCACTGTCTGAAAGTAAAAGGAAAATGTTATACATGTTATTGTGGAAAGCCACAAAGACTGAAGGATACTTCACTACATTCTAAATTCCAAGGCAACCCATGGCTAACTTTAATCTATGTTGAAATGTGCATTCGCCGTAGCCAGAAACGCGATTCTGGTACATGTACATGTATATGTTTACCCGGAAATTAGAGATCTTAGACAACGCAATGTACAAAAATACGGCAAAAGCTTTTAGACTGACGTTTGGTCAAATGATCTAAGCGTGTTACACATCTGACCTTCACATTTTAGGTTATAATTCTCCTTCATGTCTTATAGGGAACTCGAATTAGTATATTGTATTGTCTGCATCAGGAAAACATATCCGTGTAATGTATACCCCCCATAAACCCCACTTTTATGTAACAAAACTGGGGTTTGCAGGGGTATATCCATTTTTCTTATTTTTGTTCCAAAACATATACGGGGTACTCGTTAAAACCGCCTCGAGGCGGTTCTAACGAGTACCCACAATCTATGTTTTGAGCAAAAATTAGAAAAAAATATCAAACATTTTCAGCTGAAATTTTTCAAATTTAAAGCTAAAAACATTTGTTTATTGCCTGGGCAAGTTTTCGTAATGAGCGAAATGCTGTCCTTCATCTTGTCACTAGATTAATACTTCATATGTCCCAAATAGCATGTTTTAGGGAAGATTGTTCTTTTCTTCAGGATTCATTGGTTTAGTAAAAGGTAAGGATTACTTCAAGTTTAAAAAACACTCGGACTGGTAATACTTACATAATGTACGTAATTACATAGAATTATCCGTATATAAAATTTCCACAAATATCTATAAACTTTCTGTCAAAATAACAACAAGGTGGGACAATTTTTAGCGCGTGTCTGATTGTCACACAGGATCATGGTGGTCGCGTGAAATATTTTAGCAACATTGATTGTACATGTATATCGGTATGCTTGATGATACTAGGACAGTGAAATTTGTTCACAATAGTTGCATATTATCAACTGTTGTGGTTTACTCTGTGATAACAAAACTTTTATCAGATATAAATTTTAATCGTACAACACAGCATGTACTTCCGATTTATTGAACTATGGACGTTTAACTGAAACAATGTCTATTGATGATTGTAATGATATATTTCTGGACATCATTATCAACTAAAGTTTTTCTTTTATTTAATTCAAACTGATTTGTTTAAAATGTTTACTGAAAAGCAAAAATGCAGGAAAATTTCAATGAACCTCAACGCGACAAAATGTACCTTCGGACATTCTCACATTACAAGTAGAAAGCGACAAAAAAGCGGAAAAATCATGTGTAATGTGTTGTAGAAATCATAACACAGTGTTGTATTTTACATCTTTGAACACTGGGCTTCTGGATGAATGAGTTTAAACATATTGATTTTCAGTATTTGGAGTTAGCCCATAATATACTTAATACTTTCTATAATATACTTTCTTGTATATACATATCACTATACGGTAACCATAGCAATCACATATTCGTAAAAATAGACACAATAATTTCGATACATTGCCTGTAAGGATGATATGCATCTTTCTTAACATTAGGTTCTAGCCAGTGTTCAAACTGTTTTAAGCAAATGCATAGTTTTGTAGGCTCTACTAAAATGCAAACATGCATTACGCAACATCGACATCCCATTACGAGAACCCTGTATACCCTTGTTTAGCTTTATAAAAGTGGGGTTGAAGGGGGAATACGGACATGCGTTTTAAGGACAGTGACATCTGTAGGGTTCATATAGTATATTGGTCACAAATCACAAAATAACTAAAATAATTTGGTCAAAAACAGACAAACAGGCTCTTTTAATACTAAAAAATTATCTATCCGAAAGTTAATTTTCTTATCTTGTGGCCCAAATGTTTATTGTGCTGTTTTGTTCGTGGACTGTCATCAACTTTGCTGAATGTTCGACATAAAGAGAAAACTTACGTCACAGGTTTACTGTTAGTACATATGAATGAAATGAATGTACTTCACCAATAGTAACAGGCGTGTCATTCATATTAATAACGGTAAAACTGTGACGGAAGTCTACACGAAAGTCTACGATGATCGTTCGGGATGTATACCATATATACAACTACATGTATAATAATATTATTATCAATATTAATAATAAATATAGATCCCGGAGGATCGTAGTAGACTTTCGTCACAGATTTACCGTTATAAATATGAATGACACTCCTGTCCTGTTGGTCAAATACCGTCATTTCATTCATATGTATAACGGTAAGCCTGTGACGTAAGTCTATTCTGATCGACCGGGAACTATAATAATAATAATAATAATAACAACAACAATAATACAATTAGCACATTATGTGAGTTTTCAATGCGGTCCTTCTAGTTATTATACATATATGTATCAGACATTTTATTATTCAGATTTTAAACGTTGGTATGCGATGTTCATGATGAAATATATTTTAGACATGTGTAGACTGTAAGGCAAATGAAGGGGTTAGTGCAAAAATGCCTCTATGTCCACTTTTGTCAGAAAAGCTACAATCTGATATATAGTTTGTGCTGCCTTTCTAATTTATTCTTGTTGAATTTGCATATCAAAACTTTTCAGGGGGTGCTAAGTCAATGTTCAATGCAAGAACATGTCTAAGTCCACAGCATTTAGTGCAAGAACGTACCAAAATCCACTAAATACGTAACTGCCCGCTGATGTAAAATCAATTTGTTCTGATATACTTTTAAGAGCTTAAATCATCCACCATAAAATCATGTAATTGAACCTATATGCAGCTAAATATGATAAACGAAAAAAAAATGGACATGTTATTGCATTAACACATTGCATAGATATTTAAAATGGTTAATTTTCTCCCGTATTTTTCAACGAAAGACTCTTCAGTGACCCTTTAGATTTGGCAACATGGAACCAACGAGAATTACAGTTAATTTGTGAACTTTCAAGATCATGGTATTACTACAAAGACTAGTATGATCTAAATAGGACCAACTATATTAAACTTTGCTTGGAAAATGAATCTAACGCGATGATAAATTTCTGATTTCTCAGAATACCCTTGCTGATCTCAAAGGACCAAAAGGAAAATATAATCTGCACTTTGGATGATGTACGTGGAGACTTTGTAGGGCCGCCACACGGCACAACACCAGCTGCAGTAATAGCATATAAAAATAAAACTGAGATCCTTTAAGAGCAGTTCAGCATATTAATGAGAAAAGTGATGGGCCATACCGCGATTTCGGCTACTCAAGTTCGTAAATTTTGAAAAGTGCCGAAAAAGTGGCTGCTTATTTATTTTTCTCAGTCATTTATATATAATAACTATTTACTTCAGCTGGTGTTGTTCCTGGTGCCGACCCTAAAAAGTCTCCCCGTACATCATCCATAGTGCAGATTATTATTTCCTTTTGGTCCTTTGAGATCAGCGAGGGTATTTTGAGAAATCAGAAATTCATCATCAGTTTAGATTCATTTACTAACTTACATTTTATATATTTGGCTCTCTTTGGATAATAGTAGTCTTTTGATCGACTATCCTAATTACAGTATTTCACTTTGGCATCTGATGGGTTACTGAAGTGGCTTTAGTAGCCGAAACCCCGGTATGGCCCACCCCTTTTCTAATTTATATGCTCACTGCTCTTAAAGGATCTTAGTTTCATTTTTATTACATAATTCACCGGTCACCAAGGCCAGCTATAATACATGCAAAGTTTACATGACGCCTCCACGTGACCGACATGTACACTGTCCCGCTTACATGTACCTGTTGAGTGAACGGAACACAGATTCAAGTGTCATCTCTGACACGACAACAAACATTGCAGAGACTATTAATTACCCATATTCACAACAAAAGATTTATGGCTTTAGCCGTTCGAAAGGAACGTAAATATCTTGACGGAATATGAATAAAGATCCATTTAACGTACATTGACTTCCTTGGTGAATCCAAACAATGAAATTCAGTAGTAAAATGTAACATCAAAGTAACATTTAACCGCTTGTAATGACCTAGCAAATAGATCATCGCATGTCAATGGGGTTTCGACTTTTGGCGTTAATAAATTTGTTTTAACGTCCCAACCGTTGAATAGCTAAGGTCATGCGGAAACGCAATCTCGATAAAAAGTTTCACCCCGGGATCGAACGAACGACACCAGGTTTATGAACTGTCTAGCTAAAACACTCTGACACATTGGTTTCGGTCGACAGCAGTTCTGCATATTATATGTCCCCACCTTCTGATTCGCAAGCCTCATATCAGCTGAAAGTGGCGTACAACTGAATAAAAATATTTACAAAAAGAAGAAGAACAACAACAATTCTCCATTTTTATGTACAGCAGAAACTATTACGCAATAAAACGGCTGAAACAACAACGTCTGTAATGAAGACTTATACCATTGAATCGAACGGAAGTTCAGAGAAATAGCGATGAAGAACAAATGACTTTCTTCTGCTTTTTCTGCTTTTCTGCTTCTGTTTTCTATTTTTCCTCTTCTTTTTCCTTCTGCTTACACAAAAAGAACTTAAATTTATACATAATCTCCACTACTACGTATAATGCATTCTTAGGCATACTTTGTCAATGTCAAATATTAAATAATATATCTTGTTTCATTGTTTGATTTAATGACCTTTGTTATATCGCATCAATAATCGTTATATATATATAATTTTTATATCTGTTGTTATTTTCTCCAACACTAGGGACAATCATACATATACAGCAAATTATTGACGTAAGTTTAATGATTTTCATTATTTAATTAATATGTTATAAAGAAATTTTAACATTTGTTTTCCTTCTAATTTCTAGACCATAATAACAATAATTTTTCAAGTACTCAAAAGGAAACAAACAGGTGTTACATTACGAAAACTTGCCCATTCAGTATACAAAGATTTCATCAGCTGTTAAAAATTGAAAATTTCAGTCAAACAATTTTGATAGTTTAATATTTTTTCCCAAAAACATTGATTGTGAGTACGTGTTCTGTCGAGTACCCACTACCCACAATCTATGTTTTGTAACAAAACTAAGAAATTTGTATACCCTTCAAACCCCAGTTTTACCGGCAATATAAAACTAGAGTTCAAGGGGGTATACCATTCATGGACAAATTTTCAGGATAAATTGACGTAATTTTCTAGTTCTATATAAATTATTGCCCTATTTGTTTTCAGGAGGGAAGTGTTTAACCGTAGCATTGACCTCTCCATATGTTTTCAGTATTCTGTCAATCATTTGACGTAATAAGGCTCCTTATTGGTTTATGAAGGTGCATTTTTCATAACTGTTTCAATGCACGATATTGAATTCCCTTTCTTGGGCCCCATGCACTTCGAGGCTGGACTAGGCTAGAGCAGGGAAGTGTAATATATCCTCTCTTACACTTCCCTGGCTAGAGTTTGTTTTGTCGGCCATTTTTGTCACTTTTCATCACTTTGATAAATAAATCTACTTTCTTCACGCTTACGAGATCAGCAAATACGATGTTTATGATAAAATTAAACTGAAGATGTATTGTTTAAATTAAACAATTAATGATATTAAGTAGTGTTGCTTAGTTTCAAATGTTTTTTAAATTATAAGATTTGGACGAACTCTCTCGATCGTTGACCTATTTATCGGAAAACGATCCATATGAAATTATGTTGTTTCCAATACAGTGTTCTCGTTCACGTCCGCTTTCATAGATAATTGACATGCGGTATCACGATCTACCGGATTGGACCCAAACTCTCCGAAACGAACCGATATTGTCCAAAACGGACATAGATTGTGATAACAAGAAAATTATAGCGTGCTACTAAAAATTATAGCATGAAAGTTTGTTGTTGCTAGAGCCAATCAGAATAATACTACCACAGAATCAAGCAATAATGGAAGGACAAGATGAATCCAGAATGGTTCGAATTTTTCACCACATTGTAGCATGTGAAGCATTTTATGTGCACAAAAATATTGTGATTACTTAGAACGCAGGAAAGCCGTACCCGAAGAGTTATTGCACCCTGCATACATGTATCCGTCATGTAACAAGATTTCTTATAGTACGGATTTATGCTACATTGTGTACATCACACGACACCACAAAAAATTTAGTTTAACTTCACTTTTAAAAATATACCATTTGGGTCACGTGATAGCAGATTTTGGCTTATGCCACATAACCTTAGATTTAAATTGTATTTATAGCACAGCTTTGAAACTGGATTCACCTTGTCCTTCCATTATTGCTTGATTCTGTGGTAGTATTATTCTGATTGGCTCTAGCAAAGTCAAACTTTCATCAGTATTTGAAATATTTGTTTGGAGACTGAGAGAATCTAATCAAGTTAGGCACAAGCACACTATACAACTTTGGGTCACTCAGATAGCAAGAATATATGTTTGGAATTTGAATAAATTCTTCTTTTGCTGGTGGAATTTTACATATGTTTGTTTCTTTTAAGTTTTAAAGGTCAAGTCAACATTTTTTCAGACGTGGTGATGAAACCATTACGGTTTAACACAGTGTCTTTTTTATTTAGTATCAAAATGCACTAAACGTTATCGTTATTAAAAGGAATAATTCTTCTTGTCGGTGTAGATGAATATCACAATCTCGTATTACTTCAAACTTCCAAATTTCTATGAACCCCTCCGTATAGCATATTATTAAGAACATGCTATAATTTTCTTGTTAAGGTTGGATAGTTTTTCTGATAACCGACATTTCCTTATTCTTGTATGTGGTAAGCTTAATCTTGCATGCAGATATCACTTGAAAAAAAGAAAAAAGAAAAAAAAAAGAAAAGAAAAGAAAACTTGAAGATAGAGAAATGTCCATCAGGATGCAATATTTCAGCTTATGTGGAAGCAATAAAGCATCCTGGTCATAGCAATTTTGAACACTGGTTATGAGGGTCTGGATGGGGTAGCTTCTATAAATAGCACAGCTATTCGATACAATGTATCATATAAGTACAATCTCTGACATACTGCGTCAGCTAGTCGACTCTTTGGCTCAGTGGTTAGAGCAATGGATTTCTACCCCGGCTGTCCGGGTTCGAATCCCATCTGGGACGTGGGATTTCTTTCAAACTAATATAATATGCATCATTTCTTAGTTACGAATTTTCATATTCGTAAGATGGGGGCTTGTCGAAAATGGACCATTTGAGTCATTCAGTCATAAAAATGACATTATCGTAATTATAAATGATTACTTTCTCGAAATGGGGGTGTGTTATGTCCCATCGCACCACTCATTCATTCGAGATTATCTATGATGCGTAGCTTCTATAATAGCACAGCTATTCGATACAATTGTTATGTATGACAGTTACTTGTTGAAAGATGTGCATTCAGTACTGGTAAACTTCCCAAGGGAGTATGCCCAGGAAAGTATGATGTTATACATATGATGTTTACTTGTTGTCCTTAGCAGTTATTTACTTTTAGTGTCCCAGATATTGGACATAAACAGGTTGTTTACTTCAGAATTTTCTAGAAATTTCAAATTGTTCTTTGACGGAAAAGTCCGGAAAAATCTGGAAGAACCAAAGATGTAGAATCTTCTGGAAAAATCTTTTTTTATGTCAAAAGAATATTGTGGAATTTTCTGGAAAAAATAATGGCCTCTCTAGAATATTCCAAAACATTAAAATTTGGTAA
This sequence comes from Rugalucina vietnamica, assembly GCA_964017185.1. Classification (NCBI taxonomy): domain Eukaryota; kingdom Metazoa; phylum Mollusca; class Bivalvia; order Lucinida; family Lucinidae; genus Rugalucina; species Rugalucina vietnamica. The sequence goes on from OZ024878.1 coordinate 10,400,473, forward strand.
ACAACTTGTTATTTTTAGTTTATGATATCATAGAATTTGCTGGAAGAATCCTGAATGTTCCTCAGTGCTATATAAGGGCTACAAATTTTCATAAGGACAATCTTTGGGTACTGTTACTATTAAGAAGTCAAAATCTATCTTACTGGAATTTAAATTTATTCTTGGATTACTTTGTGATATTCGATTCTGGATTTGGACATAGTGCTATTTTGAAACAAACTTTAATTCTTGGGATCAGAAACTGATACAGACTTGTGTTAAAAATTCTGAGGGACATTCAGACATTCTTTAAGGGAATTAACATCTTGAAAGGTATTGTACATTCATTTTTGTTTGATTGTATATATGCTTTTGATTGTTTCACATATAATTACTGGTTAAATTACTTCTAAATAGATTTGTTAAATTTTAAACAAAGCTTGTTGCTGGCTAACCAACTTGTTGGTTTCCTTAATCTTCTAGTTACGCCTGGCACGTAACAGAATTGGGGGCTCGAGTCCGGGATTGAAATTTCTTGTGCACCAAATTTATTTAAAATTCTAAAGTATCTTCACTGTTTGCTGTTTAAATAGCTAAAGCCAGCAAAAAGCAACCATGTCATTCAAACTAAGTGACTTTATTGCTGCGCCTTCTCAGGAGCTGTTAGATAAGGCCAAAAAGAGTGACCTCTTAGACATAGCTGATCATTATGGGTTGTCAAATATCAAGACTTCCATGTTAAAACATGAAATTAAGAACATTTTGATTCAGTTTTCTGTTGACGAGAAAATTTTTGATTCCTCGGCTACTTCTCAGATTCTAGTCACTCAGACTGACTTGCAGTTGAGGGAACTAGAAATCAAAAGACAAATTGAGATGGAAAAACTAAAATTTGAGTATGAAGAAAGAATAAGGTTGGAAACTTTAGAACGGGATGAAAGAATAAGGGCAGAAAAGGCCGAAAGGGAAGAAAGAATAAGATTGGAAACTTTAGAACGGGAAGAAAGAATGCATAAACAAAAGTTAGAAATGGATAAACAAAAGTTAGAAATGGAAGAACGAGAGAAGGAAAAACAAAGAGAATTAGAACCAGAAAAAATTGAGTTAGAAAAAGAAAAATAAGAAAGAGAAGAAAGGCTTGAAATTGAAAAAGAAAAATTTAAATTTGAAATTGAAGAAAAAGAAAGAGAAAGGCAATTTCAGTTAAGAATGAAGGAAATCGAACTTAATGACAAATCAAAATCAAAATCTTTGCCTTTGGCTACTAGTACAGTATTTGATGTCACAAAACACATTCGTCTCGTTCCTCCATTTCAAGAAAAAGAGGTTGACAAATATATCTTACATTTTGAGAAGGTGGCAGAAAACTTGAAATGGCCAAGAGAGCACTGGACCTTGCTTTTGCAAAGTGTTGTAATTGGTAAAGCTCGAGAAATGTACACTCAGCTTTCTCTTGAGCAAAGCTCAGATTATGATACAGTAAAGGAATTTATTCTTAAGGCTTATGAGTTGGTCCCTGAGGCATACAGGCAGAAATTTAGAGACTGTAGAAAAGAACATGACCAGACTCATGTTGAGTTTGCTAGAACAAAAGAGCAACTATTTGATAGATGGTGTTCTTCAAAGAAAGTAGGTTCTGATCATGCAAAGCTAAGGCAGCTCATGCTTGTTGAAGAATTCAAACGGTGCATAAATTCTGATGTTAAGGCTTTCTTGAACGAAAGAGAAGTTGAAAACTTGGAAACAGCAGCACGTTTAGCTGATGACTATGCTTTGACTCATAAGGCTTCATTTGTCAACAAGCCATATCCTAGGAAACCATATAACCCTCAATCAAAGCAAATTACCCCTCAGTCAAAACCATATTCCCCTCAGTCCGGTCCCAAAGCCAATCCCAGTAATCCAACTGACAATTCCAGTCCAAAACCCAAATTTTCTAGTGAAAACAAAGGACAAAATCCCTTATCCCAGCCAATTTGTAATTATTGTAAGAAAACTGGCCACATTATTTCTGAATGTTTGGCACTGAAACGAAAGAAAGAAAGAGAAAATCTAGATAGTGCTAAACCGACAGGTCTCACCTCCTTAAAGGCTAAACCACAGTCTTGTATCCAGGAAGAAAACCCTATACTGACCAGAAGTTGAAAAGAGTCAGTCTCTGAGGATTCTATTATGGAGATTTATGAACCATTCTTATCAGATGGTTTTGTGTCACTTAACAGTGACTCTGCCCAGTCTACCCCTATCAAAATCTTACGAGATACCGGAGCTTCTCGATCCCTTATCTTGGCAGATACCTTGCCATTTTCCGAGAAGACTTCTTCTGGGACAAGTGTCCTTATCCAGGGCGTAGAGTGTGGATTTGTTAATGTACCGCTCCATAATATCTATTTGTCCTCAGACTTAGTTAAAGGTCCCGTGGCTGTAGGTATTAGACCTTCCTTACCCTTTAAAGGTATTCATTTGCTGTTAGGCAATGATTTGGCAGGAGATAAGGTTGTGGTAAACCCACTTTTGACTAGCACACCATGTGTTGATCAACCGCCTGATCCCATTGAGCAGGAAATTCCTGACCTTTACCCTTCTTGTGCTGTCACTAGGGCAATGGCAAAGAAAGCCAAATTATATGATGGGATGCAGGACATAAATTTAACTGACACTTTGATAGGTCAGTCCTTTAATAAAGAGATTTCAACATCTCTTTCCCCTAGTCAGTCTGATATTCAGACTGACCCTAGCAATCCAAGGTCGGGGTCAGAAAATGACCTTTCACCCTCAAAGTCAAATGATCAAGGTCATGACCAGATGTCAAGGTCACAGCTTTGTAAAGAACAACACAGTGATTCTGATATCTCGCCTTTATTTGAAAGGGCTTTTAATGAAAATGAAATATCCCAGGTTCCTGTTTGCTATTATGTCACAAATGGCATATTAATGCGAAAATGGCGTCCTCCAGATGTCTCAGCAGAAGATGAGTGGACTGTTAACCACCAAATTGTGATCCCTAGGGTTTATCGCCCTGAAATCTTAAACTTGGCCCATGAAACACCCATGTCAGGCCATTTAGGTGTAAATAAGACCTATCACAAGATTCTAAATCATTTCTACTGGCCAGGAATAAGATCTGATGTATCTCAACACTGCAAATCCTGCCACACTTATCAGATGGTAGGAAAACCCAATCAGACTATTCCTAAAGCTCAGTTACAGCCCATTCCTGCCTTTGATGAACCTTTCAGCAGAGTGATTATTGATTGTGTAGGTCCCTTACCCAAAACAAAGAAAGGTTGTGAATATCTTCTGACCATAATGTGTGCTTCAACTCGCTTTCCTGAAGCTATCCCACTCAGAAATATCAAGGCTAAAACAATAGTTAATGCACTTGTGAAGTTCTTCACATTTGTAGGCCTCCCAAAATCTATCCAGTCAGATCAGGGCTCAAATTTTATGTCAGGAATTTTTCAGCAAGTCATGTACGAACTTGGAATTAAGCAATACAAGTCATCGGCTTACCACCCTGAAAGCCAAGGTGCCTTAGAAAGATTCCATCAAACTTTGAAAAACATGATCAGATCTTACTGCTTTGACACTGAAAAAGATTGGGATGAAGGCATACACTTGCTTCTATTTGCTGTAAGAGAATCTGTACAAGAGTCTCTGGGGTTCAGCCCATTTGAGCTTGTTTTTGGGCACACTGTACGTGGACCGTTAAAACTTCTAAAAGAGAAATTTCTCTCAGATGATGACAGTTCTTTGAACTTACTTCAGTATGTGTCTGATTTCAAAAACAGACTATCAAAGGCCTGTGATGCAGCTCGGTCCAATCTCAAATCTGCTGAAAGCAAAATGAAGATTCGTTATGATGAAAATGCTAAAGACAGAAATTTTGAACCTGGAGACAAGGTACTTGCTCTCTTGCCCATTCCTGGCAGACCTTTACAAGCTAGATATTATGGCCCGTATACTGTTGATAAAAAGTTAAGTGACGTGAATTACATTGTTAACACTCCTGGGAGGCGCAAGCAAAAACAGCTATGTCACATTAATATGCTCAAGAAGTATATTGATAGGGATAGTTCTGTTATTTCATCAGTAAATATAGTTAATTCTGTCCCTCATGAACAAAATCAAATGGACTCTGAGGACTTCAACTTGGAGAAATCTGATCCCTCGTCATCGAAACTCCAGAATTCTGACATACTACAGAATCTTGATCAGAAACTGTCTCACCTTGATTCAGACAAAAGACTTGAACTGAAACAGTTAGTTCTCGAATATGAGCACTTATTTCCAGACATTCCATCCAGAACTGACAAAATCTATCATGATGTTGACATTATTGAAGGTTCAAAACCTGTAAAGCAACATCCTTACAGAATGAACCCTGTAAAACAGCAATATCTCAGGGAAGAAGTTCAATATTTGCTGGACAATGATTTCATTGAACCCAGCCAAAGTGAATGGAGTTCTCCTTGTATTCTTGTACCAAAGCCAGACGGGACATTTAGAATGTGCACAGACTATCGAAAAGTCAATTCTGTCACTAAAACAGACACTTTTCCCATCCCACGAATCGATGACTGCATTGATAATATTGGACATGCCAAGTATGTTACAAAGTTCGATCTGCTAAAGGGATTTTGGCAGATACCCCTCACGGACAGAGCAAAGGAGATCTCGGCATTTGTTACACCAGATGGACTGTACCAGTAAAAAGTCATGCCATTTGGAATGAAGAACTCGCCTGCGACTTTTCAGCGGCTGGTCAACAGTTTGATTTCCAATCTGGATGGCTGTAAAGCCTATATCGACGACGCTATTATCTTCAGTGAGGAGTGGCAACAACACTTGCAGACAATCAGAACATTCTTTGACCGGCTAAGTGATGCTAACCTAACTGTGAACTTGGCAAAAAGTGAATTTTGCCATGCAAACTTGACATTTCTTGGACACATTGTAGGTCAAGGTCAGGTAAAACCTGTAGAAGCTAAAGTTGAGGCTATCTCAGATTTTCCTGTACCTACTAGCAAAAGACAACTGATGCGCTTTCTGGGTATGGCTGGATATTACAGGAAATTCTGCAACAACTTCTCGGCTATAGCTGAGCCTCTGACAAACTTGCTTGGTAAGAAGGCCAAGTATGTTTGGACGGATGACTGCCAGAAGTCATTTGATAAGCTCAAGGCCATACTTAGAAGTGTTCCGGTTCTCTTAGCACCAAGTTTTGACAAAGAGTTCAAGTTGGCTGTAGATGCCAGTGATGTTGGTGCAGGCAGTGTATTGTTGCAAGAAGATGACAATGGTGTTGACCATCCTGTTTGTTATTTTTCCAAAAAGTTTAACAAGCATCAGAGAAATTACTCTACCATAGAGAAAGAATGCCTACCTCTAATCCTTGCACTTCAGCACTTTGAAGTTTACTTAGCTTCTTCACATGCACAAATTGTTGTCTTCAGTGACCACAATCCACTGACTTTCATACATAAAATGAAAAACAAGAACCAGCGTTTACTCAGGTGGAGTCTCATGTTGCAAGAGCACAATCTTGACATCAGACATATCCGAGGAAGAGATAATATCATTCCAGACACCCTAAGCAGAGCTAAAGTGCCTCTACAATGCTGATGTCCAGCTTTGTGCTGTTGTATTTGATTAGTTTTGCACAAATTTTGCTAAACATATTGTATACAATTATCCAGTATTGCAAAAGAAAGCTTTATTTTATAAAACTTTCTTTTCTTTGAAGAGGGGAAGTGTTATGTATGACAGTTACTTGTTGAAAGATGTGCATTCAGTACTGGTAAACTTCCCAAGGGAGTATGCCCAGGAAAGTATGATGTTATACATATGATGTTTACTTGTTGTCCTTAGCAGTTATTTACTTTTAGTGTCCCAGATATTGGACATAAACAGGTTGTTTACTTCAGAATTTTCTAGAAATTTCAAATTGTTCTTTGACGGAAAAGTCCGGAAAAATCTGGAAGAACCAAAGATGTAGAATCTTCTGGAAAAATCTTTTTTTATGTCAAAAGAATATTGTGGAATTTTCTGGAAGGATAATGGCCTCTCTAGAATATTCCAAAATATTAAATTTTGGTAAACAACTTGTTATTTTTAGTTTATGATATCATAGAATTTCCTGGAAGAATCCTGAATGTTCCTCAGTGCTATATAAGGGCTACAAATTTTCATAAGGACAATCTTTGGGTATTGTTACTATTAAGAAGTCAAAATCTATCTTACTGGAATTTAAACTTATTCTTGGATTACTTTGTGATATTCGATTCTGGATTGGGACATAGTGCTATTTTGAAACAAACTTTAATTCTTGGGATCAGAAACTGATACAGACTTGTGTTAAAAATTCTGAGGGACATTCAGACATTCTTTAAGGGAATTAACATCTTGAAAGGTATTGTACATTCATTTTTGTTTGATTGTATATATGCTTTTGATTGTTTCACATGTAATTACTGGTTAAATCACTTCTAAATAGATTTGTGAAATTTTAAACAAAGCTTGTTGCTGGCTAACCAACTTGTTGGTTTCCTTAATCTTCTAGTTACGCCTGGCACGTAACACAATGTAACATATGAGTACAATCTCTGACATACTGCGTCAGGGAGTCGACTCTTTGGCTCAGTGGTTAGAGCATTGGATTTCTACCCCGGCGGTCCGGGTTCGAATCCCATCTGGGGCGTGGGATTTTTTTTTTCAAACTATGCATCATTTCTTAGTTACGAATTTTCATATTCGTAAGATAGTACTCATATGCTTACTAGTTTACTAAATAAAAACAACAGCATTTTATTATAACTTTTACCCCTGAAGTTACAATTTTTCTTAAATAACCTTTGGTATTGATAATTGAAGAGAAAGATTCAGAGTAAAGCTTAGGGCGTATTCAGTATTTAAGGTGGCGTATTATAATCCCAAAAGGGGATTTGCAGGCTATATAATTATGCTTCTCTCAAGATGTCAAGGTTGCACTCAGCAGTCTACAATTTAATATCTTTGAAACTAGTCCTTGTGGCTTGAGATAAGGGATGCCTTAGGTGGGGAACACCTATTTGCTTATGAATATTAGCTGGGTGAAGAAAGCGTGACTAGTAATTATCATATTTAATGAATAATCGAGCTGATTTTACTGAATAAGCCAACATTTTAATGGCAGTGAATAAATGGTTTAATTTTTAGTGATTAGTAAATACCAGGACCCCTCATCCAGACCCTCGGTTATGTACATGTATATTTTGTTGTATGAAGAACATTGACTATACCACGCATGATACTTAAACCATTCATGACATTTTTTCCTGCGAAACGATAAATACTCTGAACAAAACTTGCTAATTTCTCGTCCCAAACTTCGACGCTCTAACCTCCAGATGACCACATTACCAATCACATGTACATGAATTATCATTTTGTTGTCAACACGACATTGTAAAATGAGCCGCATCGTGAGAAAACCGGACATTTGCCCATGCGAAAACAAAGGTGCAGATCAGCTTCGCAGTAACTGCGAAGCTGATCAGCGCCTTTCTTTTCGCTACATGGTTTTCGGAAACTTTAAATGTTTCGTAATTTGTGAATTTGTTGCTTTAAATCTAATTTTAGCACCTTTTACAGTGATTTTAAACTGTTTATATTTTATGATCTACTAAAAATATTATTACTTTGTATATATTTTGGATAGATATTGTATTATTAGGTAACAGTCTCTTGTAATTCTATAAGGAATGGGTTGATATACATTTTATATGGTTTTATAAGTATATGTATGTATGTGATATTGTATGTCAACATGAGACTTTAATAAACTATTAAACTGGATAGTACAATTTATATTCTTTTTAAATCCGAAATTTCAAGCTTTTAGCCTGCTTCATAACTGTACAGGTCGGTTTCTGTCAGACCTAGTCGGAAACCCTGAAGACCGGTTTTCTCGCGTCACGGCTCATATCATACAAGACAATAAAATAATATTAACATTAAAATGTAATAACAATTGTATTGTTCTGAGTTGTCGGCAAACATTTTACTTGAAAGATACACGTAGGGTTTATATTTTTGTTTTGTGGAAAGTAATTGTAAAATGTTTTTATTATAAGAACATACCACTCTTGCCTAAACAATTAATTTGTATTTACCTTTGCCGAGCATGCTCACAATCTACCAATAACGACTGGTTATTTTATGGCCAAGTTTTAATGCAAAAATGCTTCCTTGTATTATTCGACAAATAGGTTGCTGTATAGGCGGCACCTCATGAATACTTTATTAGACCTATACTACTTTTAATATAGGTAAAAGCTAAAGCTATTCAGTTAAAAGATTCAACTTACAGGTTTTCCGTTAGAAAATAATTTAAGAATGAAATGGGAATTTGCCTAATTCACTGGATTGGACAACATATATGGGACAGCGGTCTACGGTGACTGAGTTTGCATTTTCTATAATCTCCGTATACAGTAGCTCGATTTTGACCGCAGACGCGTCAAAAGGTCGACGAGTCTTCTTTGTAGCACGTAAAAGGATATTCAGATTGAAAGAGTGCAAATATTTATTGTGCGTGCATCCGAAATGTAACGGAATTCGTACTGATTTATCTTTCACATGCTATATGTACTTCATGGACTCGTCGATCTTTTGCCGCGTCTGAGGTCAAAATCGAGTTATACTTGAACAGATGGACTAACTGACCACGACCAGATATGTACATGTATATTAAAGTTGTTGCCTTTCAAGTAACCTATTTGCCAAATAATATGGTATTTTATTGCAATGTTTATTGTGAACAATTCTTTTAAAGAAGACAAACAACAGTTGAACGTGATCAACTGAATCAAATTGAAGACAATATCACCGTGTTAATTGCAACATCATGCTTCTGTGATATTACTCTATCGTTTCAGTTGCAGAATATTTCAAATTAACAAATGATGGGTCCAGCCTGTTTGAAGGGGATATTTATGTTGGTAGTGTTTCTTGCTCTGGTACCAGAAGGTTTCTGTTGTACCTGTCTACGGCAAAGGAATGAAGAAAAATTCTGTACGGCAAATATTGGTATGTGTATATTTATTTAATTCGGTGAAATACAAGTCATGGTCCAACTGAAAATACAAAGACATTGTAAAAGTATTTATTTGTTCATCTGCAGGTCTAATTTCTTATTTCTGGTTTGTAATAGGCAGTTACATAAATTATCACATGCTGTTAGAGAATCTCTCTCTCTATCTCTCTCTCTCTCTCTCTCTCTCTCTCTCTCGCACACACAAAACAAAACAAAATAACCGGGATTTCTTGTGTTACTTTCTTTCAATAAATGTTCAATATCTGCATGGACTGCACCCATCTATTTTGCAGAAGAGTACACACTATAGGAGAAAACTCGAATATTAAACCTCAACTTTTGTCTCAATTGCACTGTGTGTCACCGATCATTTATCAGTTTGTATGTAAACAATACCACGTGATTGTCAGTAGTGAATTATGTATGGGCCATCTCTGACTACTTTCAGAGTATCGTGGCACTACAGTCAAAGCATACCTCTTTGCATGGTGTGTTTTAATAGTAGTACAAAATATCATGTTTCAGCTATGAGGGCAATGGTTCAAGATGCTGGTACCATTGTTGGAAACAATAAGATATATCGCATAATGCCATATAGACTATACAAAAGCACAGTAAGTAGTAATAGCCAGAAACTTGATTCCCTCCTATTCAAAAGCGACATTTCTGTGTCTGCTTCTAATCAGAATTCATTATACAGACTGTATTAATCAGGAAAACATGTCCGTGCAATGAATACCACCTTAAACCCCACTTTTGTATAGTAAAACTGGGGTATGCAGGGGTATACCTTTTTTTCTTATTTTTGTTCCAAAACATAGATTGTTGGTACTCGCTAGAACCGCCTCGGCAAGGCGGTTCTAACGTGTACCCACAATTTATGTTTTGAGCAAAAATAAGAAAAATATCCAATTTTTCTAATGAAATTTTCAAATTTTACAAGTGAAAAAAAAATCCCTGTTTATTGCATGGACAAGTTTTCGTACTGTTAGCTCGGTTAATGTTCCTGCAACCCAAATGCCTTTTTGGAACGGACCGCCCCATCGGTTCAGTATGGTTTCCCATAAGTTCATTTAATGCTTAATTTGTAGTTTACGTACAGTATGTCACATTTAAATTAAATTTATTACACCTTTTTAGCCATGATACAAGTGTCATTTGAAATAAGTCCCCTACATTGGGCACGTTACATGTAGGCTGTAGCAATATAAAATGCAGTACATTGAGTTAGCTTCCCTTGAAAGTAAAAACAAATATCCATGGATATCATGGCCATTTTCGCGAGATCTATCGATATATAATCTAGATCAGTCGCTCTGACTTGCCGGGTCAATTTTGTAGACCCGATTGGTCAAAGGCGACAGGTCAGTGCTAAGTTCCGTAAGGCGGAACAATGCCTCCTAATGGCTCTCACAGAGGCGATCACTGCCATTTGTAAAATTTTGTGCAATGTCTTTGAACAATTCCAGGTCTCTACAAGAAATGTGAACCTCTTTCAAGTAGTTACAGGAACCAACAGTGCTGCTTGCGGAGTCAATCTCAGACCGGGAAGACAGTACTTCTTTACCGGTAAATTAAATGTATATCACATACGAAAACGCGTCCCTGTAATATACAGGTATTTCTTAATTTGTAAAAATTGAAAAAATTCAGTAGATTTTTAAACTATTTTTATTTATGCTCAAAACATAGGTTGTGGGTACACGTTAGAACCGCCTCGGCGAGGCGGTTCTAATGAGTATCTAAAAAATACACGTATACCCCTGTAAACCCCAATTTTGAATGATATGCCGTAAAAAAGCGGAGTTAAAGAGGTATACTGTTCATGCACATGTTGTCCTTATGAGGAGAATTTGGGTATTTATCGTGATTCCGAAAACGAACTTTATCATGTTCAAGTGGATTAAGCATTGTGGAAGCATTTGCACCTTATGTGCGTTTTCATATTTTAGTAAAGTTTGGGTAACTGAGTTGCCGCCTATTGGGAAATAGCTGCTTATTCGGCTTACGATATGTTTTCTCAGTATAAGTACATTAGTGTTGATTAAGTTCGTTTCCCACCTCGGTTTTTGGAGTGGGAATTTCTTACTGATAACGCCATTTCCTGATCATTACATGTACATGTACCTATTTTTACCTCACCATATGAACGTAGCGTATTTTTATGTCATACATGTAGGTTATGTTGAAGAAGCTCCAAGAAGGTTCCGCTGGTACAGGGCTAGAAGGCGGATCAGGGTATCATTGTGTGGTTGGGTCCAGAATTTCTACACGTTGACTTTAAGACAACGGCGATTTATAAGCAACCCTTACAGTTGCTCGAGATCTGACAGTGTGCGTCAATGAACACTTTGTACCAAAGTTAAGAGTAACAAGAATTAAACAAGAAATAACGTTCAGTTACATATAATTAAATAAAGCAGAGTCGACGCTACTGTTGGGTCCTCGTTTCTGCTTCACCTTACTCTTGACATTTCATTTCTTCACAGCTGTATTACCTGGAATTTAGAAATAGCAGCTATCGTGTTGTGTCCTTGCTTGAGCCAGGCACATTATCTCCATACAGTGGTTAAACCCAGAGAGCGTTTGCTCCGTCCCGACATGACTAAAAATTGTTGACTGGGACGTTAAGCCGCAACACAAACAAACACAATAATAGTAGCTGAAATTAACTTGATGATTTTTGTCAAAAAATGTGTATTATGATCACTCTTCAACTGCATCTTAGGTACAACTGTATTTCTGATTAGAATTTCAATGTGATTTAGTGTTAATTCTGATGTTGACCAAATTTATATAACCATTCCTAATAAGAGACAAAGTAAGGGCTACTCATCACAGGTAACACTGCAATCATTACGAAGACATGCCCATGCACTATATAGATAATTTTTTTCAGCAGTAAAAAATGAAATTTTCTATATTTTCAACATTTGTGTTCGAAACACTGATTGTGGGTACGAGGCGGTTTTAACGATTCCCTACCACAATCTCTATGTTTTGTATCAAAAATAAGAAAATTGGTATACCATGCAAACCCCGGTTTTATTTTATACTTTACAATGAAACCCAGTGTATATCAAAACTTGATAAAATTGGTATTTTCATTGATATGAAATTTCACTGATATCAAATCTCACTGATATCAAAAGTCACATGTGACTGATATCAGCCTATATCTTCACTGTAATGACGTCAGATTTTTTTGGATTACTTCTGACGTTTCCATTTACTTGACGTCATTAAATGTGTCTCACTTCACAAATTCAAACGCCTATAACTCCGTTATTTATGAACGAAAACAAAGTGTGGGTATTCATTTTCTTAGTTAGAACGTAAGAAACAATGTGGTACCAAAATTATTCGTGTTTTCAAAAATTTTTGGTTTTCGCATTTTCATCGCCTGCTTTGTGAATAGGAAAATACCCGTGTATTGTATAAAATAAAAAGAAAATTTGCTTTTTTTCGGTAAATACCAAATATATTTCATCTCGTGGGTTGAAAACATCAAAATTTTCACTCGTGCTGCGCACTCGTGAAAATTCTGATATTTTCAACTCACTCGATGAAATATATTTGGTATTCACCTCAAAAAAGCAAATATCAGGTCTATTTACTATATTAAAGTGAGGTTTAAGGGTATGCATATTTCATGGACGTGTGAGCTTGATGATAAGTGCAACTCATTAAAGAAATAAAAAAAATCCTACCTAATGTAACTAACCCCCTTTTTGTTACGTCTGTAGGTGTTTGACCTGAAATAAAATGTAATACTTGTAAGGAACGGGTGACAGGGATAAGTTTAGAGCGACGATAAAGGGCATGCCAAGTCAGGTATGGGTAGTTAGGCTAGGCATCCCCAATATGTTCGACAGCATGGAAAAACTACAACAGAAAATAGTACCTTTTGTTGATTTCTGGTATATACAATTATCTTCGACGTAGTTGTAGAGAAACTCTTACATCAAGCATTATATTAAGAAAACAAATGCGTAAGAAGGAAAAGGATACGATGCTACATGTTTATTTTGTAGCTAAAATTATGAGTTTGTTGATTTGTTTGAGTTTTTAACTCATTTAAGCCTGGCGTCCCTTTTATGGGACATAGGCAAACAGAATAGCCCCAGATGTGGGGCTATTTTGTTTGCTTAGAGAATTTTCATCGAAAAATTGAATAAAATTTAAGAATCACTCCTGACGCCCCTAAAAATGAAAGTGGACTCACCCTTATGATAATGATGGGAAAATCCATTCGTCAAATATGGGTTAAAGTGTGTTTTGAATTGTAATAATTACCTGACTGTTGATTTGCATTGATGCTGTTTGAATATAGAAGGAACATAATACACGTAGCCGCCGACAAGCACCGTTGGTCCATAGGACTGAAATTTTATTACGCGCATAAACTTAGAGTGAACAAAAGTATACGTATTTGCCGTTTCCCCGACTTTCTGTAAGCTGAATGTTTTGTGTGTTTGTTTTAGACCATGCTTCAAGAAACATGTCCATGAAATGTATCCCCACCCCCACCCCGAAGCATTTATATAGTAAAACTGAGGTATACAGTGGATTTCTATTTTTCTTATTTCTGTTAAAAAAGAAACAGTGATTCACATGTAAGTACATGTACTTGTTAGAACCGTGGCGGATCTAACGTGTGCCAACAATTCACCTTTTTAGTAAAAGCAACAAAAATGACAAGAGTCAACTGATTTTTTTATTATTATTTTTATTTTTTTATTTTTTTTTACAGCTCTAAAAATCATTTATAAAAATCACTGGCGCATTTTAGACATGCATGTATGACGTACCATTTCCCATATTACGAAAACACACCCAAGCTATACACAGAGATTTTTAAAGTTGTAAAAAATGACAATTTTCTGTAGAAAATGTTTGATTTGTTTTTTTATTTTTGTCCGAAACATAGATTGTGGGCACACGTTAGAACCGCCTCGCTGAAGTGCTGAGGAACTTTGACATTGTCCAGTTTTCCGGCGAAATCATCAGTGATAATTTCAATAAAATTTGCTATTGAAAGATGTCTGGTAATAGCACAGTTACCGAATATTTGCTATTGACAGACGTCTAGCAATAGACACTCCGTTAAATTAATCAAATTGATAATACACATCATATTGCTTTCGAATCGACCTTTCGTCCCTGGCTTATAAACGTACAGTACATGTACAATGGCAGGTATACTATATTTGTCCTAGGAAATTTCCTTCAGTGACGCTTTGTATATTTTTATACTAAATAAAGCAGTAACGGTGATATTCTGTTAATTTACCTATGGCCGTCACTCTTAGAATTCATTTGTGATATTGTAAAACCTACAATATATACCAAATTTAGTGCGACAGAATAATACAAAAATGCTATACATGTAGGACTCGTAATATGAAATATGAAATAAATGATACATAATATAAAAAGGTACAAGTAGGCAAAGATCAGAAAAAGGCGCAATCAGAAAGAGATTCCCACTCCAAAAACCGAGGTGGGAAAAAAACCAAACTAACAATCACGCACTTATACCATGAAACATATCGTAAGCCGAATGAGCAGCTATTTTCCCAATAGGTGGCCACTCAGTTACCTTAACTTAATTAAAAATATGAAAACATACATAAGGCGCCAACAGCACAAAAATATTTTAAACACCAAGACATAAAACAAAAAGAACCACCCCAGAAGTATCGCCTTGGAACGATCAGTAACACAAAGTTACTGGCGGGCTTAAACCGGTTTTACAGGATCCTAACCTCACCCCCAGCTTCTGCAGTGGTTCATAACATTTAGTAAGTTCTTCGGTCCTCGTGGTGAATCTCTAACTAGTCAATGAATCATCAAGAACAAACAAATAAATCATGAAAAACATCCTGATGAATCAAAAACAAGGACTCACAGATTGAGTAAGCTGCCCGATGATGGAGATCCCTGGTTCTATGAAATTCTTGGATACCCTGCTTCAAATGTCTAAATGACGAATTGGGTTTAGGAGGTAAAAGATTAGTATTTTGTGAATAAAACTTATTATACGTTTATCCACGATAGTGAAGATACTTCTTTTCCATTCTTTAAGAGCATTATCCTCAACATCCCTCTCGTTTAATATGTATTACTAAATCGGTACCGTAGTGGTATAAGAAGGAAGTATTCAGAATGGAATTTAAATAAAATAACTTTCTAAAGATAGATAAAAAAAATAATTCAGCACCTACTGCAGAGTAGCGGCTTAAAAGTGGTTTCTGTGTAAGTACATATAACATTCTACATGTACAGGGTAAAAAAAGCTGGCTAAATTACATCTCAACAATCTCAATTCTATTGTTCTTCTATAATACTTACATTTTATCCGATCACAGACTCCAAACATTAATCGCTTCACTTTTCTATATACGAAAAGGTAAAGAAAGAAATAGGACATGGGATATCTTAACCACACCATGATAAAATATTTCTTTACATGCACTTTAACTGCAAAGATGATCAGCACTTTTGTTTCCTTTTCTCGGACAGAACTATAGTCTGTATTCCACTTCTTAAATTAGAACTTTTATCATGTCAGCCTTGTTCTGTGACTGAGAAGGCTGTTTGTGCCGGCTCTGGTCAAAAACACCGAATACAAGTTTTCTTCTACATCTGTGCACGGAGCATGTTTGATTTTCATTTTCCGTAATCAGAGATTTCGAATGGTCATCATAGACTAATGGACTATCACAAGACAATGGCATTATAAAATCAGCCGCGGCGCAAGAAAGCCGGTCCTCGGGGTTCAGACCAGGTCTGACGCAAACCTGTCTGTACAATCGAACGACTAGAAGCTTGACATTTCGGATTTGAGAATAAGAGGAACTGTACTACCCATAAAATGAAAACCAAAGGCGCTGATCACTGTGCAGCTGATCTGCGTCTTTGTTTTCGCGTATGCAACAATCCGGTTTTCTCATGACGCGGCTTAATATGATAAGCCCGCTCTATAGTTAACTCATTTAAGCCTGGCGTCCCTTTTATGGGACATAGGCAAACAGAATAGCCCCAGATGTGACTCCGCAAAACGCGGAACTCGGTGAGTTACTATACGATAAACTCTCTGATATCTGCTTTTTCGCTGAGACGAAACTGGATGACACATTTAATCAGCGTAGTTTCAACGTTGCTGATTACAAGGCTTTCAGGAACGATCGCAATGGCTCTGGTGGAGGACTTATGGCTTACGTACGCTCGAACCTTCCTACGAGGCGTAGGTCTGATCTTGAACTACAGCGGCCCATCGAATCTATTGTACTGGACGTTATAATTAATGACCGCAAATGGGCTGTCGTAGGTGCATACAGACCCCCATCTGTTGATAACAAACTGTTTGCAGACATTTTTTCCAAAGGTATCGACAAAATCTCAACCCAATACGACAATATTATGGTAGCTGGTGATCTAAATTATGATTGCCTCGATAGCTCAAAATCCAAAATCCTGACAGACATGTGTGACATTTTTGACTTCACAAACTTAGTAAAAGCTGCAACTTGCTTCATGAAACATTGTACGCCTTCCTTGGTGGACGTTATTCTCACTAACAAACCTAACCTCTGTTTTAATGTCCTCAACTTTGGGTGTGGCATCAGTGACTGGCACAACCTAATTGGTGTCGTTGTCAAGGGTGCCACAGCCAAACTCGAGAAAAAACACACCAAGTACCGGAGTTACAAAACGTTTGATGAAGCGGGGTTCAGTGAGGACGTCGGTCGTATACCATTTCATGCGGCGTATGTGTTCGACGATGTCGACGACATATACTGGGCGCATGAGTGGCTTCTGACTGACGTCATCAATGAACATGCCCCTATCAAAGAACGGGTTACGAAGGCTAGAAAGCCTGCTTACATGAATGGAAACCTAAGGCGCGCTGTTTTTAAGAAGCGCATGCTCTTCAATAAATATAATAAGTGCAGAACTTCTGCAAATTGGGAGCTCTATCGCAAACAGCGCAATCATGTGACGAAATTGAAAAAAGCCTCGATGCGAGTCTATTTTTACGAAAGATGTGCAGGTGGCCCTAAGTCAAAAGACTTCTGGCCCACCATTAAACCCTTCCTGTCGAAGAAGGGGTCTGATGGTGGATCTGAGGTCATTCTGTGTGAGGAAAATAAAGTAGTCTCGGATCAGGCTGAAGTTTGCTCACTTTTTAATTCATGTTTCGCGAATGTGGCCACTGATATTGGTAAGGATTGCCACATTGAAAATATGGAGGAACATCCTAGTATCTTAAAGATTCAGGAAAATTTACCCCCAAATTCGAATAAATTTTCTTTTAGGCCGGTAACCGACTCTGAAATTACCAAAATTTTATCAAATATTGACTCAAAGAAATCAACCGGGGTAGATAATATACCTGCTAAAATAGTTAAGGCTTGCTCAGGTCCCTTAAGTGGTGCTCTAGCCTGTCTCATCAACACCACGTTTCATCAAGGCAAATTCCCGACAAGGCTTAAAGGGGCTCAAGTCGTCCCTATTCATAAAAAGAACGACCCCCTCAACAAAGAAAACTATCGCCCAGTAAGCGTTTTGCCGATTATATCCAAGGCTTATGAGAGGGTCATGCACAACCAGTTGTCCGAATATTTTGATGACATTTTTAATCCCTTTCTGGCTGCATTTCGTAAGGGGTTTGGATGCCAGTCTACCCTGCTGCGCCTGCTTGAAGATTGGAAGAAGGCCTTGGACAACCATGAGTCGGCAGCAGCCGTACTTATGGATCTGTCTAAGGCCTTTGACTGCCTACCCCATGGTCTCTTAATTGAAAAGTTGAGGGCTTATGGGCTGGCATCTGATGCCATTGACTTGCTTAGTAGCTACCTAAGCGACAGGGTACAGCAGGTTAGACTGGGATCTCACACCAGCACATGGGAAAATATCATGAAGGGTGTCCCTCAGGGCTCCATCTTAGGGCCCCTTCTTTTTAATGTCTTTTTAAACGACATTTTCTTTTTTGTGAACCAAGCGGTAATATACAACTACGCAGACGACAACACACTATCTTTTATACATGCTAATATAGAAGTGTTGAAAAAGGTTTTAGAGCAAGAAAGTTGTATATTGATCGATTGGTTTTTCAAAAATTTCATGCAAGCTAATCCTTCTAAATTCCAGGCAATTTGTATAGGAAAGAACGCACATGACAATATCACCTCATTTAACATAGATTCTGTTGAAATCAAATGTGATGACAATGTTACCCTTTTAGGTGTGAATATTGATTTTATGCTGCGTTTTGATGACCATGTATCTGAAATTTGTAAGAAAGCTTCTAAACAACTTGCTGTTTTAAAGCGTCTTGGCCGTTTTTTAACCAAGCAGGGCAAGATGACTATTTACAACTCTTTTATTGTATCCAATTTTAATTATTGTCCGTTAGCATGGCATTTTTGTAGTGCGTCTAGCACTAACAAGATTGAAAAAATCCAAGAGCGGGCTTTACGATTCATCAACAATGATTTCACGTCATCTTTGCAAGATCTCTTAGCCTCAACCAATACTGTCCCCCTACATGTTAGGAGGATGAAGCAAATGGCTTCTGAGGTCTACAAAATAGTACATGACATTGCCCCTGAGTATGTGAAAGATTTAATTAACATCAAAACATCCCATTATAATTTCAGGAATGAAAATCAAGCAAGGCTACCAGCGGTGAAAAGTACAAGGTATGGGCTAAGGTCATTTCGCTATGAAGCCGCCCGAATCTGGAACTGTCTCCCGAACGATCTGAGACTGGCAGAGTCCTTCTCTCAGTTCAGGAGATTGCTCCATGCTTGGGATGGTAAAATTTGCGGATGCCCTTCTTGTTCTGCTTAGACTTTGTTGTTTTTGTTGTTTGCAGTTTCGTTACCTCCCTTACACTTCCTTTGCTTTTTTTTTTTTTTTTTTTTTTTTTTTTTTTTTTTTTTTTTTTTTTTTTTTTTTTTTTTTCGAATTAGATCTACCCCTTTTTCGTTTCGTGCAAAGGCTGTGATCCAAGGGCGCCTCAATGCAAACTTCTCGTGCCCTACCAACACATCCCATCGTTCTTACTGATGACGACCTTGATCTTTATAGCCAGGCTGGCTTGTCAATGTCGTCACCTTTTGTCATTTAATATGCCCTACCTACATATCCCAGACATGGGTGGCGACTCTGATCTTTATAGCCAGGCTGGTTCATCATTGTTGCCACCTATGTCTCAAAAATGTATGATTGTGTGCTTTAATTTATTCTCTTTTTATACTTGTGAATAA
Organism: Rugalucina vietnamica; assembly: GCA_964017185.1. Classification (NCBI taxonomy): domain Eukaryota; kingdom Metazoa; phylum Mollusca; class Bivalvia; order Lucinida; family Lucinidae; genus Rugalucina; species Rugalucina vietnamica. Next base: position 10,419,805 of record OZ024878.1, read on the forward strand.
CTTAAGTCTTACTTCCACTGCATTTTAAAATTTCATCATCTTTGGCAACATAAAAGTAGCAATTCGTGCATTTTACTGATGCTGCTGTCTTTCCCAGGCTCGTGTGGACTGCCCGTACAGCAGGGAAAGGCATCAGCATCGGTACTGATGTCATGTCCAGAGTTTCTTTTCAATTATTTTAAAAAAAGACATATTTTATGTACAAAGTTTTGCATGCTGTGATATACCTCATATTCTGTATTTTTTCTCTTAATTTGTTCATTGTACGTATTGTTTTTTTATTGCATGCTGTGATATTTTTTGCATGTTGTTTTACTCTTGTTTGTCGAAATAAAAGCCCTACTGGGCTTATGTTACATGTTTGTGAATATTCGACAAAAAATAAAATTTCTATGTCTATGTCTATGTCTATGGGGCTATTCTGTTTGCTCAATGAAAATACATAAAAAAATGAGATAAAAAAATCACTCCTAACACCCCTAAAAATGAAAGTGGACTCATCCAATTGATTACGATGGGAGAATCAGTTCGTCAAATATGGGTTAATTTGCAAGCTTGTACCTGAAGCTGTGGACAATCGCACAGCTATGTAAAATAATTATATAGTTGTGTACATCAAACTTCCAAATTTCACCGCCTATTCATGCAGTGAGAAATATATGAGCTGTTTGTGCCTCGGGGGATAGCTTAAGCAATGAGCAGGAAATGACACAATTAGAAAGAAATTTCCATTCCAATATTCGAGCTGGTAAAAACCTGATTTAATAATCACTGAAAATCAAACACACCAGTTGAACCCAGGCGGACAAAGCTCCGGCCCCAACCAACTAAAATGAATACCTTTAAATCGGGACCATTATAGAGTCGACGCCCGATCCACTAGCGTGCAATTAAAGAAGGAGGCAGAGTTATCAACCATGATTAGGTTACAAACTTAGCATGCAAACTGTCGCGTCACTTTTTATTTATACGTTTGTAACGATTTTTTTTTTATTTTTGTTTTTATTTGTAAACTGATGAGAAGAATCATTCCTTCCCTTTTTATTAAATAAAGAAACCATAACGTAAGCCGAGTTAGCATCTTTTATTCAAATAAGCGGCCAATCAGCTAGCTACACGTACTTACTAACTGAATATATAAAAACTTTCCACAGCATTCGAAAGTTTTACTGACTGGTGATGAATACAAGACTTAGGCTACTAATGTTTCTGTAGCAGTTTGGTTTGTGGTAAATGAACTGCATTTAAAATACTTAAAAGTACCTAAAATCATTGGCAAAAACTAACAAACACCCATCCTTGCTGCCCGCCCGGGAAATAACAAACGCGCCCACTGCTTTGGTATCATACAATGTAAAACAAAAACCTCATAAAACAACGATTACATGTACGGCCATTATTTTGTAACTCATCTTTGAAATTTACTGACCTTATGATTGGTTTAAACACTAGTTTATGAATAAATTCACAAATAACAATAATGACAAGCAATAAATCAAAGTTTCAGAAAACAAGCTTCCTTGAAGCTTACAAAAATCTTCTCCTAGCGTGAAAAAATACACAATTGAACGAGTATCAAGAAATAATACTAACTAGCAAAAAGAAAAAAAAAATGAGAGGATAAAAATCTAGTATTCGATAAAATTCACTACGATATTGATACGCCATGACACTCGTCACGTGATCTTATGATTTGTACGTGTAAAAATGCATTTTGTCCGATTTTGGATACTTCAGGACCTTGTTTAATAAATAACATGAAGTTCAGCTTGGTGCGATCTCGTATGTAAACATTTAAAAAGGCTGCCAGGCAACTTTAAAATGAGCCACTGTGTGAGAAAAATAACAATTTGGTTTTCGAACCAGGTCCGACACAAACCGGCCTGTACAGTCATAGAAGCAGGCTAGAAGCTTCAAATTTTGAATTTAAGAAGAAGAGGGACTGAACTATCTGTGTAGCGAAAACTAAGGCGCTGATCAGCTTCGCGGTTACCGCGAAACTTGTCTGTTTTAACATATGCACATTTTCACACATTGATTTTCTGATGCGGTGGCTCAAATATTTTTCTTAAAAAAGTATGCGCCATCAGATGTGTGTTTTTGTTCATTATTCTGTTTTGTAACAGCGAATGCTTCACAGTGTATAATTATGTCTGATTATGATTGTGCACTTATGTCAAAAGACTGTGTTTCTCTTTTTTCTAATCGCGTTTTAGCGCAGCAACATTAGACTCGAGCAATCTACCCATGATTTTACTTTTCGAGAAATTAAATACATGACATTTTGCGTGTGGCTGAATTCTCTAGTATTAATGTTCAGCTTGTGTTCATGTTAAGTACGATGTAAACATTGTACTTTCACGGTACTAAATCTGTGATACAGGAAAACATGTCCGTGCTATATACACTGAAAGAATGTTATAAGAGGCCACTTTTCGAACTCTTTTTTTTTTCTAAGCGATGTTCAAAACTTGCATGCTTTGTTGTCTAAAGACGTTTCTTTCAATTGAATTCAGTTGCACAGTTTTGAGAAATATTTTTCTTTCACTAAACGTGGTTTTGGAGTACATGTGCAAAAGTGTTTTTTGAATAAAATATGGTCGAAGCACAACATTTATCTAAATGAGGCTAGGTTGTCATCAAAGGAGCTCTTCCGACTTGGAAAAAACATCACAAAGTCATATTCGATTGTTCCCTACTGGGAGACGGTTTTTAGCATTTAAAAAAAAAACAAAAAAAAAAACGCTTTCGAGATTTTTTAAAAATTAACCAATGCGTCTCTTAAACATGCTGATTCCTCTTAAATTCACTTAAGGATAGTATGCCTCGAAAGAATTTTATTAGATGATTTACGATGACAAACATGTTAAGACTACCGCAAACTTTCGGTTTCAATGCCAAATTTTTAATAAACAAAATAACGAAATTTGTGGACATATTTTCAAATTTTATTCAAAGCTAATCAGAGTCGTGTACTAGACAGAAATATTATTTGAACAATTCAAAGTCGTGATGCTGATAATAATGCATCCGGAGAAGAACAAAGTTTGTATGAAATTGCATGCATAAAGCTGAATTCCTGCTATGCATGATGCTGTCTTTTTTGTATTTACAAAACAGAAACGAAGATTCTTGGGGCAGCAAAACATTTGACATGATTTTTACTTTACATCATGGCAGTCAATAACACTTAAACGAATTAAAATTTACAACATAACATCTTATTAATATGATATTTAATTAGCTGTAAATAAAGTTTGACTTTCTGAAATGAGGGTACCTTTCTTCATGCTTCGTCGTTTTGCGAGATGCATTACACAATAATTTGGAATACAGCATCTCACACAGTCACTGCTAGACATTGGCTTATTCATATGATCATGAATTTTAATTGATCGTATTTTCCTTTCTGAACTAGAAGAAAAAATATAAGGTGGCTTCTTATAACTTTATTTTAGTGTATACCTCCTTAAACCTCACTTCTATATAGAAAAACTGGGATTTGCAGGGGTAAACCTACTTTGCTTATTTTTAATCCAAAACATACATTGTGGGTACTCGTTAGAACCGCCTCGGCAAAGCGGTTCTAACGTGTACCCACAACGTATGTTTCGAGCTCAAATGTCAAAAATACCCTTTTCAAATGAAAGTTTTTCAATTTTAACAACATAAGAAAAATGTGTATATATCACGGGCGCGTTTTCATAATGTGACAGCTGGTGGGAGAATAAATTGTTTCTGATTTCAAAAGACTGAATAGATCGAAAGTGATGTAAATGTGAAACTGGAAACAATGTTTAAATGCACACTTTGTTTTGGGCTTTTGCTGACAGCACAAGTCTCTGAAACAAATAAAACTCGACTTCGAGTCGGAGCCTTGCTGGAGCTATCCGGCCATCCTGTTTTATGGAAATACCAACCGATATTCATTGATATACTGGAACATGGATTTTATGAGATCGTAAATCGGACTGACCTTTTGCTGGGTTACGAAATAGAGCTCATCACAAAAGATACTGAGGTATTTGAAATGTTTAACATATGACGTCGCTGTTTGCCAGTTGATAACGTCATGTAATAAATAGTAAATAACTACCCCGTGACCAAAAATAAATCGATTTATCAGGCTAGGATTAGTAAACAGATTAAATGGCGAGCTTTCAGCGAGCCAATTTATCTTTTAGATAAATCGATTTTGGTCACGGGGTTGTTATTCACTTTATAATGCAACGAAAGTCGACAAATTTTGCGAAAAAAAACTCATCTGATGTTTTGCTTTCCGCCAGTTTGTTTATTTAGTCAACAGCCCAGCCATTACTCCGCAGAACGACTCCTCAGAATTCGCCACCATAGCAGTAGATTGTGTTGATAATTTATAGTTTCTTGCTCATTGTTTCATCTACGTATCGCTACATTACAATGGCGGACAATGACGTCAGAACACCTCACTAAAATTCATGTCACTAGCGCGCTCCTTTTTGGTGCTTTAAACAAAACCGCAACTGTGTTACACGGTCTTTATTTAGTCAGTAGAAGTGGCCTTTATTTGGTCAGTAGCTCAATAAAGCGATAATTTATGAAACCCCTTAATGAGGCCGATATTTAGATTCGTGTTATAAAAAGTGTTATGACCACGCGTTTAACGCTTTTGCGGGATTATATAAGGTACTAGTAATTGACAATGTCCGTAACAACAATGTAAATTTTAATTGAAAATATGCCCACTTTGAAGGCGATAGAATCATAATTTAAAGGTCATATGATTACACTAATCTTACACTCGTGGTCATTTTATATGAAATTTATTAAACGCGCCGAAGAGTCGTTTAATAAATTTCATATGAAATGATCACTCGTGTAAGATCCTCCATTTATGTTAGGTTTCAATGGTGGGCCATGTGGAAATATTGCCCCATCCACTCATAGGGACCATGAGAAACAGATGTGCTGCAAGTGCCTCCAGGCAAAACTAATATCAACGCTTATTATGATAAGAGATAATTAAGAGATGTTTTTGTCCGTTTCTTCATAAAAGCATATCTTGTGAATACTAAAGAAATGTATGTTTCAGTAATCATGAAGCTTCATAAAGTACTTCATTTGTCTGGCATTCTGCATTAAACAATACAGAGGAACGCACAATGTACATCATTTGCTTTTTAAAGGTGATATATGATGTATTATTACGACACTGAAGGTACAGCGTATTTCTCATTTTAATGTTCCAATAAATGAAAGTGTTTTAACATTGTTAGACACAAAAATAGCCATTTTAATAAAACTATGTCAGTGCAATTGACTTCATGTATAATGGAACTATATCGCTAGAATGATGAGCACAAAATTGAAACGACCTACTTATAAATGTTTAATTTTTAGATAATAAATAGCGAAACGAAATGAGTTTTATTCGGTCATTGTCAATATACATGTAAAAAAAAAGTTTTGAAGACTGGTGTTGTTCTCATTCGTTAGCTCGAACTACAAAAAGGTACAAGTAGGCAAAGATCAGGAAAAGGCGCAATCAGAAAAAGATTCCCACTCCAAAAACCGAGGTGGGAAAAAACCAAACTAACAATCAGGTACTTATACCATGAAACATATCGTAAGCCGAATGAGCAGCTATTTTCCCAATAGGTGGCCACTCAGTTACCTTAACTTAACTAAAAATATGAGAACATACATAAGGCGCCAACAGCACAAAAAATTTTAAACACCAAGGCATAAAACAAAAAGAACCACTACAGAAGTATCGACTTGGAACGATCAGTAACACAAAGTTACTGGCGGGCTTAAACCGGTTTTACAAGTACCTAACCTCACCCTCAGCTTCTGTAGTGGTTCAGTGATAAACAAGAAATAAGAAATCAAATTAAGAAAATACTAAACATAGATACCAACTTTTAACATGAATAACGGAAAGCAGAGTGAGCAGCTATTGAAGGTATTAGGTGGTCACAGTGCTAGCTTGGACAAAACAAGTAAATGCAGAGGGCTAAGTGAACAGCCATTATATTCGGGTGGTCACAAAGCCATGCAACATGAAACTCGTAATTGGAATAACTTTGATAAGTGTGAACCAGAACAGCAGTACCGCCTTGGTACGGTCAGTTATAAAATAACTGGGGGGCTTAAACCGGTTTTACAGGTACTGTATTTCTTTGAATATAGGTATAGTGTTCACGTTTGCCATATATACTAAAGGACTTTAAAAACTCCTCTCTATAAATTGGTCTCAATGATGATTATCAGGAAACCATGTCCGTGTAATGTATAACCCCTTTAATCTCACTTTTATGAGGTGTCATCAGAAAGTTCTAAGCCTCAAGTGCTTGTGATTATCAGAAAATGAAAATCTGGTGATTACTTTTCAATATAATCCCCCTTCAAGGCAATGCACTTAGTCCATCTCTGTTCGAACTTGCTTATCCCTTCCAAATAGAAGTCTTTTTCCTGGTTCTCCAAATACCCGTTCACTGCTTCTATGACGCCTTCATTGCTACCAAACTGTGTTCCATGAAGGTTGGATTTTCAATTTTGGGAACAGACAGAAGTCAGAAGGGCCATATCAGGAGTATATGGAGGCTGCAGTCACGGCAACGTGCGACGTGTGAGCAGGCGAATTGGTCAATTTTCCTATCCTCTTTCTTGCAATTTCCTGGCGCAAACGCCTCTATTCTGTTGCACAATTTGCACCATTTATCGTGCGACCTTGTTCAAGATAATCAATCATGATTACCCCCTGACTACCCCAAAAGACTGAGGCCATTTTCGACTCATGTCTCATATTGAATTACAACTCGGTCGATACAATCACCGGAATCATCTTCATATTGAGACAGGAGATACCTAGAAATATCGAGCCGAGATCGTTTTTGGTCATCAGTCAACATTCTCGGTACCCATCTCGCCGAGACAAGATATCTGTTAGAATTGTTTGCACTGCCCCAAAACTTATGTCCACTTTGCCGGCTCTCGCCTCCTGTCACACACAACCAGGGTGTGAACGATCTCCACATTTGCATCAGTGGTGGCATCTTTGGGGCGGCTAGACCTTGCATCATCCTCAGTGCTCTCACTCCCAATTCTGCAGCCCTTTTTTTTTCACTGTGCTATAAGAAGGTACTCATTCCCAAGTGTTTTCATGGAGTCTTCGTGAATTTTATTGGGAGTCATTCCCTTCTTACAAAGATATTTTATCACCGCTCTCACTTAAACTTTCTCCATTTTGCAAATTTGGCGCATTGTCCTCTCTCAATACTGTCGTACAAAAGCAATCAAGCGTGACCAAATGCTTTTTACTCTCCAGAGGACTTAAATAGAATGACTGACTGAACAAGGATTTTGTCTTATAGAATACTTTGAAGTGTATCAGGCTTAGAACTTTCTGATCACACCTCGTATATGGCAAAACTAGTGTATGTGGGGATATACATATTTTTCTTATATTTGCTCCAAAACATAGATTGTGGGTACTCGTATTAACCGCCTCGCCGAAGCGGTTCTAACGTGTACCCACAATCTATGTTTTGAGCAAAAATAAGAAAAATATCAAAAATTGTCTACTGAAAGTTTCATTTTTACAACTTAAAAAATCTCTGTATATTGCATTGGCATGTTATCGTAATGTATTTCTTTGATAATACAGCTTATTTCGACAAAAATATTTTTGAACTGAAGAGTACAATCAATCTGCTTTAATTTCATTACAAAACCGAAACGTCAACGCCAGTGATTTACGCCATACAGTATGATTTCAAACGTTACCGAAAATTCAACAAAAACAAACTATGAGTACGAGAAATATTCATTAGGTCCAACATGATTTTTCAAAAGAAACATCAAAGGTTAAGCAAATGCTGTAAGTTGTCTTTCAAATGACCTAAAACTGTGGTTATTACATCACTTTTTAAAACGTTTATGCAGAAAACTTTAATTTTTGCGTGTAAAATGAAACAAATTCGAAAGTTTTCAAACATAATAAATATGCACAAACTTGTGTAAACATTACCATATCTTTTGGCGCTGTTATCGTATGTCGGTGTGTTTTGACCACTTTACGCTTGGCGTCAGCGAAAAATGCTAGCCCCTTAAAGGGCATTGAACCAAAGTCCCCATTTTTATTTTGCTTTCTTCTTGCGCTTAAAGCTGTACGCTATCACCGGAGATGCTTTTTTTTCATTTTTCACAAAATGCCTTGTTTTGTAGCCGTCCTACGGTTTTCTTTGACAAAACAACAAAGACATTACGTATCCAAAAACAATATAAGCAAACAATTTATCAAACAAATCTTTATGCATAAATATTTTTATCATGTTGAAATACACTAATATGTGTATTTTATACTTCAAATTAATTTTAACCAGTTTAAGCAAAATGATAACCAATGTATAGAGAGGCGTTTTCAAAGGCTTTAAGTATAACATGTTTCACTAAAGTTACGATAGCGCGACAGCCACTCTCATCTCCATTGCATTTTGGTCTTTGTTTTCATCACTTTAACTAAACGAAAGGAGGGCAGCAATTAATGTTTTACTTTGCTTTTCCACTTTTCAAAGACATGTATATATGGGCCATATTTTGCTGGAAAAAAGATACACTACAAATTGATTATTGCTTGAATTAACACAGCATTTTATATTTTAGTTTTATTGCATTCTTTATGCAGGCGTCATACCTAGCCGATTTTAACACGCGATGGACACACGATTATGAAAAGTTTCAATTTCGGCGGGGATCGTGAAGACATCGGGCCATTCGTGAGTGAATCGTTACCCATCGTATGTCCATCGGGAGACTTTTTAAGCCATCGGCATCACCATCGCGAGCGGCACCAAAATCTTTGACATGCCAAAAAAATACAGGAAGGACACACGATGGTTCAATTTCGTGTTGAATTCGCGAGTGCATCGTTGCCTTCGCAAAGCCATCGTGAGGCCATCATATGACATCGGGACTACATCGTACTTCTGTCGTGTGGTCATCGGCACCATCGGCTAAGTTTTGCTACACGAAGGCAATACGATGAAGACGCGATGCTGCCCGATTGTGTTACGAAGGCAACGCGACATCGTATAGCCCTCGCAACGCCATCGTATAAGCATCGTATCTGACAAAAATTAGAACACGATGGCATCCCGATGGCAACACGATATTAACCAAAACTGCATTTTCTGCGTTTCCAATATATCCCAAGGTAACGTTGACATACAAAAATCAGCAGCATCCAGACACGCGCGGCCTTTTTCTCAGAAAATATCTTAAGTTCGGTACTGTTGATTCTATTCTCAAAAATCATGGTGTATTTCGAAGACAAGACAAACAGGAAGAAGAAGACTGCAGCACTGCTTCTTTACACGCAACTGGAACATGATAAAATCATCTTGCAGGAGCAACACCATCTCTTACAGGTATTTGGTTTGTTTATTATTATGTTGTCTTTCAAGTAGCACTCTGGTTTCTTTCTAGTAGAGCAGTACCCACTGCAGTTTTTAACAAATGAGTCTTTTATCTACATCCACTATAAGCTCAAGAACAGTTTTGTGTCAGTTTCATGCGAAAGATAGATTGAAATACAACCAAACTGTCACCGAGAAATTTGAACAGTGTTGTAAAGTAACTGATAATACAGTCATGGTAGTAATTTTTACCGTGGACGTCAACAAGGGTCTCGTTCAATCTCCCGCCTACAATATAGACACCGTGTATTTTATGGATTGGAGTTTTTGAGTGGAGTCATGGACTGGAGTACTAGAGTGGAACCTTGGGTGGAACTGACAGGCGCAATCTTCTTCCCACGCGCTCTTCCTGGTTTCGGTGGCATTTCCAATTTTATTTTGTAAAGAAAGAAACTGACAAAGCTGAAGTTTTCTCAACATCACTTTAAGTCTCATTAATTGATTTTTACATAACATCGGGAAGTGTCGTTATGCCTTCGGGACACTTTCGGGAATACATTTTACACCTCACGATGGCTTCACGATGGCTTCACGACGTCGTCAAGCCTTCGCATACCATTCGCATCAACATCGTATGCAAAACTACCACTTCGTGTATCGTTCGTGACTGCATCGGATATAATCGTGTGTCCATCGTGTGTCCATCGTGTGTTCATCGGTAGGCTTCGTACATGCTTCGGCTCAACATTGGCTTTTTACCAAATTCGTGACGAAAATCGCGCGAAATTGAAAATTTCATATTCGTGTGGCCATCGTGTGTCAAAATCGGCTAGGTATGACGCCACCTTTACTGATATCATAATTCACGCATTTTCTGAAATCGACACCAACTGAAAGGACACACAGGTGTAAATATAAATGAAATGTTGTCAGTCTGGATCAGCGTACAAATTTACCATCATGTGAATGATAATTCAATAAGAGTAATTGACCAATGAAAAGGTACAAGTAGGCAAAGATCAGGAAAAGGCGCAATCAGAAAAAGATTCCCACTCCAAAAACCGAGGTGGGAAAAAACCAAACTAACAATCAGGTACTTATACCATGAAACATATCGTAAACCGAATGAGCAGCTATTTTCCCACTCAGTTACCTTAACTTAACTAAAATTATGAAAACACACATAATAGCAGGGCGGATATGTAACAATTTTTTGGTGGATTGTGCACTTTTTGATAAAAGCATGAAACTTGGTACAGGTGTAGACTTATAATTATAAGAATTTTTGAGAGTCAGTGCCACGTGAAATTTGGCCTGTGACGGCCGCCATTTTGAAATTCAAAATGGCGGCATTTTCATTAAAAGCATTATACAGATTGATATCAGTTTCCACTGCTGCTTTCGTAAAAAGTATCAAAAGCCAAAATTCTAATGCTTATCCATTTCAAGATATATTTTAATGCATTTTAACTTTAAAAGTTTTCAAGATGGTGACTATTTTCAAAGATGGCCGCCATTAATTTACTAAAAATCAAGTTAGCGAGACGAAAATATGACGCAGTTAATAAAAAGAAGAATTATTCATTATAAAATGTTTCAAGCACACTACATGCCACAAATACAAGTTACAAGTACATAATATCAAAACAAAAATAGATTTAGTGCCACAAATGTCCTGTAATGGCCGAAATTTATTATTTTTTGCAAAGTGGCCACCTATTTGCAGCTTCTTTATCAACATGACATTTAATATATAATCGCCGAAATCATACTCTCTTCGAATAATGTTACATAAATTGCTGTCATAAACATTCTCATACACCTTAAACTCATACTGCTGATTAGAAATATCAAGAATGATGCTAATTCTCAAGATGGATGCCATATTTAGCTACTTGAACAGTGTATATTGGTATGTTACATATGATACTATAAATTATGATTTTGGATGGGAATCTCTTAATCTGTTCTAATGAATAGAAACATTCTCCTTTCACAAAATCTTACCTATCTGTACTAATTCAGTTGCATATTTAAATCAGAATGGTATTCAAGATGGCTGCCAAAGGACAAAAAGAAAAAAAAATCATATTTTAGGAAAATGTTGATTAAATAGTTTGAACTGCTGAAGATCTTATTAATTTTCTAGTATGTTGATGTTAACTATCCTTGAATAGAAGTAATGATTATATTTGACATTCAAAATGGCTGTCAAAATCATATGTCATCAGTTGTGATTTTTGTAATAGACAGTACTGCCAGTCTTGCAGCACATTCAAATCCTTGATGCAAACTATTCCACGTTTAAGATTTTACTAAATCCTGTAAAGATATGTACATACATCCAGCATACAAGCTATCATTGAAACAAATTTAGCAAAAATATATATATTCCTCTAAAGGTCAGTGATTCTACATATCCGGATCAATATCTGAATCCGCCTACATTTATTACTAGAGTAACATCTCATGCCTGCTTTCTGGCAAGTGCCATACTAATTGCAACCTTTCAATGAGTTTTTGGCATCAATGACATCTACGTTAGGACTTCCCTTTGCATAGGGTGATGGCTGGAGACTTCAAAATTTCTATCCCTACTAGCTCAAGTGCGAGTTTGTGCCACACATCAAACTGCAGGAGCTGAAGGGTCAAGAGAAACAAGCAGAGTTCCACTTTCTGAAGTAATTTACTTCCTATGTCATAAGACATTGAGCTGCGACAGAAAAGCACAGTAAATGAGCATATGTCTTCTCTAAGTACAACATTCTGCATGCTGCAAACGAAGTATGCAAATTAACCATGGAGAAAGCAGAAATGGTAGTTTAACACGCTGGTAGAGGAAGCAATAAGGGAGGAGGTCAGGTTTTTCAAACTGTGAAAGGCAGGTGTCAGGCAAACTGCATACAACTGGTAAGAGTTCATCCAGTAGAATAGAATGGGGGGGACTTTATATCCTAATTCAGAAAAAGTATTTTGTTTTACCAAGTAAATATGATGTGGCAATCAGGATATCTTGGTAGATAAACCTGTCAGGAATAATGAAGACCAACTGTTGCTAAACTAGAAAGCAGAAAAAGAGCATTTTGAAAATCTCCTGTTGAATTTCCTTGGAATCTGAAGGACCAGTCTGAGAAAACCCATGTCGAAAACCGAAATGAGTCGAACACAAAGGCCATCTGCAATATAGCATCTGGCAAATCAGCCGGGCCTTCAGGTACCATCACCAAAATTCTGAAGTCACTCGGGAAAACTGGGACACCCAAAGTGCCTGATCTTGTTGACATCACCACAGACAGTTGCATTCCAAGTGACTGGCACTAGAGCTTCATTGTCCACCAGTTTAAGGGAAAAGGGCACATTCTGAACAGAGGCAACAAGGGCTTGATGCTGATTGAACAAGCGGTGAAGGTGTTGGAGCATAAAGGGAAAAGATCTGAGCTTGATGAGATGCATTGTGATTTGATGTCAGGTTGAGGCTCTACAGATGCAGTTTTTATTTTTAGAGAATCACTCGGCTGATAATAAGCTTCTCTACATGGCCTCATTTGACCTGCAGAAAACATTTAATTGCGTCAAATTGGATTTCATCTGGTAGACACTGTGAAAACTAGGAAATGATGAGAGGCTAGTGCCTCTTGTCTAATCCATGTACATGTATTGGGATGTGAGAAGCAAGGTTAGAGTTGGTATTGGGTACACTGAGGACTTTGGTGTCTTAGTGGATGTTCACAAGGGCTCTGCCAATAGCACGCTGCATCATTTTGCTAGAGGTGTTATCTAGGAGCCTGATGTCTAAGAAAGAAACGTCCTATTGATGGACGAATGGTGAAGAAGCTTGAAGGTGATAATGAAATTATTGAAGTAGTTCCAAAAGTCTGTTATCTAGTAGACATCTTTTCTGCTTGTTGTGAATATGACCCATTTGTCATCACTGGCTGTTACAATAAGCTTTTGGCAAATTTCGCCAATTGCTTACCCTCATCACCAACATTTTCTGCTGCTTCTGACAAACGGTAAAATGAATTTGATTACCCGTATAATGCTAAATGCAGCATGTAGAGCACAACAATGGCCAGATTGCTAAACAAGCTAAACGTAGTTGCACAAAAGAGACTGGTAACGAAACCATGGGATAAAATGTTGTTTGATATGAGAATGGAGCTTGGAAAGGGCCATTACGAAAACTTGTCCATACAATATACACGGAGAATTTTGTCAGCATTAAATATTAAAAAAACATTGGAAGAGTTCTGATAATTTTAAAATGTTTGCTCAAAACATTTATTGTGGGTACCCACAATCTTTCTTTTGGAACAAAAAAAAAAAAAAAAAAAAAAAAAAAAAAAAAAAAAAAAAATAGGTATACCCCTGTAAAGCCCAGTCTTGCTTTATAAAAGTGGGGTATGAGGGTGTATACTTTTCATGGCCATGTTTTCTTCATGCAATGCTGATCCTCAGAATCATTCATAGTGTAGAAGTCGTCTAGGAAGATAACTTGTCAGACAAGTACAATTCTCGGTAGAGGACAAAAGACGACAGAAATGGACAAAAATGGACATGATGATGATGATGATGATGGTGATGATGGTGATGATTGACTGAAACTTAGATACACTAAACAAATACAATTCATGTTAAATAATTTTAATCATAAGAACTTTGAAAAACAACATGTAAAAATGAAAAAAAAAAAAAAAAAAAAAAGAATATGTTAATACTTTCCTACTTTGGTAGCCATTTTGGATGCCATCATTAATCAGTAAAAAGATAATTTGCCTAATACAAACTTGTGGTGTTATGAGCTTGAGAACATTTCATCAATGCAAATCCTTCATTCTGATCAAAACAGCATGTTTTATCACACTTTCAGTACTGTGTGTACTAAATTTCAGGTAATTTAATGGCGGCCATTTTGAAAATAGCCGCCATCTTTGAAAATTACGAGTTTATTTTAATAATTTGATATCTTGAAATTTTCATTTATTGAATTTGGGGGTTTTAAAACTTTTAAAGAAAGCAACACTGTAAACTGAAAACTAACTGTAAAGGCTGTATATGGGAAAAAGCCGCCATTTTGAAATTCAAGATGGCAGCCGTCACAGGGCGAATTTCACGTGGCACTGACCCTCAAAAATTCTTATAATTATAGATATAGTCATGTACCAAGTTTCATGCTTTTATCAAAAAGTGCACAATCATTTCACATATCCGCCCTGCTATAAGGCGCCAACAGCACAAAAATTTTAAACACCAAGACATAAAACAAAAAGAACCACCACAGAAGTATCGCCTTGGAACGATCAGTAACACAAAGTTACTGGCGGGCTTAAACCGGTTTTACAGGCGCCTAACCACACCCTCAGCTTCTGCAGTGGTTCAAAACATTTACTAGTTAGTTCTTCGGTCCTCGTGGTGAATCTCTAACTAGTCAATGAATCATCAAGAAGAAACAAATAAATCATGATAAACATCCTGATGAATCAAAAACAAGGACTCACAGATTGAGTAAGCTGCCCGACGATGGAGATCCCTGGGCGCCGAATAACCTACTAACTCCGGAGCAAAAGAAAAACGCCAGTTGGAAATTTCATGTTTGTTTGCCCAGTGAAATGATGCTTTGCGTCTCAGTCGACAGTCATGTTCATGCCGCGACGTTGCCTTTATTTTATCCATTCATACATGTAAATTACAGGTTTACTTTTACTTTTTGGGCAAAACTGAATAATAGCAGCAATGTGATGTTTTAAAGATATTATACTTCGTAAAATTGTTTTGTTTTTTTTATTCCAGTTTTACGTCCCTTTCAAGCTTTTTCACTCATATCGAGACGAATCAATCGGTAGGTGGGGCGAAAACCGGAGTACCCAAGATGACCGTGCAATATTGTCTAAAGAATATAATTATATTACTGAAATAAATAGGTATGGGAATATTGATCTAAAATGGGGATGATGGAAATTGGTTTCTTATGGCATTCAAAATGGCCGCAAAAATCCAAGATGCCGACACATAATGATTTTTGACAGAAACTCGAAGTCATATGTGAACAAATTTTAAAAGATGACATTCAAAGTTAAGAAAGCGCAAAGCTCAGATTTTTTCATCAATATGCAAGATCCAAGAGAGCTGCTTAAAAGCAGTTAAAATGTTTTTTTAATATCCATTATTCAATGACCGATATCGATGTGCATTTGATCATTGCAAATACATGTATTAAACACAATGCTATGAATTCACACCATTTTGTTCCATTTTACTAACGCCTGTGCACTTTAAAGATATGGACAGAGTTTGTGGGCAGGAATATGATAGGAAAGGGCAAGATGGTGTAATATAAGTTGTGATATAGTATGGTAGTGGCGGAGTGTGGTGTTGTAAAGCCGTAGGGTGTGTACATGTAAGATATGAAACTAGATTAGGCATCGTTGCAATGTTACTATATATGGGTTATGAATGGAGCGCAGGAGGATCTATGTGGGAATTGTAACTGTGCTCAAACATTTTTCAGGCCAAATCGGATGGGATTTGGGTGGGATGGGGTAGAAAGTAAGGTCAAAATAGATTTGATGATAAATGAAATAAGAAAAGTCATAATACCTAATACATATTGAAAGCACCCTTGCTGTACATATTGGTTAAAAACTAAACAAAGACTAAAATGGACAAGTGTAAAAACTCTTGGAGTTGGGGACTGTATTGTGGCTGATAATATTGGATGGGAGAACCCCAGTGAGGGTTTCTATCATTACTTCAAGCCGCTGGTTCCACAGCTTGGTACTTGAAAAGAAGGGAAAATTCTCTTTAGTATGAAGATCGGATCAGATGTGTTTTGACATTATCGGAAATTCAGTCCATGTGTTTTAGCTCGCTTGAGTCGAAGGCTCACGGGTAAACTCAAAGAAAAGACAGGCACCCGGCGTCCAACCGTCGTCTGTCGTCCGTCCGTCGTCTGTCATCCGTCCGTCGTCGTCGTCGTCCACCATTTTCAAAGATCTTCGCCTCTTAAACCCCTTGGCTAATCGAAGCCAAATTTTATAGGAAGCCTCTATAGGAAGTAGAAATAAAAATATATATAAATAATCCAGGTCACCTGATGGCCCCACGCCCATATATGGTAAAACCTTTAAAATGCGTCTTCTCCAGAACCCAAAGACCTAGACTCTTGAAACTTGGCATGTAGGATAAGGGACTCGAGGTCCACAACGTGCATTTATATTATGACCATAGGATGACCTTGACCGTAGGTTGCCAATGCATTTAAATGGGGGAACACTGACAAAACGTATTTAAATGAGGAGATAAAAACTCGCTGGGAGTAGGAAATGGACAGAAGATAGAAGTTTATGAAATAAAAGTTGGCACCGCTATGCCAATCAAAGCCAATCTTCATGTGGAGTTTTTTTAGGATGTAGCAACTTAAGTATGTATACATAATCCAGGTCACATGGCCAAGATGGCCGCCATGCCCATATATATTAAAAACCCTTCAGAAAAACTTCTGGATTTGATAGAGTGGGCCTTCAAAAGGGCATTAAAAAACTATGGTTCACTTTATTTGGCATGTAATGACAGAAAGGCTTTTTTAACTTCCTCTGACCAAAGTCGGTATACACTTTGGTCATGTCAGAATGTGTGCCACGCCTTGTCCTTTCTCCTTGATAATATTTATACTAGATTTGGGACCAAGTTATACAGACAATTTGTTTGAATTCCGATGGGTACAAATTGCGCACCTCTCGTAGCTGATTTATTTTTATACTGCTACGAAAGAGATTTCATGGATTCTCTTAACCATGATAATCAAGCTGATGTTATCGAGGCTTTAAATTCCACATCTGGATACCTCGATGACCTTTTGAACATTGACAACCCTTATTTTGAAGGTATGGTCAATCAAATTTATCCACCTGAACTTCAGTTGAACAAAGCCAATATCTCAGATACCGAAGCCCCCTTTTTAGATCTACATCTTTCTGTTGCAAATGGATTTGTTTCTTCTAAAATTATTTATGATAAGCGCGATGACTTTGATTTAAAAAATTTGATATAGTAAATTTTCCTTTCTTGGATGATGACGTTCCTCGTCGTGCTTCTTATGGTGTTTACATTTCGCAACTTATTAGGTTTGCTAGAGTCTGCAATCATGTTACAGACTTCAACGCTCGAAATAAATGTTTAACGGCAAAACTTCTCCAACATCGGCAAAACTTCTCTATCGGTATCATAAACTTCGAAAAACCTTTTCTAAATTTTATCGTAGACACTATGAATTGATTTCCAAATATAATTTTGGATTAAAGACGCTTTTAAGTGAAGGCCTTTCGGAACCTGAATTTTATGGTGACTTAGTTTACAAATTTAAGAAACTTATAGGAATTAATGATTTTTCTTTTCAGTTCAGAAAAATCATAACACGTTACAGACGTATAGGTTATAACTTGAATGTTATGCGACAGTCTGCATGCTTAGTTTTTAACCCAGTCATGGTTGATAACTATGCTGCCTTCTTTAATTGCACGCCGGTGGATCGGGCGTCAGACTCTATGATGGCCCCGACTTAAAGCTATTCATTTTAGTTGGTTGGGGCCGGAGCTTCTTGTCTGTTTAACCCAATCATGGTTGATAACTATGCTGCCTTCTTTAATTGCACGCCGGTGGATCGGCCTTCAGACTCTATGATGGCCCCGACTTAAAGCTATTCATTTTAGTTGGTTGGGGCCGGAGCTTCTTGTCTGTTGCTTGGCCCACCGGGGTTCAACTGGTGTTTTTCTTTTGCTCCGGAGTTAGTGGGTTATTCGGCGCCCAGGGATCTCCATCGTAGGCCAGCTTACTCAATCTGAGTCCTTGTTTTTGATTCATCAGGATGTTTATCATGATTTATTTGTTTGTTCTTGATGATTCATTGACTAGTTAGAGATTCACCACGAGGACCGAAGAACTTACTAAATGTTATGAACCACTGCAGAAGCTGAGGGTGAGGTTAGGATCCTGTAAAACCGGTTTAAAAAGTACAAGTAGGCAAAGACCAGGAAAAGGCGCAATCAGAAAAAGATTCCCACTCCAAAAACCGAGGTGGGAAAAAACCAAACTAACAATCAGGTACTTATATCATGAAACATATCGTAAGCCGAATGAGCAGCTATTTTCCCAATAGGTGGCCACTCAGTTACCCTAACTTAACTAAAAATATGAAAACATACATAAGGCGCCAACAGCACAAAAAATTTTTTACACACCAAGACATAAAACAAAAAGAACCCAGTAACTTTGTGTTACTGATCGTTCCAATGCGATACTTCTGTGGTGGTTCTTTTTGGTTTATGTCTTGGTGTTTAAAATTTTTTGTGCTGATGACGCCTTATGTATGTTTTCATATTTTCAATTAAGTTAAGGTAACTGAGTGGCCACCTATTGGGAAAATAGCTGCTCATTCGGCTTACGATATGTTTCATGGTATAAGTGCCTGATTGTTAGTTTGGTTTTTTCCCACCTCGGTTTTTGGAGTGGGAATATCTTTCTGATTGCGCCTTTTCCTGATATTTGCCTAATTGTACCTTATCAAACATCTTCTCATGAACCGGTGGATCGATTTCAATGAAACTTGTCATAAAGCATCGATGACTCAAATGCTAACATGCATTTATAAATCATGACCGTGTAATGACCGTGACCTATTTTTCAACAAGGTCAACATAGGTCGCCTATGCATTTGAATGGGGAAAACTGTTAAAATATCATTCAAAGGGAAAATCTTGCAGGAAATTGTCAGTAGGACTGAAAATCATTGATTCTGAAACAAATTGGACACATCTGTCCCCATCCCATGGCAGCATACATGTATATTACAATAATATTCAAACATCTTCTTTTCTGAAACCGCTTGGCCAATCAATTGAGTGTTTTAATGCTTCCAAAGGATCAAACCATTGCATTTTATTCAACAAAACTTGACATGAAGCATTGATGACTCAAGTACTACAATGTATATATAAATCATGACCCTGTGATGTCCGTGACCTATTTTAGGGCAAGGTCAACATAGGTCGCCTATGCATTTGAATGGGTTAAACTGTTATAATGTCATTTGAAGGGGACAAACTTGCAGGAAACAGGCAAATGGACAGGATACAACAAAAAAAGCAACGACCCCAGGGCTTCATCTGTCCCTTTACTAGGGCTATTTTCCACAACATTCAAACATGTTTATTGGTATATATAAACATATCTCAGCCTTTACAGGACCATTGGTCCTCTGTTTGAGATTTGCACTTAAATTACCTTAGTTTAAATGTCTAGTCCTCCGTATTTTGTTATGCTTGAAATGTCTAACGTATAATACGTTTATATTTATTTCACATTTCAACGATAATTTGTTTTGCGCACCATCCTTTGTCGTTACTCTTACCATGTTTTTATTGCCACTGCAAACGAAAGATTACAAGGACATAGACGTAAGTACTCAGTGGAGGGCCTTTGATCACTTTAGCTTTCCTATCAGCTTAATTTGTCCTTTCAATGATGTCTGCTGTTCGTCCGATCTTTTACTTAGTAAGCGGATTACAATGAGCGTCAGCCGCAACTTATAATACATTATATTATACCTGTGCGTATAATGTATGTTGTAATTCCATAGAAAAAGGTACAAGTAGGCAAAGATCAGGAAAAGGCGCAATCAGAAAGAGGTTCCCACCCCAAAAACCGAGGTGGGAAAAAACCAAACTAACAATCAGGCACTTAGACCATGAAACATATCGTAAGCCGAATGAGCAGCTATTTTCCCAATAGGTGGCCACTCAGTTACCTTAACTTAATTAAAAATATGAAAACATACATAAGGCGCCAACAGCACAAAAAAAATTAAACACCAAGACATAAAACAAAAAGAACCACCACAGAAGTATCGCCTTGGAACGATCAGTAACACAAAGCTACTGGCGGGCTTAAACCGGTTTTATGGATCCTAACCTCACCCTCAGCTTCTGCAGTGGTTCATAACATTTAGTAAGTTCTTCGGTCCTCGTGGTTAATCTCTAACTAGTCAATGAATCATCAAGAACAAAAAAATAAATCATGATAAACATCCTGATAAATCAAAAACAAGGACTCACAGATTGAGTAAGCTGCCCGACGATGGAGATCCCTGGGCGCCGAATAACCTACTAACTCCGGAGCAAAAGAAAAACACCAGTTGGACCCCGGTGGGCCAAGCAACAGACTAGAAGCTCCGGCCCCAACCAACTAAAATGAATTGCTTTAAGTCGGGGCCATCTGTTTTAATATAAGTATCTCCTCTATGTATAGTATTAGTATTTACTTTAGCAATTTCAGAGGTAAACCGATAAGATGAATGAGATACAATAATTATAAATAAAATAAAAATAAGATCATTTAATTGTATTGAGCATATTGTTCAGAAAAGGAGGTTTCGGCTACTTAAGCCTAGTCAGTGACCCTTTAGATTTGGCAAAATGGAGCCAAAGATGAATACTGTAATTTTGCAACTTTCAACAGGATAGTCGATACAAAGACTAGTATTATCCAAACACTGCCAAATACATAAAACATTGGTAAGAAAATGAATCTAAACCGATATTGAATTTCTGATTACTCAGAATACCCTCGCTGATCTCAAAGGACCAAAAAGAAAATATAATTTGCACTATGGATGATGTACGGGGAGACTTTTTAGGGCCGCCACACGACACAACACCAGATGCAGTAATAGCAAATAGCAAATATAAAATAAAACTGAGTTGTTTTGTCTTTTTTTTTGTAAATATGTGTAGTGATAATGATGTATGTGATTTTTTTTCTTCTTCTTCTTCTTCTTCTTCTTCTTCTTCTTCTTCTTCTTGTACATGTATATAATCTCACAAATGTCGCAAATCAAAATATAATTACCCATTCGTGCAACTTCCCGAAGGTGTAAAAGGTCTACTGTCTGAACACCATCTTTCATAAACTGCATTTTTTTTCGAAATTTCACTTTTCTGAAAGGCATCAGGAAAAATATGAGCATGTCACCATTTTGCATTTCAGAAGTCTTAAAATGTGCCACAAAAATTTTGAAAATCGGTTAAGAAATAAAAATTTTATACAAGAAAATATTTTTGAATAGGGCTTTTTCCATTGTAAAATTGTCAGCAAGGGAAGTAACTATTTGCCCGGAAAAAAATCTAAATTGATTTTTTTTCATCTAAAATGCACCAAACCAAAACAAAATTGTTTGTATGCATAGCTGAGCACTAAACTCTTAACATGATTACACGGATTTGCTTGATTTTCAGTTTTAAGGTGTTTGGATTACCTCCCTTACACATGGAAAATGCCTATTCAAAATGATTTTTGGTCATAATTATTTTATTAGTGAACCAATTTTCGAAATTTTTGTGGCACTTTTTAGGACTCATGGGTTGTAAAAGGATTGCATGGTAAGACTTTTCTTGTACTATTTCAGAAAAGTGAGATTTCAAAAAATGCAGTTTCTGAAAGATGGTGTTCAGACAGTAGTTGAAAGTATCAATAGGTAGAATTTTGTGATAGACTATGAAATAAAAAGTAAAACTGGGTTCCTCAGGGATCGCTTGCAATCAGTTTGTAATCTTTTGCTGATTGCGCCTTTTCCTGATCTTTGCCTACTTGTACCTTCCTTTAAGAGCAGGGATAACATTAATGAGACAGGGAATGGGTCGTATTTTTCATCTATTTACACATGAGTTGAGTATATTTCTCATTCGTTTAATATCCTTTAATATACTTTTTGATTTTAACATAACAATATTTCAGCCTTACTAAAGAAAAACATTCAGACTAACGCATACATGTAGCGTAGTGTGCAAGCTATTCGGCGGACACTCGTGGTTCCTGCATGTACTGTATGAGCAAATTCATTAAATGAACGAAATATGATGTTTTGTGGTGGTCACCAATAGATAACGCATGGGGAATATAAAAATCAGTACGTATTTTATTGCATAGTGCTACCGTTAAATAGACGAAAGTTCAATGAAAATAAGGTCCTCATCTGATTTATTTTTAAACAAAATACATACTAAGTCTAATGGAAAAAGTAAGAGCTTTATAAGCTTTATAAGAACAAAAAACACGGAAATCCTGCTTTCTAAGTTCAATACTCCAGATAATTTCCTCTTTTTTCATTAGTGCTAATATCTAAAAGCCAAATAATATAAGTTCCATTCAGTTTTTTTCCTAAACAAAATTGTGCAATATATATAAGTATTATGTGTAAGAACAAATGTAACTACGTATATAGTCGTAACGCCAGGAGACTCATATGTGTTTTAAAAGTAGTTTGTGAACCAGTTGATCATAAAAATGTATTGCAATAGTTATTGTGTGCATGACAGTGCTTCCATCTTCCCACAGTTTCTAGTCTGTGTATAAATCAGTTTGCAGAACTGCTCAAACGCATTTAATAAAAACGAAATGGGGACTGCAATTTGTGTTTTCGTTTGGTTACTTATTCTTGAAAGTCATGCGTGTGTTGCTGAAAATAATTTTCTAAGAGTCAGTGTATTGCTAGAAAAAACGCGTCACGGCATGTCTACGTATTTTGCGTTTTTATCTGATATCACAAGGTATGCATTTACCGAGATTGAAAATCGGACGGACATATTACCGGAATATTCACTGGAACTTGAAACAAAGGATACACAGGTGAAGTAATTTATTCTCTATTAGCCTTACATACGTAGTACCTCAAATGAATATTTTACTTTTGTCGTTCATCACGGAAACATCTCCGTATGGCAGCTACCCCAGATTTACACCTTACATATGGTAAAATGGGGGAAATCAGGGGTAGGTATAAAAGTATCATACTTTTTGTAATAATCCCTAAAATCATGTGTTATAGGTATTTGTTAGACTCAAAACTATAAGAAAATTATAAAAGATACTCAAAAGAGAACAATTGTAAATAATGCCAAAATACAATCAAATAGACTACTTTGTGTAAACGGAGATCTCGTACTAGTACTTTTTGGCACAAAACCGACGCCTTGCGTACAGTGTTCTGACTTAAACAACCATTTATACAAAACAACACAAATTTGAGATATGAAAATGTAATTATTATTAGTACATGCTATTCAACTGAATGAACAGAAAACAAATAAACATAGTCAACATCAACAAAATAACAAACTTCCTTAAACAATTATACTTGTACATGAATATGTTAACAATACACTATAACATACAAAATTTGGCTCCAAATTTGGGGCATGCTCACTTTGCACCGACGAAAATGTACGGTAAATAAACCTAATAATAATCAGATCTGTGTTACTGATGGAAACTGAGTAAAACTGAACTGAAAGTTTGCATATGAAGCATGTTCGTCGATGTAGAATCTAGGGCAGTTTCATTTGGATGTGGAACTTAAGATAGTTTGTGAATGATAAAAGCTTCGTATTGAAAGTTAAAATCTTTTTGGGGAAAAAGAAGGCCCGGTTTGTGCATGTACTGGCCGAGGCTTTTCAGTGCAAAGAGAACATACCCAGTGAAGTATGAAAATAAATAACAAATGATTGGGAACCTTGAATTAAGGTGGTGTTGGGGTGGCAGGCTGGGTTTATCTTGAAAATACAAGATCTTCCACTCCGAAAGCAAAGAAACCGATTCATGTTAATGCATTCTGAAATCTGAATATTAACCTAGGTAAAGTATTTTGCATCATAAACAGGCTAGCTGAGTACCGCCTCTGAGTTGTAGACCAATGGGAACAATTAATGCTAAACAGGCATTGGTTAAGCAGACATCATCTCGTTTTGTATAAACCACAGTTAAAACATTAATTTTTATCTACCTATGTTCACACGCTTAAAGCAGGACAACGAAACCGATTACAAAGGTACCTGCAGTTCACCTATTTTTTTTCTTTAGTGATGAATTTTGTGAAATAATTTGTATATTTAGAAAATCATCACTACAAGTGGTTGATAAAAGGCGTTTTGCTCGGTGATGTTGTTTGGCACCCAGGGATCTCCATCGCCTGGCAGTTTATTAGCTGACCTGAGCCGGTAGGCTCACAAGGTGAGCTTAGAGGATGGCCATGATCCGGCGTCCGTCCGTCCGTCCGTCGTCGTCCGTCCGTCGTCCACAATTTCAAAGAACCGCTTGGCCAATCAAAGCCAAATTTTATAGGAAGCATCTATTGGAAGGGGGAATCAATGTGTTTGTGAATTATCCAGGTCACATGATCACGATGGCCGCCATGTCCATATATGGTAAAACCCTTCAAATTTCTTCTTCTCCGGAACCACTTGGCCGATTGCAATGAAACTCGTCATTGCGCATCGGGCACTGGACTTCTACAATGTTTTTATAAACCATGACCTTTGGATGGCATTGGCCTATTTTACGGCAAGGTCAACATAGGTCGCCCATGCATTTGAATGGGGAAAACTGTTGAAATGTAATTTGAAAGGTAAAAAACTTGAAGGAAATGGGCAAATGGACTGAAGATATTTGATTCTGAAAACAATTGGACCCCAGGGGTTGGTATGCCCCCTGCCCGGGGCAATATACAATAATATTCTTCTCTGAAACCGCTTGGCCAATTTCATATATTTAGCAAAGTTCGGGTAACTTACTGACCGCCTTTTGGGAAATAGCTGCTCATCCGGCTTTTGATATGTTTACTTAGAGTATAAGTACCCGACTGTTAAATTGTTTTTCCACCTCTGTCTTGTCTATGATTGCGCCATTTCCTGATCATTGTCTACTTACCATGTTGGTCGAGGACCTTGCGAGGAATGTGAGTAAAGGCAAGCAAACTGATTTGATACTGCTGGATTTTTCAAAGGCCTTTGACAAAGTGAATCACTCCAAACTCCTTTGGAAGCTCCACCAGTATGGAATCAGAGGAAATGCACTAGCCTGGATTCGTGCCTTCCTGGGTGACCGGTCGCAGACGGTGGTCATTGATGGGGAGGAATCAGAATCGGTCCCGGTGACCTCTGGGGTTCCCCAGGGCTCAGTTCTGGGTCCGATCCTGTTTCTAATCTACATCAATGACCTGCCGGATGAACTGTCATCACAAGTTCGACTATTCGCAGATGACACGGCCGTGTACCTGACAATAGGAGATACGGAAGATGGCAAAGTGCTACAAAATGACCTGGACAGACTGTCTGTGTGGGAGGACAGGTGGGACATGGAGTTCAACCCTTCCAAGTGCCAAGTAGTACGGGTGACAACATCCAGGAGACTCATTGATGTAACATATACTTTGCATGGCCAAGTCCTGGAGGTTGTCACAAGTGCGAAGTACTTGGGGGTTGATATCTCCAGTTGCCTTTCCTGGAATCCCCACATTGACAGAATAACTAAAAATGCCACCAGGACGCTAAATTTCATCCAGCGCAACATCAAAACCAAAAACCAAAAGGTACGAGAGACTGCCTACAGCACACTGGTCCGCCCCCAGCTGGAGTATGCAGCCCCCGTTTGGGACCCCTACACTAAAGAAAAAAGACTCCAGCTGGAAAAAGTTCAACGCCGGGCAGCACGCTGGACCACTAGCAATTTCGACTACCGGTCAAGCACTACTGCTACCGTAGACAAACTCGGTTGGAGAACGCTTGAGTTACGACGAGCAGATGCCCGTCTATGTCTATTTTTCAAAATAGTACATGGCCTGGTTGCTTTACCTCTTCCTGAATACATTGAACCTTCGAATAGAATCTCAAGATACTGCCATTCAATGACCTTCCGCCAGTTACAAACAAGTACAAACTACTATAAATACTCCTTCTTTCCACTGGCTATTGTCCAGTGGAATGCCCTCCCTGCAGATGCTGCATGCTTACCAGACCTTGAGTCTTTCAAGGTCGCAGTTAGTAAGCTGCAACATCCCAGGCCATAGACCCAGAAATAGTTGTTTTTATCCTGATTTTAAACTCATCTCAACTATTTTAACCTATCATCTTTTATCCGTCTTGCTGAATGCTTTTAACCTGTCTTTTCTTTAATTTTCAGCCTTATTCTTTTCGACAGCGCACCTGCCTAGAATGTCCGTGAGGGCGTATGGCAGTATATGAAGATAGATAAAGATACTTTTTCCATTTTAACGTTGACGTTGATACATTTTTTGCTCTTCAATATGAGGATTTTGAAGGCCGATATCTTGTTAACAAGGACGGATAGGTATTTATTTCTTTTCATTTTTGTATGTGTGTTTTTTTTTTTTTGTTTTTTTTTTTTTTTTTTTTTTTTTTTTGTTTTTTTTTTTTTTTTTGTTTTTTTTTTTTTTTTTTTTTTTTTCGCGTGAAAATCTCCCGAGAGATTAATTACGTACATATGTTTTTTAATGTTGGCATTATGGGAATGTCGGTACGCATCGTGGTGATCAAATCGGGACAAATTCTTTGGCGCCTATACGTTTTTTCACGGTTACTCCTAATTGCTGCTTTATCGTGAGAGAGCGTAATAAAAAGTAAAGCACAACAGATGGAAACAAAGCGCAACACATTTTGGCATGTAATCGCAGAAGAGCGTACAAGTCGTACGGTATATCGCAAGGTATCGGCAATTCCATCACTCCGCGGCACATTACTTTTGGATCGTCCCGATAAGCTGCTATGTTTTAGACGTAATATGAGGGTCGAATTATGTCCGGTACGCGTAGTACGCTGTATGTCTTGTCAATATTATTGTCCCGCTTCTTCGTTTGATCGTTGTCATTGTCGTGCATTTTCGTTTCTTCGTTCTCGATACTCTTCCCTGTCTTGTCATAAGCATTATCATAATTTATTGTTTGGTCGTTCACTTGCCAACACATCAGGATAATATGTCCGTGTAATGTATACCACCTTAAACCCCAATTTTATATAATAATACTAAGGTATACAGTGGTATACAATCTTTTCTTATCATTGTTCCGAAACATTCATTGCGGGTACTCGTTAGAACCGCCTCGGCACGGCGGTTCTGATGTGTACCCAGAATCAATGTTTTGAGCAAAAAATGAGAATAATTTTATTTACAGTTTATACACAATTTTGTTTTTCTTTGCTCATGTTCATGTTTTAGATATGGTTTATGGTCTGATATAATATCTATCAAGGTCTTTTATGCTCAACAGGAATCATGATCAGACTGTTTAACATTGATAATTTGGTGACAACACCTGCATCACACACCTGCATGAAGTTGGATAGCCTCTTAGTGGTGTTATGCAATTCAGATTCTAAATCAAACAGTTTCTGTTATGTAACTATAAATAATTGTCTGGCCAATGCAATGCTGAGTCCACATCAAAGAATTCTCTTATGTCACTATGTGTAACTATCTAGATGGTACTAGGCTACTGATAAGCAGTTCTTGGTTCAGTGTTCAAATTGGATCAGTTTAATGAACATGTCTGTTAAGCTATTATTATTCACATGGAATGCTATTAATTTTGGGATAAATAACTTGTTTTCGGGATAAATAACTTGTTTTCTTCTAATATTAACATTTTCCTAATACTTTCATGGATTGAATTCAAATCGCAATGGATTAACCTTAGGATAATGACTTATATGTATTAACACATATACATGTATATTGGATTATAAAGGATTCTTGAGTAACATTTTTCTATCATTTATCACATTATTGTGATATATTCAGTTATGATTATGGATAACATATTATGTTGGAACAT
Organism: Rugalucina vietnamica; assembly: GCA_964017185.1. Classification (NCBI taxonomy): domain Eukaryota; kingdom Metazoa; phylum Mollusca; class Bivalvia; order Lucinida; family Lucinidae; genus Rugalucina; species Rugalucina vietnamica. The sequence continues at coordinate 10,447,876 of OZ024878.1, forward strand.
TAGAATCTTTCATATAAAACAGTGCATTCAATCAACAGAAAGGCAATTCCACCAATCCAGGATTTTTCATTTAGATCACCATGACTAGGCAGAGTTTATACTACATGAATTTCAGGTTCTTGTATATGGTTACATGGGATTATGTGTAACTAATGTTTTTTCCTTTTCTGCTTGAATTCATGTAATCTAATCTATGGTGCATATGACTTACATTTAGTATAAAAGAAATCCCCATGTTGGACAATTTAGTATAAAAGAAATCCCCTTCTTGGAATGTGTATGGGGCAAAGCATGGTTTTGTGGAGTGCCAAAGCTTAAAAGCCGTCCGGTGTTAGAGAAAGATCAGACTCTTAACTTCTCATGGTTGATTCAGCTGTGTATCGCACGCAGGCACCCAAGTCAACAGCTCGCCTTAAACAGATTCGCTAAATCTCCATGCAGTCTTCAGTTCCTTATGGTGGAATCAACAAGTGTCCAGATTAAGTGCCATCATGGGCTTTTCTATGCCATTTTTTGTGTTAAAGTAAAGCAGAGCATTTTGTTTTTAGTTAAGTGTCTAGTCTGTGCCAGTGTTTATGCAATAAGCATGTCATTCCTATTGTGTCAGCAATTTAAGGCTTTGTGTCTTTCTTTATTTAGGGTTCGGAATTATTCTTTTGGTGGAATTAGTTTATTTTAATTCTATTGGTGGAGTTTAAGGGCAAAAAGTGTTGAGATATAGTGGCATTATGTGTTTTTGAAGCCATCTTTTGTGTTAAAAAGAAAGCAGAGCATTTTTTTTTTAAATTAGTGTCTAATATGTGTCAGTTTATATGGGAAAGGAAGTCATTCCAAGTGTGTCAGTATTAAAATCTGATGTCTTTCGTCCAAGTGTTTTTAATTATTCTTTTGGTGGAATTATTTTATTGCAATTCTGTTGGTGGAGATAGGAGAGCAAGTGTTAAGCATTAGTGAAAATGCTTGGGTGCTGTGTTTATGCATGAAATATATTATGTATGTATATGTTTCCAGCACCGATTATGCTCCAATGCTATAAACCTGTCATAGTTTGTATTCTAGTTTTATCTAGTTAGCTCTTCAAGCAGCCTCTGTTGCAGTGCAAAATACTGATCCAAGTCATAAGTTTGTTCAGATTGAAGTTCAAATGCTGGTTAATAAGATTAATATTATGGACAAATACCATAGCTCTTTTCTATTTTAAACTCTCACACAAGAGAGGCTGAGAGGCATGCTGTGTGTGCAATTTTATTACCATCAGTCCGGCGGCAGAAAGTTTAAGATTGCTGTTTCTTAATCACTGCTGTGTCTGGTGTGGGTTCAAGCCCCGCACTGGCCACATGTTAGACAAGCCAAATTCTGCTTGCGGGTGTGTTAGGTGGTTTTTCTCGGGGTTTTCTCACATTTTTCACCCAGCTACAGATTGGCCCGCCTCTTATGAGCTGAAATAATCTTGAAGGGACGTAACACCGAATTGGAAAACAAAAATTAAATAGCCTGCTCATGGGCCATCTGATTACTGGTTATTCTCCTGATCCTGTCCAGGATAAGTGATGGGTCAAACCATCCATGTCACAGATTGAAAGTTTTCTCTTTCTTTTCTGCTATGGAGTAAGACATAGAGGGTTTCACTCAGTCTTAGATGCTTGTTTGTAAAATCATGTTTTGATTAAGCACTGTAAAGAATGGTTTAAATTTATGTCATCAGGTTAATCTTTATTGGGGAATTGTCCATATGACAAGTTCAGGATAGATGCAGTCAGTACTCTAGCCATATGGTAATCTCAAGCTTAATATGGTCATGTCATGCACCTCGTCTCTACTGCTGGATCGCACAGCATCATGCACTAATATATGGTTTGCCCAACCTTCTCGACTGTTGGATCGACTAGCAGCCGCACAAGCGCTGGATCACCCAGCCTCGTCTCTTACTGCAGGATCACCAAGCATCATGCACTAGCCCTGAATCTACCAGTCTCGTATCCACTGTTGGATCGCCTAGCAGCACGCACTAGCGCTGGATCTACCAGCCTCGTCTCCACTGTTGGGTCGACTAGCAGCACGCACCAGCGCTGGATCTACCAGCCTCGTCTCCACTGTTGGATCGACTAGCAGCACGCACTAGCGCTGGATCTACCAGCCTCGTCTCCACTGTTGGATCGACTAGCAGCACGCACTAGCGCTGGATCTACCAGCCTCTTCTCAAACTGCTGGAATGCCCAGCATAATGCACTAGCCGCTGGATCGCCCAGCCTCGTCTCCACTGCTAGATCACCAACAGCATGCACTAGCCGCTGGATCGCCCAGCCTCGTCTCCACTGCTAGATCACCAACAGCATGCACTAGCCGCTGGATCGCCCAGCCTCGTCTCCACTGCTAGATCACCAACAGCACGCACTAGCCGCTGGATCGCCCAGCCTCGTCTCCACTGCTAGATCAGCCAACAGCACACACTAGCCGCTGAATCACCCAGCCTCATCTCAATCTGCTGGATCGCCCAGCATCATGCACAAGCCACTGGATCATCACCCAGCCTCGTCTCCACTGCTAGATCGGCCAACAGCATGCACTAGCTCTGGACCGCCCAGCCTCTACTCTTTTTCATCTCAATCACTGGATCACTTTGCATCATGCCACTGGATTGCCAGTGTCATACATGGAGGGAGGATCATGATTCTTTTTAGGAGCACAAACTAAGAGGATCATGGCCTTACTCAGTCTGAAGCCTCATATTTTTGTCATATCGGCTCTGGGAAATCAAATCATTTAAAGTATTGGACACTTCCTCAGTTAGATTTTCCAAAGCTCAAATATTCAAAGCCAACACAGAACCAATTTTGAGATGTCGTAATTTAGTGCTTTTAGCAAAGCATTCAGTAATGATTAGTATATGCTGATTACTATGGTTTGTTTATAAGTTAGAATAATTTTAGGTGTTATATACATGAAAATATGGTATGCTATTGTTTTAAATATTATACACAGTGACAATTAGTGATGGTTTAACAGTATAGTTGCATTGATGCAGAGGTATCTTCTAGGAACCAATTTAAGCTGTGTGGATTGTACTCGGGTATTATCTACTAGGCAGTCACTGACAAGTACAGCATGGGGTGCATAACTATGATATCAACTGAGGAAATCTACATATGTATTATCTTCTAGGCTGACCATAATCAGCAAGCACAGTCAATTTATAGGTTTTATCTTCTTAGCAGAGCAATCTGTTCTATCTGGTTTTTTCTCCTAGGCAGATCACAATAATCACAGCAAGTATGTGCCCAAGTGTTCATATGCAATAAAATCTTAAGGTGCAGTCTTAATAGAATTTAATTACACCAAACCCTGTTAGAGTGACCAGCTGCAAGTCACTCAGAGTCTGTTAGGATGCGTATAATGTTCATTAAGGTTTTGTTTAACATAATAATGGATAAACGATCTGCATGGAGATTCATGCAGATGCAGCAGGGGCCATATGATAGACAATTTGACAGCTTTGGGACTTATGATGAACAGCTATTATGGACACTGCAAAAGTAGCTTAACCAAACAATTTGCAGTTGTGTCACAAGGTGTCCATTCAGAATTTGTAGAGATAGAAGTAAATAGATCTTAGTTGTGATAATGAAATTGTGGCATATACATGTGTTTTGAACTAGCCATGTTTAGCTCATGCACCTTTGTGTGCCTTCCAACTAGGCAAACTTAGGGCCAGTTTGAGACCGCAGTTATGAGAAAGAACTTGCACTAGGTTCCATCCAAATAACTACTTCTGTGGTGCAGTGGATAAGTCACTCTCCCTGTAAACCAGGGGTTGCATACTGGTCTTACCAGGGAAAGAAAAATACTTAATTTAATGTCATGATATTTTTGGATGTAGTAAGTAAGTAAGTATTTTGTTTGACCATGACAACCTACTGCTCTACATTATACATAGACGTATAGCTGTACCAGGATTTTCTACTACTGGTGCTGGGTTGTATCCATGAGCAAGATACACCCATGAACAATGGCTCTGTCTTTACATGACTAAATGTTGATATTTTAGACTGGGATAATATTAAGCCCTATCAGGATAGCGTCATAGTTTGCTTATAAGGATGCAAGAACCGGCATTCATATTTCATCTGACCAAACGTAGTTATGTATGAATTTCATACCATTGATGTATATGTTTGTAATGTTTGCATGTTATAGATTGATTGACCTAGTTATTCTATTTCACTGGCATGGTTATAAAATTATACTCTGAGGAGTCTACACAAGCATGATCAACAACTTATGATGGGATCGAACAGAGGACCCTATGGTTATGCTTCAGATCATGTCTTTAAACATGCCTTTATTAGATAGCCATCAACCTTACAGTGAGTAAGGACTTGGGATGTGTTTAACAACTTGTTCTCATGTCTCATCTGAATAGCAATTAGAGTTGGCTCCATCCTGACATGACTAAAATAGTTGACTGGGATAAAGCTCAAACAAACAAACAAATGAGCAATTTTTCAGAGCTTCATTGCAAACTTATATTTACAGGGATTTGATTGTCAATGATATCCTTCTTCATTGTGTTGGTAATATCTGTACATGGGAAGAATGATTTGTTTCTCATTACTGGCAGTAAGGCCAAGGTTTCCATGAATTTTTCTCCAAAAAAATAAAAGGAGTTTTTTTTATATATGGTTTTAGCCCAGGCTTTTCTGCCTTATAATGAGTCACAACGGAGACCAAGTTTTGCTTTCATTGTTTTCTTTCAATTTTGTACAATTGGTATAAAATTGGAAGGGCATAATGAGTAGCTGGTCTGGAATTTATTAAATTTTGCGTGCTTTATTTACATTAAGTTACTCATCAGTATTGCAATCATGGCTCTAATATTTTGGGGGCCTCACTTGCTACAGCAAATTCGTTTGGCCTTTTTACCCCAAAATATCATGCTTTATCAAGCAAGTATGCAAAAGTCAGGCTAACCTGAGTATGGGATTTACCTACGCAGTAGCAATCTTCAGGTCACATGCAATTCTTTCGGTTCAACAATTCAGTACCATGTCTGATACCGCAATTCGGAGTCGAGCTTATATATAAAAGGCAAGCAAGCATTAACAATCAAAGTCTAGATGACCTATTCACATCTGTTCATACTCAGACAATACCATGACATGCATTGCTATTATGCTTGGAAAGACCACTTTTCATGCACCGTTTCATGCTTGCTACAGCCTAAAAGAGGAATCGATTCACTGATGCTGAACGGCATTCATAGTTTAGTAGTCCGACTGTAGGGTTGATCCCCAGGTTAGCCAAAGCAATTCAAGATAGTAGAAGTGAGCTGCCCCCAAGAAAGAGCCACAGTTGTTATTTTTATTTTATGTAAATGGTAGAAGTGTGTACATATTGTTTCTTGTGTTAAGTTTTAAGCTCTAGAGATATGATTAGTATTTTGTTTGTGATAATTGAATAAACCATGTCTAAATTTATCAACTTGTTTTTTGTGTATAAAATGAGAATAATTTTATTTACAGTTTATACACAATTTTTGTTTTTCTTTGCTCATGTTCATGTTTTAGATATGGTTTATGGTTTGATATAATATCTATCAAGGTCTTTTATGCTCAACAGGAATCATGATCAGACTGTTTAACATTGATAATTTGGTGACAACACCTGCATCACACACCTGCATGAAGTTGGATAGCCTCTTAGTGGTGTTATGCAATTCAGATTCTAAATCAAACAGTTTCTGTTATGTAACTACAATAATTGTCTGGCCAATGCAATGCTGAGTCCACATCAAAGAATTCTCCTATGTCACTATGTGTAACTATCTAGATGGTACTAGGCTACTGATAAGCAGTTCTTGGTTCAGTGTTCAAATTGGATCAGTTTAATGAACATGTCTGTTAAGCTATCCCACCTGCCATCCCCAACACCACCATTAGCTAGTCTTCTCTCACAATTATAGGATGAGATATCTTTAGTTTGCTTATTATTAATTTACAGATATGAAATTCAAGGAAACTCTGATTCAGTCTTTGGGGTAGTTTTCTCCTATTATCTGCCAGCATGGCCTTTTTACCCCAAAATATCATGCTTTATCAAGCAAGTATGCAAACGTCAAGCTAACCTGAGTATGGGATTTACCTACGCAGTAGCAATCTTCAGGTCACATGCAATTCTTTCGGTTCAACAATTCAGTACCATGTCTGATACCGCAATTCGGAGTCGAGCTTATATATAAAAGGCAAGCAAGCATTAACAATCAAAGTCTAGATGACCTATTCACATCTGTTCATGTTCAGACAATACCATGACATGCATTGCTATTATGCTTGGAAAGACCACTTTTCATGCACCGTTTCATGCTTGCTACAGCCTAAAAGAGGAATCGATTCACTGATGCTGAACGGCATTCATAGTTTAGTAGTCCGACTGTAGGGTTGATCCCCAGGTTAGCCAAAGCAATTCAAGATAGTAGAAGTGAGCTGCCCCCAAGAAAGAGCCACAGTTGTTATTTTTATTTTATGTAAATGGTAGAAGTGTGTACATATTGTTTCTTGTGTTAAGTTTTAAGCTTTAGAGATATGATTAGTATTTTGTTTGTGATAATTGAATAAACCATGTCTAAATTTATCAACTTGTTTTTTGTGTATAAATATTGAAATTATCGACATTTTCCAATGAAATTGTCATATTTTACAACTGAAAATAATCACTGTATATTGCAGGGGCAAGTTTGTGAGGGTGTTGGGGATGGTGCTCTTAAAGCGTGGAAAAGAAGTATTTCTCTATTGTGGATAGATGCATAAAGTTTTATTCACAAAATACTAATCTTTTACCGCCTAAACTCAAATAGTCTTTTAGGCATTTGAAGCAGGGTATCCAAGAATTCCATAGTTCCAACAGACAAGGCCCGCAAACAAATGTTGTTGTTGTTTGTAGGCTTCACTATATAAACTGCTTAAAAACAAGAGCTTATCAGGAGACAGATAGTGATGAAATGCCTGTAATTAATGCTCACTTAAGGATGTTCGCTGCCAATGAAAAAGTATTCAAACTTTTTTTTAACCACTCTTTTTTATTCCAAAATACAACATAAGACATTTGAAAGCAAAATAAATATAGGGTAGTGTGCATTTTTTTTCAAGCTACAGGCCTCTGAATGAGACCTCTGAGCATCATGTTTTAAATTTAGTAAAATTTATTTAATGTTTCATTCTTTGAAACAAACCTGTCTTGAACAAAAATACACCTAGAATGCTTTTAAAAGTCATAATATTTACGTAACGCAGACTATTTTGGACCAAACGCATAGAAAAATTTGCAGCTGGAAGTGGACGACAAAATTGTACAAGTATTTTTCCAACCCTACCCCCATATTTGAAAAGTCGGAAAAATCAATATTTTGAAATGTGCCAAACCCATATTTGTTTATTCAAACTTTTTCTTGTATTTTCACACAACATAGAACTTGGTAATATTGTTCGAGCAAAAAGAAAAAGAAATATATAGGGTTACTGTAGTGTGCATATAAGAGAGAACCAACAACTTGAAAATCACCACTTTCAGCCTTTTTTCAGCTGCTTTGTTTCTTTAAGCCCATTTCATAAAACCACCTAAAATTTTAAAACCAGCACACCAAAGACACAAAGACTGACTTAGAAGATCATGCACACATATACTGCAGCTAAAATAAACAAAGAAATAGTGCAATTAATTTGAAAATGTGTAATATTCAAGTTTAATCTACCCTACCCCCTAAATTTCACTGACAACTAAATTTTTCTGAAAAGTTGTAGAAAATGGGGTGAAAAAATGAAGTTTCTTAGATTGACAATTTTCACGGTCCGTTCAATGCATATCACCATTATGTATCCAACTATAAAATATTGGGAAAATATCTGCAACCGTTTACGAGATATTCAACAAAAGAAAAACCGGAAGTTCCGAAATGTCAAATGTTAGCAGCGAACATCCTTAAACGAATAACCTGTTAAGTTTTGTGTTTATGTCAATGAAGGCCAAGACGTATTGGTTACCTAAACTTCACAAAAGACCTTACAAAGCTAGATTTATTGCTAATTCTAGTTCCTGTACTACCACTGAACATTCTAAATCATTATCTTCCTGTCCTTCTGCTATCAAATCTCATGTCAAACGATACTGTGAGACGGTGTATGAAACTTCAAATAAAAACTGGTTTTGGTCAATAAAAGATTCTGGCGAGGTGCTCAGTAAATTGAAGTGTAGAGGGTTCCGTGCGACGAGCTTGTCCACATACGATTTTTCTACTCTGTATACCACATTGCCACATGATCTGATTAAAGAAAAAGCTACTCGATTTGATAGAGTGGGCATTCAAAAGAGCATTAAAAACTATGGTTCACTTTATTTGGCATGTAATGGCCGAAAAGTTTTTCACTTCCTCTGACCAAAGTCGATATACACTTTGGTCATGTCAGAATGTATGCGACTCCTCATCCTATCTCCTGGATAATATTTATATTTGATCAGATTCGGAACCAAGTTATACAGACATATTGTTGGAATCTCGATGGGTACAAATTGCGCCCCTCTCGTAGCTGATCTATTTTATACTGCTACGACAGAGAGTTCATGGATTCTCTTAACCATGACAATCAAGCTGATTTTATTGAGACTTTTAATTCGACTTCTAGGTACATCGAAGACCTTTTGAACATTGACAATCCTTATTTTGAAGGCATGGTCAAACAAATTTATCCCCCTGAACTACAGATGAATAAAGCAAACACCACAGATACCGAAGCTCCCTTTTTATACTTACATCTTTCTATTGCAAATGGATTTGTTTCCTCTTAAATTTATGATAAACGCGATGACTTTGATTTTGATATAGTAAACTTTTTTGGATGGTGACGTTCCTCGCCGTGCTTCTTGTGGTGTATGCATTTCGCAACTTATTAGGTTTGTTAGAGTCTGCAATCATGTGGCGGACTTCAATGCGCAAAATAAATGTTTAACAGCTAGACTTCTCCAACAGGGCTATCGGTATCATAAACCTCGAAAAACATTTTCTAAATTTTATCGCAGACACTATGAATTGATTTCCAAATGTCGGACTAAAGACCGTTTTACGCGAGGGCCTATCGGAACCAGAATTTTATGGTAACTTGGTTTACATTTAAAAACTTAAATGAAGGAATGACTTTTCTTTCCAATTCAGAAAAATCATAACATGTTACAGACGAACAGGCTATAACTTAAATGTTATGCGACAGTCAGCATGCTTAGTTTCTAACCCATTCATGGTTGATAACTACATGTATGCTGCCTTCTTTAATTGCACGCTGGTGTGTCGGGCTTCAGACACTATGATGGCCCCGACAAAAAGCTATTTATTTTAGTTGGTCGGGGCCGTAGCTTCTTGTCTGTTGCTTGGCCCACCGGGTTTTCTTTTGCTCCGGAGTTAGTAAGTTATTTGGCGCCCAGGGATCTCCATCGTCGAGCAGCTTACTCAATATGTGAGTCCTCATTTTGATTCATCATGGTATTTATCATGATTTATTTGTTTGTCCATGAGGAGTCATTGACTAGCTAGAGATTCACCACGAGATTCATTACGAGGACCGAAGCTGAGGGTGAGGTTAGGAACCTGTAAAATCGATTTAAGCCCGCTAGTAGTTTTATAATGCTGATCGTTCCAAGGCGATACTTCTGTTGTGGTTCTTGTTTTATGCCTTGGTGTTTAAGTTTTTTTGTGCTGTTGGCGCCTTATGTATGTTATCATAGTATCATAGTTTAGTTAAGTTTAGGTAACTGAGTGGCCACCTATTGGGAAAATAGCTGCTCATTCGGCTTATGATATGTGTTCATGGTATAATTACTTGATTGTTAATTTAGTTTTTTCCCACCTCGGTTTTTTAGAGTGTGAATCTTTTTCTGATATTGTGCATTTTCCTGATCGTTGCCTACTTGTACCTTTTTTAAAATGACGTGTCATTTTGTTCCCAATGTCATGATTTACACTTCCGTGATGATCAACGTCATCAATAATCAAAAAAAAATCCGCAACTTAATGCTAATCTGAAACCGGCTCAGTAGACTTAGACGAGTTATTAATGTTATCAACTAGTTATTTCCGTCTACATCAGGAAAACATGTCCATGAAATGTATACCCCCTTAAATCGCACTTTTACATAGTCAGATAGTGAAGCTATGGTGTGAAGACATGTACCTATTTGCCATTTTTGATTCTAAACTTAAGTTATGGGTACTCCAACAAAGCAAACCTATGGAAATATCAAACATTTTCAAGCGATTGTTTCATTTTAAAGCAAAGAGTCTATTTGTAGTGCATTGGCGAGTTTTCATAATGACGTGATAATAAACAGTTTCAATGTATTATTTCATGTTTGCTAAAACAACAGCATTTCATTCAAAATACGTATAAATATCACTTAAATTGTTCAGTAGAACCACCACAGAAGTATCGCCTTGGAACGATCAGAAACACAAAGTTACTGGCGGGCTTAAACCGGTTTTACAGGATCCTTACTTCACCCTCAGCTTCTGCAGTGGTTCATAACATTTAGTAAGTTCTTCGGTCCTCGTGGTGAATCTCTAACTTGTCAATGAATCATCAAGAACAAACAAATAAATCATGATAAACATCCTGATGAATCAAAAACCAGGACTCACAGATTTAGTAAGCTGCCCGACGATGGAGATCCCTGGGCGCCAAATAACTTACTAACTCCGGAGCTAAAGAAAAACATCAGTTGGACCCCGGTGGGCCAAGCAACAGACAAGAAGCTCCGGCCCCAACCAACTAAAATGTATAGCTTTAAGTCGGGGCCATCATAGAGTCTGACGCCCGACCCACCGGCGTGCAATTTAAGAAGTCAGCATAGTTATCAACCGTGATTGGGTTAAAAACTAAGCATGCAGACTGTCGCATAACATTCAAGTTATAACCTATACGTCTGTAACGTGTTATGATTTTTCTAAACTGAAAAGAAAAATCATTACTTCCTATAAGTTTCTTAAATTTTTAAACCAAGACACCATAAAATTCTGGTTCCGAAAGGCCCTCACTTAAAAGCGTCTTTAACCCAACATTATATTTGGAAATCAATTCTAGTGTCTACGATAAAATTTAGAAAAGGTTTTTCGAAGTTTATGATACCGATAGCCCTGTTGGAGAAGTTTGGCCGTTAAACATTTATTTCGAGCGTTGAAGTCTGTAACATGATTGCAGACTCTAGCAAACCTAATAAGTTGCGAAATGTATACATCATAAGAAGCACGACGACGAACGTCACCATCCAACAACGGAAAATTTACTATATCAAAATCAAAGTCATCGCGCTTATCATAAATTTCAGAAGAAACAAATCCATTTGCAACAGAAAGATGTAGATCTAAAAAGGGGGCTTCGGTATCCGAGATATTGGCTTTGTTCAACTGTAGTACAGATGGATAAATTTGATTGACCATACCTTCAAAATAAGGGTTGTCAATGTTCAAAAGGTCATCGAGGTACCTAGAAGTGAAATTAAAAGCCTCGATAACATCAGCTTGATAATCATGGTTAAGGGAATCCATGAAATCTCTTTCGTAGCAGTATAAAAATAAATCAGCTACGAGAGGTGCGCAATTTGTACCCATCGGAATACCAACAATTTGTCTGTATAACTTGGTCCCAAGTCTAATATAAATATTAGGATAAGGCGTCGCACACATTCTGACATGACCAAAGTGTATACCGACTTTGGTCAGAGGATGTGAAAAAAGCCTTTCTGTCATTACAAATAAAGTGAACCATAGTTTTAATGCCCTTTTGAAGGTCCACTCTATCAAATCCAGAAGTTTTTCTTTAATTAGATTATGTGGTAAAGTTGTATACAGAGTAGAAAAATCATACGTGGACAAGCTCGTCGCACGGAACCCTCTACACTTCAATCTATTGAGCACCTCACCAGAATTTTTTATTGACCTAAACCAATTTTTATTTGTAGTTTCATACACTGTCTCAAAGTATCTTATAACATGAGATTTGATAGCAGTAAGACAGGAAGTTAATAATTTAGAAAGTTCAGTAGTAGTACAAGAGCTAGAATTTGCAATAAATCTTGCTTTGTATGGTCTTTTGTGAAGCTTAGGTAACCAATACATCGTAGGAAGTTTGTCTTGGCCTTCATAGACACAAACAGAAAACTTAACAGGTAAATCGTTTAAGTGGGCATTTACTACAGACACCTCATCAGTATCTGTCTCCAAATAAGCCCTGGTACCATCCAGCTCCTGTTTTAAGGTGTTAACGTAGTGAAGCCTACAAACAACAACAACATTGTTTGCGGCTTTGTCTGCCGGAACCAAGACATACTTTCTGTGAAATTCTTGGATACCCTGCTTCAAATGCCTAAATGACGATTTACGTTTAGGAGGTAAAAGATTAGTATTTTGTGAATAAAACTGTATACGTTTATCCACGATAGTGAAGATACTTCTTTTCCATTCTTTAAGAGCATTATCCTCAACACCCTCTCGTTTACACCATCGATTACTAAAATCATTCAATGCAGATGCAATCTCCTCTCTACATTTATCGAAATTGATGTAGGAGGGGAATCTATATTTCGGACCTTTAGAAACAATTTTGCTAATTCTAGAATCCGAAATTATTTTTAAATTTCCAGTAACTATATGTCCGGCTGGTTGATAAACAAATTTTGAATCTTTACAATCTCAAGACTTAGGAGTATTAGCATGGATATCAAGATCAGAAACAAGTTTATTGAAATTAAAAATAGTATTTCTGATTGGTTTATTATATTTGTAACAAATAATAGGAGGTTCTGAATTTTGGAAGTACGTAGGTATAGACTGTATCACTGATTTATCCTGGAATATGCTTGGTAAATCAATAAAGTCAATTCCTTTATTAATGAAAGTAATTTTAATTAAACTTCTAATGTGATTAGATTCGGAATCGATAAATGGACGAAGAGCATGCTGAGTATAACATCTTGTTAACAGTACAGCGTCATGCATTTGATGATTTCTATAGTAAAATCTATTAGCCTCTGTGTCCAAGGAACGTAATACAGCAATAGGTAGAGAACTAAGATAAGACAGCATTGGATGTCGACCGTGAATCCTTAGTTTAACAGCTAAACGGAGACGGTTTTGAGATAAGGATTACTCTATAACAACAATTATTCTGTGACGACATTTTACTAGTGTCTTTTCAGAACCAGTGCTCTGTTAGAACTGTCAGAATGGCATTTGCCCCGATCGCTTCGATTCTATGGTGCCATTTATACACTTACCCCTATTTTGGGGGTATGCCCTTAGAAATGGTATAATTCATGAATAATTATTCGATTGGAATGTGTATAAACTCGAAAATAAACTAGAGTTAGAATAGACAAGATCTAAAAGGCATTTTGTTATACTCAATGTTTTATGAAAGTTACAGATATAGCCATCCAAACTCTTCGCTTTTTATGTAAACATTAAGTTTTCACTATGTAACATGCCATTCCTGAACCTTTCATAACTTTTGATATCAGAGATATCAGTTGGCATTTTCATGGTGGTTAGGATGGATTTGACATTGTAACAAAATGTCATTAACATTTTACTCTTTTTTGGCGGTTTGAACATTTTAATTTTCTGGGCTATTTCAGGGTATGTTTACATAGTCAATTACCTTAATGTGTGATTTGTTGTCAATTATTATTGATTTATCAAAAGTCATCAATGCCACAAGTAAAATAGTTTTGTCTAGTTAATTCTGGAACATATTCCAAGAGGTTTCGAAGTTGCAGTTAGATCATAATTCACCCTACATAGTGTATAGCGGGTCCATAAAAAGCAAGGTACAGTACATGTACCAAACTTGTGTTTTGAATTCATGGAGGGTAGGGTTACGCATCCGGTCAATACGACAAAGTTTACATGGCATTGTCGGTTGTTAAATACCTCTTTACTCCTGAATAATCACGCTCAGTTTCAAAACATACATGATAAAGAATTGTCACCTATTAAAAAAGTTATGACACAATATGTTCAGGTGATGCTTAACTTATGTCTGACTGTATTTAATTCATGATAAATTTTCATCAGCATACAATGCTCTCAAAAATTCCATTTTCTATTATTCTTTAAGAATTTTTCATAACATACTTCATAACATACCGCATCACTATGAAAAAGTCCACGACGAGATAATGGCTGCACAATTCAGCAATTCACAATTACCATTCAATTCTGGTTGCTCTGTGCAGATCAAATCTCGGGTCTTCTTTAAGTCGCCCAAAGTTAATTTTGAGAATCGGTTAGCTGTATATCTATTTAACAACCGCGCCATATTTCTGGGTTAAGTCTATTGAGAGTCGTTAGCAGATCACTGGTAAGGGACATTTGGAGGCCTTACAATCAAGGGGTACCCCAAAAGAACAATCAGTCTTGAATGCAGAGGGATGCAGGTTTACTGAGAAGGTCATAAGGAACCATCTATAAGCAGTGGCACTACAGGTATTAACATTTAGGGTTCTGCCTTTTTATTCCCCCCTGCAGAGATGAGATAATAATTATCTAAATTATAACAATCATTTGATAGGTGTGTCATATTGCAACAGCAGGGCCATAAACACAATAAACAGTGGTACTACTAGATCCTTAAGAAGCTATTCCTTTAAAAAGGTACAAGTAGGCAAAGATCAGGAAAAGGCGCAATCAGAAAAAGATTCCCACTCCAAAAACCGAGGTGGGAAAAAACCAAACTAACAATCAGGTACTTATACCATGAAACATATCGTAAGCCGAATGAGCAGCTATTTTCCCAATAGGTGGCCACTCAGTTACCTTAACTTAACTAAAAATATGAAAACATACATAAGGCGCCAACAGCACAAAAATTTAAACACCAAGACATAAAACAAAAAAAACCACTACAGAAGTATCGACTTGGAACGATCAGTAACACAAAGTTACTGGCGGGCTTAAACCGGTTTTACAGGTACCTAACCTCACCCTCAGCTTCTGCAGTGGTTCACAACATTTAGTTAGTTCTTCGGTCCTCGTGGTGAATCTCTAACTAGTCAATGAATCATCAAGAACAAACAAATAAATCATGATAAACATCCTGATGAATCAAAAACCAGGACTCACAGATTGAGTAAGCTGCCCGACGATGGAGATCCCTGGGCGCCGAATAACCTACTAACTCCGGAGCAAAAGTAAAACACCAGTTGGACCCCGGTGGGCCAAGCAACAGACAAGAAGCGCCGGCCCCAACCAACTAAAATGAATAGCTTTAAGTCGGGGCCATCATAGAGTCTGACGCCCGACCCACCGGCGTGCAATCAAAGAAGGCAGCATAGTTATCAACCATGATTGGGTTAAAAACTAAGCATGCAGACTGTCGTATAACATTCAAGTTATAACCTATACGTCTGTAACGTGTTATGATTTTTCCGAACTGAAAAGAAAAATCATTTATTCCTTTAAGTTTCTTTAATTTGTAAACCAAGTCACCATAAAATTCAGGTTCCGAAAGGCCCTCACTTAAAAGTGTCTTTAACCCAACACTATATTTGGAAATCAATTCATAGTGTCTACGATAAAATTTAGAAAAGGTTTTTCGAAGTTTATGATACCGATAGCCCTGTTGGAGAAGTTTTGCCGTTAAACATTTATTTCGAGCGTTGAAGTCTGTAACATGATTGCAGACTCTAGCAAACCTAATAAGTTGCGAAATGTATACACCATAAGAAGCACGACGAGGAACGTCACCATCAAAAAAAGGAAAATTTACTATATCAAAATCAAAGTCATCGCGCTTATCATAAATTTTAGAAGAAACAAATCCATTTGCAACAGAAAGATGTAGATCTAAAAAGGGGGCTTCGGTATCTGAGATATTAGCTTTGTCCAACTGAAGTTCAGGTGGATAAATTTGATTGACCATGCCTTCAAAATAAGGGTTGTCAATGTTCAAAAGGTCATCGAGGTACCTAGATGTGGAATTAAAAGCCTCGATAACATCAACTTGATTATCATGGTTAAGGGAATCCATGAAATCTCTTTCGTAGCAGTATAAAAATAAATCAGCTACGAGAGGTGCGCAATTTGTACCCATCGGAATTCCAACAATTTGTCTGTATAACTTGGTCCCAAATCTAATATAAATATTATCAAGGAGATAGGATAAGGCGTCGCACACATTCTGACATGACCAAAGTGTATACCGACTTTGGTCAGAGGAAGTGAAAAAAGCCTTTCTGTCATTACATGCCAAATAAAGTGAACCATAGTTTTTTAATGCCCTTTTGAAGGTCCACTCTATCAAATCCAGAAGTTTTTCTTTAATTAGATTATATGGTAATGTTGTATACAGAGTAGAAAAATCATATGTGGACAAGCTTGTCGCACGGAACCCTCTACACTTCAATTTACTGAGCACCTCACCAGAATTTTTATTGACCAAAACCAATTTTTATTTGAAGTTTCATACACTGTCTCACAGTATCTTATAACATGAGATTTGACAGCAGTGAGACAGGAAGTTAATAATTTAGAAAGTTCAGTGGTAGTACAAGAGCTAGAATTTGCAATAAATCTAGCTTTGTATGGTCTTTTGTGAAGCTTAGGTAACCAATACATCGTAGGAAGTTTGTCTTGGCCTTCATTGACACAAACAGAAAACTTAACAGGTAAATCGTTTAAGTGGGCATTTACTACAGACACCTCATCAGTATCTGTCTTCAGATAAGCCCTGGTACCATCAAGCTCCTGTTTTAAGGTGTTAACGTAGTGAAGTCTACAAACGACAACAACATTGTTTGCGGCTTTATCTGCCGGAACCAAGACATACTTTCTATGAAATTGTTGGATACCCTGCTTCAAATGCCTAAATGACGATTTGGGTTTAGGAGGTAAAAGATTAGTATTTTGTGAATAAAACTTAATACGTTTATCCACGATAGTGAAGATACTAGACCTATTTCCATGTCTATTGAGGGTCATTAGATAAGGGACAGGGCATTAGAAAATCTAGTGCCCTGACAATGACTCAGAATACAGGTAGGGGCCAAAACAGGATAAATCAATATTGTTTGCAGAGGGAGGCAGTTTTGTAGCACAGGTTATCAGGGACCATAAAATCAATAAACAGTGGAACTACAGGTATTATCCTTTAGGGGCCTCTTTATGACTCCATGCAGAGTTGTGATAATCACCTCATTATGACAGTCCGTTGATCTAAGGACCATATTGCATCATTAGGGGTCATGAACCGAATAAACAGTGGTACCACTTTTAGCTTCTTTAGAAGTAGGTCTTTAAGGCAGTTATTCCCAATAAATGTATGTGCTGTGGGGTCAAACAAAAACAATTCAGATGGTCAAAATTCACTTGACAAATGTCTGGATTAAGAAAAATAAAATTCAATCAGTATAATTACTTATAGTTTTAATGATTTTTTGACTAATCATGCACACACAAATTACGTTTTTTCGAAACTCTAAAGCCTTCTGATACATACTAATTTGTACAAAAAGACAGGTGCTGTCGAATAAAGAAGGAAATAAATTTAAGTTCAGTGACAGCGAAGCTGATTAGCGCCTTTGTTTTCGCTATAAGGATAGTACAATTCCACTACTTTTTAAACGCAAATTTTTTCTAACCATCTTCTGTGCTTGTAAATCTCGGTTTGTGTCGGACCTGTTCGGAAATCACATTGTTGGTTTTCTCATGACGTTGCTTCATCCACTTGCACAGAATCAAGGACGAAATCATTCCCGTCTTTTATCGTTTGAGCGCGGTTAATGGTTATATTGCAGTGCAGACGCATCGTCTTGCAATATAAGATGCAATGAGCCTTAAATTTGATAAAATGATTTATGTTAGATACCGAAAAAAGCATAATCTGTAATTACATGTAGAGATACTGATGGCTTATTTCGATTAACGTATTAGATTGCACGTTTCCTGTCATTCGCACTTGTTAGAAAATGTGTTCATATCATGTAATTAATGAGCCGGTTGCATGATAAAACCAAGAATTTGGGGTTCCGACCAGGTCTGACACAAATTGGGCTGTACAGTCTCAGAAAGATGGTTGGAAGCTTGAGATTCGGATATAGGAAGAAGAGAAATTGTACTATCCAAGTGACGAAAATTAGGCGCTGATCAGCTGTGCAGTTACTGTACAGCGGATCTGCGCCTTTGTTTTTGCATATGCAAATTGTTCGTTTTCGCGTGCAGCGGCTCAAATATTCTTACCTTTTCGTTTCGCATTAACTTAGAAATTCAGATATAGCATCTCTTGGTTGCAAGCGATTTTGGTTTCAATGACATGCTTTTATGTTGTCTTGCCCATTACCTTCGTTACCAAATAGAATGTGAAAAGATCAATTGTAACCTAAAGGAATTTTAGAATTTCCAATGTCTACAAGATGATGACAGGATCATGTTTGTGCATTTTGATTTTACTTGTTCAAATACATGGTTATTTTGGAGACAAAGACCCGTTATGCGTTGGTATATTACTGGAGGCAACGCAACATGGGTTGTCAAAATACTTAGCATTCTTGACTGCAATTCTTGAACATGCGTTTGAGGAAATACTAAATGGGACTGATTTGTTACAGGAATACTCACTGAAACTAATTCCTAAAGATACACAGGTAATGCAGTTATTGTTTGCCATAAAGTATCAATTCAGTCTAAATGTAATTTTTCCAGATATTACCCCCAGTTTGCCACCGTTTCCCTTTGCACCAAGAAACGTTTTTATTATCTTGATTATCTTGGCCCTTTTGATCACTACGATCTTTATTCTTCCTGTGTACATCCCGTCTGAACTTTCGAAGTTTTCTTCAACTGACTTTGAACGTTAATTCTCAGACAGGAACCCTTTTACCAGTGCAGGACAGTAACCCCGCTTCATCAAACAAGGTCTCTTACTTCTTTTGATGATTGAGGCAGTTATATTGCATAGATTATGAGGAACAATAAAACGAAGAAACAATGGAACTACAGATATTATCCTTTAGTGGCCTATTCATTATCCCTGCAGAGGTGTAATAACAGTCCTTAGATCTAATGATCATATTGTACCATAAGGGGCATTAACTGAATAAACAGTAGTACCAATAGCTCCTTCAGGAGCTGAGCCTATAAGCAGTAATGCCTTGGTCACCTTAATATTTACGGACAGTTTTCAGATATTATTCTGATTTATCCTGCGAATTTGTGGGCGGGGTTTAGAACTACTTGATGAATTAACGGATCTCAATACGGTTATTAAGGCCGGATATGGACAAATCCTGATAAGTTATTTAATTAAATCATCGTGTATGGTTAGTTACGCATATACTCGTAATAATACGGAATAGATATGTATATTGCGGTTCCTTCGTATATAGAAGCGTTCGCTGCTTTAAAAGTACGGTCACACTAGCACATAACGATGATGCAGATAGTAGCCGTGGCACGTGTGCATTTGACAAACCTGCCATTTATCTCACTTCATTTGTATGGTTCAATATTTGATGCTATTAATTTATTATGACATGATCAGCTTATACAACTGCTATCATTGTCTATAATAAGCGCCATACTCGTAATTTCATAAACTAGGCCAACGTTGGTCTTACACTGCATAGTCATAAGTCAAAATCATTTTAATACATGTACAACAGATGCAGCTGAATGTCTGTTGAAAAAAATATAATGAAATTAGCATGTTTTAAGTGTTTTAAAATACAAAAACAAAAGTTGAATATAAGTTAGATATTTGTTTGATGGATGTACATGTATAGAGCTAACAGTGCATTTGACTGCGTCATTTAATTTTATTATCAAACTGTATAGTGAGAGATTTCAGATCAGAGATTACATGAAATCATAAAAATAGAAATGTTCAATGCATGTGAATTAGCAAGTACAGTAATAATACAGTCGGAATGAACACTCTGGAGAACGTATATTTCCAGACAAACAATATGATTCATCAGGGTGTTTATTATAATTTATTTGTTCGTCTTTGATGATTCAGTGACTAGTTAGAGATTCATCACGAGGACCGAACAACTAACTAAATGTTGTGAACCACTGCAGAAACTGAGGGTGAGGTTAGGCGCCTATAAAATCGATTCACAGCCCCCTCCCACCCCGAGTAATCTTATCTTACTGACCGTATTTTACTTTCTCGGTTTGCCAGCTTCGTGTTTTTCCACCTCAGTTTTTGGATTGGAGTTTCTTTCTGACTGTGCCATTTCATGATCATAGCTTACTTTTCTTTTTTTACATTCTCATTAAGAACTGTTTACACGCAAATGGATTATAATACTGTAAATAAGCTATTTACGTTAATTATATCCATGACGCATCAAAGTGCAACGGCTCGAAAGAAATTGTTTATTTGGTAGAAAAATTTCATCAAGTCATTATCTAATATTCAATGACTATGCACTGGGTTTTTTGTTGTTGTTTTTCTTTAAAGAACACAACAACATACTGGGCATATAATGTCTAAATCCAAAATAAAGTTGATTTCGTAATTATTCTGAGTGTATTAATACAGAAGACGGAAAGCGGAGATGTTTTTCCTATAAAAATATATTTGTAAATATCATGTTTTCAGAAAAGGAATATTTTTCAACAATAGTTCATTTGCGCCTTTGTGCAAGTTTGATGGGTCATTAGTGCTAAGTAGAACATCGTCCCTACGTAGCACGCATATTATTACGAGCTCGCATATATTACATAAACATGTAGTATAAAAACTTATAAGAAATTTTGAAACTGTTATAACCAAGAATTTCCTAGTCAACGAGAGAAAAAATATGCAAGATTATATTGTTCAAGATACACGATGTTTCGATTACATACTTTTATAGAGTATAGTGTATGAACCAACTGTGAAGGGGGCAATATTCGTAACACAATGACACCATCAACACAAACGTTTAAGAAGATATTTTAGTTTTAGAGAAAAAAAAACACGATATGATGATAATAACATGTGTATACATTTTGTTGTTTTTCATTCAAACACACGAAGTTGTCAAGGCAAAAGAAACACTAAATGTATGTGTGTTACTGGAAGAGACACAGTTTCGGTATTCCAAATACTATGCGTTCTTCACAGACATAATAGAACACGTGTTTGGGATGATAGATAATCGAACGGACCTACTAGAGGACTACTCACTCAAACTCATTTCAAAGGATACACAGGTGACTAGCTTGTTTTTTGTTGTTTTTTTAATACCGTTATTCATTCCTCCTGCACAGATCTTAAGCCCCGTTTACACTTTCACGATTTTTGGCTACGGTGCCGCTACGATTCGCCACGATTTGTAAAATCGTCGTGAACCGCGGTGTACCGTGGTGATTCGTAGTAGAACCGTGGCGAATCGTGGTGAATCTTAATGAATCGTGATGATTCGGGAAACTCCACGGTAGCGCTACGGAAGTTTTAAACTGTTTAAAACATTCGTGGCGTATCGTGTTGAATCGTGGTGGTTATTGGGCGTGGCCTATTTCGTAGCGCAACCGTAGCGGAATCGTGCTTATTCGTACAGACACCGTAGCTATATTCGCGGCTATTCGTGAGAGATCGTAGCCAATCGTGGAGCTCCGTAGCGAAACCGTGGAATCTTTGACACCACGAACTCTCACGATTCACCACGAATTATGTACGGTTGTCCTACGAATCATCCACGGTTTCGCTACGGAGCTCCACGATTGGCCACGACGGCTACCGCCATGAATCGTACTAGTACCATATCGAACCGTACAAGCACCGTGAGCATTCGCTGTGTCACCGTGGTTAATCCTCATTGACCGTAGCGTTGCCGTCATGAATCGTCATTGATTCGTAGCGATACCTTACAGACACCGTACTAATATATTGGACATTCTTACTGAAATCGTAGTGACACTGAATATTTCCACTTTTCGCCACGATTCTCTACGATTCACCCCGATTTTTCTGATCATGAGAAATCGGGGTGAATCGTGGTGAATTGTAGAGAAAATCGTGAATGTGTAAACGGGAGTAATTAGTGAGTAATGCCTATCAGGGTTCAACTAGTGTTTTGCTCCGAATTTCAATAAGTTGTTTGGTGCCCAAGGATCTCCATCGCCAGACAGCTTATTGTATCTGTTAGTCCTCGTTTATGATTCATCTTTGTGGATATCATTTTTTAATGATAATTAATTGGCTAGAAAGAGATTCACCACGAGGATCGAACAACTAACTAAATGTTGTGAACCACTGCAGAAACTGAGGGTGAGCAGTATTTTAGTACTGATCGTTCCATGGCGATACTTATGTTGTGTTTCTATTAGTTTTATATTTTGGTGTTGAATTTGTGTGCTGTTTGCACCTTATTTAATAAGTAAAAATAAAACTGAGATCCTTTAAGAGCAGTGAGCATATTAATGAGAAAGGGAATGGGTCATACCGCGGTTTCAGCTACTTAAGCCTCTTCAGTGGCCCTATAGATTTGGCAACTTGGAGCCAAAGAGAATGACTGTAATTTTGCAAACTTTGAAACTTTCAACAGGATAGTCGAAGTTAAGTTTGGATAAATGAGGGGCCGCCTATTGGGAAGTAGCTGCACACTCAGCTCACGCACTTTAGTGATAATTTAGTTGTTTTTACACTTCGGCTTTTGGCGTGGGAATTTCTTTCTGACTGCACCATTTCCTGATCATTGCCTACTTTTTTTATCTGCTATCTTTTTCTCAAACATTTGATTGGTTCTTCTCAAATAGTTAGATATGGTCATATGTATTTTTATTTATTTATTTATTTATTTATTTATTTATTTATTTATTTATTTATTTAACATGTTGCTGGAGAAAGTTGTAAAAAGTCTTCTTTGAAGTATATTTATTTCTTTATTTATTTTATCTAAACATGACACGCGATGTTCCTCAGATATACGCACTAAAACTTAGTTCCAGGTTATCCAGCTAAATGCACAAAGTTCGTGTCTCGTCTGCAGATAGTAACATTTTAAATATATACACACTGGCCCTCATTTTCCCTTTTCATAATCCACATTTAGTTAAATTAAATAAAAATGTGAGTTCCTTTTAGAGCGCTAAAATTGTTAATGGCTAAAGGGATGTTTCGGCAAGTGAACCTATGAACATAACATGGCAACAAGGACATGATGGAGCCGAATTGGTTAACTATAATTCTGTAAATTTCATCTGCATAATATTTGAAACTCTGTATAGAAAACGAATCTAGATAACCAATATCTGATCTCTCATACTTTCAAAGGACGTATACATGTAGCTGCATTCTGTGCTGTATGATGTACAGTGAGCCATTTTAGGGCCGCCAACCAACACAATAATAGCTGCAGGCAGTAATAGCAAATAAAAATGATTGGAACCTTGAAGTTCCAAGATTTTATCGAAACGTGCACAAATTGTATACACAACCGCCATTATAGTGCTCTCTCATTGCTGTTATTTCTCTCTGGTTTTATTTCCAATTAATCTGTACATTACTTTGGTGCGTATATAAATGACAGATTTTTACGTAAATTGGTCGTTATTTCCAAAACGGAATCCTCTCTATTTTAAATTGGTTCCTTCATTTGCAGGTTAATGATTTTGTCGTTGCTAATGAGAGCATCGTTAATCTCAACAGGGTAACATGTCCGAATAATGTAAACCTCTTATATCCCACTTTTAAATAGTACGTCCAAAACATATACTTGACCACAAAAGGACTTTTTGTTTTTGTTCTACTCATACGGAACCAATCCTAGAACTAAAGGCACGTGTTTGTTTGATAATCAGGACAACAAAGAGCATTGCTGTAAAAATGTATTAATCAAAATCTCCAGCTGACGGTGTAACGTCAAAAATGACGTTTTTATATACAGAAGTATACACTACGTGAATTTTTTGAAAACTGTCATCACGTCTATAATACCAATAATAATGCCGACAAACGTGCACTTTAAAATTTTGCCGTTCGTAACTAAGCTATCGGATGTTGACGTCGTGATTTACACGTGGTTCTGGCGGAAGTGGCAGAATAACTATGTTTTTGTTATTTTGTCTATTAATCAGGATAACAAAGGGAATTGCTGTATATGTATAAATCGAAATCTTAATCAGACCTTGTGACGCCATAAGGGAATATTGACATATTTGGCCCGGAAGTATGGATCTATTGAAATTTTTGAAAACTGTTTTCACGTCTATAACGCCAATAAAAATGCCGACAATGTTTATGTATAAATCGAAATCTTAATCAGACCTTGTGACGCCATAAGGGAATATTGACATATTTTGCCCGGAAGTATGGATCTGTTGAAATTTTTGAAAACTGTTTTCACGTCTATAACGCCAATAAAAATGCCGACAAAAGTGCAGATGTTGACGTGATATACACGCGGTTCTGGCCGAGGTGGATGAATAACTAATATATGTTTATTGTTATTTTGTAGTAATCAAAACAATTGGAGTATACCAATCAATGCTAACTAACGCATATTCAAGATTTAAGATACATGTACATGTACATTACACGGTTATATTGTAACATCAAAAAGAACTAGCGTACGTACAGTGTCCACAATCGTTGCCATTTTCCTTGAAGCTGCACGTGTAATTTAACTCATATAAGCCTGGCATCTCTTTTGTGGGACACGGGCAAACAGTATAGCGCCAGATGTGACGCCGCAGAACGCGGCGTCCCATCTGGGGCTATTCTGTTTGCTTGGAGAATTTTCATCGAAAAATTGAATAAAATTTAATAATCACTTCTGACGCCCCTAAAAATGAAATGGACTCACCCATTGGCAAATGATAATGACAAGAAAATTCACTTTGTCAAATATGGGTGGAGCGTTAGTGCACTACTCTGGTGCAGTTTCGCCGAGTTTTATGCTTACATAACCTAATTGTAGTGCTCGCAATAAGCAAATTATCGAGATGTACTCGAGACGTCTAACGTCGAAACAAAGACGTTGAATGTAGCTTAACGGCACAAATGATTAAAAACTGTTTAACTGACATGGTAATAGTTGTGAAAAATCAAATAAAAATAAAGTGAAATTGGATTGAGAGAGATCGATGTTTGCTTATAATGTAACACTGACGTTTTTGCAAAGAATTAGACGGCTGTCTCTTTAGCCATAACAAGTTTGTTGCAGATAAACGTCTATACGAAGCAACGTTATCAAATAGCAACAATGATAGCTGCTTGAGATTTTTTTTGTGATTCCATTAATTTTGCGAATTTTGACTTGATGGCTAACGTTATTGTTTAATCATGGACGTGCCGAATTCGCTCCTGTACTTTTAAAGTATCTGATATCTCAAATACTACTATAGTTCTGCTTAAGTTTATGCACTGAAAAGACGAAATGACGACTATTTCATGTCGTGTAATAAACTTGACAAAAAGTGTCAGTTTTCTTTTGTGGTTATGAAAAGAGTATAGACACCCGTTAGGACCGCCAAACGTATACCCACAATCAATGTTTGATGTATATATGTCATATGTATATTCTTTTTTCAATGAAAATTTTTAATTTTTACAGCTGAAAAATCCAAGTACATTCCATGGGCGTGTTTACGTAATTTGAATTGCGTTTGTTATTTGGTCATCTTTCTGTCTAGATCGTTTCCTTCAGCTCAAAAAAGCTTAATCAGATGCGATTAGGAGTTGATGAAAACTATGGGAAAGTGTTGTATGTTGTGCATGAAAGCCTATTACATGGATGCTCATTACAAATTGACTTGCCGAGGCAATTCTTATGAGTTCATACAATATATGTTTTTATTAAGAACTAAAACAATAAGCCTTTGATTATCATCAAGTTTAATCTAATACACTTATCGTGTGGTCTGAATTTTTATTTTTGTCTGCTTCACTGTTGGCATTGTGTCCCTTTCTTTCATTCCTGTATCAGTCGACCTTTTAATTCGTATGGGAAGGGAAAAAGAGGAAAAGAAAAATAATAATAATAATAATCACGTGAAACACTAAATATGAGGATATGTATTTGGTTTCTGGTCTTTCAAATAAACGAATCGTTTGGGACGAAACATGCACTTAATGTTTGTGCATTGGTTGAAATGACGGATTACCGGTATTCCCAGTACTACAAATTCTTCAAAGACATTATAGAATATGCGTTCGAGGAGATGGACAATCGGGCAGATATATTACAGGGATACTCGCTTAAATCCATCCCTGTGGATACAAAGGTGGTACATTTTAGAAATAAATTGTCCTTCTTCAAGTTTAACTAGTATGTTATAAAGAAAGAAACTTTAGATGATGTCTGGTAATTAAAAACGACATTGAGCTTTTTTACTTTAAAATCTATCCGCGAAGGTGTTTTAGTGTCATTTGAAAGATTAATTAATAAAGCAATAAACAAACATTCTTTGGTAACGTTTTGAAATTGCATTTTTCATTTCATGCTCCCATTGACGTCAATGGTGACGTTGTCCAAAAAGATTCATAAAAGAGTGCAGCTCTAAAACGCATGCATGGGATGAAAAAAAAATGTCTTGTTTATTGTTTTACATGATTCAGTTTCCTATCAAATGACACTATAACATAAGTATATGTTGACCAGGAGAAACAGCATACTTTTTCTGGCAAACATTAAAATATACACCTCGCCAAAAGTATTTCATGCTCCCATTGACGTCAATGGTGACGTTGTCCAAAAAGATTCATAAAAGAGTGCAGCTTTAAAACGCATGCATGGGATAAAAGAAAAATGTCTTGTTTATTGTTTTACATGATTCAGTTTCCTATCAAATGACACCATAACATAAGTATATGTTGACCAGGAGAAACAGCATACTTTTTTCTGGCAAACATTAAAATATACACCTCGCCAAAAGTTTAGCATATTCCAGTTTTATAGTGCTAAAGTAAATTGGCTTTCAAAATATTCCCAAAGCATATTACGACTTCAGCATTTGTTGATTTAGAAAGAAAGATTTCGTAGCAAAGAACAAATGACAGTTTTGTCTCGGCCTATCAGATTTTGTAATTTTTTGGATATGTCAATAACGCATTATTTTAATGATAAGCCGTGTTTCTTAATGCTGAATTTTGCACACTATACGCTATGTAAGAACAAAATTGACCCCATGTAAAGGAAGAGTATGTTGGAACGATCTGCTCTAAACATAATGTGGAGACCTGGCATCAAACACTGACATTTCTGAAAGGAACAAAAATGTTAAGAAAGTATAGCAAAATTTTCAATGTTTAACATTTTGAAAACAAGTTTGTCTTTAAAGATGTCTAATGCCTACATCTCAAATGACATGATTATGTTATTCCACATTATTATTCTATCTATTGTCTAAAGATTTTAATAACTTTTGATTGTAAATATTGAACCTGAGTACTTTTAGACAAGATTTTATAAAAAGTGTCGAAAATAACGTTTTCAAACTAGTGACTTATCTTTTGTCATTCAGTATCTAAGTAACCGCTTATTTTGAATCCGTAAAAGTTCTGATTGTTTTCACCGTAACGATGACATCGAATAGGAACAATTGTGTCGAAATATTTATTCACTGGGACTTGTTCTAACCAGATATTTTTGCCTACTTTTGCAAAAATAATTATGCTAAACTTTTGGCGAAGAGTATACATTGAAGTCTTTGGAGTTTTCCGAAGGTGGCGAATAATTACGTATATTGACTTGACGATGTTTAATCACGGCTCCCGCAGACACTATGAGCTGATTTCCAAATTCAATGTTGGGCTAAAGACGCTTTTACGTGAGGGCCTTTCGGAACCAGAATTTTATGGTGACTTGGTTGACAAATTGAAGAAACTTATAGGGAGGAATGATTTTTATTTTTAATTCAGAAAAATCATAACACGTTACAGACGTATAGGTTATAACTTAAATTTTATGCGACAGTCTGCGTGCTTAGTTTTTAACCCAATCATGGTTGATAACTATGGTGCCTTCTTTAATTGCACGCCGGTGAGTCGGGCGTCAGACTCTATGATGACCCCGACATAAAGTTATTCATTTTAGTTGGTTGGGCCGGAGCTTCTTGTCTGTTGCTACGCCCTTCGGGGTTCAACTGGTGTTTTTCTTTTGCTACGGGTTTCAGTAAGTTATTCGGAGCCCAGGGATCTCCATCGTTGGGCAGCCTACTGAATCTGTTGAGTCCTCGATTTTGATTCATCAGGATGGTTATCATGATTTATTTGTTTGTCCTTGATGGTAGGCAAGCACTTTCATTTAAGATGCATTGTATTTCAACCTTGCCTTTTCATTTAATCATAGCAGTAATATTTTCGGAGACATGACTGAAATAAAAAATGCAAAGTTACGCGTACACTCGTAGTTCAGCTATAAGTATAGCTTGATTTTGACCTCACACGCGTCAAAAGATTGACGAGTCTACTTTGTAGCACATGAACAGGAAAATCACTACGAAAGGTACCGCAGGTTTTTCATTACACTTGGTTGCACGCACAGTACATGGTACTATTTGGTTATACTTTCACGTGCTACTAAGTAGACTCGCCGATCTTTTGACGCGTTTAATCCCAAATCATGCTATACATGTACCTGTACCAGTTCGTTTAATCAACCTTTCTGTTGACCGTTTAGATGCGGCACTGTTTTTATCTTTACACACATCTAGTACCACCAACCATGATCCTATGATAAACCGCTCCACAGGTGATCCAATCTCACGAGAGCACTAAGTACATGTACATGCACGATGACTCTGTCTCCGCTTTAATTCATCAAAGTACATGTACTTTTTCTTTAATGAATATCTTATAAAAACGCTTGGTCGTTTATTCTAAAACGGAATAATTTATACTTTTAATTGGTTTTCTCATTTGCAGATTAATAAAATTTCGTTTTAACTAATGAGAAAATGGTCTCCCTGAATCACGTTTGTTAAACGGTCAGCTTTTAATCTCGCGCGTTTCCTTTAGTCCAGTCTCAAAGGAGCCTTATTAGTCTCTGTAACGAGAAAATCAGTCTTATTAGCCGTTGACTAGTCAGACACAATTCGGCCACTACAGTCGCAGAAAAAGGCTAGAAACTTGATTTTAAGGATTTAAGAAGGAGAAAAATCGTACATGTCATGAAGTTAAACAAAGGCGGTGGTAAGGTTTGCGATTACTGCACACCTAATCTGCGTCTTTGATGACGCAATTAAAACAGGATTGCTCAAGATACGGCTTAATCGTGTTTAGATCAAAATATAAGCGGAAGTTTTACCGTTGAGCTTTTGTCCTTTTCTTATATTTCTTCGTACGTATATTGAAGCTATTATTCTGTAGAAAAAAAAAAACAAACAACATACACAGCCCCTTGAATGAGATGTCAATATGAGGATATGTGCATGTATTTGGCTTCTATTCATTTATATACACAAATCCCTTGGGACGAAACATACACTTAATGTATGTGCATTGCTGGAGACTACGCAGTACCGATATTCCAAGTATTATACTTTCTTCAGCGACATCATAGAATTTGCATTCGAGCAAATAGACAATCGCACAGACATGTTACAGGAATACTCGCTTAGAACAATTCCAGTGGATACACAGGTGACTTTATATATTTTTTCTTAAACAGTTATAACAGCCAACATGGTATTATTTTAAAAATTTGTCCAGTAACAGTTGTTATGTTTTTGGTATTTAATAACATTTTAACAATTTTCGTGTAATATTATTATTTTAAAAAGGTAAAAACAGGCAATGATCATGAAATGGCGCAATTAGAAAGAAATTCCCACTGCACAAACCGAGGGGTGGGAATAAAACAAAATGACATTTAGGTACCTATACCAAGAAAACATATCGTAAACCGAGTGAGCTTTATTCCCCAATAGGTGGCCACTCAGTTACCCGAACTTATCTAAAATCTGAAAACGTACATAAGGCACAAAAATTCGACTCCAAAACACAAAACAATAAGAACCATAGGAAATAAAAATCAATGGGGGACTTAAACCGGTTTTACAGGCGCCTAACCTCACTCTCATCTTCTGCAGTGGTTCACAACATTTAGTTCGGTCCTCGTGGTGAATCTGTAACTAGTCGATGATTCATCAAGGATAAACGAATAAATCATGATAAAAACAGATATTTTGACCCGATGCAGAGTTTGATCTTGATTTAGCTTCGTCATCCCCAATCAAACAAGGCATTTTTTTCAGAGCTAAATATGTGAAGCCGCATTGAAGCGTATGTTAAGCTCACCAAGATAACATTTCCATAGAACTGAATACCCATTAAATCCCACATTTTGTATTATTAATCTGAGATGTACAGGGGTATACCGATTTGTTATTATTTCAGCTCTTAAACTGAAGTAAGGGTACCCGTTCGAAACGTCTTCTCGAGGCGGTTCTAAGTCGTACCCACAATCTATGTTTTGAGCAAAAACAAGAAAAAATCAAACTTTTCAAATAAACATTTTCAATTTTTACAGCTGTAAAAATCATGTGTATTACATTGATATGTTTTCGTAATGTTGTGGAGGATGTGAATTACGCCTGACATTAAACTAATCAGATGCCGCTCGTATGTATGGTCTATAATTATTCTGCATTTGCAGATTGCAGCTTCATCGCTTTTAATATCTTGACAAGATGTGTGCACTGCGTTAGTAGAACACCTTGCCGTTATCATATAATGCATATCCTGTCTGCCAAATATAGTGTGTTGGCATTGCTTTTAATTTTCCTATACTATAATTACAGCGGTATTTAATGTCTAGTTGAAACTCGGGACAGATAACTGTTCTACTGTAAACAAACTTGCACAGAAACATGCACGCTTACCTATATGAGACTGGCAATTTGTCGCAATGAGGCTTAAATCAAGGAAGAGTACCGTCATTAGTATAAGCTCTAAAGAAAAAATGTAGATTTTGTTCTTGTTAAGTCCATATAAACTGCAAAATCCGTTTTTGAATAAGAGCACTATCATAATGGCGTCAGACTTGTGAAGAACGAACATATGATGATGTCACAAGTTTTAAGTCTGAGGCTACTTTGCATGTAAATTGAATATAATTTTAAAAGAAATAAATGCTGCTTTAGTCCCAAGAAATGTCATTACAATATTCATAATAACAGTCATAAAATTATACGTCTTTTCGTTTAATATACAATTTATTTCTTGTAATACACATAGTGATAGTGCTCAGAGGAATCAGTTTTATATACTTTTACGATTCAGTGAAGACGCTTTGAATGTATATTCTGATCAGAAAGCAAAATTCTATCTAAACTTACGTTATTTCCTGGCCATTGCCTTTTTACTTTTTTGTATAATTAACTAACAATCATGACGTTGGTAATACGATTACCAAGACAAACTAGTTGAGACTTTTTGTATGCAAACATTGCTTCAACTAATTTAGACATTGCGGAAACCTGCCCATGCAATACAAATAGATTTTGTCAGCAGAAAAAAAAATGAAATTTTTGACATTTTTAATGTTTTTGCTTAAAATGTAGATCGTGGGTACACGTTAGGACTGTCTCGGTAAGGCAGTTCTAACGAGTGCCCACCATCTATCTTTTGGAGCAAAAATAAGAAAAATAGGTATACCCCCGTAAACCCCATTTTTTCTATGTAAAAGTGGGATTCAAGGGGATATACATTTCACGGACATGTTTTCCTGATGAATAGCAACAAAGTTGCATCATCACCTCTGCCTCAGAACGGTCAGACAGGTAGTGCTAAAAAAAGGTACAAGTAGGCAACGATCAGGAAAATGCGCAATCAGAAAGAGATTCCCACTCCAAAAACCGAGGTGGGAAAAAACTCATTTAACAACTACTTATACCATGAAAACATATCGTAAGCCGAATGAGCAGCTATTTTCCCAAAAGGTGGCCACTCAGTTACCTAAACATAACTAAAATATGATGACATACATGAGGCGTCAACAGCACAAGAAGAACGCATGAATCAATTTCGATATGCCATTGCTGACTGAAATAATCAGAAATAAATAAAATTGAAATATATTTCCATTTCAAGAAACAACTTAAATCTGTTTAAGTTAGTAGATATCTAAATGCCCATAACCAGATCCGACTGATAGATGATCAATACATTAATAAACCTAATCCTAATGACATAATTAACGCACGTCGGTAGGCTAATTTGCAAAATTATGGTATTGTCATTTAAAGTCAGAATCCAATGTAATAGAACCTGGGGTAATCTGGTATTGACCTACATGTTATTTCTTGTTCGAAACTGTTTGCTATTTTCTTGCTCGAAAATACCTTATTAATACTTTCCATTTTTGCAGGGCATTTGTGTGGACAACTTATATTTAGTTAAACGCATGTATAAACGTCTGTTTTGTTCAGAACTCAGAAAGTATTTATTATCGTATTCCATGTCCTACATTTGTCGCTGTTAAGTGATTTTGAATCATCCAGGAACGACAAGAAACATGATTTGGTCCAAACTATGGGAAGCTTAAAGTGTCTTGCTCTAGGGCACTTTACGGTGGATGTAGGTATCGAATCCAGGACCTTTTGATCCGGAGACATGTACTGGACCATTACGGTACCGCACTTACTCAACTAACTTTCTGTTGATAAGGTTTTCTTTCATTATTACAGGGTGAAAGTGGTCGAGCTGCTCGACGTTTGTTTGAACTGTTGTCGGAAGAGCCGCCAATGGTCGCAGTCCTGGGACCGTCACTGTCCAAAGAACTCACCGTTGTGGGACAGATAACTCCTGAGTACAACATACTTCATGTAAGCTCTCAGAATATTTAGCTGATTGTTTGCATTTCGCCAAAATTCTAGGTTGCTTTGTAGGTAAGGGACAAAATCAAAGACTTTACAAGTATATGTGTTTGCTGACGTCATAAATTGAAAAAAAAAAGACAGAAACACACTGATTACAAATTGCGGTCCATTGAGAAGGTAGACTTGAAATTAACGTTGTTACAAAAATGGCTTTCAAGTACACGTACACGTACTGTATTTCCCTGTAATGTTGCTTTTTCTGTAAGGCATGCAAAGGTCTTGATTAAGCTCTGAATGAAAATAAGTCATGTAAAGCGGGTGCGCTTTCACATCACCTGCATTTTCACATAACTTGCAGAGTCACACAGAAGGAAAATTAAATGGTAGAAATCAACAATACACAGAAGCTAACATAATCGTAATCATGTGTTTTTATCAAGCACAATTATTATCCTGAGAACTATAAATCTGGGTCCAGTTGTTTAAACTTAACGACATCGTTAGTTAACGATTCGTTAAAATTATAAACTTGAATATTACAAATACACTTTTGTGTTTTGTTGATAAAATTAGAGAATCCTTTGCACATAATGAAAGTATTAATAAGGTAGTTTCGAGCAGGAAAATAGCAAACGGTTTCGAGCAAGAAATAACATGTAGGTCAATACCAGATTACTCCAGGTTCTATAACACTGGATGGCAATACCATAATTTTGCAAATTAGCCTACCGACAAGCGTTAATTATCCCATTAGGATTAGGTTAATTAATGTATTGATAATCTATCAGTCGGATCTGGTTATGAGAATTTAGATATCTACTAACTTAAACTGATTAAAGTTCTTTCTTTCCAAATGAGATGAAAATATATTTCAATTCAATTTCTTTCTGATTATTTCAATTTGCAATCATGGTATATTGAAATTGATCCAAGCGTCCTGGTAGCACTCAATGTCTGACCGTCCTGAGACCTTGGTGATGATGCAACCTTTTGCTATTTAGCAGGAAAAAATGTCCGTGAAATGTATATCCCCTTGAACCCCACTTTTATATAGCTTATTTTGGGTTTACATGGGTATACCTATTTTTCTTATTTTTGCTCCAAAAGGTAGATTATGGGTACTCATTAGAACCGCCTTCCCGAGACAGGTCTAACGTATACAGACGATCTATTTTTTGAGCAAAAACATTAAAAATATCAAAACATTTCTGATGATATTTTCATTTTTTTCTGCTGACAAAATCTCTGTGTATTGCATGGGAAAGTTTCCTTAATGTCTAAATTAGTTCAAGCAATGTCTACACACAAAACGTCTCAACTAGTTTGTCTTGGTAAGAGTATTACAAGGAGTGCAAAGAATCCTTTCATGTGACGTTAAGCTAACGAAGTTTTGAACAACTGGCCCTAAATATATAAAAAAAAAAATCATGAGTAATAATAACAAGGAACAGATTGAGTTCCTTTATTATAATATAAATATAAATTACTAAACTGTTTTGAAATGTGTTTTATTTTCTCTCAGTTGTCATACGTGGCAACAACATCCTCAACCAGCGATAGAAACACTTATTCCACACTGTTCAACGTGAATCAAATCTTGAATGACCTGAATCCACTTCGGATTAAAATGATGCAATACTTCGGCTGGACAAGAGTTGGAACACTTTTCTTCGGGGATGATATAAACACCTCGGTAAGTGTATTGATTTTACGGTGCTTTCAAGAATAACCCATCAGTCGCTTAGGCGAAAACGGAAATACCCCCCACACACAAACACACAAACACACACACACACCAAAAAAAATGTGCAAGCAGAACTCGGCTTCTCCCACATTGTCCAAGCCATTCGAGCAGGGTATGTTCGAATAAGACAGGTCAAAATGGGAACGGTCAATTTTTATGCCCCCAACTTCGAAGAAGTTGAGGGGGCATATTGGTTTGGGTCTGTCCGTGCGTGATGTGAGTCTGTCTGTCTGTGATGCGTGAGTAACGCTTAGCACTCGGTCAGGAACCGTTAGAGCTAGGATCTTGAAATTTGGTATGTAGTTTGTATATGAAAATTAAGAGGACCCGTATTTTTTCTTTAAGGTAAATTCAAGGGGCTAGGGGCCCATTCTGTGAGAGTTATTTGCCATTTTAATTCTTGATAAAGTGAATAGATAGTGGGTACCTTGTGTGCGCAACTCCTCCTACTTATTCCGATTCTCTGCAAACTTTACAGATGTTGTGACTATGCTTTGAAGATATGCATGTGGTTTGGATATAATCCTCAGATTAATTTTTGTCACTTTTTTCGCAATTTGAACTTAGCCATTTTTCGGGCATTTTCACAATGAAAGTGAATAGGCAGTGGGTACCTTGTGTGCGCAACTCCTCCTACAGTTTCATGCCAATTCATTTAAAACTTTACATGTGTCATGGGCATGGTCTGAAGATATGCATGTGGTTTGGATATAATTCTTGTATTATTTTTTTGCCATTTTTTTCACAATTTGAACTTAGTCATTTTTTCGGGCATTTTAGTGAATGGATAGAGGGTACCTTGTGTGCGCAACTCCTCCTACAATTTAATACTGATAGTTTTACTTTTGAAACTTTGCAGACATTGTGACCATGCTTTGAAGATATGCATGTGGTTGAGATATATTCCTCAGATTATTTTTGTCACTTTTTTACAATTTGAACTTAGTCAGTTTTTGGACATTTTTACATCTTGAAAGTGACTTACCAGTTGGGGGCATAGTGTTTCTTAAACACATTTTCTAGTTCGATTAAACAACGAAAGAGCACTTGGATTATATGTAGCCCTGATACAAATAGCAGGAAGCATTTGGGGAGTGCATAGCTCTCCATTTAAGCGCCGAACATTGACGTAGCCAATAAGGCAATACCCATCTCGATCGTAAAATGATCTGTCAATTATACATGTATGTATTGCAGGTAATTTGCACTTTGCATTCATTTTATTTATTTCCATGGCACTCAAAAAAAAAAAAAAAAACTAATATATATAGCTCAATGCAAAACAATATGTAAGAATGTAAGAATTACCTTTATCTTAGTGCAGAATGTTTTGTAGAGTACATCTCTTTTTTCTTGTAATGTGAATTCAATTTCAACTATTTTTCATGTATTAGTCCTAATGAGAACCGATTACAAATTAAATGAGAAAATTGGCAATTATGAAATCTCCTTTTTCAGATTTATATTTAAGTACTAATTGTTCCACTGGTTTTACCTAGAGTAATTGTTATAGGTATCTCATTAAGGTCTTCGTCCTGTGGACTCGGTATCTTGATTGCTAATGGGATTTAAATCATGGCAGTTGATATTAGCATCAAAAGAAACAACTCAAATAAACATCTTACCATTTGAAAGCAATTATAAATCCTTAATGGTCAATCAAATTTATCCACCTGAGCTACAGTTGAACAAAGCCAATATCTCAGATACCGAAGCCCCTTTTTTTAGATTTACATCCGTTTCTGTTCCATATGGATTTGTTCTTCTAAAATTTATGATAAGCGCGACGACTTTGATTTTGATATAGTAAATTTTCCGTTTTGGGATGGTGACGTTCCTCGTTGTGCTTCTTATGGTGTATACATTTCTCAGCTTATTAGGTTTGCTAAAGTCTGCAATCATGTTACGGACTTCAACGCTTAAAATAAATGTAAAAGGGCCAAATTTCTCAAACAGGGTTATCGGTATCATAAACTTCGAAAAACATTTTCTAAATTTTATCGTATACACTATGAATTGACTTCCAAATGTAATGTTGGGTTAAAACGCTTTTAGGTGAGGGCCTTTCGGAACCATAATTTTATAGTGACTTGGTTTACAAAGGCCTAGGGAATTTAAGGCCTGAATTCGGCCTCATGTGTTGATAAAAAACTGAATTTTGGAATTTTGAGGAGAAACATATTGCAAATAGCAGGTATAGGTCCCTGCTTATAAATTCTAGCACAACTTTCACATTCAAATTACACATGTTGCCATGGCAACGATCCGAAAACCATAGAATATCACTTTTTGCAATTTTGGGTCTATTTTGCACCATTCAACATCATTTTCAACTACCGGCCCACGCGACAAACAATTTCTTATTGTGAAATAATTATGAATCATCATCCAGAGATATTGTATGCTGAGTATAATTTTGTTCGGAGTGTGGGCTGGCACTTAAAAATTAAAAAATGTGTTCAGAAATGGTCCAAAATAGACCAAAAAGTGCAGAATGTGCTCTATCTATGGTTCTTCTGGGTGTTGCCATGGCAACGCTTGTAGGATAAATGAAGTACTTGTTCTTGTTTTTAATAGAGGAGACATATGGCTGTTTTCTCACCGAAATTCAAAAATTTATTTTTTAGCAAAATCTGAGGCCAAAATCAGGCGTTAAATGCCCTAGTCCTTTGAGAAACTTATAGGAAGGAATGATTTTTCTTTTCAATTCAGAAAAATCATTACACGTTACAGACGTATAGGTTATAACTTGAATGTTATGCTACAGTCTGCATGCTTAGTTTTTATCCCAATCATGGTTGATAACTATGCTGCCTCATTTAATTGCACGCCGGTGGGTCGGGCATCAAACTCTATGATAGCACCGACTTAAGTCTATTCATTTTAGTTGGTTGGGGCCGGAGCTGCTTGTCTGTTGCTTGGCCCACCGGGGTCCAACTGTTGTTTTTCTTCTGCTCCGGAGTTAGTAAGTTATTCGGCACCCAGGGATCTCCATCGTCGGGCAGCTTACTGAATCTGCTGAGTCCTCGTTTTTGATTCATCAGGATGTTTATCATGATTTATCTGTTTGTTCTTGATAATTCATTGACTAGTTAGAGATTCACCACGAGGACCGAAGAACTAACAAAATGTTATGAACAACAGTAGAAGCTGAGGGTGAGGTTATGACCATGTAAAATCGATTCAAGCTCGCCAGTAATTTTATATAACTGATCGTTCAAGGCGATACTTCTGTGGTGGTTCTTTTTGTTTAATGTCTTGGTGTTAAATTTTTTGTGCTGTTTGCTCTTTATGTATGTTTTCATATTTTTAGTTTAGGTAACTGAGTGGTCACCTATTGGGAAAATAGCTGCTCATTCGGCTTACGATATCTTTTCATGGTATAAGTACCTGATTGTTAATTCATTTTTTTTTCTTATCTCGATTTTTGGAGTGGGAAGTGGGAATCTTCTGTTTGCACCTTTTCCTGATCTTTGCCTACTTGTATCTTTTAATACAAATTAAAGTTTTAGTTTCAAAATAGGTGCATGTAGGCAATGATCAAGACAAGAAATCAAGAAATTCCCACTCCAAAACCCGAGGTGGAGAAAAACTAAAATAACAATTAGGTACATGTACTTATACACAGAAAACATCGTAAGCCGAGTGGCGCATAACATTTAGTTTGTTGTTCTCGTGGTGAATCTTTGACTAGTCAATGAATCATCAAGGACTAACAAATAAATCATGATAACCTCTATGATGAATCAAAACCGAGGACTCGCATATTCAGTAAGCTGCCCGACGATGGGAATCCCTAGGCGCCGTTCCGGAGCAAAGGAAAAACACCAGTTGAACCCCGGTGGGCCAAGCAACAGACAAGAACCTCTGCCCCAAACCAACTAAAATGAATAGCTTTATGTCTACGTATAACCAGTTAAGTGAATTAATTTGGTTCTAATATTTTCATCAAGGAAGGTACAAGTAGGCAAAGATCAGGAAAAGGCGCAATCAGAAAAAGATTGCCACTCCAAACACCGAGGTGGGACAAAACCAAACTAACAATCAGGTACTTATACCATGAAACATATCATACGCCGAATGAACAGCTATTTTCCCAATAGGTGGCCACTCAGTTACCTTAACTTAACTAAAAATATG
This sequence comes from Rugalucina vietnamica, assembly GCA_964017185.1. Classification (NCBI taxonomy): domain Eukaryota; kingdom Metazoa; phylum Mollusca; class Bivalvia; order Lucinida; family Lucinidae; genus Rugalucina; species Rugalucina vietnamica. The sequence continues at coordinate 10,486,539 of OZ024878.1, forward strand.
AAAACATACATAAGGTGCCAACAGCACAAATTTTGTTTTTAAAACACCAAGTCATAAAACGAAAAGAACCACCACAGAAGAATCGACTTGGAACGGTTATTGGCGGGCTTAAACCGGTTTTACAGGTACCTAACCTCACCCTCAGCCTCTGCAGAGGTTCATAACATTTAGTTAGTTCTTCGAATCTCGTGGTGAATCTCTAACTAGTCAATGTATCATCAACAACAAACAAATAAATCATTATAAACATTCTAATGAATCAAAAACCAGGACTCACAGATTGAGTAAGCTGCCCGACGATGGAGATCCCTGGGCGCCGAATAACCTACTAACTCCGGAGCAAAAGAAAAACACCAGTTAGACCCCGGTGGGCCAAGCAACAGACAAGAAGCTCCGGCCCCAACCAACTAAAATGAATAACTTTAAGTCGGGGCCATCATAGAGTCTGACGCCCGACCCACCGGCGTGCAATTAAAGAAGGCAGCATAGTTATCAACCATGATTGGGTTAAAAACTAAGCATGCAGACTGTCGCATAACATTCAAGTTATAACCTATACGTCTGTAACGTGTTATGATTTTTCTGAGCTGAAAAGAAAAATCATTTATTCCTTTAAGTTTCTTAAATTTGTAAACCAAGTCACCATAAAATTCAGGTTCCGAAAGGCCTTCATTTAAAAGCTCTTAGGTGAAAGTTTGTTCACGGGATCTTGGTCACATGACCAAATCTTCTTCTCCAGAACCCGACTAATTTGCCAAACATATATATTTTCTAAAACTTTCATAATTATTCCCTCATTGCTTTCATCAACTAGCACATGAACCTGTTTCACGACCTTCTTAAGCGGTACAACTTTACTCTGGTGACTTCTGCAGTGGTGTCAAATGAGAATGCAGACATCAAAACTCTCATAGCCAGACTACTGGTAAGTTCATATTCGATAGCAATTTCAAACATTGAATTTCATACTTTTCAACAGTTTTGAAACTCTGTCTTCAAAACAAATTCTTCTTTTAAACATTGCTGTTACGATGGCATACAGTTTATTCTCCTCATATGACAATCATAAATATGCCACATGTCTAAAATAACTCCTTTAGCATGTTTCTGAATGTACGTGTATATAAACATCTAAATTAAATGTGATTTCAGACATTTTTCCCAAAATAGTGCGTTTGTGTATAGTTGGTATAACAAATATTTAATCGTAAACTATACACAAGTATGAAGCATACAGCATATGTTTTAGTGTAGGGCAGGTTTTCGAACTGGCACTTGATGTTTATCTGAATTTGTTTTCAGCAATATGATGTGCGAATTATAATGGCATCATTTAGGAATACTAAAGCGTCTGTTATTTTCTGTGAGGTGAGTTTCAATCAGGAAAACATGTCTGTGATATAAATACCCTCTTATACCACACTTTAATATAGTAAAATTGGGGTATGCAGGGGTAAACCTATTTTTTCTTATTTTTGCTCCAAAGCATAAATTGTTGGTACTGGTAAGAACCGCATTGCCAAGGTGGTTCTAACGTGTACCTATACTCTATGTTTTGAGCAAAAATGTTTATACTGAAAATTTTCATTTTTATCGTTTTAAAAATCTCTGTATATTGCATGGACATGTTTTCGTAATGATTTTGAAAATTCTCAAAAATTCCCTTTTGTGTTGTCTTACAGTTTAACTCCTAGCTTTCAAATAATTCAAGAGCAACCTTGAAAAAGAAAAAAAATAAAGACATAAAATTTAATTGAACATTTTATTTGATTGATAGATACTAAGAACATAGTGAATGTGAAAAGAAAATGTGTCGGGAACCTTTTGGAAATTCACGCATGAAAACAAAACCGTTAAAACTTTGTATATACTATAAGACTTAAGTTTAGCATTTTTTTATCCATCATTATTTTCAAAATCAAATGTTTAAAAACTTTACATACGCTTTTAATATGTCAAGTGATGCTCAAATGCATGATTCGAGACGAGTTTGTGTGCTTTTCTCACGTCCAGGTGTTGCTACGTTACGTTTAAAAAATCATGCAAATCACGTGCCCAGCATTCCACGTGCATCACATGTTATCGATTTCTGCCTTGTTTGATTGGTAAAAGCGTCGTAACGAATTAACCGGAATGACATTTGAAAAATTCCGTGAGGGGACACCGTCATGGCCTGTCGTTATACGAATATCAATATGCTAAGTGCAGACATTAAGAAAAAGGAAGCCAATTGAAATTTCTTAGTTTGCTAGAGTACGATACAGTGTCCTAGAACCATATTCCATCAGCTGATAGCATCAAAACCGGCATCATGACGCCAGACAACGTAAGGCTACCATGATATAGGGCAATGCCAATTTGACGTCATAGTGACGTAATCGGTTTTTAATCTGTGAGTCCTTGTTTTTGATTCATCAGGATGTTTATCATGATTTATTAGTTTGTTCTTGATGAATCATTGACTAGTTAGAGATTCACCACGAGGACCGAAGAACTTACTAAATGTTATGAACCACTGCAGAAGCTGAGGGTGAGGTTAGGATCCTATAAAACCGGTTTAAGCCCGCCAGTAACTTTGTGTTACTGATCGTTCCAAGGCGATACTTCTGTGGTGGTTCTTTTTGTTTTATGTCTTGGTGTTTAAAATTTTTGTGCTGTTGGCGCCTTATGTATGTTTTCATATTTTTAATTAAGTTAAGGTAACTGAGTGGCCACCTATTGGGAAAATAGCTGCTCATTCGGCTTACGATATGTTTCATGGTATAAGTGCCTGATTGTTAGTTTGGTTTTTTCCCACCTCGGTTTTTGGAGTGGGAATCTTTTTCTGATTGCGCCTTTTCCTGATCTTTGCCTACTTGTACCTTTTTAGGCAACCACGAAAATCAGATTTGATAATTCAAGACATGGAAAGATGGGTTTGTATCGAAACAGCTGCTAGGAAACAACCTGCGTGGTGCGAACACCGTGAATATCGTCGTTACGTTTTTGGTCCTGTTAACGTTAAACGTAAACGTGCAAGACTAGACTTGACATCACATCAAAACTTACAGATCTACTAAGCGATTTTTTTCTCGTAAAAGCGAAATCGCACGTCATTTCAGCAATTTTAAAAACACATAATTATGCGTTCACCTCGGGAGAAAGGCCAGGGAGAAAAATGACGTCAGTTACGTCATACACCGGGGGCGTTACCTGGTACCATAATGGAACCAAATCTCTACGATTATGGTACTGTACTCTTTTTGAGCACAAGAAGATGTGAACTGACTGTTTTGGGAAAACAGGTTAACTTTTCATATGGCGAGAAACAATGTGAATTTTTAGGTGACAGCCCTGTAAACTTTGACGTAGCGTAAGTGCAGGAAAAGATGGCTTTCCGGCGAAAAGTGAAAATTGTGGTTCCTTAAAGACTCAATATTGATGGGTTAAAGGGTTTAGTTCAATTCATCTTGATACCAATTTGCAATTTCGAAATCAAATAAAAATTGCTAAACTTAAGTCTTATAGTATATAATAAGAACCGCGATATGGGAGAACATAAACAACTTCACTATGATTTAAAGTGTTTCATTTATATTATTGACTACATCCCCTATACCCACACAAAGTACTTATAAATTTGTCAATTGACATTTTGCAGGCATACAAGCAAGGTCTACTTGGAAAGCATTTTGTTTGGATCCTCCCTGGCCCAGGTCTGCACCAAGGATGGATGTCAAGAATTGATTTCAATGAGCTCGACTGCACTTACGAGCAATTTCTGGAGGCAACGGACGGACACATCACCTTAAACTACGACAGATTTGATAGCCGAAATGTTACAACTATCAGCGGATCGGTAAGAAATTAGGCCGCGCCCAAAATATTTAAACACACTGACTGAAATTTTAACCCTAGTCAATAACAATCACATTACGAAATCTTTCCTATGCAAAATACAGAGAAATTTTTCAGATGAAAAAAAAGAAGAAAAGAAGAATTTTGATATTTTAATACTTTTGATCAAATAGATCGTCGGTACACGGTAGATCCGCCTTGCCGAGGCGGTTCTAACGAGTACCCACAATCTTTATTTTGGACCAAAAATTAGAAAATTTCGTATACCCATGCAAACCCTACTTTTACTATATAAAAGCGGGGAATGATGGGGTATTCGTATACTTTTCATGGACATGTTTTCTTGATGAAATATTAGATATACTCAACGTCCGTTCCTGTTTCATCTAAAGAGACTAATAACGGTCAATCGATTGTAAACTTGATGAAAAAAATAGTTTAACTCTGTCCAACAAACTATTTTGTAGAGATTGTTCTTGTCAAACTAAGCTCAAACATCCCTCTTCCTATCATACAGTGACTCGACGTAAATTTCTTTTTTATTTTTATTTTTTATTTTTATTTATTTCAAAACTGAATCGAGCCTATTATTGCAAATAACTGTGATTCCGACGCTGTCATCAGCATTTCAGACTTAATTTGTCAAGAAAATTGCGATTTAAGAAATTCCTTCGACTCTTAAAACTTTCAGACAAATTCCCAATCATTAGTTGGGTTTTTTTAAATTATATGAAATTGCTTGAAATCTTCGAATTTCTGCAAAAGTTATCTGCAGACAGAGCCACGTTTCAGGTTGTATGAAACAAATTGACGGTCAAGACCTTTCCGAAATGCTTTGGGCTTTACACTGGGATGTATTGGAAATAGTCAAATGTGTTTCTTTAGATTAACCAATGTATATACTGTTACACTAACGGTGTGAAGCATTCTGTGATAGCAGTGCCTGCTCTGTACATCATTAGTCCTTTATTCAATACTTAAGTTTCAAAGTTGCAAATACATAATACAATATCAACATTTGAGCCGCCTCGTGGGAAAACCAACAATCTGCATATGCGAAAACAAAGACGCAGATCAGCTTCGCGGTAACCGCGAAGCTGATCAGCGCCTTTGTTTTCGCTACTCGGATAGTACAATTCCACTTCTAGTTAAATCCGAAATTTCAAGCTTCTAGCTCTTTTCTGTGATTGTACAGGTCGGTTTGTGTTGAACCTGTTCGGAAACCACATTGTTGGTTTTCCCACGAGGTGGCTCATTTTCTGGTAAGTGATTACCGAGCCATCTCTCTTAAAATGATGCAAACCCATAAAACTTTATTTGACATAAACAAATCATCAGGAAAACTTGTCCGTGAAATGTATACCCCCTCATACCCCACTTTTATATAGCAAAACTGGGGTATGCAGGGGTATACCTATTTTTCTTATTTTTGTTCCAAAACATAGATTGTGGGTACTCGATAGAACCAAACATATATTGTGGGTACTCGTTAGAACCGCCTCGGCGAGGCGGTTCTAACGTGTACCCACAACCTATGTTTTGAGCAAAAATAAGAAAAATATCAAAAATTTTCTATTGAAAATTTTAATTTTTTACAAATTTAAAAATCTCTGTATATTGCATGGGCGTGTTTTCGTAATGTAATATGAGCCGATCTTGGATTATTCTGTAATAGCAAAGAATGACATATTTGTTCAACAAATCACTCTGGACTCCATACAAATGACAATGGACCCAACAAAATGAAAATGATGGGCACGTGCATTTGTGCAACTGGGTTAAACTCACTACGCATAATCCGTTAATGGTCAGTCATTGAATCCCGGGAAATTTTGAGATGGAACCAGTGATAGTACCTGACTTGTTATTTTACCGTACATATTTGACTTGTGCTTTGACTTAACTTTTTTTTCTTTTTCTTGAATTTCAAGACCCCTTCGGAAATAAAAGCCTATTTCGAAGCCAGAGTAGCTGAAACAGAGTACTTGTTGTCGTCCAGCTTTGCATGGGTCTATGACACAGCCTGGGCTTTGGCTATAGGCCTGAATAACAGCTTGAAATATTTGGATGAAAACGGTTTACACAACTACACGAATAACGAGTATTACTTAGATGCCATCATGAAAGGAATGCTGGAAGTTAATTTCCAAGGAGCCTCTGTAAGTGAATCATCCTCTGTATAGCCATCCTAAACAAGCTCTTGGGGAGGCGTTACTCTTACAGAGAAATCAGTGAATCGACATAAAGGGTGTTTACTGTTTAGCAGTCGTATTAAAACTCCCCACTGCATACATCTTATGTGATATACCTGGTAAAAACGCACACTTTTTTCAAACATTGAAAGGAAAATGCTTTGTTTGTTTGTTTAATTGAATTGATGCTTTACAGTCTGCATGCTTAGTTTTTAACCCAATCATGGTTGATAACTATGCTGCCTTCTTTAATTGCACGCCGGTTGGTCGGGCGTCAGACTCTATGATCTCCCCGACTTAAAGCTATTCATTTTAGTTGGTTGGGGCCGGAGCTTCTTGTCTGTTGCTTGGCCCACCGGGGTCCAACTGGTGTTTTTCTTTTGCTCCGGAGTTAGTAGGTTATTCGGCGCCCAGGGATCTCCATCGTCGGGCAGCTTACTCAATCTGTGAGTCCTTGTTTTTGATTCATCAGGATGTTTATCATGATTTATTTGTTTGTTCTTGATGATTCATTGACTAGTTAGAGATTCACCACGAGGACCGAAGAACTTACTAAATGTTATGAACCACTGCAGAAGTTGAGGGTGAGGTTAGGATCCTGTAAAACCGGTTTAAGTTCGCCAGTAACTTTGTGTTACTGATCGTTCCAAGGCGATACTTCTGTGGTGGTTCTTTTTGTTTTATGTCTTGGTGTTTAAAATTGTTTGTGCTGTTGGCGCCTTATGTATGTTTTCATATTTTTAATTAAGTTAAGGTAACTGAGTGGCCACCTATTGGGAAAATAGCTGCTCATCCGGCTTGCGGTGTGTTTCATGGTATACGTGCCTGATTGTTAGTTTGGTTTTTTCCCACCTCGGTTTTTGGAGTGGGAATCTCTTTCTGATTGCGATTTTTCCTGATCTTTGCCTACTTGTACCTTTTTACGTATAAGTCCATAGCTATGGTAATGTCGCATTTTATGGGACTTTTACCCAAAATTAGGATGTCATGACATTCAGAATGTGCCCCAACTGTAATAGTTTACATCTATACATTCAAAGCATATATTGAAGTTATCGCATCCTTTAATTGCTTTACCATTGATTCTGTGATTTATTTTTCATGAACGAGTATACATTTGTTTGTTTTGTACAGGGGCCGGTGTCATTTGATTCAGCTGGAAGCCGGGCTGGCAACACATTCATTGAACAGAATTTCAGTAAGTTTAACTGGATTTATCAAATATAAACATGGACAAAATTAGGGAACACCTCGTGTGGCTCATCAAAACCTAAGCGAGTAACAATGCATTTCAAGGGAAAAATGATTGCAAATTATTCGGAAAACAAGAACTACTTACTATATCATTTTTGTTTCTTGTTACCATTGCTCGCGACATGATTGTGGTAAACTTATCCATATATTGAGTGTCATCTTGAGTCATTGACCAACATGTTACGAACCATAAATATGTATTTATCATGTTTACAGATGACACAAGAATACGCGTAGCAATGTATGATCAGCGGACAGACGTCCTTCAGTGGTTTGTACCTCCAGAGTCTCTGTGGCCACGTAAGCTAATAGTTTGCTTAGTCTCGATGGCGTCGAGAATTTCAAGTTTTACAAGTCCTTATGGTTTAATGTGTTCGTTTGTTTTTCATGCACATACCAAGATCTAAATAATCGAGAGCAATATAATTATGATCGACAAATGAAGAAATCGAAAATATTTTAAAGCAATTTCCCAGTTGTTTTTTCGGTTGAAAATGGAGCAAAAATAAGGAAAATAGGTATACCCCTGCAAACCCCATTTTTTTATAAATAAATCATAGACATGTTTTCCTGATGAACATTAATCTTGCAGAATATTGAATTTCTTTGATATACAAACTATTCCAGATGGTGAAATTCCAGCTGACAGGTTCACGTATCACAGTGTCATGGTAGAGCCCAGTATTGCGGCCCTAGTGCTTGTCATTATTGGTGACTGTATATGTGTGGTGGTCGCTCTCGGGTTTCTTTCTTTTAACATCTATTTTCGAAATAACAGGTATAACATGTACATATCTCAACTTATATGAGGCTGTCCAGATTATCAACAGATTAACGATTTTTGGACCTAAGTTTTACTTATTTTTCAATAACAGTTTTTTATTACCGAAAAGCGTTATCAGAGTGCTCAAACTTTAAGACCTCCTGACTTATGCACTTAAGACTAAATGATTACTGATTTTAGCACAAATCTCTTAGAAATACAGACATCTTGCACAAAACAGATGAAACGTACAACGTCGTCTAAATTCATGGAATAAGAAAATCAAGCCATACCACTCTTGGAGCATTATTATTTGTGTTCCATTAACTATTACACTGACCAGCATGTTCATAAAATTTAATGTAGTACTTGGTTGCAGTATCATGATCATTATGTTAATCTGCCTTTTCATCCCTAGAACTGCACTAATGTCATGTGAATTGATAGAAGGGGTGATACATGCCACTTTTCGTAAATTTAAGGGGAAGTTTTAAAGTCATTTCCCTCTCCGTAGATTATTTTGTTTAAGTACCTTTTTCATGCTTTTGTTTTTCAGTAATATAAAGCTGTCGAGCCCGATGATAAATAATGTTATCCTTGCTGGCAGCATCATGATGTTCGTCTGCGTGTTCATCACTAGTATTGACTACGGACAACTTCTGCCTAAATCATTGGATGACCATATTTGCATGGTAAGTTAAGATGTGATGCCTTTTAATTTGCCCTAAACCGGGCCTTTAGGGAAGCTGTGACAGCTGATCACTCGGCTTGCGATATGTTGTTCTTGTTGAAAAAAATGTTTCCACCTGGGTTTAAGCGTTGTACTTTGTATCTGATTGCATCGATTCCTGTCCATTGCTTACTGTATCATTTCCATAACAAAATTTCGTCCCGTCATTTCGGATTACTTGACATGTCATGTCTGTCTTGATTTTAAATGTCGCTATTTAGTGGCAGTTACGGGGTCCCTTGGTGAGTCTGCAAAATTAACATGTTTGTTGAACAAAGATTTACATAGGCATAATGTTTCGCAATAATGTGTTATCATGGGCATATTGTGATAAAATAAAGTTTCTTCGTTTCTGTTTGATTTCAGGTTCGAATCTGGATCATGTGCCTTGGATTCACATCACTTTTCGGCGCCCTGTTTTCCAAGACTTGGCGAGTGCATAAGATATTCAGAGATTACAAGTTTAAGAAAACGGTACTTAAACGTTGCACTTGTTATCCATTAAATTAAAATTAAAACTGAGATCCTTTAAGAGGAGTGAACAGATTAATGAGAAATGAGATGGGCCATACCGCGGTTTTGACTATTAAAGTCTCGTCAGTGACCCTTAAGATTTGGCAACATGGAGCCAAAGTGAATAACTGAAATTTTGCAACTTTCAACAGTGTAGTCGATACAAAGACTACTATCATCTAAATTGGACAAAATTAACTATCTTATAAGTTATTTTATGTTGCATATCATTAATTGATAAAAGTGCTGTAACAATGTTCGTCTATTTATACCGGAGTGGCTATTTAAAGTTATAGTCCAAAAATATTCACCCGACGTTGACCTTTATGCATTGCATAAATTAAGTCGCTATGACGCTGTATAATAAATTATCGATATTATCGTAATTGATTCGTGCACCGTCGGTAAGACTCCATAAAGTACGCGAAGAATGTGTACCCAATATATAAGCAGTTTGCCACATCATGTATTACAATGACCATAGCTCCGGATTTGTAACATGGGGATCCCTGGTTCGAATCCCGTAGAAGATGAAAGATATATTTTTCTTTTTATTTTATTAAAATGCACATCACGTTTTATCAAAAGCAATCGCACGGAGAACATGATATTCTTGCTTTGTTACGACAGCAGCAACGACGACGAACGAAATTAATTGTATTTGAAATTTGAAATTAATTAGAGTATGAAATATATATGTATATATATGTATAAAATAGAGAAAAAAAAAAAAAAAAAAAAAACACAAAATTGACCAAAAAATTAAATTATTAAATACGATAGAGATAAGAAATAATAATTTTAAAAAAACGCGATCAATCGTGGGACTCGAACCGCTGTCTGTAAAATGAAAAGTAATACTCATTTTAATCTACATGCTCTACCATTTGAGCTATGCAGTCCGGAACAATTTCTTAGTATAGCAATTTTATATACCGATACATTTACCTTGCTAACAATCACGAAGAGTCACGATGATGTACGAGCAATCACGTAGCGTCCCGAAGATATATTTAGAATTGCAATGAACTATAATTATATACTAATAGAGTTCACCCAACACCAGGTGAATATTTTTGGACTATAACTGTCTCTAGCCCAAAAAAACGTTACAATGGCTATTTACAATCCACTGTCATAAATAAACAACCTCCCAATAATTCGGCAATTTTTCATCAACTGTCAGTCTTTACTATTCAATAATAAGAATTGACGGTACGTCAGAAGCCGTCAAAATTCGTTGAATTCGCTAATGACTGTTGACTGTCAATATCAATTACATTATTAATTTTTATGACTAGTGACTGTAATTAGCAATTTCCTATTAATTGTAGTACAATTTCAAAACAGCACTTCTCAAGGCTAAAACGATATTTTGCATAAATAAAAATAAACTAATTTAGACTAAATTTCCGTCAAATTATAAAGCTTGGCTGCAGACAAAGAGAGAGAATAAGTGGGGCATAAAATGAGCATCAGAATCAATTTGCAACTTATTTTCATAGCAGTGCGAATCATTTTTTTATAAAACCATTCAAGTGTTTATCCAATTATAAATGATTGCAATGCGTAGAGAGAATCATCGCACTTATAGAAACATTTAATGGGGTCCGTTATTCCCAGACTTAACCCACGTAAGCTTGATGTCAACTACGTGTGAAATAAGAAAAAAAGGATCTGTCTGGGACAATTCTGCTTGTATAAAGGTGTTTCGTCGACAAATAAAATAAAATAAAATAAAAGTTCAAAGTAATTCCCGATGCCCTATAAGTAAATTGTACAAGAAGACAATGATCAGGAAATGGCGCAATCAGAAGGTAAATTCTACTTCAAAATCCGAGGTGGGAAAATCGCCCGATTGATAAACAAGAGCGTTTTTCCATCGCACCTTGGCTGCACCAATGCATGTTAAAACCTTTGTGTTACAATATATCGTGGTACTAACAGAGTTGCAGACTTAATTGAGTTCGGGTAACTGAGTGGCCTCCTTTTTGGGAATAGCTGCTCACTCGGCTTACGATATGCTAGCAAATGTTACGGAAGTGTAATTTTTTTCCCACTCCTCGGTTTTTGGAGTGGGAATTTCTTTTTGATTGTGCCATTTCCAGATCATTGCCTACATTGCCTACTTGTACCTTTGCATACACGCATAACATGTAAATATCATTCATATAAGCCTGGCGTCCTTTTAGCTTTATTTTATTCCCTGTATTCTTACTTTAAGCAAACAGTATAGCCCTAGATGTGACGACGAAGAACGCGGCGTCCCATCTCATCTAGGCTCCATCCCTTTTCTCATTAATATGCTCAGTGTTAGTTTTATCTGTTTGCTTAGAGGAGTTTCATCGAATAATGGAGTAAAATTCAAAATCACTCCTGATGCCACAAAACATGACAATGGACTCACCCAAATGATAATCTTTGTTAAGTCAATTCGTCATACATGGATTAATTGAGCCTCGACGCGAGAAAACCGGTCTTCGGGGTTTCCGACCAGGTCCGACATAAACCGGGCTGTACAGTCTCAGAAGCAGGCTAGAAGCTTGACATTTCGGATTTAAGTAGAAGAGGAATTGTACTATCCGAGTAGCGAAAACAAAGGCGCTGATCAGCTTCGCAGTTACTGCGAAGCTGATCTGCGCCTTTGTTTTCGCATAGGCAATAATCCCGTTTTCTCATGATGCGGCTCAATTGACATCCTAGAGTACCGGTGCATTTGTCCTCTTTTCGTACATCATGAGTGTATCACATTATTGAACCCTTTTATGGCGAATAGACTAGCCCATCGTTTATCAATTAGGTGAATCAACTTTCATTTTGGGGGTCCCAGCACAAAATTTACATTTTATTCCATTTTTCGATTCAGTTTCTATAAGCAAACTGTATTGCTTCAGTCCTGCGGCGTCACATCTGGGACCATACTGTTTGCCTATAACACATAAAAGGGCACCAGACTTATATGAGTTAATTACTCGGATGCATTGGTTGCATTCGTGCGGATTTTGTATCTCAGATGAACCTTGAAGAAATTGCTAGAATTGCAAGTCTGACAAAGCAGTATTTTTCTGATATATTCTTTAATTCGGTTAAATTAATCATCTGCAATGATATCAAATTAATGAGCAGAGACAGTACACTGGGTATAAGCCGTGTTACGGGGAAGCTATTCGGAAATTCCGAAGAAAATAAATAAACATAATACAACACGTAGCGAAAGTGTTATCCACCAATGGATTGAATAAAATTATTACATTATTACATGTGCACGAGTTTTGATGGTTGTCTTGTCGTGTGGGTTAATGATCTTGCGCGTATAAAGAGTCGAACACCTTAACCCGTTCATGACTTTCCTACCGTTATCATTTGAGTGAGTCAACTATTCCGTAGCAATCAGAAAAGTCCTAGATAGGAAGTTGGCTTCTGTAGCGTCTCATCTGGGACTATAATGTTTGTCCATGACATTATGTCCCACAAAAAGGACGCCAGGCCTAACTATCCAGAAGCATGAGTTGCCGTCGTGCGGATTTTGTATGAACCGTGAAGAAATTGCTCGAATTGCAAGTCTGACAAAGCAGTATTTTCTGATATATTTATTCGGTTTAATTAATCATCTGCAATGATATCAAAATGAGGATGCTATAGCAAGTACACTCAGCACAAGCCGCGTCACTGGGGAGCTATTCTGGTATTCCGAAGAAAAAAGCCGATATAAAACTATATGTAGCAAAACTGAAAGGAGATATCATTTTCTCTTTACAGAGTATAAAAGACTGGCACCTGTTTGGGATCATCATATTTCTCTTGGCGATTGACTGCATCTTGCTGATCACTTGGTCCAGTACCCACAGTCTTCGGAAGACAAGACTCGAGAAGAAAATTCTGGTAAGATGTAGAGTAAAACATCACGAGGCGGTTATAACGTGTACACACAATCTATGTTTTGAGCAAAAAAAAAAATAAATAAAAAAAAATAAAAAAAAAAAAACATCAAAATAATGTATACCCCCTTATACCCCAATACCCCACTTTTACATAGCAAAACTGTGGTATGCAGAGATATACCTATTTTCTTATTTTTGTACCCACAATCTATGTTTTGAGCAAAAATAAGAAAAATATAAAAAAAAATCTTACGACTAAATTTTCAATTTTTACATCTGAAATGATCTCTGTATATTGCATATGTAAGTTTTCGTAATGAAAGAAAGCAATGATAATAACTCAGAGCCATAGTCCTGTTCTGAAACCCGGGTGGGTAAAATACAAACCAACAATTATGTACTGAACAAAGCAAGCATACGGAAAGCCGAGCGGGCAGCTGTTTTCCAAAACCTGGCGCGCACGAAAAGCATTAACAACATAAAAATTGACATCAAAACATTTTTCTGAACTGAAAAAAAATCATTACACGTTACAGATCATTCCTCCATATAAGTTTCTTAAATTTGTAAACCAAGTCACCATACAATTCTGGTTCCGAAATGCCCTCACCTAAAAGTTGCAAAATTTCAGTAATCCTCTTTGGCTCCATGTTGCCAAATCTAAAGGGTCACTGACGAGACTTTAATAGTCGAAACCGCGGTATGGCTCATCCCCTTTCTCATTAATATGTTCACTGCTCTTAAAGGATCTCAGTTTTAATTTTTATTTAACCCAACATTATATTTGGAAATCAATTCATAGTGTCTAATATAAAATTTAGAAAATGTTTTTCGAAGTTTATGATACCGATAATCCTGTTGGAGAAGTTTGCCGTTAAATATTTATTTTGAGCGTTGAAGTCCGTAACATGATTGCAGACTCTAGCAAACCTAATAAGCTGAGAAATGTATACACCATAAGAAGCACGACAAGAAACGTCAGCATCCCAAAAGGAAAATTTACTATATCAAAATCAAAGTCATCGCGCTTATCATAAATTTTAGAAGAAACAAATCCATTTGCAACAGAAAGATGTAATCTAAAAAGGGGGCTTCGGTATCTGAGATGTTGGCTTTGTTCAACTGTAGTTCAGGTGGATATATTTGATTGACCATACCTTCAAAATAAGGGTTGTCAATGTTTAAAAGGTCATCGAGGTACCTAGAAGTGGAATTAAAAGCCTCGATAACATCAGCTTGATTATCATGGTTAAGAGAATCCATGAAATCTCTTTCGTAGCAGTATAAAAATAAATCAGCTACGGGAAGTGCGCAATTTGTGCCCATCGGAATTCCAACAATTTGTCTGTATAACTTGGTCCAAAATCTTATATAAATATTATCCAGGAGATAGGATAAGGCGTCGCACACATTCTGACATGACCAAAGTGTATACCGACTTTGGTCACTGGAAGTGAAAAAGGTCTTTCTGTCATTACAGGCCAAATAAAGTGGACCATAGTTTTTTAATGCCCTTTTGAAGGTCCACTCTATCAAATCCATAAGTTTTTCTTTAATTAGATTAATATGTGGTAATGTTGTATACAGAGTAGAAAAATCATATGTGGACAAGCTCGTCGCACGAAACCCTCTACACTTCAATTTACTGAGCACCTTGCCAGAATTTATTGACCAAAACCTATCTTTATTTGAAGTTTCATACACTGTCTCGCAGTATCTTATGACATAAGATTTGATAGCAGTAAGACAGGAAGTTAATGATTTAGAAAGTTCAGTAGTAGTATAAGAGCTCGAATTTGCAATAAATCTAGCTTTGTATGGTCTTTTGTGAAGCTTAGGTAACCAATACATCGTAGGAAGTTTGTCTTGGCCTTCATTGACACAAACAGAAAACTTAACAGGTAAATCGTTTAAGTGAGCATTAACTACAGACATTTCATCAGTATCTGTCTCCAGATAAGCCCTGGTACCATCAAAAAGCTCCTGTTTTAAGGTGTTAACGTAGTGAAGCATACAAACGACAACATTGTTCGCGGCTTTGTCTGCTTGAACCAAGACATACTTTCTATGAAATTCTTGGATACAAGTCGGAACCATGTCGGAAACAGCCATTGTTACAAATACATGTACACTGAAACAAGAGAACCGAAGCTAGTAGGTACATGCATTTCCACAAAGTTAGTATACAAATAAAGATGCAAATAAATGGCACAAGCAGCGCGAAACTTGACACCAAAACATAAGACAAAAGTATCATCGTGTTCACACAGTTTTAAGCAGCATTTCTGAATATTTCTGTCCTCCAGGATGAACTGAATCATAACAATGTGATCTCTGAGGTGTACACCTACTGTCATCATCCGCTGGAGGGCTACTGGTTTGTCACTATGTATATCTACAAGGGATTGTTGCTGGTCTTTGGAACCTTTCTGTCCTGGGAGACACGTCATGTGACCGTTCCAGGTACTGGTCTATTCAATGTCATGAACTCGCAAAAGAAATGGGTGAAACTTACATATCCATATATATACTCATCAAAAGAAGTTTTGCACCAGTTAATATTTTTTTCATTTTAAAATAATGTCTAGTATAGATATTTTTCAAATAAACTTTTAACACTTAATACCATCTTAAAGGGCTGGACTTCCTGGATAACACAATTCAAAATTTTTCTTCAAAGGATTAAATAAAAATGTGCAAAAATGCATGTTTTTGAAAACACCAAAATTTGGGATGCAGCAAAAAAGCTCCCAACTTTATTTCTGGGCTTCCAACCCCGAATTCGTTTCACATCCTCATTCGAGATACTGAAAGCAATCATTTAAAGCAAAAAACTAAAAATTGATTTTTTTTTCTCGACAAAAACACTATTTTTGACCAAAAATAACGTTTTTTGAGATTTTGTCTAAATTCTAAGATAAGGCTTAGTAACTCATCTCTCCAATAAAATGGGTTGTTTTTCTTTCAAACACATCATGTAGCACCCATTTATGTTTAACTGGAGGTACTGGTTTTCAACCCATCCAAATTCAGAATTTTTTGATAGCTGCATATCAAGAAAGTACTCATGCAACATCTTTGATATGAGATTGTCTTTATTAAAATAGCTGCTCATTCGGCTTACGATATGTTTCATGGTATAAGTACCTGATTGTTAGTTTGGTTTTTTCCCACCTCGGTTTTTGGAGTGGGAATCTTTTTCTGATTGCGCCTTTTCCTGATCTTTGCCTACTTGTACCTTTTTAACAGAAAGATAAAAGGCGGCGGGGTTTGGTGTCAAAACATCTCATAGTGATCCAAAATTGAAATGAAGTTCGATTTTACTCATTTTTTCCAATATTTATCATTTTTTCTCAAAAATTGCAATTTTGTCAAAAAAATGATTTTTAACTAAAATTTTGAGATTTTTTAAATTGTTTTTAGGCTTAATCATTAGCTTTGGAGTCCTTGTGTGTAAATTTGGAAACAAAAATGTGTTCTTAATGTTGTGGCATTTTTTGTGGAATCTTTTCGATTTTCCAATTTTCAGCATTTACAGAAACTGGGAATTTTCAATGTTTCCTAAAATCGTTTCCGCAACGATTTTTGGTCTTATCACACACAATATCAAACTTTTTCAGACTGTGCAAATTCAAAAAGCTAAGTTTAAAAATGTTAGTTAAAATGTCACTTAAAAATATCAAAAAATCTAAATGGTGCAAAACTTCTTTTTACATTTTATTCAAATCGGGACTGCTTTTGCAATTCTTTTCTGTTGGCAATAATTTTGCGAAAACTCAGTACATGTTGCCAAGTCTAAGGGGCCAGTTAAGAGGCTTTAGTAGCTGAAACCATTGAATGGCATATCCTGTATTTCATTAACGATGTCACTGCAGCAGCTTTTAAAAGGAAATCAGTTTTTATTTCAGTGCAACTGCAAATAAATACGCCATGCAAAACGCTTTGGAAGGACCAATGACTTACGTTTTAATGGACTTCAATGTCGTCTTAAGTATGGGCTTTATTTGAAAACATGGAATTCATTTTCTACTTATTAGATATGTTCATTTTTCTCCATATTGCAGCCCTCAATGATTCTAAACTGATCGGCTTTTGCATCTACAACGTCGTTATCGTCTGCATATTCGGCGTTCCGTTGATGCACGTGCTACCCACAGAGCAGACGACCCTGAACTATGTTTTACTGTCAGCGTTTGTTATGTTCTGTACAACCATGTGTCTTTGTATTCTTTTCGTACCAAAGGTGAGTTGTGTCTGTATGACTTATGATCTAAACCGTTTTAGAATAACCGCATCAGGAAAACATGTCCGTGAAAAGTACACCCCATTTAACACCACATTTATATAATAGAACTGGGGTATACAGGGGTATACATATTTTTAACGTGCAGCCACAATCAATGTTTTGAGCAAAAATATTCTAAAAGAAAAAAAAATGTTTCTGAACAAATTTTGATTTGCATCGACAAGTTTTCGTAATGATCACGAACAAGTCTACGTATGAAAGCTATGCCTGATTCGCAACTTACTTAGCTGCTCATTCGGTTTACGATATGTTTCATGGTATAAGTACCTGATTGTTAGTTTGGTTTTTCCCACCTCGGTTTTTGGAGTGGGAATCCTTTTCTGATTGCGCTTTTTCCTTATCTTTGCCTATTTGTACCTTTCTACATCTAGTAAAATTACGGGAAGTCAGAGGCTGGTACAGAAGTTCCGTGTTTGAATAATTAGAACATTTTGAAAATTATATTGTGGATACCTTTTGGAATCAAACCAGTGAGGTGATCATAACAGGTACTCAAAATGCGCAAATACATGAAGAACAAGTATGATTATGCACACAAAATTGTTAATTTTCAGAAAATGGAATCACTTCAAAATTAAGATAAAAAATTCTCTAGCAGATTTTGACAACCGTAAATTTCAAGATCCCCATGCCAGGCGGAAGCGCATGCATTATAACATTATTATAATAACATTTTTACGCTTAATCTGAGTGTTACTAATTGTAGATAAAGATGCGGAACCAAGTAAACGGACGGTTTCTGACTACTTCTATGAATGAAAAAGCAGCTGTTTCAACTACCAGCGCCTCCTACAATACACAGATGAAGCGTACAGAACAAAGCATTATTATTGGCACAGAAGGTATATGTAACAGTATGTCTTAAGTTTATGAGGATCACGAAAGTGGCGTAAATAGCCGAAATTTCCAAGGCGAGATCGTTCCAAGGCGATACTTCTGTTGTGGTTCTATTTGTTTTATATTTTGGAGTCTATTTTCGTGTTGTTTTAACCTGACGTACATGTACGTTTTCATAGTTTTAGCTGCTAAGTTCGGGTAACTGATGAGTGGCTGTCTATTGGGAAAAAGCTGCTTACTCTGCCTATTACGATATGTTCTCAAAGTATAAGAACCTAATTGTCAATTTGTTTTTTTTCCCGTCTCTGTTTTTGGAGTAGGAATTTCTTTCTGAGTGTGCCTTTTCCTGATCATGGCCTACTTGTACCTCTCCATTCTCATGAACATTGTCATTGCTCACAAAGGATCTAAGTTATAATATTATATCCACAGAAAGAGAGACACTGTATTATTCATTGGAAAATTAACATGAAAAGTATAACTGACAAAATATAACACAGAAGCTTCATATTTCGCTACGTATCGAGATGTTTTAGGATAACTGACGGATAAGTTTCGTTCTTCCATCTTGCATTCATTAAGTTTATTGGTAATGGACGACTGGTGTACGATTTTTTAGCTCACCTGAGCCGAAGGCTCATGGGGAGCTTATATTATGGTAGTCGAGCCGGCGTCCGTCCTTGCTTGCGTCCGTCTGTTCACATTTTCAAAGATCTTCTTCTCTGAAACCGCTTGGCCGATCAAAGCCAAATTTTATGTGGAGCATCCATGGGTAGGGGGAACGAAAGTTTGTGTTTTTTTATCTTGATCAGATAAGAACTCTGGTTGCTATGGCAACTTATGCTTCCCATAGACTTATAATGGAGAAAAGTGAAAATTGCTTATTTTTGCTGTCTTGTTTGAGATATTTGAATTTTGTTTTTGCAGAAATGTTTATTGAGTAGTCCTCTACATTTCATGTGACTTTTGTCCTAATCCTTCATTTTGATTGAATGGTTGCTGGGGCCCCATTTAGGGCAAAATTTCGAAAAACATTAAAAAATCTTCTTCTCAAAAACTGTCAAGGGGATGAAGCCTATACTTTGTATGCATGTTCCTGACAGTGGTCTTTTAAGTGAGGGCCTTTCGGAACCTGAATTTTATGGTGACTTGGTTTACAAATTAAAGAAACTTAAAGGAATAAATGATTTTTCTCTTCAGTTCGGAAAAATCATATCACGTTACAGACGTATAGGTTATAACTTGAATGTTATGCGACAGTCTGCATGCTTAGTTTTAACCCAATCATGGTTGATGACTATGCTGCCTTCTTTAATTGCACGCCGGTGGGTCGGGCGTCAGACTCTATGATGGCCCCGACTTAAAGCTATTCATTTTAGTTGGTTGGGGCCGGAGCTTCTTGTCTGTTGCTTGGCCCACCGGGGTCCAACTGGTGTTTTTCTTTTGCTCCGGAGTTAGTAGGTTATTCGGCGCCCAGGGATCTCCATCGTCGGGCAGCTTACTCAATCTGTGAGTCCTGGTTTTTGATTCATCAGGATGTTTAGCATGATTTATTTGTTTGTTCTTGATGATTCATTGACTAGTTAGAGATTCACCACGAGGACCGAAGAACTAACTAAATGTTGTGAACCACTGCAGAAGCTGAGGGTGAGGTTAGGTACCTGTAAAACCGGTTTAAGCCCGCCAGTAACTTTGTGTTACTGATCGTTCCAAGTCGATACTTCTGTAGTGGTTCTTTTTATTTTATGTCTTGGTGTTTAAAATTTTTTGTGCTGTTGGCGCCTTATGTATGTTTTCATATTTTTAGTTAAGTTAAGGTAACTGAGTGGCCACCTATTGGGAAAATAGCTGCTCATTCGGCTTACGATATGTTTCATGGTATAAGTACCTGATTGTTAGTTTGGTTTTTTCCCACCTCGGTTTTTGGAGTGGGAATCTTTTTCTGATTGCGCCTTTTCCTGATCTTTGCCTACTTGTACCTTTCTACATAATTTGTGTTTTTTATTCCAGGCGGATAAGAACTCTGGTTGCTATGGCAACTTAAAGTTTCCATAGACTTATAATGGGAAAAGTGGAAATCGGCTATTTTTCCGCTAAAATTGCAGACACTTGAATTTTGTTTTTGCAGAAATGTGTATTGAGTAGCGTTTGACGTTTCTTGCGAGTTTTGTCCTAATCCTTTATTTTAAAATGATTGGTTGCCGGGGCCCCATAAATGGCAAAATTTTGAAAAAAAAAATCAAAAATCTTCTCCTCAGAAACTGTCAAGTGGATGAATTCTGTACTTTGTATACATGTTCCTGACAGTAGCCTCTACATAATTTGTGTTTTTTTATTCCAGTCGGATAAGAACTCTGGTTGCTATGGTAACTTTAAGTTTCCACAGACTTGTAATGGGAAAAGTTGAAATTAGCTATTTTTTGAAAACTATTGCAGCCTGAGATGTGAAAAGAGGTAGATGCAAACAACTAATGGATAAGATGAAGGTATATGATTATTTAGGTCAAGGTCATCGCTTGACCTTGGCCGGTCTGTTGTCCATACACATTTTTCAAAGATTTTTTTCTCTGAAACTACTTGACCAATCAAAGCCAAATTTTATACGAAGCATCTATAGGATGTGGGAACCAATGTATATATAAATAATCCAGGTCACATGACCAAGATGGCCGCCAAGCCCATATATGGTAAAAACCATTAAAATATCTTCTTCTCCAGAACCGGTGAACCGATTTCAACGAAACTTTGCATGAAGTATGGATGACTCAAGTACTACAATGTATATATTAAATATGACCCTCTAATAGACCTCGACCTATATGACCCTCTAATAGACCTCGACCTATTTAATGACAAGGTCAACATAGGTCGTCAATGCATTTGAATGGGAAAAACTTTTAAAATGTCATTTTAAGTGAAAGTCTTGCAGTAAATGGGCAGTAAGACTGAAATTTAATGATTCTGAAAAAAAACATGGACCCCAGGAGCCCATCTGCTTTTAAAATGTTAATTTTTTGAAAACTATTGCAGCCTGAGAACTGAAAAGTGATAGATGCAAACAACTGATAGAGTAGATGAAGGTATGTGATTAATGTAGGTAAAGGTCGATTTTGGAAACATAGGCAAACATGGAAACATGGGAAAAAGTGACAACTAGGTCTTGGGTAAGCATTTACAGGACCAATGATCCTATGGAAACCATTGCAGCCATAGGCCTGAAACTTGACCAAGATGACCGTCATACCCATATATGGAAAAAATACACTTTGTCCAGTGACTGTACTTGTTGACTCTCAGGTGAGCGATCGTTGCCCTTGGGCTACTTGTTCTTTGTGCGTTTGATTAACACCGAACCGAACAGTTCGGTGTTAATCAAACGCACAATACCTCCATTTAATGGCCCTTCTATCCAACATTTAATTGCCATGCAATCCGAAATGTGTTAGAAAAAGTAACCATCAAAGTAAACAACTTATGCTTGTATGTATGAATATGTATGAATGGTTTGACTAAACCACTTTTCTTCGTCAGGCTCAGACCTTCTGAGCGTTAGCGTCAATTAGGTGGTTGGTCAGGTGTCGGAGGCACAAGCAGTAAATCTATTGCTCAAAGCCTCATTCATTAACAATATTTTAAATGTTGTGATTATTTCAGGGTCGTCATTTAAGGAGACTGTGCCTGACAAAGAAGAAGTACATACAACTGATAATCTCAAGAATGCTATAAATAAACTTAGGAAACGAATTGCAGATGTAAGTTTGAATTGTGGACAGGTGTTGTATAGCCCTTTAACATTTGATATGTAAGACAAAGCTGAACTAAATGGCTAAATCAATCACCAAAGACAACAATCACATTTTCAACAGTTTATTCGTTTGCTTTTTTTAATTGATGTCTAACGTCCCAGTCAACAGCTATTGCCATGTCAAGACGTTGCGTCCAATTTATGGGACCTTTACCCAAAAATGAGGATGTCATGACATCCAACAAAAACTTCAAAAATGACTATCCAAATAAACCACAACCGCTTATACGTTTGGATGATTTGACTTGAAACACTTTTCCTGGGCAGGCGCATACCAGATTCAGGTTGTCAGTCAGATGCGTATAAGCTTTGCCTGGCGGCACAAGCAGTCCGTCTATTTCTTTAGGCCCAAATAGACGGGTGCCCATATTCCCACCCGGCCACCCTTTCAGCAGTTTAGGTCTCCAAATATGGATATTATGTCTTGTTGTCAAGAGGCGAACAATCAGTAACAGGACGAGAAGAGAGGTGCATATGTTACGTAAAGACCTATTGCTTCCATCCGTGTTTATTTAAGTTTGTATTATATGCAGTTTTATAAGAGAAGTTTTTTACCGCATTAATATACTTGTGTCTGAAATTATGCATGCAATTCGTCCACTAGCAAATGTTACGGAAGTTGTATCTGGCATGATGCATTACGAATACACGTCCATGCAATAAACAGAGAATTTTTTCAGGTGTAAAAATTAAAATTTCTTTAGAAAATATTTGATATTTGTCTTATTTATGCTCAAAACATAGATTATGGGTACACGTTAGTGATTTTATTTGTCATATGTTTTGGTGTTGAATTTTCAGTGCTGTTTGCACCTATGTTCAT
This sequence comes from Rugalucina vietnamica, assembly GCA_964017185.1. NCBI lineage: Eukaryota > Metazoa > Mollusca > Bivalvia > Lucinida > Lucinidae > Rugalucina > Rugalucina vietnamica. The sequence continues at coordinate 10,509,480 of OZ024878.1, forward strand.
CTTTTTAGTTAAGTTTCGGTAACTGAGTGGTCGCCTATTTTGAAATAGCTGCTAACTCGGATTACGATATGTTTTCTTAGTATAAGCTTAAGTACCTGATAGTTCATTTAGTTTTTCCCACCTCGGATTTCTTTCTGTCCCGTTTTCTGATCATTGCCTACATTTACCTCTACTTAATCAAGAAATAAAGATTGTCATATTCATAGCTAAAAGACTGACAACCATTGTAGACAGAACACTTGTTATTGGTGCACCAACTTATATACGTAAATTAAACACGAAATATCTAAAAGGCTGTTTTTTTTTTTTTCTAAAATATTTAATTATTTTGAATGGGATATGTTTGAACATTCGCATCAGGAAAACATATCCATGAAAAGTATACCCCCTTATACCCCACTTTTATATAGAAAAAATGGGGCATACAGAGATATACATTTTTTCTTATTTTAGATCCAAAAAAAATAGACTGTGGGTACGTCGGCGAGGAAGTTCTAACATGTACCCATAATCAATTTTTTTAGCAAAAATGTTAAAAAATATCAAAATTTTACCAGTGAAATTTTTAATGTTTTTTTTTTTTTTTAATCTTTGTTTATTGCATGGGCAAAATTTCGTACTTGTGAATATTATTTTCAGGATACAGTGAGTATGGAAAAATTGAAAAGAGACTTACGTCAGCTCATTAATGATGGCAAATCTTTGGAGGAAGGAGATGCAAATACTCTCACATTGAAGAAACCTGTACCTAATTCTGACACCAGTGTCTAAATATGACGTCATATACCACATGACAGACATTTTGTACAGTACCCAATTCTGGCAGCAGTGTCTTAATATGACGTTACATTCACACCACAGCCATTTTGTACAGTAATGGAATCCAATTTTGACACTAAAGATTACGTTATATTCACATCACGGACATTTTTGTACAGTATCCTTTTCTGGCACCGGAGTTTACTGTAACTATCATGTTATATTTACATCACGGACATGTGTATGTAACTCTGTCAGAAGTGTCTAAATATGGGTTACCGACCAGAAAAGCCATTTTGGTGTTATATTCATATCACGAACATTTTGCAGTACCAACTTCTGACACCATTGTCTTAATTTGACGTTTTATTCGTATCACAAATTTTTGTTCAGTACTCAAGTATGAAACCAGTATCTACGTAAATATCACTTTTCATCACGTACATTTTGTACAATAGCCAATTCTGACACTTGTGTCTAAATATGACGTTATATTGACATCATGGAACCAATTCAGACGCTTCTGTTTAAGTATTGTATGACTTGTTATCACGGATGTTTTGTATAATAACCGATTATGTCAACTGTGTCGAAATATGACATTTACATCAAGGAACATTTTACAGACCCAATTTTTACACTTATATCTGAATATGAAGTCATATATTTACATCTCGGACATTTGTAAATACTCATGTAGCTCAATTCTCAAGCAATTGTCATTTAAAACAAGTTGTTCTGATTGGCAGGTATTATATACTAAATAATATTTGCTGATTCATTTTATTTCTCTAGAGGCAATGTAACACTTGTGTCTAAAGATGTCATTATATATTTACATCACAGACATTTGTAAATACCCATGTAGCTCAGTTCTCAGAATAATTGTCATTTAAAGCAACTTGCAGGTGTAATGTAGTTGAAAATATACACACATGCCCATAACAAAGAACTACAAAACTTCTTCACTAAATGATATTTGTTGATTCGTTTTATCTCTCTAGAGGCAATGTCACATGGTGTTTTCATTCTCCTGAATTTATTTGTGTACTGTCATTCCCTGATGTTTTGGAAACAGTGGTTTGAGTAAGCAGTTCATGTTTGAGTCGTTCTATGGTGGTGGTGTCCTACAATAAGAGAGAACCAGCTATTTACCAACGATTAAATTACTACAACCAGACATTTGTGAAACTCCAAGTACTCAAACTACAGGGACGTGCCAAACTAATGTCCACAACGTCGCAATCCAAGTACTCATACTACAGTAACGTGCTAAATTAATGTCCACGACTTCGCAAACACCTTAGACTTCAAAGTATTTTCACGTTTACAAGAAAAAGCATCCCGTCTCTCTTAATCAACATAAAATGATTGATGCATTTACCTTTCAAAATGACACCCAAATTATGAAAATATATTGATCACGAGAGGAAGGATACATTTTCTTGTAAATGTGAAAAATACAATGAATTCTATGGAGATTCTGACGTTGTGGACATTAATTTGGCACGTAATACAATATTAAAGTTTTGCATAGGCAAAAAGCAGATCTGCAAAACGTACGTTTTGAATATTCCTTTCTCATCCCATATTTTTTTATGTTATAATAATATCAGGTATATTTCTCAAATAATAGGTGATAGTCATATGTAAATTAAGTCGAGTTATTTGATTTAATAGAAACTGATTGTTTATTGTACATGCATGTATACCTAAAACAGACACCTATTTTCATCTTAAAAACCTTTATTGAGCAACTTACATCCACCATACGTCGCCTGAGTCTGTTGATTTCATTCCTGATCTCTTCTCCCCTTTTGGGCCCAGTTTTGCCACGCTCATTTTCATTACGTTTCGTATCCATATTAGTAGACGCTGGAATAATGTTATATATAAATAACGAAAACTTGCTCATGCAATAAACAGAGATTTTTTAGATTTAAAAATTGAAAATTTTCAGTTAAAAACTTGGATATTTTTCTTATTTGTGCTCAAAACAGAGATTGTGGGTACACTTCAAACCGTCTCGGCGAGGCGGTTCTAACGAGTACCCACAATCTATGTTTTGGAGCAAAAATAAGGAAAATACATGTATGTATATCAAAGCATACCTCAGTTTTGCTATATAAACGTGGGGTTCAAGGGGTTATACATTACACGGACGTGCTTTCCTGGGCCCAGTTGTTCAAAACTAACGACGTCGTTAGTTAACGTTTCGTTAAAAATTTCAAACATTAATATTACAAATACACTGTTATTTTTTTGTTGAAAAAATGTGAGAATCCTTTGCAGTGCAAAGGATTCTCACATTTTTTCAATAAAAAATAACAGTGTATTTGTTACTTTAGCTGATATTTGCTTAACAAATTTATGTATTAACAATATCGTTATGCTAACGATGCTTTGAACAACTGGCCCCTGATGGTTATTAGAGCCGCCACATGAGAAATCCATCAATTTTGGTTTCCGACCATGTCCGACACAAACCGGCATGTAGAGTCACGGAAGAAGGTCCAAAAGCTTGCATTTTTGTATTTAAGAAGAAAAGGGATCCGTGTAGCGAAAACAAAGGCGCTGATCAGCGTTCTATTTTATTTGTACACATTAAGCGAGTAAAACCTGTATTAACAGACGCTCTGATTGCGCCATTTCCTGATCATTGCCTACTTTTACCTTTAAGCGTTCTCTTTGTTAAAGATAAGCAAACAAAATAGTTCCTAATGTGACGTAGCAGAACACGGCGTCGGATCTGGGTTATTTTGTTTGCTCGGAAGAAATTCAACAAAAAGGTAAAAGTAGGCAATGATAAGGAAAAAGGGCAATCGGTAAGAACTCACTTCAAAAACCAGACGGGAAAAACTTAATTGACAATCAGGTACTTATACTAAGAGAACAAATCGTAAGCCAAGTAAGCAGCTATTTTACAATAGGCGGCCACTCAGTTAAAACTTTGGAAACGCACATAATGCACAAAAATCCAACATCACAACAGAAAACAATTAGGACACCCACAGAAAAAGAACAACATATCATGAAAATTCAAAATCACACCAGATTTCCTTTAATTGATACAGGATCACTCAAATGATTTATGGATTGAAATTTAGATTTTAGCTTTCACTGGATGATGAAAAACTTAAGGCTGTTTTAATCTCTGTGAAGCTCGAATGCTTCTCGAAGACATTAAAATAACTAATGTTTTTCATCATCCAGTGAAAGCTAAAATCTGAATATCAATACTTATATTTATTACATTTTATATATTATCAATTAAGAATCAGATTTTTTATTGAACATATCAACGCTCATTTTCATGTTATTTGACATTAACACCGACTTAACGTAATTTTGGAACAGCCAAAACGTCAAATTTTCGCGCTTAACGTCATGGCGATACACGACCGACGTCACACCAACAAGAGTAAACAAGCAATGTCACTGGCTGGTTTTGACGTCGCCCCGCCCATAGGCTGGCCTCTAGATCACATGACTAAATATTTTTCATTGGGAAATGAAGAACATCAAGAAAGATATTTTCATCTAGGGCGATTGCAATAAAAATGTTAATATAATGATTGGCAAGAATATTCAAATTTGTTAATCTTGGATTATCAGGAAAACATGCCCGTGAAATAAATACCCCTTAAACCCAACGTCTATGTAGTAAAATTATGGCCATGTAAAACCGGTTTAAGCCCGCCAGTAACTTTGTGTTACTGATCGTTCCAAGTCGATACTTCTGTGGTGGTTCTTTTTGTTTTATGTCTTGGTGTATAAAATTTTTTGTGCTGTTGGCGCCTTATGTATGTTTTCATATTTTTAGTTAAGTTAAGGTAACTGAGTGGCCACCTATTGGGAAAATAGCTGCTCATTCGGCTTACGATGTGTTTCATGGTATAAGTGCCTGATTGTTAGTTTGGTTTTTTCCCACCTCGGTTTTTGGAGTGGGAATCTTTTTCTGATTGCGCCTTTTCCTGATCTTTGCCTACTTGTACCTTTTTACACGGGTATGCCTTTTTTCTTATTTTTGACCCAACATATAGATTGTGGGTATTCGTCAGAACCACCTCGGCAATCTATGTTTTGAGCAAAAATATAAAAGATAACATTCAATTTGTTTATCAATATAGTATTCATTTTTACTGAGAAAATCATTAGTAAGCAAGTAAGTATGTAAGTAAATACTTTATTTGAAGACAACGTTATCAATTTTAATTCAACACGGAACCACTACACAATAAAACATCTCTTGAAAATCATAATCACACCAGATTTCCATAATTATGACACCCCTTTTCGAACAGTTCGCTCTCACTTATTCAAATCTTTAGGTTTTATGACTTTGAATAATGATAAGAATAGAGGGACCAGGAATTGATTGATTAAATTTGAGTCCGACCCCTAGAATTCTTGTTTGTGTATTTGGCTTTGGAGAAGTAACATTGTTTTTAAATTCAGTTTTACGTCCCTTTCAAGATTATTTTAGCTCATATGAGACGGGCCAATTAACAGGTGGGGCGAAAACGGGAGAACCCCGAGAAAAAACACCTGACACACCTGCAAGCAGATCTTGGCTTATCTCACATGTGGCCAGAGCGGGACTCGAACCCACACCAAACACAGCGGTGAGATGATCGAATGGTTAAGTGCGGCGCTCTTAACCACTCGGTCACGTGGACCGCCAGTAACATTTCTGGTATTTATATCACGGACATGTTTTCACGGCCTGGATATTGCATGTGCGTTATCCGTAATGTTACCTTCAGATACAATGATATGATCCGTATCCCGCTGTTTATAGGAGGCACTGATAGTTGACACCGGTCCACGAGACTGCTCATTGAGGGTGGGTAGCAGAAACCTCTCAGCCACTTTGTTCCTCATCTTAATCTGAAAATATTGGGAGTGCAAATTTCTTGATACTAAATCGGACCATTAATATATTCCATAAAAATGTGAATAATGTGTTATTTGCAAAACTCCTTTGATTGAACAGAAGGTACAAGAAGGCAGTGACCAGGAAAAGGCGCAATCAGAAAGAAATTCCCACTCCAGAAAACCGAGGCGGGAGAAAAACAAAATTAATAATTTGGATTGGGTACTTATACTTAGAGAACATATCGTAAGCCGATTGAGCAGCTATTTGCCAATAGGCGGTCACTCAGTTATCCGAGCTTAATTAAAAAATATCAAAACGAATACGAGGGTGATCCAAGAAGTAATGCGAACTCGTGTGTAATTTCTTTCAACATTGCCATTTTTCAAGATAGTTTACACCAGAATTATGATGTATTATCGATGTTTCCAGATCCGATTACTATTTTGACTGAATCACATAGCAACCTTTGTTGCCTAGCAACAAGAGAATGCAAGGTAAACGGCCTTGGCCACGGTTAAAATGGATTTTATTTATGTAATGAATTGTCATATGCAAAGCATAATTACGCCAACAATCGTTTTATTCCAAGCTATAATAATCCCTTGAATAGATTTACTGTACATACCTTGATGAGTTTAACGCAGCGCAAATGATTGAGGTTGCCTAGAATTTGAGTCAAATTTGATCTCTCAAAATCACCTCATTTTCATCAACGCCCCTTCTACTGAACCAAAAAGGTTAAATTCCATATAATATTTATTTTTGGAGTTGAAATTCTTAGTTGTGACAGGCTGTGGACATAAATGTGGATATTTACATCCTTATCGGAGTCAAATATACGCATGAATTATGGGTATTTGTCGTACTTTGTCGAAATTGTGGTATTTTTGTCACATGCCGTTGCTAGGCAACATAGAATAGTCGCTGCTGATCTTTGCATTTGGTTTTCTCTTTTATTTCCAAGCATAAGGCATATATAACACAACGAATATGATTTGCGTGTATATTAATGTCAACTTGATAAATTGGAGCACAAAATCTTTCCCTGTACCCCTAGCAAAATGACCGTTTTCAGTCGATTTCGCGTCCATGTCTACTTTGGGTCGACAAATAAAATGATTCTTAAATCTCAACTCGTCATCCAAACTTCATGATATTACACCTAATTACTGCTCATATATACACGTGTAAACATGCCAAATTATTTAAATGTATCTGCATTGGTTACTGAAATATTTTTGTGTTCGCATTACTTCTTGGATCACCCACGTATAAAGTTCAAACAGCACAAAAATCGACTCCAAAACATAAAACAAAAAGATTCACAAAAGAAAGGTACAAGTAAGCAACGATGAGGAGAAGGCGCAATCAGAAGTATTGCCTTGGAACGATCAAAAATATAAAACTACTGAGGGGCTTAAACCGGTTCTACAGGGCCCTAACCTCACCCTCATCTTCTGCTGTGGTTGACAACATTTAGTTAGTTGTTCGGTCCTCGTGGTGAATCTAGTCAATGAATCACCATGGGCAAACAAATAAATCATGATAACCATAATGATAAATCAAAAACGAGGACACAGATTCTGTAAGCTGCCCGACGACGGAGATACTTGGGCGCTGAATAACGTACTGACATCCGAAGCAAAAAAAAAAAACACCAGTTGATCCCTGGTGGGCGACGCAACAGACAAGAAACTCCGGCCCAACCAACTAAAATGAATAGTTTTAAGTCGGGGCCATCATAATGTCTGACGCCCGACCTACCGGCGTGCAATTAAAGAAGACAGCGTAGTTATCAACCATGAAAGGGTTAAAAACTAAGCATGTAAACTGTTGCATAATATTTAAGTTATACCCTATACGTCTATAACGTGTAATGAATTTTCCGAACTGAAAAGAAAAATTATTCCTTCCTATCTGTTTCTCAAAATCGTAAACCAAGTCACCATAAAATTCTGGTTCTGAAATGCCTTCACGTAAAAGCGTCTTTAGCCCAACATTAAATTTGAAAATCAATTTCATAGTGCATGCAATAAAATTTATAAAACGTTTTTCAAAGTTTATGATACTGATAGCCCTGCTGGAGAAGTCTGGCAGTTAAATTTATTATTATTGTTATTTTTATTATTACTATTATTAGTAGTAGTAGTATTTTGTTGTTGTTGTTTTTTTTTGTTGTTGTTGTTGTTTTTGTTATATGTGTATTTGTGAAACAACAAAATTAGCGTATACTTTGAATTAAAGTGGGTCAGAGCTACGTCTTACTGGGTAAAGCATTTCTTGTTAATTCAAACAAATTAAAAAAAAACTGCAAACCCATATGCGTTACATTGCGCACCTTTGGTATGAAGAGAATGCAAAGGCACATGGTAGTACAGAACATAACCAACGACGACAGGAGTACGAAGTTCAAGGTCACTTGTTCCGTAGACAGCACGTGCATCAGAGGAACGCCGAATATACAGACGATAACAACGTTGTAGATACAGAATCCGATGTACTTGGAGTCATTTAAAGCTGAAACAATATGGCAACATAATTTCATTATGTTAATGCTACATGTATGCTGACGGGATGGAAAGGTACAAGAAAGCAGTGATCAGGAAAAGGCGCAATCAGAAAGTTGTTCGGTCCTCGTGACAGCATACAGCAATACGTTACAGCGACAGGTCATTTTACATTTTTCCTTGTTTTATTAAATTCCATTCAAATCAATTAAATTTGTATCCATGATGTAATGGAAAAAGGTAAATGTAAGCAATGATCAGGACATGGAGCAGTCGGAAAGAAATTCCCACTCCAAAAACCGAGGTAGAAAAAAACTAAATTGACAATCAGGGCCATTGATTACAATTCTCTAATAAGATATCAGTTAAAATGACGAATTTAAGCATCCACAATCATACATCATACTGAAATCATACATTTTGGTTTTATTATGTAAACGACATTTTAATTTACACACATTTACAATAATTTACAATGTTTTAAAGCAATTATTGATTTTAATGGCGAAATATCGAGACATTAACTGTAAAGATGCGTTGTAAGGAATTAAGTGGACTAAGTGCATGTGACCACTACTTACGAAGTTGACCCCGTGCTGGCATCATGATGCTGAAAGCAACGCATTGCCAAGATAACCACAGGTACAATTTTAACGTATTTTGTATTTTGCGGCCCGGGATCTAACCCACCAACTCTCCCGCTTCCGAAAACCAAGTTATTGCAAATGCGATAGTACAATACGTCTACGTTCTAAATCCGCAATGTCCAGCCTCTAGCCATCTTCGCAAGCCAAGGGTACTAACTCCACTTCTTTGCTAAGGAACGAAGTGGAGTTACTACCCTTGGCTTGCGAAGATTGCCTCTCGCCATCTTCTGTGTTTGTACAGCTCGGTTTGGGTCGAACCTGTTCGTAAACCACATTCAATTTGTTGATTTTCTCCTGGCGCGACTCATATACCTGGTACGGTAACATGTCGTGTCTCCCAGGCCAGAAATGTTCCAAAAGCGAGAAGAAGACCCTTGTAGATGTACATGGCTACAAACCAGTATCCTTCACTTGGGTGGTGGCAGTAACTGTATATCTCAGAGATAACATTGTTGTTGTTCAGAGTGTCCTGAAATACATTATATTGCAATTACTTTGACCGTGCCACTTAACCTCTAATTTTGATCGAACTATTTCAATAACTTAAATAATGCAACTGTATGATGGTAAACAATATATAACCATGAATTTCACATGTGTAAAACAAATAGGTGCTTCACAAAACTTCATCACGTGAGGCCAACCGAGACCAACCGACATGGTTAAAGCATTTGCCCTATATATTTTTATTATTAGTTAATACAAGAGATTTGGCGAGCAGTTATTAGAAGAGGGGTGTATGTCTCCTTGCCTCAGGCATTTTTTCAGCCTCATTGAAAGCACGTATGCATGTCTCTTGTTTAGAATCACATTCAAGTCAAACAATTTACAGAACATGTTTTAATCATGCCGATTTATCTCAAGTAATAAAGTTGTGTAAACACTAGCAAAAGAGTATATTTATTTTAATTCCATTTTGTAAACATGTCGTGGCAAAGGTCATTTTGGTCTGCGTTCCGCTAACCAAACAGGTAAATTGGGGCAAATGCGACAATAAAACAATGCAGTCACTTTATCCACTTGTATTAGGCATTTGTCCACTGCCATGAAAAGTTTATTGATTTGAAACCGAGCATTCAACAAAATGCGTATTAGAACAAACCCTATCGATCTACAGATATTGGTCAATGCTCTTTCTCTATTCAGAGTGGTCACATACAGTTTAGTCCGGTTTTGACCCCTGAGGCATGACCTCTAATATCACATCCACTGCGCCATGCCTGCATACATTTGAGGACAGATGAATATATGTTTTTGCGATGCTCTGTTACAAAGGTAGCTGACTACTTTTGTAAAAACCTAACTTTTTACGCGCTTTACCGATTACAAAGGATTCATCCTAGAGGTCATGGCTCAGGGGTCAAAACCGGACTATAGTATATCCATTGTCAAAGGTCGTTTTTCAACATTTCATTTAAATACAAATGTTTGTGATTTCAACGTGTGTGGCCATACTTTCAGCGATAGCTTTACGTTACAGGCCACAAGGTCTTGTGACTGAAAATACATGACGCTAATGACCTGTAATATGCGGATTTCAGAACTTGCCAAATAGACAAACGTTTGCTATGATTGATTATGTATATGTTTAGCAGATACATTACAGACTTTTTCTTTATTCCCACTTTCAGATTACGTTTATTGAGTATACATGCGTATGACTAGGAACTGTATAGTTCACATCAAAGAAATAAATTATGTTCTATGTTGATTAAGCCCGTGAGACTATATTGTGAGATCGCAATGAAATCTAGAATTTGTACCATTGTTTTCTTCACAATTTCCTTCTTCTGGAGGCTGTGAAGTGACGACCAGGAGATCAGCAGGGCGCAGTCGATTAGTAACAGAACCAGGATTAGCCCGAACAAATGCCAGTCTTTAATAGTCTGAAAAATATGCTCATGATCATAAATAGAACTTAAACAGGGTCATAGCACCATCCTCAAGTATTCCAAGTCAATGTCGACATTACATTCTAACTATTCAACCAGGCTGGCTGCGATATAATTATGTTGCATTTAAGCACTTTTAGCACTTTTATTCCAAAATATTCTATTATCGTAATATGTCCGTGACATGTATACTCCCTTGAACCCCATTTTTGTAATTATAACAAAAGATGGGTATGCAGGAACTATTTTATTTATTTTTTTTTTTATTTTATTTTCTTAAACTTGAGATAAATCTGTATATTGCATGGGCGTGTTTTCGTAATAGACGAACAGAGATTGTGGGTACCCGTTAGAACCGCCTTGTCGAGGCGGTTCTAACGTGTACCCACACAATCAATGTTTAGAGTAAAACTATTTGAAACATTAAAAATTTTCCAATGAGATTTTTAATTTTAATGCTGACAAAAATATCTGTACATGTATATATTGAACGGGCAAGTTTGCATAATGAAGCTTTTTATTAACTCAAATGAATTATCCATGTAAAACGAGACATCTATTTTCTGTTTTAAAGTATTTAAGTTTAACTTCCTAGTCAACTATTTTTCAGTCTTGTCGGCACAGGGTGACATCTGTTGGTACATGTAAATAAAATATATCATCATTTAATTATTGTTAAATAACATATTGTCTGAATCGTACCCCACCCACCTATTTCAATGTTGACAATGTCAAAATGGTCTTAAGTTATAATAATATGGTTGGTAATGCTTAAATATAACATGCATCTAAAATTGAGCTGCTGCATCAGAAAACAAACAGTAACTACACAGCTGATCAGCACTTTTGTTTTCGCTCCATATATAGTACCGTGTCTTTTTCTTCCAAATCCAAAAATTCAAGCTTCTAGCCTGCTTCTCCGATTGTATAGACCGGTTTATGTCAGACCTATTCGGAAACCCATGGTTTTCTCATGCGAAGGCTCAAATATCATGTTAAAATGTATCAAAAATTCTAACCGTCCTTTTGAACTTATAGTTCCTGAACAAGATGTGGACCCTCCAAGTCTTTGAAAAAAGTGCACCGAACAAGGCAGTAAACCCTAAGCACATTATCCACACACGTATCTAGAACAGAAATGAAATTCTAAGATTTAAATATGGAAATTGGCTTAAGTTATTGACTTATTATTTTATTTATTCACACTTCATTTATTTAAATATTTATCATTTATATATTTATTTACTTTACTCATTTTATGTTAATACAATTTTGGAAAAGGGCAACGTACATCACGAAAACATGTCCGTGTAATGTATACCCCCTTGAACCCCACTTTTATATAGCAAAACTGGGGTATGCAGGGGTATACCTCTTTTTCTTATTTTTGCTCCAAAACATAGATTGTGGGTACTCGTTAGAACCGCCTCGGCGAGGCGGTTCTAACGTGTACCCACAATCTATGTTTTGGAGCAAAAATAAGAAAAATATCATTTTTTTTTCAGTAAAAATTTTCAATTTTTAAAGCTCAAAAATTCTCTGTATATTGCATGGGCATGTTTTCGTAATGATTAGCTCGATGACAACTCTACACTATAGCCATCTAAACAAACAATTTTAATAATATACTAATAATCAAAAATTGTCATCACATACACCGGTCTCCCTTTACCTGGTCATGAGGTTACAAAATCTTTTCCATGCTCAACTCAACTGAGACTGAAATTTTAAATGCTTCTAGGTACTGAAATAACCAGACACAAACTAAAGCCAGCAGTTCATTCTGCTTAAAAACATTAAAATGCCTACAAATGCTGGCATTTGAACATTTATAAGCAAGTAAATTTTAAGCTTTTAACTTAAAAAGTTTGTAGTTCAATCATTTAGATTCCATTAATTGTGGCTAAAACAAAATAATTTACGAGCCATTACAACTTCACGCTCAGCTTAGTTGAGCATGAAAAAATGTTTTATAACCCTGAGCCTGAGCTCTCCTCCGGTCTACCTACCATACAGACGTTATCATCGACGACTTTCGACAACATCTGTCCGTAGTCAAACGTCGAGATATAGACGCAAACAAACATGAAAATACTGCCAGCAATTATCACGTTGTTAATCATGGGGCTTGAGAGCTTTATATTGCTGAAAAATAAAATATTAATCACAAAGAAATTATTAATAAAGTGGAAATAAAATTCTGCCTTCTAAGACAATTATGGACCGATTACTGTTACACTGTTACTGTCAACCAAATTACGGTTGCCCTTTGGTGGCGAGTTTATGCTAGATAAGGAGGGTAAATGATAACCATCAGGAGAAACATGTCAATGAAAAGTATACCCACTTGAACCACTTTTACAGAACACTTGGGTTTACAGGGATATATCTACTTTTCTTATTTTTAATCCAAAATATGATCGTGGGTACTCGTTAGAACCGCATATTTGAACCTCTTTTGACATTTTAAAATGTCTGACATGCAAATGGATAACAAGACCCTTCTTGTCTTCTTGGCTTTTCAACAGGGGCATACAGTAACAGTTAAATTTGGGTGCATAAGTACCTTCATCCATGCAATCCTCTGATTCCCAGTTACTATTACAAGGTCGTTCTTGAATACAGAATATCGAATAAATCATAATTATAATGTTGTCCCACTTTCAACTGGGTTTTCAGGAATCTAATTGTCAAATAAAATATATCAAGATAAAAGTAGGCACTGATCAGGAAATGGCACAATCAGAAAGAAATTCAAACTCCAAAACCGAGGTGGGAAAAACCTAAACTAACAATCAAGTACAGTAACTCATACAAAGAAAACGTATCACAAGCCAAGTGAGCAGCTATTTTCCTAATAGGCGTCAACTTAGTTACCAAAAGTTAACTGAAATATGATAACATACATAATGTGCAAACAGCACTCAAAATCAACGCCAATACATAAATGAGTATGAACCATTACAGACGTATCGCTTTGGAACTATCAATAATATAAAATTACTCTGGATGGCTTAAACCAGTTTTATCTTTAGCAGTAGCTCTAATATACTCAAACATAAACAAGCAATAAGAAAAATCATGTTGAGAAATATAAAACATATATTCATTCAAAAGTTACTAATTTGAAATAAGTTCTAAAAGAGCAATACAAGATAAACTTCTAAAACTGGTTGCTTAATTATTGATGTGAGCGATATATGTGTCTCCTGTTTATCGTACGTCATTTTTAACAACCTTGATTACAAGATCATGTGGCGCTGAAGATACGTATAGGCATGCATAGTAAAGGTAATGTAGCCACAATTGTGAAATTTATATTTCACAGACAGATTATGAGTTCATTAAGTTCATTTACCGTCTCAGAATACAACCGGTGTCACGATTTCGTGTTTTCGCTTTCCCATGTTTGTCCATATTATTAAACAGAACGCTGTATGGAGACCTCGGATCTTGGCAAATCACAAGAAGTAAAGTCAATATGAAAAGCATCTTGATGCATATAGAAGACTTAACATATTTTTTTAAGTTCGTGTAACTGAGTAAGCGCCTTTAGGGAAATAGCTACTCACTCCGTTTACGATATGTTTTCTATGTTTAAGTACCTAATTGTCAATTTAGGCTTTTCCCACCTCGGCTTTTGGAGTGTGATTTTTCTGATTGCGCCTTTTTCTGATCGTTGTTATTTGTACCTTTTTAAACAAATGTAGATTCGTTATGTTTTGTAAGTTAAAAGTTCTTCCCTCTCTCTCTCTCTCTCTCTCTCTCTCTCTCTCTCTCTCTCTCACACACACACACACACACACACACACACACACACACACACAGGCACACACACACACACACATACACACACACACACACACACACACACAAAATGTGACACACGCACCAATATGAAGATTATATAAAAGTTTAGAATTGCGGGATAGCTCCCTCTGAAAGCCCTCGCCAAACAGCCAAGACACATACATGTACCGTTTCGCTTGATCATAATATATACAGGGTGTCCCAAAATAACGTGTCCGCTATAAATCTATGTTTAATATCTTTTCATTTGTATATGTAACTTAATCAAACTTATGAGTATGCTTCAAAGCAATGTCTTATATATATATAGCAATCGCAGCTAATCTAATTGGCGGCCCCCGTGGCCGAGCGGTTAAGAGCGCTGTTTCTTGCGGGTGTGCCAGGTGGTTTTTCTCGGGGTACTCCCGTTTTTGCCCCACCTACTGATTGGCCCGTCTCATATGAGCTGAAATAATCTTGAAAGGGACGTTAAACTGAATAAAAAAAAACATCGCAGCTAATCATCGTTACTTCCTCCACTGATTAACCTTTTTAAGGGAGAATAAAGGCTTGAGAATGCTTAGATATTGCATTTTGCCATGGTTTTTCATTTCCAGGAATGCATGTTGCAGCAGATAATAAGTAGTGACATCACAGATTCGTCACTTGCTGATGAAGCACCATCTAGCAAAATGGGTGTCAGATTAAGAATCAATTATAATAGCACTACCACTCTGTAAAATACCTTACTTATATCTCATTTGTTTAAAAAGTTATGCACATTTTTGTAGCGGCTACATTTTTGGGGGACACCCTGTACAAGCATGCATTTACTTTCTGTCAGCCCGGGTCCGCGCACAAGCACTGCTAAACGAGGTTTTTGATTTCTCAGACAAGAACAAGACTTTTTAGGCGTTGTATTGATAAACATTACCCTGCTTGATAAACAAACTAGCGAGTTCATTATAACTCTGACTAGAGAAGCTATCCTCTCTTTCTCTGTCTTCTTTTTCCCTTCCTTAATGGTACAATAAAACTGTGCCTATTATGTTTATAGTATCGCTGCTCATGTTGTTATCATGTATTGTATAACCTGAGCTATCATGAATAAATTTGGAAATTTGATCAAACAGAAATATTTACGTAATACGAAGAATGTCCTACGCTAAAAGTTCTAATTTGAGTTCCGAGAAACAAAAGTAGTATCGCTGTTACCTAGAGTAACGGTTGTTATTTTAGCACCATTATAGCTGATTAATTTGAAAGATGAATCGTTAATGGATATTAAGGATTTTCATCTTTCAAAGACTGAAAACAAATTCTCTTGTTCAGAACCCTTCTCGATGTGGGTGTCTGCACGTGATTTAAAAGACATCAGGGTGACATCTGTCCCCATTCTGATCTTATATTTTATGTATTAAACCAGGGTGAAGCGGTAACATTTTTGTCTTATCAAAACATAAATTGTGTGTAGTCGTTAGTATCGCCTCGCCTCGTATTTAGTACCCACAATCTATGTTGTGGGCAAAATAAGAAAGATATAAAAACTTGTCAGTTACATTTGTTTTAAATTTTAGCAGAAAGGAAAAAAGTACGTGTATGTATATTACTGTAACTAACAGCCGAGCCAAGCCACAGCCAACCCCGTCGGTGGAAAAGCATGCTCACATACCAAGGGTAGTTTACTGCGCTATGTAGTCAACACTTACTCGCTTCACAAAGTGTCGAGTTTCTAACTTGCATATTACTAGCTGCCGCTAATACGTTGCACCAAAGTATTTTACAAGGGAGGCTATCCCGTCACATTATACTGGCATGTTCTCGTAATTTAGCGTAGTACCTGTTCTTCCTGTAGTATATGTTGAAGGTGAGAAATGTGAGTGCAGTCGCCATACAGACAGTGTTGCCAACACCAATGATGACCAGGGCAGGGATACTAGGTGCTACACTCACACTCTTGTAGTAGAACCGGTCCTGCGGAATATTTCCAGCTGTAAATATTACAAAATCATTAGAAATGAATTTATTTTTGTTGATTTTATCGATGTGAACTCAGGCGAATCACTCACAAACTAAATAAAGCCCGAAGAGAAAAAGTTTGTGAGTGATTCGCCTGAGTTTACACATCGATAAAATCAACAAAAATAATAATTCTTTCCTTATAATTCCAACTTTGTCTCATTATGTACTACATTTGTATGCATTGATCTAAATTTTTATAGCCAGCGGAGAGAAAATTCTGTGCAAAAGGGATCTTATGAGGCAGCCATCTTGAAAATTTCCAAAGAATAAAACTCACTTCTCACAATTAATAGAAGTTAGAGCTGGCTTGCTATAGGCATTCTGTAAAAGCGGGAGCTTTAAAACATTTCCCCTTCTTTAATAGTTGTTGTTGGTGGTGGTGATTCTTTTGCCAATATACATGTAAATGTAACACATAGTTGTTCTTTTGGGAGAAAATATCGCCGTCTGGACCAATAGAAAGACATGTCGATTTTGAACTGCAGCTCGGAACATTAGAAATTCAAACGTCAAATTTCATTGAGACGACCGGGTTTCCGACCACGTCCAACACACAGACAGAACAGAAGGCTACAAGCTAGGCATTTCGGATTTAAGAAGAGGATAAATTGTTCAATCCGAACAGCGAAAACAAATGCGTAATAAGCAAAAAAAGATTCTCAAAACAAAGACCGGTAAGAAAAGCAACTAACCCAACTCTTATTTTGAAACTAGTGATCACACTGAAAAGATGGAAAGTAAGAATAGAAGGCACATACATGTAGATGTATCTGCTTGGTAATAAATGATATTGTGTTTCGTTTTCATTAAGAATAAAACATACATGTACATGTATTATCTCTAACCAGCAGTCAAAGACATCCCTTATAATCTGGAAGCTACATGTACTTGAAGGCAGGATCATAAGTCATATTTCGCAATACAATAAAATATGGACGGAACGACATGAACAAATTGATAATATTATCATAAACCATGTCTAGTTTCAGAATGTGATGGATTTGAAATTGCTTTCAAGAGTATACCAAATCACAAACCTGTAGTAAATCAACAATTTGCTCTATATCAAAACTTGTCAACTAATTGCATATTTATCAGTTTTATTGCTTTCTACCCATTTTGTTAATGTGGGAATGATCCGTTGGATCAAACGAGTATTACTGATTGATTAAGACACTTCCTGGTCATAATACACACATGCATTTTCTTTTCTTTTTCACCTTTGCTTACACTTTATATTTTTAAACATAAACTACAAAAAATGAGACATTAAGCTTATGGCGATTTAAAAACTCTTGATACATGTGCGTAGAAATATTATAATTCATAAAACTAATGACAGTCTGAGAACAAAAGTGTTCTACGATACATCTTGTCTTTTATAATGGGTGATTTATACTTCACAACCTAGTTCCAGACAACAAGAGGTTATTAAAAAGTCAGTTATTTGTATAAGGTCTATACATGTATGCTAGTATGTGTTAGTCGTCATGATGGAAAAAAAAAGCTGCTGCTATTTAAGTAGAGTCCAACCAGTTTTTGTCTATACTTTTATATTTCGGAGAAATGCAATCAGTTATGGTGTTTTCATTATTATAGTACTATGCCATTCGATTTGGATAAATTGACTACAGAGGTAAAAGTAAGCAATGATCAGGAAATGGTGCAATTATAAAGAAATTCCTACTCCAAAATAAATTGGCTCTTGTGCTACGTAAACATATCGTAAGCCGAGCGAGCAGCAATTTCCCAATAGGCGACACTCAGTTACCCGAACTTAGCTATAATATATGAAAACGTACATATTTCGAAAACAGCAAAACAAAATCAACACCGATTTATAAAACGATTAGAACCACAATTAGCACAACAAATAACATATTTGTAAGGTATGGCCTTGTCCGTCATTATCTCATTGCTATTGTGTGCGTTTCGAAAGTGGTATAAACGTGTTCTTTTAGAGGCATCAAAAGTAACTTTACATGTATATACTGAACAAAAATGAAAACGCTTCGCATCATTTTATTATATTTTCGCACGAATGTGTACCCCATAGTTCATTCTACTGCAAAGAATTTTATCACACACTATAAAAAGGTCATACTCTGGATTTAACTTGCAATTTGATTGGTGTCTTACGAATCAAAACAGCCGTGTGACTAGCATTTTAAGAAACTAGGGGTCAAAAAACAACAACTCCATACTGTTTCAGTAATACAATGTATGTAATAGAAGTCGCCAAAATGACGGCATGGAATCGATTGTTGGTCCCATGCACTGCTGATGTCGTGCGCTCCATTTGCAAAGCTCGGTTTCACGATATATAGAAATGTCATGATTTTTAACGCTTAATTTCTAAACGCGAAGCACAGCAGATGTGTTTGCTCTCACAGAATTGAATGTAAGTGTAAAGGGCAATTTTCCAACGAAAAGAAATGATTCTGAGACAGAAATTTTAAGTCAGCATATATCAATTTTAATAAAGTAAACCGTTTTCACTTTTGTTCAGTATAGTTTTAGTTTTTATGGAATTTCTCTGAGGAAACAGGCAAGGATAGCATTGGTCCTGAATACGCTCACCTGAGATTCAGACTTTGAAATAATACCTTTGACCAAACTGACATTGACCTTGAATACTCCGTTAACTCTACAAGTTGTCTGTATATACCGACTTCATGTCACAGGCTACAAAACATTCTGCAAAAATTATGTTTTCACTTTTGTTCATTTGCCCAGGTGTCAATTTGACCATGCCGTAAAATAGGTCATAGTCAAGAAACATAACTCCCCACGATTAACAGTCATAAGGTAACCAAAGGTAATGAATTTTAAAAACTATGGTAGGACAGAGTCCTCGATGCTACATACGTATCAAGTTTCATTGAAATCAGGCTATCGGTTTAAGATAATATCTTTTCATGTTTTTACCATATATGGACATGATGGCCATCTTGGTCATGTGACCTGGGCCATTTTATACAAACTATGGATCCCCCTTTCTCACGTGAAATTTGGAATTGATTAGTCAAGTGGTTTCTGAGAAAATTAAGTTTTAAATCCGATATGTAAATGGCCTTGACCTTGAATACTCACTTGGCTGTATCTACCTTCTTTCAGTTTACAGACTACAAAACTTCCTGCAAAAAAGCCTATGTGACTAAATTTGACATTGTAAAATTGGTCCAGGTCAACACAAGGTCATGAGTTATATAACCTAAAGTGGTCCAGAGTCGCTGGTGCTACATACAAAGTATTTCATTTGGTCAAGGTCAAATGATGACATTGATCTTGAATATTCTTATAACTTCATGAACTAAGTAAGTTATCGGCATCTACCTATTTTCTGCTCACAGGCTACAAAACATCCAATGAAAACATATGTGACCAAATTTGACTGTCCTGTAAAATAGTTCAAGGTCAACCCAAGGTCATAATTCATATAAAACATGATGGGACAGGGTCCCTGATGATACGTACCAAGTTTTGTTGAAATCGGTCCACCGGTTGCAGAGAAGATTTTAATGTATTTACCATATATGAGCATGTCGGCCATCTTGGTCATGTGACCTGGACTTTTTATATAAAGTTTGGTTCCCCTATCCTAAGGATGTTGTTCATGAAGTGTTCATGCAAAGGAGAACTTCAAGATGTTTGAACATTGTGAACGACGACGAAGACAACGACGGACGCCAGAGCAGGGTATAATCTTTTTATAAGCTAAAAAGCCCCAGATGGGACGACGCGCTCAGTGGCGCTACATATGAAGCTATGCTTCAGGTTTTTCTATATCCCACGAAGGTGACATTAGTTTTATGTGGGTTAAGCTGCTATGATGTTGATATATTATATAACATTAAATAATGACCGTATAAACAAACGCATTGTCTGAGAAATAATGATGCCTGATACAGCTTATCTTTTATAATGACGGATTTCCATTTAATACGCAACTGAGCCGCACGGTCTACAAGAGGTTATTCAAAAGTCAGTTACTACATGTATTTCGTAATGTAAGACACTACAGTACAGGGGAAAGAGATGATTGTTATAGTTTTAAGTAGTGTCATGCAAATATCATAGTATTTTTTACGCTAGGCTGTTATCAATTCATGTTTTGTTTTGTTTTGTTTTTTTGTTTTTTCATAATTTCATGATTAAAGAAAATGGCATTTAGCTGTGGTGTATTCGTTTACTTAATTGATAAACTACACAAACACAAAGTTTGATAAGGACCAAATGTATATTTCTGTCATAGGACAAACAGGTTACACCCAAAATTGTGCTGTAGTTATTACCAGAACCATCACTATACAAGCTTTTAACTTTTTTTCGCGTTGTCTGTGGGCAATTTTTGCAGACTTGTAGAAGTAATGCACCTCCACTCCCCAAGAAAGTTGTCGCTTCTGCCTATCCTAATACGTTTTATCTCTGAAACGGACTTTTGGAAAATTCCACATTTTTTTATTTTTTTTATTTTTTTTTAGCATAGAGCTATTGCAGTCACCCCGGTCGTCCACGTTCCCGTTCCCGTTCCCGTGCGCGTTCCCGTGCGTGTGCGCGTGCGCGTCACACTTGCGTTAAAGTTTTCTAGAAGTCCATATCTTGACAACCACTCGTCAGAAAGCATTCATACTTGGACCATAGATACCCTGTAGGGTTAGCTTTCATTCCATGGCATCGGGCCCCTGGGTCCAGGCCAGGGGGTGGGGCTGGAGGTTAAAAACTAGAACACCTTCAAAAATGGCAATTCTTGTGTTAAAGTTTTCTAGAAGTCCATATCTTGACAACCACTCATCAGAAAGCATTGATACTTGGGCCATTGACACCCTGTAGGGTCGGCTTTCATTCCATGGCATCAGATCCCTGGGTCCATGCCAGGGGGTGGGGCTAGAGGTTAAAATCTAGAACACCATTAATAATAATGGCTTTTCTGTGATATAGTATTCTAGAAGTCTATATCTTGAAAACTTTTTATCAGAGGGCTTTCATACTCGGACCATAGGTACCCTGTAGGGTTGAGTTTCATTTCATGGCATCGGGTCTCTCGGTCCATGGTTGGGGGGTGGGGCTGGAGGTTAAAAACTAGAACACTGTAAAAAATAGATGTAGTGCTGTGTAACTTTCACAAGGAGTCCATATCTTGACAACAACTTATCATAAAGCATTCATACTTCATACACTTTAGGTTCCATGACATAGGACCTCTGGGTCGGAGTCAGGGGGGCGGGGCTAGAGGTCAAAATCTAGAACTCCCCGAATTTTTTTTTCTTTTTATTTCTTAATAGAAACAACTTAGGAAGATGGTTGGTCATTCATCTTTTGACTTTGTGACACTGACTTGTGTGTCATGACGGTAAGGGTCGGTTGACCTACTTTCCATGGTTCAGTGATTTTGCCTTATATCTTGACACTCAATTAGTATATTTTCTTACTTCTTTCAGATTATGAGTGAGTACGACCAGGCCTTTGACCCCAATATACTTATAGGTCACTGTGACCTAATTTCACGGTTCAGTGATTTTGCCTTATATCGTGACACTCAATTAGTATATTTTCATACTTTTTTCAGATTATGAGTGAGTATGACCAGACCTTTGACCCCAATATACTTATAGGTCACTGTGACCTACTTTCACGGTTCAGTGATTTTGCCTTATATCTCGGTACTCAAATGGTTTATGAACAAACTTCTTTCAAAGAATGCTTGCGTACGACAAGACCTTTGACCTTGAAGTAGTCCTAGGTCACTATGACCTAATTTCAGGGTTCAGTAATTTTTCCTTACATCTTGACACTCAATTAGAATATTTTCATACTTTTTTCAGATTATGAGTGAGTATGACCAGACCTTTGATCCCAATATACTTATAGGTCACTATGACCTAATTTCACGGTTCAGTGACTTTGCCTTATATCTCGGCACTCAAGTAGTTTATGAACAAACTTCTTTGACACTATGTTTGCGTATGACAAGACCTTTGACCCTAAAGTAGTCCTAGGTCAATATGACCTTATTTCACGGTTCAGTGATTTTCCTTTATATCTCGGCACTCAATTGGTATACGAACATACTTCTTTCACGATATGTATGAGTATGACAAGACCTTTGACCGTAAAGTATTCCTGGGTCACTGTGACCTTATTTCATGGTTCAGTGATTTTGCCTTATATCTCGACACTCAGTTGGTATTTTTTCATACTTCTTTCTGATTATGAATGAGTATGACCAGACCTTTAACCCAAACATACTTATAGGTCACTATGACCTAATTTCATGGTTCAGTGATTTTGCTTTATATCTCAACACTGAATGGGTATATGATCATATTTCTTTCACATTATGAGTAAGTATCACTAGACCTTTGAGGCTTTGACCCTGAAATACTTATAGGTCAGTGTGACCTTATTTCACGGTTCAGTGATTTTGCCTTGTGTCTTGGCACTCAGTTGGTATATGAACACACTTCTTTCACAATATGAGTGAGACCTTTAAATCTTAGGTAGTTATAGTTAACTTTCATGGTTCAGTGATTTTGCCTTATCGCATCAAGGCAAAAAGATGTATGAGCATAATGCTTTGGGTTACCGATCGAGTTTGGCCTTCTGTTTGACAAAGGTCAGAAGCAGTCGAGCACGCTTTTTTTTTTTTTTTTTTTTTTTTTTTTTTTTTTTTTTTTTTGCTATAAACACAATTTACCCCCCCCCCCCGAAAAAAAATAAATAAATAAATAAAATAATAATCCCAAAAAATGTCTTTTTATGCATGCAACGGGCGTTGAACAGATTACCGTTACCGATTTGAGTTAAAATATAAGAGCGTTTTAAAACATTTGCTATTAGACTGAACATTTTCTTAATGAAAATTATCATTGTGTGATGATACACTTTGATAACACAATTTTGAAACGCTGTTTTAAGCAAACCATGGTATGTATTCGAAATCCGCTTTCAGGTTTATACTCAAAGTGAAAATAAAAGGAAAATTTGGTTGAAAATCATTCACATGTTTACAGAACAAATGCCGAATTCCCGGAATTTTCCAAAATGTCTGTTTAGGACATCAAAGCAACAGCCTTTTGATTATCAAAACACATTTCTGTCAGCTGGATAAAACAGTAAAAATGATTAAATGAAAGAATTTAATAGGGTCGGGGACAACATAAATATAAGGTAGAATGTTAGAAGGTTTAATTCAGTCTTACGTCCCTTTCAAATTCATTTCAGCTCATATTAGTTGGTTGGGCGAAAACGGGAGAACCCCGAGAAAAAGCACCTGGCACACCCGAAAGCAGAACTTGACTTGTCTTACATGTGGCCAGTGAGAGGCTCGAACCCACACCAGACACAGACAGCGGTGAGATGACCGAGTGATTAAGAAACAACACTCTTATCCGCTCGGCTACGGGGGCCGCCAGCAAAATTGTTGGTGTTAGATACCAGTATGACCTGTAATTGATCCCTTTGTTGTAGCTATTAGTTTGTAGGATGTTACATGCACGTTATCCTTGGTAGCCACAGACACACCGACCAAAAGAAAGGCTGAGGGTGAGGTTACGGCCGTGTAAAATCGATTTAAACCCGCCAGTAACTTTTTGTTACTGATCGTTCCAAGTCGATACTTCTGTGGTGGTTCTTTTTGTTTTATGTCTTGGTGTTTAATATTTTTGTGTTGTTGGCGCCTTATGTACGTTATCATATTTTTAGTTAAGTTGGGGTAACTGATTGGCCACCTATTGGGAAAATGGCTGCTCATTCGGCTTACGAAATGTTTTCATGGTGTGGGTTCCTGATTGTTAGTTTGGTTTTTTCCAACCTCGATTTTTTTGAGTGGGAATCTTTTGCTGTTTGCGCCTTTTTCTGACCTTTGCCTACTTGTACCTTTTTACAGGTACCTTACCTCATCCTCAACTTCTGCAGTTGTTCAAATCATTTAGTTAGTTGTTCGGTCCTCGTGGTGAATCTCTAACTAGTCAATGAATCACCATGGACAAACAAATAAATCATGAATAATTCCATGATGAATCAAAAACGAGGACTCACAGATTGAGTAAGCTGCCCGACGATAGAAGAAGCACTGTCTTGGATTAGTATATTGTACATCCATATATGTACCTTGGGTGCTCAGCTAATTTAGCAGAACCAAAACGTATCTCTATGATTTTTTAAATATCAATATTTAGGAAAATAACAAATTAAGCACGAAATTACAATGCCTTTCTTTCAAATGTTCCTATGGTTAATACAGAAATGGGATGTTTTGTTTATTTCCACCTACCAGCCCATATTGATTCCACTGGAACGAACCACTCTAGAATGTCTGTAGAACTGTCATACATCGCTACCCGCTTTTTTGAGTCATCTATAGAAAGAAAAACAAACTGTCATACATCACTTCCCACTGTCTCGAGCCATCTACAGAAAGACGATCAAATGAACCGCGCCATGAAAAAAACGAACAATGTGGTTTCCGAACAGTTCCGACACAAACCGGGCTGTACAAGCACAGAGGATGGCTAGAGGCCGGAAATTTTTTATTTATAAACTACAGGATGACGCGAAAATAAAGGCACTGATCAGCTTCGCAGTTACTGTGAAGCCGTTCTGCGCCTTTGTCTTCGCAAGAAAAATCGAGCAAATTATTGTCTATGGGACAGACGGAATGACGAAAATAATTATAAACCTACTGTAGAACTTTTCAATATAGGTTATCCCTTTTCTGCCGCCATTGCTGTCAAAACAAACTGGTCCCTGAAAATAGATAAAAGTGGTTTAAAATCATTTTAACTTAAACTTTCAGAAAATTATGAACGCATTTGTTATAAATACAGATTAGTCTTCTAAATTGATTACTATACTAACACCCCACTTATACTTTCCCATTTCAAAGAATTTCAGAGAAAATGCTTTTTGTTGAGAAATTAACTATACTGAACAAACAAAAAAAAAAAAAAAAAAAAAAAAAAAAAAAAAAAAACGCAACAATAAGCCACCGAGGATTTTTGAGTTTAAGGTAAAACGTTGATAATTTCAGGTATGTTGCCGTATGATTCCAATTCGTGGGACGTATCATCTTACGAATATGAAAATTCGTAACTAAGAAGTGATGCATAGCTTGAAAAAATCCCACGTCCCAGATGGGATTCGAACCCGAATCGCCGGGGTAGAAATCCAATGCTCTAACCACTGAGCCAAAGAGTCGACTCCCTGACGCAGTATGTCAGAGATTGTACTTATGTAATACATTGTATCGAATAGCTGTGCTATTTATACAAGCTACTCATCATGTGATCTCTAATGAATGAGTGGTGCAATGGGACATAACACACCCCCATTTCGAGAAAGTAATCATTTATGATTACGAGAATGTCATTATAATGACTAAATGACTCAAATGGTCCATTTCCGACGAGCCCCCATATTACGAATATGAAAATTCGTAACTAAGAAGTGATGCATAGCTTGAAAAAATCCCACGTCCCAGATGGGATTCGAACCCGGACCGCCGGGGTAGAAATCCAATGCTATAACCACTGAGCCAAAGAGTCGACTCCCTGACGCAGTATGTCAGAGATTGTACTTATATGATACATTGTATCGAATAGCTGTGCTATATATAGAAGCTACGCATCATAGATAATCTCGAATGAATGAGTGGTGCAATGGGACATAACACACCCCCATTTCGAGAAAGTAATCGTTTATGATTACGATAATGTCATTATAATGACTAAATGACTCAAATGGTCCATCCTGGACGAGCCCCCATCTTACGAATATGAAAATTCGTAACTAAGAAGTGATGCATAGCTTGAAAAAAATCCCACGTTCCAGATGGGATTCGAACCCGAATCGCCGGGGTAGAAATCCAATGCTCTAACCACTGAGCCAAAGAGTCGACTCCCTGACGCAGTATGTCAGAGATTGTACTTATGTGATACATTGTATCGAATAGCTGTGCTATTTATACAAGCTACCCATCATGTGATCTCGAATGAATGAGTGGTGCAATGGGACATAACAATCATGCAAAACAAATTGATTTTCATTTCAAGAAAAAATGAATGAGAATTTTTGTCGTCTTATATAATGCAAATCGGACTAAATTTGATCTGCGCATGCGCACACTTTGAATCTCCAAATCATCAAGAATATATAATCTGCACTATGGGTGCTGTACGGGGAGACTTTTTAGGTCCGCCACACGGCACAACGCCAGATGCAGTAATCGCGAACAGGGTAAAAATCAATTATACATAAAAATTGGATTTCAAATGTCATTTATAATGTTTATTTGGCAAAACTTACCGATACACCGGCAAACTTCACATCAAACATGCCTTTCATGATAGCATCCAGATAATACTTGTTATTAGTATAGTTCTGAAGTCCAGAGCCATTCAGATAGCGTTCACTGTTGTTCAACCCAAGGGCTAGAGCCCATGCTGTGTCATAAACCCAGGCATAGCTGGCCGATAAAAGGTATTCAGTCTGGGCAACGTCGTTATTAAAGTAATCTTTTACTTCAGACGGTGTCTGAAAATACAATAGCCGGGATAGTTTATATATATACGAGCGTATTTCATATCAGGAATTTGGTATTAAATTTAGAAAACATAAAAGCAAGTATTTGTATTCAAAATCTAGTTTTAAAGACCAAAACTAAATATGAAATGATTTTCTCTTTAAATGAATGTTTCCGTTTAATAAGGCGTTAGTAATGTAAATAAACTGTAAAAGATAAAGTAGACGATCGCCAATGTATTGACACTAATAAATTCAAAATTCCAACCCAGAGACAAAGCTAGACAAAAACAGTAAAAATGAATCGATACTGAATCGATACTGCAGTTAGCAAACTGCATGTGAAGCTCTGCCTATGTCTTGCTAACACAAATAGGGCTATGACTCATTCATACCAATTGCATCTAACTTAAAAGAAAACAGAAACTCTAAGTTACCAGAAAACAGTAAATAGAAAAGTGAAAACGATTAATTTGGCAACTAAAGTTTGAACTTACCGCCCCACTAATGGTGACTATATCCCGGTTATCGAACCTGTCATAGTCTAGCATAATAAACCAATCAGATGCCATTATCATCTCCTCATATGTACAGTCAACTGTCGTGTAGTCCACGTCACTGACCCAGCCAGGAAGAAAACTAGGTCCCGGTAGAACCCACACGTAATGGCTGCCATACATCCCTTGCTTATAAGCCTGTTATTATAGGTAAAAATGATGTTAGTTTACCTTAGCATTGTATTTGATACTCATTTTCACCAACATTATCATTATTATCATCATCAGTAGCAGCTACAACATCATCATCATCATCATCATCATCATCATCATCATCATCATCATCGTCATCATCATCAGTTCTACGAACGTATACATTGCAAAATATAAATTGAATGTTTTATAGATCAGCAATTTAGTAAGTTTAAAACGCTTGAAAATATTTGTTTACCTCGCAAACTATCCTCGGAATGTTTGTTACTCGAAAGGACGCCATAATAATGCGAACATCAAAATGCTGCAATTAGACAAAAAGAAGGCATGTACAGGTTCAAAAAATTATAAACATCAGGAAAACGTGTCCATGTTAAGTATACCCCCTTGAATCCCACTTTTATAAAGAAAAACTAGGGTTTGCGGGGGTATACCTATTTTTCTTAAAATAAGAAAAATATTGAAACATTTCTACTGAATTTTTTTATAACTATAAAAATCTCCGTATATTGCATGGACATGTTTTCGTAATGTAGATATGACACCAATAGATATGTAAAGTTCTATGACTGTTAAAATGCTATTTCAGCTCTCCTAACTTGTAACTGTTCAAAACTGTCATCGGTTTAACATTAGAACTACCACCGTAAAACGTGTTCTAGCCCATCATCACTTCAAACGTAAATACGATATGCTCAATGTACGTGTATGGAATAAAAATTGCAGTTTAAACAAATTATATACATGTATAAAACATTAAACCGCCTAGTTCTATATAGAACTTTCGTCAATCTATTTCATATTGGATAAAAATGTCTGTCTTAGACACTGTATGTATGCGCATCTGCGATTCGAACATCAGGATAACATGTCCGTGAAATGTAGACCCCCGTAAACCCCACTTTTATATAGAAAAAATGGGTTTTGCAGGGGTATACTTAATTTTTTTATTTTTGATCCAAGACATACATTGTGGGTACTCGTTAGAACCGCCTCCGCGAGGCGGTTCTAACGTGTACCCACAATGTATGTTTTGAGCAAAAAAAATAAAAATATTAAATTTTTTTACAGGTGAAATTTTCAATTTTGACAGCTGAAAAAAATCTCTGTATATTGCATGGGTATGTTTTCGAAATGAAAGAGTATCAATACATGTTAGCACATATCACCTACCAGCATTCTTGCAATAAGTGGTTTAAGATTCGCATTTTCATCTGAAACTACCCCTGACGTCACTAGTGTGAAATTGTGCTCCTTGAGAAGATCATGAAAGAAGTTCATATGCTGAAAAAACGAACGGTAACGAATGATAGACCTTTGTTTCTTTAGCTAGTGTTGAGATTATTAAAATGTTGAAAATTCCTTAATCTTAACGAAGTAAATTAAATTTAACGTTAGCCGAACCAGCAACACCTAAACTCCGTCGGTGGAAAAACAGGGCGGTCACCAACTACCGAGTTACAAATGCATATACTATATATACATGTATACACCGTTACATTCGCAAACTTAAATATGTAGTAAAAATGTAGATGAAAAAATCAAATCAAGAGCACACTTTTCGCCAGCTAGTCAGTCCTGTGTTTGGTTTTGTGTCTTTGGTCATGTGATAACATTCGTTAAGATATGTCTATATGTAAGACAGACATACATGTATGCGTTATTTTAAACGTGCAACTTCTTGAAATACATGTACGATTATAATGAAATGCCGCTTACGGAAACGTTGATATCATCTCCATAGAACAAAGTCCCCACCCTTGTCCAGCCAAAGTATTGCATCATCTTAATACGAAGTGGATTCAAGTCATCGAATATCTGGTTCACCTTGAACATGGTCGAATACAACTTCCGGTCGACAGTTGACGACGTCGAACCAACATAAGACATCTGAAACAAATTAAGGAATGTGACTGTTTGACTTGGTGTTTTACGCCCCAGTCAAAAGTTATAGTCATTATCTATATAATATTTTGAAGGACTTTCACCTCACAAATGAACGCCAGGACACCCAATACAACCACCAAAATAACCAGCGGCTTGTGTTTATATGGATGGTTTGACTAAACCACCTTTCCCGGGCGGGATCAGACCTTCAAAGCGTCTAACCAGTAATTAGCTTGTCTTTTAGTCATTCATTAGCTTTGTCTGAAGACATAATGAGCCCATCAATTTCGTCATCAGGATAACATGTCCATGTAATATATACCCCCTTAAACCCCACTTTTATATAGGAAAATTGGGGTATACAGGGGTAAACCTATTTTTCTTATTTTTCTCCAAAACATAGATTGTGGGTACTCTATGTTTTGAGCAAAAATAAGAAAAATATCAATTTGTTACTGGTGAATTGTTTCAACTTTTACTGCTGAAAACATTCTCTGTACCTTGCACGGGGAAGTTTTCGTAATAAAGCGCCAATAGGCGGGGTCAAATATAATATTAAACATCAATACTTACATGCAGAACATTATACGAAGGGCTGATTTGTCCCACCACGGTAAGTTCAGAGGACAGAGATGGGCCAAGTAGGGCCACTACTGGAGGTCCCTCGCTCATCACCTCGAACAGCCTTCGGGCTGCAAGTCCACTGTCACCCTGAAAAAGGAACGGTAAATTATCACGAAAAATTGCCCGTAAAATGAATACTCCTTAAACTCTACTTAAAAAACCAGAGGACCAATGGTCCTGTAAACGCTCACCTGAGACCTGAGATATATACATGAACTTGTTAGACTAGAATGGTACATTGCATGTATATAACCCAAGGGCAGGGTCAGAATAACTCCTGGAGTCAATGTCTTTTTCAAATCATAAATATTCAGTCCATTTGCCAATTAACTGCAAGTTTTGTCCTTCAAATGACATTTTAACAGTTTTCTCCATTCAAATGCATGGGCGATCTAAGGACCAATGGTCCTGTAAACGCTCACCTGAGACCTGAGATATATACCAATAAACTTGTTTGACTAGAATGGTAATATACATGTATGTAACCCCAGGGCAGGGTCAGTGCAAACTCTGGAGTCAATTTCTTTTTTAAATCATAAAGATTCAGTCGATTTGCCAATTACTGCAAGTTTGCCCTTCAGATGACATTGTAACAATTTTTCCCATTCAAATGTGTGGGCAAACCTAAGTTGACCTATCTGTAAAAAGGTCAAGGTCATCCCAGGGTCATGATTTATACAAACTTTGTTGCTGCTTCATGCCAAGTTTCAAAATCATAGGCCTTCTGGTTCTGGAGAAGATTTTTAAAGGTTTTTGCTATTTTTAGCCATGGCGGCCATCTTGGTCATGTGACCTTGACCAGTTATACAAACTTTCATTCACTCTTCCTAAGAATGCTCCACATAAAGTTTGGCTTTGATTGGCCAAGCGGTTTCAGAGAAGAAGATCTTTGAATATCACTGTAGTATACTGCCCCGGGGTGGGGGCAGACAGACCCCTGGGGTCCAAATTTTTTCAGAATCATCAATCTTAAGTCCATTTGCCCATTTTCTGCAAGTTTTTCCCTACAAATGACATTTTAACACTTTTCCCTATTCAAATGCATGAGCGGCCTTTGTTGACCTTGCCGTAAAATAGGTCAGTCATCCCAGGGTCATGATTTATATTAACTTTGTAGAGCTCCAGTCACTGATGCTTCACACCAAGTTTCAAAATCATTGGCCTTCTGGTTCTGGAGAAGAAGATTTTTTAAAGGGTTTTTTTTTCTATTTATAGCCATGGCAGCCATCTTGGTCATGTGACCTTGACCATTTATATAAACTTTCTTTCCCCCTTCCCAAGGATGATCCATATGAAGTTTGGCTTTGATTGGCCTAGCGGTTTCAGGGGAGAAGATGTTTCAATATTTTGGAAATATACATGTATATAGCCCCGGGGCAGGGGCAGACAACCCCCAGGGGCTAAAATTTTCCATTAACATTAATCTTCTGTCCATTCGCTGACCAAGATGACCATGCAATAGCGTCTATAGAAAATATTTTTGCATATATAAGTTGGTATTGGTGCAAGATTGGCATCCTTGGGCAATTCAAGATGGCCCCCAAAACCCAATATGGCCGGCAAAAGAAGGTGTTTTGATAGAATTTCGTACAGAGATGTCTGATGAAATACTAAATGCTTGCCTTAAAATTAGAGAATTGATAAAATTTAGTTCTTTTTTAATCAAAATGCAACAGAATGAAAATAAACAAAATCAAGATGGCCATCAAAATCCAAGATGGCCGACTAAATAAGGGATTTCTTACGTGTGTGTCATGAAATCTTATGATATGGCATTTAAAGTAGAAAAAAAAATTCAAGTTAAGACATTTTGCCATTAATACGTGTATGCAAAAAAGCAAAATTAATAAAAATGGCCACTAAAATCCAAGATGGTCGACAAAATATTTTTATAGAATTTCATCAATATATGTGATAAAATGTTAAAATGTTAAAAACATGACATTGTATGTGCAGAAGTCATAGATTTAAGATTGTTCATAAATATGTAGCGAAAGCTAAAATCAAAATAGCTGCTAAATTCAACATGGCCCACCGGTGTGGGAGTCGCTTTTTTTTTTCTTTCATTTCATTAAGAATAAAAAATGTGGTTGATACAGCCGTAAAAATTGAAAAATTTCAACAGAATATTACTTATATCTTAAACTTATTCGCTGTTCTGTTTCTTTCAGGTACTACACCAACTCTACTTTAAAGACATACGTGTAATATATGTATATAAATTGTTAACTCGAGTGTCATGTTAAAAAAAAAAAAAAAAAAAAAAAAAAAAAAAAAAACATGGCCCCCGGAAAGTGGATAGAGTGTGTTTGGGTATATAGATATGAAATGAAAATTCCATTTCTTTGTTCTTTATTATAAATTCTTTCAACAAAAAGTGCCAAAACTTGCAAATAATTACAATGCTAGAAACAATTTAACTTTCGTCTGACTGTTTCAAAGGTATAGGTAGCATATGTTGGCAGTCAGATATGGTAGAATAGAGTGAGATGGTAGGATGGGTTGGATACGTAGTATGACGACGTGTTAAAAGGTGATTGGCTGTGTAAGTTATGTATAGAGACTAAAATATGGGTTGATGTGGCCTGTAGTGGGGTTGGATAGGGGTTACAATCGATAGTGTGGGGATTAGTAGGTTTAATCTCTTTGGTTATGGATCCATTCCCTAGTCAACAAATCTTCAGTCATATTGTGACAGAGCAACTACTCTTTTGGTACTTATCTCAGAGTCATAAGAGGAAATGTTTTTGTACTCATGTAACAGCTGCGTTTGCAGCTAACACTCGCTGTAGAAGCCGGACTGTATTTCCAAAGCAGTACAAATGTGCAGTATAGCTAACACGACCACATAGTTTATTCCATCTCCATTTACGATTCATTCACAATTCTCTATTTCACCCATCCGTGAATCTTTATATTCGACGCAGACGTCCACAGATCCATCAGATGAGTCGTTTATGTTGAAACCAAATGCAAAAGTTGAAAACTGCTAACTGTCTGGTACAGTAGGAATAGGATGGTGAGGGTAAAATGAGACTTATATGATCTAGCCGGTAACTGTGTGGTGAATTTAATGGGTTGTGATCGACTGGCCACTGTCTCAGTAGAGAAGTGACTTTTATGTGCGAACATGAAAATAAAATATGCCTTTGTGGCGATTTTAAACAAAAAAAGTTACAATACCCATGGAATGCCAAAATGACTATTAAACCACACTGAATTCCAATGGGAAAATTCTATTACTGGTCTGTAGGTCCCAAGCCCTTAGCAATCACAAGATCGTGATCTTCTTCTTCCCCTTCTAGTGAGAACAGAAACACTGAAACCAGCACTGTTATTAAAATAAAGCGAAAATGAAACATCTTGTGAGTTTAGGTGTGTAAATGTCTCATGGGTTATACCAATGCAATGAAGAATCCCAGTGATTTGGCAAGCATCAGTACTTCAAACAACTCATTCCACAGAAAGTTCATTTCTAGTGATATGCTTTCGTAGTAGCACTCAGTAGCCGGAGATTTGGAGAGACTGTCATTTATACATTTAGGTATACATCAAATTGATATGTTGTAATATTATGTTCAAGGCTGTATATACTTAAATTTCCCATTTTTGTGACATTGAGCGCAATTCATAAACAACAAGAGTGTATTTTGTGTTACTTTCATTTAAATAGACTATTTTGGCCGTCATCTTGGACGCCATCTTGTATCTAGCAAACTGTTCAATGATGAAATGATTCATATGATTTAATTTCACAATTAATTGACCATGAAAGAGCAATATAGATATAATACGAGCATTGTATGGCTTCATTTCATCTAAATAACCCGTTTGGACGCCATGTTGGACACCATCTTGATTTCAGCGAATTGCCCAAGGATGCCAGATGGTGGCATCACTTGGTTTTGTAATGTACTGTGTATCCTCTTTCAAAAATGCAAAAACATTTTCTATAGACGCTTTGGCTGATATTCTAGGTTTCTGTGCCGAACTAAAACAATGTTTTGAGTGAAAATATGGAAACATTTTTTCCTAATGATAGTTATCATGATACGTAATGAACCATATATATTTGTTCAAGTGTCGAAATTACAACTATGTTGATTACGAATTCAGTGGCAGATTGTATGATGCGCATTTCTGAGGTTTCGTCTACCTTAGACAGTAATTGTATGGTGCACATTTACAAGGTTTTATTGACCTCAGACAGTAATTGCAGGATGCGCATTTCCGAGGTTTTATTGACCTGAGACAGTAATTGCTCCTTTGTTCGTCATAGTATGCTTTATTTTTGTAAGCATTTCCAGACGCTTCCGTATTAAGCTCTTGATTCTTCCCGTGGCAATTAACATGAGCCGCATTGCAGGAGAATAAAGTAAGAATACGCTGTCCAGGAAGAGATACAATTAAATTTATCCTGGAAAAATCCTAACCCAGTCACCAGAGTATAAAAGCCCAGGAATACATGCGATTAAATTTATAGTCCGAACCATGTCGCCAGAGTAAAAATGACACGTTACGAGAACTTGCCCATGCAATAAACAGAGACTTATCATCAGTAAAAATTGAAAATTTGATCGGAGAAAGTTTGATCTTTAAATATATTTGTTCAAAACAATGATTGTGGGTACACGTATGGTTTGGATCAAAGATAAGAAAAAATGTATACCCCTGTATATCCCAGTTTTACTATATAAAAGTGGGATGTAAAGGGGTGCACATTATATGGACATGTTATCTTGATGAAACAAGGCATCAGAAATTTTTACAGGACATATAATAAGCAAGATGACTAGCTCTTTCCAACCGATCAGCACCAGTCTAAATATGCATATAGATCATGAGCACAACAGACAAACAGAATAAACAGTTTACATAAAGAAAAATCACAGAAAAATCACGGCTTAATTCAAAGCCCGAGAAAACCCATCTTTCACACCCGGAAGAAGAACTTGGCGATCCGTGTGGGGATCGAATCCACACAAGGCTCAGCAGTGAGATGATTGAATGTATATAAGCGCGCTAATAAAATATCAGCGCTCTTAACCTTTCGGCCAAGAGGACCGCCGAAAGAAAAATGACTAGACAATTAGGCACATGCACTTACACTAATAAAATATAGAATAAGCCGAATAAGCATCAAACGTACCTGCAGTATAATATAAATGGGGGCGGGGTAATCGATATTACAATTACCTTACCTCACCCTCGGCTTCTGCAATGCTTCACGACATTTTGTTAGTTGATCGGTCCTCGTTGTAACTAGCCAATGAATAATCAAGGGCAGACAAATAAATCAAATGAAACACAACACTATAATGATTCAAAAACGAGGACTCACAGATACAATATGCTGCCTGCCCGGCAGTTGGAGATCCCCGGAAAGCCAAACAACCATTACGAAAACATGTCCATGCAATATTCAGAGATTTTTAAAGTTGTAAAAAAATGAAAATTTTCAGTAGAAAAATTTCAATATTTTTCTTAATTTGCTCCAAAACATAGATTGTGGGTACTCGTTAGAACCGCTCGCTCGGCGGTTCTAACGAGTACCCACAATCTATGTTTTGGAGCAAAAATAAGAAAAATAGGTATACCCCTGCATACCCCAGTTTTGCTATATAATAGTGGGGTATAAGGGGGTATTCATTACACGGACATGTTTTCGTGATGATCACTGAAAATCAGGAGAAAAGAAAAACACTACTTGAACCCCGGTGGGCCAAGCAACAGACAAGATGCTACGAAGGAACTAAAAAGAAAAGCTTTAATTCTGGAAAGCCAAATAACATCACTGAAAATCTGTAGCAAAAGAAAAACACCACTTGAATCCCGGTGGGCCAAGCAACAGACAAGATGCTAAGAACGAACTAAAATGAAGAGCTTTACGTCGGGGTCATCATAGAGTCGGACGCCCGACCCAGCAGAAGCAAGCATATACCCATAATCTATGTGTTGGATCAAAAATAAGAAAATATATGTTAATCCCTTTAAACCCCTTTAAACCCCAGTTAAACTATGTAAATTTTTTATATTTTTAAGGGAGTAATATATTTCACGGATGGGTTATCCTGATGGTTTGGGACCCTCATTATGAAGGTCTGATGGATGATTTGGAAAAAATGCAAAGGCATGCAGCTAGAATTGTAACTAAGAATTATACTTATGAAAACGGTAGTATCACTGGCATTCTTAAAAAAACTTAAATGGGAATCGCTGCAAAAAAGAAGGAAGGATAATAGAATTGTATTGCTTACAAAGGTCTAAAAGGGAGAGCGAATGACCTTAACCCAAGGAATAGGTGTTGTAGGAATTAACACTCCTTGGCATTTCAGATACCTTCAGAAAGTACGACTGCCTATTTACATTCGCTCCCTGATCCGCTTGTTAAATAATTTCTCTTATCAATGACATTTTAAGGCATTATTACTTCTGAGTACTGGTGTACTCTTGTGAGGTATTTTATATCTATTTATGGACTGCAGGAATAAAACATGCTTTATGGCTTTTCCAGCGTTTTAGTAACAAGAGCTTGTCAAATCCTACAAGAAGACCTGAATAGCCTTGCACAAAGGGAGACCGATTGGCAAATGAAATTCAACGTTGCCAAATGTCACTCAATGACCTCCCTAGCAATCAAATACATTTCAGCTACTCTCTACATCAGCAAACTCTGGAACAGGTTCGATCCGCCAAATACCTTGGACTTACTATCACTGACGACTTGGAATGGGGTCAACATATTTCAGAAATTTCTTGTAAAGCAACTAAGACATTGGGTTTTCTTCGGCGCAATTTGGCTCTTGCACCTCGGCACACAAAGGAAGTTGCATACAAAACATTGGTTCGTCCTCAGCTTGAGTATGCAGCTCCTATTTGGCATCCCTATAATGAAACTGAGACAAAAAAAAAGGTGGAGAAAGTGCAGAAGACAGCAGCCAGGTGGACCTGCAGGCGATGGCGTAACAGGAGTAGCGTCGACGATATGTTGGACGAACTAGAGTGGCCATCCTCTCTTACAAGATTCACTCCGGTACAGTGTCTCTTGATAAAGATAGATATCTGACCCCGGCACCCAACTTAAGAAGCACCAGAGCATCTCAGACTCATAATTCACAATACACAAGATACATGGCCTATAGTGATGCTCTGAAGAATTCTTTTTTCCCGAGGACTATCCCTTTATGGGATAGTCTTCCGTCTTCAGTGGTCTCATCAAAGACTGCTGAATAATTTAAGGCTCTCATTTAGATCAGGGGTTCAGAGGTATACGTTTTAGTATGCCTCTGCTTAGCTTCTTGTAAATAGTTTTAATGGCCCATCCCGAATGTTCTCCCCATCTTGCTAAATTCAAAATTTAGCACCCACCCAACACCTGAGATGATGATCGGAAATTGATCGACTCAGTATATGAAGATAGATAGATAGGAAGCCTCAAAGACAAATTACTCAGGTCACTTAACTCACATCGGGAAAACATGTCCGTGCAATGAATACCCTTAAGCCCCACCTTTTACATAGTAAAACTGGGATATGCAGGGGTACATGTATACCTATTTTTTTTTTTTTTTTTTTTTTTTTTTTTCTTTCTTTTTTTGCTCTAAAACATAGATTGTGGGTACTCGTTAGAACCGCCTTTCATTTTTTTTTATTTTTACAATATCAAGAAAATCTATTTTTACAAGGGCATGTTTTCGTAATGTTTAATATGGGACATGGGTAAACAGTATGGCCCCATATCCATATTGGGCTATTCTGTTTGCTTAAAGTATTTTAGTCGGAATTAAAATCACTTCTAATGCCCCTAAAAATGACAGTGGACTCTTCCAAACGATAATGATGGGCGAATTCATAATAATGTTAAATGGGATAACATGAGTATTTTTGCATATATAACAAAATGGGCAGATCAGCAACGTTAACGCACAACCCTCTCTTCGTGGCCTAGCAACAAGATAAATTTGATTGACTATACCTTCAAAATAAGGGTTGTCAATGTTCAAAAGGTCATCGAGGTATCTGGAAGTCGAATTAAAAGCCTCGATTGCAATGGTTAAGAGAATCCACGAAACTTCTTTCGTAGCAGTATAAAAATAAATCAGCTACGAGAGGGGCGCAATTTATACCCATCGGAATTCCAACAATTTTTCTGTATAAATCGGGCCCAAATCTAATATGAATATTATCCAGATGATAGGATAAGGCGTCGCATACATTGTGGCATGACCAAAGAGTATATCGACTTTGGTCAGAGGAAAAGAAAACAGCCTTTATATTTTCCTCTTGGTCCTCTGAGATCTGCGAGGGTATTCTGAGAAATCAGAAAATTATTATTGGTTTTGATTCATTTTTTTTCTGACCAACGTTTGATATATTTGGTCCCATTTGGTTTATACTAGTCTTTTATCGACTAACCTGTTGAAAGTTGCAAAATTACAGAAATTCTCTTTGTTGCCAAATCTACGTTATAAGGTTACTGAACAGGCTTCAGTAGCCGAAAGCGCGGCATGGCCAATCCCCTTTCTCATTAATATGTTCACTGCTCTTAAAGGATCTCAGTTTTATTTTTATTTCTGTCCTTCCAGGCTAAATAAAATGAACGATATGTTTTAATGCTCTTTTGAAGGTCCACTCTATCAAATCCAGAAGTTTTTCTTTAATTAGATTATTTGGCAATGTGGTATACAGAGTAGACAAAACAGATGTTGACAAGCTCGACGCATGGAAAGGTACAAGTATGCAAAGATCAGGAAAAGGCGCAATCAGAAAACGATTCCCACTCCAAACACCGAGATGGGAAAAACTAAATAAATAATTAGGTACTTATACCATGAAAACATATCGTAGGCCGAATGGGCAACTATTTTCCCTATAGATGGCCACTCAGTTACATAAACTTAACTAAAATATGAAAACATACATAAGGCGCCAACAGCACAAATATCTTAAACACCAAGACATAAAACGAAAGAACCACCACAGAAGTATCGCCTTGGAACGATCAGTAATATAAAATTACTGGCGGGCTTAAATCGATTTTACATGGCCATAACCTCACCCCCAGCTTCTGCAGTGGTTCATCACATTTAGTTAGTTATTCGATCCTCGCGGTGAGTCTCTAACTAGTCAATGAACGATCAAGAACAAACAGATAAATCACAATAAACATCCTGATGAATCAAAAACCCTCTTCACGTCAGTTTACTGAGCAACCACAAGAGTTTTTATTGACCAAAACAGTTTTTATTTGAAGTTTCATACGCCGTCTCACATTATCTTATGACATGAGATTTGATAGCAGTAAGACTGGAAGTTAATGATTTAGAAAGTTCAGTAGTAGTACAAGTTAAAGATAGAATTTGCAATAAATCTAGCTTTTTACGGTCTTTTGCGAAGCTTAGCTAACCAATACATCGTAGGAAAAGGTACAAGTGGGCAACGATCAGGCAAAGGCGCAATCAGAAAAAGATTCCCACTCCAAAAACCGAGGCGGGAAAAAAAAAAACTAAAAATAAGGTACTTATACCTTGAAAATAGTTCGTAAGCCGAATGGGCAGCTATTTTCCCAATATGTGGCCACTCAGTTACCTAAACTTAGCTAAATGTATGACATCATACTTAAGGCGCCAACAGCACAAAAATTTTAAACACCAAGACATAAAACAAAAAGAACCACCACAGAAGTATCGCCTTGGAACGATCAGTAATATAAACTTACTGGCGGGCTTAAACCGGTTTTACAGGTACCTAACCCCACCCTCAGCTTCTGTAGTGGTTCACAGCATTTAGTTAGGTTGTCTTGGCCTTTATTGGCACAAACAGAAACTTTAACAGGCAATTCATTTAAGTGAGCTTTAACTACAGACAAACTTGTATCTTTATGTCCA
This sequence comes from Rugalucina vietnamica, assembly GCA_964017185.1. Taxonomy (NCBI): domain Eukaryota; kingdom Metazoa; phylum Mollusca; class Bivalvia; order Lucinida; family Lucinidae; genus Rugalucina; species Rugalucina vietnamica. The sequence continues at coordinate 10,549,604 of OZ024878.1, forward strand.
TGCACATAAACACCCATCTACCTCCAAAACATTAAGTCCCTGTCTAGGAGTTCGCAAAATAACCCTTAAAGTTAATGAAGACCTTAGTTAAGGTGGCAAATTTCAGCATCCAAAAAGAAGCATCTAAATCATACTGAAATCAAATTAATCGGTTTGATTATGTTACTGGCATTTAACTTTAAACACCTGTATAATTTTGTGAAAACAAGTTTGTAACCTTAACTAAGGTACGTCTTAACTAAAAAAGCATTGTAATTCTGGGCCAAGCTTATCTACATGCTAGCTGTGGTAGAACTGCTAATAAAGCTGTGTCTTCTGCAAAGGGCAGGTTCTACATAAGTAGGCTTGTTTATAAAAAGACCACTTCGTTGCTAATGTCACGACAATATAAATTCAGTTCGATTCTTTATTTCCGTAAGCCATACAGCTTAATAAAAATGCATTCAGTGATGGCTTTACAATAATGAGAAACATCCACTTGAAATAGCTCGTCAGTTGATTGCACGTGCATGTCAGTGTGCCGTTTAGACCTCTTTTTTGCGTCGTAAGGCTGAATTCTACCTTTGATGTACAAAAGAGCTATACCAACTGATTCCTCAAACAAATAAAATATTAAAGTTTGATCCTTTGGGAGCAGTCAAAACATTCAAAAGGAGATAGTATGGACTATATTGCGCTATTTCGGGTAATGAACCATCATCAGCAGCCCTTTTTTCAACCGGCAACGAAAGCCAGACTATTGTGCTGCAATTTCGAGAATTCATACTAAAAGTCGATATCAAAGACGGGGTCAAATAATTAAATCATTGCTTAGCAGTATGTTTCTAAACGTGTTTTGAAAACTCTGAATACCTTTACTGATCCCAAAGGACAGAAAGAAAATATAATCTGCACTATGGATTATGTACGGGGCGACTTTTTAGGGCCGCCACACGACATAACGCCAGCTGCAGTAATAGCAAATAAAATATAAAAAGGTTGATCCTTTGGATGCGGTGCAAACATTCAAAGGGAGATAGTATGGACTATATTGCGCAATTTCGGGTAATGAACCCTCATCAGTAGCCCTTTTTAAACCGACAACGAAAGCCAGACTATTGTGCTGCAATTATGAGAATTCATACTAAAAGTCGATATCAAAGACACATTCCTAAACAGGGTCAAATAATTAAAACATTGCAGAGCAGTATGTTTCTAAACGTGTTTTGAAAACTCTGAATACCATTACTGATCCCAAAAGACAGAAAGAAAATATAATCTGCACTATGGATGATGTACGGGGAGACATTTTAGGGCCGTCACACGGTGGAACGCCAGCTGCAGTAATAGCAAATAAAATACAATAGTTTGATCCTTTGAAAGTAAAGCAAACATTCAAAAAGAGATGGGCTATATTGCGCAATTTTCGGGTATAATGTCAAATAATTATTATTGTTGCAGCAAACTCTAAAGTGCCCATCTATCATTTGTATTCCTTCTTTACTTTGAATTTCACGCCAGTGGGTCGGGCGTCTGACTCTTTAATGGCCCCACTTAAGCTGGCGGCATTTTTGTGGGACATAGGCAAACGGCATAGCCCCAGATGCGACACCGCAGAACGCGGCGTCCCATCTGGGGCTATTCTCTTTGCTTAGAGAAAATTCATTGAAAATTTGAATAAAATTTAATATCACTCCTGACGCCCCTAAAATTGAAAGTGGACTTTCATAACGTTAATGATGGGAAAATCCATTCGTCAAATATCTATTTTATTTTTTAGTTATCTATTTTAGTTGGGTGGGATCGGGGCTTCCTGTCTACTATTACATGTAGCCCAACGGTGTTCAACTGGTGTTTAGTCAGTTGTTCGGTCCTCATGGTGAATCTCTTAACAAAATTTCTAACCTCTAGCCATATTCTGTGCTTTTACAGCTCGGTTTGTGTCGAACCTGTTCAGAAACCACATTGTTGATTTTCTCATGTCACGGCTGATTTCATATTAAATTCGTCAGACTGTGACATGGTTCTGATTTAAATTACTGACAAAATAACAATAAAACGTACAATTTAGATAACAACTTCGATGTTTTTAATAGTGCATATATTTTAAAATAAAAACAACAAAACTAATACTTTAATAATTAAGATATAATTTGTGCTTGCTCCTACGTTTAGAGCTATCTTCTTAACATTTTTTTTTTAATTAATTGACCCCGTTTAGGCATGTTTCTGATTTAAACTTCCTTTTTGTGAATCTTGAAATTGCAGTATATTTATCTGGACCCAGTTGTTCAAAGCATCGTTAGCTTAACGATATCGTTAAGACTTAAATTTGTTAAGCAGATATCAGCAAAAGTAACAAATACACTGTTATTTTTGTTGAAAAAATGTGAGAATCCTTTGCAGTGCAAAGGATTCTCACATTTTTTCAACAAAAAATAACAGTGTATTTGTAATATTAATGTTTGAAATTTTAACGAAACGTTAACTAACGACGTCGTTAGTTTTGAACAACTGGGCCCTGGCTATCGCCGCTGGTTTTAAAGGGTCACTGATGAGGATGCATTAACCGAAATTCCACAACCAAATGGAAATGTCAAATGGAATCGCGCTTTTAAGATTCTGGTATTAGAATGCGGCACTCACTGCTGGTGAGAAAATAAAAGTCGGACCATCAAAAGTACTTTATTTTTGTATAGTAACATACATGAACTAACGTGACGTTGCGGCTTTTCGCAATAGTCATTAGAGATAAATTTTCTTCAGTTAATCTGCGTATTTATGCTATAATTGTGTAACCGTGCCTTACTAATTACGGGTGCCTTCATACTTAATAATATACGTACAAAATAATATAGCCATCACGTGCATAAAACGTGCATGTCAACGTGACTTATAAATGGTCTTATCTGAAAGTGTTATGTCAAATAGATTATTAGAACTGGTCAGATATGAGACTAAATGGTCTTTCATAAACGAGCGAGCATTGTATTTTCTTGGTAATCACAGGTAACGGCCATAGGAAATCTGCGACTTCATGGTTTTTAATTATTTCCATGTTATCCAGAATAGGGCAAGTTATATGGCTGACAACTCATTAATCCGACTTACTAGTTCTATAAACCTATTTTCCGCATTAATCAAAATAGCGAATTACTACTTCCGAAGCCAATTTTAAACAAAAAGGTACGAGTAGGCAATGATCAGGAAATGGCGCAATCAGGGGCCAGTTGTTCAAAACTTCGTTAGCTCAATGTCATCGTTAAGACCTCAAGCTGTTAAGTAAATGCCGACTACATAAGCAAATACTCTGTTATTTTTGTTGATAAAATGAGAGAATCCTTTGTATTAGATTCTCACATTTTTTCAACAAAAAATAGCAGTGTATTTGTTATATTGCCATTTGAAATTGTTAACAAATTGTTAACAAACGACATCGTCAATTTTGAACAACTGGCCCCAGAAAGAAATTCCCACTCCACAAACCGAGGGGTGGGGATAAAAAACTAAAATGACACTTAGATACTTATACCAAGAAAACACACCGTAAGCCGAGTGAGCAGCTATTCCCCAACAGGCGGCCACTCAGTTACCCGAACTTAACTAATAATATGAAAACGTACGTACATAGGCTCAAAAAGCACGAAAATTCGACTCCAAAACACGAAACAATAACAGAAGTATCGCCTTGGAACGATCAGTTATATAAAATTAATTGGAGCTTAAACCAGTTTTACAGGCGCCTAACCTCACCCTCATCTTCTGCTGTGGTTCACAACATTTAGTTAGTTGTTCGGTCCTCGTGAAGAATTTCTAACTAGTCAAGGAATCATCAAGACAAACGAATAAATCATGATAACCACCCTGATGAATCAAAAACGAGGACTCAGCAGATTCAGTGCGCTGCCCGACGATGGAGATCCCTGGGCGCCGAATAACTTACTGAAACCCGGAGCAAAAAAAAACACCAGTTGAATCCCGCTGCGCCAAGCAAAAGTACATCAGGAGCGTTTATTAATATCCAACCTAAATGTATGTTTATGTAAAATACACTGATGAGCAAATTCGGCCAAAACTTTGTACAACCGCAACAGAAAACAGTCCCCAAAGCCATAAAGGAACTTTAAGATACAGGTGCGTTCAGTTATTAATATATCCCTGCGATATTCAGAAATAAATTGCCATCTTTCCTTGTTTTTGAACAATCGTCACTGGCAAGAAATGGACAATGATTCCGATTTAACTGAAATAATAACAATAAAAAGTACAATTTAGATAATCGCTTCGACGTATGTAATGGTAAGTTTATTTCGAAATAAAACTACAAAACTAATAATTATTTAGATATATTTTGTCCTTGCTTCAAATGTCTAATGGAATGGCGCTTTTAAGATTCTGTTGTTATTATTCCTCATCTTTATATGGTATTTTCATTGCTGCTAGTGTTTTTCACTCAGGTGGGAAAATAAAACTCTGTCAAGGAAAAGACTTTAAAAATAGAATAAATATTGTCAAACAATGTCAATTGTTGTCTATTTATTTTGCATAGTTACATACATGAACTAAAGTGACGTTGCTGCTTTTCGCACCTGTCATTAACGATAAATTTTCTACAGTTATTCTGCGTGTCTATGCTATAATTGTGTGACCGTGCCTTACTCATTACGGGTGTCTTCAGACTTGATAATATAATATAAAATCATATAGAAATCACGTGCATAAAACTAAAATTACGTACATATTTAGCACATGTCAACGTGACTAATGGTTTGACTTCAATATTACTGAAATTGTATGTCTAATAGCATGTTATAACTGGTCAGATATGAGACTAAACGAGCGCGCATTACATTTTACTAGGTAATCACAGGTAACGACTTAATGAAATCTGCGACTTCATGGTTTTTAATTATTTCCATGTTATCAAGAATAGGGCAAGTTTATATGGATGATAACTTATTAATCCGTCTTACTAGTTCTATAAACCTATTTGCCGCATTAATCAAAATAGCGAATTACTACTTCCGAAGCCAATTTCAACAAAGGTACATCAGGAGCGTTTATTAATATCCAACCTACTTGTATGTTTCTGTAAAATACACTGATGAGCAAATGCGGCCAAAACTTTGTACAATCGCAACAGAAAACAGTCTTCAAAGCCATAAAGGAACTTTAAGATAGCATTGTTCAATTCGCATCAATAAGTGACGAAACATGTAAAGCCACCACGGTCACAAAACCAGCGAGCAACAACAAGACCCCGAACAAAAGTACCACTTATGAACAATTGTACATAACGTGGATGATCTGACGAAGCCGAATCTCTGCATGCCGCTGATCTGCTAAAACAAAGCTGTTCGGCACTTTCTTCTAAGATGAAATGGTAGATAAAGTCATGACCACACGTATATTCACACTTATTCGGGAATACGTTACGTCATTGACGACGTCCGTAACAAAAATGTTAATTTTCATTGGAAATACGTGCCCACTTTGAAGGCGATACAATCCTATTTTAAAAGTCATCTTACGAATCTTACACCCGTGGTAATTTTATATAAAATTTATTAAATCACCGAATCCTTGTTTCATAAACATATGAAATGTCCACTCGTATAAGATAAAGATAAACCGAGATCCTTTAAGAGCAGTGAGCATATTAATTAGAAAAAGGATGGGCCATACCGCGGTTTCGACTACATAAACCTCTTCAGTGACCCTCTAGATTTAGCAAAATGGAGCCCAAGAGAAATACTGTAATTTTTCAACTTTCAATATGTAAGTCGATACAAAGACTAGTGTTATCCAAACAAATCCATATATGTGACTCGTCGCGCGAAAAGGGGCGAGTTGGGTGTAATCTTGCGAAATTTGGTTTTCTACAGAAATGAAAAGAAATATCACAGAGGAATCGGAAAATGTATATATGTTGGGGGTTCGGAGGTCGTTTTATGTGTCAAATTGAGCGAAGAAGTTGGGCATTGACGCGAAACGTCACAATTTTGGCTGGCGACGTGGACAACGTTAAGATAACGTCGGATTTAAAATGATGTGCAACGGGCCACGCTTTATTTTACAAATGATTAAAGTGATACTCAGTTTATGTTAATCAATTCATTGAACATTATAGTGTCTACAGTGGCCGCATTGTTTATTGTCGCCCCCTGTGTCCAGCATTGTCCCAATTTAACTGTTTAGTTAAGGGAACACTGGACCAAAATGACCTTTGACACGACATGCTCACAAAATGGCATTATAGTTAGTCATGTATCTATAATTTTAATAAAACATAAACTCTGGTTAGAACCGGTTCAAATTTTCGTAGCAACATATATGTATTAAAGGTATATGCTGCTTCTTCTTGCTTTTTGTCACACTCAGCGAAATCATTTTGAATACCCACAGTACATTAAACTGCTGAATCAATGAAGTGATTCGCAAAATGGGAAATTCAGTTTTCTACGGCTGACTTCTATATCTTTGTTAGCATGGTTTCTCATTTACAGAAAACAAAGATTCTGAGCGTCGGACCATCTTTAGATAGATTGACTAGTTTGTGTCTGACGTGGCCGAGAAAATACTATTTCTAGCCACTTTAATGTAAAAATTGTTTGGGAACATCATGGTATAATAAACACAAAAAATGCGGGATAATAGTCGAAATAATATTTGCAAGTGCGTTTTTGTTTGAGACATACAAGTAGAAACTTTATGTCTCGAATTATCCCTGTTATAAAGATCGGTCAATTGTACATGTAGCAGTCCAACTCAGAAGACTTGAGAGATTTGCTTAAAAATGGAAGTTATGAGGACATGTAACATTTTATGTCAAAATGAAACAATTACAGATACTGTTTAGCCATGTGGCCGCAAATCGCTATAGCCTATGTACATGTAGGTTAGTTGTGTATGGTAGGCGTGCGACTATCTATGTCGTCTCCATTTGTCGTCTCTGAAGGGAACGCGCATTCCGACCTGAAATTTCGATTTATAAAATAATTCGTATGCACGTGCTTCCATAATTTTGGAACAACTTGGTCAATGCCAGTGAACTGATAGGCCGATTGATGTTGGATCATCAGGAAAATTGCGCCAAATATGCGGGTTGTGATCACTCGTTTTAAGCTCAGAAAGGAAAGAAAATGGTTAAAATTAGTATTATTTCGGGTTCTTTTTTATCTCTCTCTCCCTTCTTTTTCTCAATGAAACACCCGATGATGTGATTTTGTGATTATAGGGGATTATTTGGAATTGTGAATGGCTTTTCAATTAGACCATTTTAGCCATTAAACAGGCATCGATCAAAAATGTCCACGGTGAACATCGGTTTGATCCGGCGATTTCCACGGTTCTTGCCGACTGCTATAATAACACCGGGACATAATCGAAGCGTGACCGCCAGTCACCGGGATGCCACCGTAGACAGCAGCAGTAAAATCAGTGCACGCCGGCTTGTATGCGCCGTGATGACACCGTGGTAGAACCGGCTTCACCGACAGGGAGGTAGTACGCGGCCGTCACTGTGAGAACACGATCATTTTTTGTAGGAAAATGGGTTCACCGGCTCGCTTCACCGGGACACACCGAGGTGAACCGGACAGGTTTAACCCGGGACAGTGAAAACTGGGCTTTAAAATATGCACCTAATAGATCTAAGCGTTCACATAATAATCATTTAGTAATATTTTCTTATGTATCATTTTATGAAAAACTACAAATGACCGCACAAAATATGTCAAGTTTGTTGCTCGCCATTAAAAACTGCTGCTCCACTTCCAAAAATCACCGGCATTATCAAAGCCATTCTCTGGCTCGTTACTTTTGGAAGAACAAATAACCGTTACCTGTCTGTAGTCAACATCTGAATAGTAAAATGAAAAAAGCAATTATTAGATAGACCTCTAAGAACAAAAGGTATTTCCACATCGCCGGAAACTCATATAAAAGGGTGTTAAGAAAGTTCGTTCCGCACATTACCACATGATTTGAAAGCATTTTGTAGGCAAAAACTAATGAAATGATACATTTTCCATGAATCTGTTCTATTTTCAGATAAAATATAGCAGTTGAATACTATCTAATGTCGAGTTGCTTCACAGATATATATTTTCTAAGGACGCTCTATTTTACAAATTTTGAAATAATTCGATTTTCTGAGAAAATTGTGAAAATTTGGACATTTGATTTTTCTTTGCAGGTTTATAATTGAAGACATCACAGAACTATTGTAAATGGCGAATAAGTAGTTCATTCAGGCTTTATTCATTGAGTTATAGAAGATTTGTAGGCTTTGGTCTGGGCATGGCAACGCTATTTACTAGTATACCCCCATATTTGTGTAAAAGTTCAAGTGTTAGAAAATGGGTGCCAGGGTTTGACGGCCACTTTTTGCATGGTCAAGTATCTGATATAAAACATGATTGCTTTTGTCTTTTCACATATATCCAAATTAAAGTCTGGTCATGTAAGTTTTTAGTTTTGAAGCTTTGAAATTAAACTATCAGAAAAACAAGTTTTACGCGGAACGAACTTTCTTAACACCCTTTATATCAAACTTCATACTTTCACGTTAGCAAGAAAAAAATCTCATGTTTCTCATGGTCAAAATATTTTACGTGGTTAGTGTCATGTGAAAGTTAAACAGAAAAAATAAACAAGGGGGTTTTCATTCAATTCTATAGATGTGTTTTAAAACTACGAATGTTTTAAGAAATGGATAATTTGCCATGACAATTTTAGGCACCGTCACCATTTACGTCAAATGGAAAATAACTTTTTCTAAAATTATCTTAAATTTTAGACTGTTCTTATGTGAAACATACAGTGTCGATACTTCAGTGTCGATATGTCTTGGTTCCGGCAGATAAAGCCGCAAACAATGTTGTTGTCGTTTGTAGGCTTCACTACGTTAACACCTTAAAACAGGAGCTTGATGGTACCAGGGCTTATCTGGAGACAGATACTGATGAGGTGTCTGTAGTTAATGCCCACTTAAACGATTTACCTGTTAAGTTTTCTGTTTGTGTCAATGAAGGCCAAGACAAACTTCCTACGATGTATTGGTTACCTAAGCTTCACAAAAGACCATACAAAGCTAGATTTATTGCAAATTCTAGCTCTTGTACTACCACTGAACTTTCTAAATTATTAACTTCCTGTCTTACTGCTATCAAATCTCATGTTATAAGATACTGTGAGACAATATATGAAACTTCAAATAAAAATTGGTTTTGGTCAATTAAAAATTCTGGTGAGGTGCTCAGTAAACTGAAGTGTAGAGGGTTCCGTGCGACAAGCTTGTCCACATATGATTTTTCTACTCTGTATACTACATTACCACATAATCTAATTAAAGAAAAACTTCTGGATTTGATAGAGTGGACCTTCAAAAGGGCATTAAAAAACTATGGTTCACTTTATATGGCATGTAATGACAGAAAGGCTTTTTTCACTTCCTCTGACCAAAGTCGGTATACACTTTGGTCATGTCAGAATGTATGCGAAGCCTTATCCTATCTCCTTGATAATATTTATATTAGATTTGGAACCAAGTTATACAGACAAATTGTTGGCATTCCGATGGGTACAAATTGTGCACCTCTCGTAGCTGATTTATTTTTATACTGCTACGAAAGAGATTTCATGGATTCTCTTAAACATGATAATCAAGCTGATGTTATCGAGGCTTTTAATTCCACATCTAGGTACCTCGATGACCTTTTGAACATTGACAACCCTTATTTTGAAGGTATGGTCAATCAAATTTATCCACCTGAACTTCAGTTGAACAAAGCCAATATCTCAGATACTGAAGCCCCCTTTTTAGATCTACATCTTTCTGTTGCTAATGGATTTGTTTCTTCTAAAATTTATGATAAGCGCGATGACTTTGATTTTGATATAGTAAATTTTCCTTTTTTGGATGGTGACGTTCCTCGTCGTGCTTCTTATGGTGTATACATTTCGCAACTTATTAGGTTTGCTAGAGTCTGCAATCATGTTACAGACTTCAACGCTCGAAATAAATGTTTAACGGCAAAACTTCTCCAACAGGGCTATCGGTATCATAAACTTCGAAAAACATTTTCTAAATTTTATCGTAGACACTATGAATTGATTTCCAAATATAATGTTGGGTTAAAGACGCATTTAAGTGAGGGCCTTTCGGAACCTGAATTTTATGGTGACTTGGTTTACAAATTTAAGAAACTTAAAGGAATTAATGATTTTTCTTTTCAGTTCAGAAAAATCATAACACGTTACAGACGTATAGGTTATAACTTGAATGTTATGCGACAGTCTGCATGCTTAGTTTTTAACCCAATCATGGTTGATGACTATGCTGCCTTCTTTAATTGCACGCCGGTGTGTCAGGCGTCAGACTCTATGATGGCCCCGACATAAAGCTATTCATTTTAGTTGGTTGGGGCCGGAGCTTCTTGTCTGTTGCTTGGGCCACCGGGGTCCAACTGGTGTTTTTCTTTTGCTCCGGAGTTAGTAGGTTATTCGGCGCCCAGGGATCTCCATCGTCGGGCAGCTTACTCAGTCTGTGAGTCCTGGTTTTTGATTCATCAGGATGTTTATCATGATTTATTTGTTTGTTCTTGATGATTCATTTACTAGTTAGAGATTCACCACGAGGACCGAATAACTAACTAAATGTTATGAACCACTGCAGAAGCTGAGGGTGAGGTTATGGCCATGTAAAACCGGTTTAAGCCCGCCAGTAACTTTGTGTTACTGATCGTTCCAAGTCGATACTTCTGTGGTGGTTCTTTTTGTTTTATGTCTTGGTGTATAAAACTTTTTTTGTGCTGTTGGCGCCTTATGTATGTTTTCATATTTTTAGTTAAGTTAAGGTAACTGAGTGGCCACCTATTGGGAAAATAGCTGCTCATTCGGCTTACGATATGTTTCATGGTATAAGTACCTGATTGTTAGTTTGGTTTTTTCCCACCTCGGTTTTTAGAGTGGGAATCTTTTTCTGATTGCGCCTTTTCCTGATCTTTGCCTACTTGTTCCTTTTCATCAAAATATTTTGTTTATTGCTTTAATCATCTAAGTTTCAAATGGCACCAAACGCTTGAAAATATGTTGACCATAAGAGACATGAGGCTTTTTCTTGTAGCTATGAAAATACTGCTGAAGTTTACGGAGTTTCCGACATTGTGAATTTTATTTTTTACCATTGAATGTACATTTGCAAGAAACAATATACTGTTTCTCCTGGTCAATATATTTTTATTGTTCTTGGTGTCATTTGAAAGGTAAAGGAATAAAGCAATAAACAAGATTTTTTAAATGCAATTCCATGCATGCATCTTAAAGCTACAGCATTTTAAAAACTTTTTCGGACACTTTTTAGGGAACGTTACCATTGACGTCGACGGAAAAGTGTTTTTTTTTTTTTTTTTTACAAAATTTCCTTCAACTCTAAACTATTATAGATGAAAACTGCAAGCAATGCTGAAACGTCTCCAAATAACCTTTGTTTATTGCTTTATTCATTTAACTTTTAAATGACACAAACATCATGAATATATGTTGACTAGAAGAGGTAGGGTATTTTTTCTTGTAAACCGTGAAAATACATTGAAGTCTATAGAGTTTTCCGAAAGTGGCGAATAATTATGTCCATTGACTGTACATATCTTTTCGGGTAAACAAACTGAAATACTATTTAAATGGAAACAACCTTAAATGACAAAACAAATGAGAAGTCAGTGGGAAAAAGTCCGAAAAATAATTTATTTTTTCAACCCAAATCACAAATAAACAGGCAGACCCCTTATTTTGGCGTGACTTTATTATTTGGAAACGGTAACGTCAACTTTAGAACGTCATTTCTCGTAATGACGTCGTCTACCCAACTCGTACCTTTTTGCGCGACGAGTCACATATACGTAGGTTGTTCGGAAAGTTCGTGTAATTGTGTTATAACTCTCTTAATTTTCATATATTGCACTGGAAAGTTGGTGTGCGTGAACTTCCACTTATTCTTAATTGTTGATAGAAAAATTAAAGAAAAGTGACCGGTGAAACCAAAAATACAGGTTGCCGTAGCAATGTCACCATCGGTACCCGGAGCAGTCCAAAAAATGTCACTTTTTAAAACGAAGTCTTAAAGAAATAAACATAATTTCTGACTGTTTGCTCATCACCAGAAGAGCATGGAACCGGCATGTAATATTTATACAACATAACATTATTTCCTGAAAATTTTAAATCAATTTGATGTTCCACAAAAAAGTAATGGCCCATTATTACGAGGGTTGTATGGAAAACCATGACGTCAAACAATGTCGTTGTGTTGCGAAGGATCAAAAAAATATACAGCTGTACGCTTTCTTCACAAAACACCCACAGAAACACTTAAAATGGTCAAACAACTTGGAAAACTATGAAAAATTGTGAAGTTCAGTGTTTATGTACAAATGACTCTCATGTTTTAACAGTGGAATAAAATCAAGTAATGACGATATGGTACGAAGAAACCATCTTGAAGTGGAATTGTGTGCCATTAAGAATTGCGAAAAATTGATAATTCAGCGGAAAATATTAGCAAAATAGACTCAGAGAGCTGTATCAGGTAGTACTACTATAAAAAAAAAATCCCATTGCTACTAATGCAAAATCAGGTCATTTCACCAACCTGTCAAATTTTGTCTGGGCTAAAGTCACTTTTATGAACTGTAACATTCAGCGGACAAGAACATTACTTACCAGTAGCAGTCAAAAAATATGGGGTTATGCGGCATTTTTTTGAGCAAACTGTCATCCAATGTAAACAATGCTGGTCCGCAGTAAATTCCGAGCTGAGATTTTAGTGGGCCATATGCAATATATTTTTCTCACTGGAGAGGTTGAAAATGGTGTTAGAAAATAATTTTATTTATTTTATTAAATACTTTGAATAGCTTTCCCAAAAATATTTCACTTTTACCAATAACAATAATCAGCAGCCAGAAAAGTTTCATTGTGTGACAGAATGCTCTCCCCAAAAGAGGCGGCGCTTGCATAATGAGTAAATATTTATAGTAGTGCAACCTATACCAGCCCCTTTTTCTTGTCTTTTTAAACTCCTATTCTTTCAAGTACAAATTTAACTCTACATCAAACAATATTCAAGACATACATTGATGCTGAGTAAGCTTGACCTTCTTTATCTTTGCGAAAATGAGCCACAAAGGCTTTCTGCGGCCAAATCTGATTTTGTCGCGATTTGAAGAAAAGTCATTTATTTGACCTCCTATTATAGGAAAACACAAGTATTGAATGGATCCAGAGGTACTGAGGAGCTAACTACAGTCTATTTACCTTACAAAATAACCAATGACAAGTAGCAATCCTACTTGAAGTTATTCAATTTCTCCTATCTATACCCCCAAAATGAGCTAGAATATGAAAATTTAGGCCTTTTATGGAAAATTCTCAACCATCTAGAGACAAAATCTGCTTTTTCTATTCACAAGACCACAACAATCAATTGTTTTAACTAAAAAGAAGCAGCTGGAACATTTCTTGTGGCTATTTCAGCAAATTAAACCCCTGCCGTGTATAAATTTGTCCGTTCAGAACCCGATGTCTGGGAGAATGATGCTGTTAAAAGACATTTTCTTCATTATTCAAACAGTCCGGCCGGATAAAATTTAATGCGTTACTATGCTTTCATCTAGTTGGAGTACTATTCAACCAATTTCTTTGTCCCATTGCACTTGTAAAGGTGTATCAGAAGAAAATGTTACCCCACCGCCCACAAAATACATGGAAAATTCACCAAAGTCACAGAAAAAACAAATATAAGCCAAGTGTCAGGGTTTGAAATGAATTTCCATGCAGAACCAAATGTTTTCTTTAACACTGAGTGGAAGGGAATGCTGTAAGCAGAAAAAGAATCAGTCCTTCTGGCAAAATGAAGGTACATCCTACTTTCAGTTTAGGTAGTACTACTATAAAAAAAAATCCCATTGCTACTAATGCAAAATCAGTTCATTTCACCAACCTGTCAAATTTTGTCTGGGCTAAAGTCACTTTTATGAACTGTAACATTCAGCGGACAAGAACATTACTTACCAGTAGCAGTCAAAAAAATATGGGGTTATGCGGCATTTTTTGAGCAAACTGTCATCCAATGTAAACAATGCTGGTCCGCAGTAAATTCCGAGCTGAGATTTTAGTGGGCCATATGCAATATATTTTTCTCACTGGAGAGGTTGAAAATGGTGTTAGAAAATAATTTTATTTATTTTATTAAATACTTTGAATAGCTTTCCCAAAAATATTTCACTTTTACCAATAACAATAATCAGCAGCCAGAAAAGTTTCATTGTGTGACAGAATGCTCTCCCCAAAAGAGGCGGCGCTTGCATAATGAGTAAATATTTATAGTAGTGCAACCTATCACCACATACTGATACTGATCACGGAAACTTATTACAAAAGGATGGGCAGACAGATAAAATATGTAATTATTGTCGGTGTTTATGCTGAGAAAGTGAGATCATCGCCAACTGGATCAGAATAATGTTTGACGTTATTGCAACGTCATTTTGACTTTGGCGTGCTCCGGGTACCTGTACCACACCTTTTTATAATGAACATATTTTTATTGTGTCTTAGTACAATATATTCGTTTTCACAGCATTTATAGGGATATGCTGAAGTTAAAATAGGTATGTTTCTTTTTGTTTTAATATGAATATTATGTGAATGAGCAGACAATTGTTCGAACTTTCCGAACGCCCCTCGTATAAACGTTTATGTATATATTTATAGTTAAATATATAAATATACAAACAAATCCAAATATATAATATATCCAAATATTTTATTTTCAATATAAATTTCTATTTATTTATTTATTTATTTTATTTTATTTAATTATCTAAAATAATGTGTATTTATTTAGTTATTGATTTAGTTGTCCATTTATTTGTTACCTGCCCAGGAAAAATGCTTCAAGTCAAACCATCCGTACGTATAAGCCTTTAGAGGCTTAGTTCGATGGTTATATTTAAAGCACTCGTTGGATGTCATGACAACTTACTTTTTTGTGAAAGGTCCAATAATATGGAGGCAACGTAAGACATGACCATAGCTGTTCACTGGGACGTTAAGCATCAATACAAGCAAACAAAATCATTTATTTGTTTATTCATTCTTGGCGAGGGCTGGACATGACATATACTAAAACTTGACATAAACTAAAGTAATGTGCTTGAAAATGTTCTTTAGTGTTTGTCAGGGACTTCACACAATGTGTCCATCATTCAATACAGAAAAAAATGTCAGTCTTCTTTTCAGTTCAGTTCAATTCACCGTTGCTCTTTTTATAAGACACTAAACCAAACTAAGTACATATATTTATACCTAATTCGAATAATTATTACATAGTTTTTTAAAAATTTGTGGATTGGATATCTAATAATTTGAAAATTATTTTTATATAAAAATATAACGAGTTGAATATCTTCTGGTTCTTTTGAACTTCATTTTTGCATGACAGTTTATATTACTGATCGTTCCAAGGCGATACTTCAGTTGTGGTCCTAATTGTTTTATGTTTTGATGTTGAATTTTTGTGCTGTTTGTACATTATGTACGTTTATATATTTTAGTTTAGTTCAAGAAACTGAGTGACCGCCTATTGGGAAATAGCTGCTTGCTCGGCTTATGATACGTTCTCCTAGAATCAGAACCTGATAGTCAATTTAGTTTTACCCACCTCGGTCTATCTGAGTCCGAATTTGTTTTTGATTGCGCTATTTCATGATTATTGTGTACATACGTTAGTCTCTCTCAATGGTCTTCATTTCCCGATAAAAACCATCAACAAGTCATGTGTTCTATGCCACGCCTATGGACAGAACGACGTCAAAATGATCTATGACGTTTTTGTTAACTCATGTTAGTTTAAACTTTTATTTCTTTCTTGTATATAACAAACATAATATAACACGTACAATAATATTAAATTGAATATACAAAGAAGAGGGATACAGGAGGAAGTCTGTTGACTTATATATATCTGTATCCCTTGCACTCAATAATGTTTGCAATGATATAAAGTGACTTGAAGAAAATACACAATTTACAAACTGTGAGTTTAAACTTAACATAATTTTCTAATTATGCAAATTTTTTTACAGCTCTCTGTCTTCTCCACGGGGGTAGGAGAATATAGTTGAATAATCATACAAAAGAAGTTCGCTTTGCTTCGTACACTTAACAAGCAAAATGGACGTCAGCATTGTTGGTTAAAAACAAAACTACAATAAGCAAATATATTTCATCAGCATTTTATTCAAATGTTAGCCTGAGAGGAAAAAATTACCGTTCAAAGCGTTTAGTTTTAATGATGAAGTCTTGTACAGCTGAAAATATGTGTTTGTTTTGATCAAATGAAAGTGATGGATCTCCATAAAGGAGTACATTAAGATTTGGGTGACAAATTGTAGAGACCGTATTTAACAGCTCCCTTCTCGAATCAGTATATCGGTGGCATACAAAAAGGTAATGATTAGTATCTTCTATGGATCCGCAAGCACAGCGTGGACTGTCAATTATTTTTTTAGAATGAAGATGCTGATTTAAGCTACTGCATTTGGTTCTTAATCTAGCGTGAAGTACTTGTCCAAGACGCTTACCTACATTGTAATATCGAGGTGGTACATTAATATTGTGGTTAAGTTTGTTCTTGAAGATGTTTAAGCTTGGAGAATCACGAGTTTGTTGTGGGAGTTCATTCCAGTCGCGGATAACAGAAGGTAGAAAAGAGTTGTAATATTGCTCAGAATTTGTACGTATTGTTTGTAAATTAGATGCATTTCGTAAAGGATAGGACGAGGTACTACCAACAGTGGGGGGCACTAGAGAACTAAGATAGTTAGGAGAAAGATTGTTTTGCATTTTATAAAATAATATCAGCTTATGTTTTTTCCTCCTCGACTCTAATGTCTCCCAACCTGTTTCTAGTAAAAGGTTTTCAATAGAGGCCAATTTGGTCGCACCTGTGACTATTCGTGCGGCTTCATTGTGAATTTTTTCTATATCTTCCGATTCGTACTGCGTACAGTTGTTCCAGACAACATCGGCATATTCTAAGAGCGGACGAATAAATGAAAAATATATTGTTTGAAGGGATTTCCTATCTAACTGAAATTTCAATTTCCGCATTATATTGATTCTCTTCCATGATTTCGATTTGATTGATTCGATGTGACTATGCCAAGTACAATTATTTGAGAAGATAACTCCTAAGTGTTTGTGATATACAACTTCATTTATTTGGTTTTGACTCATCATAACTGGAGGATGAAATAGTTTAATTTGTTTTCTAGAAATAAGAAGAGATTCCGACTTTGCAGGATTAAATGACACTAACCACTGAGTTGCCCATCTGTGGATTTTTTGTAGATCTGTGTTCAGTTTTTCTGCAGCTAGAATAGGGTTATCAACAATAATGTATAAGCTCGTGTCATCTGCAAAAAGTCTAATAGATGAGTCAATATCTTCAACAATGTCATTAATATATAAAAGGAATAACAGTGGTCCAAGAATGGAACCCTGAGGGACACCAGCACCAACTGATGTCCATGAAGAACTGGCACCTGGTAGTACAACATGTTGTTTTCTATTATGTAAATAGTCAGTAAACCAACTCAAGAGAGATCCAGATATACCTGCAGAGCGAAGTTTAAAAAGAAGGCCCTTGCGCCATACTCTATCAAAGGCTTTACTTATGTCACAGAATATGGCACGAACTTCTTTTCCCTCGTCGAGGGCTTTACAAAAGGTATTATAAATGTCGACTAATTGGTTAACAGTGGAATCCCCTGGAATAAAACCTGACTGTAGAGTTGTTAAAATATTGTTATTACGAAAAAAGTTAAACAGATATTTATGGACGATTTTTTCTAAGACTTTACCGACAGTACTGAGAAGCGAAATGGGTCTGTAATTCGAAACGTCAGATGGGTCATCTTTCTTGTGAATAGGTGTGACATTAGCCTGTTTCCATATCTTTGGAACTTTGCCACTACTAAGAGAAAAGTTGAAGAGATCACATAGAGGGAGAGAAAGAGGTTCAGAGAGTTCTTTCAGAATACGATTGTTTATTCGATCTGGTCCAGCTGCTTTGCCAAGAGGCAGTGTTTTCAAAATCTGTTTCACCTCGTCGGGAGTTGTAGACAGAGAATCTAGAGTATTATTAGGTACATTTAATGTTTCAGGTAGATTTGCTTGATTATCATCTAAGAGAGTTTGTTCGGTAAAAAAGCTGTTCAATAAATTCGCTTTATCAACGTCGTCTGAGAAAGTCTGTCCTTCCTTATATAACGGTGGTATGGTCTTTGTCTGTCCAGGTTTGATAAAATGTTTCAGCGTTTTCCACCAATCTTTTGGCCCAGTATTTTGATTTTGTAATTTATCAGTTAATTTATCAATTACTATTTTTTTAGATTTACGAATTTCACGGGTTACTAAATTTCTGTACTGTTTATATCTTTCGAAGTGATTTGCATTTTGTGTTTGCTTATATTTATCGTATAATCTTTTCTTTTTCCTCAGTAGTTTTTTGATATGCGTAGTAAGCCAAGGGGGGTCGGATGGGCGCACCTTGATTAGTTTATTGGGAATGTGCTTATCTGCCAGTGTATTTATTTTTTCTGTAATGTTTTCAGCATATGTATCTATGTTATCACTTATTAATGCTTGCCAATCAGTACGTTGTAGATCGTTAGAGAATGCTCGATAGTTGCCTCGGTCATATAAATATATTTTTCGTTGGTATGTGGGCGTTTTACTTTTGGTGAATTTTAGTACACAGAAAATAGGACAGTGAAATCTAACATTTTGCTCGAGAAATGGTTCTCCAACGCCACTTATCAATACGTCATTCATATTAGCAACGAGAAACAAGTCAATAAGAGATGAGGAAATTTCAGTGAAATGCGTTTTTTCTTTTATTAATTGTTCCAAGTTATACTGTTGGCATAAGTCTTTTATTTTTCGATTCGACGTATCTTTCAAGACGTCAAGATTAAAATCCCCTGTAATCAAGATATTTTGATTATTTGCATCGAATGCAAGTCCAATTGAATCCTCGATGGATGACAGAATAGCATTAGGTGACCGAGGTGGCCTATAAAAAGTGCCAATTAAATATTGCTTGTGCTTGATAGATACTTCTACCCAGATACATTCTATATTAGGCAATTCAAGATCGCGTCTTCTTCTGCAAAAAACGTTATTACGCACATACATGCATACCCCGCCGTGATGACCCCCAGGTCTATCTCGTCTGAATAAATTAAAATTTTCAATTTTTATATCGTCATCAACTATGCTATCGTCTAGCCAAGTTTCCGTAATGTAAATAACATCAAAATTCAGACATTCTGATTCTATCAAGTCTACTTTGTTCATAATACTTTGGACGTTATAATGTACAATTTTAAATCTATCTTCAATATGTTCTGTCCCTGATAAATCAAAGTTCGATTCATCAGAGGATTCAGATGATGGACCAGGATTACGTTCAATACCTGCTATAAGGTAAACTCATGTTGACGTTAAGTCGGGTGCGCATCGCAATGACGTTACGCGAAACTTTGATGTTTTGGCTGTTCCAAATCTCCGTTTGGATCTAATTCTAAATGTCCGAAGACTTAGCAGTGTTAAAAAGAAATCATTGTGCCCCATTGCACCTTCATTCAATTCGAGATTATCTGCCGTGGTTGGAAGGTCGGTTTGGCAGATCACATGATGCGTTGCTTCTGTAAATAGCACATTTATTCGATACAATGTATACAAAGCCTATAACTACAACCTCTGACATACTGTATCAGGGAGACGACTCTTTGGCTCAGTGGTTGGGGCATTGGATTTCCACCCCGGCGATCTTTGTTCGAACCCAATCAGGGACGTGGGATTTTTTTTTTCAAACTATGCATCATCTCTTTGTTACGAATTTTCATATTCGCACACGAGTCTTTTACATTGAAGTGCAGTCTGCGATCATATTTAACCACTTTATTCTAACAAAAGAAGACTTACGTCTCGTTTACATGTTTAGTTCTGATTAGTACTCCCAATCTTTTCACGTCCAACGTTTCACATGCATTTTATCAGGTTATTGGTGGTGGCTTTTCATGATCGGTACCGGCAAATAGTAATTCCCAAGACAATATCTGATACGCGTAAATACGCGTATTTACGCGCAGTTACTTGTATAATAAGCATATATTTCAATGATTACGTGCGTAATACTCATTATTTACGCGCTTAATACGCACATTTGGATTACAATTACGCGAGCGGCAGTGTAAGATGGGGGCTCATCCGGGATGGACCAATTGAGTCATACAGTCATAAAAAATTACTTTCTCGTAAACATAAATGATTACTTTCTCGAAATGGGGGTGTATTATGTCCCATTGCATCTTCATTCATTTGAGATTATCTGCCGGTTGAAAGGTCGGGTTGGCAGATCACTTGATTTAGTTGGGGGTTTTTTTTCCACCTCGGTTTTTGGAGTAAAAATCTTTTTCTGATTGTGCCTTTTCCTGATCTTTGCCTACTTGTACCTTTTTTCAAAGGGAGAAAGAATGGGTCATAAGTCGCCATATAAACCATTTTAAAAGTACGGGGTTGTCCATCATTATTTTTGAGGAGAGTTAGAATTAATTCTAAATTTCTTCAAGTTCAGGTTTGGTGAAAATGTTCATAAAGCAATCATAAACGGTTCCGATGGTATGCCGAATTAAATCAAGGTCATATGAAGTAAGAATTTCCACGAGAACTGATTGAGGCCCCTTGTTAGCGTGTTTCCTTCTGACAGTAAAGTCATCGATTAAGTGGTATAATTAGCACCCGCACATAAGCGTGTGGCGCAGGCATATGGCGGACGTATAAAACAATCGCAATATGCTGAAAATTTTTGAGTACGTTTGTGTTAAGTCTCATATACGCTTGGGGCGCGTTAAAGAAACGGTCGGCATGCGACCAATACCAATAACTCGTAAAATCGGAACGCGCGTGTTGACCTTATGCGTAACGTATACGACGCACGCCCGAGAGGCGCCGAGCTTCTAGAAAACTTCTTAAAATCTCTTTTGAGCCCAAACATGCCTGGAACGCGCACCGACGTATAGCGACTAACGTATACCACGCGTACAAGACTTACATGTAACGCGTTTCTAACGTTTCTTTCTTCTGACGTTTGTTGACTGTTGCATTTTTTCAACACGCCCGATGTGCGTTTGTGTGACTGCGATTTAAGAACCTGATAACCATCTTCTGTATATATGAACTCTATCATTGGTATAAATTTTTGATTTTCTTTTAAATAGGGATGTATTGGTGACTATCACAGCCGATAAACACGTGGTATTGTGTACATACAAACCGATAAATAATCGGTGACGCACAACCGAAGTTGAAATGAAAAAAATCGAGTTTTCTCCAAAAACTATTTACTCTATTGACTGATAGATTTGCGAAAACGAAATAACCGGGTTTCTTATGTTACTTTCTTTCAATAAATGTTCAATTTCTGCATTGACTGCACCCATCTATCAGTCAGTAGAAGAAAAGTTGTAGGAGAAAACTCGATTTTTTACCTTAACTTCGTTCTGAAATGCAGTGTGTGTTACCGATCATTTATTGGTTTGTATGTAAACAATATCACGTGATTGTCAGTAGTGGCTATAGTAATTACATTAGCTTTGGCAATCACTGTCAAAGTTGTCTGGTTTTCACCAGTTTATCACGAAATTGCAATGTTGTTTGATACGAGTACATATTTTCATATTTTACCTGTGTATCAATCTGAGTGGTTTCATACTTTTAATCATGATGTATTTTATATTCTATTATACTCATGTATGTATGAAAATGAGACGTTAATAAATCATTTGTCTGTCTGTCTGTCTGTCTGTAAAGTGTTCCAAGCAATAAACGTGTCCACAGACACATAGTGCAAAAAAGAACCACGAAAGGGCAATATTTGAGCCGCGTCGCGAGAAAAGAGAAAACCGGTCTTCAGTATTTCTGACTCGGTCTGACACAAAACGGTCTGTACAACTTCATAAGATGAAATGTTGGTGATAGTAAGAAGCGGAATTGTACTATCCGTGAAGCGAAAACAAAGGCGCTGATCAGCTGTGTTACTGCACAGCTGATCTGCGTTTTTGTTTTCACATATGATGACCCCGGTTTTCTCATGACGCGGCTCATTTTATGTAGTCATATTTTACCTGTGTATCTTTCGGTATCAGTTTCAGAGAACACTCCGGTAAGATATCAGTCCGGTTTTCTATCTCTGCAAACGCATGTTCTACAATGGTTACAAAGTAATTAATCCATGGCGCATACCAATGATTGGACAGTTCAAACAATGCACCCACATGCAACACACATTCTTCCGAGTTTCCAGTGAAACCATTGGTTAAAACGATGCAGCTAAATACGATCATCAACGATGCCCATATATTCTTCATGATGAACGTTTAGCGAATTTTATGTTCATTGCTGTGTTACAATAAGAGTTTCTGATTTCATTCAGTTTAGCTGATCCATTTATATACCGTTCAGAGCCTGTCGCCAAGCTTCTAGCTTTCTCTTATTTTTATTAATGATCAATGTCTTGAGAGAATCTGTTTTCTCAAACATGCAAGCCACAAGAAAATCTGTTGAGCACAGTTAGTAATATTTTGCTTTACTTAGAAACCCTACAAAGGTCGTAATGTTTATGTTTATGCAAACGGCTCTTGAAGACTCTTTAAGACTATTAGACTGCGAGTTGCGTTGCGACGAGTTGCTACGAGAATTTTATACAGTTTAAGATTCTCATAGCCTTTCCACGACATGCTACGAGTTGGGAAGACTTGTGTACGACAAACGCCGACATATGGTGAGTTCTCTACAAGTTGCTACGAGTTCAACAAAAAGTGGGCGGGGCTTAACTCGTAGGTCAAACTCGTGAGCGTGTGACAGGAGCTTTAAGTTGCCAAAATTTTGGATTTTTTCTGATTTCGTCATTTCCTCATCATTGCCTACTTTTGCATTTTTTCATCTTGAAGGATCTCAGGTTGCATTTTTTCATCTTGAATAAAATATAATTGTTAGATCCTTTGGAAGCAGTAAAAACATTCAAAGAGAGGTGGGCCATATTGTACAATTTCGGGTAATGAACCTTCATCAGTGACCCTTTATAAAACTGGCAGCGAAACCAGACATGCATGATTGCTGCAATTTCAAGAATTTTCACCAGTATAGTCTAATTCAAAGACTAAAATTCCCAAAGGGGCCAACTATTCAAAATTCTGTTAAGATAATGATTCTTAACGTACAATATATTTGAAATACTCCAAATATCTTCACTGATCTCAAAGGACCAAAAGAAAAATATAATCTGCACTATAGATGATGTACGGGGAGACTTTTTAGGGCCGCCACACGGCACAACACCAGCTGCAGTAATAGCAAATAAAATATAATTGTTAGATCCTTTGGAAGCAGTAAAAACATTCAAAGAGAGGTGGGCCATATTGTACAATTTCGGGTAATGAACCTTCATCAGTGACCCTTTATAAAACTGGCAGCGAAAGCCAGACTTTCATGATTGCTGCAATTTCAAGAATTTTCACCAGTATAGTCTAATTCAAAGACTAAAATTCCAAAAGGGGCCAACTATTCAAAATTCTGTAAAGATAATGATTCTTAACGTACAATATATTTGAAATACTCCAAATATCTTCACTGATCTCAAAGGATCAAAAGAAAAATATAATCTGCACTATAGATGATGTACGGGGAGACTTTTTAGGGCCGCCACACGGCACAACACCAGCTGCAGTAATAGCAAATAAAATATAATTGTTAGATCCTTTGGAAGCAATAAAAACATTCAAAGAGAGGTGGGCCATATTGTACAATTTCGGGTAATGAACCTTCATCAGTGACCCTTTATAAAACTGGCAGCGAAAGCCAGACTTTCATGATTGCTGCAATTTCAAGAATTTTCACCAGTATAGTCTAATTCAAAGACTAAAATTCCATAAGGGGCCAACTATTCAAAATTCTGTTAAGATAATGATTCTTAACGTACAATATATTTGAAATACTCCAAATATCTTCACTGATCTCAAAGGATCAAAAGAAAAATATAATCTGCACTATGGATGATGTACGGGGAGACTTTTTAGGGCCGCCACACGGCACAACACCAGCTGCAGTAATAGCAAATAAAATATAATTGTTAGATCCTTTGGAAGCAGTAAAAACATTCAAAGAGAGGTGGGCCATATTGTACAATTTCGGGTAATGAACCTTCATCAGTGACCCTTTATAAAACTGGTAGCGAAAGCCAGACATTCATGATTGCTGCAATTTCAAGAATTTTCACCAGTATAGTCTAATTCAAAGACTAAAATTCCCAAAGGGGCAAACTATTCAAAATTCTGTTAAGATAATGATTCTTAACGTACAATATATTTGAAATACTCCAAATATCTTCACTGATCTCAAAGGATCAAAAGAAAAATATAATCTGCACTATGAATGATGTACGGGGAGACTTTGAAGGATCTCAGGTTTAATTTGTATTTTTCATCAGGAAAACATGTCCGTGCAACAAATACCCCCTCAACGCCACTTTTATATAGTAAAAAGGTACAAGTAGGCAAAGATCAGGAAAAGGCGCAATCAGAAAAAGATTCCCACTCCAAAAACCGAGGTGGGAAAAAACCAAACTAACAATCAGGTACTTATACCATGAAAACATTTCGTAAGCCGAATGAGCAGCTATTTTCCCAATAGGTGGCCACTCAGTTACCTTAACTTAACTAAAAATATGAAAACATACATAAGGCGCCAACAGCACAAAAATATTTTAAACACCAAGACATAAAACAAAAAGAACCACCACAGAAGTATCGACTTGGAACGATCAGTAACACAAAGTTACTGGCGGGTTTAAATCGATTTTACATGGCCATAACCTCACCCTCAGCTTCTGCAGTGGTTCATAACATTTAGTTAGTTCTTCGGTCCTCGTGGTGAATCTCTAACTAGTCAATGAATCATCAAGAACAAACAAATAAATCCTGATAAACATCCTGATGAATCAAAAACCAGGACTCACAGATTGAGTAAGCTGCCCGACGATGGAGATCCCTGGGCGCCGAATAACTTACTAACTCCGGAGCAAAAGAAAAACATCAGTTGGACCCCGCTGGGCCAAGCAACAGACAAGAAGCTCCGGCCCCAACCAACTAAAATGAATAGCTTTAAGTCGGGGCCATCATAGAGTCTGACGCCCGACCCACCGGCGTGCAATTAAAGAAGGCAGCATAGTTATCAACCGTGAATACTGGGGTTTGCAGGGGTATACCTATTTTTCTTATTTTTGCCCCAAAACATAGATTGTGGGTACTCGTTAGAACCTCCTCGGCAAGGCGGTTCTAACGTGTACCCACAATATATGTTTTGAGCATAAGAAAAAATAAGGAAAATATCAATTTCTTTCCAGTGAAAATTTTCCTTTTTACGACCAATTTTTTTCTGTATATTGCAGAAGCGTGTTTTCGTAATGATTATATAAAACTCGGCGGCAGGTACTTCGCCCGAAGAGTACTACTTTGTTCGGCGAGTATTTGAGCCGCCTCGTGGGAAAACCTACAATGTGGTTTTCGAGCAGGTCTGACACAAACCGGGCTGTTTTCCCATATGCAGATTGTTGGTTTTCTCATGAGGCGGCTCATTTTCAAGGCCTCTATGGAGTTTGAAGATAGAGCATTTCCGACCGTCGACGTGTTTGTGTTTTTGTAGCGAATCATAAACAAAGACCACGAAGGAATTTCAGAAAGGATGTATAGCCTTTGATGTTTAAACAATGTATTGTTGAAGAACCATTGACCGCTGGACATGATTGCCAATAATACATTTTTCTGTGATGTTTTCTAGATAAAGAAAAAGAAAAAATAGATTCAAAATAGGAACAAAGATAGATTATTTAGGCGTCGAAATGAAAAATAAATAAAATGAAGGGATTACGGAAAACTAGCTTTGCCTGTAACCAGTCACATTTTGTAATTAATTGATAATTATGAGAAAAATAGACCGAAAAATAAAAGTACAATTGAGCCGCATCGTGAGAAAACGGGATTATTGCCTATGCGAAAACAAAGGCGCAGATCAGCTTCGCGGTAACCGCGAAGCTGATCAGCGCCTTAATTTTCGCTACACGGATAGTACAATTTCTCTTCTTCTTAAATCCGAAATTTCAAGCTTCTAGCTCTTTTCTGAGCTTGTACAGGCCGGTTTATGTCAGACCTGGTCGGAAACCCCGAAGACCGGTTTTCTCGCGTCGCGGCTCAAATTTTGTGGCTCGAAATTCTGATCTGTCTTATTAGTATTTTAATTAACATGCAATGACAAGGAAATTATGCCCTGCGTAATTTCAAAACAATGACTATTTTGTTCGATACGTTCGATTTAGGCATTACGAAAACTTGCCCATGCAACATACAGAGATTATTAAAGTTATAAAAAATGAAAATTTTCGGTAGAAAAAAATTGATCTTTTTAATATGTTTGCTCAAAACATTGATTGTGGGTACACGTTAGAACCGCCGCGGGTACACGTTAGAGGCGAAGCGGTTCTAACGAGTACCCACAATCTTTGTTTTGAATCTATCTTTTGGATCAAAAATAAAGAAAATAGGTATACCCCTGCAAACCCAATTTTCACTATATATAAATGGTGTATAAGGGGATATTTATTGCACGGATATGTTTTCCTGATGAACAAAGAACTGAAAGAAAAAAAAAGAACAGCAAATCTTCAAGACATAAGCGGCTGCGTTGGCTGAATGTTTGTATCTCTAGTATCGTCCATAAAACAGAAGTAGTGATAGTATTTAATCGTTCCTTTGACGACATAAATAGTTTTCCCAACAAAATTTTTATGGTTATACGTCGTTAGATTCCAACCAGATGCTGGTACATTAGAGCAAAATGACGAGTCTTTATTTATTACAGTTTTATACGAAAATTTTGTGTAACTAAAGTGAAAGCAAAGGAATTCTTTTTTTTTTAAACGTGGGCAATGTCTCGAAATTCGCATAATGACAATCCCTAAACCGTTGAAAGGTCGGTAATCATCCGAATACGACAATTTTTATATGTAAATATAATAGAAATGCTCATCTAAAACGTACAGCTGTCAGCGCTCATAGCATGAAAAGTTAAAACACACTGTGACAGTGTCTGTCAATATCGCATTAACACCATTAATGCCCTGCTATGACGTCATTGCCGGTCAGTGCCGTAAGACACAAAAACGACAGGAAATGGTATCTATTACAACACGCTATGTATCTATAATAGAGATAACAAAATAAGGATTAAACATGATTTTCCATTCATTAATATTCGCAAGGTCCCGAGGGAGAGTTGAAACCCGAGGGCGTAGCCAATTTCCTTTCAATTGGTGATTTTCACCTCTGATGGTAGGCCTGGCCCCGAGGTTATAAAACGTTTTACATGCTCAACTCAGCTGAGCATGAAATTTATACTGCTCATTTAACACAAAAATACCCGAAATTACATTTCAGGTTTAGATCTCCAATGCCTGTAATTTATCCTGCTCATAAATGTTAAAATGCCAACAACAGTTGCTGCCATTTTAACATTTATGAGCAGGATAACTTTTAGTGTCAGATGAACTGCGCATGAAAAAAGTTTTTTTAAATTCGGGGTCTGATCTTTGTTTAAAGCGTGGTACGGATGTTATTGGAATATCACAACATGCTATTTTGACCGTTTTCACAAAGTCTAAAATTTACCCGAGAGAAATCAGGTGTTTACTATCGTGCCTATATTTTGTCTCTCAGTACATGTATATAAGGATGTGAAAAAGCAATTTACAATAAATATAAAGTATATTAAAGGAATCATTTACAACATTTTATATCAAAGGTTGATTTGTATTTAATTTATATGTGAACTATACAACAGAATATAGTCCGAAGCACCTTAACAGTACGCATGTACGTCCATGAATGTTTCTTGTAGGTTGACTTACTTACATGTATTAGTCATTATGAATGCGCAAAATTTAATTTGTTAAAGGTTTTCGTAAGAAAAAAAGAAGGGGACCAATGGCCCTGAAGCTCACCCGAGGGATTTGCTTATTGTAAGCAGCACGAAAACATGTTTTTGAAATGAATACCCCCCTATACCCCACGTTTGTATAGCAAAACTGGGATATGGAGGGGTATATCTATTTTCTTATTTTTGATTCAAAACATAGATTGTAGGTTCTCGTTAAAACCGCATCGCCGAGGCCGATTTCATGTAGAGCACCTAATAACAGTGCTGCTAGCCTTTGTTCTAGTCTGATCATTTTTCTCATCCCTATTTTTTCGTTTCTTAATCAAAAATGACAATATCTACAGAAATCAATAACGGATACCGATACCTTTGATGTGTAATTTTTATAATAACACATTCATAGTAAAAAAAAAGCATAGAAAAACATTTGGAAAAAAATATCATATTGACGACTGGGTCCAGGCTACACGGCTGCAAACTAAATATCATGAGAAGCTTTGTGTCTTCTCTGGAAAATTTTTCCTGTATTTCCCATTACATTGTATAAGCCCATGACAGATAATAATAATAATAAAGCACCCGGGGCGTGGCCTGTATGGACCCTAGGAGCACGGTTGGCAGGATTTGCATGTATAAAGAGTACTATATAAGAGTCGGTTCTTACGTGTATCCACAACCTATGTTTGAAGCCAAATACTAGTCTTTGTATCGACTATCCTGTTGAAAGTTGCAAAATTACTGTACTCCTCTTTGGCTCAATGTTGCCAAGTATACAGGATCACTGAAGAGGCTTAAGTGGCCGAAACCGCAGAATGGCCCATCCCCTTTCTCATTAATATGCTCACTGCTTTTAAATGATCTCAGTTTTATTTTTATTCATATATTACATGTACATGGGCAAGTTTTCGTAATGATATCTGTAACTATCACAGATATTGCCTGGACACGTCTGCCTAACCACGTTAGATCCATAAAGGTTTCATGTTATGATGATCTATTTTTTCTATTATTCATAAATCTGTTTCTAGTCAACATGCATGTCGTATAAGGCAGATGAGTATTAGTATCACAACCGACAGACATTTTGTAGACGAAACCATGGCGTTTTAATGTCGCCCGCGTCTGTAAATCATCCTGTAAAACAAAGAAAAACATTGTGAATGAATTTTGCATTACTTTGTAGTACTAAAACAGTATGACCACAATGGTGCGGCTTCAGACAAGTGTAGAGGCCAGCCACAATATTCTGTCGCGAACAATTCTTTGTTTATTTACAATTTTAGTTATACTCGTTCTTTAATAACGAAGATATCGGTTAAAATGTAAATACATTACGAAAACTGACCCATACATTAAACAGAGATTTTTTTAGCTTTAAAAATTGAAAATTTTCAGCAGAAAAATTTTGATATTTTTTCTTATTTTTGCTCAAAACATAGATTGTGGGTACACGTTAGAACCGAGGCGGTTCTAACGAGTACCCACAATCTATGTTTTGGAGCAAAAATAAGAAAAATAGGTATACCCCTGCAAACCCCAGTTTTACTATATAAAAGTGGGGTTTACGGGGGTATTCATTGCATGGACATGTTTTCATGATAAACAATGGATTATTTTGTGCCACTAGAAATCGCCAGACCTGTATTTGCATAGCTTTATTAAATGTTATCATTATTTTCGGTATGCATGTACATATATGCATTTGTCCAATTCGAAGAATATGTCTTTATTCGGTGTGCCTCTGGTCATTGCTTGTTATAATAATACTACATGTAACTTGATTTCGAAAAGAAAATATATTTGACACGGATGTCAGTCTAACATTTGGTCCTCCATGGAAATAATATAATGAGGCATTCTTTTTTATGTAATAAACAGAATTTGGCGGACTTCTTGATTCTACTCCAAATCGGATATAAAACTTTATTTCTACATCTAGATGTTTCGACATATACCCATTGACATAATAACATGCTTGCCCAGAGACGCCCGATCCCGCATAGCAGGAACTTCGCCTCAATAAAGGTTAACCTGTCCGTGAAATAACGTAAAATATACATAAACCCCCTTAACTTCCACTTTTACATAAATAAAGTAGAGATGGGGTATACAGTGGTAAAGCTAATTTTCCATTTTCCCCCTTTAAACATTGCGGCAGTAAGGTGGTTCTAATCTAACGCGTATCCACAATCTATGTTTTGAGCAAAAAAAAAAAAAAATAAATAAAAATCATAAACACTTTCAAATGAAAATGTTCAGGTTTTACAACGGTTCTGTAAAACTTGTAAGTTTTTTTGCATGGATGTATTTTCGTACTATGCTTACCCCGAGACGGCTGATTTCTCTGTGAATATCCGTAGCAAGAACTTCGCCTCTTTATGTGGCTTGAAGGTACTAGGAATAACAACATAATGACCAGGAAAGAGACTGAACCGTTTGGTTATTTCTCTGTAGTGCTGGTACTTCCCGTATTTCTCCTTAAATATCAGTTCTCGTTCGGTCAGCTTTTCATTAATTGGCTCATCTGGTGGGTTTCGAACCTGTTAATATAACACTATGTTTGAAATTCACAATTTCGAGAGCCATTGAACAAGTATATTAGAAAAGGTATCATCTTCCTCTGGTTTATTTATTAAATTAAACTTTCCAATTCTGCGGCTGCATCTCGTGATGTGAGATCCAAACGACGCTTGAGACTCAAGTTAAATAGCTGACAGGTGCTTGTTTAACTGGTGTTTTTCTTTTGATCCGGAGTTGGTAAGTTATTTGGCGCCCATCGGGCAGCTTACTCAATCTGTGAGTCTTCGTTTTTTATTCATCGTGGTGTTTATCGTGATTTATTTGTTTGTCCATGATGATTCATTGTCTAGCTAGAGATTTACCACGAGGGCCGAACAACTAACTAAACGTTTTCAACCACTGCAGAAGCTGAGGGTGAGGTTAGGTACCTGTGAAACCGGTCTGTCCGCCAGTAATTTTATATTACTGATCGTTCCGAGGGGATACTTTTGTGGTGGTTCTTATTGTTCTATACCTTGGTGTTTGAATTGTTTGTGCTGTTGGCGCCGTATGTATTTTATCATATTTTTGGTTAAGTTTAGGTAACTGGGTGACCACCTGTTGGGAAAACAGCTGCTCATTCGGCTTACGATATGTTTTTATGGTATAAGTACCTGATTGTTAATTTAGTTTTTTTCCCACCTCTCTTTTTGGAGTGGAAATCTTTTTCTGATTGCACCTTTTCCCAATCGTTGCCCAATGTTATATACATAACAACTGCTTGTGATGCATAGTAAATAATTACAATTTCTTTGTTAGACAGGTTACATAGCTGACAAGAGCTTGTGACATGTGTTGAATACATGCAGCTGACAGATAAATTACAATTGCTTGTGACGCAGGTTAAAGTGAGCACAGATTCGTTTCGAGCAATGATTCGCTATCTGAAAGATGCTTGTGACGCAAGTTTTGTCATTTGTCTGTAAGACGATGTTTTACACTGTACCTTATAAATACCAAAACCAATGGCAATCTTTTTATTCTTGTCCGTCTGTTTCTCCATCAGTGATACAACGAGAGTGCATCTGTACTCGTTATCGGTTACATCCGGGTCCTTCAGGTGCACGTGATACTGAGGGTTGATCCAGAACAAGTCTGAAATAAGTTGTGTTTTCAGTTTTAATTTAAATACCTTAGATGATATTAATGTTACTGACCCATATTTGTTTGATTGTAAAACGTGATACAAAATGACATGATGTGAAATAGGACCCATACAACATGTTGGATATAGGCTACTTATGGACCTCTACATGTCCCTTGCGTTTTCAACCCATTCAAAAGTAAGAGTCTTGATTGATCATCAATTTATCTGCTTAGTGTGTTCGGCATGCCATCTTAGTTTTAGCTTAATCTTCTTGGCTATCTTGCTCTCCCTTTGTCAGTATTGCTAGGTTTAATGTGATATCTAGTTTTGACCCTTTTGACCCTGGTGTACGAGGGGTTATCAAAAATTACGTGGACGTTTTCCATAACTGCAAACATATTCAAATTTCAGCTGACGACAAACTTATACTCATAAGTTATAAGAAAAGTCCACGTATTTTTTGATAATCCCACGTATGTGTGTGTTCCTGGTGTATGTGTGTGTTATGGCATTGAATTAAATAATATCATTTCCTGTGCTTCTACATTCTAACTTTGAATTCAATAATTTCTAAAATATTAATGACAAAAATCACCATCATATGTATTGCCAGACCCTCCAGCCGAGATCCCTCTTTTCCACTCGCCGTGGTACTGTGTCATGTGCCAGTTATTTTTACCCTGCCAACAAGAGTACCAATCTTAATAAGTAGTTGTCAAAGTAACAGAGTAAAAACACATCGTAATATCTCAAATACCTAGCTCCTTCCTATTAAGTCATCTTGATAACTGATTTACTTACTTGTAATAATCATTTCTTCAAAGACGATTAAGGTCAAATCTTTGGCAGCTTACGTTATGGGACAAGGAAAACATTACTGTGTTGCTATAAAATTGTTAGGTGTCAACCTTAACCATTATCATTTAAAAAATAATTGAACGTATTTGAAAATAGTACCGCATCAGCAGCAAGGTTCATCCCAACCATGTCTGGTTCGATATGACTCATTTGTACTTGATCAAAGTTTTTGATGAAATCCTCATACGACATCCTGGAAATACGTTTTATATGACCTTTATAGTCCAAGAAAATGGACGCGTCTTATGTCCGAGTGCTTCACCACAAAACAATCAGTGCTCATGCAATACGGACACTCTTTAAAACCACTTCTACATACGCATGCACAGTGTCTCATTCTCAGCAAATGCGCTTTGGGTTATTATAAGAATTGCACTTAAAAAGAACCGCCTGCTAAAGAGGTAAAAGATACACTCCAACATTCTTCTGTCTTAAGAGCAAAATTGAAAAACAAAATATAAAACTTGCACTAGTTGTACCAAAATTATACTTTTCATTTAAGTGTGAACATTAAACAATATATTTAATAGGCACAATACATGTAACTTATATTATGCTTGTTCTCACCAAAACTCGCCATCATCTATCGCCTCCATTTTATGTTCAGCTTTGACGTCGCTTGGTAAACTTCTCATTTCCCGTGATCTGTAAAAAGACTGTATGTACAAATTTAAAAAAAAATGAAATTTAAAAAAGGCGAACTCAGTCAGTGTAGGCCGCTGTCACATATTTTCCGTTAGAAATCAGCTACCTGTCAGAATCAGAATCAGAATAGTTTACTGGTGACACGCCAAATGACATTATTTCACCAAGGGGTTCGGATGGGGGGGGGGGGAATTAGTCCTTTGAACGCACGAGTGAAGCGAACTTGGACATACAATCATCTGACATTTCAGCAGTAGAAAACAGAGAGTCAGGGAGGTCATTCCAGTCCCTGATAGTCTGGGGAAAGAAACTACATTTATAGGCCTCTATACTAGCAGAGGGAAGCTGAAATGCCTTGGAGTGGCTATTTCTACAACGCCTAGTCTTTGGGATAAGGTCATCTGTAGGTATTCTGGCTTTACCCTTCAGACCTTTGTATCGTAGTATAAGTCGATTATCCGTCATCCTTTTCTTGAGAGATTCCCATCTGAGTTGTTCAAGAATGCCAGTCATACTACCTTCCTCGAAAGTATAATTCCTAGTTACAAATCTAGCGGCACGATTCTGAACCTTCTCCAATTCCTCCTGGAGGCATTTAGTATGAGGGTCCCAAACAGAACTTCCATATTCCAGGACTGGGCGCACCAGTCCTTTATAAGCTGCTTCTTTAACATCTTGGGGGCAAGAAAATAAGTTTCTCCTCAAGAATCCAAGTGTTCTGTTGGCTTTAGTACATATATTATTGATATGGGTATTCCACTTGAGGTCATTTGTAATTGTTACACCTAGATATTTAATGCTATCAACATTTTCCAAAACCGTTCCCTCGAGGGTGTACGAGGCCTCAATTTTATTTATCCGCTTATTTGTCAGCTGCATCATGTTGCATTTGACAGGTTGAAATCTCATGCCCCATTTTCGGGCCCAGCTCCCTAAAAGGTCAATGTCTTTCTGAAGTTTCAATGTATCTTCTACTGTTTTAATTTCACGGTAACAAACACAGTCATCAGCAAAAAGCCTGATTTGAGAGTCAATGCCAACGGGTATGTCATTTATGTACAAGGAGAACAACAATGGACCGAGAACGGTGCCTTGAGGGACACCAGACACAACAGGGGCCCAGTCAGATTTAACACCATTAACTACTACCCTTTGCTGCCTGAAGCATAAAAAAGCATTTATCCATTCCAATGTCTTTCCACCTATACCATAACTAAACAATTTGCTTTTAAGAAGTTCATGTGGAGGGGTGTCAAAAGCTTTTTCAAAGTCCAAAATAAAAGTGTCAACCTGACCCTTTTTGTCCAATATTTTTGCCCAATCATTTATCACTGTAATTAGCTGATTTTCACAACTATGCCATTTCCTGAATGCATGCTGTTTGTCCGACAAAAGATTATATTGGTCAAGATGACCCATGATATTTGAGCAGACAATATGTTCTAGAAGTTTGCAAGGAATACAAGTCAAAGAAACTGGGCGGTAATTACAAGCAAGGGACCTGTCACCTTTCTTGAAAAGTGGACAAATATTAGCAAGTGACCATTCCTTGGGGATTTCACCCGTATTGATTGACTGCTGGAAGAGATGTGCAAATACAGGTCCTAATTCTTTTGCCAGTTCTTTAAGGACTCTAGGATGGAGTTCATCAGGTCCTAAGGCTTTAGATGGGTTCAGACCTTTAAGGAGTTTTATTACTCCTTCCTTTGTTACAACAATTTCATCCATGAATGGGGCCGACCTATCCAGAAGTGGGACTTGGTTGTGTACCGTTTTGGTGAATACATCTGTGAACTGTCCATTAAATTCTTCTGCTTTTTCGAAATCTGATTGAGCAATACCACTTCCATTTTTCTTTTTCAAAGGGGGAATGCCTTGGGTATCTTTCCTCTGACTATTGATATACCTATAAAAATCCCTGGGATTAGCCTTAACGTCGCCTACCAAGTTATTGACATAAAGGTCATGCTGCTTCCTTATATCAGCTTTGATTTCCCTTCTTAAGTTTTCAAATTTAGATCTAATTTTTGCACTTCTAGTTTTCTTAGCTTTTGCATAAGTTATATTTTTCCTGCGAATCTTCCTCCTTATCTCAGGAGTTATCCATGGGACAGAAGAGACAGCGCGACTTGTTTTTGACGGGATATGCTTATCTGCCGAGTCCTGAATGAAAGATGTAATAAGATTGAAATTTTCCTGAACCGAACGGGTATCCGAGTAGCCATTGAAATACTTTTCCTTTGCAAATTTTAATGTTTCTGCCCTCATAGATTCATATTCACCTTTCTGGTACCGATACACCTTCCTCCGAGGTTTCTTAATGGGGGGAATAACAATCTTCAGCGTTCCAGAAACAATATCATGATCACTGAGACAATCTGGGGAGTGGATGTCTACAAACTGATTGGGAAGAGAAGTGATAATCAAGTCCAAAGTATTTCTTTCTCTGGTAGGGAAATGGACTAATTGATCAAATCCATGATCATTAATAATGTCAACCAAAATTTGACCTTCAATCCTACTCAATGGTGACCCACATTTATTGTGTCTGTCCGGCCAAACAATATCTCCAAAGTTGAAATCCCTTAGAACGTGAACTGAGGGGGGTTTATTTCCTTTATGTTTATCCCTAATTTTGTTAAGCTGCTCTCTGAACAAAGTATTACTACCTGTATTTTGTCCAATCCAGTGAATTAGGCAAAATCCTATCTTATTCGTATTTTCTAACGGAAAACCTGTGAGTCTTTTGAATCTTTTAACTGTATACCTTTAGCTTTTTACCCATGTCAAAAATAGCATAGGTATAATAAAGTATTCATGAGGTGCCGCACATACAGTACCCTATTTGCCGAATAATAATTAAAAGTACTTTCATTGACTAACACCTAATTTGTAAAAATACCCCCGACAAAAAAGAAACGAAGTGGATAGATTTTTCCCGTTAAGTTCATCAATCTTACTCGTCCGACCAAGCACCGTTCCACTCTCTTTCACCATGTGGGTTCCTGATACGCATTAGTTTTACTACGCTGCCTTCATGTGGTATCTGAAAGAATTAGTTGCGTATACTTAAACAAATACACAAACATACCAGAGAAAAGATGGCTCATCATTCCAAGGCGATACTTCTGTGGTGTTTCTTTTTGTTTTATGTCTTGGTGTTTAAAAAATTTTATGCTGTTGACGCCTTATGTATGTTTTCATATTTTAGTTAAGTTTATGTAACTGAGTGACCACCTATTGGGAAAACAGCTACTCATTCGGCTGACGATGTTTTCATGATTGTTAATTTAGTTTTTTCCCACTTCGGTTTTTCGAGTGGGGATCATTTTTTCTGATTGGACCTTTTCCTGATCTTTGTCTACTTGTACCTCTTTACTAAAATAAACAAGTAGCCCAGGGGCAACCATCGCTCATCTGAGAGTCAACAAGTACAGTCGCTGGACAAAGTAATTGGGTTTTTTACCATATATGGGTATGGTAGCCATCTTGGTCATGTGACCTTGAAACCCTACTTACATCAGCAGAAGAGCTCTTGTCTGGATTTTGTATACTCTTTTCTGCCATTTTGGTTCACGTGAAAAAAATCATCTAACAAGGTCAGGGTCCTATAATGACCCCCGGGGTGGGGCTATATTTGACCCCAGGGGCAAGGTTGGCAGGATTTATGTAGAGCTCCACGTGACAATGTTGTATATCAAATATACAAGCTTTGAGTCATGCTGTTGCAGAGAAGATTTTTTCATATATTTCCATTATAAGTCTATGGTAGATAATGACATGCCTGGGGCGTGGCCTGTATGGACCCCAGGGGCACCGTTTGCAGCATTTATAAAGGAGAGTATTATACATTGGTCCACACAACATAGAAAGCTCTGGATCATATGGTTTCGGAGAAGAAGATTTTTTATGTTTTTCACATGACGCCCCCGGGGCGGGGCCCGTATAGACCCCAGGGGCACAGTTGGCAGAATTTATAAAGAGGACCATTATACATTGATAAAAACAAAATATGAAAGCTTTGGGCCTTGTGGTTTCGGAGAAGAAGATTTTTTAAAGTTTTTTCCCATGACGCCCCCGGGGCAAGGCCAGTATGGACCCCAGGGGCACGGTTGGCAGGATTTATAAAGAGGAACACTATACAATGCTACTGACAAAATATGAAAGCTCTGGGTCTTGTGGTTTCGGAGAAGAATATTTTTTTTATGTTTTTCCCATTGTAAGTCTATGGGAGCTAATGACCCCCGGGGCGGGGCCATTTTTGACCCCAGGGGCATAATTGGCAGGATTTATATAGAGGACCACTACACATTGCTACATACAAAATATGAAAGCTTTGGGCTTTGTGGTTTTGGAGAAGATGATTTTTTTATGTTTTCCCTTGACAACCCCGGGGCGGGACCCGTATGGACCCCAGGGACACGGTAGGCAGGATTTATAAAGAGGACCATTATACATTGCTACACACAAAATATGAAAAGCTCTGGGCCTTGTGGTTTCGAAGAAGAAGATTTTTTAAAGTTTTTCCCATGACGCCCCCGGGGCGGGGCCCGTATGGACCCCAGGGGCACGGTAATTGATGATGTACCTGGATAAGACCTGTTATACTGTAGCCATGCCCTTGATAGAGGCCGTTCTGCAATCTGCCGCCTGATCGTTTCTAAAATCAAACAGAACGTTTGTTGGCTTTGCACTTTGTCAATATAGTCGCACTGTACACGTAAGAATAGAAAGTCAAAGGTTCGATACTTAAATTTAAAGTCGCAGCCCAAGCTCAAGGCGGGGAAGAAGGAATCTTCGTAATTTGCAAAAGTCTGGCAGCTAATTAACCCACTATATAACCTTTAACACAAGATTTTACAACTGTACTTCCATTTCCTGATATAAATAACAAAATGAATTGAATCAATTTCCTGGCCACGGTAACATTAAAGAGACATGTAACAGGATACGATGCACCAGACACTAGAGGATTAAAACAAATATTGCTATAATTTTTGTTAAATAAATACCTTTACCTTGATGCTACCCGTCAGTAGAGAATTCATCTGCATATTTTTCACCAAATCATTGAATAAGTTTTTAGGCACCTTATACTTCTCGGTAATTCTAATTATCTCACTAACGCCTCCTGTAAGGTCAACCAATGCGGTAGCTATTTTTCCTAAAACCAAATCTTCGTAGCTCCCATGTAACCTGTAAAATATACCATCAGGAAAATATACTTATCGCAACAGAAACGCGAAAAAAATATTTCACTTTTTTTTTCTATAACGACAAAACTTATTTTAGTGATATAAATTTCGATATTCCCGTTAATGCTCTATCACACAATTTGACGTTTACACTTACGCTTGTCGCGTTACCTCGAAACATTTTAGTTGCCGCCGTCTTCCATAGCCAAAGGGTTATGATACCTTTAAATTGACACCAGTTTTTCAAAGTGATGGTGGAGACAAAATAAAATCAGAAAAAAATATGACTCCTTCGACGCTTTTTTTTTTTTTTTTTTTTTTTTTTTTTTTTTTTTTTTTTTTTTTCTTTTTTCTTTTAGATTTTTGACGTAAATTGCCGTTTTCTATCAAGTGAATAGATGTTCCCGATATCTATAGCTGAACTGCGCGGTATGAAAGACCATAATGTGTCTGTAGCGACCAATAATGACGATTTAAAAACAAGAGGCTGATGTCAACAGATAAACGCGACCACTGGCAGCGTTGACAAACGGTATTTTTTTTTTTTTTTTTCAATTTCTTTAGTTTGTACACTGGGCCACCACTTCATGCCATCTGTTAAATCGCATTAATCATGAGTGTTTAAGATGCAATTTTGTAATACACGAACTCGCACACAAAAGTCGTTAAAAGTCATTGCAACGTCATAATGAAACATGCTATAAAACACTAATTTTGCTCGATTGTTACTTACTGTAAATACTCAGCCATTAAAACTCCATTAAAATGATCCTTTTCAAGAAAATGCCTTTTTTTTTTTTTTTTTTTTTTTTTTTTTTTTTTTTTTTTTTTTTTCGCGTTTCTTTTGCGAATAAGTATATGTCCATGAAAAGTACACCACATTGAACTCATTTATAATACAGTAAAATTGGTGTACGAAGGGGTATGCAATTTTTCTTATTTTTTATCCGAAACATTGATTGTGGGTACTCGTTAGAACCGTCTCAGCGAGCAATTCAATTTTCATTTTTACAGCTGAAACATCTCGTATTGCATGGGAGTGAATAGTTCACTATGAATCCAAAATCTGACTGCAAACAACCATGGCAAATAATTTCCAGTCGATGCTAAATGTAAAAGGGGATGCAAAGTTGTGTAATCGAAGCCCAGAACTTCTACCAAGAAAATTTTGAGTGTGTTGATATCTAGTCGAACAAACTCCATTGAAATCGCAGATCAAATAAATAGAAGTATGGTAACCTAGTATGGCTGTGACACATCTATACACATGGAAATAAGTTAGGGAACACCTGCAATAATGTGACTATTTACTTTGGACTGTATATATCCTTCTTTGTAAGAATTATAAAGAATGTTTTGACAACTTGACTGAATCTGTAGTATCAAAAGTTGTTTTTATGTGAAAATGGTAAGCATCAAGCATATACTGCGCCGGACAGCGGCCTTTTTTGATTCAGAAATTTTTCGCTAGATTTACGAAACGCGCTGATATTCTTTGCGATAACTTCTTTCTGTGAACTCGCATTGTCGTCATTTTTTTAAGCATCAAGCTGAGAAATTGCTTGTGGATTGGTTATCATTAATTTCTTATTTTCTGGCCGACTGTCGGCGATAGATCATACCTTTTCGGGGGTAGGTTTCATGATCACGGTTTGTTCTTTGGCTATACATTTTGCAGGTTGAAAACGTTAGACCAGATATTCGATATGACCGTTAAGGAACTTAAATATGCACGTTCTGGTCACAGCGCC
The DNA here is from genome assembly GCA_964017185.1 of Rugalucina vietnamica. NCBI lineage: Eukaryota > Metazoa > Mollusca > Bivalvia > Lucinida > Lucinidae > Rugalucina > Rugalucina vietnamica. The sequence continues at coordinate 10,589,794 of OZ024878.1, forward strand.
ATAGCGGAATTATTCTTTTACGGCTTTATTTGCAAAACTTCCAACAATTTTACTTTCCATAGAAATCAATGCAAACTGCAGATTTTGTATGCTTAGTTGGTTTGGAGATGAAACATGAATTTTTAGATCCGAAGTCGTTTATTCATTGAGAACGATCAGATGCAACAACCCATTCCTGTTTCACAGTGCAGAAGCAAAAAGGCAAACTCGAATTCAGTAAAAGAGAAGTTTTTCATACATGGCATATTTTGTCCTCCGTAGTATAAGTACAAACTGATGTGGCTGTCAATAGATTGGCCTGTAGCTAGGCCAAGGTATGAAATACATATGATAAAAATTTCAGTATCACCAGAAAATTGGAAAATGGATTTTTTCAAACTTTTTCCAAGAGCTAAAAGTGTTCCCTAACTTATTTCCATGTGTATATATAAGTTGATTATTTCAAGTTATTATTTTGACTCGGATCAGGTTAATATGAGAACGAACGTACTTTGCATAAGCTTTCTCCAAAAGGGCACTCCAAAATTCGTCGGGTTCCTGTCGGCTCTGGCAGTAGATAAGTTTTGTGCCATTTGTGGGTAGAAAATCATCCACGATTACTTCTGTCCATTGACCATACCACCAGAAATTAAATCGAAAAATCCCTAGAAAACATGGTAAATTTATTTTGATATTTTATATTGTTACGACCTAGCGTAACTAGACAGGTACAGCGAAAAACAACCAAGTAATTTAAACTTAACAATATTTAATCAAACAAATAAATGCTGCAAATACATACAAACAAACAAACAGATAAGTAAATAAATAAATAAATCACTTACAGAGTTAATGTCAAATAAGTCCTTGTCCCTCAAATATAAGTCCACAATCCAGTAACCAGAATATGAGCACATGTATATTTTAATCCACACTTTTATTCTAATCCAAAACACTAGTGAAACAACCAAAATTATATACTTTAAATCACTTCAAATTTCTGAATACCTACGACTGAATTGGGACCTATATTTATACATCTAAGGAAATTCTCCAGGCTTCTAGAGAATGATATAATAAACTTTTCTCTAGAAAAGAAACGAACTAAACGAAAGTTCTTTTAAATTCTCCAAAGAGAATTTAGAATTCTCCAGAGAGAATTCAAGGCCGCAACGACCATCAAGACTAAACGAGAGTCCACTAGACCCTTCGAGATCTCAGTATACATAGTCCAAATATATTTTTAACTTATGGTAAAAAAAAAACACTCACTCCATTTTCATCTGGAATTATCCACAAAGCGCTCATAGAATTTTCTATACTTCTAAATTATATAACAGTTATAAAAATAATCAATGACATTCTTCTATAAAGTTCTAGATAATAAATTGTAGAAACATAAAAAGAAATATATATTAATTAATTGGGTTACTCCCCTTTGATTATATATATATAAATTATAAGTAATAGCTTTTAAAAGAATCAATATTATTGAATCAATTATATATAACACTTCCCCTCTTCAACGAAAAGAAAGTTTTGTGAAATAAAACTTTCTTTTGCAATACTCATATGCAAACATACAAGGCAAAACTGTCAAGCTCTTGAAAGGGTGTCTGGAATTATATTATCTCTACCTTTTATGTGTCTAATGTCAAGATTGTGCTCTTGCAACATGAGACTTATGCTCTAGCTAATACTCAGATGGAGTCTATTTTTCAGATTAACAGTGTAAATAGAGCTGAAACACTTTTAAGTATGGCCCAAACTGAACAAAAACTCTGACAAGCCTTATTCCAAACATACCTGACCTTCTTATCATAAAGTAAGTTTGTCAAAGGCTCAGCTAAAACTGAAACATTATTACAGAACTTTCTGTAATATCCAGCCATACCCAAAAAGCGCATCAGTTGCCGTTTTCCTGTAGGTACAGGAAAATCTGATATAGCCTCAACTTTGGCTTCTACAGGTCTGACCTGACCTTGTCCAACAATATGTCCTAGAAATGTCAAATTAGCATGGCAAAATTCACTTTTCGGTAAGTTTATTGTCAGTTTAGCATCACTGAGTCTTTTGAAGAATTCTCTGATGATCTCCAGGTGTTGTTTCCACTCTTCACTGTAGATGATGGCATCGTCGATGTAAGCTTTACACCCATCCAGACCGAAAATCAAACTATTAACCAAGCGAACCAAGCAACATTTCAGCGCTTTCAGTTTATTTCGAAATTGTCTTTCTGTAGTAACAAATTCTAAAATCTCCTTTGGACTGTCTATAAATGGAATCTGCCAAAACCTTTTCAATAGATGGAATTTTGTCACATATTTGGCGTGACCAATGTTGTTGATGCAGTCATCAATTCTATATGGGAAATGTGTCAGTTTTTGTGACAGAATTTACTTTTCTATAGTCTGTGCACATTCGAAATGTCCCATCAGATTTTGGCACAAGTATACAAGGAGAACTCCATTCACTTTGACTAGGTTCTATAAAGTCATTGTCCAGCAAATACTTAACTTCTTTCCTGAGATATTGTTGTCTTTCAGGATGAAGTCTATATGGATGTTGTTTCACCGGTTTTGCTCCTTCAATAATGTCTACATCATGGTAGATTTTATCGGTTCTGGATGGAATGTCCGGAAATAAGTGCTCATATTCAAGAATTAATTGTTTTAGTTCATGTTTCTTGTCCGGATCTAGATGTGACAGTTTCTGATCGAGGTCATGCAGAATGTCAGAATTCTGGAGTTTTGAGGATAATGGTTCACAGTTCACAGAGTTCATTTCTTCAAAGTCTGTCTGATTTTGTTCATGAGGGACAGAATTAACTATGCTTACTGAGGAAATAACTGAACTATCATTATCACTATCCCTATCAATGTACTTTTTAAGCATGTTAATATGACATAATTGTTTTTGCTTGCGCCTCCCAGGAGTGTTAACAATGTAATTTACATCACTTAACCTTTTCTCAACAGTATATGGACCATAATATCTAGCTTGTAATGGCCTGCCAGGAATGGGCAAAAGAGCAATCACCTTGTCTCCAGGGTCAAAATTTCTGTTCTGAGCATTTTCATCAAAATGCAACTTCATTTTGCTCTGAGCTGACTTAAGATTGGACCGAGCAACTTCCCAAGCTTTTGTCAATCTAGTTTTGAAGTCAGACACATACTGAAGTAAGTTCAAAGGACTGTCATTACTTGAAAGAAACTTCTCTTTCATAAGTTTTAAAGGTCCACGAACAGTGTGTCCGAAAACAAGTTCAAACGGACTGAACCCAAGAGACTCTTGTACTGACTCTCTGACAGCAAATAATAGCAAATGTATGCCTTCATCCCAATCTTTTTCGGTGTCAAAACAGTAAGATCTGATCATGTTCTTCAAAGTTTGATGGAATCTTTCCAAAGCACCTTGACTTTCAGGATGATAAGCTGATGACTTGTATTGTTTAATGCCAAGTTCATGCATTACTTGCTGAAATGTTCCTGACATAAAATTGGAACCCTGATCTGATTGGACTGATTTTGGAAGACCTACAAGTGTGAAAAACTTTACAAGGGCCTTAACTATTGTTTTCGTCTTGATATTCCTGAGTGGAATTGCTTCAGGAAAACGTGTTGAAGCACACATTATAGTCAAGAGATATTGGCAACCTGATTTAGTCTTGGGTAACGGACCTACACAGTCAATGATAATCCTACTAAATGGTTCATCAAATGCAGGAATAGGCTGTAAATTAGCTTTTGGAATTGTCTGATTAGGTTTTCCTACCATTTGACAAGTGTGACAGGATTTGCAATGTTGGGAAACATCAGATTTTAATCCTGGCCAGTAGAAATGCTTGAGAATTTTGTGGTAAGTCTTATTTATCCCTAAATGACCTGACATGGGAGTTTCATGGGCCAAGTTTAAGATTTCAGGACGATAAGCCTTAGGAACCACAATTTGGTGATTTATGGTCCATTCGTCTTCCGCTGAAACATCAGGAGGACGCCATTTTCTCATTAAGATGTCATTTTTGACATAAAAACAAACAGGAACCTGCGAAATTTCATTTTCATCTAAAGCCCTTTCAAATAAAGGCGAGATTTCAGGATCACTGTGCTGTTCTTGACAAAGTTGTGACCTTGACATTTGGTCGTGACCTTGGTCAATTAAAATTGAAGGTGTAAGGTCATTGTCTGACCTTTGATTGTTGAAGTCAGTTTGACTTGAAGAAAGAGATTTTGTAATCTCATCATGAAAAGACTGACCTATAAAAATGTCAGTTAAGTCAATATCCTGTATCCCATCATTCAATTTGACTTTTTTTGCCATAGCCCTTATAACGGCACATGAAGGGTAAAGATCAGGAATTTCCTGCTCAATGGGATCAGGCAATTGATCCTCACAAGGTGTATTGGTCAAAAGTGGGTTTACCACAACCTTATCTCCGGCTAAGTCATTGCCTAATAGCAAGTGAACACCTTTAAAAGGTAAAGAAGGCCTAATACCTACAGCCACAGGACCAGAAACTAAGTCTGAAGACAAATAAATGTTATGGAGCGGTACATTAACAAATCCACACTCTACTCCCTGAATAAGGACACTTGTCCCAGTTGAAGTCTTCTCGGAAAAAGGCAGGGTATCTGCTAAAATAAGAGACTGAGAAGCTCCGGTATCTCGTAAGATTTTAGTAGGGGTAGACTGGGCAGAATCACTAGTAAGTGACACAAAACCTTCTGATAAGAATGGTTCATAAATCTCCATAATACAATCAGTCGCAGACGTTTTGGCCAAAATAGGATTTTCATCCTGAATAATCGACTGTGGTTTTGACCTTAAAGAAGTAAGACCTGTTGGTCTAGAATTATTTTGATTTTGTTTCTCTTTTCTTCTTTTCAAAGTTTCACATTCAGAAATGACGTGACCGTCACCTTTACAATAATTGCAAAACAGCCGGGGTGAGTATGAGGATCTTTGACCTTTGTTTTCACTAGTATCTTTATTTTTAGGATTATGTGAAGGACTGGAACTATCAGCTGTTAGTCCAGCTTGTGGTTGTGGATTAGGTTGAGGAGAATTATTTCTCTGTTGAGGGTTAAATGGTTTTGACTGAGGTGTATTAGGTTTAAATTGAGGGTTAAAAGGTTTCTTGTAAGGCTTATTTACAAAAGACACCTTATGAGTCAAAGCATAATCATCAGCTAATCGTGCTGCTACATCTAAAGTTTCTACTTCCCTTTCGTCAAGAAAAGATTTGACATCAGAGTGTATGCATCGTTTGAACTCTTCAACAAGCATGAGCTGTCTTAATTTTGCATGATCAGACTTTACATCCTTTGAAGAACACCACCTATCAAATAATTGCTCCTTAGTTCTAGCAAATTCTACATGGGTTTGGTCATGTTCTTTCCTACAATTTCTGAATTTCTGCCTATAAGCTTCAGGTACTAACTCATAAGCCTTAAGAATCAGATTTTTGACTGTGTCATAATCTGAACTTTGATCAAGTGGAAGCTGAGTGTAAATTTCTCGAGCTTTACCAATAACAACACTCTGTAGAAGCAAGGTCCAATGCTCTTTTGGCCATTTTAAATTTTCTGCTACCTTCTCAAAATGTAAAAAGTACTTATCTACTTCTTTTTCTTGAAATGGAGGAACGAGCCTGATATGTTTTGTAACATCAAATACTTTACTAGGATCAAAAGACACAGGAGGCATTGATTTACTGCTTAATTCAAGCTCTTTCATTTTAATATCATAATGCATTCTTTCTTTTTCAAGTTCTATTTCTTTTAACATTTCTCTGTGTTTTTCTTTCTCTCGTTCTTCCATTTCTCTTTGTTTTTCTTTCTCTCGTTCTTCCATTTCTCTTTGTTTTTCTTTCTCTCGTTCTTCCATTTCTCTTTGTTTTTCTTTATCTTCTCTTTCAAATTCTAACTTTTGCTTTTCAAGCTCTAACTTTTCTCTATGCATTCTTTCTTCCCTTTCTTCCTTATCTAATCTTCTTCTTTCTTCAAATTCTAATTTCATTTTTTCTAATTCTAACTGTCTTTTATTTTCTAGCTCTCTTAACTGTAAGTCGGTTTGTGAGACCATAATATGAGATGTTGCAGAGGGTTCAAAAATTTCCTCATCAACAAAGAACTGAATAATAATGTTCTTGATTTCATGCTTTAACATGGATGTTTTAACATTTGGTATGCTGTAATGACTAGCAATGTCTAGAAGATCACTCTTTTTGGCCAAGTTTAACAGCTCTTGAGAAGGCGCAGCAATGAAATCTCCAAGTTTGAATGACATGGTTGCTTTTTGCTGGTATGACAAACAGTAAATATCTTTTAAGATTCTGAATAAATTCGGTGCACAAAATGTTCAATCCTGGACGAGCCCCCAAAATCTGTTACGACCTAGCGTAACTAGACAGGTACAGCGAAAAACAACCAAGTAATTTAAACTTAACAATATTTAATCAAACAAATAAATGCTGCAAATACATACAAACAAACAAACAGATAAGTAAATAAATAAATAAATCACAGAGTTAATGTCAAATAAGTCCTTGTCCCTCAAATATAAGTCCACAATCCAGTAACCAGAATATGAGCACATGTATATTTTAATCCACACTTTTATTCTAATCCAAAACACTAGTGAAACAACCAAAATTATATACTTTAAATCACTTCAAATTTCTGAATACCTACGACTGAATTGGGACCTATATTTATACATCTAAGGAAATTCTCCAGGCTTCTAGAGAATGATATTATAAACTTTTCTCTAGAAAAGAAACGAACTAAACGAAAGTTCTTTTAAATTCTCCAAAGAGAATTTAGAATTCTCCAGAGAGAATTCAAGGCCGCAACGACCATCAAGACTAAACGAGAGTCCACTAGACCCTTCGAGATCTCAGTATACATAGTCCAAATATATTTTTAACTTATGGTAAAAAAAAACACTCACTCCATTTTCATCTGGAATTATCCACAAAGTGCTCATAGAATTTTCTATACTTCTAAATTATATAACAGTTATAAAAATAATCAATGACATTCTTCTATAAAGTTCTAGATAATAAATTGTAGAAACATAAAAAGAAATATATATTAATTAATTGGGTTACTCCCCTTTGATTATATATATATAAATTATAAGTAATAGCTTTTAAAAGAATCAATATTATTGAATCAATTATATATAACACTTCCCCTCTTCAACGAAAAGAAAGTTTTGTGAAATAAAACTTTCTTTTGCAATACTCATATGCAAACATACAAGGCAAAACTGTCAAGCTCTTGAAAGGGTGTCTGGAATTATATTATCTCTACCTTTTATGTGTCTAATGTCAAGATTGTGCTCTTGCAACATGAGACTTATGCTCTAGCTAATACTCAGATGGAGTCTATTTTTCAGATTAACAGTGTAAATAGAGCTGAAACACTTTTAAGTATGGCCCAAACTGAACAAAAACTCTGACAAGCCTTATTCCAAACATACCTGACCTTCTTATCATAAAGTAAGTTTGTCAAAGGCTCAGCTAAAACTGAAACATTATTACAGAACTTTCTGTAATATCCAGCCATACCCAAAAAGCGCATCAGTTGCCGTTTTCCTGTAGGTACAGGAAAATCTGATATAGCCTCAACTTTGGCTTCTACAGGTCTGACCTGACCTTGTCCAACAATATGTCCTAGAAATGTCAAATTAGCATGGCAAAATTCACTTTTCGGTAAGTTTATTGTCAGTTTAGCATCACTGAGTCTTTTGAAGAATTCTCTGATGATCTCCAGGTGTTGTTTCCACTCTTCACTGTAGATGATGGCATCGTCGATGTAAGCTTTACACCCATCCAGACCGAAAATCAAACTATTAACCAAGCGAACCAAGCAACATTTCAGCGCTTTCAGTTTATTTCGAAATTGTCTTTCTGTAGTAACAAATTCTAAAATCTCCTTTGGACTGTCTATAAATGGAATCTGCCAAAACCTTTTCAATAGATGGAATTTTGTCACATATTTGGCGTGACCAATGTTGTTGATGCAGTCATCAATTCTATATGGGAAATGTGTCAGTTTTTGTGACAGAATTTACTTTTCTATAGTCTGTGCACATTCGAAATGTCCCATCAGATTTTGGCACAAGTATACAAGGAGAACTCCATTCACTTTGACTAGGTTCTATAAAGTCATTGTCCAGCAAATACTTAACTTCTTTCCTGAGATATTGTTGTCTTTCAGGATGAAGTCTATATGGATGTTGTTTCACCGGTTTTGCTCCTTCAATAATGTCTACATCATGGTAGATTTTATCGGTTCTGGATGGAATGTCCGGAAATAAGTGCTCATATTCAAGAATTAATTGTTTTAGTTCATGTTTCTTGTCCGGATCTAGATGTGACAGTTTCTGATCGAGGTCATGCAGAATGTCAGAATTCTGGAGTTTTGAGGATAATGGTTCACAGTTCACAGAGTTCATTTCTTCAAAGTCTGTCTGATTTTGTTCATGAGGGACAGAATTAACTATGCTTACTGAGGAAATAACTGAACTATCATTATCACTATCCCTATCAATGTACTTTTTAAGCATGTTAATATGACATAATTGTTTTTGCTTGCGCCTCCCAGGAGTGTTAACAATGTAATTTACATCACTTAACCTTTTCTCAACAGTATATGGACCATAATATCTAGCTTGTAATGGCCTGCCAGGAATGGGCAAAAGAGCAATCACCTTGTCTCCAGGGTCAAAATTTCTGTTCTGAGCATTTTCATCAAAATGCAACTTCATTTTGCTCTGAGCTGACTTAAGATTGGACCGAGCAACTTCCCAAGCTTTTGTCAATCTAGTTTTGAAGTCAGACACATACTGAAGTAAGTTCAAAGGACTGTCATTACTTGAAAGAAACTTCTCTTTCATAAGTTTTAAAGGTCCACGAACAGTGTGTCCGAAAACAAGTTCAAACGGACTGAACCCAAGAGACTCTTGTACTGACTCTCTGACAGCAAATAATAGCAAATGTATGCCTTCATCCCAATCTTTTTCGGTGTCAAAACAGTAAGATCTGATCATGTTCTTCAAAGTTTGATGGAATCTTTCCAAAGCACCTTGACTTTCAGGATGATAAGCTGATGACTTGTATTGTTTAATGCCAAGTTCATGCATTACTTGCTGAAATGTTCCTGACATAAAATTGGAACCCTGATCTGATTGGACTGATTTTGGAAGACCTACAAGTGTGAAAAACTTTACAAGGGCCTTAACTATTGTTTTCGTCTTGATATTCCTGAGTGGAATTGCTTCAGGAAAACGTGTTGAAGCACACATTATAGTCAAGAGATATTGGCAACCTGATTTAGTCTTGGGTAACGGACCTACACAGTCAATGATAATCCTACTAAATGGTTCATCAAATGCAGGAATAGGCTGTAAATTAGCTTTTGGAATAGTCTGATTAGGTTTTCCTACCATTTGACAAGTGTGACAGGATTTGCAATGTTGGGAAACATCAGATTTTAATCCTGGCCAGTAGAAATGCTTGAGAATTTTGTGGTAAGTCTTATTTATCCCTAAATGACCTGACATGGGAGTTTCATGGGCCAAGTTTAAGATTTCAGGACGATAAGCCTTAGGAACCACAATTTGGTGATTTATGGTCCATTCGTCTTCCGCTGAAACATCAGGAGGACGCCATTTTCTCATTAAGATGTCATTTTTGACATAAAAACAAACAGGAACCTGCGAAATTTCATTTTCATCTAAAGCCCTTTCAAATAAAGGCGAGATTTCAGGATCACTGTGCTGTTCTTGACAAAGTTGTGACCTTGACATTTGGTCGTGACCTTGGTCAATTAAAATTGAAGGTGTAAGGTCATTGTCTGACCTTTGATTGTTGAAGTCAGTTTGACTTGAAGAAAGAGATTTTGTAATCTCATCATGAAAAGACTGACCTATAAAAATGTCAGTTAAGTCAATATCCTGTATCCCATCATTCAATTTGACTTTTTTTGCCATAGCCCTTGTAACGGCACATGAAGGGTAAAGATCAGGAATTTCCTGCTCAATGGGATCAGGCAATTGATCCTCACAAGGTGTATTGGTCAAAAGTGGGTTTACCACAACCTTATCTCCGGCTAAGTCATTGCCTAATAGCAAGTGAACACCTTTAAAAGGTAAAGAAGGCCTAATACCTACAGCCACAGGACCAGAAACTAAGTCTGAAGACAAATAAATGTTATGGAGCGGTACATTAACAAATCCACACTCTACTCCCTGAATAAGGACACTTGTCCCAGTTGAAGTCTTCTCGGAAAAAGGCAGGGTATCTGCTAAAATAAGAGACTGAGAAGCTCCGGTATCTCGTAAGATTTTAGTAGGGGTAGACTGGGCAGATTCACTAGTAAGTGACACAAAACCTTCTGATAAGAATGGTTCATAAATCTCCATAATACAATCAGTCGCAGACGTTTTGGCCAAAATAGGATTTTCATCCTGAATAATCGACTGTGGTTTTGACCTTAAAGAAGTAAGACCTGTTGGTCTAGAATTATTTTGATTTTGTTTCTCTTTTCTTCTTTTCAAAGTTTCACATTCAGAAATGACGTGACCGTCACCTTTACAATAATTGCAAAACAGCCGGGGTGAGTATGAGGATCTTTGACCTTTGTTTTCACTAGTATCTTTATTTTTAGGATTATGTGAAGGACTGGAACTATCAGCTGTTAGTCCAGCTTGTGGTTGTGGATTAGGTTGAGGAGAATTATTTCTCTGTTGAGGGTTAAATGGTTTTGACTGAGGTGTATTAGGTTTAAATTGAGGGTTAAAAGGTTTCTTGTAAGGCTTATTTACAAAAGACACCTTATGAGTCAAAGCATAATCATCAGCTAATCGTGCTGCTACATCTAAAGTTTCTACTTCCCTTTCGTCAAGAAAAGATTTGACATCAGAGTGTATGCATCGTTTGAACTCTTCAACAAGCATGAGCTGTCTTAATTTTGCATGATCAGACTTTACATCCTTTGAAGAACACCACCTATCAAATAATTGCTCCTTAGTTCTAGCAAATTCTACATGGGTTTGGTCATGTTCTTTCCTACAATTTCTGAATTTCTGCCTATAAGCTTCAGGTACTAACTCATAAGCCTTAAGAATCAGATTTTTGACTGTGTCATAATCTGAACTTTGATCAAGTGGAAGCTGAGTGTAAATTTCTCGAGCTTTACCAATAACAACACTCTGTAGAAGCAAGGTCCAATGCTCTTTTGGCCATTTTAAATTTTCTGCTACCTTCTCAAAATGTAAAAAGTACTTATCTACTTCTTTTTCTTGAAATGGAGGAACGAGCCTGATATGTTTTGTAACATCAAATACTTTACTAGGATCAAAAGACACAGGAGGCATTGATTTACTGCTTAATTCAAGCTCTTTCATTTTAATATCATAATGCATTCTTTCTTTTTCAAGTTCTATTTCTTTTAACATTTCTCTGTGTTTTTCTTTCTCTCGTTCTTCCATTTCTCTTTGTTTTTCTTTCTCTCGTTCTTCCATTTCTCTTTGTTTTTCTTTCTCTCGTTCTTCCATTTCTCTTTGTTTTTCTTTATCTTCTCTTTCAAATTCTAACTTTTGCTTTTCAAGCTCTAACTTTTCTCTATGCATTCTTTCTTCCCTTTCTTCCTTATCTAATCTTCTTCTTTCTTCAAATTCTAATTTCATTTTTTCTAATTCTAACTGTCTTTTATTTTCTAGCTCTCTTAACTGTAAGTCGGTTTGTGAGACCATAATATGAGATGTTGCAGAGGGTTCAAAAATTTCCTCATCAACAAAGAACTGAATAATAATGTTCTTGATTTCATGCTTTAACATGGATGTTTTAACATTTGGTATGCTGTAATGACTAGCAATGTCTAGAAGATCACTCTTTTTGGCCAAGTTTAACAGCTCTTGAGAAGGCGCAGCAATGAAATCTCCAAGTTTGAATGACATGGTTGCTTTTTGCTGGTATGACAAACAGTAAATATCTTTTAAGATTCTGAATAAATTCGGTGCACAAAATGTTCAATCCTGGACGAGCCCCCAAAATCTGTTACGACCTAGCGTAACTAGACAGGTACAGCGAAAAACAACCAAGTAATTTAAACTTAACAATATTTAATCAAACAAATAAATGCTGCAAATACATACAAACAAACAAACAGATAAGTAAATAAATAAATAAATCACAGAGTTAATGTCAAATAAGTCCTTGTCCCTCAAATATAAGTCCACAATCCAGTAACCAGAATATGAGCACATGTATATTTTAATCCACACTTTTATTCTAATCCAAAACACTAGTGAAACAACCAAAATTATATACTTTAAATCACTTCAAATTTCTGAATACCTACGACTGAATTGGGACCTATATTTATACATCTAAGGAAATTCTCCAGGCTTCTAGAGAATGATATTATAAACTTTTCTCTAGAAAAGAAACGAACTAAACGAAAGTTCTTTTAAATTCTCCAAAGAGAATTTAGAATTCTCCAGAGAGAATTCAAGGCCGCAACGACCATCAAGACTAAACGAGAGTCCACTAGACCCTTCGAGATCTCAGTATACATAGTCCAAATATATTTTTAACTTATGGTAAAAAAAAACACTCACTCCATTTTCATCTGGAATTATCCACAAAGTGCTCATAGAATTTTCTATACTTCTAAATTATATAACAGTTATAAAAATAATCAATGACATTCTTCTATAAAGTTCTAGATAATAAATTGTAGAAACATAAAAAGAAATATATATTAATTAATTGGGTTACTCCCCTTTGATTATATATATATAAATTATAAGTAATAGCTTTTAAAAGAATCAATATTATTGAATCAATTATATATAACACTTCCCCTCTTCAACGAAAAGAAAGTTTTGTGAAATAAAACTTTCTTTTGCAATACTCATATGCAAACATACAAGGCAAAACTGTCAAGCTCTTGAAAGGGTGTCTGGAATTATATTATCTCTACCTTTTATGTGTCTAATGTCAAGATTGTGCTCTTGCAACATGAGACTTATGCTCTAGCTAATACTCAGATGGAGTCTATTTTTCAGATTAACAGTGTAAATAGAGCTGAAACACTTTTAAGTATGGCCCAAACTGAACAAAAACTCTGACAAGCCTTATTCCAAACATACCTGACCTTCTTATCATAAAGTAAGTTTGTCAAAGGCTCAGCTAAAACTGAAACATTATTACAGAACTTTCTGTAATATCCAGCCATACCCAAAAAGCGCATCAGTTGCCGTTTTCCTGTAGGTACAGGAAAATCTGATATAGCCTCAACTTTGGCTTCTACAGGTCTGACCTGACCTTGTCCAACAATATGTCCTAGAAATGTCAAATTAGCATGGCAAAATTCACTTTTCGGTAAGTTTATTGTCAGTTTAGCATCACTGAGTCTTTTGAAGAATTCTCTGATGATCTCCAGGTGTTGTTTCCACTCTTCACTGTAGATGATGGCATCGTCGATGTAAGCTTTACACCCATCCAGACCGAAAATCAAACTATTAACCAAGCGAACCAAGCAACATTTCAGCGCTTTCAGTTTATTTCGAAATTGTCTTTCTGTAGTAACAAATTCTAAAATCTCCTTTGGACTGTCTATAAATGGAATCTGCCAAAACCTTTTCAATAGATGGAATTTTGTCACATATTTGGCGTGACCAATGTTGTTGATGCAGTCATCAATTCTATATGGGAAATGTGTCAGTTTTTGTGACAGAATTTACTTTTCTATAGTCTGTGCACATTCGAAATGTCCCATCAGATTTTGGCACAAGTATACAAGGAGAACTCCATTCACTTTGACTAGGTTCTATAAAGTCATTGTCCAGCAAATACTTAACTTCTTTCCTGAGATATTGTTGTCTTTCAGGATGAAGTCTATATGGATGTTGTTTCACCGGTTTTGCTCCTTCAATAATGTCTACATCATGGTAGATTTTATCGGTTCTGGATGGAATGTCCGGAAATAAGTGCTCATATTCAAGAATTAATTGTTTTAGTTCATGTTTCTTGTCCGGATCTAGATGTGACAGTTTCTGATCGAGGTCATGCAGAATGTCAGAATTCTGGAGTTTTGAGGATAATGGTTCACAGTTCACAGAGTTCATTTCTTCAAAGTCTGTCTGATTTTGTTCATGAGGGACAGAATTAACTATGCTTACTGAGGAAATAACTGAACTATCATTATCACTATCCCTATCAATGTACTTTTTAAGCATGTTAATATGACATAATTGTTTTTGCTTGCGCCTCCCAGGAGTGTTAACAATGTAATTTACATCACTTAACCTTTTCTCAACAGTATATGGACCATAATATCTAGCTTGTAATGGCCTGCCAGGAATGGGCAAAAGAGCAATCACCTTGTCTCCAGGGTCAAAATTTCTGTTCTGAGCATTTTCATCAAAATGCAACTTCATTTTGCTCTGAGCTGACTTAAGATTGGACCGAGCAACTTCCCAAGCTTTTGTCAATCTAGTTTTGAAGTCAGACACATACTGAAGTAAGTTCAAAGGACTGTCATTACTTGAAAGAAACTTCTCTTTCATAAGTTTTAAAGGTCCACGAACAGTGTGTCCGAAAACAAGTTCAAACGGACTGAACCCAAGAGACTCTTGTACTGACTCTCTGACAGCAAATAATAGCAAATGTATGCCTTCATCCCAATCTTTTTCGGTGTCAAAACAGTAAGATCTGATCATGTTCTTCAAAGTTTGATGGAATCTTTCCAAAGCACCTTGACTTTCAGGATGATAAGCTGATGACTTGTATTGTTTAATGCCAAGTTCATGCATTACTTGCTGAAATGTTCCTGACATAAAATTGGAACCCTGATCTGATTGGACTGATTTTGGAAGACCTACAAGTGTGAAAAACTTTACAAGGGCCTTAACTATTGTTTTCGTCTTGATATTCCTGAGTGGAATTGCTTCAGGAAAACGTGTTGAAGCACACATTATAGTCAAGAGATATTGGCAACCTGATTTAGTCTTGGGTAACGGACCTACACAGTCAATGATAATCCTACTAAATGGTTCATCAAATGCAGGAATAGGCTGTAAATTAGCTTTTGGAATAGTCTGATTAGGTTTTCCTACCATTTGACAAGTGTGACAGGATTTGCAATGTTGGGAAACATCAGATTTTAATCCTGGCCAGTAGAAATGCTTGAGAATTTTGTGGTAAGTCTTATTTATCCCTAAATGACCTGACATGGGAGTTTCATGGGCCAAGTTTAAGATTTCAGGACGATAAGCCTTAGGAACCACAATTTGGTGATTTATGGTCCATTCGTCTTCCGCTGAAACATCAGGAGGACGCCATTTTCTCATTAAGATGTCATTTTTGACATAAAAACAAACAGGAACCTGCGAAATTTCATTTTCATCTAAAGCCCTTTCAAATAAAGGCGAGATTTCAGGATCACTGTGCTGTTCTTGACAAAGTTGTGACCTTGACATTTGGTCGTGACCTTGGTCAATTAAAATTGAAGGTGTAAGGTCATTGTCTGACCTTTGATTGTTGAAGTCAGTTTGACTTGAAGAAAGAGATTTTGTAATCTCATCATGAAAAGACTGACCTATAAAAATGTCAGTTAAGTCAATATCCTGTATCCCATCATTCAATTTGACTTTTTTTGCCATAGCCCTTGTAACGGCACATGAAGGGTAAAGATCAGGAATTTCCTGCTCAATGGGATCAGGCAATTGATCCTCACAAGGTGTATTGGTCAAAAGTGGGTTTACCACAACCTTATCTCCGGCTAAGTCATTGCCTAATAGCAAGTGAACACCTTTAAAAGGTAAAGAAGGCCTAATACCTACAGCCACAGGACCAGAAACTAAGTCTGAAGACAAATAAATGTTATGGAGCGGTACATTAACAAATCCACACTCTACTCCCTGAATAAGGACACTTGTCCCAGTTGAAGTCTTCTCGGAAAAAGGCAGGGTATCTGCTAAAATAAGAGACTGAGAAGCTCCGGTATCTCGTAAGATTTTAATAGGGGTAGACTGGGCAGAATCACTAGTAAGTGACACAAAACCTTCTGATAAGAATGGTTCATAAATCTCCATAATACAATCAGTCGCAGACGTTTTGGCCAAAATAGGATTTTCATCCTGAATAATCGACTGTGGTTTTGACCTTAAAGAAGTAAGACCTGTTGGTCTAGAATTATTTTGATTTTGTTTCTCTTTTCTTCTTTTCAAAGTTTCACATTCAGAAATGACGTGACCGTCACCTTTACAATAATTGCAAAACAGCCGGGGTGAGTATGAGGATCTTTGACCTTTGTTTTCACTAGTATCTTTATTTTTAGGATTATGTGAAGGACTGGAACTATCAGCTGTTAGTCCAGCTTGTGGTTGTGGATTAGGTTGAGGAGAATTATTTCTCTGTTGAGGGTTAAATGGTTTTGACTGAGGTGTATTAGGTTTAAATTGAGGGTTAAAAGGTTTCTTGTAAGGCTTATTTACAAAAGACACCTTATGAGTCAAAGCATAATCATCAGCTAATCGTGCTGCTACATCTAAAGTTTCTACTTCCCTTTCGTCAAGAAAAGATTTGACATCAGAGTGTATGCATCGTTTGAACTCTTCAACAAGCATGAGCTGTCTTAATTTTGCATGATCAGACTTTACATCCTTTGAAGAACACCACCTATCAAATAATTGCTCCTTAGTTCTAGCAAATTCTACATGGGTTTGGTCATGTTCTTTCCTACAATTTCTGAATTTCTGCCTATAAGCTTCAGGTACTAACTCATAAGCCTTAAGAATCAGATTTTTGACTGTGTCATAATCTGAACTTTGATCAAGTGGAAGCTGAGTGTAAATTTCTCGAGCTTTACCAATAACAACACTCTGTAGAAGCAAGGTCCAATGCTCTTTTGGCCATTTTAAATTTTCTGCTACCTTCTCAAAATGTAAAAAGTACTTATCTACTTCTTTTTCTTGAAATGGAGGAACGAGCCTGATATGTTTTGTAACATCAAATACTTTACTAGGATCAAAAGACACAGGAGGCATTGATTTACTGCTTAATTCAAGCTCTTTCATTTTAATATCATAATGCATTCTTTCTTTTTCAAGTTCTATTTCTTTTAACATTTCTCTGTGTTTTTCTTTCTCTCGTTCTTCCATTTCTCTTTGTTTTTCTTTCTCTCGTTCTTCCATTTCTCTTTGTTTTTCTTTCTCTCGTTCTTCCATTTCTCTTTGTTTTTCTTTATCTTCTCTTTCAAATTCTAACTTTTGCTTTTCAATCTCTAACTTTTCTCTATGCATTCTTTCTTCCCTTTCTTCCTTATCTAATCTTCTTCTTTCTTCAAATTCTAATTTCATTTTTTCTAATTCTAACTGTCTTTTATTTTCTAGCTCTCTTAACTGTAAGTCGGTTTGTGAGACCATAATATGAGATGTTGCAGAGGGTTCAAAAATTTCCTCATCAACAAAGAACTGAATAATAATGTTCTTGATTTCATGCTTTAACATGGATGTTTTAACATTTGGTATGCTGTAATGACTAGCAATGTCTAGAAGATCACTCTTTTTGGCCAAGTTTAACAGCTCTTGAGAAGGCGCAGCAATGAAATCTCCAAGTTTGAATGACATGGTTGCTTTTTGCTGGTATGACAAACAGTAAATATCTTTTAAGATTCTGAATAAATTCGGTGCACAAAATGTTCAATCCTGGACGAGCCCCCAAAATCTGTTACGACCTAGCGTAACTAGACAGGTACAGCGAAAAACAACCAAGTAATTTAAACTTAACAATATTTAATCAAACAAATAAATGCTGCAAATACATACAAACAAACAAACAGATAAGTAAATAAATAAATAAATCACAGAGTTAATGTCAAATAAGTCCTTGTCCCTCAAATATAAGTCCACAATCCAGTAACCAGAATATGAGCACATGTATATTTTAATCCACACTTTTATTCTAATCCAAAACACTAGTGAAACAACCAAAATTATATACTTTAAATCACTTCAAATTTCTGAATACCTACGACTGAATTGGGACCTATATTTATACATCTAAGGAAATTCTCCAGGCTTCTAGAGAATGATATAATAAACTTTTCTCTAGAAAAGAAACGAACTAAACGAAAGTTCTTTTAAATTCTCCAAAGAGAATTTAGAATTCTCCAGAGAGAATTCAAGGCCGCAACGACCATCAAGACTAAACGAGAGTCCACTAGACCCTTCGAGATCTCAGTATACATAGTCCAAATATATTTTTAACTTATGGTAAAAAAAAACACTCACTCCATTTTCATCTGGAATTATCCACAAAGTGCTCATAGAATTTTCTATACTTCTAAATTATATAACAGTTATAAAAATAATCAATGACATTCTTCTATAAAGTTCTAGATAATAAATTGTAGAAACATAAAAAGAAATATATATTAATTAATTGGGTTACTCCCCTTTGATTATATATATATAAATTATAAGTAATAGCTTTTAAAAGAATCAATATTATTGAATCAATTATATATAACAATATGTAAACAAGTGGGTCTTTCTAATGTGAAATTATGTTATCTAATTGCACCATCCTGATCATAGTAGATGTCTATAATAATTTCTGTTCAATTGGTGTTTTTAGTTTGCACCGAGGTTCAACTGGTGACTTTCACTAAGTTATTTGGCGCCCAGAGATCTCCATCGTCGGGCAGCTTACTGTATCTATGAGTCCTCGTTTTTTGATCCATCATGGTCGTTATCATGATTTGTTTATTTGTCCTTGTTGATTTATTGACTAGTTAGAGATTCACCACGAGGACCGAACAAGTAACTAAATGTGGTGAACCAATGCAGGAGATGAGGTTAGGTCCCTGTAAAACCGGTTTAAGACCCCCTCCACCCACCCAGTAGTTTTATATTACTGATCGTTCAAAGGCGATACTTCTGATGTGGTTCTATTTTTTCATGTTTTGGAGTCGAATTTTTGTACTATTTGAACCTTATGTACGTTTTCCTTTTTTAAGTTATGTTCGGGTAACTGAGTGGTCACCTATAGGGAAATAGCTGCTCACTCGGCTTACGATATTGTCAATTTAGTTTTTTCCCCACAACGGTTTTTGGAGTGGGAATTTCTTTCTGATTGTGCCATTTCCTGATCATTGCCTACTTG
Source organism: Rugalucina vietnamica (assembly GCA_964017185.1). Taxonomy (NCBI): domain Eukaryota; kingdom Metazoa; phylum Mollusca; class Bivalvia; order Lucinida; family Lucinidae; genus Rugalucina; species Rugalucina vietnamica. The sequence continues at coordinate 10,608,956 of OZ024878.1, forward strand.
TACTTTTTTAATGTTGACGAGAGAGGGACAACGTTTACATAAAAGGTATTACGGGTGCACATATGTAATCATTGTCAACATTCGAATCGGAAACGTTTCCTATTAAAGCATTTTCACTGCTCAAAACGTTTGCGGGCACAATGGTTGAAGGTTACAGGCACTGCTAACCAACAGTTATCAACATAATGCTGTGTGTTATTAATTACACTACATACTAATCGTGTTGCCCCTGTTTCTCTGGGGTTTCTGGATGGGCAAGCGGGTTAACTTTGAAAATATTTTCTGGTAAACGAGAGTCTCAGAATGTTTACCTGTTACGTAGGTCCTTATATCAGATTCTTAGTAATCGGTTTAATATTACAAATAGGTATTCATTTGAATATGTGGCCACCTATTGAGAAACAGCTGCTCACTCGGTTTATGGTATGTTTTCTGGTATGAACCTGACTATCAAAACTTGTTTTTCCCACACCTTGGTTTTTTCGATGTGTGAATTTCTTTCTAATCGTGCAATTGCCAGATAAATGCTTTCATTTTCATTTTTATCGGCACATACACGTACCTGCATACTCTCCGGGCTCAAAGCTTTGATCCGGCGGCACGACTCTCTCAAACTGAGCCCTGGGACCGGTCACAAGCACTGAAGCCGCTGCTACAAACCAACAGTTACCTGCAGATGACAATGTTGAACGAATGTGTGTACAATGGGCCACGAAATTTAGATTGTATACACTATGTCTAAACATCGTATTTACAAATTTATGTAAATAGGTCCCACATGCTCAACACTCGAATTCTGGATTTTTTCATCTAAAATAGTAGTTTGACGTGCATTCCATGACGACTGTCTTTTCTTTACTATGACAAATTCTATGTTACCTCAAAACATACCTACCTAGTTTCCCCTGGTCCAAGTCTGCACGTGAGAAACTCCCTGAGACAAACCTCGGCTGTGCCGCTGAATCTCCGCTGAGTTGGACAATTTCCTTTAAAACAGATATAACGTGGTTTCAGATTAACCCGTTTAAGACAAATGCACTTTCCCAATGTTATCATTTGGATGAGTCCGCTGTCACTATGATTATTAGGGGCGTCAGTAGTGATTTTGACTTTTTGTTCCAGTTTTCGATGAAATTCTTCAAAGCAAATTGAATAGCCTAGACAGGACGCCGCGTTCTGCCTCGCACTGTTTGCCTATGTCCCATAAACAGGACGCCAGACATATATGAATAAAACCACAAGGTGTACCTCAAACCTTCACCTCACGCGATGTTCTCTCTCTTTATTTTCAATTCAAACTTTGCCTTTTTGAACTTAACTGCACTTAAATTATTGGATTTTTAAGTATTTTACAAACTGTTAAGCTCTCATGCAGTCATTCGATGTTTGACTGTTTATGATCTATAAAATATTCATCACTATATGACTTTAAACATACAGTGAGCGCGGTAGATTATAATATGACTAGTGGGCGCGATATATATTGTGTAGTGGGTCAGGCTCCACATCGAGGGTAGGTGCGAGACAAATGTGCGTTCACAAGTCATATTAACCCCCATGACAATTGTAATACAGAGAAAGCGGTTGCTCTATCCCCGACGTGAATGAAAAATGTTGGTTGCGACATTAAACCACAAAGCCAATCATCAGGAAAACATGTCCGTGTAATATATACCCTCATATACCACATATATACATGTAGCAAAACTGGGGTATGCAGGGGTATATGCAGGGGTATACCTTTTTTTTTCTTATTTTTGCTCCAAAACATAGATTGTGTGTACTCGTAATCTATGTTTTAAGGAAAAATAAGAAAAATATTAAATTTTTTCAGTTGAAAATTTTTCAATTTTTAAAGTTGAAAAATCTCTGTCTATTGCATGGGCAAGTTTTCGTAATGTAACATAGCATGATAACGACGATGAGCCTTGGGTAGATAATTTTAAAGATACTCCAGATAGACTTTTTGAGCCTTGTGTTGTGTTCCAATTGACGCTTTTGTAATTGACATTATTATGAATAAACTATCTAGCTCACCTTTGGTCTTTTCCATTCCACCTTCTTGTCCGGTAGCTCGCCGGGCAATACTGAATGTCCGAGAATAGATCTGCTGTTAGGTGGAAAATCTGGGTCCACAAATAGTTCTCTTCGTGCAATAAGTTCCCGTTTCAGGGCATTAAAATCGCGCGAATACCTAGACATGATTTCAATATGCACCTCCTTTATTCATTTATGTTTTACCAACGATATTCTTTTGTTACATAAAATCAATCACTAAATGCGATCAATGAGACATCACCCAGTTTTTTTTCCTTAAGGTTAAAAAACCTAATTAAATCATGTTAAAAGTATTCATCAATAATTCCGATAAACATCCTCTTATAGGTCACTAGCTAAATCCAGAAAAAAATGATTACACATCAGGAAAACATGTCCGTGTAATGTATACCCCATTGAACCCCACTTTAATATAGCAAAACTTGGGTATGGAGTGGTATACCTATTTCTCCTTTTTTTTTTTTACTCCAAAACATAGATTGTGGGTACTCGTTAGAATCGCCTTGGCGAGGCGGTTCTAACGTGTACCCACAATCAATGATTTTAGAAAAAATATTAAAATTATCAAAATTTTCCCAATGAAATATTCAATGTTTGCTTCCGAAAAAATTCTCTGTATATTGTCTGGGCAAGGTTTCATAATGGGAAATGCCAGGAAAAGAAAAAATTATGCATTTGAAGCGTCAAAGTTAGCCACCGGCAATGTCTTTAACAATATTGGAACCACAATAAGCATTATCCATATCAGCTGTTACATGTGAATCCAAAACTTTGACAACTAAGAAAAAAATGGATACCACAATGCCGAAAAAAAAACTTTCTTTATAGACCTACAGTGACATTATTCATATATGCATGACGCATAGTTGTTCATTCTTTTGTAAATGCACAGGATATCGATTATTGAACAGTTTTCTCTCAAACTAAGATAAAGGCCCTATAAAACACAATGGGTGCATAGAATGGTGATTGGATCTTCATGAAAAGGCTTAAAATGCATTTAGGGATTTAGTTTGCTTGAGACTGAAATCATGTTATGGGCTTCAACACACGAAATAAAGCATTAACGGCCAAATTTTTCCCGAGCGGGTATCATAAAACTTCGAGAAACCTTTCAAAAGCTGGATGAAACTGGTCAGTGTCTTGTCTTTGTTTTGCACCAGATTTTCACAGCTACTCTTTGGCTGTCGAGGGATCTCCATAGCGGCAATTGGCATTCATATTTTCATATTTTTAGTTAAGTTAAGGTAACTGAGTGGCCACCTATTGTGAAAATAGCTGCTCATTCGGCTTACGATATGTTTCATGGTATAAAGTACCTGATTGTTAGTTTGGTTTTTTCCCACCTCGGTTTTTGGAGTGGGAATCTTTTTCTGATTGCGCCTTTTCCTGATCTTTGCCTACTTGTACCTTTTAATGGCAAAAATAATTTTGAATACGGATTTTGCATTGGCAAGGGAGGTAACCGATGATCATGAAAATGGATATTCTTCGAATCTTTGTACTTGATCTTAAAGATTTCGTCTCAGGTAAGTTATTTGTGTGAATTAATCATGATTATGAGCAGTCATAACAAAATAGTAAGAATTTAATTTTTTGTGGGAGAATATATACCTCCCTTACATTTAGATCGCTATTAAAATGTTTTTGACCAGAACTTTAGAACTTTTATTTGTCTACCGATTTTCAAAACCTTTGCTGCACATTTTTCAAACTAAATGCTTAAAATATTGCCGCGAAATTATTAATCTCCTGCCACCCGGCGGCTGACTTAGGTCTTTAAATAGTTGCAAGATATGGCGAAAACCAATATCAGACACTAGGATACACGCTAAAGTGTCCAAATAACAACATCACAGCTGATAAGCTTTGGGTGAAGAGTACTTGTAACTTAAGGTTTATGGTCCGCGTCTGTTTATCATCCTGAAATGAAAGAATGCATAACAGAATCGAGGTATATGATAATTTTAAAAGCAGTTTTTGGCCGGAGTTATTCTTAAGACAATTTTAAGTTAATGCCAAAGAATTTCCGCAAAAGTAGGCGCCTAACCTCTTGTTTTGTAATTATCCGATAAGATACTTAACCGAGCAGGAAACTTTTCATGTAACAGCTTGTCCAGTTTTGCTGTACAAAAGTAATACGATATATATGTATGATTCTTTTGTACTTTTGCCATGACTCTAATCCTCTTCCCGTGAGCATAATCCCCATGATCTAGAGGTCTGAGGAAAGGCGTATACGTACCCCGATAGAGCCGGTTGCTCTGTGAATATACGCAGCAAGAAATTCGCCTCCTTATGTGGCTTGTAGGTACAAGGTAGAATGATGTAATGGCCAGGGGACAGGCTGAACCGTTTGACGGCCTCCCTGTACTGTTGGTAGCTGCCGAATTTCGTCTCCCATATGACTTCTCGTCTCTCGAGTCTTTCGTTCTCATCAATTGGTCCATTTAGCGGGTCCCGAACCTGCGGAAATAATACGAGCCGCCTCGTGGGAAAAACAACAATGTCGTTTCCGACCAGGTCCGACACAAACCGACCTTTACAGTAGGAGCTTGAAATTTCGGATTTAAGTAGAAGAGGAACTGTACTATCCGAGTAGCAAAACCAAAGGCGCTGATCAGCTTCGCAGTTACTGCGAAGCTGATCGGCGCTTTTGTTTTCGCCTAGGCAGATTGTTGGTTTTCCCATGTGGCGGCTCATACATTATGAAAACTTGCCCATGCAATATACAGAGAATTTTTTCAGCTGTAAAAAATGACAATTTTGTTGGAACTTTTCTGCATGTTGCTAATATTTTTGCTCAAAAATACAACAGATTGTGAGTACTCGTTGGAACCGCTAGTAACGAGTATCCACAATCAAATTAAAAAGTATCATACTCAAAACGGGTTTGAAGCAAAAATAAGAAAAAAAAAAAATAGATATACATGTAACTCTGTATACCCCTGTTTTACTAATATAAATTTCATGGGCATGCTTTCCTGATGTATTCAACAAGTCATTTGCACAGACGGTGTATCAGCTAAGCGCTAGAAGATGAGGTTTGCCATTTTTTATGCAAGATGCACATAATAAACTATCACCACAATTTTTAGACATTACCTGTAACAAGCCTGAGACAAAGATTTTTAGTATGGAATAAATGCTTATCCAAAATTCAATTGACAAATAAAATCTTAATTCCGCGGCGCTCATCCTTATTGCACTGTCCGCGTTTTTCGTTGCCTTTGTCGCCAGGCGCTGACAACTTTGCGGTCCCTTTCTGGGCTAAAATATTTTTCTATCACCCTCCTGAAACAGATTTACCCTATAAATATCATAACCAATTGCAATCCTTTTGCTCTTATCTGTTTGCTTCTCCATCAATGATATGATGATGGTGCATTTGAACTCGTTGTCGGTAACATCCGGGTCCTTCAATTGCACGTGATACTGGGGGTTCATCCATTTCATTTCTGCAACAAAATGGTTTAGATTAAGGACAGTGGTCTATGAACCGCAGTGGGTCGCTAGCAAAGCTTACGAAAACCCCTTTGGGCTTCATTGACTTTGCACGCGACCCACTGTGGTTCATACATAGCTCCATGAATATTAGAAAAATGAATCTCATTTCTTCAGCCTATCAATGTAAAGGTACATGTAAGATTCATCATACAGGAATTATCCAGCGTGCGTGCGTGTGTGTGTGGGGGGTGTGTGTGTGGGTGGGTCTGTGTTTAAAAGCAGTGCTATATGACCTGCGTGTGGAGCGTTGCCACATCCTCCAGCTGAGATTCCCCGTATCCACTCGCCATGATAAACCGTCATATTCCAGTTTCGTTTGCCCTGTTAAAAGACAAACATTAGTTGTACATGTGACATTTTACATATTAAACACGTTTGGCATACAAGTATTAACAAGGTCTATAGGTCTTTGAAGTAAATATTCTACAATTGGATGATAAATTGTTCAAATATTCTACAATTGGTTGATAAATTGTTCAAATATTCTACAATTGATTGATAAATTGTTCAAATATTTTAAAATTGGCTGATTACTTGTTCAAATAGTCTACAGTTGGTTGATAAATTGTTCAAATATTCTACAATTGGTTGATAAATTATTCAAATATTCTACAATTGGTTGATAACTTGTTCAAAAATTCTACAAATGGTTGATAAATTGTTCAAATATTCTACAACTGGTTGACCAAATGTTCAAATATTCTGCAGTTGGTTGATAAATTGTTCAAATATGCTACAATTGGTTGATAAAGTGTTCAAATATTCTACAACTGGTTGATAAATTGTTCAAATATTCTACAATTGGTTGATAACTTGTTCAAATATTTTACAGTTGGTTGATAAATTGTTTAAATATTCTACACTTGGTTGATAAATTGTTCAAATATTCTACAATTGGTTGATAAATTGTTCAAATATTTTAAAATTGGCTGATTACTTGTTCAAATATTCTACAGTTGGTTGATAAATTGTTCAAATATTCTACAATTGGTTTATAAATTGTTCACATATTCTACAATTGGTTGATAAATTGTTCAAATATTCTACAATTGGTTGATAACTTGTTCAAAAATTCTACAAATAGTTGATAAATTGTTCAAATATTCTACAACTGGTTGACCAAATGTTCAAATATTCTGCAGTTGGTTGATAAATTGTTCAAATATGCTACAACTGGTTGATAAAGAGTTCAAATATTCTACAAATGGTTGATAAATTGTTTAAATATTCTACAATTTGTTGATAAATTGTTCAAATATTTTAAAATTGGCTGATTACTTGTTCAAATATTCTACAGTTGGTTTAGAAATTGTTCAAATATTCTACAATTGGTTGATAAATTGTTCAAATATTCTACAAGCGGTTGATAAATTGTTCAAATATTCCACAATAGGTTGATAAATTGTTCACTTTGCATCATAACTTATTGTTGTTTCAAACTTTTTTATTGTGGTGAGATTTTTGCTCTCGTTACACCCATTTCTGGTATTTTGTACTTTATTTTTCTTGAAAAATGTACTTGTCCCCAAAATAAACTAAACACTCCCATAAAATTAGTATTAATAGGACGCCGAGTCCCCTGAAATAAAATATCGGATGAAACCCATGCTGATGTTCACCATGATTGTGTTTCTGTTGTTAAGGAAACTCTGGATGAATTTTCTTAAGTCGTACAACAATTTAAGTCATAATTTTACACGTAGTTTGCTGTTTATCGTTTCTACCATCATGATATGTATACCCCCTTAAACCCCACTTCTATCATGATGGTAGAAACGATAAACAGCAAACTACATGTTAATTATGACTTAAATTGTTGTACGACTTAAGAAAATTCATCCAGAGTTTCCTTAACAACAGAAACACAATCATGGTGAACATCAGCATGGGTTTCATCCGATATTTTATTTCAGGCAGGGATTACCTATTTTTCTTATTTGTGATCCAAAAAATAGACTCTGAGGCTCGTCGAGGCGGTTCTAACGTGTACCCACAATCTGTGTTTTGAGCAAAAAAAAAATGTTAAAAATAGCAATATTTTCTGGTGAAATTTTCCATTTTTAAAGCTGAAAAAAAATCTCTGTATTTTACATCCATGGGCTTCGTAATGTAATTGTACGTACAGCATCAGCGGCGAGATTGGTTCCAATCAAATCTGGCTCCAAGTGGCTCATCTCAACTTGGTCAAAGTTCTTGATGAAATCTTCATATTGCATCCTGCGGATTACAGCAAAATGCTCAAATGGAGAGTAGAGCTCAAATGTATTTCTAACTACATAAAGGGAGATATTTTACAATGTATGTGCCTTATGGCGAACTCAAATGCGACCTGTCAGGCCTTTGAACAAATCACTGAATATCATCTTAGTTTACTATTATTTGTATAAAGTTCTTATTTGTATACAGTGTATTTATCATATACTAAGTCATGAAATATTATCAAATATAACATGCTTTTTTTCTTGACCTCAATTGTTCTTTTCCGTAAGAAGTATGTTATCTGACGTCATCAAAATTTTAACAGACGTCACTCGTCATACAAGGTTGTCACCAATATTTTAACTGAATTTACAATTATTTAACATGTTTGTATGTTCATTTCAAATGCCAGGTCAAGTTACAAGTTTTAAATGAAAACAAAATTGTAGCAAAGTAACATAGACAATTTCACTAAACATTGTATATGATAAAAAAGAAAATTCAAATGTTTATGTTGAATATGGCTTTCTATTTCACTCGTGAAGTGAAAATATGTAATATGTAAATATACAAATATGTTTCACTTCACTCGTGAAATAAAAGCCATATTCAACAGAAACATTTGAATATCCTCTACATGTAAGTATTAGGAAAACTAACGAGCTTGTCATGTTTAAATCAATTGCATTTATCGAGTTTGTGCTTAGTATACATATACATGAAACATGAAAATACGAGAATGGACTATCTGGAAAAAGATTTTCTTTGAACAGTAGATGTGTTTTAAAGGCACCAATCAGGAAATACATTAAATTTTATTGATATTTAAATAAACCAAAAACATTAATAAAAAATAACACATTTTTTCAATAATCAATGGCTTCTTACCAGAACTCACCGTCATCTCTTACTTCCATGCCATATCTTGATTTGATATCACTGGATAAACGCTTCATTTCTGGCGACCTGAAAAAAAAATCCATTACAAAAACACGCCCATGCAATATACAGAGAATTTTTCAGGTGTGAAAATTGAAAATTTCATTAGAAAAACATTAATATTTTTGCTCAAAACATAAATTGTTGGTACACGTTAGAACCGCCTTGCAGCGGCGGTTCTAACAAGTACCCACAATCTATGTTTTGGAGCAAAAATAAGAAAAATATGTATACCCCTGCATACCCCAGTTTTACTATATTAAAGTGGGGTATAAGGGGTAGTTATCTCACGGACATGTTTTCCTGATTCTTCTTGGTGAATGTTCGGACTTAGGAGACAAAGCCAGTTAGGAGAGATCTACATGCACAACATCTTGCGAAAACGTCGCAACTTTAAAAAATTCATTTATAGTAACCTCAAAAAAGTGTACAAATATTGTCAATCGAGAAAGTTATATTGGTGGCACGTCTATATTTAGCATACACATAAATATGCGTATTTACAGGGTGTCCCAAAAAACGCAACCGCTACAAAACAGTGTATAACTTTTTAATAATACAGATATAAGCAAGATATTTAACACAACTGTAGCTCTATTATAATTGATCCTTAATCTGACAATCATTTTGCTAGGCAGTCCTTCAACAGGAAGTGACATCATAGCGAATCTATGACGTCATTTTCCAGCAACTGGCATTCCTGGACATGGAAAGCAGATCACAAAATGCAATTTACAAGCATTCTCAAACCTTTTTTTCTCCCTTAAATGGGGTGTAAGGTAGAGAAAATTATCAAAATCATCAGAAAATTAAGAGTGTTTGTTCAAAAATTGGCAACATTGGTTAGAAATGAAACATTTATTCCAAAATGGGAAGTGGACGACAATCAAAAGTGTCATGTAAAATTCTCAATACTCTTAAAGCAGTCATTTGCAATACAGTCTGTCATTCCGGATAAGGTTGTAGTACATAATAACAATTCTTATATATCTGAAGACATTGTTTTGAAGAATTCATCTGCTAAGTTTGTTTGAGTTATCTGTAAAAATGAAGTACGGTAAATAGAAAACAGACATTGAAGCTGGTACGTTCTTATGGGAAATTTTACGTGACACTTTTGATCTCCATCCCATGTTGGAATGAAAGTTTCATTTTCAGCAACTGTTGTCCATTTCTGAACAGGTTCTCTTAATTTTCTGATGATTTTAGCAACTTCCTCTATATTTTATCTCTTTAAAGGGAGAATAAATGCTTTAGAACAATGGACAATTGCATTTTGTTAACTGCTTTCGATTTTCATGGATGCTAATTACAGCAGATAACAGAAAGTGACATCACAGATTTGCTATGACGTCATTTCCTTTTGCAGAACTGCCAAGCAAAGCGGGTGTCATATAATAGAAATATTACTGTATGAAATATCTTACTTATATCTGTATCATTAAAACAGTTATGCACTGTTTAGTAGCGGTTGCATTTTTTTTTTTTTTTTTTTTTTTTTTTTTTTTTTTTTTTTTTTTTTTGACACCCTGTACAGTTTCACGACCCGTGACTTGGTCACTTAATAATTGCCTGAATAAATCTAAACTCACTCGTCAGACCAGGCCCCATTCCACTCTCTGCGACCATGTGGGTTCCTGATTCGCATCAATTCGACTGTCCTCCCTTCAAAAGGTATCTGTAATGAACATCAAATTACGAGGATAATGAATTTCTTACCGTGTGTCAAAATGTTACATAGGCTAGTCAGTGCAACTGTCTATGACAATCACAATAACATAACGTGAGAACCACAATAACATAACATTACAAAATGTAATTTAATAAAATCATAACAGTATAATCTAACCTTACTTTGCTAAATAGAATTTATGGCTTAAAATAGCACATGCCTGCTACTCACAGCTTTACAAGGGTCTTTGACAAAAATGGCGAACTATGGCAAATTAAAGTGTAAAAATGCAATCACCATATACAGAAGAAAGAGTGCTTATTATCATGTCTTTCAAAATATTTTATTCACCATTTGCACATTGAATAGAATCCTAGTTGCTGTATAAGCAACAATATATAGGTACCTTTATTATACCCGTTATACTGTAACCATGGTTCTGGTAGAGACCGTTCGGTAATCTGCCACCAGATCGCCTCTGTAATGAAAAAAAAGCAAAAAAAAAAAATCATTACCGAAAGAGGAGTATATTTACAGACTAAAACCAAAGTGTCATTGGTACATGTGTACCCACTATAAGCGTCTTGCAGGCACATTCCTTTTAAATTACTTTAAATGTTCTTTGCCGCCAGACTACTGCAACGAAATGTACGTGATTCTGATAATGTTTGGACAATCTCTAGTAATTTGATTTGACAACTATTTCTTCATTATCAAACCACTAAATCCAATCTAAACTAAATAGCTACAACACAAAATGAATCGTACGATTAAACTCTACTACGATGTTCTAAATGTTTTATTCAAGCAAACTGTGACATGATCAGCCAAACGCTTCAGTACAGATTGGCACTAACATTATTGCAACATGTCTATGGCGGTACTGTATGTCAAAACTTAATCCGCAGTCCCTGACAAGATGATCGACTACTATAAAATGTCTTGCACATGTACAGGTAAACTTGACAAGAAACGGTGCCATTTGTTTCAAGATGTTTGAAAGTATCCTTAATTCGGAAACAAACCAAAAAAAAAGACATAGCCAGAGCATTTTTTCTAATAACTAGAAATGTCCTCACATTTATTCCGGCTGTTAGGAGAGAATTCATCTGCAAGTTTTTCATCAAACTATTGAAGAAATCCCTGGGCACCTTGTACTTTTCGACAATTCTGATAATCTCTCCGATGCCTCCCGTCATGTCCACCAACGCCGTAGCAATGTTGCCGCTACTTATGTCATTATAGCTTCCATGCAACCTGTAATAATTGATAAACTAGCATATTAAGGAAGAAAGTAATATTTCGTATTTTGAGACATTGAGGCCGAAACAGGTTTAGTTTCACTTGCAGTTTTAATCCGTTATTTTTTTACCAAATCGGCACCGCCTATTTAGGCCGTGAGAAATAGACTGAGGGCTGCTTTTGCGTAAAGGCAAATCTTACCACCAGATAACTGGCTAATCGCTTAAAACGCCTGGGAATGTCCAGGAAACGTGGTTTAGTCAATCTAGCACTTTTTCGATGTCGACATCCTATTTTTGCGCAAACGTCCCTTAAAACGGATTCAACGTATCGACATGACCATGCCTGTTGACAAGCAAACAGATAGATATACGTACATCTCAGAAAATATCTTCTTCTTCTTTTTCTTCTTCTTCTTCTTCTTCTTCTTCTTCTTAATGCAAATCGAACCAATGTTGGTTTATACACATGCCATCTTACCTGTGCTTTTGATTACCCGTAAGGCCTCCGACTTCTTCGTCCATGAATTATCACGAATGGCTGATATTTCAAGTGCAGCAGACGGGAACAAACATACGGATATTCGAGTTGTTAAAAATTACTCCCTTAGGAAGTACTTGGTTCCTTCAGACGGAATTGCTTAATGAACAGCCCCCTGTGTTATATGGTACTTTCGTAGCCATCAGCGGGGTTTATGCGTCAATCAATTGTTCTAATCATCCTTGAGTTAGTATCTGTACATATCCGCTCCTACACCCTTGCAGTCTGATTTGACTTGTCTGCAGAGGTACAAAACATCAGATACTTGGCATTACTATGGTATTCTTTAGCAGCGATAAAATGCCGGATACAGAACGTACTTTGCATATGCTTTCTCCAAAAGGGCGCACCAAAATTCGTCGGGCTCCTGTCTGTTTCTACAGTAGATCAGTCTTTTACCGTTTGTGGGTAGAAAATCGTCCACTACAACCTCAATCCATTCCCCGTACCACCAGAAACGAAACCGAAAAATACCTAAAGATTGACATGTTATCATTATGCAATCTGAGAATAAGTTCTATCAACTTTAAAAAGAATAATATATGTTCAAATTGACCAACATATGAAAATCATGTTCAAATTGAATCAACATGCTATACAACAAAATAATGTCATGTTGAAATTGATCAAAATGCGACAAAAGATGTAAATCTGGTCTACTTGCGATAGAAAATGTTAAAATTTAGAACATATTAAAATTGATCGACGTGTACTTAAATCAATGTTAAATCAATGTTAAAATCAATGTCAACCCCATCACCTGCATAATCTCCAGGCTCAAAGCTTTGATCCGGCGGTACGACTCTCTCGAACTGACTTCTAGGACCAGTCACCAGCACAGCGGCCGCTGCCACGAACCAGCAATCCCCTGTCGGGTAAAGTATTTTCGGTGAAATAAGAAAAACACTATTTGAAGTAGATAGAAAAGATTTTCCAACCTACTAATTGATTACGTTTATGGTGGCATGAGTTAATCCCATGGATGATGCGCTTGAAATTAATAGTGCGCGTATACATGTAGGTTCATCTGTAACTTCATTAGGGGATAGCTTATTGCTTTTGTAAAATGGTACATTTGGTTTACACATTTCTCATCTTATGTTTGTAGATGCAGAGGTGGTATTACACTCTATTAGTTATTGGATTAAACCAGTACACCCTAATATCTTTACAAACAGTCGACTTTCTCCACTTTCAGAAGTATTTGACTTATCTAGTGCTCTACACTTCTCTGCAAGATTGTTTTGATAAACAGGTAATATATCATAAAACGCGAAGCCACTTTGTTTATATTTAAGGGGATGCCAATTGTCAAAATCTAATACTTATATAATTTTTACCTGTATAAAGAAAAATGACAATATTACCAGGGAATCTGAATGTTCTTGAAACATTCTTGTACGAGTCATTCAAACATCCAATACAGATTATCTTATGCCCCAAAACTCAGCTCCAGAGGGCTCAGCAATACGCTTATCAGCATAGTTCAAGTTACTTCCTGGTTTGATTCCGTTTTCATCTGTCTGACATGCTCGATAAATTTTACTAACAGCTACCACCACAAACATGATCTCCAAAAGCATAACTACAATCTTTGAAAGTTTGTCCACTCAGAGATTATTTCTTCTTGAGGAAAACATGGTATTTATCATATGTGCTGAAAACATTTTACAGCAGATACAGTAAATAGTATGATTTCTCCCAAAATATTGACTTTTTGTTCGAAATACTTTCAAAGATTGTAGTCAAGAAGTTGGAGATCATGTTTATGGTGATAGCTTTTAGTAGAATTTATCCAGCATGTCAGGCGGATGAAAACGGAATCAAACCAGGAAGTAACTTGAACAATGCTGATAAGCGTGTTGCTGAGCCCTCTGGAGCTGAGTCTTTGGGCATAACATAATCCGTATTCGATGTTTGAATGACTCGTACAAGAATGTGTCAAGAATATCCAGTCGCCTTGGTAAAATTGTCATTTTTCTTTATACAGGTAAAGATATAGAGGATATTTGCTTTTTATCGGTGAATACCAAATATATTTCATCGAGTGAGTTGAAAACATCAGAATTTTCACGAGTGTGCAGCACGAGTGAAAATTTTTATGTTTTCAACTCACGAGATGAAATATATTTGGTATTCACCGATAAAAAAAAAACAAATTTCCTTTTTATTTCATACAATGCACGGGCATTTTCCTACTCACAAGGCAGGTGGTGAAAATGCAAAAACCAAAAATTTTGGTACCACATTGTTCCTTGCGTTCTAACTAAGAAAATGAATACCCACACTTTATGTTTTCGTTCATAAATAACGGAGTTATAGGCGTTTGAATATCTGAAGTGAGACACATTTAATGACGTCAAATAAATGGAAACGTCAGAAGTAATCCAAAATTCACAGTGACGATATAGGCTGATATCAGTCACTAGTGACTTTTGATATCAGTGAGATTTGATATCAGTGAAATTTCATATCAATGAAAATACCAATTTTATCAAGTTGTGATATATAGAGGATATTTGCTTTTTTTCGGTGAATACCAAATATATTTCATCGAGTGAGTTGAAAACATCAGAATTTTCACGAGTGCGCAGCACGAGTGAAAATTATTATGTTTTTCAACTCACGAGATGAAATATATTTGGTATTCACCGAAAAAAGGCAAATTTTCTTTTTATACTGAGCCAAACTTATAACGCAACATCGGTTTATTTTTATTGTTATACACAAGAATAGTATCAAATAAACTTTTCCTCCACTGAATTAGATTGCCGGACGATCGACACATCTCATAAGATCTTGTTTGTAACATTCTGTGTTATGCGTCTCAAGAAATTAAACATTTTTCAGAGGTAGGGTCTTGGCAAAAAATGAAATGCATTGTGATTTTCCAGAATGCGATATGTGACTTGTATTCGTAACCTAAAAATTAGTGTCGGTTTTCAGGGTTATTCCTGTCCCATTGTAGACAATGAATAATTTTACTGACAAACGATCAATTTTGCTCAATTTTGAGCAGAGTTGAAGACTCATTTTTACTCCCAACCATTCAAGTTTACTCACATTTTAACATTTGTT
Organism: Rugalucina vietnamica; assembly: GCA_964017185.1. Lineage (NCBI taxonomy): Eukaryota > Metazoa > Mollusca > Bivalvia > Lucinida > Lucinidae > Rugalucina > Rugalucina vietnamica. The sequence continues at coordinate 10,624,191 of OZ024878.1, forward strand.
ATAGACATTCCTGACCCAACAATTGGATGCTATAGTGTTTTCTAACAATGCTACATGAAGGCATGAACACGTTTTCACAAAGGTTTCGTTAAAAACAATCGCCGTTAGAATTTTTCACTAATTCCATTTTCTATTGTGTTCAATGGATTGCTCAATATTAAACGTTCAATTTTCAATGATGTAAACTTTGATTTGAAATTTTGGGTACAAATGGAAGCCAAATTGCAATGACCCCATCGAATCTCATTGGGCGATCCATAAAGAAGCCATTTGTGTTTAAATTGACTTCCAGAATCTCTCAGGGGGCGCATGCCACCAAAATAACCGTTTTGGCCAATCAGATTCGAGCTCAGTGACCCATGCCTAGAAAGCCAAAACCTTTGTACCCAATTTATTCATTGGCGATTGCTGACCATCATATGTCGGGTAGACCGTCTTACGTAACATTAAAATGCGAAAAACATGCCATAACCGTGTTGCGTTATATGTTTGGCTCAGTATACAATGCACAGGCATTTTCCAATGCACAAGGTAGGCGGTGAAAATGCAAAAACAAAAAATTTTTGAAAACAGGAATAATTTTGGTACCACATTGTTCCTTATGTTCTAACTAAGAAAATGAATACCCACACTTTATGTTTTCGTTCATAAATAACGGAGTTATAGGCGTTTGAATTTCTGAAGTGAGACACATTTAATGACGTCAAGTAAATGGAAACGTCAGAAGTAATCCAAAAAATCTGACATCATTACAGTGACGATATAGGCTGATATCAGTCACTAGTGACTTTTGATATCAGTGAGATTTGATATCAGTGAAATTTCATATCAATGAAAATACCAATTTTATCAAGTTTTGATATACATTGGGTTTCACTGTAAAGTATAAAATAAACATTGGTTTTCACTGTAAAGTATAAAATAAATACAAGTATTAGATTTTGACAATTGGCATCCCCTTACATGATAGCTAAAGAGTGATGTTAATTAAAAGCAGCAGAACGGCTGTAATATATAGAGGATATTTGCTTTTTTGAGGCGAATACCAAATATATTTCATCGAGTGAGTTGAAAACATCAGAATTTTCACGAGTGCGCAGCACGAGTGAAAATTATTATGTTTTCAACTCACGAGATGAAATATATTTGTTATTAACCGAAAAAAGCAAATTTTCTTTTTATTTTATACAATGCACAGGCATTTTCCAATGCACAAGGTAGGCGGTGAAAATGCAAAAACAAAAAATTTTTGAAAACACGAATAATTTTGGTACCACATTGTTCCTTATGTTCTAACTAAGAAAATGAATACCCACACTTTATGTTTTCGTTCATAAATAACGGAGTTATAGGCGTTTGAATTTCTGAAGTGAGACACATTTAATGACGTCAAGTAAATGGAAACGTCAGAAGTAATCCGAAAAATCTGACGTCATTACAGTGACGATATAGGCTGATATCAGTCACTAGTGACTTTTGATATCAGTGAGATCTGATATCAGTGATATTTCATATCAATGAAAATACCAATTTTATCAAAGTTTTGATATACATTGGGTTTCACTGTAAAGTATAAAATATATACTTGTCTTGTAAGTAGGCTTAAACCTGCAATAGCTGTTGAGATAAAATGAAAATAAGTGGGATTTCCAAAACCCAAAATTGGGGGAGATGGGTGGAGAAATTCGACAACGTCTTTAGGTTTTTACCTACCTAGCTTCCCCTGATCCAAGTCTGCGCGAGAGAAGATACCGGAGACAAATCTTGGCTGTCCATCCGGGTCTTTTAGATGAACAATTTCCTACAATATACAATGAGATTACGAACATTTGCCCATCCAATATATATAATACGAGTATGGAAAATTTTCATCCGTAAAAAATGAAAATTTCATCATTTGTAATATTTTTGCTCAAAACAAAGATTGTGGGTATACGTTACTAGCGAGTACCTACAATCTATGTTTTGGATGAAAAGTAAAATAAATAGGCATACCCCCTGCAATCCCCAGTTTTAATGTAAAAGCACATGCTTTCCTGATTATTACCTGCAATCAAAACAGCTAGCATCAGGTCATTGCTTGTTTTGCACTGCGTTTATTGATTTTCATTTCAATAAGATTCATTGACTCTTAGGCAAAGAGTTTTAATACCAGACCATCTATAAAGCATAGCTATCAACCGTTAATTTATTCGGGGTCTTCGAAACTGTGCCATATGAAAACATTATGATAAATATTTGCACACATTGTCTGAGCTAGGTTTACGACTGTCTTGTTGAACGGTTAGGGCAACCTTGCTGTTTGCTGCTATTCATCAAGAAAACATGTCCGTGAAATGTATACCCCCTCATACCCCACTTTTATATAGTAAAACTGGGTATACAGGAGTATACCTATTTTTCTTATTTTTGCTCCAAAACATAGATTGTGGGTACTCGTTAGAACCGCCTCAGCGAGGCGGTTCTAACGTGTACCCGCAATCTATGTTTTGAGCAAAAATAAGAAAAATAACAAAGTTTTTCAGGTTAAAATTTTCAATTATTAAAGCTGAAAAAATCTCTGTTTTTTGCATGGGCAAGTTTTCGTAATGTTTAGAGCAATTGTAACATCATTACGAAAACATGCCCATCAATATACAGATTTTTAAGCTGTAAAAATTGAAAATTTTCAGATGAAAAATTTTGATCCTCAGTTCCTTGTTTTTGGACCAAAAATAAGAAAATATGTATACCCCTGCAAACCCCAGTGTTTCTATATAAAATGGGGGTTCATTTTATGGACATGTTTTTTTCTGATGTGTTTGCTTTTGTTATCTAACTTACATTTCGATTCTTCTTTAAGAGCTTTCATTTCACATTTATATTACTAATATTTTAAGAAACAATACACAATAATTTAAAGAAGACGAGTTTTTAAACAAGATGTCAGCAACATATATTTATAATGGAGGCAGATACAGAAAGTGTTTGAAAATGCAACATGCCGGGTTGCGTTTTTACTGCTGAAAAAAAACATTATTATAGGCAACGGACAGGAACTGTCAAAATCCTTAACCACCACTCACACTGTCATGAAACCAAGCGGTAAATAAGCAATATCAAAGGAAACTACGTCACATACGATATGCACAAGTTGTGATCGATAGACCAGCTATTACCCAAAAGTTGGCCACTCAGAGACATCATTGTACCGTATATAAATTGAACATACATGTACACGATAAATAAAACCCCTAAACGAGATGCATAACGGGCCTAAAAAGTTCTTGAAAACTGAAGGTTTCAACGTGTCAGACTCCGTGAAATAAATCATGACCCTTAAACCCCACTTTTATTAAGTAAAAGTGCTGTATACAGGGGTATACTTATTTTACTTTTTAGGCGGGTCTAACTTGTACCCGAAACCTTGTTTTGAGCAAAAATAAGAAAAATGTCAAAAAGATTCTACTAATTTTTTTAATTTTTATAATTTAGGAAAAAAGCAATATTGCATGTGCGTGTTTTCGTAATGTTATGCGTATTTATTTCATAGGGATGTTCACGTGATGTGCTCACCTTTGGTCTTTTCCATTCTACTTTTTTGTCCGGCAGCTCACCTGGCAACACTGAATGTCCGAGGATAGAGCGGTTGTTGGCAGGAAAATCTGGGTCCACAAATAGTTCTCTTCGTGCTATAAGTTCCCGTTTAAGAGTACTGAAATCGCGCGAATACCCAGACATGGTTTACCTAGTTTATCGAGAATTAAACAATTCTTAGAAAATAAAATCAATAAACCAATTAGAATGTAATCGACATCACTGTTATTTTGGCGTCTCTTTATGCCCGCACCCTTTAAACAGTCATATAAGACGAGATGTTATGTAATTTACATCAACGGAGCAAGTGGTTCATTGACTCGTATACTGTTCAGACACTTATTAATATTCCATTCAGGCTATTTTTAACCAGATCTAGGCAGAAAAATCCTTATATACAAATGCTTACATGAAACGTAGTATGCACTTAATGCAAATTGCTTTTTTGTATTCTTTTGAACATTTATGTCGGCAGTGCAATGTATATTGATTATTGCACAGTTTTCTTTAACCTTTTTAACTCATTTAAGCCTGGCGTCCCTTTTATTACATGCAATACACGAGGGCATGTAGATATATACTGGGCAAATAAAGTCAGGGATCAAACATTTACCATGCAAGTTCTAGAAGATTTCTAACTGCTAGTAAAATGAAACATTTCAATCATTAGGGTAATACATTTTTTAAGCTTTGTACGCTTGAAGATCGAAACAATAGTCTTTGCCTGCTTTAAGTCGGACTACTAATGAAAGTGGCATGAAATACTTATTCCCATGGAGCATTGATGGTGTGTCACTTAGGTTTTTCGGGTAGTGTGGTATTAAGAACAACTCTGCTTAAGTTAGATGATGCATAATTTCAAAATTTGTGGCATATGGGTGTGCAATAAAACTGCTAATCTACCATATACGTACTCGTAAATCAAAACTTGATTAATTATCGATTGGTCTTAATATGCACCCTTAAAAGTTTGATCCCTAACTTTTTTGACCAGTATACACCTTATAGATTCACTGGATTTCTGGCGAACAGTGAATCTACAGGGTGTCCCAAATAACGCAACCAGTACTAAACAGTGCATAACGTTTTTGATAATACAGATATAAGTAAGATGTTTAACACAATAGTAAATCTGTTATGATTTATCCTTAATCTGACACCCATTTGATTCGATTCTTCAACAGGAAGTGACGTCATAGCAAATCTGTGATGCCACTTCCTGGTGTCTGCTGCAACTTGCATTCCTAGAAATGCAAAACAATTTCCTACCGTTCTCAAGCCTTTATTCTCTCTTAAAAGTAATATAACGTTGAGAAAATTGTCATAATAATCAGAAAAATAAGAGAGCTAGATCAAAAGTGAATTTCCATGAAAATTGTATTTCAAAATAGGAAGTGGGCGACCATCAAAAGTCTAATACTCCGAAAGCAGTCATTCGCAATAAAATCCAGTAGTGTCTACTTGCAATATCGTTGCCGAGTACGTCGTTGCTGAGTACGTTAAATATCCTTGCGGAGTACGGTGTTGTCGTTATAACAGTTTAAAAGAAAGAGTTATCCTTATTTTTTTAAAAAGAAGCTATTTTAAGCTAATTATAAATAGAATCGTTATAAAAGCTATTTTAAGCTAATTATAAATATATCGTTAACATATATTGACAGTGTAACTTACATAATGAGTGCCTTTTGTGATTCATTTTTTACATGTATATAGATGTTTAATTTTTGTTTTCATTTAATCACGTTCAAGTTGAAAATTCACTGACAATAAGAATAAATAATATTTATTCTGCAGACCCTTAACCCCACTTGTTTAAAGTAAAACTTAAAATTGAAGGTTATATATATTTTAGTTTTTGGCGATAGTTTAGCAGATATGCATTTTTATACAGTCGTGGCAGTGAGATTGGCGTTTTTAGCTCACCTGAGCCTTCGGCTCAAAGGAGGGGAGCTTATAGGATAGGTAGGCACCCGGCGTCCGTCCGTCGTCGGCGTCGGCGTCGTCACCGTTTTCAAAGATCTTCTCCTCTGAAACCGCTTGGCCAATCAAAGCCAAATTTTATGTGAAGCATCTATGGGAAGGGGGAACCAATGTGTATATAAACAATCCAGGTCACATGACCAAGATGGCAGCATGCCCATATATGGTAAAAGCCTTTAAAATCTCTTCTCCAGAACCCAAAGGCCTAGGATCTTGAAACTCGGCATGTAGCATGAGGGACTCAAGGTCCACAATGTGTATATAAACCATGACCCTTTGATGACCTTGACCTATTTTACGGCAAGGTCAACATAGGTTGCCAATGCATTTGAATGGGGAAAACTTTTAAAATGTCATTTAAAGTGAAAGTCTTGCTGGAAATGGGCAGTAGGACTAAATATTAATGATTCTGAAAAATAAAATGGACCCCAGGGGCTCATATGCCCCCACCACGGGGCAATATACATGTATATCGCCATAATATTCAAACATCTTCTCCTCTGAAACCGCTTGGCCAATTAAAGGCACATTTTATGTGAAGCATCTATAGGATGGGGTAACCAATGTGTATTTAAGAAATCCAGGTCACATGACCAAGATGGCCGCCATGCCCATATATGGTAAAAACCCTTCAAAAATCTTCTTCTCCGGAACCGGTTGACTGATTTCAACGAAACTTGGCATGAAGTATTGATGACTCAAGTACTACAATGTATGTATAAATCATGACCCTGTGATGACCTTGACCTATTTTACGGTAAGGTCTACAAAGTTTGCCAATGCATTTGAATGGGGAAAACTTTTGAAATGTCATTTTAAGTGAAAGTCTTGTAGGAAATGCATAGTAGGACTGAATATTAATGATTCTGATAAAGATTGGTCTCCATGAGCTCATATGCCCCCACCCCGTGGCATTATACATGTATATTTCCATAATATTCAAACATCTTCTCCTCTGAAACCACTCGACCAATCAAAGCCAAATTTTATGCGAAGCATCTATAGGATGGGGTAACCAACGTATATATAAATAATCCAGGTCACATGACCAAGATAGCCGCCATGACCATATATGGTAAAAACCCTTCAAAAATCTTCTCCGGAACCGGTAAACTGATTTCAAAGAAACTTGGCATAAAGCATTGATGGCTAAAGTACTACAATGTATATATAAATCATGATCCTGTGATGACCTTGAGCTATTTTACGGCAAGGTCAACAAAAGTTACCAATGCATTTGAATGGGGAAAACTGTTAACATGTCATTTAAAGGGAATAAATAAAATAGAAATTGGCAAATGGACAGAAAATTGATTATTCTTAAAACAAATGGCCCAAGGGCTTAATCTGCCCCTGCACTGGGGCTAAATACCATAATATTCAAACATGTTTATTGGCATATGTAGCAGATCTCAGGTGAGCGTTTACAGGACCATTGGTCCTCTGGTTGTGTATTAACGTCCCAGTCAACGATGTTGCAGTCACTGACATGCCGGGCAAGAGCTCAAGTTGTTAACAGTGTTAAATATTCAAAGTGTTTTGTGAAAGGCCTCACACCTGCTTCCCATTTGGGTTCTCACCCAAGACATTTTCGTTCTGAGTCCGATCATCGATAGGGACCGCGTTACTTTGAACGAACAATTTAGATAAAATGTTTTTCCAACATGCAAAATTTAATGATAAATGTCTTGGGTGCCTATTAAGTGTTTTGTTTGTTTGTTAGTATGTCATAAAGGCTCTCCGAATAGCTTAAAGTAGCATAAACATTGTCTCATTAATATGCTCACTGGTATTAAAGAATCTAAGTTTTATATTTAATGGGGAACTATCAGTGGTTTAAGGGTGATGTCGTTACAACGTCCCCAGTCTCCATAAGAGTGATACAGCACCATACCCTACCACTCCGTCCCCAGTAGAGATATACAGTGTCATTCACTTCAGCATCGTCCCCAGTAGGGATCTACAACACCATACTCTACCATTCCGTCCCCAGTAGAGATCTATTACCATATTCCCTACCACAACGTCCCCAGTAAAGATCTACAGCGACATACCCTACCAAACCGTCCCCAGCAAAAATCTACAGCGCCATAACCTACCACACCGTCCCCAGTAGAGATCTACAGTACCACATTCTACTGGACCGTTCCCAGGAGTAATCTACAGTGCGGTAGTCTACCACACCGTCTCCAGTAGAGATATACAGCGCCATACTTTACCACTCCGTCCCCAGTAGAGATCTATCGCCCCATTTCCTACCGCAACGTCCCCAGTAGAGATATACAGCGACATACCCCACAACACCGTCCCCAGTAGAGATCTACAGCACCCTATTCCCCAGTGGACATCTTAAGAGATCTACAGTGCGGTAGTCTACAACATCGTCTCCAGTAGAGATATACAGCCCCATACCCTACCACTCCGTAATCTACAGTGCGGTAGTCTACCACACCGTCTCCAGTAGCGATATACAGCGCCATGCCCTACCACTCCGTCCCAAGTAGAGATATACAGTGTCATTCTCTTCAGCATCGACCCCAGTAGGGATCAACAACACCATACCCTACCATTCCGTCCCCAGAAGAGATCTATCGCCCCATTTTTACCATACCGTCCCCAGTAGAGATCTACAGCACCCTATTCTACTGGACCGTCCCCAGTAAAGATCTACAGTACGGTATTCTACCACAACGTCTCCAGTAGAGATATACAGAGCCATATCTTACCACACCGTCCCAAATAGAGATATACCGTGTCATTCTCTTCAGCATCGTCCCCAGTAGGGATCTACAACACCATACCCTACCATTGTGTCCCCAGTACAGATCTTTTTCCCCATTCCCTACCACAACGTCTCCAGTAGAGATCTACATTGCGGAAGTCTACCTCCAGTAGAGTATACAGCGTCATTCTCTTCAGCATCGTACCCATTAGGGATCATCAATACCATACCCTACCATTCCGTCCCCAGTAGAGATCTATCGTCCCATTTTCTACCAAAACGTCCCCAGTAGAGATCTACATGGACATACTTTACCACACCGTCCCCAGTAGAGATCTACAAAACCATACTCTACTGCACCGTCCCCAGTAGAGATCTACAGTGCGGTAGTCTACCACACCGTCTCCAGTAGAGATATACAGCGCCATACCCTACCTCTACGTCCCCAGTAGAGATATACAGTGTCATTCTCTTCAGCATTGTCCCCAGTAGGGATCTACAACACCATTCTCTACCATTGCGTCACCAGTAGAGATCTATCGCCCCATTCCCTACCACAACGCCCCCAGTAGAGATCTAGAGTGCTATACCCTACCACACCGTCCCCAGTAAAGATCTACAGCGCCATAACGTACCACACCGTCCCCAGTAGAGATCTACAGCGCCATATTCTACTGGACCGTTCCCAGTAGAAGTCTACAGTGTTGTAGTCTACCACACCGTCTCCAGTAGAGACAAACAGCGCCATAACCTACCACTCCGTCACCAGTAGAGATATACAGTGTCATTCTCTTCAGCATCGTCCCCAGTAGTGATAAACACCATACCCTACCATTCCGTCCCCAGTAGAGATCTATCGCCCCATTTCCTATCACAACGACTTACAGCACCATACTCTACTGCACCGTCCCCAGTAGAGATCTACAGTATGGTAGTCTACCAAACCGTCCCCAGTAGAGATCTACAGCACCATAATCTACAACACCGTCCCCAGTAAAGATCTATCGACCCATTCCCTACCACAACGTCCCCAGTAGAGATTTATAGCGACATATCCTACCACACCGTCCCCAGTAGACATCTATCGCCCCATTCCCTACCACAAAGTCCCTAGTAGAGATCTACAGCGACATACCCTACCACATCGTCCCCAGTAGAGATGTATCGCCCCGTTCTCTATCATAACATCCCCAGTAGAGATCTACAGCTACATACACTATCACACAGTCACAAGTAGACATCTAAAGCGAACTACTCTACCAATACGTCCCCAGTAGCGATCTACTGCGACATACCCTACCACACCGTCCCCAGTAGAGATCTACATCACTATACTCTACTGGACCGTACCCAGTAGAGATCTACAGTGCGGTAGTCTACCACACCGTCTCAAGTAGAGATATACAGCGTCATATCCTACCACTCCTTCCCAAGTTGAGATATACAGTATCATTCTCTTCAGCATGGTCCCCAGTAGATATCTACATCACCATACCCTACCATTCCTTCCACAGTAGCGATGTATCGCCCTATTCCTACCACAACGTCCCCAGTAGAGATTGCAGCGACATACCCTACCACACCGTCCCAAGTAAAGATCTACAGCGCCATAACCTACCACAGAACCCCCAGTAGAGAGCTACAGCACCTTAATCTACCACTCCGTCCACAGTAGAGATTTATCGACCCATTCCCTATCACAACGTCCCCAGTAGAGATCTACAGCGACATACCCTACCGCACAGTCCCCAGAAGAGATCTATCGTCCAATTCCCTACCACAACGTCCCCAGTAGAGATTTATCGTCCCATTCCCTACCACAACGTCCCCAGTAGAGATCTACAGCTACATACCCTATCACACAGTCCCAAGTAGACATTTAAAGCGAACTACTCTATTAAAAGGTCCCCAGTAGAGATCTACAGCGACATACCCTACCACACCTTCCCCAGTAGAGATCTTCAAAACCATACTCTACTTGAACGTACCCAGTACAGATCTAAAGTGCGGTAGTATACCACACCGTCTCCAGAAGAGATATACAGCGCCGTATCCTACCACTTCGTCCCCAGTAGAGATATACAGTGTCATACTCTTAAGCATCGTCCCCAGTAGGGATCTAAAACACCATACGCTATCATGCCGTCCCCAGTATAGATCTATCACCCCATTTCCGACCACAACGTACCCAGTAGAGATCTATAGCGACATACACTACCACCCCGTCCTAGTTATGATCTGCAGCGCCATTCCCTACCACAACGTCCCCAGTAGAGATGTACAGCGACATGCCCTACCACACCGTCCCCAGTAAAGATCTACATCGCCATAACCTACCACACCGTCCCCAGTAGACATCTACAGCACCGTAATCTACCACAGTTTCCCCAGTAGAGATATATCGACCCATTCCCTATAACAACGTCTCCTGTAGCGTTCTTCAGCGACATACCCTACCATACCTTCCCTAGTAAAGATCTACAGCGCCATACCCTACCACACCGTGCCCGGTAAAAATCTACAGCACCATATTCTACCACACCTTCCCCAGTAAAGATCCATCGTCATATTCCCTACCACAACGTCCCCAGTAGAGATCTACAGCAACATACCCAACCACACCGTCCCCAGTAGAGATCTATCGCCCCGTTCCCTACCACAACATCCCCTGTAGAGATCTACAGCTACATACCCTATCACACAGTCACAAGTAGACATCTTAAGCGAACTACTCTACCAATACGTCCCAAGTAGAGATCTACTGCGACATACCCTACCACACCGTTCCGAGATCTACAACACTATACTCTACTGGACCGTACCCAGTAGAGATCTACAGTGCGGTAGTCTACCACACCGTCTCAAGTAGAGATAGACAGCGTCATACCCAACCACTCCTTCCCAAGTTGAGATATACTTTATCATTCTCTCCAGCATCGTCCCCAGTAGGGATCTACATCACCATACCCTACCATTCCGTCCCCAGTAGAGATCTGTCGCATCATTTCCTACAACAACGTCCCCAGTAGAGATCTGCAGCGACTTACCATACCACACCGTCCCAAGTTAAGATCTACAGCACCATAACCTACCACACCGTCCCCAGTAGGGAGCTACAGCACCTTAATCTACCACACCGTCCCCAGTAGAGATTCGACCCATTCCCTACCAAAACTTCCCCAGTAGAGATATACAGCGTCATACACTACCACCCCTTCCAAAGTTGAGATATACAGTTTCATCCTCTTCAGCATCGTCCCCAGTATGGATCTACAACACCATACCATACCATTCCGTCCCCAATAGAGATCTATCGCCCCATGTCCTACCACAACGTCCCTAGTGGAGAGCTGCAGCGACATACCCTACCACACCATCCCCGGTAAAGATCTACAGCGCCATAACCTACCACACCGTCCCCAGTAGAGAGCTACAGCACCTAAATTTACCACACCGTCCCCAGTAGCGATTCTACCCATTCCCTACCACAACGTCCCCAGTAGAGATCTATCGTTCCATTCCCTACCACAACGTCTCTAGTAGAGACCTACAGCTACATACCCTATCACAGAGTCCCAAGTAGACATTTAAAGTTAACTACTCTATTAATAGGTCCCCAGTAGAGATCTACACCGCCATATCCTACCAGTTCGTCTCCAGTAGAGATATCCAGTGCCATTCTCTTCAGCATCGTCCCCAGTAGGGATCTACAACACCACACCTACCATTCCGTCCCCAGTATAGATGTATCGCCTATTTCCTACCACAACGTCCCCAGTAGAGATCTACAGCGACATGCCATACCACACTGTCCCCAGTTAAGATCTGCAGCGCCATTCCCTACCACACCGTCCCAAGTAAAGATCTACAGCACCTTAATCTACCACACCGTCCCCAGTAAAGATATATCGACCCATTCCCTACCACAACTTCCCCAGAATAGATCTACAGCGACATACCCTACCACACCGTTTCCAGTAAAGATCTTCATCGACATAACCTACCACACCGTCCACAGTAGCCATCTACAGCACCTTAATCTACCACACCTTCCCCAGTAGTTATATCCATCCATTCCCTACCACAACGTCCCCTGTAGAGATCTACAGCGACACACCCTACCATACCGTCCCTAGTAAAGATCTACAGCGCCATACCCTACCACACCATCCCCAGTAGAGATCTACAGCACCATATTCTACCACACCGTCCCCAGTAAAGATCTATCGCTACATTCCCTAACACAACGTCCTCAGTAGAGATCTACAGCGACATACCCTACCACACCGTCCCTAGTACAGATTATCGCCCCATTCCCTACCACAACGTCCCCAGAAGAGATCTACAGCTACATACCCTATTACACAGTCACAACAAGACATCTAAAGCGAACTACTCTACCAATACGTCCCCAGTAGAGATCTACAACGACAAACCCTACCACACCGTCACCATTAGAGATCTACAACACAATACTCTACTGGACCGTACCCAGTAGAGATCTACAGTGCGGTAGTCTACCACACAGTCTCCAGCAGAGATACAGCGCCATACCCTACCACTCCGTCCCCAGTAGAGATATACAGTGTCATTGTGTCCAGCATCGTCCCGAGTAGGGATCTACAACACCATATCCTACCATTCCGTCCCCAGTCCGCTACAGCGCCATACCCTACCACTCCGTCTGCAGTAGAGATCTACAGCACTATATTCTACCACACCGTCCCCAGTAAAGATCTATCGCCACATTCCCTACCACAACGTCCCCAGTAGAGATCTACAGCGACATACCCTACCACACCGTCCCCAGTAGATATCTATCGCTCCATTCCCTACCACAACGTCCCCAGTAGAGATCTACAGCTACATACCCTATCACAAAGTCCCAAGTAGACATCTAAAGCGAACGTCTCTACCAATACATCTCCAGTTTAGATCTTCAGCAACATACATTACCACACCGTCCCCATTGGAGATCTACAACACTATACTCTACTAGTCCGTACCCAGTAGAGATATACAGTGCGGTAGTCTACCGCATCGTCTCCAGTAGAGATATACAGCGCCATACCCTACCACTCCGTCCCCAGTAGAGATATACAGTGTCATTCTCTTCAGCATCGTTCCCAGTAGGGATCTACAACACCATACCCTACCATTCCATCCCCAGTAGAGATCTATCGCCCCATTCCCTACCACAACGTTCCCAGTAGAGATCTACAGCGACATACCCTACCATACCGTCCCTAGTAAAGATCTACAGCGCCATACCCTACCACACCGTCTCCAGTAGAGATCTACAGCGCCATATTCTACCACACCGTCCCCCAGTAAATATCTATCGCCCCATTCCCTGCCACAAGGTCCCCAGTAGAGATCTACTGCGACATACCCTACCAAACCGTCCCCAATAGAGATCTACAACACTATACTCTATTGGACCGTACCCAGTAGAGATATACAGTGCGGTAGTCTACCACACCGTCTCCAGTAGAGATATACGGCGTAATTCCCTACCACTCCCTCCCCAGTTGAGATATACAGTGTCATTCTCTTCAGCATTGTCCCCAGTAGGGATCTACAACATCATACCCTACTATTCCGTCCCCAGTAGAGATCTATCGCCCCATTTCCTACCACAACGTCCCCAGTAGAGATCTACAATGACATAGTCTACCACACCGTCCCCAGTAAAGATCTACAACACCTTAATCTACCACACCTTCCTTAGTAGAGATTTATCTACCCATTCCCTACCACAACGTCCCCAGTAGAGGTATATCGTCCCATTCCCTACCACACCGTCCCCAGTAGAGATCTATCGTCCTTTACCTACCACAACGTCCCCAGTAGAGATCTTCAGCTACATACCCTATCACACTGTCCCAAGTAGACATTTCAAGCGAACTACTCTATTAATAGGTCCCCAGAAGAGATCTACAGCGACATACTCTACCACACCGTCCCCAGTAGAGATCTACAAAACCATACTCTACTGGACCCTACTCAGTAGAGATCTACAGTGCGGTAGTCTACCACATTATGTCCAGAAGAGATATACAGCGCCATACCCTACCACTTCATCCCCAGTAGAGATATACAGTGTCATTCTCTTCAGCATCGTCCCCAGTAGGGATCTACAACACCATACCCTACCATTCCGTCCCCAGTGTAGATTTATCGCCCCATGTTCTACCACAATGTCCCCAGTAGAGAACTACAGCGACATACCCTATAACACCGTCCCCAGTAAAGATCTACAGCGCCATTCCCTACCATACCGTCCCCAGTAGAGATCTACAGCACCTTAATCTACCACACCGTCCCCAGTAGAGATATATCGACCCATTCCCTACCACAACGTCCCCAGTATAGTCCGGCTAGAAACCAAGATGACCGTGCAATAGCGTCTATAGAAAGTGTTTTTGCAGAAATAAGTTGGTATGGGTATCCTGATTTATAAATCGGCTGATTCCAGATTGGCATCCTTAGGCAATTCAAGATGGCCGCCAAAAATAAATATGGCCGACAAAAGAAGTGTTTTTGATAGAATTGTGTACAGATATCTGATGAAATGCTAAATGCTTGCTTTAAAACTTGAGAAATAATAAAATTTAGCTTTTTTCATCAAAATGCAACAAAATAAAAGTAAACAAGATGAAGATGTCCATCAAAATCCAAGATGGCCGACGAAATAAGGGCTTTCGATAGAAGTTCTTACATGCATGTGATGAAATGTTAAAATATGGCATTTAGAGTGGAGAAAACTTCAAGTTAAGACATTTTTCCATTAATACATGTATGCAACAAAAGCAAAATTAATAAAGATGGTCACTACACTCCAAGATCGTGTTTCATTTGCGTTTTGGCAGTTTTTTGTTCAAATATTGTTTAATAAAACACAGAAACGGAATTTTCATTTCATTTCTATATACACAAACACATTCTATCTACTTTCCGGTGGGCATGTTGAATTTAAGCAGCCATTTTTATTTTATTTTTTGTCGATCGATGAAATTCTATAACATAACATATTGTCGACGAACTTGGTTATGGATTCACTCCCTAGTCAACAAATCTTCAGTCATATAGTGACGGAGCAACTACTCTCTTGGTACTAATTTGAATAAAGTCGTAAGCGGAAATGTTTCTGTTCTCATGTAACAGCTGTATATGAAGCTAACACTCGCTGTAGAAGTCGGTTTGTATCTCAAAGCAGTACAAATGTGCAGTATAGCTAACACTACTCATATCCCGTCTAAATATTAGATTCACCCACAATTCTCTATTTTCATCCATCCGTGAATCTTTATTATCGATGCAGATGTCCACAGAGCTATCAGATAAGTCGTTTATCGTTGAAACAAAATGTAACAGGTTGAAAACTGCTAACAGTTTACTGTCCGGTACAGTAGGAATAGGATGGGGAGGGTTAAATATAACATATGATCTAGCTGGTTACTGTTCACAGTTATAAAATCTTTTAAGCTTTGTGGATTGCAATTTTGGTACAGTACGGTGGATTTAATGGGTTATGTTCGCCGGCTACTACTGTCCCAGAAGAGAAGTGACTTTTTATGTGCGAACATGAAAAATAAAATGTGCCTTTGTGGCGATTTTAAACAAAAAGTTGTAATACACATGAAATGCCAAAATAACTATTAAACCACACTGAATGCCTATGGGGAAATTCTATTACTGATCTGTGGGTCCCAAGCCCTTAGCAATCACACGATCGCGTTCTTCTTCTTCCCCTTCCAGTGAGATCAGAAACACTGAAACCAGCACTGTTATTAAAATAAAATAAAGCTTAAATAAAACATCTTGTGAGTTTAGGGCTGTAAATGTTTTATGGGTTATACTATTGCAATGAAGAATCCCAGTGATTTGGCAAGAATCAGTACTTCAAACAACTCATTCCACCGAAAGTTCATTTTTAGTGATATGCTTTCGTAGCAGTACTCAGTAGCTGGAGGTTTGGAGAGACTGACATTTTGTTACTATATATCTAGATTTAGCATTCTGTTTTCTGTTCCGGTCTTCTGTGTTGGAACTTTGCAGGACTGTCGATCATTACAGTAGCACGGTTAGTTTGGACAGTTTCTGAGTCGTTGATGTGGTTGGTCGTGTGTAGTTCCACTTACACAACGTCTGTTATTAATCTTATTCGTTTTAAAGTGATGATCTTTCACAACCACTATTGCAGAAAGGCATACAAAGATGATAAAATAAGAGTGGATTCATGACCAACAAAATAAATGAATTTCTTCTGGATATGGCGGACTCCGCATTGTTTGTACTCCTGTCAATCCTCATTTTACAGGGTTACTCTATTTTATATTAAGGCATATTTTCCCTTGATACAATATGTTGATGACTATCTAAGGCAGAGGAAAGACATTATATGTATTTTTTTATTTTTCGGGTTAGGCATGTGAAACCACTACAACAAGGATGTGACAGCATGAATGAGCATGTATCTGAAACGGTATATCTGTAGGTAAATCAAGAATCGTGAACCATACAAATAAGCAATCTCGGCATCCAACAATCAAAAGTTAACCAACTAATTTCTCTCTTATGCATGTCTACCACGTGTTTTACTAAAATGGCAGTGGCTTGCTTTACAATATGCAAAAATTCAGTTACTATAAAATATAAAAAAATAACACAAATGTTCTTTTAGAGTATGATTATCTCCCTTTATTTGTCATTTAGGGATACATCAAATTGATATGTAGTAATACTATGTTCAAGGCTGTACACGATTTGATTTCCCATTTTTGTGACGTTAAGCGTAATTCATAAACAACAGGAGTGTATTTTGTGTTACTTTCATTTAAATAAACTATTTTCGTCGCCATCTTGGACGCCATATTGTATCTAAAAACCTGTCCAATGACGAAATGACGCATTTCATTTATTCTCACAATTACTTGACCATAAAAGAGCAATTTAGAAATAATACGAGTGTTATATGGGTCCATTTCATGTAAATAACACTTTTGGCCACCATCTTGGACTCCATCTTGTATCAAAAAAGTTTTCCAATGACGAAATGGTTCATATAATTTCATTTCACAATTTATTGACCAGGAAACAGCAATTTAGAAACAAGTAGCCCAAGGGCAAAAATCGCTCACCTGACAGTCAAGAAGTCGGGACAAAACCACCTCTTTATGGGTATTTACATGTGCTCTGGGGCTTACAGCCTTTGAGAAGATTTTTAAATGTTTTTTCATAAATTCACCCTTACGTTGCTATAGCAACAAAAATAATTACACAATTATGACAAAAATTGCCAAAATTGTGGAGGACTAGTCAACAAACATTTACGTAAAAACACATATACAGCGCCATTATCTACCACAACGTCCCCGGTACAGAAATGTACCGCCATTCCCTTCAGCATCGTCCCCAGTAGAGATCTACAACAAAATACTCTACCACACCGTCCCCAGTAATATCTAAAGCGACATACTCTACCAATAGGTCCCCAGAAGAGATCTCGGCGACATACCATACCACATCATTTCCAGTAGAGATCTACAGCACCATATTCTACTGGACTATCTCCAATAGAGATCTACAGTGCGGTATTCTACCACACCGTTTCCAGTAGAGATATACAGTGTCATACCCTACCAATCCGTCCACGTTCCCAATAGAGATCTAAAGTGCGGTAGTCTACCACACTGTCTCCAGTAGAGATATACAGCGCTATACCCTACCACTCCGTCCCCAGTAGAAATACACACTGGTATTCCCTTCAACATTGTCCCCAGTAGGGATATACAACACAAAACCCTACCATTCCGTCCCCAATAGAGAGCTACAGCCCCATTCCCTATCACAACGTCCCAATTAGAGATCTACAGCGCTGAAGTCTACCACACCGTCTCCAGTAGAGACAAACAATGCCATACCCTACCACTCCGTCCCCAGTAGAAATATACAGTGTAATTTTCTTCAGCATCGACCCCAGTAGGGATCTATGACACCATACTATACCATTCCGTCCCAGGTAGAGATCTATCGCCCAATTCCCTACCACAACGTCCCCAGTAGAGATCTACAGCGACATTCCCTACCACATCGTCCTCAGTTTAGCTCTACAGCGCCATGCCCTACCGAACAGTCCCCAGTAGAGATCTACATCACCATTATCTACCACACCGTCCCCAGTAGAGATATATCCACCAACTCTCTACCACAGCGTCCCCAGTAGAGATCTACAGCGACACACCCTTCGACACCGTCCCCAGTAGAGATCTGTCGACCCATGTCCTACCACAACGTCCCCAGTAGAGATCTACAGCTAATTACTGTATCACATCGTCACAAGTAGACATCTAAAGCGAACTACTCTACAAATATGTCCCCATTAGAGATCTACAGCTACATACCCTACCACACCGTCCCAAGCAGAGATCTACAGCACCATGCTCTACTGGGCCGTCCCCAGAAGAGATCTTCAGTGCTGTTGTCTACCACACCGTCTCCAATAGAAACATACAGCGCCATACTCTACCACTCCGTCCCCAATAGAGATATACAATGGCATTCTATTCAGCATCGTCCCCTGGAGGTATCTACAACACCATACCCTACCATTCCGTCCCCAGTAGAGATCTATCGTCACATTTCCTACCACAATGTCCCCAGTAGAAATCTACAGCTTTATACCCTACCACACCGTCCCCAGTAAAGATCTACAGCGCCATAACCTAGCACACCGTCCCCAGTAGAGTTCTTCAGCAACATAATTTACCACACCGTCCTCAGTAGGGATAATCGACCAATTCCCTTCCACAACGTCCCCAGTAGAGATTCACAGCGACATACCCTACCACACTGCCCCCAGTAGAGATATATCGTCCCATTTCCTACCACAACGTACCAAGTAGATATCTATAGCTACAAAACCCTATCACACCGTCCTCAGTTGACAACTTAAGAGAACTACTCTACCAATACGTCCGAAGGAGAGATCTTCAGCGACATTCTTTACCACACCGTCCCCATGAGAGATCTACAGTACCATACTCTACTGGACCGCCCCTAGTAGAGATATGCAGTGCGGTTGTTC
Organism: Rugalucina vietnamica; assembly: GCA_964017185.1. NCBI lineage: Eukaryota > Metazoa > Mollusca > Bivalvia > Lucinida > Lucinidae > Rugalucina > Rugalucina vietnamica. The sequence continues at coordinate 10,643,558 of OZ024878.1, forward strand.
GCCCCATTTCCTACCACAACGTGCCCAGTAGGGATCTACAGTGTCATACCCTACCATACCGTCCCCGGTAAAGATATACAGCACATTAATCTACTACACCGCCCCGAGTAGAGAGCATCGACCCATTCCCTACCACATCGTCCCCAGTAGAGATATACACTGACATACCCTACCACACCGACCCCAGTAGAGATCTATTGCCCCATTCCCTACCACAACGTCCCCAGTAGAGATCACCGTCCCCGGGAGACATCTAAAGCGAACTACTCTACCAATATGGCCCAGTAGAGATCTTAAGCGACATATCCTACCACACCGTGCTCAGTTGATCTAAAGCACCATACTCTACTGGACCGTCTCCATTAGAGATCTACAGTGCGGTAGTCTACCAGCAGAGATATACAGCGCCATACCCTACGACTCCGTTCCAAGTAGAGATATACAGTCCCTACCACAACGTCTCAAGTAGAGATTTACAGCGATAAACCGTTCCACACCGTCCCAAGTAAAGGTCTACAACAGCGACATACCCTACCACATCGTTCCCGGTAGAGATCTTTCGCCCCATTCCCTACCACAACTCCCAAGTAGAGATCTGCAGCTACATACCCCACCACAACGTCCCCAGTAGATATATAAAGGGAACTTCTCTACCAATACGTCCCCAGTAGAGATCTACAGCGACATATCCTACCAAACCTTCCCCATTATAGATCTACCATACCACACCGTCTCCTGTAGACATCTACAGCACCATACTATACTGGAGCTTCCCCATTAGGGTATACAGCGCCATACCCTACCACTCCGTCTCTTCATCATCGTCCCCAGTAGGGATCTTCATTACCATACCCTACCATTCCGTCCCCATTAGAGATCAATCGCTCCATTCCCTACCACAACGTTCACAGTAGAGAAAGTTCATCGATATACCCTACCACACCGTCCCCAGTAGTGATCTACAGCACCATAGTGTACCAATCCGTCCCCAGTAGAGATCTTCAGCACCATTCCCTACCACAACGTCCCAAGTAGATATCTACAGCTACATACCCTACCACACCGTCCCCAGTAGACATCTAAAGCGATCTTCATCGACATACCCTACCACACCGTCCCCAGTAGTAATCTACAGCACCATAATCTACCAAACCGTCCCCAGTAAAGATCTTATGCACCATAATCTACCACACCCTCCCCAGTAGAGATATATCAACCAATTCCCTACCACAACGTCCCCAGTAGAGATCTACAGCGACATGCCCTACCACACCGTCCCCATTAGAGATCTATCGCCCCATTCCCTACCACAACGTCCTAAATAGATATCTACAGCTACATACCCTATCACACTGTCCCCAGTAGATATATTAAGCGAACTCCTCTACCAATATCTATCGACCCATTCCATACTACAACGTCCCCAGTAGAGATATACAGCGACATATCCTACCATGACGTCCCAATTACACTGTACAGATCTACCGCCCCATTCCCTACCACAACGTACCCAGTAGAGATCTACAGCGACATACCCTAATACACCGTCCCCAGTAGCGATCTACAGCACCATATTCTACTGGACCGTCTCCAGTAGAGATCTACAGTGCGGTAGTCTACCACAACGTCTCCAGTAGAGATATACAACGCGATACCCTACCACTCCGTCCCCAGCAGAGATATACAGTGTCATTCTCTTCAGCATCGTCCAAAGACACCATACCCTACCTCTCCGTCCCCAGTAGAGATCTTTCGTCCAATTTCCTACCACAACGCCCCCAGTAGAGATCTACAGCGATATACTCTACCACACCGTCACCAGTAAAGATATACAGCGCCATAACCTATTAGACCGCCCCAGTAGAGATCTTCAGCAACATAATATACCAAACCGTCGCCAGTAGAGATATATCGACCAATTTCGTACCACAACGTCCCCAGTAGAGATATACAGCGACATGCCCTATCGAGCCGTCCCCAGTAGAGATCTATCGCCCAATTACCTACCACAACGTCCCAAGTAGATATCTACAGCTACATACCCTATCATACCGTCCCCAGTAGACTTCTAAAGCGAAATAATCTACCAATTCGTCCCCGGTAGAGATCGAAAGCGACATACTCTAACACACCGTCCCAAATAGAGATCTACAGTACCATACTGTACTTGACCTCCCACAGTAGGGATCTACAGTGCGGAAGTCTACCACACCGTCTCCAGTAGAGTGATACAGCGCCATACCCTACCACTCCGTCCCAGTAGAGTAATACAGTGTCATTCTCTTCAGCATCGTCCCAAGTAGGGATCTACAACACCATACCCTACTATTCCGTCCCGAGTAGATATCTATCGCCCTATTTCCCTACCAAAACGTCCTCAGTAGATATCTACAGCGACATACACTACCAAATCGTCCCCAGTAAAGATTTTCAGCGACATACCCTAGCACACCCTTCCCAGTTAAGATGTACAGCACCATAATCTACCACACCGTCTCTAGTAGAGATCTATCGACCTTTTCCCTACCACAACGTCCCCAGTAGAGATATACATCCACGTATCATACCAATCTCCAGGAGATCTATCGCCCCATTCCCTACCACAACGTCCCAAGTAGAGATCTACAGCGCTACATATCCTATCACACCGTTCCCAGTAGACATCTTAAGCCAACTACTCTACCAATACGTCCCCAGCAGAGATTTTAAGCGACATACTCGTAAACACCGTCCCCAGTAGCGATTTACAGCACCATACTCTACTGGACCGTCCCAGGTAAAGATCTACATTGCGGTAGTCTACCACACCGTCTCCAGTAGAGATAAACAGCGCCATACCCTACCACTCCTTCCCCAGTAGAGATATACAGTGTCATTCTTTTCAGCATCGTCCCTAGTAGGGATCTTAAACAATACCCTACCATTCCGTACCCAGTAGAGATCTTCCGTCCAATTTCCTACCACAACGTCCCCAGTAGAGATCTACAACGACATACCTGTCACACCGCCCCCAGTATAGATCTACAGCACATTACTCTACTGGGCCGTCCCCAGTAGAGATCTACAGTGCGGAAGTCTACAACACAGTCTCCAGTAGAGATATACAGCGCCGTACACATACATCCGTCCCCAGTAGAGATCTACAGCACCATACTTTACTGGACCGTCCCAAGTGGAGATCTACAGTGCGGCAGTCTACCACACCGTCTCCAGTAAAGATAAACAGCGACATAGCCTAACACTCCGTCTCCAGTAGAGATATACAGCGTCATTCTCTACAGCATCGTCCCAAGTAGGTATTTACAACACCATACCCTACCACAACGTCCCCAGAAGAGATATACAGTGTCATTCTCTACAGCATCGTCCCAAGTAGGTATTTACAACACCTTACCTACCATACTGTCCCCAGTAAAAATCTAAAGCACCATAATGTACCACACCAACCCCAGTAGAGATCTATCGACCCATTCCCTACCACAACGTCCCCAGTAGAGATCTACAGTTAAATACCCTATCACACTGTCCGCAGTAGACATCTAAAGCCAACTACTCTACCAATACGTCCGCAGTAGAGATCTGCAGCGACATATCCTAATACACCGTCTCCAGTAGATCTACAGCACCATACTCTTTTTTACCGTCCCCAGTAGAGATCTACAGTGCGGTAGTCTACCACACCGTCTCCAGTAGAGATATACAGCGCCATAACCTACCACTCCGTCTCCAGTAGAGATATTCAGTGTAATTCTCTTCAGCATCGTCCCCAGTAGGGATCTACAACACTATACCCTACCATTCCGTTCCTAGTAGAGATCTATCGCCCCATTAACTACCACAACGTGCCATGTAGATATCTACAGCTACATACCCTACCATACCGTCCCAAGTAGAGATCAATCAACACAACGTCCCTAGTAGAGATCTACAGCGACATACCCTACCATAGCGTCACAAGTAAAGATCTACAGGACCATACCCTACCACACCCTCCCCAGTTGAGATCTTCAGCACCATAATCTACCACATCGTCCCCAGTAGAGATCAATCGACAAATGCCCTAACAAAACATCCTCAGTATAGATATACAGCGACATACCCTACCACGTCGTCCCCAGTAGAGATCTATCGCCCCATTCTCTACCAAAACATACCCAGCAGAGATCTACAGCTACAGATTCTATCGTACAGTCCCCAGTAGACATCTAAGCCAGCTACTCTACCAATACGTCCCAAGTAGAGATATACAGCGCCATTGTCTACCATCCCTTCCAAATTAGAGATCTACAGCACCATAATCTACCAAACCGTCCCCAGTACACATCTATCGAGCCATTCCTTACCACAACGTCCCCAGAAGAGATATACAGCGACATATCCTACCACGATGTCCATTGTAGAGATTTATCGTCCCATTCCCTACCATAACGGCCCCAGTATAGATCTACAGCTACATATCCTATCACACTGTCCCCAGTAGACATATTAAGCAAACTACTCTACTAATACGTATTATCTATCGGCCAATTCCTTACCACAACGTCCCCAGTAGAGATATACAGCGACATATCCTACCATGACGTCCCCAGTAGAGATCTGTCGCCCCATTGCATACCACGACGTCCCCTGTAGAGTTCTACAGCGACATATCCTACCACACCGTCCCAAGTAGAGATCTACAGCACCATTATCTACCACACCGTCCCAAGAAGAAATCTATTGACCCACTCCCTACCACAACGCCCCAAGGGCAGATCTACATTGACATACACTACCACGCCGTTCCCAGTAAAGATCTATTGCCCCAATCCCTACCATGACGTCCCCAGTAGAGATTTCAGCTGCATACTGTATTGTAATGTCCCTAGTTGACATCTTAAACGAACTACTCTACCGATACGTCCCCAGTAGAGATCTATAGCGACATAACCTACCACACAGTCCCCAGTAGAGATCTACAACACCATACTATAATGGATCGTCCCCAATAGAGATCTACAGTGCGGTAGTCTATCCCACAGTCTCCAGTAGAGATATACAGCGCCATACCCTACCACTCCGTCTGCAGCAGACATATAGAGTTTCATTCTCTTCAGCATCGTCCCATGTAGGGATCTACAACACCATACCCTACTGTTCCGTCCCCATTAGAGATCTATCGCCCAATTCCCTCCACATCGTCCCCAGTAGAGATCAACAGCGAAATTCCCTACCGCACTGTCTCAAGTTATCTACAACACCATTATCTATCGGCCCATTCCCTACCACAACGTGCCATGTAGAGATCTACAGTGACATAACCTACCCTACCGCCCCCAGTAAAGATCTACAGCGTCATACCATACCACACCGTACCCAGTAGAGATCAACAACACCATAATCTACCACACCGTCCCCAGTAAAGATCTATCGACCCTCATTCCCTACCACAACCTCCCCAATAGAGATCTACAGCGACATACCCTACCACACCGTCCCCAGTAGAGAGCTAGCGCCGCATTCCCGACCACAACTCTCCAGTAGAGATTCAGAGCTACATACTCTATCACACCGTCCCCAGTAGACATCTAAAGCCAACTTCTCCACCTTTACGTCCCCAGTAGAGATCTACAGCGACAAACCCTACTATACCGCCCCCAGTAGAGATCTACCCTACCATACCGTCCCCAATAGAGATCTACAGCACCATACTCTACTGGAACGTCCCAAGTAGAGATCTAAAGTCAATCCTCTCCAGTTGAGATATACAGCGCCATACCCTACCATTTCGTCTCAAGTAGAATTATACAGTGTCATTCTCTTCAGCATCGTTCCCTGTAGGGATCTTCAACTTCATACCCAGCTCCCTAAAATGTTTTCCTTGCTCCCAGCTTCCTGAAACTAAAATGTTCTCTTCTATTAATCCCCAACTCCCTTGAAATGTTTCCAGTTCTCCCAAGCTCCCTGAAAACAAATGTCCCTGCTACCCAGCTACCTAAAACCCGTGATAGGGTCCCAAATTTATTGAAGTCTTTTGTCGCTCACAGTCCTGGTTGTCTCATACCTGGTCGAAAGCCCCAAAGACACATTTGCTCATGCTGCAGCTTAAAGTGATAAGCTGAATATCTACTGCTTTTTACGTGTTACACCGCGTTTGGTTTGCGTGTAGCGAACGTGCTGTATTAGTAAGAGCAATGGATCTACCCAAAATTGTCCCTGGTCGAGCATAAGCCGAGGCTTCGTTTGTGACAGTAAGGCAGTCACTGCCCCTAAGCTCATCGGTAATTGGTCAGAAATTAATCAACTTTACACACATTGAAATAAAAAAAAGGCGAGATCGGATTATTATCAGTGCTGTCACGACAGCATCAGTGCTGTCACGATATCAGTGCTGTTACGGTCATAATCATTTAAAATACTCAAAACGCATCAAATAAAAGAAATTGTTTTTGGTATGTAATGATGCTATACAGAACTTATTTTTGGTTTAATCCTACAAGATTATGTCTACAAAAATAAAGCACTTCAGAGAACAAATCACAGTATGTACATTTTCATTGAAGCTCTCTCCCTCGTTAATTCATTGAAAGTAATTAAGGGTTGTGTTAACTATAGTTCGTGACAAGTTATATATAACCCCACTTACAGATTGGGGAAGTCTTATCATATGAGCGTTTTACGCAAGAAAGTTTGTTCGTGCCAGCATTGATATTTTTTTAAGGGTACCATACAATTTATTAATGCTGGTGCACTATTTTTTAAGTTAAACTCGGCATATTTCATTTCTTTTTTCTATATGCTTTTGTAAATAAAACTATCTCATTAAATAAGATAAAATGGGCAATTATATTTTTATCGTTTTGCCTATTTTGATTGCTCCATTTTGTGATTATGACCCATATAAACTTATTTGTATGGATGATTGACTTTGACCACTTTCCCTGGGCAGTCTCAGACATTATCTGACTTTTAAACAGTTATCAGCGTTATCAGACGGTCAGTCGGTAGCGTTAAAGCTTTGGAGGCACAAGCAGTCCTTCTATTTATTTAGCTGAGCAAGACTACATTAACTCACAACAGTTATGGTTAATACTCAAAAAGCGTTGGCTTTGTCCAGATATAGCTGAAAACATGTTAAAGTGTTGACTCGATACATACAATCAGATAAAGAAGGACGGCTCCCGTGGCCGAGCGGTTAAGAGCGCTGATTCTTAATCACTCGATCATCTCACCGCTGTGTCTGGTGTGGGTTCGAGACCCTCTCTGGCCACATGTGAGACAAGCCAAGTTCTGCTTGCGGGTGTGCCAGGTGTTTTTTCTCGGGGTTCTTTCGTTTTCGTCCCACCTTCTGATTGGCCGTTATCGTATGAGCTGAAATAATCTTGAAAGGGACGTGAAACTGATTTAAAAAAAGTGGAAATGTAAATCCTAAACGACGATTGAAATTTTATGTTCAAAATAACATTTATATCCATCATAAGTGTTAGTTTTGCATTCGTAAAAGCGTTTTAATTAAATTGTTTAAATTGATTTATTTGTTTGTTCTTGATGATTCATTGACTAGTTAGAGATTCACCACGAGGACCGAAAAACTAACTAAATGTTATGAACCACTGCAGAAGCTGAGGGTGAGGTTACGGCCGTGTAAAATCGATTTAAGCCCGCCAGTAACTTTGTGTTACTGATCGTTCCAAGTCGATACTTCTGTGGTGGTTCTTTTTGTTTTATGTCTTGGTGTTTAAATTTTTTGCGCTGTGGGCGCCTTATGTATGTTTTCATATTTTTAGTTAAGTTAAGGTAACTGAGTGGCCACCTATTGGGAAAATAGCTGCTCATTCGGCTTACGATATGTTTCATGGTATAAGTACCTGATTGTTAGTTTGTTTTTTTCCCAACTCGGTTTTTGGAGTGGGAATCTTTTTCTGATTGCGCCTTTTCCTGATCTTTGCCTACTTGTACCTTTTTATCAGGGGAGCGCGGTGGGCTAGATTGCTAGATCTTCCATGTCAGATCTTAGGGAGCATGATAAAGGCTCTCTGAAGAGCTTTAAGTAGCCTTAACATCATCTCATTAATATGCTCACGGCTCTTAAAGGATCTAAGTTTTATATTCATATACTTCAAAGGGGGAACTATCAGTGGTTTAAGGATGATGTCGTTACAACGTCCCAAGTAGAGATCTACAGTGCCACAATCTAACGTAATATTCACTGTAGGTTTCTATAGCGTCATACTTTATGGCCTGCGCAGTATTGATCTACCGCGCCATACTCTATTATAATGTTTCCATGAGGTTCTTCAGCGCTATAGTATACCAAAACGTCCCCAGTGGAGATATACAGCGTCATACTCTTATACAGCGTCCCCAGGGAGAATCTACAACGTCATACCCTTCCAGAATGTCCCAAGTAGACATATACAGCGCCATTATCAACCACAACGTCCCCGCTATAGAAATATACCGAAATTCCCTTCAGCATCGTCCCCAGTAGGGATCTACAACGACATACTCTACCACACCGTCCCAAGTGGATATCTTAAGCGACATACACTACCAATAGGTTCCCAGTAGAGATCTACAGCACCGTACTCTACTGGACCGACCGTAGTAGAGATCTACAGTGCGGTATTCCACCACACCGTCTCCAGTTGAGATATACAGTGCCATAACCTACCACTCCGTCTCCAATAGAGATATACAGCACCATTTTCAACCAGACCGTCCCAAATAGAGACAGTGCGGTAGTCTACAACACTGTCTCTAGTTGAGATATACAGCGCTATACCCTACCATTCCGTCCCCAGCAGAGATATACAGTGTTTCCCAACAGGATCGTCCCCAGTAGGGATCTACGACACAAAACTCTACCATTCCGTCCAAAGTAGAGATCTATTGCCCGATTCCCTACAACGACGTCCCCAGTAGACACCTATATCGAAATACCCTATCACACCTTCCCGAGTAAAGATCTACAGCGCCATACCCAACCGAACCGTCCCAAAAGAAGATCTATAGCCACTTTATCTACCAAACCGTCCCCAGTAGAGATATATCGCCCTATCCCCTACCACAACGTCCTCAGTAGAGATCTACAGCTACATACCTTATCACATCGTCCCTAGTAGACATCTGAAGCGAACTACTCTATTTTTATCAATACATCCCCAGTAGAGATCTACCACACCGTCCCCAATAGAGATCTCCAGCTTAATGCTCTACTTGGACGTCTCCAGTAGACATCTAAAGTGCGGTAGTCTACCACACCGTCTACAGTAGAGATAAACAGCGCCATACCCTACCACTCAGTTCCTAGTAGAGATATACAGTGTCATTCTCTTCAGCATCGTCCCCAGTAGGGATCTTCAACACCATACCCTACCATTCCGTCCCCAGTAGAGATCTATCGTCACATTTCCTACGGTCCTACCACAACGTCCCCAGTAGAGATCTACAGCGTCACACCCTACCACACCGTCTCCAGTAAAGATCTACAGCGCCATACCCTATCGCTTCGTCCCAAGTAGAGTTTTTCGTCACCATAATCTACCACACCGTCCTCAGTAGAGATAAATCACGTTTATGTGAATTTCCAGCATTGTATCTATCGGCAATGTTTTTTTGATATTGGCTTGTAAATAATGCACGTTGCGGAAGATTATTGCGCTGTATGTCTCTACCGGGGACGTTGCGGTAGAGTATGTCAATGTAGATCCCTACTGGGGACGTTGGGATACAGTATAGAACTGTAGTTACCTATCGGGGATATCGCGGTACAGTATTTGGCTTTAGATCTCCACTGGGGACGTTACGGTAAAGAATGGTGCAATAGATCCATACTCTACCTGAGGTGATGATCAGAAATTGATCGACTCAGTTGCCGGGTGCGATTTAGACACTTCTGGAAGCAGAATGTCACGTGACGGAAGATACCAAAGAAGACAGAAGACCAAAAACAAATCGAACAGTAAACGATAGAGTAGCTCTTCAAAAAGGAGGAAATCGCAATGGCGGCCTCCATGATAATTCTTAAATCAAAACAATCGATTCTGTAAACAAGCTATGAAAGAAATTAAGGATGAAAACATGTCTTTTTCTTTCACTAAATCCTTTTAGTAAAATGTATATGAAGCATACATTTCGCAAGAGCTAGTGAAAGTCGTTGAAAGTCGGCCAAGCTGCAGAGGCAGCCATGTTGTTGACAAGAACGCGGTCATGTGACCTCTTCCGTCTTCCGTCTTCCACTCAAAATTCGGAAGAGGCAGAAGAGCTTCTAGAACCAGAAGACCCATGTTCGTTTTGACGGAAGAGGCCTCTTCTGGTTTCAGAAGACGTAAATCGAACAGAATTAACTCACTTCCACTTCCGGAAGCTACAAATCGCACACGGCATGTATCAGAAGATAGATCCCTACTGGGGACGTTTCGGTTGACTTTGTGGATGTAGATCTCTAATTGGGAGGTTACGGTAGATAATGGACGTTTCGGTAGAGTATGGCGCTGTAAGTGTCTTCTGGTGACGTGCCAGGGTATGGCGTAGTAGCTCCTTACTGGGGACGGTATATTACAAAATGACGATATAGAACCCTAGTGTCGACGTAGCGGTAGAGTATGGCATTTTAGATCTTAAACCCTCCATTAATTATATATAACTGATCGTTCCAATGCGAAACTTCTGTTGTATGTCTAATTGTTTTGTGTTTTGGAGTCGAATTGTGCTGTTTGGGCCCTATATGCGTTTTCATATTTTAGTTCAGTTCGGGTAACTGAGTGGCCGCCTACTGGAGAATAGCTGCTCACTCGGCTTACGACATGTTTTCATGGTTTAAGTACTTAAGTTTCATTTTATTTTTTCCCACCTCTCGTTTATGGAGTGGGATTGTATTTCTGATTGTGTCATTCCCTGATCATTGCCATTTGTACTTTTTTGGAACGTAGACGGAATATTTCCATCGGTATTCCGTTAAACCTGGAACGAGGTACCGAAGTGGAGCGGAGAGATAGTTAGCCAGCTGATCTATTTGGCACGATGTAGAATATGGTGCTGTAGATCTCTACTGGGTACATTACTGTAAAATAGGGCGCTTTTGATGCTGTGGTAGTGTTTGGCGCTTTTGATATCCTCTGGTGACGATGATGAAGAGTATGGTGCTTCAGATCTCTACTGGCTACATTGAGGATGTGGTACTGTAGATCTCTACTGGGGACTTGTGGTAAAGTATAGTGCAGTAGATACAGATACCAACTAGGAACGTTGTGGTAGAGTATGGCGCTGTGAACCCCTACTGTTGACGTTGTATTAGAGTAGGCCGCATTAGATCTCTGCTGGGGACGATGTAGTTGAGTATTGCGGTATACATCACTACTGGGGATTTTGCGGTAGACTATGGCGCTATAGTTCCCTACTGGGGACGTTGTGGTAAAGAATGACTAATATGATTTCTTCTGGGTACGTTGCGCTAGACTGTGGCGCTATAAATATCGACTGGGACAATCATTACTGGAGAATTTTTGGTATAAATGGAGCGCTATGTCAACCCTCGGTATGTTGTGTTAGAGTATGGCAATGTACGTGTATTATTGGGTACGTTGCGGTAGAGTACGGCACTGTATATCCCTACTGTGTACGTTGCGGTAGGGTATAGCGCTGTTTATCTCTACTGGGACGTTGCTGTATAATAATGCGTCTCTACTGGGAACGATGCGGTAGAATATTTCACTGACGATCCCTCCTCGGACCTTGTGGTAAACTATGGTGCTGTATATCTGTACTAGGTACGTTGTTGTAGAGTATAGCGCTGTGGGTCCTTACTTGGGACGTTGCTGCAGAAAAGTATACAAGTGTATATCCCTACTGGAGACGTTAAGATAAAATATGGCAATGTAGATCCCTACTGGGGACGTCGGAACTTGTGGTAAACTATGGTGCTGTATATCTGTACTAGGTACGTTGTTGTAGAGTATAGCGCTGTGGATCCTTACTGGGGACGTTGCTGCAGAAAAGTATACAAGTGTATATCCCTACTGGAGACGTTAAGATAAAATATGGCAATGTAGATCCCTACTGGGGACGTCGGAACTTGTGGTAAACTATGGTGCTGTATATCTGTACTAGGTACGTTGTTGTAGAGTATAGCGCTATGGATCCTTACTGGGGACGTTGATGTAGAAAAGTATACAAGTGTATATCCCTACTGGAGACGTTAAGATAAAATATGGCAATGTAGATCCCTACTGGGGACGTCGGACCTTGTGGTAAACTATGGTGCTGTATATCTGTACTAGGTACGTTGTTGTAGAGTATAGCGCAGTGGATCCTTACTGGGGACGTTGCTGTAGAAAAGTATACAAGTGTATATCCCTACTGGAGACGTTAAGATAAAATATGGCAATGTAGATTCCTACTGGGGACGTCGGACCTTGTGGTAAACTATGGTGCTCTATATCTGTACTAAGTGCGTTGTTGTAGAGTATAGCGCTGTGGATCCTTACTGGGGACGTTGCTGTAGAAAAGTATACAAGTGCATATCCCTACTGGAGACAATAAGATAAAATATGGCAATGTAGATCCCTACGTGGGACGTCGGACCTTGTGGTAAACTATGGTGCTGTATATCTGTACTAGGTACGTTGTTGTAGAGTATTGCGCTGTGGATCCTTACTGGGGACGTTGCTGTAGAAAAGTATACAAGTGTATATCCCTACTGGAGACGTTAAGATAAAATATGGCAATGTAGATCCCTACTGGGGACGTCGGACCTTGTGGTAAACTATGGTGCTCTATATCTGTTCTAGGTACGTGGTTGTAGAGTATAGCGCTGTGGATCCTTACTTGGGACGTTGCTGTAGAAAAGTATACAAGTGTATATCCCTACTGGAGACGTTAAGATAAAATATGGCAATGTAGATCCCTACTGGGGACGTCGGAACATGTGGTAAACTATGGTGCTGTATATCTGTACTAGGTACGTTGTTGTAGAGTATAGCGCTGTGGATCCTTACTGGGGACGTTGATGTAGAAAAGTATACATGTGTATATCCCTACTGGAGACGTTAAGATGAAATATGGCAATGTAGATCCCTACTGGGGACGTCGGAACTTGTGGTAAACTATGGTGCTGTATATCTGTACTAGGTACGTTGTTGTAGAGTATAGCGCTGTGGATCCTTACTGGGGACGTTGCTGTAGAAAAGTATACAAGTGTATATCCCTACTGGAGACGTTAAGATAAAATATGGCAATGTAGATCCCTACTGGGGACGTCGGAACTTGTGGTAAACTATGGTGCTGTATATCTGTACTAGGTACGTTGTTGTAGAATATACCGCTGTTGATCCTTACTGGGGACGTTGCTGTAGAAAAGTATACAAGTGTATATCCCTACTGGAGACGTTAAGATAAAATATGGCAATGTAGATCCCTACTGGGGACGTCGGACCTTGTGGTAAACTATGGTGCTGTATATCTGTACTAGGTACGTTGTTGTAGAGTATAGCGCTGTGGATCCTTACTGGGGACGTTGATGTAGAAAAGTATACATCCCTACTGGAGACGTTAAGATAAAATATGGCAATGTAGATCCCTACTGAGGACGTTGCAATAGAGAATGGCGCTATGGATCTCTACTGGGTAAGTTGTGGTATAGATATACATTATAAGTTTCAACAAGGACCGATTTTGTAGAGTATGAAGATTCCTGCTGGGTTAACTATGGCGCTATTTATCTCTACTGGTGCTGGTGTGGTAGAGTATGGCACAGCATATCCATTTTGGGACCGTTGCGGTAGAGTATGTCGCTGTATGTTTTTCTTGGGGGCATTGCAATTAGTACTGCACTGTTGCTCCCTTCTGAAAACGTTGTGGTAGAATATGAAGCTAACGGTACTGAGAACGATGTGGTAGAGTATGGCACTGAAGTTCCTTACTGGGGACCTTGAGCTTAACTATGCCGCTTTATATCTTTATAGGGTACGTTGTGATAAAGTATCAGTAATGAAGATAATTATTTTTCAAAATGCGTACTGTAAGCATCAAAATAAATAAATGTACAGAGCGTACCGAAAAAACTGTGTGCACGTTTTCTGAGGATTCTTATTCCTCTCATTCAGAATCAAACTTATAGATATGTGTAGACGTATGGTTAAGACCATTTATTCAAGTATAAAAATTCAAGTAAACTACTGTATGGCGCTAAAGATATCACAGGGAACGTTGCAATAAAGTACGGTACGGTAGATTCCTACTGGGTACGTTGCGGCACAGAATGGCCTGTTAGACACCTTTTGGCATCATTGTGGTAGAGTATGTCATTGTAAATCTCTACTGAAGACGTTTCAGAATAAAATCGCACTATAAATCCTTATTGGAGACGTTTCGATAGAAAATATCGCTCTTCTGATCTCTACTGGTGCTGGTGAAATAATGTCATTTGGCGTGTCACCAGTTAACTATTCAGATTCAGATTCAGATCTCTACTGGAAACGTTGTGGTAGATTTTGGGACTATATGTCTCTACTAGGGACGCTTTGGTAGAGCATGGCACAGAACATTCTACTGGGAACCGTGCGGTAATTTTTGGCACTGTAGATCTGGTACGTAAGACAAACGTACTCTAAAACTTTGATATTTTTTATACGTCCGGCACACGCCTCAGTCGCGCGCTAATGTGTGACTGCTAAAGCGAGTTAAAGGTACAAATTAATTTTTATACGTCCAAAATCTTCAGTGTGTAAACGAATATATCGAGAAACAAAACTTTATTCAACATGCCTGTTTCTCGGCTGTTTATAAGAACTTTATGGAGCACGACAGCCTTTTGGTAGAGCACCGGACCGAATAGAGAGGTATGTGGTTTGATTCTCACTTGGGGTTTCCGGGTCGTGTCCTTGAGCAAGACAACATTAACTCACAACAGTGATGGTTCATACTCAAAAAGCGTTGGCTTTGTCCAGACATAGCTGAAAACATATTAAAGTGTTGACTCGATACATACAATCAAATAAACAATGACGGCTTCCGTGGCCGAGCGGCGTTTCTGAATCACTCGATCATCTCAACGCTTTGTCTGGTGTGGGTTCTAGACCCGCTCTGGCCACAAGTGAGAGAAGCCAAGTTCTGCTTGCGGGTGTGCCAGGTGGTGTTTCTCGGGGTTCTCCCGTTTTCGCCCCACCTTCTGATTGGCCGTTATGATATGAGCTGAAATAATCTTGAAAGGGACGTGAAACTGATTTGAAAAATAAAAGTGGGGGGAGGCGGGGGGGGGGGGGTGGTAATTGGACTTTTATGTTCACAGGAACATTTATATCCATCATAAGTGTTAGTTTTGCATTCGTAAAAGCATCTTAATTAAATTGTTTATCGGGGGAGCGCGGTGGGCTAGATTGCCAGATCTTAGGAAGCATGATAGAGAGGTAATCAAAAAATGACGCAATCAGAAATAAATTCCCACTCCATAAACCGAGGGGTGGGAAATGGGTCGCATGTACGTGTCCTTTCATGCCTTAAACTAACAACTAGAGCCTTAGCTTTGTCCGGCAGGACAATGACTGAAACATCGTTTACTGGGGCCCCCGGGGCCTAAAGAAATAGATGGGCTGTTTGTGTCTCCAGGCAAAGCTTCTTTGCTACTGACTGACCATCTGATTACTGGTTATCCGCTCAGAACTTGCCCAGGAAAAGCGGTTTCAAGTCAAACCCTCCATACCTATAAGCCTTTTTGGCTTGATTTGATGCATATTTCAAGCACTTGTTGGATGACATGACATCCTCATTTTGGGTAAAAGTCCCATAAAGTGGAGGCAACGTCCCGACACGACATTGGCTGTTGACTGGGACGTAAAGCATTAATTCAAACAAACAAAATCGTTTACTGAGACGTAAATAAATAAAAAGCTATCTGATTGTTATATAAATATATATATAAGTATAAACTAATCTGCCGGACTAATAGTATCGCTTTCGATAATGTGAAACAGGTATTATATATACCCTTCATTTTCAAATTTTACTTTATGCTGGTGGGTTTAAAGTCGTATACTACATGTACATTTACTCTTATAGACAGTGAATGTTACACATGAACGTCATCGAATAAAATTAAGATATAAAAATACTATTATTATATATTACTTTTGTTATGAATTAGACCATGAAAATGACTTATTATGTGTAGTAAATTGACAAAATATTTTAAAACATATATTAGTCTATTTATATTTAGCTTAAAATAGCTTTTTAAGAAGAAGGATAACTCTCTCTTTAAAAGTGTTATAACGACATCCGCCGTACTCGGCAGCGATATAAAAACGTACTCAGTACGGACGTGCTGGGCAAGGATGTTGCAACTAGACCCTTCTCATAAAATCGGTCATTCCGGATATACGTGTAGTAGACATTTTTTGAAGCATACTTCTGCTACATGTGAGTTTGATTTAGTTGTCAAAATCTAAATGAAGTAAATAGAAAACAGGCATAGAAGCGGGTACATTCTTATGGGAAATTTTACATGATACTTTTGATCTTGATTAGTCTAGCTCCAAGACCTTGATGTACAAATTGTAAATCCTTGCATTATATAGTGGTTTCTTCATTTTGATACCATTCTGCTAGTGCTATCCCTTGTCTTGACATCAATATTTCAGCCAGTCACAAATATTTTCTATCTAGGAAAGACAAAAAAAAGACTAATTCAAAGATAATATGAAAAAAATATAATTAAAAAAAAAATAATAATAATAATAATAATATGGAGAGTAGTAGCTAGTCTAGATCTTGATGATCATGCACTTCCCATTTTGGAATAAATTTTGCATTTTCAGCAAATGTTGTCAATGTTTGAACAAGTTCCCTTAATTTTCAGATAATTACGGCAACTTCATCCACATTTGGCCATAAGGCTTGGGAACGCTTGAAAATTGCATTCTATTAACTGCTTTCCATTTCCAGGATTGCTACTTGAAGCAGACAAAAGGAAGTGACATCACATATGTGTTATGGCATCACTTTCTGTTTAAGAACCACCTAGCAAGACGGGTGTCAGATTGAGTATTAAATTAATACAGTTATAGCAAAACTATATATGTACGATTAAAATGGTATGCATAATATAGCAAAAATATATCTGTACCATTACAAAGGTATGCACTGTTTAGTAGCGGTTGCGTTTTGGGACACTCTAGCTGTATGGATGGTATACTTTGATAACTATTTGAGGATGTTGTAGTAATGAGTAGTAATTAAGTAACGGAATTAATCGATTTTAAGCCCCTGTGGTCTTCAGAAAGAGGCTTGCGCCGTAAAATCACGTACACGAGTTCCAATATCAAACCGTCTACTTATTGCAATTTTGAGTCATTTGCATGACGTTTTCGACCTTGATCTCAAGTCAATAGGTCCATGAGTAGGGCATAGTGTTTGTAGTAACATAGGGTCGTTTACCTCTTTGAAACAGGATCATTTGTTCAGGCAAGTGAGCAATATAATGTTAACCTTACCCGCTCTCTTAATGTTTTATATCTCGTTTTTATAATGAGATTGTGCGTGAGAAAACCAACAATTTGGGTTTCCGGCCAGGTCCAACACAAACCAGGCTGTACAGTCACAGAATAAAGCTAGAAGCTTGAAACTTTGGATATAAGTAGAAGAGGAATTGTACTATCCGTGTGGCGAAAACAAAGGTACTGATCAGCTGTGCAGTTACTGCACAGCTGATCTGCGTCTTCGTTTTCGCATATGCAAATTGTCGGTTTTATATCAGCCGCGACGTGAGAAAATATGAAGACGGTTACCGACAAGTTCTGGCACATACCGGTCTGTACAGTCACAGAAAAAGGCTAGAAGCTTGACATTCGTACAGTCACAGAAAAAGGCTAGAAGCTTGACATTCCAGATGTAAGTAGAAGAGGAATTGGACTATCTATGTGGCGAAAACAAAGGCGCTGATCAATAATTATGCATGTATTGTACAGCTGATCTGTGTCTTTGTTTTCGCATATGCGAAATCCTTTTTATCGCACCTGCTTATAGCAGGGTGCGATATAGGAGTCCAAATTTCTGTCCGTCCGTCCGTTCGTTCGTGCGTTCGTCCGTCCGTCCGTCAACATTTACGTCGAAGTTTGGTTTTCTCTACATAAATGATAGCTAGGATTGTGAAACCTTGCATAGTAATTGTCCTTGACATACCCTTCAAGCACGCACCTTGACCCACTAACCTTGACCTATATTTCAAGGTCCATTGACTTTGTTAATTTTTACGTCGAAGTTCCGTTTTCTCTGTATCAGTGATAGCTGTGAGTGTGAAACCTTGCATAGTTATTGTCCTTGACATACCCTTCAAGCACGCACATTGACCCACTGACCTTGACCTATATTTCAAGGTCCATTGACTAAGTCGAAATTTGGTTTTATCTGCATCAGTGATAGCTGTGAGTGTGAAACCTTGCATAGTAATGTGTATTTTGCCCGATGCAGGTGCGATATCGACCTCCGCGGAGTTCTTGTTCTCATGAAGCATCTCGGTTATAATGTACCTTCTTCACTCGGTACTCAAAACTAAAGAACGAGCCACCCTCTGTAAATAAAAACGTTCACTTCACTTCACTTCTATTTCTCAAACATGTCGAAGAAACTGCGTGTTTGTATTATTGGCTGCGGGCCCTGTGGATTGTCGGCCCTTTACCAGTTTAGCAAAAAACCCTGAAAAAGATCGACCGGATATCGTCGCTACGAGAAACAAGCTACTTGGGGCGGGCAGTGGAATGTCACTTGGCAAACTGGTATTTATTTATTTATTTATTTATTTATTTATTTATTTATTTATTTATTTATTTATTTATTTATACAATCTAAATATATACAACTCAAATTTTGATAATGATCAAAATTTTACTTTTGTGCACAGCATAGTCATACATGTACTTGTAATCATAGACACATTACGAGGCGGTTCTAATGTGTACCCACAATCAATGCTTTTAGCAAAAATCTTAAAAATATCGAACACTTTCTGATGAAATTTTCTGGTTTTGCAGCAGGAAAAATCTCTGTGTTTTACAGTGACAAGTTTTTGTAAAAAAGTACAAGTAGGCAAAGATCAGGAAAAGGCGCATTCAGAAAAAGATTCCCACTCCAAAAACCGAGGAGGGAAAAAAACTAAATTAACCATCAGGGGTTAGTAACAGTCAAAACATTCTTAAGCTTAAGATCAACTTACGACCAACTTAAGTATCTCTTAGGGATTATGGTGAATAACTGAAAAGGACCTTAAGTTACGGTGACAACTTAACAGCATCGTAACTTTACGGTCAACTCAAGCCACCTTAGCATCGTATTATCTTACGAGTGGCGCCTTTCATTTAAAAACAAGTTACGATAGTTTAGAAAAACTGGAATAGCAATGACGTAAATTCTAAGGCGGTCATCTTAAGATCATCGTAAGTATGTCGTAAGAAGGGGAACTTACGATGCCTTCGAGTTACTAACCCCAGGTACTTATACCATGAAAACATATCGTAAGCCGAATGAGCAGCTATTTTCCCAATAGGTGGCCACTCAGTTACCTAAACTTAACTAAAAATATGAAAACATACATAAGGAGCCAACAGCACAAAAAATTTATACACCACGACATAAAACAAAAAGAACCACCACAGAAGTATCGCCTAGGAACGATCAGTAACACAAAGTTACTGGCGGGCTTAAACCGGTTTTACATGGCCATAACCTCACCCTCAGCTTCTGCAGTGGTTCATAACATTTAGTTAGTTCTTCGGTCCTCGTGGTGAATCTGTAACTACTGTCTGCACACCATCTTTCAGAAACTGCGTTTTTCAAAATCTCACTTTTCTGAAACAACACAAGAAAAATATGACCATGTCATGTTTTTGCAACCCAAAAGTCCTAAAAATTGCCGCAAAAATTTTGAAAATCGGTTCACAAATAAAATAACTATGCCCAAAAATTATTTTGAATAGGCCTTTTGCATGTGCAAGGGAGGTAATCCAAACGCCTTAAAAATGAAAATCAAGTAAATATGTGGAATAATTTTAAGAGTTTGGCACTCAGCTATCCATACAGTAGAATTTTGTTTTGGTTTGGTGCATTTTTAATGAAAAATAACCAATTTAGATTTTTTCCGGGAAACTAGTTACTTCCCTTGCTGGCATTTTTACAATGGAAAAAGCCCTATTCAAAACTATTTTCTGGCATAAAATTTTTATTTGTTAACCGATTTTCAAAATTTTTGTGGCACTTTTTAAGACTTTTGGAATGCAAAATGGTGACGAGGTAATATTGTTCTTGAGGTCTTTCAGAAAAGGGAGATTTTGAAAAATGCAGTTTCTGGAAGATGTTGTGCAGACAGTAGTCAATGAATGCTACATGTATCTCCAGGGTGAACCATTGCACAACAGCATTTTACCATTGATTTCTGTACCACTTTAGTTTCTTTAGATAATTACCTCATTATGACAGGTTTTGATTTCTGGTTCATATTGCAAATGCAGGGATCATAAATCCAATAAACACTAGTACCACGTTGGCTTCTTCAGACGATCACATCATGAGTCCTTTGATTTCTGGATCATATTGCAAAAGCAGGCGTCATAAATCAAATAAACATTGGTACCACTTTAGCTTCTTTAGACAATCACCTCATTGAGACAGTCTATTGATTTCTGCATCATATTGCAAAAGCAGGGATCATAAATCCAATTATGTTTTACTTTTAAACATAAATCATTTATATTTTACTGCACTTAAAACCGCAATGCACGGCATGCACAGAACCTCATTCTCGATACACGTATCTCGCTCTGGCCACCAACCTCATGTGCCACCTCTGGCCACCAACCTCATGTACCACCTCTGGCCACCGACCTCATGTACCACTGACCTCTAGCCACCAACCTCATGTACCACCTCTGGCCACCAACCTCAGTTACAAAACTAATTCTTTTCCTATCTATGCAAGAGAATTAATAACCTCAAATGATACAAATTCTCATGACCAATATCTCCAATCAAGCATTCTCATTACATAGAATAAAACTTCTACTATATACACAGCATGCACCACTAAAACTATTCTCCTTAACTACATGTAAGTTCTCGGAGACCGTGCATTAAATTATAAAATGCTCGTTATGACCAACATCTTCAGAAAAAAAACCTTTTCCCCCAATACTTTCCATCCGCTATTCATGAATACGAGTTACTAAATGTTGTCAGTTAACATGAACAACCTCGTAACCATAAATCTTGAACGTACTGTAATCTATGTTACATGACCAATATCTCCAGTCAAGCTACGTCCTTTTGCTTGATATAAAGAAATGCTTCAGCTACGGTAAACTGCTATCAATAGTTTACCATACGAATAACACACTTCTTACTCGTATTAAAATAATACAAAAACACATGTTAGGATGTGCCAACAGCCAGCTGATCAAAGCCCGTTCTTTTCCGACGAAAACCACAATTACTATCAAATACGTAACTATTCTAGTTACCGTATCAAACACAAAAGTGCAAACAAATATAAATATTATAAACATTGCTACATGTACCACTTTAGCTTCTTCAGAAGTTATCTTTTTAAAATGACAGGATACGGCTATTGGACTAGAAAGGTTACAGTTGTGTGTGTTCTTGTGCATCCAGAAAACCTTATGTAACTCTCTGAAATCTAACATGAAATACGTTCGTTTGTTTATGTCATACTTGGTCAATTCTCGGGAAATAGACCGTAGCCCTTAATGCTTTAAGTATTTGGATAAAAACTTTAATAGTAATAATGTTACGCATATTGATTTCATCCTAATGGTTTGTGATGATTTATGTAGACCTTAGCAAAGATATATTTTATCAAAAAAATCTTTCAGCATGGATTCACAGAGATGCGAATTTAAAATTTTTTGACCAAATGACTAACTAGTTTTTTTAACAAAACATGTCGAAGAAACTGCGAGTTTGTATTATTGGCTGTGGGCCCTCTGGAATGTCGGCCCTCTATCAGTTTGGCAAGATTCCTGAAAAAGATCGACCGGATATCGTCTGTTACGAGAAACAAGCTACTTGGGGCGGGCAGTGGAATATAACGTGGCAAACAGGTACAGAATGTCTTTTTTTCCTTTTTGTACATAATTATGGAGACTTATCAAATCTCGAATTCTGCGGCCCCCGTGGCCGAGCGGTTTAGAGCGCTGTTCCTTAATCACTTGATCATCTCACCGCTGTGTCTGGTGTGGGTTCGAGCCCCGCTATGGCCACATGTTCTGCTTGCGGATGTGCCAGGTGGTTTTTCTCGGGGTTCTCCCGTTTGCTCCCACCTACTGATTGGTCCGTCTCATATGAGCTGAAATAATCTTGAAAGGGACGTAAAACTGAATTAAAAAAAATCTCGAATTCGTGTTGTATCATTGTTTCCCATACAAAATGTTCATCTTGTTTAAGTTTGGAAGCCTTGAATACTGACATGCAGATGGTTCACTTTGTTGGTACCCTCTCAAACACTCAGTTGAATATAGTTACAACATTGTATATAAAATGAGCCGCGACGCGAGAAAACCGGTCTTCGGGGTTTCCGACCAGGTCTGACACAAACCGGCCTGTACAGTCACAGAATCAGGCTAGAAGCTTGAAATTTTGTATTTAAAAAGAAGAGGAATTGTACTATCCGAGTAGCGAAAACAAAGGCGCTGATCAGCTTCGCGGTTACCGCGAAGCTGATCTGCGCCTTTGTTTTCGCCTAGGCAAAAATCCGGTTTTCTCACGATGCGGCTCAAATATGGTCCATACTCTTTCTCCCTTTAGAATGTTTTAACGGGTGTCTCAAAGCCTTATTCAGGAAAACTTTTTCTACTTGAAGGTACCGATGAGCATGGTGAACCACTGCACAACAGCCAGTATTATCATCTATGGACCAATGGACCCAAGGAGTGTCTTGAGTATCCGTACTATACGTTTGACCAGCACTTTGGAAAGCAGATACCCTCCTATCCACCACAACCGGTGATCAGAGACTACGTGGAAGGTATTGTTGTTTTTTTTTTTGTTTTGTTTTTTTCTACTTTATGTATACGGTATAATGTGCAAGAATATACTGGGTGTTACTCAAACGCTACAGATGAAACATGTAGCACTTGTAATATTTTTTATACTACAAACCGTATGGACGACAACATGACTCTTTCCTAGTCATGGTGCCATCTACATGTACATTTACTTGGGTACACCCATAGAATGAACCTGAGCTGCACAACAGAGAACAACAACAGGTTAAGAGAAATGCCTTGAAATAGTCATTTTTTTTTTCTTTTTCGGGGGAGGGGTGCGAAATCTAATTGAAGGTCAAAAATCCCAGACCCTACATGTATTTCTGCAGTAATTTACATTTGAAACATTCTATTACATAATGAAGCATTCAGACATACACGAAAAATATACATCTGTACAGTCTTATAAAAATAGGCATTTATTCCACTTATTGGTAGCATTTGAATATAGTATTTCACTTGATCATTTTCTTTCTAGGTCGAATGAGAACAAGTAATGAAGACTTGAAGCGTCATGTACAATTTTCAACTGTTGTCCGCCGCGTGGAATATCACAATGAAACGGATGATTTCACAGTCCTAGTAAAGCGCCTAATGCAAGATCAAACTGAAGCAGTAGAAAGATTCACCCATATCATTGTAGCAGTTGGGATCTTTCACAGTCCGTATTCACTTGACATTCCTGGCCTCTTGAAGTTCCCTGGAAGAATCCTACACTCCCATAACTTCAGGGAAGCCAAGGAATTCAAGGAGCAGAGAATTCTTGTCATCGGCCTTGGGTATTCGGGAGAAGATTTAGCGCTCCAGACGCTTAAATTTGGCGCCAAAAACGTCGTGATTTGCGGGAGAGCGACTAGGGGTTTGGTCTGGCCAGATGGCGTAGAAGAACGCCCAATGGTGGAAAAGTTTGACGACAATATCGCTCGCTTTCAGGATGGATCGACAGGGGAATTCGACGTCGTTATATTTTGCACAGGATACAAGGCACGTTTTCCGTTCCTGTCTGACGAACTTTCTCTATCTATTCCGGAGAATACATTTTATCCAAATTTGTATAAGGGTATTTTATGGGCGCATGGAGGAAACAACAAAGTTCTCTACCTTGGCATGCAAAACCAACTCTACTCCATGAATATGTTTGATGCGCAAGCGTTGTGGGCTGTAAGATACATAATGGGAACACTTCAGATCCCGAACACCAGAGAAGAGCTCATTCAAGACATACACCTTTGGCAAGAAAAGCTAGCTAAATTGACAACAAGGCATGCTGTCATTGACTTTGTTAGAGACTATTTCGCCGATGTCGCGAAGCAAGCGGAATACACAAGCATTGAAATCATCCATAAAATGGCCGTCTCTTGGCACGAATGGGAGACGAACAGATGTGAGAATTATGCCACCTTCAGAGACCAGCAGCACAGATCTGCCTTCACTGGAGAATTATCTCCACTCCATCACACGCCATATATGGAAGCTTACGATGATTCAATGGAAACATTCCTCAATCAAACTCTGAACAAGGAATGAGGAACTAGCAATTTAAAGAGCCACCTCATGAGAAAACAGTCAATGTGGTTTTTGAACAGATCCGACACAAACCGAGCTGTACACGCACAGAAGATGGCTAGAAGCTGAAAATTTCGGATTAAGAAGGTAGAAGAATTGCACTATCCCTGTAGCGAAAACAAAAGCGCTGATCAGCTTCGCGGTCACCGCGCAGCTGATCTGCGTCTTTGTTTTCGCATATGCAAATTGTTGGTTTTCTCATGATGCGGCTCAAATCCAGCATTGGTAGCAAAGTTGGATCGCTGTATAAGCAGCTTAGACTCCATTTGCCCAAATGTTCCTACTGGTCGTTCCAATGCGGTTGTTCTGCTCGTTTGTAATGCATGTTATCAGACTGTTTTTTGTATACAAGCATTCTTTACAACAATATGTAATAAAGTGGCGGTTTTCACTTAAAAATGAATTTCATTTTTCTGGTGTTCATGGAGCTATGAACCGCAGTGGGTCGCGTGCAAAGTGAATGAACTCCGAAGGGGTTCATGTAAGCTTTGCTAGCGACCCACTGCGGTTCATAGCTCCATGAACAACAGAAAAATTAAACTCATTGCTTATTACATTCATTTCTCTCTATCGCTTGTTGAAAAATCACCAAGGCGGTCACATTTACCAGCAAACAGAGAATCTACACACAGTGTGTGTTCAAACAGCGGAACGGCGTCGACGTTTACAACGTCCAATCAGATTGGCGAGATTCATGTTTTTGACGTCAAGTTTGGATTACGTCACATCGCATGACACAATGTATGAACACAGATGAACATCTAATGGTTCATCTAAGGAGGTTTTAGAAAAATGTAAATATTTAAGAAATGAAATTTCATTTTTCAGGTGTTCATGGAGCTATGAACCGCAGTGGGTCGCGTGCAAAGTGAATGAACCCCGAAGGGGTTCATGTAAGCTTTGCTAGCGACCCACTGCGGTTCATAGCTCCATGAACAACAGAAAAATTAAACTCACTGCTTATATTTACATTCATTTCTCTCTATCGCTTGTTGAAAAATCACCAAGGCGGTCACATTTACCAGCAAACAGAGAATCTACACACAGTGTGTGTTCAAACAGCGGAACGGCGTCGACGTTTACAACGTCCAATCAGATTGGCGAGATTCATGTTTTTGACGTCAAGTTTTGATTATGTCACGTCGCGTGACACAATGTTGTTCATGGAAGTATGAACACAGATGAACATCTAATGGTTCATCTAAGGAGGTTTTAGAAAAATGTAAATATATAAACATGAAAACTTGTGACTGTGTTGACAGAAATTTCATAGTCAAATTTGTATAATCTGTTTTTAAAAGTATTATATAACTTGGTAGTACTGCGGTACATGTAAATTATGGGTTTTATTGAATTTAGAAAAGACGACGTGGATAGAATGAAGAAGGCTTTTTATTTATCTTTTCAACCTGCAGGAGATGCGATGCTCATCAAGCAATTTGCATAAATACTTATACTGTAAGTCTGCAAAAGCCGAGCACCGTTGGTTTCAGATGTAGTTGAAGAACGGATGGGCATGCACTCACTGCCATTTATCTCGGATTTGCAACATTGGTGCTCGGCTTTGCCGATTTACGGTATAAACAACACTGGCTTTTGCTGCATGCGCATTAATTGCATCTCCTGCATGCCGACATACATGCTCTCCAGTCTTGAAAGAAATAAAATATCTTATCTTCTATATGAATGGAAACAAAGCAATGATCGTGACTAGATATACTTATCATGAAATCACAAAATAGCACAATATTGTATGGCAAGCCGTTTTACTATTTATTCTAGAAAACAGAAATCTGAAATAGTAAATGTATATTAGATACCTTGTTTACGAAATAAGATAACTACATGTACTTTATTTTATTGGTTATCCATCGTAAAGAAGACATCTTATATAGCAATTAAGCTATCTTTTTTTATTATATTTGATATCTAAAATATTAGTTTTAAAATGTGTACTTTTCTTTAATTCAGTTTTATGTCTCTTTCAAAATCATTTCAGCTCATACGAGACGGGCCAATTAGTAGGTGGGCGAAAACGGGAGAACCCCGACAAAAACCACTTGGCACACCCGCAAGCAGAACTTGGCTTGTCTCACATGTGACCAGAGCGGGGCTCGAACCCGCATCAGACACATCGGTGAAAATGTTAACTACGATATCTTATATATTTCAGTAAATTATTGGGCGTCCAGGGATCTCCATCGTTGGGTAGCTTACTGAATCTGTGTGTCCTCGTTTTGATTCATCAAGGTGGCTATCATGATTTGTTTGTCCTTGATGATTCATTGACTAGTAAAGTTAGAGGTTCACCACGAGGACCGAACAACTACCTAAATGTTGTGAACCACTGCAGTACATGTCGCTGATGGTGAGGTTAGGTACCTGTAATTTTATATTACTGACCATTCCAAGGCGATACTTCTGTGGTAGTTCTTATAATTTTATGTCTTGGCGAAGAATTTTTGTGTTGTTTGCATCTTATTTACGTTTCATATTTTTATTTAAATTTAGGTAACAAAGTGGCCACCTATTGGGAAAATAACTGCTAACTCGGCTTACGATGTTTTCATACATGTAGTATAAGTGCCTGATTGTTAATTTATTTTTCGGAGTGTCTATTGACAGACGTCTGTCAATAGCAAATATTCGGTAAATTTGCTATTACCAGACGTCTGGCAATAGCAAATATTCGGTAAATGTGCTAATAAAAGACGTCTGTCAGCAGCAAAAATCCGTAAATTTGCTATTGACAGACGCCCATGGTAATAGCAAATTTACCGCCTTTTTGCTGCTGACAGACACATCATATCCCATTTACATGAACAATGCCCACTGAATAATTTTATTTGTTAACTTTTTGATAAAACCCTGGATGCCGGATGTGGAAAAAGAAATACGAGACCTGTAAGAGACACAGATACATGTAAACTCGATGCATTTTTTCTTTTTCTTTTTTCTTTCTTTCTTCTTTTTTTTTTTTTTTTTTTTTTTGAAATGCTAAACTTACAAAATATCTCACGTGTGTGTGTGTGTGT
The DNA here is from genome assembly GCA_964017185.1 of Rugalucina vietnamica. Classification (NCBI taxonomy): domain Eukaryota; kingdom Metazoa; phylum Mollusca; class Bivalvia; order Lucinida; family Lucinidae; genus Rugalucina; species Rugalucina vietnamica. The sequence goes on from OZ024878.1 coordinate 10,671,186, forward strand.
GTGTGTGTGTGTGTGTGTGTGTGTGTGTGTGTGTGTGTGTGTGTGTGTGTGTTTGGCTTATACACTAATATGTGACTGCTATTTTAGTCCGTATTATCAACATGTACACACTAAGGTCGTTCGCAGTCTCTTGCATTAGATTTCCGATTGGTTCTAGAATTATTACAATGGCTTCATCTTGACCAGCTGATTTACAACTATTTAAGCAAGTCTGCCAAATAAGTCGCCAAACTAACTTATGCCAGGCGTCTGGTAATAGCAGATACACCGAAAATTTGCTATTGACAGACGTCAGGTAATAGCACATCCACCGAAAATTTGGGTTGTGGCCCGGTATTCCGAGGGCCCTATAGTCCGAGGGCCCGGTAGTCCGAGGGCCCGATGGTCCGAGGGTCCGATAGTCCGAGGATTTATGGAATAAATCCAATACCAATATTCTGATTCTCGGACTAGCGGGCCCTCGGACTATTGGGCCCTCGGACTATCGGACCCTCGGACTATTGGGCCTCGGACTATCGGACCCTCGGACTATCAGGATCTGCAACATTTTCCAAGGTTTTCACACACACACACACACACGTCGCGCGCACGCACACACGCACGTGCTTTCATACATACACATACATACCTATATACGAATACAGATACATTCTTACACAATGATACATACATACATACATACATACATACATACATACACACACACACACACACACACACACACACACACATACGCACGCACACTTTTTAGTTCAGTTTAACGTCCCTGTCAAGATTATTTCACTCATCGAGACGATGCAAATCAGGTGGGTGAAAGCGGGAGAACCCCGAGGAAAACCACCTGGCACGCCCGAAAGCAGATCTTGGCTTATGCAACTTGTGACCCAATCGAGCACCATAAACATTTTCAGTCTCTGTTTGGGAATCAGACTACACGTATAGAAAATATTTTACATTTTTAAGTCAATATCTCTCTAAACTAAAAAGTTTAAAACAATTCTGTATGGTTCTGAATTCATTCATCTTTTTTCGACGAAGTTTCATTGAAATTAAATAATAACTGAGTGACATAATTTTGGATCATGGTGTTTAATGTTTGATCTACAAAAGGCTGAAAAATTGATTCCCAATCTGGAACACAGACAGTCTTCACACGTGATAAACTGATTCCCGAACAGGCAGCATATGTAATTTATGTCTCCGATGAGGAATCAGAATTATTAAAAATATTTCATATTTTCATAATTCAATAGCTTTTAAACTAAGCAGTTTTAAAAAAATTCTGGACGGTAAAAAGTTTGGAAATTCATTCATCTTTATGCTGGCCAAGTTTCATTGAAATTAAATGAAAACTCTGACACATATTTTTTTGTTTTGTAAGGGCACTATAAAAATGACCAAAATGTTCCCGATCGGGGGACAATTTACTTATTTTAGTAACATTTACCTGTCAAACTGTCAAAGGTCACCAGAGGTCATTGATTCCCGAACGGGGGATTTTCTTCTACTGCTGGGTTTGCCGTATGTTTTATTGCTTTTTTGCTATTTGTAATTTTGGTTATTTCCCACGGGTTCCAGGGGGCTTGTGTGTGTGACACGTAGGCAATGATCAGGAACTGTCCCAATCACCAACACAGCGGTTGGCGATTGGGACAGTTCCTGATCATTGCCTACATTCTACCTTTATGATTTCCCCACTTTGGTATATACGTATATATAGTATTTATAAATAGTATTTGATGAAAATGAAACAAACGAGATGAGGTAAAAGAAACTTTAATTAAGGGTTGTTTGACTTTGTTATAAACTAATACTTGTTACTTTTAGATCTACCTGTACAAAACAAATGGTCTATTTTATCATGAAAACTGATTGTCCCTTATTTTTTCTTGTATGAGCAGATCAAGCATCATACACAGACCAATTTAAGTCTTTATTTTCTCTATTAAAATTCATTTGTGACGTATTAAGAGACTGTTTAGTTTGTGATGAGATTTTATGTCCCCCGTCAACACATTATTATGTCATTTTGGAGACATTTGGTAAGAGCCTGTTTAGTTTGTGATGAGGTTTTACGTCCCTGTCAACACATTATTGTTATTTTGGAGACGTTTGCTTTTAAGTTCCTGGGACTTTTACACGACTATCGTGGTGAATGATAGCCCTACCTCCTATGAAACCTCTACATGGGTTTTATAAGTATACACGAACCACTTTGGCCTGGGTAGGTTTAGACCATCTAAACTGTTTACCAGTACCAAAGTGTTCGGTCAGTTTCAGCTCTGCGCGGAAGTACTGTGCAGCCCACCGTATTTCTTAGGCCCCAGTGGGCGGAGGCGCATTAAGAGACTTCTGCATGAGTGTTCATGAATTACTGAATGTTTAAAACGTGTTTAGGGAGTTCGAGGTGTAGTGGAGCATCTTAGCAATTTTCCAAACGCTCTGTTTTGCATACTGACTATTATGGCTCATAATAACCAAACGAAGGAGCCCTCCCAACGTGGTAATAAGCAAATTTGCATAAGTAAATCGTCATGGGAAAAGTCTTAAATTCTGTGGTATTCTTTCTGGTATCCACTCTGGAATAAGTGCAAACATTGCTGTTACACGAACGAAGAGAACGATAGGCATGTTTATTTGAAAGAGAAAAATATTGTAGGGGAACTGTCTTCAACATTATCGGGGAACGGACTTGTTCCATTATCGGTAAACTGGTACAATTTGTAAATTACTCTAGCTATTTTGGGATCGGGTAGGCCATTGCAAACCCATCCCTTACATGGTTCGGTGAGAATAAACTGATAATATCATACAATATCTTTTTAAGTTTACAGTAATCGGGTACCAATCGAGCAGGTGAGATGCACAACACCTGAGCGCGAAACAGCGTTTCCTAAAAGCAGCGCTGGAAAAAGCAAACAACGAAATTTCTGTATAAATAGGGGCTTTCAGAGTTCTTCCTATAGAGTTGGTTGTTTTGAAAAGAGGAGGAAATTGAAGTACCCCATGCATGGCGATCACATTCAAATGAATTAATTATTTTCCTTGAACCTCCTAAGAGGAACGCATTGGTAGTGGCCTTCAATTGAAGCTCCGTGATCAGTGGTTGTCAGAGTGATACAGCAAATTACGTGTTGTACAGTGTAATCTTCTGATCCTCGGACCATCGGGCCCTCGGACTATCGGGCCCTCGGACCATCGGGCCCTCGGACTAACGGACCCTCGGACTAACGGACCCTCGGACTACAGGGCCCTCGGAATACCGGGCCTACACGGAAAAGTTGCTATTGACAGACGTCTGGTAATAGCACATTTACCGAGTATTTGCTATTGACAGACATCTGTCAATAGACTCTTCCTTTATTTTTACCACCTCGGTTTTTGAAATGAGAATCTCTTTCTAATTGCGATATCTTAATTAGATATTAAGATATCTGATATAGCAATTCATATATCACATTTGTTTAGATATCTTGTATAACAAATTAGATATCTTATATAATAAATTAGATATATTACCATATTCGTTCTAATTAGCGCACATGCTCCAATAAGCGCTCACCCTGGTCATTTTTTTTTAAATCGTGTGCATAAGCGCACACTCCCGACTAGCAAATTGGTATTTTATACCAATTTTACACATAAATACAATATAAACCGCATTAAAACATAGCCTTAGATGATCAAACACTAGTGTGCAATGATTGGAAACTTAAATGACTTCATCACTGGTATTTCTGACATGGAGGTTTATGTGTTGTTTTCGTTCCTAGTGTGCGCTTATTAGAACGATATTTTGTTAACAAAACTTTTAGATATTTTGAAAAACTAAGCGCATCGTTAATTAGAACGAATACGGTATGGGTTTTTTTTTCTAAATAAAGTATCTTAATTAGCATATGAGATATCTAAAATAATATACAAGATCTATTTTAACATGCAAGATATATTATTTGACAAATGAGATATCTTCTTTATCATATTAGATATCTTAATTACATTCATAAAAAATATCTAATATGCTATCGTAGATATCTTATTTAGTTTAACAAATAAGATATCGTATTCAGTATATGTTTTACCCACTCACGATCAGATTCTGTTACTTATATAAGATATCTACTATACCAATAAAGAGATCTAATTTAAAGCCTTAATTAAGATATCTAAGTTACTAAATAAGATATATTCACCACTATTCATAAGATATCTTTATTACCAATTTATCTTTTGCGCTTATTAGATATCTTGAATAGTAAATAAGATATATTAATTAGGATATAAGGCATATGATTTAGCAATAAAGATATCTTCTGTAGCAATTATTATATCTTATATTCTATGTCCGTGGCAAATAAGATATCATATTTGCTAAAGAAGCTATCTTTATAGATAGTTCCTGCATGACAGATATCTAGTTTTCTGCCACATAAAATGGCCGATTTTGTTTGCATACATGGGGTTAACTGTATTTCTGAATACAGTAAGGTTAAGCTTGAAGGAAATTATGTGCAGCTATTCTATTGTCAACCTCTTGTTTGAGAACAACTCACTTGATCAGATAATCATAACTGTACAAAACTGGTTTGCCCTTGAAAATCAGCCATCTTGTGTGTCAAATATGCATGTTGTGACATCATGCAGGAACTATGTAATACATATAAAGCATATATATATGTAAAGCATATATTTTATATCCTAATTAATATATCTTATTTACTATTCAAGATATCTAATATGCGTAAAAAATAATGAAACGGCTTGCCATAATATTGAGAAACTCTTCCCTGTCACGTAGCATCATGAGTACAGTCACAGAAGCAGGCTAGAAGCTTGAAATTTCGGATTTAAGAAGAAGAGAAATTGTACTATCCGTGTAGTGAAAACAAAGGCGCTGTTCAGCTTCGCGGTTACCGCGAAGCTGATCTGCGCCTTTGTTTTCGCATAGGCAAAAATCCGGTTTTCTCACGATGCGGCTCTTATAGAATCATCAGTCTCCCGAACTAAAACACAATAATACTTCGTTAGTCATTCATTATTATCTCTACGCAAGCTTATCGTGTAACTTGTGATTCTGTGAGGCTTTACCTTAGACTCATTCTTTTCAATCTTTTGGATGTCTGTCTTTGCATATAACCCAAAGGCTAATGTAGTTAACAACCCCGTAATCGAATGTGGGCCATGTACAAACTGTCGTTCCCTAGTCCTGTTTGAGTGTTACCTGGTCAGTTTCTTGGACCTCTGAGACGGAGTCAAACGTACTCGAATGTTTCTTTTGAGGTTCAATGACCCTTTCAACTATAGCTCAGTCATGTTGGGACTTCCTCGGTATCAACAACCAGTATTAAGATCATTAAGGGGAGTTAGTGATTGTTGCTGAAGAACACAATCAGGAGCCAGTGGGCTTCGAAACACCAACCTCTCAACCTGTTATCTAAAACATTTATCATAACCCCCAACGCGACACCCCACACCGTTATTCCAATTTTAATTATTTACTCGACTGAGCTATACAAGTTGAGCTGTCCCAGTCTCGACTTTACGGAAAAATTGTTGACTGAGACGAAAATCTCAATACAAGCAAAGAATCACAGTATTTAATGCAGGACATTCGAAACTACCTGTTTTTTATATTAGCAAACTTACAAGATTCAACATGGTTCACAGTTTGGAAATTTAAAACGACACAATGAGTATTTGTTGTTGTATCACCATATTGTGCATCTTGTACAGAAAGTAGAAACCTGGGAACCAATGGTCCTGTAAACGCTCACCTGAGATTTATGCTTTATACCAATAAACTTGACTATTATGGTCATAAACATGTATTTAGCCCCAGGGCAGGGATAGATGATCCCCTGGAATCAATTTTATTTTCAGAATCATAAATACGCTGTCCATTTCCTGGAAGTTCTCCCATTCAAAGTATATAGGGGAAGACAATCCCCTGAGGACATTTTTTCATGATCATAAATCTTCTGCCCATTTGCATACTCTCAGCAAGCGCCCCCCCCCCCCCCCGCCCCCCGATCAAATAACATTTAACTGTTTTTCCCATTCAAATGCAGTTGCGATCTAAGTTGACCTTGCCGTAAAATAGGTCAAGGACAACAAAGGGTCATGATTTACACAAACTTTGTAGAGCTCCATTGCCTGATGCTTCATGCTAAGTTTCAAAATCGTAGGCCTACTTGTTCTGGAGAAGATTTTTGAAGGTTTTTGCTACTTCTAGCCATGGCGGTCATCTTGGTCATTTATATTTATTTCGTTACCCTTTCCTAAAGTTGCTCTACATGAAGTTTGGCTTTGATTGGCCGAGTGGTTTCAGAGATGTTTGAATAGTATGGTCATATACAAGTTTATAGCCCGTATGCAGCGGCAGACAGCTCCTGGGTACAAAATGTTTTCATTGACATAAATGTTATGTCCATTTGCTTACTCCCAGCAAGTTTCATTACATCTTATAAATTTTCCGCATTCAAATGCATTGGCGATCTAAGTTGACCTTGCCGTAAAATAGGTCATTGTCATTCCAGGGTCATTATTTATACACAACTTCTGTAGAGCTTGAGTCCTCAATGCTTCATGCCAAGTTTCAAGATGATAGGCCTTCTGGTTTTGGAGAAGATTTTTAAAAGCTTTTGCTATTTATAGCCATGGCGGCCATCTTGTTACTGTGATTTATATCATTTATACAACGTTTTGAAGGATGCTCCACATGAAGTTTGGCTTTGATTAAAAATAAAACTGAGATCCTTTAAGAGCATCGAACCATGCGGTTTCAGAAAAGAAGATGTTGGAACACTGTGGACAACGACGACGACAGACCATGGGTATACTATATTTGTATAAGCTCCCCTGTGAGCCTTCGGCTCTGGTGAGCTAAACTGTTTACTGCTTCATGTTCTAAATTGTGTTTTCTCCATCGAATATAAAACAGTGGTGTCACTATGAACAATCCCAATTTTTCCAGACAAGTTTGACTTTTCATCAGGAAAACATATCCGTGCAATGAATACCCCCTTAAACCCCCATTTTATATAGTAAAACGGGGGTATTCAGGGGTTGACCTATATTTCTTATTTTTGCTCCAAAACATAACTTGTGGGTATTCTAGAGAACCGCCTGGGCGAGGCGGTTCTAACGTGTACCCACAATTTATGTTTTAATCAAAAATAAGAAAAATATCAAATATTTTCTATTGAAAAATCTTCACTTTTTACAACTTAAAAAAATTCTATTTTCGTAATGGAAGCAAAAATACGAAAAATAGGCACACCCCTGTATACCCCAGTTTTACTATATAACATTAAACATTACACGGGCATGTTTCCCTGATGGTAAATTTGCAACATTTAAGTATACAATGATTACTTAGTCAAACTATTTGTTTCCAGTACATCCAACGCAAACACAGACTTTCTTATGAAAATGTGACTTTACATGGAATTTCAATCTGCGAGATGATGAAAAGATGTGATTGCAATGGTCACATCTCTCTTTTCCACCATTGCTATCAGTCAACTTGAAATGAAATCGAACATGGTTTTCCAATCTATTAATAGATGAAAGCACGTGGTTGCAATGATCACACCCATAGATTCTATATATTGGTGTCTGAAAGTGGGAATGTATGTGTACTTTCATACTAAGCACTGATGAATACAAATGGTTACAATGCTCACATCTGTGATAGCTGTATCCAGACATAAATCCCTGCCTGGTTTTTCTACGTTTTAAATCTCTTCTGGAACATACATGGCGACTATGAGAGGGACTATTTAAGCGCACTTTTTGTGAGGATCTCAGGCACATATTCCGTGGGGTACTAAGATGCGCGTTCTGTGGTGGTCTTGGGCGCATATTCTCCTTGGGACTAAGGCACACTCTCTGTAAGGGTCCTTGTGTGGGACTAGGACACACCCTCTGTAAGTGTCTTTGTGTGGGACTAAGACACACGCTCTGTAAGGGTCCTTGTGTGGGATTAGGACGCGCTTTTATTGAACTAATCGCATTTGGATCATTCTGGTAACTCAAAATCAGATTCTTTGTCGCTTGACGGTAGCTGTTTTCAGTTTCGCTCTGACACGAATTCTTGGAATTTTCTGACCATCTGTTGCACTGAGGATCAATAGAAGAATGCTCAATACTATCCGTTTGATTTTGTCCAAAGCGCACTTGGGATTTGTCATAGTTATGTTTCATGTTAAGATTGGCGTCTTGACTGCGTTGTTCAGCCTCTATTTCGATGACTTCTGGTAAGGCGGGTTCGGAGGGTCTTTCAATGGCACTTTCAACATTCACTGGTACATTATTAATGTTTTCTTCCATGACTTTATCAAGCAAATGTGATTTCTGTCTACTATTATGGTTGGCATCTTGACTGTGTTGTTCAGCCTCAGTTTCGAGGACTTCTGGTATGCAGGGTTCGGTGGGTCTCCACATCGGTGCTTGTATTCTCTTAATTAACCTCTGTTTTACGTCTGCAAGACGTTTCTTTGACTTAGGAATACGTTTTCGTTTATTTGACTTTATGGTGCGTTTCTCAGATTCTGATTTATTCATCCTTGTACTATCCAACGTGTTGTCTTCGTTTGAAAACGTTTTGCATGATGAATTGACAAAGGAGTGAATAAAGTTGATTGCTGTATCATTCTTGGAACTATAAAAGTATGCGTTTTTCAACCCTGGTGAATATGAAGCCACGTGTTCCACAAAGTCAGCAAAGGATCTACAGTGTCTTAAACACAAGTTACACTTTAATTCTTCATTTACTCCCGAAGAACAGTGGTAAATTATCATTTCTCTATGCGTTTCACTGACAAGTCCATCTAATGCAACATGTTGTTTTAAAGTAGACCCAGGTTCCTCCCCATACAGTGCCATGAAAATAAAATGACAACTTAAATCCTTATCATCACTGAAATATAACTTACAAACAGGGCATTTATAGCATATTGGTCCTTGTTCAGCAGGAGGCATTGCCTGAAAAAATGACATGTGTTTTGCTGTTTCACTGTTCCTTTTAGGAGTTGTGTCATAACGAAGGTCCTTGGACGTACCCCTTTTCAAAGAATAAGTTTTGGTATCAATAATGTTGGATCTTAGAGCAGAGCAACTCTCCCGTACGTGTTCACTGAGATTATTTAGTTCATTGAAATTTTCTCCACATAAACAGCATCTAAAACAAGCACATTCTCTTATTAACTTTTCAAAACCAATATTTGTTTGATCTACATTGTCTCCTAGTGTTTTCACAGTATCCAAATTAATATTTGCCAAGCATTTGGCTGCAGAATCCTTCATTGTTTCAGAGAAAACATTTAATGGGTCTGTTGTATTGTGCATACTGCCAGTTTCTATAACAGCTAAATCATAGTCTTCTTCAAAATACTGTTTACATGTATCTGTCCTGTTGTTGTTTTGAATTTCAATGGCACTTTCAACTTTCACTGGTACATTATTGTTGTTTTCTTTCATGGCTTTATCAGGCTTAAATGCTCCTTGTCTACTATTACAAGGCCGAATGTCAATAAGCTGTAATGATGAATCACAGCCTTGTTTAATATGTTGTCTAAATTCAACTGAACTCGCCAACTCTTCATTGCAAATCGCACACATATAGGCAGCTTGTCTAATCGTAGTCATGCTGTAAAAATGTCCGTTTTACCACATGTGAGTTTACAAACCACTACAGACGATAGTGACTTATAAGAACACCTGTTGCATTTTAATTTCCCTGTTCGTCTCTTGGATATTACAACATCTAAATGGCTGCCATGTGTGTTGAAGTGGAAAGCCAATCTATTGCTTGAACTTTCTTTTTTTGCAATCTGAAATAACAAAAGTATAGTATTTATAACATATTGTTCATATATTATTTCTGAAATAATGTTTTATAAGTCAAGGGACCTTCAACATTTTCCAATATTATAATGCTGCTTGTATGGTATTTAAGCCTAAAGGATAGAAAGGCAAATGTCATTTACATAATACATGTATACAGAGCTGTGTAAATGAAAAGTTTGCTATTTTGCATACACAAGGGTTGTCCGAAAAGGTTTGAGACTGTGTCTGTATCTCAAAGTCATTTGTATGTTTTACAATAAAATACATACCGATGAACAGATAAATGTTTTGTGTGAAACTGTGGAAAAATACAGTCAAAAATGAATATTGTTGGAGATATTCGTCTCCATGGCAACCAATGTATTGCTTCTCGGAGCACTTTGAATTTGACATTTCAAAATAATACAAATGAGCACGAATAGAAAATCTGGCTCTTCAAAGCAGAAGCAACTTGCATGATGTCACTACATCATCTGTTGAAAACTTGAAATAGTTCGAGAAATTGGTATATCAATGGCCCATCTTTTCTGGCATTCATGTATATGGTATTTGCAAAGACTCAGTCACAAGATATACGCCTTCAGTATACGCCCTTAGAATCGAGCTCAGAATCTTTGCCCAGATGATACGAAGCATCAATTAGTATATGAATGGGTATAAAAAATCAAAGGACAGTATATGAATGGGTCAATATTTTGATCAATCAAGTATATGAATGGGTCTATTTTTTCAATGACCAGGTATATGATTGGGGTAGGTTTCAGAAATTTAGGCCACACATCCGTACCACAATTACCCCTTAGTTACCCCCCCCCACCCCCGGGAGCCTCAGCAATACCTCATGATGATATATTGCCATGTTTCTGAATAAAATTTCAATAGATTTATTTCAGCAGCTACTGAGTTATAGACACAGTCTCAAAACTGACAGCCTACGTATTTCTGTGATTCCTTAAAATGCTAAAACCTATATCATGTAACCACTGATCCAGAAAATTGGCTCAAAGGATCCCAGCATTTTCAAAGGTGACCGATATTGATTACTTCTCACAGATGCCTGATTAATACTTTTGTTTGATTGCACCATGCTTTTACCTTTCTATACTGGACAAATAAAGTTAGGGATCAAACTTTTAAAGCACAATTTCTACAAGATTTCGAACTGCTGGTAAAATAAATTATATCATCAAGGTTATTCACTTTGTAAGCTTCTTGCTCTGGAGGGTCGAAACAATAGGCTTTGCATTTAACAAGATCAGGCTTTAAGTCAGACTACCCTTACCAGAGGACCAATGGTCCTATAAACGCTCACCTGAGATCTGCTGTATACATACGAATATTACAGAAAATAGTCCCAGTATAGGGGCAGATGAATCCCTTGGGCCATTTTCTTTTCAGAATAATCAATATACTGTCCATACAAGTTTTTCCCTTCAAATGACATTTTAACAGTTTAACCATTCAAATACATAGGCAACCCATGTTGACCTTGCCTTAAAATAGGTCAAGGTCATCACAGAGTCATGATTTATACATACATTGTAGTAACTTGAGTCATCAATGCTTCATGCCAAGTTTCTTCGAAATCGGTCCACCGGTTCCGGAGATGAAGATTTTTGTATATACCATATATGGGTATGGCGGCCATCTTGGTCATGTGACCTTGATTATTTATATATACATTGATTCCCCCATTCTATAGATGCTTCACATGAATTTTGGCTTTGATTGGCCAAGCGGTTTCAGAGGAGATGTTTGAATATTATGGTAATATACATGTATAATGCCCCGGCTGGGACAAATGAGCCCCTGGGGTCCAATTTTTTTCAGAATCATTAATATTCAGTCCTACTGCCCATTTCCTGCAAGACTTTCACTTAAAATGACATTGAAAAGTTTTCCCCATTCAAATGCATCGGCGACCTATGTTGACCTTGCTGTAAAATAGGTCAAGGTCACCACAGGGTCACTATCTATAAACACGTAGTACTTCAGTCCCCGATGCTTCATGCCAAGTTTTGTTGAAATAGGTTCATTGGTTCAGGAGAAGAGGAATTTTAAAGGGTTTTTACCATATATGGGCATGGCAGTCATCTTGGTCATGTGACCTGGATTATTTATAAACACATTGATTCCCCCTTCCCATAGATGCTTCCTATAAAATTGGGCTTTGATTGGCTAAGTGGTTTCAGAGAAGAAGATCTTTGAATATTTTTGTAATATACATGTATATTGCCCCGGTGTGGGGGCATACCAACCCCTGGGGTCCAATTTTTTTCAGAATTACCTACCTTCAGTCCATTTGCCCATTTCCTGCAAGATTTGCCTTTCAAATGACATTTTAACAATTTTCCCCATTCAAATGCATGGGCGACCTTGACCTTGCCGTAAAATATGTCAAGGTCATCCAAAGGTCATAATTTATAAACAAATTGTAGTACTCTAAGCCCCGATGCTTCATGCCAAGTTTCGTCGAAATCGGTCCAACGGTTCCGGAGAAGAAGATTTTTGAAGGGTTTGTACCATATATGGGCATGGTGGCCATCTTGGTCACGTGACCTGGATTATTTATATACACATTGGTTCCCCCTTCCTATAGATGCTTCACATAAAATTTGGCTTTGATTGGCCAAGCGGTTTCATAGGAGAAGATCTTTGAAAATGGTGGACGACGACGACGCCGACAACTGACGGACGCCGGGTGCCTACCTATCCTATAAGCTCCCCTTTGAGCCTTCGGCTCAGGTGAGCTAAAAATGAAAGTGGTATGAAATCCCCATAGAGAATTGATGGTGTGTAAGTTTGATCATGCAAAACTTTTAAAATGGCTAGAAATTTCCAATATCTTTTAGCTGGCTGACCTTAGAATAGATGTCGTGCAAATTTGGAAAATTTTCAAGAATTGGCAAAACTGAATTTTTTGTGGAATCAGTTTTTATGGACTTTTTTATCACTTTGGTTTTTAGGGTAGTGTGGTTTAAAGAACAGCTGTGCTTAATTCAGATGATGCACAATTTCAAAATTGTTGGCATATGAAAGTGAGATAAAACTGCTAATCCACTATATAAATGAAAAATCGATTATCGATTAGCCCAAAAATGCATTCTTAAAAGTTTGATCCCTAACTTATGTTGACCAGTATATAAATTTATAGAATGTAGATATGAATTCATAAAAACAATATTCTACAAATTTATAGATCAAACACATAATCTGTCTGCCAAAATTGACAAAATGAAAATCCCATCACGTATCAGTGTCCACATTTGAGTCTATGGTCTATGTTACGGAATTTCTTTTTTTCATTTTTGCATGGCATGTCTATTTTGCTATAACAAAGCTGCATAGAAAACAGTGCAACATTTCTAATTCAGATCAACCTCAATTAGGCATATAATTTATATACAGCCCCTTCTTGGGAAGAGTGTGAGAAGAAAGTATCCTAAGAATATATACAAGAAATCTCCAGTTAAACATTTGAAAATTAAAAAATATATGAATTCCGAACCAGCATTTTGTACAAGCTAGTACTTGCTTTACACTTAAAGACAAAAGAAACGCAGCACTTGGTTAATACAGCGGCATGGACTATTCTCATCAATGCCGACATTTTCCCCAACCTGAGCACAGCAAACCAACATTTTTTATGGTCGGCCTAAAATTAAAATTTTCATAAAAGCTTTGAAAATATCTTTAGATTGTTCTCTTTCTTTAAGCCAAAGGTATGATCTATGGACTTATAGTATAGATCAGGAACCGTAAAACAATTTTTTCTTGCTCAAATCGTGTCAACTGGAAGTGCCTGGTTTTGCTATTAAAATCGAATTTTGATGGTTTTCTTTCATGTGGATCTTCTCATTCTATAAATGGATAAATGTATCAGCAGGTATCATTTTTGATGATTATCTCTGTTGTGATGATTTAATTGAAAATAGATTTTTTTTGGCATTATCATTCAGAATCAATCCATATGCGATAGAATGATAGAATGAAGCTGTGCATGTCAGAAACAATATGTGACAAGTTTGAATTGAATTCATTGCAGCACAATAATGTGCCAACCAAAATTATTTTTGTTTGCTTCTTTTTCATACTTTTGAACCTTGCTCAATTAGTGGCCATATTGTGTAGCTGGGATACAACAGAGCACACATATTTGACCTTTTTATTTTTTTCATTATTATTCAAATTGAACAATTTTCTAGCATCTAATTTTACTGTCTGGATGATAAAAAAAATCTGTTGCAATCTGTTGACTGGAACGGTAGTAAGTAAGCATTAATCCAAACAAACAATTATTAATCTGCAACGGTTTTGTAGCCATAACGCCATGCTTGTTTCTATTAGTCCGGCACAGAATCAATTTGACCTGGAATTGTGGTATAAAGTTTTTTTCTTTACAGATTCTTGTAGGCTTGACATTGTCAATAAAGATTCTGGATGATGACAGCCTGTCATCATTGAGCATTTTGAGAAATTCAAGATGGCGTCCAAGATGTCTGAAAATAATGAAAATGCATGAACTATTATACAATGTGCCCCTTAAAATGAATGAAAATGCTATGTTTCCTCACAACTTAAGCATGTTTTATTAAACCAGACGTAAGTTATTGTTTCTTGGTTTAAGGATAAAGAATGGCATCCAAGATGGCCGCCAAAATAAGATTTTTTGATGAATTCAAATGTCTTTACAATATACTATCATATTTGAGCTTCTTGTACATGCATATTTTTATCTGTTATGCCTTAAAATGACCTATTGTCTTGTTTTCTTTATAAATTCATGCATGTAAGACCTTGTCAATACAGAATCCAACTTCTGACACCCAGTCAGCATTGATCAATTGATGACATCTGAAAAAATTTTATGCACTGTTTTATAGTTTGCCTCTTACAGAATGAAAATATTATTTTATCCCACTATTTAGTACATACTGACATATCTAACATTAGTTACCCTTCCCAGGCTTGAATAAAATATGGTGTCCAAGATGGCTGTCAGGATATTTAAATATTATAAAGAGTTTCCTAATGCATACACCTTTGAACATTTTGTCATCTTGATATTAATGCATCATTAAACACTTGTTTCTTAGGAAAACCAATGGAATCATTAATAAGAAATTCGCTGTATAGATGGCGCTCACATATTCTTTCTGGTCAATACTAATTTTACTGTGGTTTGCTGTTACTGAGAACAAGCAGCAGCTTATTAACTTGGTAGGCTGTGAGCTTACACAGGATGCTGAATTTAATAAAAGAAGCAATGATATCCACAAACTAGTTGATACAGGCAAAAAGGCAAACAATTTGTATAAATGTGTTTCATTTGAAAGGATTGACATAAACAAACTTATAAGCATACAGACAATATCCTTGTGTACCAGATGCAGTCGCTTTTGTACTTCAAGAAAATCCAAAAGAGTTTCAGTTGTTGCAGATGACACTGATGTACGTTTTTGTTGCTTTAAAGCTCAACACCTCACAATTCCTGGTATTGTTTGAAAGCAAGAACTGTCATAGACATATAGCTGACAGAGTATTATAGAATACTGAACTAACGCCTGATTTAATTAAAGCTCAAGTTCTATAAGGATGGGTTATTATTGCACACATCTATACTTTGACCTCCCAAATAACTGAAAGTGTCAAACATGCCCTTTTGCCAGCATGTTTTAAAATCAGATCTGCAAAATATATTGCCCGAGTCATTTTGGTGGCTGACAAATGAGGCCAAACTTAACCCCTCCACCTTTAATTGTACCCTTGGTGACCACCAGACCCTTTTCTTAAATCAACTAAATTGCATTTTCGAAGTGAAAGTGATATTCATAGCGCTGTGGTTACAACAAAGCAAGCTCATGCTTGTAGGAAATAAATCACGCTAAACGGCGAGACAAATGGTGTTTAGACTGTGTCCTTAGCTGCGTACTTGTGGTTTTATTGCATCTGCTTATAGCATGGGGTGATGTAAAGAGCTCGACTTTTCGGACGCAACAATTTTCATAGGCTAGGTATACTTTCAAGTAGGCATATTCACCAGCTATCCTTGATCTATTTTGTATGTTCTATTTACTTTGACAATGTTTTGCCAAACTTTGTTTAGTCTAGCATTACAGTGACTATGTTTAGTCTAGCATTTGAGTGTGATTACCAGTAATTGTGAAACCTTGCTTATTTTTGTCCTTCAAATACATTTATTTTTCAAGCACACCACTTCAGCTGGTGCCCTTCACATATATTTCATGCCCCTCTGACTCTGACCAAATTAATGTCAAATTACTTAGCTGGCTGAAAGTGTAACTGTCTTTGAACTACTTAAGCACACTCTTATACTTGGAACCATTGATGTATTAAGTGTGGCCCGTCATCTTCCTCATTAATATGCTCACTCTCTTAAAGGATCTCAGTTTTATTTTCATTTCATGCCGCGCTGTTGACTTTGAAATTATAAATGTCGAGGCTTACACTTGGATTGTGTAACCATGTATCTTCATTGGCATCGATATACCTTTAAAACATATACCTTGACCTGGTACCCTTGATCTGATTTTCATGCTCTGTTGACTTTGGCAATATTTATGTCACAGCTTGCACTAAGGTGTGTATTTCTGCACCTTTATTAGATAGTTTGGTGTGAATAGTAATTTCCCTGGGACATTAATCTTTATTGTATGCTCCATAGAGTTCGACAAAATTTAAATAGATTTTCGCATTTACGTGCATTTCCTGCAATACCAATATCTGCAGATATAGATCCTTAGATATGTATGGTCCTTTGCATATCATTCGGGTGAAGCACCATTCCCCCTGGTATACATGACCTACACTGTGTGCAGTAATTATGTCATTCATTGTAGTTGCAAAATCGACAGTGGCTTTCTTGTCATCAATGCTTTGAGTTTTGACAGGATATATCCTCTAGATCTAGACCCTGTCCATTTTGTTCTGAAGCTATATGAATCCATATCTTTCATTTAAAGTAGCTAAGCTGGAGTACAGAACAAGTCATATCCGACATGACTTATAAATAAGAAAAAATGTAGAAAAGTATCCATTGTGTACTTAATACGTAAGCTAGTTTCTAGGCATTATTTGTGTAGAGGAAATGCATCTGATCATATTATTTTGTATTTAATTGAAGTGAACATTTCTTCAATTATACTAATCTTCTAAGTGCCGATTTGATGAAATTATCATGCTGCTGAAGAATCTATGAATGAATGATAATGCTACTTCTATCATCTTTTTACACTGTGACCTTTTATTATGGATCCTTTTCATAATATATGCAAAAATATTATGAATAGGATCCATAATAAATGTATGTTTCAGTATAATTTATGTAAACATATACTCAAATTACATAGAATAACAGCATTGCATTGTGTTAAATCTGCACTTTTTATAGCTTCAAAGATAATTCAAAGCCCTTCATTCCTTAAAATATATACTAAGAATTTGTTTGGATGAACTTGTGGTATTTTTGTGTCTATTTAACACGGGTTATATAAAAAAGAAATGGTGTTTTTCTGGTGGCCATTTTGGATGCCATCTTAAATTAATTTTGCAGCTTGCAAAAATATACAAGCTTCACTAGTTTTGTTTTAGCTTCTCGTCAAGATTTGATCAAAACGCAAACAAGCATTCAAACAAATATTCACTTTCAGATCAGTGTAATTAACTCTATATTTGGAAATCTGTATCTGGTAGACATTTTGGATGCCATCTTGAATTTCTGACAACTTTAAAGGCTCAGTGATGTCACACATTCATTATTTTGATCCTACAATGTCAGTGTCTAATCCAGAAGCTAAAACACATATACCATATAAATATATGGTAGAACATTTAAAATCTTTTTAAGATATCTTAAAAATCTTATTTTGGCAGCCATCTTGGATGTCATCATTGGGTTTTTAAACCAGACATACTAAATTAAGACAGTTGAGTAAAAACCTAATTAAGTTATAGTGCAACATAGCATTTCTATTCATTTTATAGACAAACTGTATAGCAGACTATATGTATTTTCATCGTTTCAGACATCTTGGACGCCATCTTGAATTTCTCAAAATGCTCAATGATGACAGGCTGTCATCATCCAGAATCTTGAATGGCAATGCCTTACCTACTAGAATCCATCAAGAAAAAAAATTTATACCCGACTTCCAGGTCCATCGAAAATATGCCATATTCGTGCCTGACTATATGTAGTTCATGCCCACTGGCGTCTGACCTTCAATAAATGCACTAAACAAAAGTAAACATTAGTATTTTACCATTTTTTACACTTCACGTGGAAAAAAATCTTACCCCGTATAAAATAATGGTAATGCAATGTATTGACACAAAATAAGTTTATGTCAGTTTCTTGTCCAAGACGGAATGTCATTTGCACGCCACTTCGGCCTTTCATATAGCTAAGGTCAATTTACACAACACAAAAAAGTAGAAATCCTGCACTCTCCAATCTCTTGAGAATATCACACTTTTATAGTCCAAAATGGACAGTCCACGATCCAAAGCCCCCCTCGACAAACCCCGACACATGTGCAGTGTTTTGTTTACTTTTGGTAGACAGGTTTATTTGGTTCCAGGTCATCTCTGCAAAAACCAAATCACACTCCATCTTCCGTCGCACCTCTCTTTAACCATCAGTAAGGATACTTTTTTCAACATGTTAAGATACAACTACATTGCTTTATGGTAAGTTATGGTTAAAAGAACAGAAGCTGTCATAAAGAAATGTATTAGCATCTTTACCTAGTACACTTACGGATGATTAAAATGAGGTGAGGCGGAAAATGAAATGGTTTTTGTCCAAAATGACCCGGAACCAACTTCAAAACCCGTCTAATCAAAAATAAACAAACAGCTGCACATTTGTCGGATTTTGGACATGGTACTCTGAATGTTGGACTGTTTATTTTGGACTACAAAAGTGTGATTTTTTCGGGAGATTGGAGGTGACAGGATTTCTGCTTTCTGTATTTTGTAAGCAGACTGACATTAGCATTATTCAACTGCGAGGTGGCGTTGAAGGGAAATTTTGTTGAGGACAAGAACACAACAGAAACTATTTTATGTCAAAATACAGATGACCACCATTATCATATACAAGTGTCTTCTTTTTTAAAAAGCTTAAACATGCTAAAATTACTAATATAGAGCGCATATAGTGAAGGTCAGACGCCAGTGTTCATGCCTTTTATATGGCACACCCACTGGCATCTGACCTTTACTAAATGCACTAAAAATTGGTATTTTAGCTGGTTTTACACTAAAAGATGAAAAAATCTTACCCCGGATAAAATAAATGGTGGACCAATGTATATAGATTAAGTTCATTCGTTTTTTATGTCCTACATGGAGTTTTATTAGAAAATTAAACGAGACTTACCTGTAAGGTGAAGTTTGAGTTTAATTCCATTGGAACCAATTCACTGAGAATCATGGGAAATGAACATGTGACCTGTCACGTGACCAATCCTCAGGCTTCAGAGAGAAGATTTTGAATCATGGAATACAAATATACGGGCGGGTTTCACAAGGGCGGGCCCATGATTCTCAGTGAATTGGTTCCAATGGAATTAAACTCAAACTTCACCTTACAGGTAAGTCTCGTTTAATTTTCTAATTCCATTGGAACCAATTCACCAATGAGAATCCTGGGAAATTTTAGAGTCCATGATTCAAAATGCTTTCAGTATCCATAAATCGGCAGCTTAAATAATAATAATTGAATGATCTAATTCATTTATTCAATAATTAAATGTTGAACATACACTATCATCATGATATGAACCATTCATTATGTGTATTAACATTTAATGATTAAATTATAATCCTTTATAGTCATAATTCATCATGAATAACTTCAGTCATACTATGCTATAAAGCATTTTGAATAAGATTCAAATAATACTAGTATTCTACACATATTATTTACAAGACAGGATAGCATTGCTAAAAGAGGCATCATTTGTGATTGGTTTTTTATAGAACTTCCTGAATGTGCAATCTCTGGACCATCCAGCTGTTTTAATGATGGTATCGATTGGCACTCTATTCACCACCGCACTTGTTGATGCACTTCTTGTGCTATGTGGTGTAAAGAGTGCCAAATCGATACCAGCTAGCTTTAGCCCTAATTTCAGCCATCTCGCAATTGTGCTTTGGGTGGCTGCTGAATGTGGTTTCTGTGTAACAACAAATAGGCTGGATTCAGATCTAAGATTTTCTGTTTTTCTAAGATAATATTTCAACGTTTTCACAATACAAATCGCAGGGTTCTGCTTAAAGGCTTCGATGTATAATTCAGCCAAATGAGAATTCAGCTTGGATTGTTTCAAAAGGTCACCGATCCTTATTTTAACATAATCTTTGGTAAGTTCCAAATTGTCTATGTTGATGCTTTTCAATGTTTGGCATCTTTGTCCCGTGGTGAGAATTAAAAGTAATGCTAGTTTCACAGACAGTAATTTCAATGTTAATGATTTATTCTCAAGAGAACCAAGAAACTCCAATACTTGTTTCACATCCCAAGTAAATATGGTTTTTGGAATAACGGGTTTTATATTGAATATCCCTTTCATAAATCTTCTGACTAGCACATTATTGCCAATGTTGGCATAATGAACAATTTCAAAAATGCTAGACAACATGGACTTGGCTGTGTTAATCGCACTGTAACTCAAACCCTCATCATGCAATCTTGTGAGGAATGTCATGATTTCTCCAAGAGATGGGTTAATTTTATCAATCTGTTGTTGATGACAAAATTGCACCCATCTCTTGAAATACGACCCATACTGTTTTGTTGTTGAAGATCTCCAAGATTGCATGATGATGTTTGTAGTGTCTTCTGATATTCCTGCACCCTTGAGGCACTCCCCGATAAGCGAAACAAGCGAAACACTCCCATTCTCATACTTGTCAAATTGTGTTTCCTCTGAGTTCCTGGGATATACAAGATTTGGTTCGTTTTGGGAAGCACAAAGCTTTGTCCGCTGATTTGTTTTAGCATGGGCGGAAACCATGGCTGGCTGGGAAACAAAGGTGCCACGAGTATCAGGTCCGCTTGGTCTTCGCACATTTTCTGTATGACTCGGCCCAGAAGGCTGAAAGGTGGAAAGGCATAATGTAAGCTATATTTCCATATAACAGAAAATGCATTCACTGCAGTAGCACCCTTCTCTGGCACATACGAAATGAACTTATTGATTTTATTGTTTTGCTTCGATGCAAAAAGATCAATATCACTTGTGCCCATTTTAAGCACTATGTTGTCATAAATTTCTTGTCGCAAAGCCCATTCCATGTCCGTAGTGCATTTTCTTTTAAATCTTGATAGCTCGTCAGCCCGAATATTAAAAATTCCGGGAATGTGAAAAGCGGAAATCCATATGTTTCTAGCTTCGCACCACTGCCACAAATCTTTGGCTAATTGATTTAACAACGGTTTCCGGCCACCCATTTTTGTAATGTATTTCAGCGCAACCGTGTTATCCATGAACAAGTGAATATGCTCGTTTGAAACATTTTTACAGAAATGTTTGATACACAAAATTGCTGCTTTTAATTCCAAATAGTTAATGTGAAACATTTTGTCTTGGAATGACCATTTTCCACTATATTCTTTGTTATTAGTAACATCATGCCCCCCATATCCTTCTCTTGAACTATCTGTTTCTATTCTTCTGGTCATGGGGCCCACTGAGATGGGCTTGCTACTATTTTCAATGTTATCAATCCACCATTGAATACATTCCTTAGATTGTTCTGACACATTTATTTCGCAGTCAAAATTCCCTTTGGTAATTTTAAGTGCCTTGTCCTTATCTAGTTCTAGTGTTTTATAATACAATGGTGCATACTTAACTCCAGGCTCTGCCGCCACCATTTTCCCTATGAGTTTGGCAAATTCTCGAATAGAAATTGATTTTGATTTCAACATTCTGACCGCAAGTTCTTTAAGATTTGCCACTTTTCTCGGCGCAAGCTTAACAGTCATCTCAACTGAATTCAATAGAAATCCTACAAATTCAATGCACTGTGTTGGTTGGATAATAGATTTTTCTGGATGTGTTGTTAACCCCACCGAATCTATTAATTCCATTGTGTCTTTGATATTCACCATACATTGCTCATATGAGTCACTTTGTAACAAACTGTCATCTATATATGCTACATTTGAATGACCAATTTTTCTCAGAGCCGCGAATACTGGTTTCAAAACTTTGGTAAATATTCTGCTGGCTGTGGAAAGACCATTCGGTAAACATGTAAATTCATATAATTGGCCATCCCATTCAAATTTAAGGAATTTACGATCACTATTAAGAATACTAATACTGTAAAATGCGTCCTTGAGGTCAATTTTCGCGAAGAAACAATTCTTCCTAATCATACATAATGCTGATTTTAATGTCTCCATTTTGAAAGTAATCTTATCAACATGGTCATTCAACCTGCTTAAGTTGAGAATCAGTCTGTGCGATCCATCAGATTTAGGTCGAATAAAGATATGTGACAGAATTTCACCACTTTCGTGTTTTGATTTGACAATAATTCCCTTATCTTCAAATTTCAACAACAGTTTGTTAATAATATCGTGTTCTTTTAAGTTAAATCTGATAGGCATACGATTGCATTGTTCACAGGGCTCTGATTCAAATTCAATTTCATATCCTTGCTTGACAATGTCTAAAATGAATCTATCTTTAGTAAGCTCGAGCCATTTATGGTAAAATAGCGAAATTTTTCCAGCTTTAAAATTGTCTGGTCTATTATTAAGACAAGAGAATTCAGTACTTACTTGTCCATCTATCACTGTTTCTGGTTCTTTCTCTTGTGTTGTCCCGACTTGTGATGGTTGTGCCGGGACCTCTTCTCTAAAAAAGAGGTGTTGTCCTTGTTTCTGAATCTGGATGAGTTGAAATTGTTAAATTTCTGGAACTTTGACGGTCTTTCAGATGTACTTTCCCCCGATTTGTATTTCCGCTTCCATGGTTTTTTGATGACACCTTTCCCCACTTTCTGCATTTCATCCATGGTTTTGATTTGTTTTTCTAACTCATCGCCAAGAAGATTTTCTGTCAAAGGAGTTGACTCGTTGCAGAGCGGTCTATATTTCTCGGTGACCACAGTTTTTATTCTCTGTCGACGCAAATTGGACATGTCCCGGTGGGCATAAGCCAACAATTGAAGGGCATCTTTGGCTAATTTGAAGTTCTTATCCATATTTGTTTCAGTCAACATATTTTCAACCAATTGCACCAAAGGGATCATGCCTTGGTTAACATACCTCTGAGCGAGTTGGTATTCCTTATCTTCATCCTTTATAACCTTTGCCAACGAAGAAGTGTTCCATAGCTCTTTATTAATCTTAGGAACAACAAGTCCTGAACAATTTTCTGGTCGGACATATGTTTCACATAACTCTTTGCTCTTTTTTCTATCAATTACAGATCGTATTCCAAGATTAACTATTTTGGATAAAGTGTCATCAACGTTTGGCCCCACTGCTTCGTTTCGCTCCAATTCCTTGGCCAAATTTTGTAGTGATTTTCGCAAATCACTTGCTTCCGTCTCATTGTCTTTTTTGTCATCTTTT
The DNA here is from genome assembly GCA_964017185.1 of Rugalucina vietnamica. Taxonomy (NCBI): domain Eukaryota; kingdom Metazoa; phylum Mollusca; class Bivalvia; order Lucinida; family Lucinidae; genus Rugalucina; species Rugalucina vietnamica. The sequence continues at coordinate 10,694,653 of OZ024878.1, forward strand.
TTGTCCGAAGCATTTAGATCCGAGTTGTCTGATTGTCCCTCGTCGTCCTCGGAATAACCAAAGTCCGAATCTGATGACACATCTTCTATATCTGAATCTGATAACACATGTGTTTTCCTTGATTGTTTTCCGGTCCCAAGCTGTTTGACTCGCGTCTTTTCCTCCCGTTTTGCCTCGCTTGCTTTTTGTTTTTCCCCGTTGTTTTCCACCAATTTGGCGAGCCCATCCACTTTACCAATGAACGCACTAACAGTCTGTTGTTGTTGAATAAACAGCTGATGGTTAAGCATAACCTGCTGTTGATAAAAAGCCATAGAAAAGTCTTGTCCCGTCGCTGGAGTGACATTTTGTGTCAAAGCCGCAGGAGGAATACCGGAAATCGGATTGTTAACACTAGTCGCATTATCGGCTGTTCCGTTCACTCCCTCCGATAATTGCGACTGTCTATCGAAGTCCGTAGCTCCGCCCATAGGCGTGTCTCCGCTATCATGACTATGGCGGCCGGAAAAATCCGAATCCCGTTCTTGTGAAATAACAACTAGCCGTCTATTAAAACCCGCCATCGTTGCAGAAATGCTAGCAAGGTCCTCGAGAGGTTTTCCTTGCATCAAAACATTGTGCATGTTTGAAGGCCCAGCGGCATCTGGATTAGTCACTATCAACTGGTGACCTGGCACAATGTAATTACCAACGCCCCCATTCGGTTTGGCGTGTAATGGTATCCCTTCGTCCGCCATTAATAATTCCAGGAAAAACTTGTCAGAATAAGAATCATTCACTTCCTTTGCGAAGCGTCTTCAAAGTATATAATCCAAAGTAATTTCGTAGGAATCACAACATCATTCACATTTTATTCAGTTTGAATGTAATCCAAGTTCGAAATGTAAATAACAACGGACGCTATTTATCCGCCATCTTGAAAGTTCCTCGAACTTTATATCACTTTATATCCGATTTTAAACTTCTGAAATAAGTAATATTCCGCGATGTTTTTATGGAAATTTTAGGAACAAACTAATCCACAACAAATGTAACCCAAAATTACCAATAAAAAAAAAACATCTCAAACACATCGATTAAATTCGATTTTTTCTCTGAAATTTTTTAAAGGATCAGCCTCGCGATGTGATCAACTTTGTTCTGAGGATTGGTCACGTGACAGGTCACATGTTCATTTCCCAGGATTCTCATTGGTGAATTGGTTCCAATGGAATTAACACGACACTGCGCTGTTTAGTAAAACTAATATTTGTTAACAAAATACAGCAAACAGAATTCCAATACCATTCCGATCCAAGGTACCCTGCCCGAAGTTTCTTGTGTTTACTTCTGGTCTGTGCTGATTGGTAGATTCAATAGACGGGTACCTTTTAATTTCTGTAAATAAAATCCAGTACCATAATTCCGCCCTCTAAATTTAGCAAGCTTTTCGGTACATCGTGTTACTGGTCCAATTCAAGAAGGGAAACATATGCGAATCATATGTAAACAACATATGTAAAATCGAAATTTGATGGGAAACCACAAGTACCCAATATTTCATGAATGAGAGTTTCACGGAAATGGCGAGCCCTCGATTGATCCGATTCATTGGTAATGTGTATTTTCTTCCCAATATCATGCCAGTTGTGTTTTTTAACATTACGAAGGGTATGACAAAATTAAGTAGACCGTTGCACCTTATTTTGGTGCTGGATTTTATCCATTCTTAAGAAAAATTACCTGTCAACAGAAACCAGCAAAACATCGGAAATTTCCGTAAAAATGATTAAATCGGTAGGGGGTACCTTGGACTGGCTACTGCTGGATGTGTTACAGAAAACTACGATTTTCTCTGGAGATCAAAGAGGACAAGAATTCTGATTTCTGCATTTTAATTACGGACACTAGCTGTAAGCACAGGCGCTTGAAGTCCTATATATAATTATAATCATAGTGTAAGTCAATATAGAATATATTGACCAGGTAAGCAACTGTCCAAACGACCTCATTCCCTCCTTGAGTTCCGTTGACGCGCCCACTATTCTGCAGTAAATTTTGCGGGTGAAGACAACGTCAAAACGTTCGATTTTGAGGGAAATTTGTCTGAATGGCGACATTTTGAACTTCAAACAGGCTATATGTTTTAGCGATGTGTGACTACTTGGCTTCTATCTAAGTGCAATGTATCAGGAATATGTTTATTGTTATTTCAAAAATAAAAGTTCAAACGCACGATCTTCTCCTAACCAACACAAACACTGAACAAAAATGCCCTACCCCACTCGATCCGTTTCGCTGCCAGGATGAATGACGACGATGTCACAGTTTCAAATGTAGAAAAACATGCTTGAGGATATTGTCACGGTAGCCATTCGAATATCATTTATCCACCTGGTTGCAGCACATATGTTCAAATATTTCACAAATTGTTGTTCTTTCCGTGAAATGGCCTCCATTTTTCTGACAAGCCTTGGTGACAAGTGATGTCATGATGACGTTCCGCGTGACCTGAGTGAGTGAGGCCCCAAGCGGGGTAAATAAGTAACTACTGTCCATACAAACACAGAAACTGCTTTTTTCAAAATCTCATATTCCAAAAAACCCTTCAAGAAAAAAATACGACGCAACAAACTCATTACAGAGACAATGCGTCTGTTCATGAAAAATGTGTCTGACATTTTGGAGGTGTGTATACTTTCATAAATACAGATTGCACTCGATTTATTTTGTTTTATTTTTATTTGTCAGAAAGAATGGGTAGCCGTTGTGTTCTGATAAAATTTACCTTCAGTAAAGCCTAGGTTACATAATTATGTCCCGATCATCTACGATTTTTCGGCCTGCGATTTTGACTGCGATCTTTTAGACATCGTAGGTGATTGTGGGCTATGACGTAGGCCTATGTTTTACAATTCATATGGGCATCATACGATTTTTGAATCTGCCTTTTGTCGACGTAACGATACGAAACCGCAAGCCGATCGCATGGGCGGATCCAGAGGGGGTGACAGGGGGTCCGAAACCCCCCCCCCACCCCCCACCCCCCCCCCTGGTAAAAATTGCCAGATTATCAATTTTTGTCTGAATTGTCATGTTGAAATTTTCTGTAAGACCCCTTCTGGGAATTTGGACCTCCCCCCCCCCCCCCGCCCCCCTCCCCCTGAGAAAATTTTCTTGATCCGCGCATGGATCGTACGGTAGTGATCGGTCTCCGCAGATCCATACGGAGTCACTTTACGTTCTGATACAAAACACACTTTTTCTTGGCGGTCGTACGGTAGTCATAGGGTCTCTACAGACTTTAAATGGGTATCGTACGGAGTTCCTTAGACTTCTGACTGATGCCTTGGTTACATTTTGCCTACGATTAGCTTAATTGCGATGATTGTACGATGCCAATTTTTGCGGTCTCCGCAGGGTGACCCTACGATGACCCTACGATTCTACGACTTCCTACGATCTCCGTAGCCTCTACGATTTTGTAAAAGTATGCACTATTACCATTACAAAGTTTAAAAATCGTAAAACCGTAGCCCGTAGACACGTCGTACGTCATCATACGGGCGCCGTATGGAGACCCCCGCGATGATCGTGCGGTCACCTCACGATTTTTGTATGACAGTTTGAGGACAAAAATTGTATGTAGCGATCGTAGGGAGTCCGCAAAGGGTCATGTCTACTAGGTAACATTTGCCCCGATAATTGAATGATTTTTCGGTCTGCGATTTTCCCTAGGAATTTAGACATCGTAGGTGATAGGCCTAATGGGCTACGACGTAGGTGTTTACGATTCATATGGGCAATGTACGATTACATGTTCTGGCTTTCTTCGAATTTCCGAGTCATCAGAACCGTACGGCGATCGTAGGGTCTCCACCACTTTAAGTGGAAATCGTAAGGGGCCTGTGCGATGTCTACGAGGAGGCCGCCTACGATTTCTGACTGAGCCCTTGCGGTATCCCTACGATAGCCGTGCGATGTTAGGTGTCCGTCCGTCTTTCGTGTACTACCAAACGTGTACAACCTCACATGGCATCATGGCTCCCCCGAAAGGAAAATGCAGTGGTCCTATTGAAACCTAATGGTGAAATGCAACTGTATCCCATCAAAATGCACAGCAATCACATTGCGGCTGCGCGATAAACGTGCGGACGCCTTGGTATTCCGTATAATGACCGCATGATATCCGTACGATTAAAATAACCTTGCGAAATAGCCGTACTGGTGCCGTACGATCACCCTTAAGGTTTACGTTCATCTTACGATTTTAGTCCCGACATTATCATATAAACCATGCGGTAACCTCACGATCATCACAGGGTTTCCGTACGGCGACAGTACGGCACCCGTACGATGCCACCCACGACATGTCCACGGGCTACGATTTTACGATTTTTAAAACCTTGTAAAAGTGCAGACTACTACAAAATCGTAGAGGCTACGGAGATCGTAGGAAGCCATAGGAAGCCGTAGAATCGTATGGACATCGTAGGGTCACCCTGCGGAGATCGCGAAAAGAAAATGCTAAAAATGGCAACGTACGATCATCGCAAGCTAATCGTAGACCAATGTAACAGAGGCTTTAATTAAAGGCTACCCGGCGATCTCACACTTGAATTGAGCCACCTCATGGGAAAACAAACAATATGCACAGGCGAAAACAAAGACGCAGACCAGCTTCATGGTAACCGCTAAGCTGATCAGCGCCTTTGTTTTCGCTACTCGGATAGTACAAATCCTCTTCTACCTAAATCTGAAATCTCAAGCTTCCTGCTCTTTTCTGTGCTTGTACAGGCTGGTTTCGGACACAAAATTGTGGGTTTTTCACGAGGCGCTCACGTAATCATTGCATTACACACCCAATTAAAAAAAATAAACTTCAAAGAAAAAAAAAGTAACTTAAAACATCTGGTCCGTGCGGCCCCCGTGACCGAGCGGTCTTTATCACTCGATTATCTCACCGCTGTGCCTGAAGTGGGTTCGAGCCCCGCACTGCTTGCGGGTGTGCCGTGCGTTTTTTCTCGGGGTTCTTTCGTTTTCGCCCATCTACTGATTGGCCGGTCTCATATGAGATGAAATAATCTTGAAAGTTACGTAAAACTGAATTTAAAAAAAAAATCTGTTCCCTATTATAGCAATTATCCTTCTTTACTTCATCTGACACTTTTTGCAATCATTCAACGAGATATTGCCTGCATTTTAATTATAAGCTAATGTGAGTCTAAAAACTACCTATATATGACGTAGTAGGGATGTGCCGAAATTACCGAATAGCCCCCTTTTTCAGCCTCGCCAGATATATGAATAGGTTACCCTTTTCAAGTCAAAATATATGAATGGCCCCATTTCAACCTATGGAAACGGTGTATTAGAAAAACGGTGAATCAACGGGGGTTAATCGGAAAAATGTGAACCATCGGGCGAGGTGTCGGTGACACATCGGGATTTGCACTTAATAAAAGGTATGTTGTTTGTTTACTTCTATTTTGAAGCGAAAGCTAAAAATACTGCAGTAAATAAAAACAAATCGAACACTTGCAGGAGCTGTAAGGGTCTTTGATGCAGCCCCGGAAACCCTAAAATTGTTGAAAATGTATTTTGTTTAATCGCCACAGTGCGCCCCATTTTACTACTCAAACATTTCAGTTGACCTTCGGTTGTATTTTTTGTTTATTTTTTATGCTTACATCGAATTACGAATGTAAACAACCTTAATTCAGATTGGTGAATATAGAAAAGTAAGCTCCTGATTATCAACCTTCAGAAAATTTGTAAAAAAGACTGGGAAAATCGAGATTCAGCCGGGTGATTGATTATTTGGTGAGTCTCCGGGCAAGTTGTGTGTGTCGCCGGGGAGCAACCAAATTTTGATGGAATAAAACTTTATTTTCTTCATTTTAGACAGTACATGATTGTTGTTTTTTAACTTTTAGTTTGAGTGGGATCATATCTATCCCAATTACGGATGCTATAAACACACGTTAATCACCGGCAGTGATGAGAACTCGGACGTTCCTCGTCCGCAGCGTCCGTCATATCGCACTGTTCGCATAAATATAGTTTTTTTCGCTGGTTAAATGAAGCTGAAGCAAATGAAACGTGTGAGAAATAATTGGAAAAGATACTGTCTCCAATTCTTAAATTTCTTCCGTTGCCGATTTGAAGACTGGGAAAATTATAACAGTAAACGCAGGTCCAATCTTTGGAAATAACATGGAACAGTATCTATTGGGATAGCTTCTTTCCTAAAATTATCAGGGCCTGAAATGCCCCCTCTGATGTCTACCGCTGAGGCGCCAGATGATTGCTTAACGTTTCTAGTGAGATCTAGGGACAAAGATACCAGTCACAGCCCCCGCTAGTAGAGCGCGGTAGCTGAAGCGGTAGAGCGTCGGACTGTCACTCTGGAGCGAGAGGTCCTGGGTTCGATCCCCACGAGCGCCGTGTAGGGTTCGAGCCCCGCACGGGTCACATGTGGGACAAGTCAAGTTCTGCTTGCAGGTGTGTCAGGTGCTTTTTCCTGGAGTACTCCTATTTTCGCCCCACCTACTGATTTGTTAATGAGTGAAATAATTGGCTTTTAAGGCACATAAAACTTAATCAATAATAATAATAATAATAATAATAATAATAATAATAATAATAATAATAATAATAACAATATCAATAATAATAACTGATTCTTAAAACATGACATTTCGACAGGTTTCCAAGTTTGATTAGCTTTACAATATACCGGGACAATGCATACCTGACGGTATTAATTGATGTTAACTTTAGGTTCGGTCTCCTTTTGTTGCTCAGTTCACACGACTGGACATTTATTTTCTCATGGGAAAAATGAGGATTTTCGACATGACTATCCGAGTAACACAAGTATAAGCGTTTCCAAAACGCTTGCGATCTCTCAGCACTAATTTCACTGTATGACCACGTATAAATTCACGGCGATAACCACAGACCGAAAAGACTCTGACAGCTCGGTTCAACGTGAGCTTTCATACCCGAGCCGGCATGCGCTATTTAGTGTGACCCAATCGAAGCTGCCTTGTCCAATCAAGTACGACCGGAAGTGTGGTCGATTTACAACAAGATTCCAGCCCTGTTCAATTATATATGCGCTCTCGCCGTGGCGAGATCGCAAAAAGTAACTCGAGTAACAAGGCCAAACAGCACGAGTTACAGTAATGCGCATACGTATCTACGTCATGTGCTTGCGTATAACTGTAACTCTCACTTATGTTACGTCTACACTGGACCACGTTCTCACCACGTCCTTACCACGTTCTAAAAATTCCAGAACGTGGCGAGGACGGGGTCAAAATGAAACAATTTCGGATTTCTAAGTTCCCACTACGTCCTTACTACGTCCCCGCCACGTCCTTATAACGTCCGCACCACGTCCTTACTACGTCCTTCACGTTTCCACTACGTCCTCAATACGCGCTCACCAAGTTCATCCCGTTTCTACTACGTCCTTGCTACGTCCTCACAAAGACCAAGCAGTTCATACCACGCGCGAACTACGTTTTCAGCACGTTCTAACTGTAAATACCGTATTCGTTCTAATTAGCGCACATGCTCCAATAAGCGCACACCCTGGTCGTTTCTGAAAAACATGCGCATAAGCGTAATATCCTCAACACCGCAATCCGTTTGGGAACGATTTTCACACAAGTGCGTCTGGCACTGGCAATGATTCAGGTGAACGCTAGCGTTTTACACTTGTCGGTCTAGCACTTTAATTTCCCAACAAGAAAGGGTCGAAGATGATGCGGAATATGAAATTACCGGGTCGAAGATGACACGGAATATGAAATTACCTTGATCAAAAATAGCTCTAGAGTGTTTATAATCGGAAATAAATGCAATAAGTTTTGATTGCCCGATGACTCACAAAATTCGCCCCGTTGTCTCACACAACTTGCCCGATGCCTCACATTATGTAAATGCACCTAGCATTAAATCCCTTTGCAATGCTTGGCGAGATTTTATTTTTTGTGGGAATTTTCCAGTATACTATTATTCATTTGCAATTACCAACGTGACCTTCTTGGCCCATTTCTTTTACTAGAAAATCAAACGAAAATGTGTTTTCGTGACCTTGAAAGGCATGCCCTCTAAAATGGGGCGCACAATCACGCGTTTCTTGGAATATTTATTTACAGACTGTTTACATAATAAAGAACAATAATGATTTCTACAGCTCCTGCAGCAAACAGAATTTTGACATACAACGTCACCCAGCCATGTCGGAACAAAACAAAAAGAAAATTAAAACTACGTACCGTGTCGCCATTGTAAATCCCGATGTGTCACCGACACCTCGCCCGATGGTTCACATTTTTCCGATTAACCCCCGTTGATTCACCGTTTTTCTAATACACCGTTTCCATAGGTTGCATTTTTCCATATTTAGTCTATGAATGACCAAATTTTTCGGACATCCGTGTTTAAGAGCACCTTTTTGCTGACATACACAGCTCAGAAAGTCGAAATATTTGTATATAATAGTGTATAGGTCAAAATTTTGTACAATCAAATATATGAATGGGTCACTTTTTCGAAGGCATGATTTATGAATAGGTCCCTTTTTTTCGATTACCAGATATATGAATAGGGTATGTTTTAAAGTATCGGGCGGCACGTCCGTACCAAAATTACCTCCGACTTACCACCCCCCCCCCCCCTACCCCCCGAGCATTTAACCGGGTCTACATGGTGGATCGCGGATCACTTCGGTATTAAACAGGTAATTAAAAGTTTAAGTACTCAAGCGACAAGGTGCAAATTGTGACTTTTTCATGAAATATCAAATTAACAAATTTATATTGAAGCTGGTGATGAAGGCTTTCACCGCTGTTTGGAGCCCTATCGATCTCGCCAAAATATACAATGTTCCGTAATTAATTAATTAAGTAATTAATTAATCAATTAATTAATTAATTTATTTATTTATTTATTTATTTATTTATGCGAAAGTCAATTAAGAATTAAATACGGTTATCAAATGTTTGCGTACTGTATATTAATTACGTCGGGAGTGATTTTCCCTCAGGCGCCTCTTTTGTGTTCAAAATAAAGTCGTTGCGCGCGACGATTCAAACGTCTTGGGAAAACCCAAAAATAAATCAAACAAACAATCGTTGGAAGGACAAAACATGATGGATTTATGCAAATTTCATGTTTTCTAGCAAAATGGAGTATGTAAAAAGTTTATAGACAGGGCGATTCGACATTGTCTAATATTGATTTAATCCAAGCTGTGCTCAGAATTCATTCGGCCCGGATCAAAGGACAGAACCGGAAATGGAGCTGGTGAGGAGGAGCTCCTGATCGCGATTATTTTTTTGACACGATTACAGCCATCAGGAAGGCATTACTGGCAAAGTTATCCATGCCTCGTACTAAACTGTGATTCCATCTTTCCAGAAATATACAAGGGGCCTACGGAATACGACAGGTAAATTCACAATCGACATGCCAAAATTTTTGCATTATTGGTTGCTTACCTGGTCAATATATATATTGACCTTAGACACTACCGTAAATCTGATGCTTTTTGGGTCACTAATGAAACTTCAAGCGCCTGTGCTGTAAGAAACAGCCAAGTCTCGTGTTCGGGAAATTTCGTTCAGGACAAGAAAATAACAAAGTTATTTTCCGTCAAAATCATCATGTCCATCATCTAGTATGGTTCACAATTATAAACATTACTCAAAGTACTAGCTTTTATAAAATAACAAAAGATAGAGTGCAATTAGTAAAGGTCAGACGCCAGTGAGCACACCGGGAAGTCCAGAAAAGCATGCTATTAACGTCAAATCAGTACAAATACTAAATGGGCCTTGACTGAGAGATCGTCGTGGGCCATGAAAGCAAAGACCTACGCCAATTTATAGCAATTGTTCGTGTAAATTATGTCTTTGTAGATGTAATGTAAAGCATAATGACAAAAAAAAACGATGTTCCCGCGAAATAATGCAATAATGAAGAGGAAACTCCTGTCAATCTGTGAAAACGCACATAATCTACAACTGAAACTGCATTGACATGCCATGAAGCGTGATAAAACCCGGTACCTATTAAAGATACGATCAACTGAGCCGCCGTGTTCCACGACTGGACCGGACGTAAGTTCTCTCGTGCATCAACTCCCAGCTATTGTTACTCATTATTGACAGCCTATGCTACAGGAGGTTGCCATGGCCTGAGGGGGCTTTTATCATGGATTTTTTAACATTTGAGTTATCTATCTATCTTCTGATACTGAGTCGATCAATTTCTGATCATCACCTCAAGTGTGGGGTGGGTGGCTAAATTTAGAATTTAGTCAAGGGAAAAAAAAATAGGGTGGACCATTAAAACTATTTACAAGATATAGATAGAGGCATACTAAAACGCATTCCTCTGAGCCTATGATTAAATAGAAGCCTTAAATTTCTCATTCCCACTCCAAAGCCCGAGGTGGGAAAAAACTAAATTAGCAATCAGGTTCTTATACCATGAAAATACATCGTAAACCGAATGAGCAGCTATTTTCCCAATAGGTGGCCACTCAGTTACCAACACTTAACTAAAAATATGAAAACAAACATAAGGCAATAACAACACATAAATTTAAATCTGTCTCCATTTGATGCCTGCCAAGACAGGCTATACCCCTATCAATAATTTCAAAAATGTGTCATGAGTTTGAATATTTGATGTATCTGTATCGGTTCATCATTGTACAGTGCCACATATGGGTTACCGTGTGGGCGGCACCTCAAGGTCACTTAGTTAGTAAATAAAATACAACTGAGATCCTTTAAGAGCAGTGGGAATATAAATTAATAGGTGACGGGCCATACCGCGGTTTTGGCTACTTAAGCTTCGTCAGTGACCCTTTAGATTTGGCAACATGGAGCCAAAGAAAATTACTATAATTTTAAAACTTTCAACAAGGTAGATTACTTTTGCCACACGGTAAAGGCTAAAAGGATACAGATAAAACACACTACTCACACCGTTAGAAATATTAATAAAATGCATGTCTACATACTTGTAATTACTGCATTGGCCGATTTCTTACGGCTAACACGTGATGGTAATCTACGCTTACTTAGTTCGACTTTCTATGATCTACCTCCTTGTATACATGGATTAGCCGATCACCGTCGCCCAGATATGAATATTATTATTAAAGTTGCTGCTTATCCATTAACTTACTTGACAAACTATACCTGGTAACCATTATGAAATTTAACCAAGCCTTTGAAATTCATTGATTTGAAAGGTATTTTACATTTCAACTCATATCACCGGAGTGATCGAACTCGAAGAAGTTCGTTTGATACTCGAAAATGCGCGTCTGGGTACTTTGTCTTTTCGGATTTAGTGCTTTGATTGAGGCTGAATTAACATTCTCAATAGATGGCAGTACCCATGCAGTTAGCATGCGCACGAAGCGTGGCAGAATCAAGGGAACTGTAAAAGGTGCAAAATTTGCGCAAAGATTCCGTGCGTTTACAGCAAAACAGGCTCTGTTGAGGAATGCTCAATTGGTCAAAACCCGTGATTCTGCAATACCTGATAATTATATATATACTAAGATTGGTGGCGCAAACAGGGCTGCGGCGGACTTCTTGAATACTTTTCCAAACAACGTTTACAGAATGAAGGGAGTCGACGACACCATATGGAAGGTAGGAGATCTTGGAGACCATAACATAGTCTTCCAATACTCAGTGTCCGATGAAGAAATGCAAAACATTAGACTATTACATAAGCAGTGCGAGGGCAAAAAGATGGTGCGTGCCATAAGCGTCTACTCGAATACTGACGACCTTACCCTTGTTGTTTACTACTTGGAAATAGGGCCTGAGTCAAATCCACATACTGTAATGTACTGCATCCTTGGGAAAAACAGGAATATAGAAAACATGTGGCAAAGTGTGAAAAGACTAATGACAGTTGCATGGAACAAATACAAATACATGTACAAAAATATAAGGCTGAAGCGTGCGCGGACTTCTATTTTGACAGATTGCTCATAAATTTACCGTTGTGCTTGAAGTTACTGTGCCTTGGGAAGACTGTTCATAACAGTATGAATTTACGTAACTAGAGAATATCTAATCAAAAATCACACCGCATTCTAACGTGTTTTTGGAAATATTTTTGAAAGACTTACGGAAAGTACATGGAACACAAATACATGATACATGTAAATAATGTGTGCGCGGACTTCTGCTTTGACATTTAAAACCCTGCAACTGAATTTACCAAAGTGTGCGTTCAATTTCCAAGCCTTGGAAAGACTGTTCTGGTCAGTGTAAATGTAGTGGGAATTTCTGATTCAAACAATTAACGATGGAAACGTTGTTTTATTTGGCTTAATCCTCATAAAGGTCAGTTTAACTGCTACTGTAACATGTAATCAGTACTACCTGTTGTTACGGTCAGGTCAGTTTAACTGCTACTGTAACATGTAATCAGTACTACCTGTTGTCATGCGGTGCAGATGGGGCTCGTTAGCCTTGGAAGGCAACTCATCTAGGAGTTAAGCTAGTTCTCTATACAAAAATCTAGCTGGGCAGGGGGAACTCATTAGTCTTGGTTGACAGTCCTCCTAGGAGTTTACAGGTCTCTAAACAAAACCTAAGGAAGGGTAGATGGAGCTCTTCAGCTGTGGCCAGCAATTCATCTAGGAGAAGGAAACTCCAAAATCAAACCTGTGTGTCTGGATATGCCTAGTCCAGATATGCAAAGACTGTTTCGGTAGATGGAGCGGAAGAAATCACCTGATTCAACGGTTCAGAAAGCGATACAGCAACATGTTGTGGAACATGCAGAGCGTGACAAGGCACTAAAGATGTTACGGTCATCCACTGCATCCAAACCCAACTCCAGACGTCTTGACCTGTGTCTTGCCTCTGGGCGCAGCTGGGCGAGGACTAGAGAGTGAGGTTGACGTTGCGCACCTCTTCCTCACTATAATCCAATTTCATAGCGCATGTCATCTTATTTCTCAACACACAAGCACTTGCATACACAACAATTTCATCACACTTGCACCCACATACCTACAAAGTCCTGTGGCGATGGGCGAGTGGCGAAGCAGCAGGTGTAGGACATACTGGGAGCTGTAGTTGCAGACCTGCACACAGGCGGCTCAGTTCTAATGGTCGCTTTCTGTGAGGAAAAGAAAAAAGCTAGAGTAATCCCCTTGCGGATTGGCACATTCCATGCGCCAATCCGCAAGGGGATTACTCTAGCTTTTTTCTTTGTATTTCGACCGCTTAAGGGGATCCCCGCTGATCGCGGCTAACCAGCCAGGGGGGTTGAAGCAGGCAATTGTTTAGGGCACCTTTTCTAGCCCCTTCCCCATGCTACGGGGGTGAGCAGTGCGGTCCTAAATAGGTCTGCTCAGTCGCTCAGCCGACTGCCGTATTCTGCTTACTGCTTCTCCTCACAGAAAGCGACCATTAGAACTGAGCCGCCTGTGTGCAGGTCTGCAACTACAGCTCCCAGTGTGTCCTACACCTGCTGCTTCGCCACTCGCCCATCGCCACAGGAATTTGTAGGTATGTGGGTGCAAGTGTGATGAAATTGTTGTGTATGCAAGTGCTTGTGTGTTGAGAAATAAGATGACATGCGCTATGAAATTGGATTATAGTGAGGAAGAGGTGCGCAACGTCAACCTCACTCTCTAGTCCTCGCCCAGCTGCGCCCAGAGGCAAGACACAGGTCAAGACGTCTGGAGTTGGGTTTGGATGCAGTGGATGACCGTAACATCTTTAGTGCCTTGTCACGCTCTGCATGTTCCACAACATGTTGCTGTATCGCTTTCTGAACCGTTGAATCAGGTGATTTCTTCCGCTCCATCTACCGAAACAGTCTTTGCATATCTGGACTAGGCATATCCAGACACACAGGTTTGATTTTGGAGTTTCCTTCTCCTAGATGAATTGCTGGCCACAGCTGAAGAGCTCCATCTACCCTTCCTTAGGTTTTGTTTAGAGACCTGTAAACTCCTAGGAGGACTGTCAACCAAGACTAATGAGTTCCCCCTGCCCAGCTAGATTTTTGTGTAGAGAACTAGCTTAACTCCTAGATGAGTTGCCTTCCAAGGCTAACGAGCCCCATCTGCACCGCATGACAACAGGTAGTACTGATTACATGTTACAGTAGCAGTTAAACTGACCTGACCGTAACAACAGGTAGTACTGATTACATGTTACAGTAGCAGTTAAACTGACCTTTATGAGGATTAAGCCAAATAAAACAACGTTTCCATCGTTAATTGTTTGAATCAGAAATTCCCACTACATTTACACTGACCAGAACAGTCTTTCCAAGGCGCACACTTTGGTAAATTCAGTTGCAGGGTTTTAAATGTCAAAGCAGAAGTCCGCGCACACATTATTTACATGTATCATGTATTTGTGTTCCATGTACTTTCCGTAAGTCTTTCAAGAATATTTCCAAAAACACGTTAGAATGCTGTGTGATTTTTAATTAGATATTCTCTAGTTACGTAAATTCATACTGTTATGAACAGTTTTCCCAAGGCACAGGAACTTCAAGCACAACGGTAAATTTATGAGCAATCTGTCAAAATAGAAGTCCGCGCGCGCTTCAGCCTTATATTTTTGTACACGTATTTGTATTTGTTCCATGCAACTGTCATTAGTCTTTTCACACTTTGCCACATGTTTTCTATATTCCTGTTTTTCCCAAGGATGCAGTACATTACAGTATGTGGATTTGACTCAGGCCCTATTTCCAAGTAGTAAACGACAAGGGTAAGGTCGTCAGTATTCGAGTAGACGCTTATGGCACGCACCATCTTTTTGCCCTCGCACTGCTTATGTAATAGTCTAATGTTTTGCATTTCTTCATCGGACACTGAGTATTGGAAGACTATGTTATGGTCTCCAAGATCTCCTACCTTCCATATGGTGTCGTCGACTCCCTTCATTCTGTAAACGTTGTTTGGAAAAGTATTCAAGAAGTCCGCCGCAGCCCTGTTTGCGCCACCAATCTTAGTATATATATAATTATCAGGTATTGCAGAATCACGGGGTGTTTTGACCAATTGAGCATTCCTTAACAGAGCCTGTTTCGCTGTAAACGCACGGAATCTTTGCGCAAATTTTGCACCTTTTACAGTGCCCTTGATTCTGCCACGCTTCGTGCGCATGCTAACTGCATGGGTACTGCCATCTATTGAGAATGTTAATTCAGCCTCAATCAAAGCACTAAATCCGAAAAGACAAAGTACCCAGACGCGCATTTTCGAGTATCAAACGAACTTCTTCGAGTTCGATCACTCCGGTGATATGAGTTGAAATGTAAAATACCTTTCAAATCAATGAATTTTAAAGGCTTGGTTAAATTTCATAATGGTATAGTTTGTCAAGTAGGTTAATGGATAAGCAGCAACTTTAATAATAATATTCATATCTGGGCGACGGTGATCGGCTAATCCATGTATACAAGGAGGTAGATCATAGAAAGTCGAACTCAGTAAGCGTAGATAACCATCACGTGTTAGCCGTAAGAAATCGGCTAACAGCATTTGTCCAATCCAGTAATTACAAGTATGTAGACATGCATTTTATTAATATTTCTAACGGTGTGAGTAGTGTGTTTTATCTGTATCCTTTTAGCTTTCACCGTGTGGCAAAAGTAATCTAGGCCTACCTTGTTGAAAGTTTTAAAATTATAGTAATTTTCTTTTGCTCCATGTTGCCAAATCTAAAGGGTCACTGACGAAGCTTAAGTAGCCGAAACCGCGGTATGGCCCGTCACCTATTAATTTATATTCCCACTGCTCTTAAAGGATCTCAGTTGTATTTTATTTACTAACTAAGTGACCTTGAGGTGCCGCCCACACGGTAACCCATATGTGGCACTGTACAATGATGAACCGATACAGATACATCAAATATTCAAACTCATGACACATTTTTGAAATTATTGATAGGGGTATAGCCTGTCTTGGCAGGCATCAAATGTTGTATTCATAGCAATGGTGCGGCAGTTTCATGATGGCATGCAGGCACGTGTGCAAAATGATGGAGAGTTCTCTGAACCAGTTGAAGTAACTAATGGGGTTAAACAAGACTGTGTTCTGGCACCAACACTGTTCAGCATGATGTTTTCTGCCATGCTTATGGATGCTTTTCAGGACAGTGACACTGGTTTTCCAATCAGGTACCGTTTTGATGGCAACATATTCAACCTCAGAAGGTTGCAAGCCAAAACTAAGGTCCAGACTGATGTGCTAGATGAGCTCCTCTATGCAGATGATATGGATAAGAATGCCAGCACAGAGGCAAAAATGCAAAGAGCCATGGATCAAGTCTCACAGTCATGTGATAACTATGATCTCACAATCAGCACAAAAAAGACAGAGGTTGTACACCAACCAGCGCCCGGAAAGCCATATAATGAACCAACCATCACTGTGAATGGGCAAAAACTGAAAGTTGTTGACAAGTTCACCTACCTGGGAAGCACTCTCTCCAGAGCAGTGCATATTAATGATGAGATCACTGCCAGAATTGCAAAGGCTAGTGTGGCATTCGGACGACTCCGTGCAAATATCTGGGAGCGAAATGGAATCAAGCTTGACACCAAGCTGAAAAAAAGGTACAAGTAGGCAAAGATCAGGAAAAGGCGCAATCAGAAAAAGATTCCCACTCCAAAAACCGAGGTGGGAAAAAACCAAACTAACAATCAGGTACTTATACCATGAAACATATCGTAAGCCGAATGAGCAGCTATTTTCCCAATAGGTGGCCACTCAGTTACCTTAACTTAACTAAAAATATGAAAACATACATAAGGCGCCAACAGCACAAAAAATTTTAAACACCAAGACATAAAACAAAAAGAACCACTACAGAAGTATCGACTTGGAACGATCAGTAACACAAAGTTACTGGCGGGCTTAAACCGGTTTTACAGGTACCTAACCTCACCCTCAGCTTCTGCAGTGGTTCACAACATTTAGTTAGTTCTTCGGTCCTCGTGGTGAATCTCTAACTAGTCAATGAATCATCAAGAACAAACAAATAAATCATGATAAACATCCTGATGAATCAAAAACCAGGACTCACAGATTGAGTAAGCTGCCCGACGATGGAGATCCCTGGGCGCCGAATAACCTACTAACTCCGGAGCAAAAGAAAAACACCAGTTGGACCCCGGTGGGCCAAGCAACAGACAAGAAGCTCCGGCCCCAACCAACTAAAATGAATAGCTTTAAGTCGGGGCCATCATAGAGTCTGACGCCCGACCCACCGGCGTGCAATTAAAGAAGGCAGCATAGTTATCAACCATGATTGGGTTAAAAACTAAGCATGCAGACTGTCGCATAACATTCAAGTTATAACCTATACGTCTGTAACGTGATATGATTTTTCCGAACTGAAGAGAAAAATCATTTATTCCTTTAAGTTTCTTTAATTTGTAAACCAAGTCACCATAAAATTCAGGTTCCGAAAGGCCCTCACTTAAAAGTGTCTTTAACCCAACATTATATTTTGAAATCAATTCATAGTGTCTACGATAAAATTTAGAAAAGGTTTTTCGAAGTTTATGATACCGATAGCCCTGTTGGAGAAGTTTTGCCGTTAAACATTTATTTCGAGCGTTGAAGTCTGTAACATGATTGCAGACTCTAGCAAACCTAATAAGTTGCGAAATGTATACACCATAAGAAGCACGACGAGGAACGTCACCATCCAAAAAAGGAAAATTTACTATATCAAAATCAAAGTCATCGCGCTTATCATAAATTTTAGAAGAAACAAATCCATTTGCAACAGAAAGATGTAGATCTAAAAAGGGGGCTTCGGTATCTGAGATATTAGCTTTGTTCAACTGAAGTTCAGGTGGATAAATTTGATTGACCATACCTTCAAAATAAGGGTTGTCAATGTTCAAAAGGTCATCGAGGTACCTAGATGTGGAATTAAAAGCCTCGATAACATCAGCTTGATTATCATGGTTAAGAGAATCCATGAAATCTCTTTCGTAGCAGTATAAAAATAAATCAGCTACGAGAGGTGCGCAATTTGTACCCATCGGAATTCCAACAATTTGTCTGTATAACTTGGTCCCAAATCTAATATAAATATTATCAAGGAGATAGGATAAGGCGTCGCACACATTCTGACATGACCAAAGGGTATACCGACTTTGGTCAGAGGAAGTGAAAAAAGCCTTTCTGTCATTACATGCCAAATAAAGTGAACCATAGTTTTTTAATGCCCTTTTGAAGGTCCACTCTATCAAATCCAGAAGTTTTTCTTTAATTAGATTATGTGGTAATGCTGAAAGTCTACAAGGCTGTGGTACTGCCAACCCTCTTGTATGCATGTGAGACCTGGACAGTATACCAACGCCATGCAAAGAGACTTAACCATTTCCACTTAAGCTGTTTGAGAAAGTTGTTAAAAATCAAGTGGCAGGACAAGATTCCAGACACAGAGGTCCTGACGAAAGCAGGGATGCAAAGCATGCATACAGTTTTAAAGCTAGCACAGCTAAGATGGACTGGCCATGTTATAAGAATGCCTGATGCGCGACTTCCAAAGAAAGTTTTCTATGGAGAACTACAGGAGGGAAAGCGCTCTCAAGGTGGCCAGAAGAAACGCTACAAAGACACCCTCAAAGCCTCTCTGAAGGATTTCGAAATGCCAATGGGGTCCTGGGAACAGACTGCACAGGAGCGATCAAAGTGGCGAGGTCTCATCAACAAAGGAGCAGCTCTTTATGAAAAGAAGAGAATCTGTGAAGCTGAAAGAAAACGAAGAGAGCGCAAAGCCAAAACAAATGTGCCACCATCAGACTCTATGACATAGACTTGCTCTGCTTGCAACCGACAGTTTAGAGCCAGAATTGGCCTAGTCAGCCATCAAAGAACTCACCAACACACATCAGCACTATTCAAGAAATAATGATGGTCTTTCTCATTAGTGAGAGACGAACTATCAATCCTCATAAAATACATGATGCGCATGACTTCTTAATTACCTCTTGCATGATCAGCAAAAAATGGATACACACAATGAAAACTGGATGGAGATATTTTCCACATTTTATTCTCTTTATGTCACAGACAATAGACACTTATAAGACAGAACATGGAAACTAAAATTATCAAGAAATCCGGAAAGGAATAAGAAATGTTCCGACCTTGTGTTCTAAAATGCTCTACAGACTCAGCCCCTTGACTGTGTATGCTTGGGAAATGTTATTTAATTATCTATAAGGAACCAAATATAAAGGTTTGATCCTTTGGAAGCAGTAAACATTCAAAGGGAGATAGTATGGACTATTGTTGTATAATGTGGAAAATTTTTTGAATACGTCATCTTTCAAGTCATGTTAATCTGATCTGCCTGTACGAGAAGACTGGAAAGAAAATCTCTGACATTGTGTAAATTTTTGACAAGTATTTTTTTTTATTTTTTGTGTACATACTTGTGTGGGTGTATATTGGAACCACCGTGTATTATTAATACATCATTGATCCAGTTGCATATCCATTTCAAGATTGCCTCGCCAATATCGAGACCAACCAATCAGTAGGGAGTAAAGTCCCGAGTAAAACCATCCAACACACCCGCAATAGTTGTGCTTTAAGGAAATAATGTGTTTCCCTAGTCGTACAAACTATTATTGATCTGTTCTACAATGAATGCTCACGATTTGAACATTCTGTTTTTGAGCGCAGGAAATATATCTCTTAAGTATTGGTTTCAACAAAATGAAATCTTGTATTGTTTCTGGAATTTCTGACAGCTGCACAAACCTGTGTATATTCCTCCCCTTAAATGTTTAGCTCAGGATATAGGGTCCTTGGTATTGCATATCTTTTAAAACCAGGTATCAAAACTCTGCGTTAGAAAATTTGCTTTAAACCATGTAAGGGTCACATGTTGAAGTCCTATTAAAATTTAACCGTTTTTTCATTCTCTTTATAACGATTACTGCAGGTGTTTGGAATATTTTTAGTATACCTGAAGGTTCTCTGATTCACATTCTATCCACCATTTATGCTCATTTTGTTCAAGCACGCGTTCTAAAGGCTTGGCAGCTAATGTCCTGACATCCTTTTCAACAACAATTGACTCCTCCGCCAGCAAGGTATAACCACGCCCACCCCTATTTCCTTAGACAAACATTTTGTTTTTGCACCTATACGTAGTATTTACCTGTAAAAAGCAAGGTTTGTTTGTCTAACCCCCTTGTTAGCTCACCTGAGCCGAAGGCTCACAAGGTGAGCTTATAGGATGGCCATATGCATGCTCCGGCGTCCGTCCGTCGTCGTCCGTCGTCCGTCCGTCGTCCGTCCACAATTTCAAAGATCTTCTCCTCTGAAACCGCTGGGCCAATCAAAGCCAAACTTCATGTGGAGCATCCTTAGAAAGGGGGAACAAAAGTTTATATAAATGGTCCAGGTCACATGACCAAGATGGCCGCCATGGCTATAAATAGCAAAAACCTTTAAAAATCTTCTTCTCCAGAACCAGTGGGCCGATTTCCACGAAACTTGGTATGTAGCATTGGGGACGCGGGCCCATCATAGTTTATATAAATCATGACCCTAGGATGACCTTGACCTATTTTACGGCAAGGTCAACTTAGGTCACCAATGCATTTGAATGGGAAAAAATGGTTAAATGCTATTTAATGAGTAAAACTTACTGGGAATAGGCAAATGGACAGAAGATTAATATTAATGGAAAATTTTAGCCCCTGGGGGGTCGTCTGCCCCTGCCCCGGGGCTATATACATGTATATTTCCATAATAATGAAACATCTTCTCCCCTGAAACCGCTTAGCCAATCAAAGCCAAACTTCATATGGAGCATCCTTGGGAAGGGGGAAAGAAAGTTTATATAAATGGTCAAGGTCACATGACCAAGATGGCTGCCATGGCTATAAATAGAAAAAAAAATAAAAATCTTCTTCTCCAGAACCAGAAGGCCAATAATTTTGAAACTTGGTGTGAAGCACTAGTGACTGGAGCTCTACAAAGTTTTTATAAATCATGACCCTGGGATGACCTTGACCTATTTTACGGCAAGGTCAACATAGGTCGCTCATGCATTTGAATGGGGAAAAGTGTTAAAATGTCATTTGTAGGGAAAAACTTGCAGGAAATGGGCAAATGGACTTAAGATTGATGATTCTGATAAAAATTGGACCCCAGGGGTCTGTCTGCCCCCACCCCGGGGCAATATACATGTATATTACAGTGATAATCAAAGATCTTCTTCTCTGAAACCGCTTGGCCAATCAAAGCCAAACTTTATGTGGAGGATTATTAAGAAGGGGCAATGAAAGTTTGTATAAATGGTCAAGCTCACATGACCTAGATGGCTGCCATGGCTATAAATAGCAAAATCCTTTAAAAATCTTCTTCTCCAGAACCAGAATGCCTATGATTTTGAAATGTGGCATGAAGCATCAGGCAATGGAGTTCTACAAAATCTATATAAATCATGACCCTTGAATGGCCTTGACCTATTTTATGGCAAGGTCAACTTAGGTCGCCCATGCATTTGAATGGGGAAAATTGTTAAAATGTCATTTGAAGGGCAAAACTTGCAGTAAATTGGCAAATGGACTGAAGTTTTATGATTTGAAAAAGAAATTGACTCCAGGGGTTGCTCTGACCTGGCCCTGGGGTTATATTCATGTATATTACCATTCTAGTCAAACAGGTTAATTGGTATATATCTCAGGTTTCAGGTGAGCGTTTACAGGACCATTGGTCCTCTTGTTGTCTAACCGCCAGTGACCGTTAGCTTATGTGCTGATTTGAATGGTCAATATAAAAATGAATACTAATGATGGGTGGTTTGACGAAGGACTCAATTACACACCGGTGATAAACCTTATAAAGCGCGAATTTTAATGATACCACACGGTAAAGGCAGATCAAATTTGAGTTTTAAAAGACAAACCGTATTGATTCAACTTCAAAAACTTCCAAAAATAAGGAAGGTAGTTAGGTTGGTTGGTTGGTTGGGTGAGTGAGTGAGAAGGAAGGTAGGTAGGTAGGTCACAGGTAGGTAGGTAGGTGGGTATGTGGCTGGTTAGGTAGGTAGGTGCGTGTATGTGGCTGGGTGGGTATGTAGTTATTTATGTATGTAGGTATGTACATGTATGTAGGTATGTATGTAGGTAGTTAGGTAGGTAGGTAGGGAGGGAGGCAGGGAGGTAGGTAAAGGCGGGAGGTACATGTAGGTAGCAAGTGTAAATGCTAACATTTAGGAGTAAAGAACTAGCCGAAATAAGAAATAAAGTCAAGTGTGTGTGTGAACAGACCTGTGCCTTGAAAAATAGTTCTACGATACAACAACAACTAGGATTTACATCCATTCCGGTCTGTCCGGTAATTACACACCCGGATATTATTCTCAGGCAAGTAATTAATCTTGCACCGTAACGACTGTCAACATTCCACATTTCTGAACTTGTGAGTTCTGAATTTCTGTAAACAATATATTTTTATATTCATGCTTTTTAATGGCAGTACATTTATTGGACCAGGTTCTCTCATATTTTCTCTAAAGTAAAGACAGGTGTGATGGTAGCTAGTAAACTTACAAAAAAGATATGAAGTCACTTCGCTATACAAGTAAAAGCTTTCACAAAAGGCCACCAGCCTGCCTGCTGCAGAATAATCCTCACAAAGTTTGACCTTTTAAAGTTTAATGAGCAAATACATGCGCGGATCCAGAGGGGGGGACCGGGGGTCCGGACCCCCCCTGGAATTTGAAAATTTTACCTAAAAAAAGGTAATTTCGGGATTTTTTGAGGGTTGGACCCCCCCTCGTCTGTGACCAAAAATTACCATTTTCGTTGGACCCCCTCTCATGAAAATTTCTGGATCCGCGCATGAAATAATATGTGATATTCTCTGAGATTTTCGGTCTTGTGGCGGTACGACGTTGACATCACAAAATCGCATGCAACATTAATTCAATAATTGGATTTTTGCGCACTCAGTCATTAGTTTCAAAACGCCGCCTAAAAAGATAGGTTGGATATTTGTAACAAGACCTTCGCAATTTCTGATTCTGTAATATTTAAACAACATTCACTGTGAAAAACAACAGAACAGGATACTATAACTCTGTGTTACAAACGATTTTCCAAGGCCAATTAATTTCTTTACCAATTAAGAACCCTAACATGCAAACTGTAGATGGTGTGTATTTTCTCTATGTTTCTTATTAATTGTAAGCGCTATTTATATAAGCTTTTGGACATTAACATAATAAACATTGTAAAAATGTTAAAAACTAAAATTTCTGCCCTTGACTCCACAAGACCCAAAATGTCAGATATTGTCACATACATGTATATGCAAATTACTGTCAACATACCATCTTCCAGAAGCTACATTTTTCAAAATTTCAGATTTCAGAAGCACCTGAAGAAAAATATGACTATGACAACCCAAAAGTTTTAAAAAGTGCCACAAAATTTTCAAAAATTGATTCACTGATATATTTATGCCCAAAAATAATTTTGAATAGGCGTTTTACATGTGCAAGGAAGGTAATCCAAACACCTTAAAATTGAAAATCAAGCGAATCTGTGGAAACATTTTAAGAGTTTGGCACTCAGCTATGCATACAATCTCGGATCCAATAAATCCCGGATAGGTAACTACAGTATATTTATGGTATTTATTGGAAATATGTGGTCTCGGCTAGATTGTCAAAGCTGTAATTGATAAAGTTTAAAAGCTGATAATTTAATTATTTGAGCAAATATCCATGATATTTTTTCATAAAGCAATAGCCTAATATACTAACTTTAAGACAGTATCATTTTATTTCTGGAGAAAGCAACATGTTCTGCACAAATCGTCAAGAAAACTAGCTATCAAATTTCACTGTTTTCAGCTTTTTTGACAGAAAATCACCAGATTGTGGTAAAAATGAAGGGAAAAACTCCTTTTGCATTCAAAGTAACTTAAAATTTTTGATCAAACATGATAAAAACCTCTTATTAGAGCCTTATTGTCACTTAAACTCATTTTAGACCATCCTAATGTGTTTTGTGATACTTAAAATCAAGTGGAGACAACATGAATTGACACTCGCTTTAGTGCCTTATCCCAGTTATTTTGGATCCGAGATACAATATAATTTTGTTTTGGTTTGATGCATTTAAAATGAAACATGACTAATTTAGATTTTTTTCTGGTAAAATTATGTTACTTCCCTTGCTGACATTTTACAATAGAAAAAAACCCTATTCAAAATTATTTTCTGACATAAAGTATTTATTTGTGAACCAATTTTCAAAATTTTTAGAAAAGTGAGATTTTGAAAAATGCAGTTTCTGAAAGATGGTGAATAGACAGTAGGTGCTCAGCTTTGTATATTTATCAATTTTGGTTTGGTTTAATACATTTTAAATAAAAACCAATTTGGATTTTTTTTTTATTTTATTATTTTTTTTTTTTTTTGAAAATAGTTACTTCCCTTGCTGACATTTTCATAATGGAAAAGCCCTGTTCAAAATCATTTCCGTAATAAAAGTTTTATTTGTTAACTGATTTTCAAAATTTCTGCAGCACTTTTTATGATTTTTTGAATGCAAAATGGTGACACACTATAGACATAGCTTGAAATTTCGGATTTAAGTAGAAGAGGAATTGTACTATCCGAGTAGCGAAAACAAAGGCGCTGATCAGCTTCGCGGTTACCGCTAAGCTGATCTGCGTCTTTGTTTTCGCCCATGCAGATTGTTGGTTTTCCCATGAGGCGGCTCATATGTTTATTGAGATGTTTCAGATTTAAAGTGAGATTTTGAAAAATGTGGTTTCTGGAAGATGGTGTATGGACAGTAGGCCTATTCCATCTGTAATGTTTCAAAATTGAAACAAAGACACACTGCACATTCTTTTAAAGCCAACAAAAAGTCAGTAGTATTGAATAGACTTATTTATCTGTTCAGTCTACATTATTATGCCCAATGAAGTATGGCAGACAAGTATTTGACTCAACCCTACCCATAAGAATTAGTCTGAATCAGTAGAGACAGGTAAACTGCAATCTGGTCATTTATACATGAGCCACCTCGTGGGAAAACCAACAATGTGGTTTCCGAACAGGTCTGACACAAACCGGGCTGTACAGTCACAGACGATGGTTAGAGGCTGGAAATTTTGGATTTAGTAAGTAGATGAATTGTACTATCCATGTAGCGAAAACAAAGGCGCTGATCAGCTTCGCAGTTACTGCGAAGCTGATCTGCGCCTTTGTTTTCGCCTATGCAGATTGTTGGTTTTCCCATGAGGCGGCTCATATTGTTTTTTTTAAATCAGAATACATGTAGTTTAACTTTATTGGTGAAACATTGATCAAATTGACAATACCACACCAGGGAGATGGGGCTTGACAGGAGGGAATTAGTCTGTAGCTCCTGTCATATATGTACAGCGGCGATGGTGTAATGGATAGCGTATTTGCTTAGCAATCAAGGGGTTGCAGGTTCGAAACCTGGCTGGTACATATGCCTGTCATGTTGGTGACAAATGTTCACCCTCTCAGACATAATAAAGACAAACTGCCCATAGGGTGTAACATTTAAATATATGGCCGTAGCTCAAACAGGAGAAGTAAATTTAGACACACAATCAGCTGACATTTCAGCAGAGAAAATCAGAGATTCATTCGTAGGGTTTTGAGAAGGACTGGGACAATCAAAATTTCTGGCATTATTGTAAAAAGAAAATTGCAGACTCAAAATTGTACACTTAAATTTTCAATCTCTTTCAGTACCTTATTTTATAAAAAAAAAGATGTCTTCAACCCCAACCCCGCTGGATGACAACCAGAAGAATAGCAATGATGAGAGAATGTACAGCGCTATAGATGCTGTGATGAAAAATACTGAACAAACCTATGAGGACTTTGTTAACAGCTTTTCTGTGCTGAAGAAAGAAGACTTAGGTAGTAGTAAAACTATTAGAGGCAACTTTTTATTTTATACTTAGCAGTGAAATTAATGTATATCAAAAATGGATAAAAGTGATATTTTCACTGCAGAATTGATATTGATATTTTCACTAGTGATTGATATCAGCCGATATTTTCACTTTAGAGTTTGGATTACCTCTGACGTTTCCATTCACTTGCCGTCATTAAATGTGCCTCACTTCAGAAATTCAAATGCCTATAACTCCGTTATTTACGAACGAAAACATAAAGTGCGTGTTTCTTAGTTAGAACGTTAGGAACAATGTGGTACCAAAATTATTTGTGTTTTCAAAAATTTTTGGTTTTTGCACTGTGAATAGGAAAATGCCCGTGTATTGTATAAAATAAAAAAGAAAATTTACTTTTTATCGGTAAATACCAAATACAGTGCTTCAGCTAGAATATTTTAGCAGGGCGCATCGCCCTGTTGCCCTTTTCCAGCGCCATGTTGTGCCCTTTTTCATGCAGTGTGCACCCTGCCCTTTATTTTGGTAAAAAGATCATAAAAAATGGACTAAAAATAAAAAAGTTACAGAGTGAGGCTGGAGTAAACAAAAGTGCAGTTGTAGTTGCAATGTGATTTCTGCATGGTTGGCTTCCTTAATCCTTTGTTTGTTGTCAGTAATTACTCAAAATGATTTTGACACATCTTTGATTATAACTGCCTCAGGTGACCCACTTCCAGTGAAGTGTGAATAAAATATTTCAGGTTTAACTAGAGAATTCATTTATGAAAAGAAACATATTTCCTCGTAAAGAATATTTGGATTAGTTATTTACAGTACAACTTATTAAGTGATTGTCAGCTTTTGGAATTTAAGCTTTTCAAAGAAGTGCCGTGGTCTAAAAGTGCCCTTTTTGCTAATTGCTGCACGCTGAAAGTGCCCTTTTCAGCATAAGTCCGCCCTGCCCTTTTCAAATCCTAGCTGGAGCACTGAAATATATTTCATCTCGTGACTTGAAAACATCTAAATTTTCACTCGTGCTACGCACTCGTGAAAATTTTGATGTTTTCAACTCACGCGATGAAATATATTTGGTATTCACCTCAAAAAAGTAAATATCCTCTATTTATTTCACTTATTTCGCAGTGGTCCACTGGATGGCCACCTTGGTGGGAAAGTCCTAAAATCTAGTCATATGTAGTGTTTTATTTAATGTGAAGTCGATCATTGTCCTTTTCCATCCGGCCTGGCCCTGAGGTTATAAAGTAAGAATAGAGGGACCAGGAATCAATGCAATTAAATTTAAAGTCCCAACATAGACAGCGGGTGGGAAAGAAAATACATAAAACACAACAAAACATTTTCCGACAACACACACGAAGAGCAGAATGACTAGCTCTTTCCCAACAAGGTAGCCATCCGGCTAGGTTTCAACAGGAACGAAAGGGAACGAGTACGACAGAGAGGTAGGCACAATAAACAGTAGTATAATGAAGAAAAACCACTTTTCCTGGGACACCGATTATTGTTCCAACAGGGGACAAGTATGATGAAAACAAATCACTCTATCTGGGACACAACTTTAAATAACGTTTTTAGCGGGCACAACGCCGAAAATCACTTCTCCTGGGGACATTCTCGAAATCATAAAGAAAGAAAATTAAATAAAAACAAAAATAGTGTTCAACTGGCGAACACATGCAACAAAAACTTTTGATGAAACCAAGCCAAAATTCCAACCAAATACACCGGAAATACAGTGATTATCATTTATTTAATATCATTAACAAAAACCATTTTCACTGGGACAGCGAAATTACCATATCTATCAGTGTAGCAAAAATGCACCAGCGACTACCAAAACGGATCAGAATAAAAAATAAACCAAAATCAATACTGGCTAACACATGTATTACAAATGTTGTTGCAAATAAAGCCAAAATCCTCGACCCAAAGATACTAGGAGGGAAGGAGAGCATTACCACTGCTTCATCAAGATGATAATTCACGAAAGTAAACAAGAGCCCAACAAGAAAGGCAACTTTTTTATAAAACTTTTTCATGCGCAGCTTAACTGAGACAAAATTTATCCTGCTCTTAAATGTTAAAATGCCAACAATTATCAGCAGGATAAATTACAGGCTATGGTTAGTGATGACCTAGTCTTGAAATTTCATGTTATTTGGGCTATTTCAGAATTCATGAACAATTTAAATTCCATGCTCAACTGGTGTCTGGATTAGTATTTAGTCAATTATATATGAGCCGCCGCATCAGAAAACCAACTATTTGCATATGCGAAAACAAAGGCGCAGATCAGCTGTGCAGTAACTGCACAGCTGATCAGCGCCTTTATTTTCAATATACCTCTGCTACTTATATCCAAAGTTTCCAGCTTCTAGTGTTCTTCTGTGACAGTACCGACCGGTATCTGTTGGACCTGGTCGGAAACACAAATTGTTGGCTCATATATACTTTTGTCAAGGCACACTCTTTCAGGAAGCCCTTTGGCAATTAAGACTTACTAATTCAAATCCCAGTAGAGTTACTTACATGAAGGCACTTTAAAGATAATGTAGCATGCAAACGATTCCATGATATTCAAGTTGATTTATGAGAAAACCAGTCTTAAGTATTTACTATTAACAGGTCTAATTTGAACAGGGCTTTTCAGCCCTAGAAAATTGGCTGGAGGCTTGAAGTTGTTGGGTCAGTGCATGTTATGTAGAGGCATCTTTTTTACATTGTAGATATTATATGAGCCGCATCATGAGAAAACCGGATTTTTGCCTATGCGAAAACAAAGGCGCAGATCAGCTGTGCAGTAACTGCACAGCTGATCCTGCACAGCTGATCAGCGCCTGTTTTTGCCACTCGCATAGTACTATTTCTTTTCTTCCTAAATCAGAAATTTCAAGCTTCTATCAATCTTCAGAGACTTTACAGGCCAGTTTGTGTCAAACCTGGTCGGAAAACCCGAAGACCGGTTTTCGTGTGTCGCGGTTCATACTATGCGACTGATGTTTACCTTGCTTTTTGAATATAGCTCCAAAGAAACCAGATAGCAAACAGACACCTGAAGGTTCAGAGAAACTTCATAATAAAATGATACAACTAGCAGATAACCTCAATGCACCAACAGAGGAGCTCAAGCCAAACCAGAAGTCACATGACCAACAGTCATGTGATCAAAAGTCCCATGATGATGACAAGTCACCTGGCCAAACAAAAGTGTCACAAGAAAATGAAACTGATGAACTACATGAGGAGGTAACACATTTAAGCCATGATGTGAGAAAATCAGCCTTTGGATGTTCAACCAGGTCTGACATAAACTGTTCTGCTACAGAAGATGGCTAGAAGCTTGAAATTTTGGATTTTTGGAAGAAGAGGAATTGTAATGTCTGTGTAGTGAAAATAAAGGTGTTCATATAAAGGTCTTCAAAGGGATATATATCTTAAAGGAAGATGTGATGTTAAGGAAAAGAACCACCTTAAATATAATATCCATCAAATGTAATACATGTACAACTAACGTTTTTGACAAATTGGTAAACTCAGTAGCAGCTAGCGATCACATTGCCCATGCACCTCTGCTATTCCAGGTTCTGGAGGAAGGTGCAGTATGTGGTTGGATGAGTCAAGCTGGTAATCAGAGGAGCTCTGTACAGGTTAGTCTCCTGTCAGTAATGACAGGGAAGCATGGTAGACTAGTAATAGAGAGTTGGATTAAAAATTGAGAGGTGTAGGTTCAAATCTCACTGGTGCCCTTTAAGCGAATAGGTTCAAAATCCCAGGTTACAGTAGAGCATCAGGACCCCCGTTGCTATGCATTCTATTTTTTTCTGCTTCCGCGATTTGGGATTATTTTTTGTCTTTAAAATGACAGCTATCAAATGCTCCAGTTTCCGGTAAATTTAGGGTGTGCATATACCCTTAAACGGCAGTGTTTGATGCCAAAGATGTATGCCTATTATAAAATAGAGTTTTCTTTGTCCATAAAACGTGTTTTCCATACCCAAAATCCAACTTTTAACAGCAAACGACAAGTTATTTTTGTGGCACTATCAACTTCCGTTACTTTTCTACATGACAGTGCCTATCGTTAATTTTGGGTTAGAAAAATGGTCATGGGCTAATTCGGTTCAGCCTCTTTAAGGGAGCTAATTGAAGCATTGGTCCGCGTTATTGATCATATGTCAAACCGTGCGTTGACCCTCGAAGTGTGTAAATCGCTTTCTAAAACGGTCGAGTTTGACATAATTTTAGCGGAACGCGCAGGCGCACTGCGTTGTCTTCCAGATTACACGTGTGTGAGTTTGTGTCAAACGAAACATGGAAAAAACAAACTCATTTTATCGCGGACTTTGATGTGAAATGGTAAAACCCTTTAAAATTCTGCTAGGTCCGCCACTGTCAGAGACAAAAGTGACGTAATAGATAGCCTAATCGGTGATGTAAAACTCAAATCTATTGGCTGTTGAGATTTCCATAAAAAATGGATCTTCGGTGAGTAAAGCATGTCTTTTGAATGAAATTTTTGCCTGTTTTAAACTTTAGTTTGAGATCTAAGTTTTGTGAGCACGAGTGGGTGAGTGACTAGAAACACAATAGAGCACCTGTGCGTGGAGCGTTTCATTTAACTACTCGATTGGAGTTTTTTTTTTTGCATTAGAATTTCCCCACCCATCATCCATCATGTGATAATACTAACTTCACCGGGGCGGGGGGAGGGGGTCGCCAGGAGGGAAATTAGTCCCTGGCTCTCACAAGAGATGCAAACTTGGACACACAGTCATCAGATGTGCACATTTTATCCAGTCATCACCACATCTTTTCCACTTCTGCTGATGGCATGCTTCTACTGATAACTGACTATACCCCTAATGCACCAGTCATTTGTAACCACTGCTAGTCGTATACTTTACACAATCCCACATCACTCCAACTTCTCAAATCTCCCTATTCGGGTTCCCAGAGGCATCACATGTATGAGATTATGATCTGATAATAAAATGTGTGAGCCCTGCTGGGGCGCCCCTGTTAACATGATTAAGCAATTATTTTTATTTTAATGCATGTTTATGTCTCTTGCAAACGTTACTGTCCAAACACCATTTTTCAGAAACTGCATTTTTTAAAACCACCCTTTTCTGAAACTTCTCGAAGAAAAAAATTGATCATGTTGTTCTTTCGTATGTCGAAAATTGCACACAAAAAAAATGAAAAATGGTATACAAATAAAATTTTTATGACAAAAAAAACAAATTTATCTGACTAGGGCTTTTCCTTTCCATTGTGAAACTGAGCAAGGGAAGTGACTGTTTTCTTATGATCGACCCAACCATTTGTACATAAATTCTCTTTTATTGACATGATGATCCTGGTCATACTGTACAACATGTCTTTCTATGATTTGAACTGCCAGGCCTACTATTTTCCTGGAAAAATTCCCAGTATTTCCATTTACCCTCTGCATTTGACTAAGAAATTGTGAATTAAAGTCGGAACTGCCTTCTATGAACTTTTTGTACCTAGTAATATCCTATTCAGACATTATGAAAAGTTGCCCATGCAATATACAGAGATTTTTCTCAGCTGTAAAATTTAAAAATTTCATTAAAAAAATTTATTTTTATTTTTTTTTATTTTTTTTTTGCTCAAAACATTGATTGTGGGTACACAGTAGACCTGGATTGGTGAGGCGGTTCTAATGTTTGTTTTGGAACGGTTATACCTCCTGTATACTCCAGTTCTAGGGGGTATGCTTTTCATGGACATGTTTTTCTGATGAAAACGACATGACTTTGGGATTTTTTTCTCCTGATTGGGAAAAAAGTCACCTATAAATTCCATTGGGAATGGGGCCTTCTTTCAGTCCCTGTAACTGAAAAAATCCCTGATTACGGTTCATGTCTGTAGAATTTCATATTTAAAGTACCACTCCAGGAATCGATGCAATTAAATTTAAAGTCCCAAAATAGACAGCAGGTGGGAAAGAAAATACATAAAACACAACAAAACATTTTCCGACAACACACTGGAAGAGCAGAATGACTAGCTCTTTCCCAACAAGGTAGCCATCCGGCTAGGTTTCAACAGGAACGAAAGGGAACGAGTACGACAGAGAGTTAGGCACGAAACATATACTTAAAGTATTAAGACAATTCACTGACAAACTCTTTGTTTATCCATGTTTTCAGTTAGTTGTTCCATCAGATTATGTTGCTGTGGGCTATGGGTTCTAATGAATACCCACAATCTATGTTTTGGATCAAAGGTATGCCCCTGTAACCTTACGGTAAACCCCAGTTTACTATATATATAAAAATGGGGTCAAGGGGCTATACTTTTTTATGGATTTTTTCGTGATGTGAAGTGAAAAATTCTCCATTAGCAGAAAAAGTCAAGTTGAACATAACCAATTTGGCTGAAAATCATAGTTGACCCCCCCCCTCAATTTCATTGGTATCAACAATTCCCCCCCCCCCCCCCCCCTCAAAAAAAAAAAAGCCCTGTTATAACATATCTTGAAATGCTTTCACAGTCAAATGCTGCAGCTTTAAAAATGTGTTTGAAATCTATGAATAATTCCCTATGTTTTTGAAACAGGTGACAAGAACAACCGCTTCAAGATGACATGAGCACTGGATCTGGTGTAAAAAGCAATCACATGCATGTAAGTACAGTTTGTGGAAGTTTTCCTCAGTTTTAAAAGCATTTAGATGATTGGTTAGCAATGGCAGTGAACTAGTTTAACATTCAAAACTGACATTTTGACATTCCAAACCTGAACACTGAGGTGCATACATTAATGACCAAAATGGCATGTCAAGCATGATTTTCATATATGAGGTCACCTGAACCAAAGTCTCGTATTCATTTTGTGAGCCATGCTCCGGCGTCCGTCGACGTCTGCATCATAGTTCACAGTGATCAAACATCTTATCTGAAACCACCGTGCCAATCAAAGCCAAACTTTGTGTTGAGTATCCTCAGGTGAGCATACTCCGGACCTTTGGTCCTCTGGTTTATAATGGGGGGGGGGGGAGGAGAGGGGGAGGGGGATTGATGGCCCAGCTATAGAGTTCAGCCTCTAATTAGTGATCCTGGTTCAAATCCCACTGTTGCAAGTTGTGACTTGTGAGTTAACACATTTAATGAATTATTGAGATGTGTCACAAGGAAACCCGGTATTCTATAATTCAGGGTTTCCGACCAGGTGTGACACAAACCAGCCTGTATAGCTACAGAAGCTTGAAATGTGTGATTAAGGGAGAACAGGAATTTAACTATCCAAATAGCGAAAACAAAAGGGCTGATCAGCTGTGCAGTTACTGCGCAGTTGATCTGCGCCTTTGTTTTTGCATATACAGGCAAAATCCGGTTTTCTCATAACACAGATCATTTGATATTGAATTTGCTGTGTATTAACAGTTGGAAAAAATTAAATTGCATTAGATCTCATTAGAAAATAATCAAAATATCACCTGTATTTTCAGGCTTTGTGGGTATCATGGAAAAGGGATGTAGGAAATAGAAGTCACCATCCACTCTGCCTTTCACCTTTCCAAGAGTTACAATGCAGACATGCAGGAGGAATTTGCTAACAATCAGTGTCAAAGTGCATTTTTAGCTCACCTGAGCCGAAGGCTCATAGGTGAGCTTATAGGATGGCCATGATCCGGCGTCCGTCCGTCGTCCGTCATTGTCCACAATTTCAAAGATCTTCTTCTTTGAAACGGCTGGGCCGATTCTTACAGCATCTACAGGTAAGGGGAAAGATTAATTGTGTTTTTTGTTTTGATCGGATAAGAACTCTGGTTGCTATGGCAACTTATGCTTCCCATAGACTTACAATGGAAAAAAGTGAAAATTGCCAGTTTTTGCTGTCTTGTTTGAGATATTTGAATTTAGTTTTTGCAGTCATATTATTGAGTAGTCCTTTATGTTTTATGTGACTTTTGTACTAATTCTTTATGTTGATTGGTTGCAGGGGCCCCATTCAAAAATCTTTTTCTCAGAAACTGTCAAGGGAATGAAGCCTGTACTTTGTATACATGTTCCTGACAGTAGCCTCTACATATTTTTTTTTTTTTTTTTTTTTTTTTTTTATTCCAGACGGATAAGAAGTCTGGTTGCTATGGCAACTTAAAGTTTCCATAGATTTATAATGGGAAAAGTGGAAATTGGCTATTTTTCCGGACCTATTGCAGATATTTGAATTTTGTTTTCGCAGAAAAGTTTATTGACTAGTCATCTATGTTTCTTGTGACTTTTGTCCTAATCCTTTACTTTGATTCGTTGCTGGGGCCCCATAAAGGGCAAAATTTCAAAAAAACATTCAAAAATCTTTTTCTCAGAAACTGTCAAGGGGATGAAGCCTGTACTTTGTATACATGTTCCTGGCAGAAGCCTCTACATAATTTGTATTTTTTATTCCAGTCGGCTAAGAACTCTGGTTGCTATGGAAACTTTTAGTGGGAAACTTATAATGGGAAAAGTGGAAATTTGCTAATTTTCTAATTCAGTTGCAGATATATTTGAATTTTGTTTTTGCAGAAATGTTTATTGAGTACATATCTAAGTTTCTTGTGATTTTGTTTCCTAATCCTTTATTTTGATTGGTTTCTGGGGCCACATAAAGGGCAAAATTTCGAAAAAAAAAAAAAAAATTTAAAAATCTTCTCCTCAGAAACTGTCTACGGCATGAAGCCTGTACTTTGTATACATGTTCCTGACAGTAGTCTCTACATAATTTGTGCTGATAAGAACTTTACGCCGCTATGGCTACTTAAAGTTTCCATAGACTTGTAATGAGAAAAGTGGAAATTGGCTATTTTTCTGGTCTAATCGCAGATATTTGAATTTTGTTTTTGCAGAAATGTTTATAGAGTAGTCCTCTACATTTTATGTGACTTTTGTCCTAATCCTTTATTTTGATTGGTTGCTGGTTGGTACATATCTCGGGTCTCAGGTGAGCGTTTACAGGACCATTGGTCCTCTGGTTTACATTAACATCAGGAAAACATGTCCGTGAAACTTATACCCCCTTAAACCCCACTTTTATATAGAAAAACTGGGGTTTGCAGGGGTATACCTATTTTTCTTATTTTTGCTGCAAAACAGATTGTGGGTATTCGTTAGAACCGCAGGGATAATTTTGGAAGGGGCCATGGGCAAAATTGCCCTTAAATTTTCAAAATGGCTCCTTCATTTTGAAATAGTGGGCTGGTTTTATAATGTAAGGAGATAGGCAATAATGATTCTAGCGCAGCATTTTTTGCAAAATGGCCCCTTATATTATCAAGCCAACAATATCCCTGGAACCGCCTCGGCAAGGCGGTTCTAACGTGTACTCACACTCTAAGTTTTAAGCAAAAATAAGAAAAATATCATATTTTTTTTCAGTTGAAAATTTTCAATTTTTTAAAGCTCAAAAAATCTCTGTATATTGCATGGGCATGTTTTCGTAATGATATGGAAACATTTGCATAAGAAAATTTCTTTGACAAAGTCGGCAATTACAGTGTTTTTTATCGCACCTGCTTATAGCAGGGTGCAATATAGGAGTCCAAATTTCCGTCCATCTGTTCATCCGTTCGTCCGCCGGTCGACATTTGCGTTGAAGTTTGGTTGATACTGTTATTGTGTAAAGATATTTATTTGGAAATCAGCTATATGGCTTTACTGATGAAATGTATTCTTTACAATTTACGCTACTATTTAAAAAAGGAAACTTCATAACATGACCTATTGAATATATTAAATGAATAGCATCAATCCATTTAATTGAGTATAAATAAAAATAATAACACACATAATGTTCTTATATGTCTATTACCTCCTATATTTGGCATTTGTTTGTATTTATGTTCCATTCAACAGCTGATGTCATATGGAGGCAGGTGCTTGATTACATTCTTATCAATTGAATTAGGTAATGTTATTTTGTATGCAGAAAGATGCAGTTTTATTGGTTTTAAGGACAATTATTGATTGCGATTTCTACAAGCTTGTGTGGGTGTCAACCTACTGGATATCAACCTATATTTCACAGATTGTTGACTTTTCAGAATCAGATTTAGAAGTAAGAAGCATAGTGTGATAGTGGTAGAATTCAGGACTCCTGAGCAACATGTCCTGGGTTCAAAACCTGCATCTGCCATTACGTTTCATTGAGCAAGTCTTCATTAACTTTCCAGTAATGCAGGTTAATTCCGAGGAAACGTTGGCTCCATTTCGACATGACTGAAAATATGTTGACTAGGACATTAAGCCATAACCAAACCAAACCACAAAGTGGTATAATTGACAATATTTCACCAGCAGATGTGGTTGGCCGTAGTCTGTATTAAACCAAGCCTAGAATATATAGGTGTATTTTTTGCACACCAGAGCTGAAGGTTCACAATGTAGTATACCAATAGTTGGTCATCCGCCTTAACCCACTCATCAATTGAAGCTTTTTTAGCTCACGTGAGCCGAAGGCTCACAAGGTGAGCTTATAGTATAGTAGTCGAGCCGGCATCCGTGCGGCGGCGTCGTCCGTCATCCGTCGTCGTCAACATTTTTAAACGACTTCTCGTCTGAAGCTGCCAGGCCGAATCTTTTCATATTTCACATATAGCATCTACAGGTGGGGGGAACGAATATTTGTGTTTTTTATTTCGATCGGATAAGAACTCTGGTTGCTATGGCAACTTATGCTTCCCATAGACTTATAATGGGAAAAAGTGAAAATTGCCTATTTTTGCCGTCTTGTTTGAGATATTTGAATTTTATTTTTGCAGAAATGTTTATTGAAAAGTCCTCTACGTTTCATGTGACTTTTGTCCTAATCCTTTATTTTGATTGGTTGCAGGGGCCCCATATAGGGCAAAATTTTGAAAAACATTCAAAAATCTTCTTCTCAGAAACTGTCAAGGGGATCAAGCCTGTACTTTGTATACATGTTCATGACAGTGGCTTCTACATAATTTGTGTTTTTTATTCCAGGTGGATAAGAACTCTGGTTGCTATGGCAACGGAAAGTTTCCATAGACTTATAATGGGAAAAGTGGAAATCGGCTATTTTTCCGCTAAAATTGCAGATTTGAATTTTGTTTTTGCAGAAATGTTTATTGAGTAGTGTTTGACGTTTCTTGCGAGTTTTGTCCTAATCCTTTATTTTGATTGGTTGCTGGGGCCCCATAAAGGGCAAAATTTTGAGAAAAAAAAAAAAAAAAAAAAAAAAAACATTCAAAATTCTTGTCAGTAACTGTCAAGTGGATGAATCCTGTACTTCGTATACATGTTCCTGACAGTAGCCTCTACATAATTTGTGCTTTTTATTCCAGTCGGATAAGAACTCTGGTTGCTATGGTAACTTTAAGTTTCCATAGACTTTTAATGGGAAAAGTGGAAATTAGCTATTTTTTGAAAACTATTGCAGCCTGAGATCTGAAAAGTGGTGGATGCAAATAACTAATGGATTAGATGAAGGTATATGATTAATTTAGGTCAAGGTCATCTCTTGACCTTGGCCGGTCTGTCGTCCATACACACGTTTCAAAGATTTTTTTTCTCTGAAACCACTTGACCAATCAAAGCCAAATCTTATATGAATTAAACGACTGGTGCATTATGCTTTGTAATGGTACATGGGTAAAATCAGTCTACCAAGAAACATGTATGAATGTATGAACATGGTTAGGGCGGTTACATGATCGTACATGGGTGACCATGGGTAAAAGCAGACTACCGAGAACACACGTAATAGGCCCTATTGTAATTTATAATTGTTATCGAGCAAGGATTGTTTTCATTCACGAAGTTTGCTAAATGGGAGGTAAAATCTGATAAGAAATGTAAACTTAACAAAATAAATAAATAATAACCAGAAATATCGTAACAGTTTATAGCAAACCAATTTATCACACGAAAGACAAATCGATACTGTGGCGTGCACCAGCTATGTTATTTTTATCGAGTTGCTTCCCTTGCACCATGCGCGTTCACAATACTCACGAACACGCATCTCAATGTATATGAAAGGCCCTGATCATTATTTGTGATGGGTCCGTGAATCATGGTCTTATGTTACATATTAAGTGGTGTCTCAGGAGCGCGATGACCTAGTGATAAGAGCGTCGAACGCATTAACTCCACATTTAATGGTTAAAAGCTAGGAACAATGTCGACTTGTACACAAAAAAGCATTTTTCATTTTTTCTATAGTCCAAGACAGTCGTACACCACTGGACTTAGTTATGATGTTGTTTGACAGCAATATCACAAGTGCATATACGGAGGAGGTGATTCTATTGAGCCGCGCCATTCGAAAACCGGGTTTTCGCCTATGCGAGAACAAAGGCGCAGATCAGCTGTGCAGTAACTGCACAGCTGATCAGCGCCTTTGTTTTCGCTACTCGGATAGTACAACCCATCTTCTGCTTAAATCCCAAATTTCAAGCGTCTAGCTTTTTTCTGTGACTGTACAGACCGGTTTGTGTCGGACATGGTCGGAAACCCCGAAAATCGTTTTTCTCGCGTCGCGGCTCATTTGATCCCGCCCCCGTCCGTATGATTCAAATTTTTAAGCATATGGGCGAAGTGTTTCGATGTTTCTTCCGAAATTGATATTTAATACATAAATTTTCTTTTACTGTTTACCTAGTAGCGTGAAAGCCGGAGTTGAGGGGTCGGGTGTTACACCCTTACTAGCACCGCCGGGCTATGTTCATGAGTAAGAAAACTAAGTGTCGCTCCGCCAAGACACAACTGAACATGGTTGATTGGAACGTTTTTCCACAGAACAATATTTATTTATTTAGATTTATTTATTTATTTATTGTTGGCCATTCTTCGGATTTGGAGATAGACCTACAGGGCGCAAAGAAACGGTACAGGATTTTAATTCGACTTTAAAAAACGGGAGGAAAATCTACATGTAGTATGACGGGCGGA
This sequence comes from Rugalucina vietnamica, assembly GCA_964017185.1. Lineage (NCBI taxonomy): Eukaryota > Metazoa > Mollusca > Bivalvia > Lucinida > Lucinidae > Rugalucina > Rugalucina vietnamica. The sequence continues at coordinate 10,733,540 of OZ024878.1, forward strand.
ACAAAATTATAACAATGCCCCTTGACGGTGTGAGGGTTGCGTTGTTGTCGGGTACTAAAATCGCCATGCCACGTAGCCTCTCGCGTAGCCTTCATATTAGTTTTAGATCTATAGACATCAATTTCTCTCAGAGACACAAAGCACAGAAGATGCAGCACCAGTCATTTGTAACCGATGCTCCCCCCTTTCCTCCCAGTAGTGCAGGGGAACTGACTGATTAAATTTTTACACCAGTGGGATTTTTTATTGTGAGAGTGGGGGGAAGTAAAGTAACGTTACAGGGTTTGGACCCTCAGAGTTTGGACCTCAAACTCGTCCCCGCAGGGTGGGGCTTAAAGTGGAGCGCAGAAAAGTAAAAAGTCATTATCTCCGCCAGGGGGAGGGTGTCTCTGAGAGGGGGATGCAGTGGTGCATTAGATCTGGATGGGAGAGTACCGTCTTAAGTCAAGTGTTTTGGCCGGCCGGCGTCATTAAAATTAACAGGTGCTTTCAAAACCAATTAAGGATTCGAACACGTCCACGTGCGTACATCGTTACGGCTTAAGTGCCTATCATTCGTACCGTATTTCACACTTTAAAACCGATCAAATTACTTTCCACATTAATGTTTAACCCAAAAAGAGAACGCTAGATCCGCAACTGATATTCTTTTCGTTCATGACGTCATTGTGAGCGACCATCTTTGTCTGACGTGTCATTATTTACAGTTTCAACTGGCAAGTGTCGTTTGTGTTTTAGTGAGGTTGTCTTGATTTTTTTGCGAAATAATTTACATTTCTTGATCATTACTTTCCCGAAGTGCATTAAAAAGACTACTAGGACGCCAGTATGGATTACTATGCTTGAATTTTGGTAAGGCTTTCTTCGTTTATGTATTTTTTTGTGTGTTTAAATTTGTCGTCAAGGACTCGTGAATTCCACATTTTCTCAATGGAGGTGACCGATGAAACCGGAAGCTCATTGTTAAATATGGGTTAGAAAAATGGTCATGTACCGATCGTGGCATGGATGACCTTAATTAAAAGAAGAATTATTAGAGCATCTACCGGTATGGGTGTGGATGCGTGCGTTTAATGATAAATAGATCAAAATTTAGATTTCCTGAGGCTGGTGTGTGCCGTCAAAAAGCGGCCATTTTCATGGCGTCCGTGTGGCAAGGCTTTTGGGTGGCAAATGTCTTTGCTGACATTTTTGGATAATATCATCCTTGGGCAATTCATTTCTTGGGGTTTTAGAGTCACGTATTCAAGTGTTTTCATGTAATCAGCTGCTGAAAAGGTGAACCGTGGTTGCTAGCCTCAAAATAAAAATAGTCCCTTGGAATAAACGCACGTGAATTTTGTTTTTAAAAACGTCTACGCAGGCCCTCATGATCTTCTACTGTTATGTCCTTGAGCAAGACAAATTAACTTCACATAGTACAGGTTAATATCCAGAAATAGGAGGTTCTTTCCTGACAGCACTGAAAAATTGTTGCCTGGGATGTGAACTGCAAATCAAATACACAATCAACATAATCAGGTAATTAATTAGATTTCATTCATCAGGAAAACATGTCTGTGCAATGAATACCCCCGTAAACCCCACTTTTATATAGTAAAACTGGGGTTTGCAGGGGTATACCTATTTTTCTTATTTTTGCTCCAAAACATAGATTGTGGGTACTCGTTAGAACTGCCTCGCTGAGGCGGTTCTAACGTGTACCCACAATCTATGTTTTGAGCAAAAATAAGAAAAATATCAAAATTTTTCTGATGAAATTTTCATTTTTTTACAACTGAAAAAAATCTCTGAGTATTGCATGGGCAAGTTTTCCTAATGTTTAAATTAGATAATGTTTTTCTGGTCTCAATAGATTTATGGGTTAAGAGTCACTGTTGCATGGAGAGTGGGAGGTATCGATATAGGGATCAAACATGATTTTCCATTCATTAACATACGCTAGGTCCCGAGGGGAGTGTTGAAAACCGAGGGCGTAGCCCGAGTTTTTCAGCACTCCCCGAGGGACCTAGCGAATGTTAATGAATGGCAAAATCATTTTTGATCGCTATTATTGCATAAATTCTGCGAAAACGAAAGAAAAAATGGTGCACTATATTTTACAGCCTCATCACGTTTTCATACGTGTAAAAGTTTTCATTATTATGCTTGTTCTGGGCGGACTTCAGATACTCATTATTAGCACATGTTTTGTGTGGCGCCCGGTAACGAGCATAAATAAAAGCCATGTATTAACAGCACGTGCGCACGAGAATCGCTATATTAATATATGGCTTTCGTTTCATTAATATATGGCTGTTAATATCGTGTGACACGGGTATTTATGCAATAATCAGGTTTGAAACCCAACTGATCTGATTACCAAAGATGTTAAAATGGTAGTGCTAACCAAGCGTCAGTTTCTCTTCTCAAAAAACATCACATAACTAAAATTGTGCACTTGTAATAATTTTATAAAAACTTTTCATTATTTTTTGGAGCACACATATAAATATCCTTGGTCATAACACTTATTTATGCTCATGTTTAATTTTGACTACTGCTTAAAATATAGACAGCAAATACATGTAAGAACCACCCTAATGGTGTTATTCAAATACGTACCCACAATCAATGTTTTGCAGAAAAATAAGAAAAAATGTATACCCAGTATATCCCACATTAGCTATTAAAAACTGATGTAAGAGAGTATATATTTCATGAAAGTTTTATCCTGACCCTGGGGTTGTAAAACTTTTTTCATGCTCAACTCAGCTGAGACTAAAATTTATCCTGCTCATAATTGTTAAAATGCCAACAGTTGTTGGCATTTTAACATTAATTAGCAGGATGAATTACAGGCTTTGCTAATCTAATTTATAAAACCTGAATTTTCTAATACTTTCAATTATTTCTGTATTTATGATAAGTTTAAATTTCATGCTCAGCTGAGTTAAGCAAGAAAAACGTTTTATTACCTCAAGGCCTGATGTGCTGCTCTGTTACAGTTTGACAACTTTCTAGACGATGAAGGAGATGACATCTCAGACAATGATGATACTGGGGCAGGTTATACTGCCAGTTTTGCTGCTGGTAAGCATTAAAAATTAAACAAAAACTTGCCCATGCAATATACAGAGCTTTTTCGACTAAAAATTGAAAAAAAAAATCATTGGGAAAAGTTCATTATTTTTAATATTTTTGCCCAAAACGTTGATTGTGGGTATACACTAGAATTGCCTCACTGAGGCGGTTCTAACGAGTACCCACAATCTATGTTTTGGATCAAAAATAAGAAAAATAGGTATAACCCATTAACCCCCAGTTTTACTATATAAAAATGGGGTATTAGGGGTATACATTTCTTGGTGGCTACATTTACTTTGTATTCAGGATAAGACTTTATACGGAAGTCTTGCTTCCATATGAGCTTGGCTGTTGAATTGGAAGTAAAACACAAGTTCAACCAACCAAATTACAGCTACAATGTATACTTTGTAACATTTATATTAAGACTGAAACACATATATTAATATTTGGACACATTGAGATTGAGGTGCCATTGTGTATGTGCATCAGACAACAGATGTAGAGATCAAATATTTGAACCCCACTAGCGCTGGTTTGTATTACTGAGGTCATTTTTTGTATGACCTTGAGCTTTTGGTGGGATGAACGAACAAGATTTGGACTGTGTTGCATCCATAACCATAGTAAAACGAGTCTTGTAATAAATGAGCCGCCCCATGGGAAAACCAACAATCTGCATAGGCGAAAACAAAGGCGCAGATCAGCTTCGCGGTAACTGCGAAGCTGATCAGCGCCATTGTTTTCGCTACTCGGATAGTACAATTCCTCCTCTACTTAACTCCAAAATTTCAAGCTTCTAGCCTTCTTCTATAGCTGTACAGTCCGGTTTGTGTCAAACCTGGTCGGAAACCACATTGTTGGTTTTCCCACGAGGTGGGTCAAATAGTTGTAGTTGGTTTCTGTTGGAGCAGTTGGATGATTACAATAGCTTGAGATGTCGCTCTGACATTTGTACTGTAATAGAATGTATTGTCACTGCTTTTAGATTTAACAATTTTGTGTCCAAAGGGTGCTTTTGCACAATTCAATTTTGCGGATAACAGAAATTGCCTTGATTGTGTATCCGTATAGAAATTTTGGCTGGACTTATTTTGGGGAATTCTTGTTTCTCGAGAAAATTGCGAAAAAAATAAATTGCTGAAGAAAACAAATTGGTTTTCATTCCTGGTGTTTAAATAATATTGATCAATTCATTGTCTTTTCAGGGTCATCAGAAAGCTCTAAAAAGCCTCCTGAAACTGAGTTACAATCTACTGAATGTGCTCACCAATCGCATGAAAATTTAGAGCAGACTGCAGATTCCAAAACCATAGATGCTAATACAGAGCAAAAGAGTAGTTCTCAAGAGTCGCTAAAAGAATCACAGACAGTCAATGAACAGGGTACCACCCAAAAATCAAACAAAAAGAAAAAGAGAAGGAAGAAAGCTAGAAGCCAAACAACTGAAGGTGCCAGTGCTGATCATACTAACAATACAGACAATGGGGAACAAGACAGTACTCCATCAGCACATGAATCCATTGAAACCATGAAGAATATTCTACTGGAAACATTTCTGTCTGATTTCTGTGAGGAGATGGGGCTAGGTGCAATGGGGAACATGGACTTTGGTTCCTTTTCAGAAATGGGTTTGGATGAAAATGATGAAAGTCCCACAGAAAACAATGGTTCAGGAGATGATATAAATTTTGATGAGGATCCATTAGAATTGTTAATGAATATAACTGATACAGGATTATCAAATACTGATGCATATGTGAAAGAATCAATATCCAAAAGTAATGAAAACAATGATTCTCTTTCAAAAAGTAATGAAGATGATGATGCTATTTCAAAATGTAACAATAATGGAAATGTTGACGATAAGTCTGAACCTGGACAAAGCAAAAAGAAAAAGTCTCGCTCACGAAGACGAAAGAAGAATAAAAAGAATTCAGGAAATTCTGAAACTGGTGGTGATAATATAAATGAAGAACAAAATGTTAGTGAAGATAATAAACAGACAGCTGAGGAAAGTAGAAATATTGATGAAGATAAAAGTAATACTGAATCAAAACTAGCACTGAAAAACAATGGAGAGGATAGAAGTGACAAAAATGAAATCAAAGAAACAGTTGTTGGTCCTGAAGACAAACAGAATGTTAGTGATTTGGATGAAGTTTCTAGGACAGAACCTAAAAATACTTCCAATGAAATTGACATGACAGAGCAAACTGAAGAAAGTTTCAGTGGTAAACTGCTATTCCCTGGAGAGGTAGATGATGATGATACTACTACCAGTGTTACCAAGGAATTCAGACTGGAGTTCAAGGCAACATACAGTGACCCTGCTGGGAATGATGGTGCTTCTACAACACAGGTTTGTATAACGCAGAGCTTTCACTTTTGTGTACATTTTCATATATCATACTTATTTAAGTCCAGATAAATGACTGACTTTTTATAGAGAAATAGCTGCTCACTCAACTTATCATATGTTCCTCTTTTATAAGCACCTGCTTGTCAATTAAGTTTTTTCCCCACCTCGGTTTTCAGAATGGGACTTTTTTTCTGATTGCGCCATTTCCTGATCATTGCATGCAATACCCATACCTTTTCACGAAGACAACACTAAATCAACTGTCAGAATTTGAAGTAAATATCATGATATTTAGGATTAAGGCAAAGAATAAATAAATCACTTGATGTCTTGCTTAAGTCTATGCAAAACCAGATTAAATTGCTTAAATAGGAAAAGGCTATCTGCTTATTTACTATTTCATTTCAACTATTTGCATATTACATTTCTAACTCAAATTTCTAACGCATTTGTTGTTTACAGCACTTCAACTTATTCTGGTCATACAGGCCCAGTTGTTCGAAATTTATGATGTCTTTAGTTAACAATTTGTTTAAAATTTCAAATGGCAATCTTACAAAAACACTGTTATTTTTTGTTGAAAAAAACGTGAGAATCCTTTGCACATTTTTTAATAAAAAATAACAGTGTATTTGCTTTGGAAGTCGATATATAGTAACAATTTATCCTCAGTAGTGTTGGTTGTCTCAGGATAATCAGTGCAGAATTGTACAAGTAATATTTTCTTATCTTCCACAGGATTGCAGTGATGAAGTAGAACCATTTACTCTGGACCAGGACTTTGACTATGACAATGTTGTTCTGACACCAAAATACTCACCGGAGGACATGGAAAGACTGTCTCAGTTGATGACTGGGAAAATTATTCTCTGATAAATGACTTGTGATGGGAGAAAAACGAGTCTTCGGTTTTATGACCCTGTCCGACACAAACTGGCTGATACAGTCACATAAGAAGGCTACGAGCTTGAAATTTCTGATTCCAAAAGAAGAGGGATTGCACTATCCAAGAAGTGAAAAAAAAAAGACGCAGATCAGCTGATCTGTGTTTTTGTTTTTGCATATATATGCAAAAAAATACAGGTTTCTGATGATGTGGCTCAATGTGAACATGGAAAGGCTATCACAGCTAATTACTGGAAAAATTCTTCTGTGATAAATATATGTACATGTATATTAAAATATTTGTTACATTCAAGTGATATACCGTATTCGTTCTAATTAGTGCTTATGCTCCAATAAACCCACACCCTGGTCATTTCCGAAAATGTGCATAAGCGCACACTGTTCAACTAGTAGTATATTGGTGTTTTCAACACATTTTGCACACAAATACTGTATTTTACATCCCATACACCAGTTTTTAAGTCATGTTGGTATGGTTAAGCAGCTTATCTTGTTCATTACGAGAACGTGCCCATGCAATGTACAGAATTGTATAAAGCTGTAAAAACTGAAAAAAAATTGTGTTGAAAATTTTTGATATATTTCTTGAATTTGCTCAAAACATTGATTGTGGGTATAGGTTAGAACCGCCTCAGTGAGGCGGTTCTAACGAGTACCCACAATCTATATTTGGATCAAAAATAACAAAAGCTTGTATACCCCTCTAAACCCCAGATTTACTATATAAATGTGGGGGATAAGGGGGTAAATATTAAATGGACATGTTATCCTGTTCATCAGGAGTTGTGTTTGATATCGGCAACTTCATTATTTGGATGTGCTTTTAAAACAGACTGGCCTAAATACATATGAGCCATGTCATGAGAAAACCAATAATGTGGTTTCTGAACAGGTACGACAGAAACCGGTCTGTACAAGCACAGAAAATAGCTAGAGGCTGGAAATTTCGGATTAAGAAAGTAGAGGAATTGAACTGTGCAGCTAAAACAAAGGCGCTGATCTGCTTCGCAGTTACTGCAAGGCTGATCTGCACCTTTGGTTTTGCATATGCAGATTATTGGTTTTCTCATCAGGCGGCTCATATGTCATAATTACAAAATCATTAAATTCATGTAAATAATAAAAAATCCATGATATTTTTAAAGATCTCAACTAAATATGACCTTAGCTGTTTAGGCAGCCATCCATTCATACATTTGAGGCTTATTTTCACTTTAAATGGCAAAATTGAGTAGAAGCAATTTGATGTTATAAACATATTCATTGATGCATGCCTGAAGTCATAGGGGTGGATGCCAAGTCTAGATTTGCTTTTTAAGGTCAGAAACTAGGTCAAAGTTCAACGAGTGCAAAAATTAAGAAAACGTACCCCAGCTTAAAATACAAGTAAAATCAAGGCCAAAGAAAGTGGTTTAAATGCTAAAATTTGGTTTATTAACAATTCGATATCACATTGAGGGTTTGAATATGTCAGATGATCAAGCTTGTTTGTCTGAACCAAAGTACAGGGGGTCAAAAGGTCAGTAAGTGCAATTTAGGATTTTTTCAGTGAAATATGCCAATGTTTTATTAGAATGTTCAAAAATCTTGGCCCAAAAGCATTTCAGGGTTGAAGTGCTTTCCATTTATAAAAACAAACACATAAGAGGCATCATTGAGTAGATAGTTCAGTCTCAAGACAGGCATTTGCAAATTACATATACAATTTACGTTATTACACATTTGCAAAAAAATGAATTTATTTAATACACTTCGGCATGAAGCCTAGATGACTGTGTAATATCATCTACAGAATATATTTCCATAGACATAACTACATATGAGTATCCTGATATAAAATCCTTGAGCAATTCAAGATGGCCACTAAATTCAAGATGGCTGCCAAAATTCAAGATGGACGACCTAAAGGGGTTTTGATAGAAATTCTTACATATACGTGTATTATAGGATGGCATTTAATGTAGGTATATATAAAGCCTAGATATTTAACCAATATGCAACAAGAGAAAATAAATCAAAATGGCTGCCAAAATCCTAGATGGCTATCAAAAACCAGGTACATTTAGTGTATTTGTGTAAACAGTTAACAATTGATGGCCGTCTACATTTAAAATAGGAGAATTTATCAATTTAATTTTATTTAAGAATTTTACATCCATTATTTACTGACCAATATCAATTGGCATTTAAGCATTGTCTATAAACACGGTACTGCAAATTCATATAACTGTTTCCAACATTTTTTCGCCTGAATATTTCAAAGGTATGGATATAGTATGCAGGCAGACATATGGTAGAATAGGGTGAGATTGGGAAGGGTAGGATAGGGCAAGGTATGGGTGGCATGTGATAAGGAAGTCACATGGTGTGGTGTTTCAAAACTGTTGCGTATGTGTAGATACTATAGTAGAGGTCGGTACAGTGAGATTAGATAGTGGGTATAGTAGGTAGGGCAAACGGTAATAGTGTGGAAATGTTGTAGGTTCGGTTTGGTTTGGTCATGGCTTGATGTTCCAGCCAGTATTTTTCAGCCACGTTGTGATTGAGGCAACATTTTATGATTATTAACTAGGAATATGAGGAGCTTAGTGTCTTGCTTAATGACACTACATTGAGAAGATATGCTTTAAATTCAGGACCTGTTGCTCTACTTCTAGGCTATCAAACACCCCTGGAGTAGCTTAGGGTAGGGTTAGGAAGGATGGGTTGGGATAGTGTAATGTGTTTAACAATGTTACTGGTTAATCATGAGGCTCGAACCACATCCTCTTGCCTGCACTCTTCAACACGGCAAGGCAGTACAAGTGGGATTTTACTTATAATGATTGCGTTGGCGTTGAATATTCGTGCTGTATGCACCTTATGTACGTTTACATATTTTAAATTAAATTTAGGCAACTGAGTGGCCACCTATTGGGAAAATAGCTGCTCATTCGGCTTACGATATGTTTTCATAAGTACCTGATTGTTAATTTAGTTTTTCCCACCTCGGTTTTTGGAGTGGGAATCTCCTCCTGGTTGCGCCTTTACCTGATCATTGCCTTCTTTTACCTTTATATAATACATTCTGCTTCTATTTTAGAATTGTCCACGAATCTCTTTTTAAAATTCTACAATCTGCTTTTGACATTGATGCGCTCCTATCCAACTACCATCCTGGTGTGGTATTGTCAGTTTGACGTTTCACCAGTAAACTATTCTGATTCTGATCAGCTGGGACATTTTATGTTGGACACCAATGTATATTAAGTGAAAAAATGCTAATCCCTTTTATGTATGGGTACATTTAGAGATAGGTGGGGTACAACAGGGTTGGTGTGGGAGGCTGAAGGTAGGATTTCCATCTTCTGGTACCTGTGTACAAAAATGGGTGGGTTAGAAATGGGTTGTGGCCGTAGGGTCACCGTCACAATTGAGTTAAATGGGTTGTGGCCATAGGGTCACCGTCACAATTGAGTTCGGACTTCTATCTTTCCGAACTTTACAAGAAATCTTAAAAATCTAAAATGTTTTTTATGACAATAAACGGAATCAGAATAGTTGGAATACCTACGAAATGCAAAAAAGACGATACAGTCATGCATTACACAAAGCCTTGTCCGTTGCACTAAATATTGCATCATTCTTCTTCCCTTTCAATTGAAAACAAAACGGAAAAATCAGCATTGTTGCACATATTAGTTGACAAAGAAACTGCTAAAACAAAACAAAACAAAACAAAAAAAAAACATATCAGGACTGTATTGTGGAACATTGCTTGGATGTACCCCTGAAATTTGATATCCATCAGTACTTCAAGCAATTGTTTCCACAAACATTATTATCATATAACATATTTTTGTTTTTGGCTTTCAGTCGTCCGTATGGGAAGTTTTCAGGACTGATCTGTTTGATTTGTGGTTTTGCTCCCCAGTCAGCAGCTATGCTCATGTTGTGAAGTTTCCTCCTTTTATGGGAATCTTTTTCTGATTGCGCCTTTTCCTGATCTTTGCCCACTTGTACCTTTTTATATGCACCGATGGTTTGACATGACTTGAAAAACTTTCCCCAGAAAGGTTCAGACCTTCTGTGCGGTTAACCAGTAATCAGATGATCAGTCAGTAGTGATAAGCTTTGCCTGTATGTACAAGCAATTCTCTTATTTTTCATGGCCCAAATGGCCTAGAGCGAGCCCAAATTCTCACGCGGTAACCCTTTGCAGAACTGTCCATCAATGCAGTACCACTGTTAGTTTGTACAACTTTTCCATTGTTGTGTGTAATTCCTGTACTGAAATAGAGTATCCTACTTTGAGCCTCACAAAAATGTCTGACAGATTGATATTGATTTTAAAGGGGGGGGGGCTGCACACTAACCTTCGCAGAAATTTCTCTACTTCGTCTCAAACGTTGACATGGAGGTTATACAACGAACCAGACCAAACAAAACCAAATAGGAGGCGATGGATACACTGATCGCTGAACAAAACCTAATTTACAAATTTTGCCCTTCCTGTGCACTTAATGACCTTTAAATCTTGACCTTGTATGACATAATATATCACATTGCAATACTTCTAAACCATTTATGAACATATTTTAATGTTTTCACATCATTTGACAGCTTGTATATTATATGAAACTCAGCACTGATTTTACTTACATTTTCTTAAGAATTTTGCACTTACACGACCTTTAACCTTGCAAGGGCATATGTTTAGTGCTCTTTTCAATTATAATGTAAATGTCACATGTATAACAAGTGTATACTGGGTAGTTTCAGCAAATTTTAAAGGAAAATATAGGCAGGTTATTACACTGAATGGAGTTTTTGTACATTTTTTTGCTATTTTGCACCTAGTTGACCTTTGACCTAATTCCAAGACCCAGGGTCATTTACAGACTTGGCATCCACCCCTATCTGTTATAGAATCTGTCTAGGAACATATTTAGCATGGATGCCAGCTTCTACCCCATTTTGCCATTTGAAGATTTTTTTCATGGAATGGATAGCTGACTAGTTGATGGGATGTGAAACCTGAAAAAAGGTATTTGATTTGAGACTATACCAAACATAAAGCTTCAATTACTCACAACTGTGTCTGGTGTGGGCTCGAGCCCTGCACTGGCTACATGTAGACAAGCCAAGTTCTGCTTGCGGGTGTGCCAGGTGGTTTTTAGCTCACCTGAGCCGAAGGCTCACAAGGTGAGCTAATAGGATAGCCATGATCCGGCGTCCGTCCGTCCGTCGTCCGTCGTCGTCCACAATTTCAAAGATCTTCTTCTCTGAAACCGCTTGGCCGATCTAGTTGAAATTTTATGTGGAGCCTCCTTGGGTAGTGGCATTTCAAGTTTGATCGCAAAATCTAGGTCACATGACCAAGATGGCCGCCACGCCCATATATGGTAAAAACCCTTCAAAAATCTTCTTCTCCAGAACCGGTGGGCCGATTTTCACGAAACTTGGTATGTAGCATCGGGGACTTCAGCCCATCATAGTTTGATAAAATGATGACCCTTGGATGACCTTGACCTATTTTACGGCAAGGTCAAATTTGGAAACATAGGCTTTTACATGGGAAAAAGTGAAAACTATGGATTTTTTGAAAACTATTGCAGCCTGAGGCCTGAAAAGTGGTAGATGCAAACAACTAATGGAGTAGATGAAGGTATGTGATTAATATAGGTCAAGGTCATCTCTTGACCTTGGCCAGTCTGTCGTCCATACACACTTTTCAAAGATCTTTTTCTCTGAAACTGCTTGGCCAATCAAAGTGAAATTTTATGTGGAGCATCCATGGGTAGGGGAAACGAAAGTTTGATTGCTAAATCCAGGTCACATGACCAAGATGGCCGCCACGCCCATATATGGTAAAAAACACTCAAAAATCTTCTTCTCCAGAACCGGCAGGCCGATTTTCATGAAACTTGGTATGTAGCATTTGGGACTTCAGCCCATCATAGTTTGATCAAATGATGACCCTAGGATGACCTTGACCTATTTTACGGCAATTTCAATTTTGGAAACATAGGCTTTTACATGGGAAAAAGTGAAAATAATGGATTTTTTGAAAACAATTGCAGCCTGAGACCTGAAAAGTGGTAGATGCAAACAACTAATGGAGTAGATGAAGGTATGTGATTAATTTAGGTCAAGGTCATCTCTTGACCTTGGCCTGTCTGTCGTCCATACACACTTTTCAAAGATATTTTACTCTGAAACTGCTTGGCCAATCAAAGTGAAATTTTATGTGGAGCATCCATGGGTAGGGGAGACGAAAGTTTGATCGCGAAATCCAGGTCACATGACCAAGATGGCCGCCACGCCCATGTATGGTAAAAACCACTCAAAAATCTTCTTCTCCAGAACCGGCAGGCCGATTTTCATGAAACTTGGTATGTAGCATTTGGGACTCCAGCCCATCATAGTTTGATCAAATGATGACCCTGGGATGACCTTGACCTATTTTACGGCAATTTCAATTTTGGAAACATAGGCTTTTACATGGAAAAAGTGAAAACTATGGATTTTTTGAAAACTGTTGCAGCCTGAGACCTGAAAAGTGGTAGATTCAAACAACTAATGGAGTAGATGAAGGTATGTGATTAATTTAGGTCAAGGTCATCTCTTGACCTTGGCCAGTCTGTCGTCCATACACACTTTTCAAAAATCGTCTTCTCTGAAACTGCTTTGCCAATCAAATTGAAATTTTATGTGGAGCGTTCATGGATAGGGGGAACGAAAGTTTGATCGAGAAATTTGTGTCACATGACCAAGATGGCTGCCATGCCCTACTATGGTAAAAACCACTCAAAAATCTTCTTCTCCAGAACCGGCTGGCCTATTTACGTGAAACTTGGTATGTAGCATTTGGGACTCCAGTCCATCATAGTTTGTTGAAATGATGACCCTAGGATGACCTTGACCTATTTTACGGCAAGGTAAATTTTGGAAACATAGGCTTTTACATGGGAAAAGGCTAAAACAATGGATATTTTGGAAACTGTTGCAGTCTGAGACCTGAAAGTTGCTAGATGCAGACAACTAATGGAGTCAATGAAGGTAAGTAATTAATGAAGGCCAAGGTCATTTCTTGACCTTGACCCAAGGTCATTTAAATACCAAAATTAAAATTATGGTTTTCTCAGAAATCACTGGGTTTGGAAACTATTGCAGCCTGAGACCTGAAACTTTGCAGATGCAGACAACTTATGAAGTCAATAAAGGTGTGTGAGTATTCAAGGTCAAGGTCATTTCATGATGACTTAATACTCCAAGATCAGGATTCAGGTGAGCGTTCTCGGGACCAATGGTCCTCTGGTTCTTGGGGTTCTCCGAGTTTCGCCCACCTACTGATTGGCTGGTTTCATATGTACTGAAATAATCTTGAAAGGGACGTTAAACTGACTTTTTTTTAAAAAAAAAGCTTGAATTATAACTCAGCCTCTTTTGGAAAATCAGGGGGAAATACCAATATTACTTCAGCTTGATGTGTGTAGACCTTGTTAAATCCCTTGTTATGCTGTGAAGCATTTTTATAATGTGAGGTTTTGTGTCTTTGTTCAATATAATTGCATTTGGTTTGATAATGATAAACACTTAATATAGAAGTACAGCCTCTTTGGATGAACTCCTAGTCACCAGCTAGTTGCAAGTTTGTCACATTACAGTGACAACTAGCTTCAATATGGTTTGACAATCAAAAGACATACGATTTTGACACCAGAGGATATAAAAAGAAATTTGGTCAACTCAGCTGGGCATGAAATTTATTAAGCTTTCCAAAAATTGTTGGCATGATTACACTTAGCAAGATAAAATATGTTTCTTTTCGGATCCAACTAGTCTTTAATACTAGCTCTGGTTAAACCCCTGTCACACCAGGGCGGCGTTCTCACGGCATTCTAGGGAAATGCAGAACACGTATATGAGCATGGCATCACCAGCAAACACCATGCGAACTCCCAGGGTCAGCGTTTCTTTTGGACATGCTCAAAACAAACGCCGTCGCTTGGCATTCTAATAAGACCACTATGTGGACACTGTGCGGACTCCGTGGTAACACAGTGAGAACTTCATCAACACGCCAAGAGCTCCGCGGGAGCGCAATGAGATCGTAGTGCCGGAGATGGTACGACATCCATTGGGATCTCACTGCATTTACAACACGCGTCTATGGCACTTTTAAGGCATGTCATTTGAGCCGCCTCATGGGAAAACCAACAATCTGCATAGGTGAAAACAAAGATGCAGATCAGCTTCGCGGTTACCGCGAAGCTGATCAGCGCCTTTGTTTTCGCTTCTCAGATAGCACAATTCCTCTTCTACTTAAATCCGAAATTTCAAGCTTCTAGCTATTTTCTGTGCTTGTACAGGCCGGTTTGTGTGGGACCTGTTCGGAAACCACATTGTTGGTTTTCCCACGAGGCGGCTCATTTATCTTACTACTCCTCTGTGGCATTTGTACGGCGCTGTCTTGGTGTTCATTGCGCTCACATGGAGCTTTTACTGCATCAAATGGCATTTTAGTTATAAAAACACAAGAATATGCAAATTTTAAACATGACAAAAGTAAACAAAAAACTATTTAAATGAGATGTACATATATAAGAATTTCTTTCACTATGTCTATCGAACAACAAGCTCAGGTTTACTACTTGGCTGGTTTACTATATGGCACAGCAGATACAAATTGCTGCTATGCTGTCCGCCCCTTTCATTGTTCCTCTTTTGCATGTCATTTTACCTTCTTGATAGCAAACATATTGAGACTCACGCCAAGAGTTTGCAAAAGTGGGCGGGATTTTCCCTATATACTCCTGTGCCACAGACGAAAACTGGGAATGTTTTGAAACGTGAAACCATGGCTAATCTATTTATGGGGAAGGAATATCCAGTTCTAATCTAAGTTTAGATTATACTCTGTATCATAACCTGAAACACTTTCTCCTGTCAGAGTAGGCGTTGAAAGATAAATTACAGATCTAAACAAAGCATGAACAAACTTCAGAAAATTCTGTGATAATGAAACAGAAAACTACATGAGCTGTTTAAATGTTACAGACTGAAAGAAAGAACAATATTTGCATTTGGTGTTCAGTTTATGTTTGTGTTTGAGCCGCTTCATGAGAAAACCTATTTCTACGGTTTTCAAACAGCATTGATATTATTTGAAAGAAAACTTTATAGATGCCGTAAAGAAAACACATGTCCTTATATAAAATTCAGCAAGCCTGATGAGTTAATCAGGCTCTTTAAGAGTATTTCTGGTGTTTGCCCGTTGTCCAGAAATTCTATATGAAGCCTCCATGAGTAGGGCAACAAAATAAGTTCGCGAATTCGTGGTCATATGCTCAAGATTGCTGTTGTATGCTCTACGGACTTAAACTCTTCTTCTCCACAACCACATAGCCAATCATTACCAATCTTGGTATGAATGATCCGTTACTTGACCGCATCATATGAAAAATGAAATAAATGGAAATTTTGGGAAAACAATATATTTGCAACCTCTAAGATCGTAAAGTTGACTGCCTAGTTAATATCATGAAAATACACATCTGCATAAATCAACTCACTTGTCAAATTTTATCTTAAAACAATTGCAATTTAGTAAGGGAGCGACCATTTGATTTTTATCAGTGTGTGTGTGGGGGGGGGGGGGGGGGGGTGCTGGAAGATGTTTTTGGGCCTGGATATATTTTTCACTCGCGACATGGTCCTGTCATTTTATTTGTATATAATACAATATGTACAATGGAATTTTCACTGTCCTAGATATTTTTTCGGGCAAAGTTCGGTCCTGGAAATTTTTTTCAAAAAATCTTCAAGCCACCCCCCCCCCCCCCCATAAAAATCAAATGATCGCTCCCTTAGCTGTATGCCTATACATAGAAAAAATTCTAGGTATTAAAAAGGCACTGTGTATTCTATGGATTGGAGTCATGAATTGGGGCCATAGAGTGGAGTATTGGAGTGGGTTCTTGGAGCGGATTCTTGGATGAAAATTTTGGAGTGGAACAGAAAACGCAATTCCGGTGATGAAAGAATCTGTTGCAGTGTTTAAGGGTATTCTGCTCCATTCTATAAAGACCAGAATAGTGTATTAACGGTGGTGGTATTTTATGATTAATAATGATCATTAATAAAAGTTTATACATTTGTTACATGTTTTGAAATGGCCACCATTTGCACACAGATAAATTGTATCCCTCATGGAATTAAATTTTATGTCTACACTGTACTCCAAAGTTTTGTTCCCAAAACTCCAATCCAAGAAGACTCCAATCCCGGACTCCAATCCATGGCTCCAATCCATAAAAATACACAGTGCCTATCAAAACAAATAATCAAAAGGTACATTGACACATAATGTGTCCCTTTGACTATAAAAGTGCATACAATCAACGCCTAGTGAATAAACTGTCTAGTCTCATTCTTTTCACACAGATACACCCAATCTCATTGCTCCAGAGGGGAAAAAATGATTGAACTTAAATATATGTTTTGACTTATTAATTTACAGAGCAGTAACAGTGGCTGAACAGAAAGCCTCTGAGATGAGATTTGACAATATCTCTAGCACTCAGATTCAAGTTTGGATTGGAGTTCTGAATAGGGTTTTGTGTTCTACAATGCCTTTTTTTTTTTTTTTTTTTTTTTTTTTTTGCAACCAGTGCCATGATACATGACTTTGTTACAGGGGGTGCAACAGTATACATTTAGCGGTCATATTTTTCATTTTTGCGAATTTATTCTTTCGATGGTTGCTGATGAAGTCCTAACTGCAGTAACATATTTCATTTTTGTGAACAGGCTAATCAGAACCTTTTTAAAACTACTGTTGAGAAAGTTGAGTGCTGCCTATGGAACTGAAATGGGTGTGACCTGAGGCATCATTTATACTTAGAGTAACCAGCAGTGCACATGTACCATATAAAACCCGATTATTACGCATTAGATCGGGCAGTGGTTCACCATAGAATCATCGGTTTTTCAAAGCATTTTTAATGCGTTCAGTGCTGTATCTTATTTTCTACGCATCTTACTATGGTGTCTATTTCTGTAATATTTCAACCTTTAGTACAATACAATCTGAATAGCCATTTTCGGAAATAACTGCTCGCTTGCACAACCTAATGTTCAGTTTGACCCATTCTTCATTCGTTTAATGGGCTGAAGTATATCAGTAATGAATTAGATTTTTGGTTGTTTCCCATATTGATTTTCAGGTCAGGACCTTTCTCTGATTGTGCGGGTTCCTGGTCATTTCTTTCTCTCATTATACCTAGTATTCAAGATTTATCAATTGCACAAAACTGACCACTATTATTTATTAGGTTACACCCCCTGTATAACTGGCTTGTTAAATGGTCTTGATTTATGAAAACATTTGTTTTCTGTAAAGATAAGTTTTAATGTGAGAAAACCTTTCTTCTTGGCTCAGACCGGATAGTTACAAGGCATGCTGCACAGCTTAAAAGCTACCATTGCACTGGGTTTATCTGATTGTAAAATATAAGAGTATTATTATACTATCGTGGCAACCTGATCTGTCCCTGTGATTTTGCACTGCATTATAATACAAAAACGCATCATATGTGTATTGGCTTAATATTGATAAGGGCAGCACCTCTTTTTAGCAACTGGGAATACAGACTATATTCTATAAACAGACGCTTACATCTTATGAATCATTGGACATAAATTTGCATGCTAATTCACAGCAGCCCTCATGAGTGTGGCACTAGAGTATATACTTCATGTTGTATTTTTACTAGATGCTAGTAACTGATAAGCCGTCAGTCCTATAGGTAAATGACGGGGACTTTGTTTCTGTTTTGCCTACAAGGCATCAGCGCAATGTCAGAACGCCAGTGCCAAGCCAGTGGAAATACAGTGCATACACAAAGAGCACAGTTTAAATGTCGTGTGAGCTTGATGAATCGCCAGCTCTAACTCGGTATGAATGTGGTAGAATGCAATGTGAGCTCCATAGCAATACCTTGGACTGTGAGGATGCCATGGCTCAAATAAAATCATTTTTCCTTGGAGTTCTCATGGCCCTCTGGAAAATCTAAGAACACCATGCCAACACCTTGGAAACACCTCTTGGTCTGACAGGGGCTTTACTTTAGTAATAATGAGCAGTTTAAATTCCACACTCTGCTGAGCTAAGCATGAAAAACATGGGCTGCAAAGTTGAGCATGAAAAAGGTTTACTATGATACTTGATAT
This sequence comes from Rugalucina vietnamica, assembly GCA_964017185.1. NCBI lineage: Eukaryota > Metazoa > Mollusca > Bivalvia > Lucinida > Lucinidae > Rugalucina > Rugalucina vietnamica. The sequence goes on from OZ024878.1 coordinate 10,752,090, forward strand.
ATATTGACACGGTTGTTTGAATGATGGGAATGTGGTAATTGGTTTGGAGTTAAGATTTAAATTCAAAATTTAACATCCTTCTTCTTCAGTACAGAAATGCATGTTACTAAGTAAAATCCCTTGGTCAATATACTGACCCAAAACATCAGGATTACATGTCGGTGTAATATATACCCCCTTATAACCCACTTTAATATAGCAAAACTTGGGTATGCAGGGGTATACCTGGTTTTTAGCTCACCTGAGCCGAAGGCTCACAGGTGAGCTTATAGTATACCCATAGTCCGTCGTTGTCGTTCACACATTTCAATCGTCTTCTTCTCTGAAACCGCTTGGCCAATCAAATTCAAATTTCATGTGGAGCATCCTTAGGTAGGGGGAACGAAAGTTTATATAAATAGTCCAGGTCACATGACCAAGATGGCCGCCGGGGCTATAAATAGCAAAAACATTTAAAAATCTTCTTCTCCAGAACCAGAAGGCCTATGATTTTGAAACTTGGCATGAAGCATTAGGCAATGGAGCTCTATAAAGTTTATATAAATCATGACCCTGGGATGACCTTGACCTTTTTTACGGCAAGGACAACTTAGGTCGCCCATGCATTTGAATGGGGAAAAAATAGGAAAATGTCATTTTATGGCAAAAATCTTGCTAGGAATGAGCAAAAGGACAGAAGATTTATGTTTATGAAAACATTTTGGGCCCAGGGGGTTGTCTGCCCCTGCCCCTGCCCCTGGGCTATATAAATGTATATGACCAAAATTTTCAAACATCTTCTCTAAAACCGCTTGGCCAATCAAAGCCAAACTTTATGTGGAGCATAGTTAGGAAGAGGGAATGAAAGTTTGTATAAATTGTCAAGGTCACATGACCAACATGGCCACCATGGCTATAAATGGCAAAAACCTTTAAAAATCTTCTTCTTCAGAACCAGAAGGCCTATGATTTTGAAACTTGGTATGAAGCATCTGGGAATGAAGCTGTACAAAGTTTGTATAAATCATGACATTGGGATGACCTTAACCTATCTTATGGCAAGGTCAACTTAGGTCGCCCATGCTTTTGAATCAGAATGGGGGAAAATAGGAAAATGTAATTTAATGGCAGAAAACTTGCTAGGAATGAGCAAATGGATAGATTTATGCTTATGATAATATTTTAGGCCCAGGGAGTTGTCTGCCCCTGTCCCAGGGCTATATACATGTATACATATGACCAAAATATTCGAACATCATCTTCTCTAAAACCGATTGGCCAATCAAAGCCAAACTTTATGCGGAGCATACTCAGGAAGAGTGAATGAAAGTTTACATAAATAGTCATGGTCACATGACCAAGATGGCCACCATGGAAATAACAAAAATCTTTAAAAAAAATCATCTTCTTCAGAACCAGGAGGCCTATGATTTTGAAACTTGGCATGAAGCATCAAGGAATTGAGTTCTACAAAATTTATATACATCATGACCTTCGGATGACCTTGACATATTTTATGGCAAGGTCAACTTAGGTCGCCCATGTATTTGAATGGGGAAAAATAGGAAAATGTAATTTAATGGCAGAAAACTTGCTAGAAATGAGCAAATGGATAGATTTATGCTTATGATAATATTTTAGGCCCAGGGAGTTGTCTACCCCTGCCCCGGGGTGATATACATGTATATGACCAAAATATTCGAACATCTTCTCTAAAACAGCTTGGCCAATCAAAGCCAAACTTTATGCGGAGCATACTCAGGAAGAGTGAATGAAAGTTTGCATAAATAGTCATGGTCACATGACCAAGATGGCCACCATGGAAATAAATAAAAAAATCATCTTCTTCAGAACCAGGAGGCCTATCATTTTGAAACTTGGCAGAAGCATCAAGGAATTGAGGTCTACAAAATTTATATACATCATGACCTTCGGATGACCTTGACATATTTTATGGCAAGGTCAACTTAGGTCACCCATGTATTTGAATGGGGAAACGTGAAAATTTTCATGATTTGAAAAGGCATTGACTCCAGCGGTTAATCTGACTCTGCCCTTGGGTTATATACATGCATATTACCATTGTAGTCAAACAACTTTATTAGTATATATCTCTGGTCTCAGGTGAGCGTTTATAGGACCATTGGTCCTCTTGTCTTATTTTTGCTCCAAAACATAAATTGTGGGTACCCATTAGAACTGCCAAGGTGGTTATAATGTGTACTACAATCTATGTTTTGAGCAAAAATAAGAAAAATATCAAAACATTTCTACTGAAAATTTTCACTTTTTACAACTTAGGAAAAATCTATATATTACATGGGCTTGCTTTCATAATGTCCCAAGACTCATGCCTACAGAATTGTTGTGGAGGTTGTCATTTTTTGTTTCAATTGACAAGGCCTTATGATTTCTTCTCCCATTATTTGATTAAAAAACTAACACACTACAAAAAGGAATGCAAAATCGTAACCCAGCATAGCATGCAAAGGAATTAAGAAACACACATTTTTCATTTCACATTTAAAACCGCCAGAGTCTCATTAAAAAAGTAATTGCTATAGGTGTGAACTGTGCTCGATTAACGGAAAGCAAATTAATTGCCTTTAAACCTAATAAACTTCGGTTTAATTCAATTTCAGCAATTTGCGAAAGTTGCAGCTTAATTTCGTAAGGAAACAATTAATTAAAGCTTTACTAAATCAGTCTTTTATTCATTAGCAACCTTGCTGCAATCTTTAAGCTATCTTTCTTGACAGGAGCTTCTAAGGAGGATCATCACCTCACTCTATTGTCAATAAAACATTATTTTCTTAATCATTAAAACAAACGAAATGGGGAATAGAAAGGATCGGACTACACTTAGCCTTTCCATCTTGAAGAATTTAGCTGACACGCTAAATCCCCGATAATTCGGCACCATCATTATTGCAGTCTTCGGAGAGTTGTCGTGACAGAACCAATATAGCAGTAATCCATCCGTAGAATGCCATAAGACCTTTGTTGTAACAAAAACACATTTATCAAGTCCCTTGGATTCTTTCAGCAATACAAACTTCATTAGATTGTCAGCTTAAGAAAGGATGTAATTAAATAAGTCAATGTAAAATTGTGCTTCATGTCATGTGATTCCAGAGGCTGGTGGATTTTACTCCCAGGATAATTTGACTGATGAGTGCTGGGTTTTATCCCCTTGTTAAATTATAACAATAGAAATTTCACCAATATTGATCAAATAAAAACAGAATTTGACTGCAAGTGTCCTCGGGATTGCACAAACCAATTAAGATGATGAATAAGCGCTTGTGTTTTCAATTTAAACATATTTTCTCACTTTAGATTACTGCTTTTCTGCAAAGCTTTGACAGGAACATAATAAACCTTGTATGAAATGGAATGGTATTTGATCTCTATAGAAGTGCACTAAGGGAAAAATGCAAGAGTTGTTTTAAATGTTTGCATAACTACATGTAGTCAGGTAGTTATCATTAAGCAATGAAACTTGGATAATTTTGCTTTTTTTGTTCAAAAACAAAAAGCCTGAACTGCATAATGGTTAAGCCTTAAAAAACCTGGGCCCCGTAACTCGAAGTTATTGTAAGTTCCCCTACTTACAACATACTTAAGATGACCAACTTTAAATTTAGGCCCTTGCTATTCCAGTTACTCTAAGCTATGATTTAACTTTTTCAGATGAAAGGTGCCACTTCATAAGATAAGACAACACCAAACTTACAATGTTGTTAAGTTGTCAGCGTAACTTAAGGTCCTTTTCAGTTATTCACCAAAATCCCTATAAGAGATACTTAAGTTAGTCGTAAGTTGATCTTAAGCTTAAGATGGCTTTGAGTTACCAACCCTGGTCCTGAGGTTATAAAACTTTTTTTCATGCTCAACTCAGCTGATCATAAAATTTAAAATGCTCATAAATACTGAAATAGTGCAAATATATTGAAATTGAAGGTTTAGAACTCCAAAGCCTGTAGTTTATCCTGCTAATAAATGTTAAAATGCCAACAATTGTGCATTTTAACATTATTTTTATAAGCAGGATAAATTTTAGTCTCAGCTGAGCTGAGCATGAAAAATGTGTTATAACCTCTGGGCCAGGCATTTTGTCTTAGATGTCTTTTCTTCATATGACCTTTGCTGTTTTAAATATATTGTTATATATAATTGATTCAATAATATTGATTCTTTTAAAAGCTATTACTTATAATTTATATATATATAATCAAAGGGGAGTAACCCAATTAATTCATATATATTTCTTTTTATGTTTCTACAATTTATTATCTAGAACTTTGTAGAAGAATGTCATTGATTATTTTTATCACTGTTATATAATTTAGAAGTATAGAAAATTCTATGAGCACTTTGTGGATAATTCCAGATGAAAATGGAGTGAGTGTTTTTTTTTTACCATAAGTTAAAAATATATTTGGACTATGTATACTGAGATCTCGAAGGGTCTAGTGGACTCTCGTTTAGTCTTGATGGTCGTTGCGGCCTTGAATTCTCTCTGGAGAATTCTAAATTCTCTTTGGAGAATTTAAAAGAACTTTCGTTTAGTTCGTTTCTCTTCTAGAGAAAAGTTTATTATATCATTCTCTAGAAACCTGTAGAATTTCCTTAGATGTATAAATATAGGTCCCAATTCAGTCGTAGGTATTCAGAAATTTGAAGTGATTTAAAGTATATAATTTTGGTTGTTTCACTAGTGTTTCGTGTGGATTAAAATATACATGTGCTCATATTCTGGTTACTGGATTGTGGACTTACATTTGAGGGACAAGGACTTATTTGACATTAACTTTGTAAGTTATTTATTTATTTATTTACTTATCTGTTTGTTTGTTTTTATGTATTTGCAGCATTTATTTGTTTGATTAAATATTGTTAAGTTTAAATTACTTGGTTGTTTTTCGCTGTACCTGTCTAGTTACGCTAGGTCATAACAATATGTAATGGCAACATACAATTACATCGTTGCACAACTTGAGTTAAGAGTTAAACTTTTTTGACGAGTTCTGTATATTTTTTGTGACAGAATAAAGCTACCATATACTAACCTGATTTTATTTTACTTCATTATGGCACAGAAGCATTGGTGTTGGTTTTATAAATATTTGATAGAATCTCTCGGGTCATTCCATCTTTAATTAACCTCACTCAGGTGTTTTATGTTCAATAATGTATGTAATTAATTTAATATAAACATTGTGATAGAATAGATACATATTGCATCAACTATTTGGTACAGCTTTGATAATTAAAGGTGGAAAGGATCTCTACCCAATAATACAGTTTGATTGAATTTTAAAAATTGACCCCTTGATTTAAGGCTTTTTGGGACATTTTTCGCCTTGACCATAGAGATCCTTGAAGGTCTTTAGCTAACTGCTGTTAAGCCAATTGTTGATACAGTTAATTGTAAAATCTCATGTCAAGCACACCACAGCTTCTTTATAACACGATTGCTGGAGTAAGAGCCAATGTCTGAGAAAGTTTACAAAATGTGCCTTGCTTTACAACCCTATTATTTTTTCAGTCATCTTGGGAATTTAAGCCACCATTTCCTGGGTAGTGCTATTGGCAGCAAATATTTGAGCCGCCTCGTGGGAAAACCAACAATGTGGTTTCCGAACAGGTCCGACACAAACTGGCCTGTACAAGCACAGAAAAGAGCTAGAAGCTCGAAATTATGGAGTTAAGTACTATCCGAGTAGCGAAAACAAAGGCGCTGATCAGCTTCAGCTTCGCGGTTACCGCGAAGCCGATCTGCGCCTTTGTTTTCGCCTATGCAGATTGTTGGTTTTCCCATGAGGCGGCTCATTTCTTGATCCTGGCAAAGCGTCCATAGGTTTTGACCTGTTTAGAAATTTGTCTTTACACCCTTGTGTGAATTTTGAAATTGCATAAGAATACTAGGGTTTCATCGTAAAAATAGCGCCACGTTACTTGATTATGTGATGTTTCTTCGAAGAAACGCTGATGTCACCACTTCTAAATGTCATAAAAACAATGGCTGAACAGGTTTTGAAGGTGCCGAACTGAATATTTGGATGCTTATTCTTTTAACAGAACATCATATGTTAGTGTTTTTATCTTCTAGTTGTGTGTTGAAATTTGATGTTTGAATTTCTAATGTTCCGTGCCCCAGTTCAAAATCGACATGTTGGTTGGTTGGTCTTTCTATCAGTCCAGACGGCTATATTTTCTCCCAAAAGAACAATTTTTAATAAAGGGGATATGTTTTTAAGTTCCTTTTGAATAAAGGGGATATGTTTTTAAGTTCCTTCTTTTACAGCCTGCCTATAGCAAAGCAGTTGTAACTTCTATTAATTGCAATTTGGACATTTTCAAGATGGCTGCCTCATAAAGATCTGTTTTGCTCTATTTTCCTTCCGCTGGCTATAATTTAAATCATTGTTGAAAATTGCAGTGTGATGAGACAAAGTTGGAATTATAAGGAATGTATTATTATTTTTGTTGATTTTATCGATGTGTAAACTCAGGCGAATCACAAACTTTTTTTATAAAGCCCTTTGGGCTTTATTCAGTTTGTGAGTGATTTGCCAGTTTGCACATCGATAAAATCAACAAAATTAAAATTCATTCCTATACTATATTAACAAATTTCTAGCTCCTCTCAGTATATCTAGCATCATGGCAATGTTATTTATTGCTGCTTTAGTGCTTTACATCTAGTCATCAGCTAAGGTAATGTCGGTACCTACACTGCACTTATCCAAGCCACATCTTTTTGGAGGCAGGGTTCCAGTATTAAGAATATTTCACCAAATAACTGACAGTTGCTATTCTTGAATGAGCAGAAATAGAAAGGTCATTGAAACATTTTGATGATCAACTTTTTTCAAATCTGATATGCTACAGTGGCCGTATTGTTTATTGTCGCCTCCCCGTGACCAGCATTGTAACGGCTTTAACTGTTTATTAACAGAACAAAGAACCAAAATGACCTTTGACATGACATGTTTACAAAATGGAGTTATAGTGAGTCTGATCAAGCTATCAAGCTTGCTTTGTGGTACTTGTGTGACAGGTTGAGTATGTATCCCGGATGATCATAGTAGGCTTTCGTCCCAGATTTACTGTTATAAATATGGATGACACGCCTGTTCCTATTGGTCAAATACATTCATTTCATTCATATGTATAACTGTATATCTGTTACATAAGTCTACTCTTATTGTCTGGGATCTACATGTGAAAATGATCAAAACAATGGAAATGGAAAAAATGAAGATTTACAAAGGATAAAATTTCTTTATTTATTTTTTTCAAGCACACTTGATTGCTGGCACATCACAATTTGATATTCATGAATATTTACAACAGATGTAGCCTTACTTATAGAAACTACGGATTTCAATTTCATGACATAATGTCTCAGGTAGCACTGCGGCCTACCACACTGCAGGTTATAGCTGATCTAGGTATTCAATGGTTACAAATAATAAAGGGGTACAGTTAAGGTAGGCTTTAGTGGTCATTCTCATAAACTTCCACAAAAGCGACTGAGTCAAAGCCTTGTGACACTATATTTTTTTTTTTTTTTTTTGATTCAGTTTTACATCCCTTTCAAGCTTTTTCACTCATATCGAGACGAATCAATCGGTAGGTGGGGCGAAAACCGGAGTACCCGGGGAAAAACCACCTGACACACCCGCAAGCAGAACATGGCTTGTCTCACATATGAATTCGTGCCCCGTGCGAGGCGCGAACCCACATCGGTGAGATGATCGAATGATCAAGAGCACTGAAGTCAGCGACCTTAACCACTCGGCCACGGGGGCCGCCACTATATTTTGTGATACATGAGAAAAGCCTTAAGAGATTTTTGCCTGTACAGTCTCAGAAAAAGGCTAGAAACTTGAAATTTCAGATTTAGGAAGAAGAGGCACTACCAGGGTCGGTCAAAAAGTTCTGTCACTCCCTTTCTTTCTCAGTAACTTACATTGAAAAATATTTTTAAAGAACCATATCTAAGAGACCATTTTTAGCTCACCTGAGCCGAAGGCTCACAAGGTGAGCTTATAGGATGGCCATGATCCGGCGTCCGTCCGTCCGTCCGTCGTCTGTCGTCCACAATTTCAAAGATCTTCTTCTCTGAAACCGCTTGGCCAATCTAGTTGAAATTTTATGTGGAGCCTCCTTGGGTAGTGGCATTTCAAGTTTGATCGCGAAATCCAGGTCACATGACCAAGATGGCCGCCACGCCCATATATGGTAAAAACCGTTCAAAAATCTTCTTCTCCAGAACCGGTGGGCCGATTTCCACGAAACTTGGTATGTAGCATTGGGGACTTCAGCCCATCATAGTTTGATAAAATGATGACCCTTGGATGACCTTGACCTATTTTACGGCAAGGTCAAATTTGGAAACATAGGCTTTTACATGGGAAAAAGTGAAAACTATAGATTTTTTGAAAACTATTGCAGCCTGAGGCCTGAAAAGTGGTAGATGCAAACAACTAATGGAGTAGATGAAGGTATATGATTAATTTAGGTCAAGGTCATCTCTTGACCTTGGCCAGTCTGTCGCCCATACACACTTTTCAAAGATCTTCTTCTCCGAAACTGCTTGGCCAATCAAAGTGAAATTTTATGTGGAGCATCCATGGGTAGGGGAGACGAAAGTTTGATAGCAAAATCCAGGTCACATGACCAAGATGGCTGCCACGCCCATATATGGTAAAAACCACTCAAAAATCTTCTTCTCCAGAACCGGCTGGCCGATTTTCATGAATCTTGGTATGTAGCATTTGGGACTCCAGCCCATCATAGTTTGATCAAATGATGACCATAGGATGACCTTGACCTATTTTACGGCAATGTCAATTTTGGAAACATAGGCTTTTACATGGGAAAAAGTGAAAACTATGGATTTTTTGAAAACTATTGCAGCCGGAGGCCTGAAAAGTGGTAGATGCAAACAACCAATGGAGTAGATGAAGGTATGTGATTAATTTAGGTCAAGGTCATCTCTTGACCTTGGCCTGTCTGTCGTCCATACACACTTTTCAAAGATATTCTTCTCTGAAACGGCTTGGCCAATCAAAGTGAAATTTTATGTGGAGCATCCATGGGTAGGGGAGACGAAAGTTTGATTGCGAAATCCAGGTCACATGACCAAGATGGCCGCCACGCCCATATATGGTAAAAACCACTCAAAAATCTTCTTCTCCAGAACCGGCAGGCCGATTTTCATGAAACTTGGTATGTAGCATTTGGGACTCCAGCCCATCATAGTTTGATCAAATGATGACCCTAGGATGACCTTGACCTATTTTACGGCAATTTCAATTTTTGAAACATAGGCTTTTACATGGAAAAAGTGAAAACTATTGATTTTTTGAAAACTGTTGCAGCCTGAGACCTGCAAACAACTAATGGAGAAGATGAAGGTATGTGATTAATTTAGGTCAAGGTCATCTCTTGACCTTCGCCAGTCTGTTGTCCATACACACTTTTCAAAGATCTTCTTCTCTGAAACTGCTTGGCCAATCAAAGTGAAATTTTATGTGGAGCGTCCATGGGTAGGGGCGAACGAAAGTGTGATCGCGAAATTTGGGTCACATGACCAAGATGGCCGCCATGCCCAACTATGGTAAAAACCACTCAAAAATCTCTTTCTCCAGAACCGGCTGGCCGATTTACGCGAAACTTGGTATGTAGCATTTGGGACTCCAGCCCATCATAGTTTGTTGAAATGATGGCCCTAGGATGACCTTGACCTATTTTATGGTAGGGTCAATTTTGGAAACATAGGCTTTTACATGGGAAAAGGCGAAAACAATGGATATTTTGGAAACTGTTGCAGCCTGAGACCTGAAAGTTGCTAGATGCAGACAACTAATGGAGTCAATGAAGGTAAGTAATTAATGAAGGCCAAGGTCATTTGTTGACCTTGACCCAAGGTCATTTAAATATCAAAATTAAAATTATGGTTTTCTCAGAAATCACTGGGTTTGGAAACTATTGCAGCCTGAGACCTGAAACTTTGCAGATGCAGACAACTTGTGAAGCTTGTGAAGTCAATAAAGGTGTGTGAGTATTCAAGGTCAAGGTCATTTCATGATGACTTCATACTCCAAGATCAGGCTTCAGGTGAGCGTTCTCAGGACCAATGGTCCTCTGGTTTGGCTATAACGTGGCAAAAATTTTGTGTGGCTCTTCATCAACGAAATCAAATAATAGCTTATGATGCTCTTTGTGAAAAATGCATGATTTTCGGCTTTCAAAAGTAATATAGCAGAGTAGAATGTCAAGAACCATACATCAGGAAAACATGTCCGTGAAATGTATACCCTCTTAAACCCCACTTTTATATAGAAAAACTGGGGTATGCGGGTGTATACCTATTTTTCTTATTTTTGCTCCAAAACAAAGATTGTGGGTACTAGTTAGAACCGCCTCGCCGAGGCGGTTCTAATGTGTACCCACAATCTGTTTTGAGCAAAAATAAGAAAAATATCAAAATTTTTCCAGTGAAATTTTTCATTTTTACAACCAAAAAATTTTCTGTATATTGCATGGGCGTGTTTTCTTAATGTTTAATTCAAAATGTTCATAATGAGGTGATGTATATCATCGTATATACGAAAAACAAATTTCAGATCATACAGCCAATAATAGCCCCTCAAAATGAAAACAAAAACCTTCCACTTTTGTACCCCTTCAAATTTTGAATAATTTTTCTACACTTCTCAATACATTGAAACAATTTGAATCGCGTCATGAGAAAACCGGATTTTCGCAGTAGCTGCACAGCTGATTACGCTACTCGGATACTGAGTACAATTTCTCTTCTTCCCATATCTGAAATTTCAAGCTTCTAGCCATCTTCTATGCTTGTACAGCTTGTTTTGTGTCAGACCTGGTCGGAAACCCCGAAAACCGGTTTTCTCACGGCACGACTCATTTTGTATATGGGTAAAACTGTATATACATTAATAAATAAACAACAATCTATATAACAAAACATTCTAGTCTCTATAGCATCAATATAAGAATGAACCTTGACATAAGAAAATGTGTCTTAGCTGCAGTATTCATGTTTTTCCATCTATTTGAACTGTTTATTTTGTTATTTAACAAACTGATCAACAATTTTTTGGTGATATTAGAATGAAATAATTTTCATCAATGCTGTGAGAGTTAATGTGTCTTGCTCTCGGACATAACTTGAGCCGCCCCATGGGAAAACCAACAATCTGCATAGGCGAAAACAAAAGCGCAGATCAGCTTCGCTGTAACCGCGAAGCTGATCAGCGCCTTTGTTTTCGCTACTCCGATAATACAATTTCTCCTCGATCTACTTAACTCCAAAATTTCAAGCTTCTAGCCTGCTTCTGTAGCTGTACAAGTCGGTTTTTGTCAGACCTATTCGAAAACCACATTGTTGGTTTTCCCATGAGGCGGCTAACTTGATTGAACCCTCGATTGAACCCTCATCTTTAGACAGAGATCCCTCCAACAGGCTCTGAGGTTGTAAAACTTTTCTTTCATGCTAAACTCAGCTGAGACTATAATTTATCCTGCTCATAAATGTTATTAGCAGGACAAATGACTAGGGTTGGTGATCTAAACCAGATATTTCAACCAGTGCTGGTCACATTATTAATGAGCGATTTTAAATTTCATGCTCAGCAGAGTTGAGCTTGAAAAAAAGTTGTAAACCTCTGAGGCCGGTCCATCACACACACTAAATATTTGAATTAATGATAATGAAAATCAACTGTAAGACAGATTTTCTTAATACATGGCTAAACATATAAGTAACAGTTGACTAGAAATAAGCCACAAAATAAGAAAACCACAAAATAACAGTTTATTGGTTCTGTTCCGTTTTCTTCAAATGAGACTCATGAAAATGAAATAAGTACATGAGTTTTGGCATGAACTGGATGGCAAGTCATTTTGTCATTTTCAATCATGCGAAGCTTCCATAAATTAACATTGATAACAACATTGGTCCCTTTATTAATAATTGAAAAAAAAAAATCACTAAACAGTGTTATAGAAGTCTACCGGTATACCTTGTTTAGAAAATAGTGGTAGTGGTGATGTTTGCATTAAACTTAGTTTTGATATGCCCACTATTAAAGATAGTTTAAAGTACCAACATGACGTCCTAAGTGTTTCACTTAAGCACAGATTTTTTAGAAAAGACTTGGGCGTGCACATATTGGAATGTGCACAAAATAGAATGAATACGATAATTTGTTTTTAAGCACAAGTTTTTGCTTGTCTGACTGTTGTCTTAAGTCCAAGTCAACAATTTTTCAATCATTTGCCTTGAGACTACCAATTCTTTGGTATAAACCAGTTTTGTGGGAAGCTGATGTAATTCGCTCAAGCACACAAAAGTCATGTAAGTTAGCGCTGGTGTTTGAACCCAGGACCTTGATTCAGAGTCCGACACTCTAACCACTAGACCACTCATCAGGATAACATGTCCGTGTAATTATATAACCGCCTAGACCCCACTTTTATATAGCAAAACTAGGGGTATGCAGGGGTTGACCTATTTTTCTTATTTTTGCCTCGGCGAGGCGGTTCTAACGAGTACCCACAATCTATGTTTTGGAGCAAAAATAAAAATTTCTAATGAAATTTTAGATTTTTTACAACGAAAACAATTTCTGTGTATTGCATGGGCACGTTTTTGTAACGTGCCCTCCTCGACTTCCTTAGGCACCAGAAACTTGGGGTCAAAAAACTTCAAAACATTTGACAGTAGTAACAAATAACAACTACCTAATATATGAGCCGCTGCATGGGAAAACCAACAATCTGCAACGGCGAAAACAAAGGCGCAGATCAGCTTCGCAGTGAGTGCGAATCTGATCAGCGCCTTTGTTTTCGCTACGTGGATAGTACAGTTACCCTACTTTCTAGATCCAAAATTTCCAGCCTCTAGCCATCTTCTGTGACTGCACAGCCCGGTTTGTGTCGGACCTGGTCGGAACCAAAATTGATGGTTTTCTCACGCACAGGCTCATATGGAATATTAAAGCAAAACATTTCAAATGACATTCATTTTACAATCAAAACAAGCAGGATTTCAATATATCTAGTTGATATTGAACTCATAAATAACTTATTAAAATCAAAAAACATGGTTAGGAATAAATGAGCTGCATCATGAGAAAACATGCTTTTGAAATTGAGCCTCAACGTGAGAAAGCTGGTCTTCGGGGATTCCAACTAGGTATGATACAAACCGACATGTGCAGAGAGAGAAGCTTGAAATTTCGAATACAAGAAGAAGAGAAATTGTACTATCAGTTTAGGGAAAACAAAGCCATTGATCAGCTGTACAATTACTCCACAGCTGATCTGCATCTTTGTTTTCGCAATATAAAATCTGGTTTTCTTGTGATGCGGCTTTCGAAGTTCTACATTTCAACTAACACTCTATTAAAACTTTAGAGTCAAGTCAAAAATTACTGGATTTAAACCCTTAGGACAGTTTTTCTCACATCATAGTTCAAAAAGAAAGATAATATAAAAAGGCTACTAATGAATGCTTTCATTAACTCATTTAAGCCTGCAGTCCCTTTTATGGGACATAGGCAAACAGAAAAGCCCCAGATGTGACGCCGCAGAATGCGGCGTCCCATCTGGGGCTATTTTGTTTGCTTAGAGAATTTTCATCGAAAAATTGAAATTTAAAAATCACTCCTGATGCCCCTAAAAATTAAAGTGGACTCACCCAAATGATAACGATGGGAAAATCCATTCGTCAAATATGGGTTAATCAAGTACAGCTTTTATTAAACATAAAACACTTCTATGTATTTCCTCAATAAGTAACATTTTAACAACAAAAACCGAAAGCAAATAATGAAAAATAATAATAAAGACCAAAAAAAATGAAAAAGGTGTCAATTCAAGATGGCATTTGTTCCCCTCCGCCTACTTCTCGCAGAATTTTTTGTAAAATATCTCTAAGCTTTAAAATCTGGTCAGGGGAACTATCTCCCACTAATATTCTATTCAAGGACTAGCGGCCTCCCCGAATTCAAAGTTCTATTTAACATAACTCATTTTTTATCAGATTTGTTAATATCTTTAAGTAATCCCTTCCTGGGCATTAACCGCACAAGAAGAGCAGCATAGTGAGAAAACAGGATTCTTGCCTAAGCAAAAACAAAGGCGCAGATCACCTTCTCAGTAACTGTAACAGTAACTGCGAAGCTGATCATGACTTTGTTTTTGCTACAGGGATAGTACCTTTTCTCTTCTTCTTAAATCCGAAATTTCAAGCTTCTAGCCTGCTTCCGTCACTACAGATTGGTTTGTGTTTGGAAACTATTGCAGTCTGAGACCTGAAACTTGGCAGATGCAGACAACAAATGAAGTCAGTAAAGGTACGAGGTTATTCAAGGTCATGGTCATTTCATGATGACTAAAGCTTCAAGATCGGGCTTCAGGTGAGCGTTCTCAGGACCATGGTCCTCTGTTTGGTAAAAACAGTCAATACCAAGTATACACTACTAAAGGTGGTCTCAGTAACAAGGGCATGTAACAAGTTTTTCTCAAGGCAGAAACAACCAACGTGACTTAGAACAACCAATACGGATGATATCAATATAAGGGTGCAGGATTCTGGGAACAACTTCCACAACAGATCATTCTGATCGGTGGCAAGGTTTATTTGCCATCAGGATAACATGTCCGTGTATTGAATACCCCCTTAATCCCCACTTTTATATAGCAAAAATGGGGTATGTAGGGGTATACCTATTTTTCTTATTTTTGCTCTAAAACATAGATTGTGGGTACTCCTTAGAAGCGCCTTGGCGAGGCAGTTCTAATGTACCCACAATCTATGTTTTGGAGCAAAAGTAAGGTCAAAAAAATTCTGCTGAAAGTTTTTAGTTTTTACAACTTAAGAAAAATCTATACATTACATGGGCGTGTTTTCGTAATGACTGTATTGATTTCGTGTGAGTTTGTTGCACAGTCACATGTGTTGTCTCTGGATAACAAAACAAATGTATACAAGTAAGATGATAAACAAAAATTCTATAGAGATCCAGGACTGGGGTTGCCCTGTCGTAACTGCTTGACGTCATTGAGGTTGATGGTCTGGCTAATGTTTGGCTTAAGAAGAAATGTCACGGTTGAATGAAATCTGCTGTAACATGACGAAATAAACATAATTCTTAAAGAGATCCAGGACTTGGGCTGCCGTAACCACTCGACAGATCGTCACTGAGGCTGTTTGCCTGGCGTTTGATTTGTGACAGCGCGTTATAATTGTATGTCATATTGGCGAACACCATTCGTTCCTCATAGTCATATTCACACAGTATTTTGTTATCACACAGATAGAAACGGTCCCCAACACAGAATCTGGAAATAGAGAAAACAGAATTAAGTTTGATTTACCTCTGGGTAAACTGAGTGGCCACCTAGACGGAAATAGCTTCTCACTAAGCTTACTGTACATTCTCTTTGTATTAGTACTTGACTGCAAATATTCAGCTTATTTCCACCTTGGTTTTCAGAGGGAAAACAAACAATCTGCATAGGCGAAAACAAAAACGCAGATCAGCTTCGCGGTAACCGTGAAGCTGATCAGCGCCTTTGTTTTCGCTACTCGGATAGTACAATTCCTCTTCTACTTAAATCCGAAATTTCAAGCTTCTAGCTATTTTCTGTTACTATGCAGGCCGGTTTGTGTCAGACCTGTTCGAAAACCACATGGTTGGTTTTCCCACGAGATGTCTCATTTGCTGATCATTGCTCACTTTTACCTTTTAATGTAATTTAACAATTTGATTGGTAGACAGGTACCAAATATATGAGCTGCCTCATGAGAAAACAAACAATCTGCATATGCAAAAACAAAGGCGCAGATCAGCTTTGCAGTAACTGCAAAGCTAATCAGCACCCGCACCCTTTGGTTTCGCTACAGGATAGTATAATTCCTCTACTTTCTAAATTTGAAATATCAAGCCTCTAGCCATTCTTCTGTGCTTGTACAGCTCGGTTTGTGTCAGACCTGTTCGGAAACCACATCACAATGGTTTTCTCATGATGCGGCTCATTTGATTTTTTTCATGCTAAGCTGAGTTAACAATGAAATTTAAACCTCAACAGCTACGGTCATATTGGGATTGTCAGTTCTCCTCATGACAGTTATTCTACAAGCCAGAGGCAGGTTACCAGTACTTTGTGTACATTTCTTTCACCATCAACTGACAATTGCTCTTACTTGAATCAGTTGAAGAAGAAGACTGGCCGTAGAAAAAAAAATAATGCTGGCAGAAATAAGTAAAATTAAAGTTTGTATATTGACATGGGATGAACTTCAGGGAACAGGTCCCGAGGTTATAAAACTTTTTTCATGCTCAACTCAGCTAAGCACAATATTTTGACGGCTCATAAAAGATGAAATAGCGCAAAGAAATTGAAATTTCAGGTTTATATCACCAAAGCCAGTAATTTATCCCGCTAATAAATGTTAAAATGCCAACAATTGTTGGCATTTTAACATTTATGAGCAGAATAAATTTTAGTCTCAGCTGAGCTGAGCATGAAAATAGTTTTATAACCTCGGGACCAGATCCCACTTAGAGCTATTTAAGATTCAATCAGATAATCTCAATTTATAGCTCACGAACACTGTAATCCTATATGAGCCGCGACGCGAGAAAACCGGTCTTCGGGGTTTCCGACCAGGTCTGACACAAACCGGGCTGTACAGTCTCAGAAGCAGGCTAGAAGCTTGAAATTTCGGATTTAAGAAGAAGAGAAATTGTACTATCCGTGTAGCGAAAACAAAGGCGCTGATCAGCTTCGCGGTTACCTAGGCAAAAATCCGGTTTTCTCACGATGCGGCTCATATATTTATGTGGTAAATTGTATATGCATCAAATCACTAAAACATATATTTTCTGCAGGGAATACTTAGTACATTAAATATACATAAAAATAAATCAGAGTTCTGCTTACTTTTTTGCATAAATATTTATAATCAGATAAAGTATAAGCTGTCAGTCATGTTTTTATCTTGATGGTTTAAAGCCAGCTTTACCAGGAAAAAACTTATTGGAAATGTTGTTTTCTTCTGGGATGCCATACTATCAAATCAAGAAGTTGGTAACATTGCATGACAAAACTTTACCTCTGATGGTTTAAGACTTAAGAACCTCATAATCTATATGGACATATTTTTCAAGCACTTGTCAACAGGAATTTAGCCTTGTCCTGGAATAATTTTGATTAGAATCAACTTTGAACTACAGAGAGACAGTGAAATGTGTCCACCCCATTTATGTACAAGTCATTTGTAACCACTGCCTCGCTCCCCGCCTACAGGGAAGGGTGGGGGATAGCTGGGCTAAAGTGCAGGGCAATTACTTTTCCAGTGTCCTCTCAGTGCAGGGGAAATGACGGGGTTTTGACATAAGGATCCTTACCCCAGGGAGATTTTCTAATGCGAAGAGCGAGGCAAAGAGCAAAGTTTTGACCTCCAGTTTGCCCCCTGGGGGTGGGCTTATAGCAGGGCACTGAAAGCTGAAAAGTCATAATCCCCGCCCTTCCCTGTAGGTGGGGGAGCAGTTTTTACAAATGACTGGTCCTAAACAGAAATCTAACAAATGATGATGAATCCAAAAGAAGACCTTGATAAAGTCTATTTTATCAGAGGCTGAACAAGGTTCAGCAAGAACTCCGAAAGTGAAATAATAAGGGGCAAAATCATATCTAGTTATGGCCCTATATGACAGACTGATAATCCAATCCAGCACTCTCATTACAATAAGCCAGAATGATGATTTCCAGTCCACACTTTACAATAAGCCAGAAGATTAAAATCTTCCACAAAATAAAATCTGGTTTCAGGAAATCTGTAACATTAGTGGTAAAATTAAGCTAAAATCTGATTTCGTGTCAAATGGAGGAGAAAATTTATGGTGAGATTTTATTAGAAAAACAGAATGAGACTGGCTTTGCTTCAGGTCTCATAAAAATCACTGCATTTAAAACAATTTGAAAACTAGACTGTAACCAACATTAAAAACGATAAAATCAAATGATAAATATTTATGGGGAAAGTTTATCTATGAAAAGTTTTTACAGGAGTCACTTCTGAATCACTAGAAACTTTGACTTCATTGTGATTTCAAGTATTGCATTCTGAATAGTTTCTTGAGGAAACACAAGTTATGAAGTATGATTGACACACCATGTCCAACACATTTTTTTTTTTTGGAAGATTTGTAGATCAGGAAAATACTCTTAACCTGTTTCAAGAAGAACAATAACAGTTACAGTAACTGTTGTCAATGAAATTAATGGTTGGTATGAGTTATGTGCACTAAGTAGTGGTAATTTACCAATGAGAGGCATAATGACCAAATTTCAACATGACCAGATCTTCACAAAACAATGAGCATGTACCTATCTATGTCCATACACCTTGAGTCCCATATTACATATTTCAATCAGTGTGTGACTACTTATGAAGCTTAACCAGACCAAATTTGTTTTATTCATTTAATTTTGTCACTTAATGTCCTGGCCAACATTAGGAATCAAACCCGCTACCAGTCAATCTATTGCGCTGGTAATGCTGCTAGCATACCTACCTATAATTGCACATATGACAGGCGAAACACTCTAGGTGGTATACATTACTTTTGACCCTCATCACCATCTCCATAGGGGGAATATCCTTAGAACACGCTGAACAATAGCCCTTTGTACCAAACAACCTAAAACAGAAAGTATAGTCATCAAGAAAACATGTCCTTGCAATAAATGCCCCTTTATACCCCACTTTTATATAGCAAAATTGGGGTATGCAGGGGTATACCTATTTTTCTTATTTTTACTCTAAACATAGATTGTGGGTATTCATTTGAACCACCTTGGTTTAATATATCAATTTTTTTTCTTATTATTATTTTCATTTTTTACAACTTTAAAAATCTCCATCTGACATTGTTGCATTGTATGGACACATGATTTCGTAATGGTTACATGGAAAAAATGTTAATGTTCTTTATTACTGTGTCTATACTTAATTTTGCTTTACTTTTAGAACTTTGGTAAAAATGGTTCTGACTGATTATTTTACACTTTAGTGTTACACAGATGGAACATTTGAATTTTGAATATTATTAAGGTCTCTAAACTTTTTAAATGCATTCTGAAAGCACCTAATGACTCTGCTGTTCAATCCAGACCTGATCAGAATCCCAATGACAGGCTTTAGTGTGATATATTGAGGATCTTACACAAGTGGTCATTTCATATGAAATTTATTAAACGAGCCTTCTGCGAGTTTAATAAATTTCATATGAAATGACCACGAGTGTAAGATTCATTTCATCATATGACTTTTAAAATAGGATTTTATTGCCTTGAAAGTTGTCATATTTTGAAGGAAAATTTACATTGTTGTTATGGACGTCATCAATGACATTATGTATTCCCACAAAAGTGTTAATACACTGGTGGTCATAACACTTTTATTACATGACGTTATCCACTGGAAAACGATGTCATATGATAAAATGAAATAATGCTAATTTAATCTACTTCAAAAATGAACCCTTGGGCTAGCATTGCTTATAATTATGCCCATTTTACTCCTTGAAGCTTCTGAGTGTAGATGGTAAGCCGTTAGCC
This sequence comes from Rugalucina vietnamica, assembly GCA_964017185.1. Lineage (NCBI taxonomy): Eukaryota > Metazoa > Mollusca > Bivalvia > Lucinida > Lucinidae > Rugalucina > Rugalucina vietnamica. Next base: position 10,771,746 of record OZ024878.1, read on the forward strand.
TTGTAAAGCAGGGGTCGCAGCAATGATCCTGCCCTTCTCCAGTCTTTCAGATGAGACTTCAAACCAAGGTCCTTCCTATGTATGACTTAAGCCGTAGGTGCTATGTTAAACTTTAAATCAACTGATCACCTGACACATAAAAAAAACCCTGCTTAGAAGATTTGTCAGCAAATAACGCTGACCCAACATCTTCTTATCTACAATCACATAACAAATAGTTCAGATAGACAATGATGATTGTTGCAGTGTTGGTCTAATCCCCTCCCCACTCCCTTTTCTACTCCCAGTTACCTACAGAACAACCCACAACTCACCTGAGATAGTCATTTCTACATAACAGGAGATTTGCCTTGGCAAATAACGTTGACCCCACCTCTCCGAGTCGGCAATCACATAACGAACACTTTAGGCAGTCTTCGTGCCAGTACTGGTCGAGCGCCTTGAGTAGGAATCTGTCGGCGATGTTGCTCTTACACCCAGAACATTCCTGCTGTTTACTCATACCATTGGACTCCTGCCCGGATATCTGCATCTGTCCTGCAATGATAAAGAACAAAACTCGTTTGACTCTGGACAGTTCAATATTTTCTTAGCCACACTGGATAGTTAGCAATTTATATTGTGAATTAACTATTTTATATAAAAATCGTCTTGACTGTCAAAAGGCATTTCAGATCACACAAAAAAAAGATCATTTAGGGTGACAAAGCATTGTTTATGCTTGACAGAAATGCAGTGAGTCTTGTTCAAGAAAACAATGCATGGTAACAGTTAGGATTCAAACTCAGATCTCTTATTATAGTCTAAAACTGATGCTTAGACCCAAGTCACCAAGTTTTCCAGATGATATTTTTCTTGTTTCAATCTTAACATTTCCAGACAGACATCTTGGTCATTTTGTGCAGGGCCTGTTTGGCTTAAAGCAGATTCTAGCATGTGCATGTTCCAAACTCAGATCTTTCCAGTCCTTATCGTCAACATTTCTCACATGTTAACTGAGCTGAGACTCTAGCCTAAATCTAATACACTATCGCTTTCACATCATTTTCTCAAGTTTCGATCAGATTTATCCTCACAAATGACAGTTAATCTTTTAACTTCTATCTAGGAACCATCGGCAAAGACTGATGACTTGATACCAACAAGATTTTCCCCGGTATTAAGATACAGTGCTTAGAAATAAGTTAATTCAAGCATTATGTGTAATTTCGGCAATAGCGGTGCTTTCAAACAATTTACTGGTAAAAAGAGAAAATTGCTTTTCTCGATGCAATCAAGATTATACGAAGTGTGGACATCCCTAGTGAGTTATAGCCAGGCTATTTTTCATCCGTTTACATATAAATGGAAAGTGTCTATTCGGAAATTATTATAGAAGGCGATTATAAGTGATGTAGCCCAGCTTTGTTGATAGCTTAGATGAGAAAACTGTTGACATAAGGCTTTCCTATTATTTTTGCGGGTCTCGCGGAATGGAATTGAAATGTCACGGCTATTGGTTTTGTCCGGAATCTGTCTGGATATCAAGATTTTGTTTCGAATGTTTTGTATACAATGAAAATGAAAGTGCTCCATTCCCAAATGAAACTGTACTGTTTCTTCAATAAATAAAGACTCATAGTGCACCCTTTCGCTTTTAAACCTATTTGTTCCCCCACTTTCATGATAATTTGTCATATCGTCGGTCTCATTACAAAATGCCGTACCTGCATTTTGACAACTTTTCAGGAGAAGAGAAAAACTGATTTTCTGAAATGCAGTTTCGGTATTATGCACTGCAGTTTCGGTATTTTGATCACAATTTGGAATTTCATAAAATGACGTTTTTTTTCACTTTCTGAATGGTCAGAAGAGCAGATATCGCTGAGCTACGTACGCGGGAATCTATAAGCATGCCGAAAAACCGAACCTGTGTTTCGTAGCTTTTCAAAAGAAGCAAAAAACAATTTTTCAAAAATGCAGTTTCGGTATTTTGTTGTATCACCACTCGCAGGTTCGGCATTTTATCACATGACATTATTTCCACTTTCTGATTGGCTAGATGACCAGGTATCAGCGCTGTGGGACGTGGGAGCTTGTAAGAAGGCCAAAAAGCCGAAAAATACAGTTTCGGTATTTTGCAGGTTCGGCATTTTGTAACGAGACCGACGATTATGCTTGTTTTGGATCTAATATCAAGTACAAGGGTATATTAAGACATATCCTGTTATTCACTCTTTTTTTTTCATTTACAATCTTTTTTTCTATTTTGTTCATCATTTTCAAATGATAAACTATAAATTGAACATTTGTGATCAGGGCAGTGTAATTTCTCAAATTCTGATGCCCTGGGGCCAGTTGTTCAAAGCATCGTTAGCTTAATGATATCGTTAATACATAAATTTGTTAAGCAAATATCAGCTAAAGTAACAAATACACTGTTATCTTTTGTTGAAAAAATGTGAGAATCCTTTGCACTGCAAAGGATTCTCACATTTTTTCAACAAAAAATAACAGTGTATTTGTACGTAATATTAATGTTTGAAATTTTAACGAAACGTTAACTAACGACGTCGTTAGTTTTGAACAACTGGGCCCTGGTGTATTACTGTAAATTCGGAAATGTTCCCGAGAACTTAATTTTCGATAATATTTGCGAATTTGTTGCCTCGTGAAAATAATGTAATTACCATAAGCTTTATAGACTGCAGGAGTTCAAGAACTCACTAACAATTTGGTAATCGAAAATTTGCGAAAGTAAAGTTTCACGAAAATTTCTGAACTTAAAAGTATGTAAAACAATTCATCAGGAAAACATGTCCGTGTAATGTTTACCCCCTTGAACCCCACTTTTATATAGCAAAACTGGGGTTTGCAGGGGTATACCTATTTTTCTTATTTTTGCTCCAAAACATAGATTGTGGGTACTTGTTAGAACCGCCTCGTTCGGTTCGGTTCGGCGACACGGACACAGAATTTTGAAAGAGAAGTTTTTTTCTATTATTTTTCGAATTTCCCATTGTTTTTGTTTGTAAAACTTCCCGACTTTAGGTCAAGAAGTTTGGGACCTGCAATTTCTCATTGTTGGTCGCTGTTTTCCCCCAAATTAAGAGTCTAAGCATCGATTTTCTTAGTCGTGCGATTCGCGCCAAAACGATTCGTACTTTACTTGAAAATTTCTTTTCTTGAAACTTTTTGGCCTGAGAGCTGACAAGCTTTTGGACCAGAATTTGTTCAAGCTTCATTGACAGTGACATTGAACGGCTCTAGCAGGGCTGCAACGATCTGTCATAAAATTTAAAGAATCTGAATAGTTTTTCTGGTTTGACCTTCCCCCACCCACTTTTTTTCATATAGTGATTGAAGGTCTTTTTGTTTAATCATTTGAATTGGAACTCATGGCTTCAGGTTTTGTCGGTCCAACTGTGGGGCGGTTGACTTGTCGGGGTGGAAAAGAGCTGGTATGTTGTTTCCATACACCGAAGTCTTGTCCGCTGCTCCTCAGGTTGGCTTTGTTGTTGGTTTTTGGGCTCTGTGTTTGGAAGTGGACAACATCAGGAGATATTTTAGATGCGAACCAGGACTGTAGTATAGGATTTGGTAAATCAGTTGGTGGAATTGCTCAGAGCTTGGCTCTCACAAGGAAAATTGGTAACCGAAGAGGCTCCGAAGGATTACGCAGCTTCAATCCTTCAAAGGGAACAAACTTGTTGATTCTTATTATTTTGGCTGGAGATATAGAAATGAACCCAGGCCCCAGGTTCCAGTGCCGCACGTGCAAGAAGTATTGTAAGGCGGCCGAGAAAGCAGTTAAATGTGAAGATTGCGAGAAACGCTTCCATGCGTCTTGCGTAAATCTTGGTCCCGTTGAGTTACAAAAGATTGAGTCGGGTAATGATTCTTGGTATTGTTCAAACTGCAAAGCTGAGTGCAGCCTATGCAGTGGTGCTGTTTTGAATTCCCATAAGGCTGTCCAGTGTGACAAATGTGAAATGTGGGTGCACAATAACTGTTCTTTTATGTCAGACTCAGAGTATGAAACGATGCAAAACTCAAACTGTACATGGATTTGCCCAAAATGTGACTTTTTCAATTTCTCAGACTCTTTTTTCAATGAACAGTTTAACTTGGAAAGTGAAAATAGGTTTGACCTACTTGCAAGAGGTCATGAAAACAAGTCCACTGAAACCTTGAATAGCAAAAATAGTTTTATTAGTGGTCTGAAATTTTCCAGTATCAACATAAACAGTATAAGAGGAAAAAAACTTGAGCTGTTGGCCTTCATTGATTTTCATCAATCGCAGATTTTGGCGCACATCCCACACATGCCCCTCACAGAATTGGACAATGACTCAGAGTCAGTTTGGGTCAAACTTTTTGTAAATAAGAAAACTCACTTTGTGGCTAGCTGGTATCGACCACCTGTCGATGGTCATTTACCAGTATCGGACAATGGAAATGACTTATTGAATTCACTGGAAAAGTTTGACAATTTATTTAGAGAACAGCTTGACAAAATCAAAAATATTAATAAAGGCAACAAACCCCCCTTAATTCATGTTTTAGGTGATTTCAACTTTAGAGATATTGTATGGCCGGACAGACTCAGCAAATCTGGGTCATCATTGAGTCAGACGGAGGGTCAGATTTTGATAGATATCATGAATGACCATGGTTTGGAACAATTAGTCAATTTCCCCACCAGAGAAAGAAATACTTTGGACTTAATTTTGACCTCTCTTCCTGGTCAGTTTGTAGACATTCATTCCCCGGATAAGCTCAGTGATCATGACATTGTTTCTGGCACATTGAAAATTGCTATCCCCCCTATAAAGAAACCTAGGAGAAAAGTGTATCGTTATCAGAAAGGTGATTATGAATCTATGAGAGCAGAAACACTTAAATTTGCAAAGGAAAGATACTTCAACGGTTACTCAGATACTCGGTCGGTCCAGGAAAATTTCAATCTCATTACATCGTTTATTCAGGAATCGGCAGATAAACATATCCCCTCAAAAACTAGTCGCTCAGTTTCCTCTGTCCCTTGGATAACACCTGAAATAAGAAGGAAGATTCGCAGAAAAAATGCAACTCATGCAAAAGCTAAAAAGACTGGTAGTGCAAAATTTAGATCTAAATTTGAATCTTTACGGAAAGAGATCAAAGCTGATATCAGGAAGCAGCATGATCTTTATGTGAACAACTTGGTAGGAGATGTTAAGGCTAATCCTAGAGATTTTTACAGGTACATAAACAGTCAGAAAAAAGATACCCAAGGTATTCCCCCGTTGAAAAAGAGAAATGGAAGTGGAATAGCTCAATCTGAATTTGAGAAGGCGGAAGAATTTAATGGTCAGTTCTCGGATGTTTTCACTAAAAGTGAATACAAACAGGTCCCTCTTATGGATAGATCTGCCCCATTCATGCATGATATTGTGGTCACAAAGGAAGGGGTGACCAAACTTCTCAAAGGTCTAAACCCGTCTAAAGCCTTAGGGCCTGATGAGCTTCATCCTAGAGTCCTAAAGGAACTGGCTATGGAATTAGGGCCAGTATTCGCCCATCTCTTCCAGCAGTCAATTGATACAGGTGAAATTCCTAAAGAATGGTCTCTTGCTAATATTTGCCCCCTGTTTAAGAAGGGCGACAGGTCACTTGCCCGCAATTACCGCCCTGTTTCTTTGACATGCATTCCTTGTAAGCTTCTTGAACATATTGTATGCTCAAATATTATGGCCCATCTTGATGAACATGAACTCCTGTCGGACAGGCAACACGCATTTAGGAAATGGCATAGCTGTGAAACTCAGTTGACTACAGTGATAAATGACTGGGCCAAAATCTTAGACAAAAAAGGCCAGGTCGACACTTTTATACTCGATTTTGAAAAGGCTTTCGATACTCCTCCCCATGAACTCCTTAAAAGCAAATTGTTCAGCTATGGAATAGGTGGAACAACACTGAATTGGATAAATGCTTTCCTTTGTTTCAGACAACAAAGGGTAGTGGTTAATGGTATTAAATCGGATTGGGCTCCAGTTGTGTCGGGTGTCCCTCAGGGCACCGTTCTCGGCCCCTTGCTGTTTTCCTTGTATATAAATGACATCTCAGCAGACATCGAGTCTGAAATAAGACTCTTTGCTGATGATTGTGTTTGCTATCGTGAAATCAAGAATGAAGAGGATACATTGAAACTTCAAAGAGACATTGATCGCCTAGGCAGTTGGGCTAGAAAATGGGGAATGAGATTTCAACCCGTCAAATGCAACATGATGCAGCTGACAAATAAACGGTCTAGTAAGATACAGGCTAACTACACCCTTGAGGGCACTTTACTGGAAAATGTTGAAAGCATAAAATACCTGGGTGTAACTATCACAAATGATTTGAAATGGAATACTCATATTTCCAATGTTTGTACAAAGGCTAACAGAACTCTCGGATTCTTGAGGAGAAATTTGTATTCTTGTCCCCCAGATGTGAAAGAAGCAGCTTATAAAGGACTGGTGCGGCCGGTCTTGGAATATGGAAGCTCAGTTTGGGACCCTCACACTCATGGCCTCCAGGAAGAACTGGAAAAGGTCCAAAATCGTGCGGCAAGGTTTGTGACGGGAAATTATGTTTTTGAAACTGGGAGCATGACTGGCATTTTAGGTCAACTGAAATGGGAATCTCTTAAGAAAAGGAGGAAGGATAGTAGACTTATATTGCTATACAAAGGTCTAAAGGGTAAAGCCAGAATACCCACAGATGACCTTATCCCAAAGAATAGGCGTTGTAGAAATCAACACTCTTTGGCTTTTCAGATACCTTCAGCTAGCAAAGAAGCGTACAAAAGTAGTTTCTTTCCACAGACTATCAGGGACTGGAATGACCTCCCTGATTCACTTGTCTCCTCTGCTGAAATGTCTGATGACTGTGTGTCCAAGTTCGCTTCACTCGTGCGTTCAAGGGACTAATTTCCCCCCCTATCCGAACCCCCTGGTGAAATAATGTCATTTGGCGTGTCACCAGTAAACTATTCAGATTCAGATTCAGATCTATGTTTTGAGCAAAAATAAGAAAAATATCCAATATTTTCTACTGAATTTTTTCAATTTTTACAACTTAAAAAAATCTCTGTATATTGCATGGGCGTGTTTTCGTAATGTCTGTGTAATTCCGAGAAAACCACAAAGACAGTAAATGACACTTGTAGCATAATGGTGAATTTCAGAATTGTGAAAAACAATCATTGAACTTACACAAGGCTAAAGGATGATCGTCTCTTGTGGTTGAATTTGCATAACTCGTATATATTGTAATCTGTATAATGGACAGCAGTGTATATATGATATACGATAATTTACAAAGTTTCTGATATTCTAGATGCAGTCGCCCCTTGGTCAGATTGAATTAGTATAAATGTCATATGGCGGTATATCATATTTCGCCCTATCTCTTTCTCAAGTGTATAAATACCAACAAGGTATAGACCATTGTCATAAAGTAGTCCCTTAATGGTTTAGGTTCATTTGATAATTGAGCCGTGGCGCGAGAAAACCGGTCTTCGGGGTTTACGACCAGATCTGACACAAACAGGCCTGTACATTCTCAGAAAAAAAGCTAGACTCTTGAAATTTTGGGTTTAAGGAGAAGAGGAATTTGTACTACTCATGGGGTGAAAACAAAGGCGCAGATCAGCTTCGCAGTAACTGGCAAAACTCCTGTTTTTTTCACGATGCGGCTCATTTGATAATTGTGGATATGAATAATAATTGTAAGTTCGGAAATTTTCGCATGACTTTTATTTCCCAAATTTTTTATTTTCAAATTGTTAGCATGTTTTTGAATTTGTAAGTGATTACTCTTGTAGGCTATAAAGCTAATTTTAACTCTTAATTAGCAAAAACTTTGAAATCCTCAGGCAACGAATTCGCAAATATTAGCGAAAATTATGTTCTCGCAAAAATTTTTGAATTTACAGTATCAAGGGCACAAAACAGCAACAGTAGAATTCAAATCCTTAATCTCCTGATCCCGAAGTCTGACACACTATCCACAACATGTAAGTCACTGATCTACCCTTGATTAATAAGTTTTAGTTTCCATTTTTAATATCTGCAAAGAGCAAGCATTATCATTATTCATTATTATCATTACTGCACAGCGATCAGGGCCTTTGTTGTTGCTGCACAGACAGTACAATTCCTCAATCTTTTTAAATCAGAAATTTCACGCTTCTGGCCATCTTCTGTGACGGCACAGACAGGTTTATATCGGACCTGGTCAGAATCCCCAAAGACAGGTTTTCCTGTATATGATCAGCTCGGACCTGGTCAGAATCCCCAAAGACAGGTTTTCCTGTATATGATCAGCTCGTTCTGTATATTTCTTGTTTAATAGTAATGATCAGAGTCTCTGTAATAGCCTTAGCAGCTGGTGTTACTAAATTAACAAATCAATTATAATGCATTGCATCAAATTGCCAAAAAGAATAGCAAGGCAATTATCCAGGAAATTGGAAAGTTCAGAGAGAAAATTAACAATCTCGGCATCGTCACAAGGAAACCCGACTTCGCACTTCTTGACATGAAGAGATCAAAATTGCCTGTGGAAGACTGAAACAGAGTCATCTGAATCTTGAATTTAGGGCATACATGTATACTAGACAATTTATAAAAGTATGTGAACTGCAAGAGATGTCACACAGACTTGGCAACCTAATGCAGGTTTTCTTGGAACAGTTTTTTCCTATTCCAATTGGAGAGATAATTATTTTTCTTAAGCTTTGGAGACTTTATTTTGGTGTTTTGGATGAAAACGTAATAATGAGCTCATGAGAAAACCTGCAAAACTAAGGCACAGATCAGCTGGGCAGTAACTTTGTATTTGCTACACGGATAGTACAATTCCTCTTCTTCTGTGACTGCTCAGGCCGTTTTTTTGTCGAACCTGGTCGGAAACCCAGAAGACCGGTTTTCCTGCGTCCCTGCGCATATTGCAATGGGTATTGAGTGATATTAAACAGGAACACAAAATCACACCGGTTACCTAGAGACAACCACAAAGTGACTGAGAACAACCAATGCAGAGAAAATCAAGAAGAGACATTACAGGGAGAACCCCCTTTTAAAGCATCAGACCTGGGTCAGACCAGTACTAGGAGATCATTCTCTCCCCCACCCCACCCACCCCTGGCCGAGCATCCTCTTATAGCACCTTTGCTAGGACATCCCAAGACTGTGAATCAAGTGCTTTACTCCCAAAGAAATTCAAAGACAAAAGGTTCAAAATCAGAACCTACATCATTAAATCAAATCAATAAACATTGCATGATACAAAGCAATTTATTCTATATAAATCATAAGACGGTTTATCATTACCAGTTCTGCAATCACAGACGTTATAACAGATTTTAGCATTTCTGACGTACTTTGTTATAAATCCTCGCAATAACTGTCAGGCTATTCTCTGACGCTTTGCAATAAACAAAATTTACAAAACAGACCTGAATATTAAATGGAATAAATGCTTCAAAGAACAAAAAGAACTATCATTTGGTGCACATTTCATGTGCGAGTGAACCTCGTCAGAAGTGTGCCTGTGAACTGAGCCAGACCCATTTAAATTGTACACTTGTACTTTTAGATCTTTTTATTACTTTAACCCATATTTAACGAATGGACTTTCCCATCATTAACATTAGGGTGAGTCCACTTTCATTTTAAGGGGCGTCAGGAGTGATTTTTAAATTTTATTCAAATTTTTTATGAAAATTCTCTAAGCAAACAGAATAGCCCCAGATGGGACGCCGCGTTCTGCGGCGTCACATATGGGGCTATTCTGTTTGCCTATGTCCCATAAAAGGGACGCCAGCCTTATATGAGTTAAGATTCTGCTTACGATCAAAAATGATTCAGACAGGCAAGCCATTGGATCAAAAACTGCTAGCACAAACCACAGTCTGGTACCTTAAGGTTGCACTCGACTCTAAATTTCTCAAAGTAACTCAAAGTAATGTCAAAACATTCATATCTCTGTTAAGCCCTCACCCTAAATAAGAGCTGTCGCAGGACAGCGTAGCTCGCCTGACTTGTGCTTTGTCACTATAAACTTATCAAAATCTATGACCCATGACCTTGTCAAGGTCACTCAGGTGGGTTGTGATGGTACAGCATAAAATTTCAGACCAATATCCACAAACATGCAAAGTTTCAACTTGATCCATCAACATAGAGATATATAGACTTCAAAAATCTTTACCAAAACTTTCTAAGGCCATGACCTTGACCTCAAGTTCACCCAGGGTGGGTCATAATAGTACATGTACAGCATAAAACTTCAGACCAATATCTACCAACACGCAAAGTATCAACTTGATCAACCTACATGTTCAAGAGATATAGACTTCTAAAAACTTTAACCGAAAACTTTAACAAAAAAATTCTCTAAGGCTGTGACCTTGACCTCAAGGTCACTCAGGGTGGGTCATGATGGTACTGCATAAAACTTCAGACCAATATCTACCAACATGCAAAGTATCGACTTGATCCATCAACATGTTCAAGAGATATAGACTTCTAAAAACTTTAATGAAAAAGTCACTAGAGCACGAAATATAGGTCAAGGTCACTAGATCAATGTGGGTGCAAAGTCGGGACATCGAGGAGAAGCCATATGCAAGGTTTGATGGTTGTAGGCTTTATAGTTGATGAGATATTAAGGGTTGACTTAAAAAATGACAAAGTCACTGGAGCATGAAATATAGGTCAAGGTCAGTAGGTCAATGTGAGTGCCGAGTCGGGACATCGAGGAGAAGCCATATGCAAGGTTTGATGGTTGTAGGCTTTATAGTTGATGAGATATTAAGGGTTGGCTTCAAAAATGACAAAGTCACTAGAGCACGAAATATAGGTCAAGGTCACTAGGTGAATGTGGGTGCCGAGTCGGGACATCAAGGAGAAGTCATATGCAAGGTTTGATGGTTGTAGGCTTTATAGTTGATGAGATATTAAGAGTTGGCTTCAAAAATGACAAAGTCACTAGAGCACGAAATATAGGTCAAGGTCACTAGATCAACGTGGGTGCAAAGTCGGGACATCGAGGAGAAGCCATATGCAAGGTTTGATGGTTGTAGGCTTTATAGTTGATGAGATATTTAGGGTTGGCTTAAAAAATGACAAAGTCACTGGAGCATGAAATATAGGTCAAGGTCAGTAGGTCAATGTGGGTGCCGAGTCGGGACATCAAGGAGAAGCCTTATGTAAGGTTTGACAGTTCTAGGCTTTACAGTTGATGAGAAACTAACACAGCATCTGAGCATTGTACAAAGGTGTCCTAGATATTGACCTCTAGCCCCGCCCCCAGGCATGACCCCACGGGTCCCTTCACACTAAATCACAGAGGACCCTCATATGTAGCAATGTTCCAAATATGAATGATTTCTGGTCAGTGACTATCAAGATATAACAATTTTAAAAACTTTAACCGAAAGTGTGACGCGGACGCGGACGTAAACGTACACGTAAACGGATACGACCGAGGTGACTACAATAGCTCTATGCACTTCGTGCAGGCGAGCTAAAAACAACCAAAGCAAACATAGTTTGTTTTTTTTTGCTTGATTCTTTTTTTGTTGCTGTTGTTGATCTTTTTTTTTTTTTTTTTTTTTTGCAAAATTGGTATGATCATAACACTTAATAATACCTGATAATTTTTAAAGTCCTCCAGAACGATCAAAAGCACTGCTATTGAATAATAAAATTGCAAAAGGATGTACAATTCAATTTAGAGAAAACATAACTGAATCAGTTTAAAATCCCATCCGATCTACAACTTATCATAGTTCATATCAACAAAAGAACAACAAATAGCCTCAAATATAATTTATGAACACACATCTAGTAACTAAGGCAATTAGATGGCAAAATGAACAAATGAGTATAAAACCTGTTCCTTTTGCATATGTGAAAACACAACCATCGTTGACTGAGTCTTACCATCCAACCAAATGCTAAGTCATACAGAGACAGGACCTTGGATTAAAGTTTCATGACAAAGACGCTCAGGACTGAACTCAATTCCCCTGGTTTACAAAGTGGTTTAAACACTACATCACAGAGGCCTCTGAAGTTTCAAGCTTTTATGGTTCACTTGGTTGATTGGGGTTTAACGTCCCACCAACAGCTAAGGTCATATGGAGACAGGACCTCAGTTTAAGCGTCCCATCCGACGGACTGGAGAAGCCGGAGATCGAACCTGCGACCCCTGATTCAAGCTTTTATGTCTACACATGTCAGAGATGGGGAGCCCCTGTCATCTACAATATGTTTTCTCTGCATACAGCTGAACTTATGTTGGTTCATTATATGAGCCGCCTCGTGGGCAAACCAACAATGTGGTTTCCGAACAGGTCTGACACAAACTGGCCTGCACAGTAACAAAACAGAGCTAGAAGCTTGAAATTTCGGATTTAAGTAGAAGAGGAATTGTACTATCCGAGTAGCGAAAACAAAGGCACTGATCAGCTTCGCGAAGCTGATCTGCGTCTTTGTTTTCGCCTATGCAGATTGTTGGTTTTCCCATGAGGCGGCTCATATATAGAATAATGATGTGAGGAGAACCAATTAATGGGTAGACTAAAACATAAATGGACTTAATCAGGTGCCTTGTTAGAACCAAAGAATGGCTTCTAGAGTAGAAGAAATGTCAAAAACATTGGAAAGCCTGATAAACCAAAGCAGAATGAGCCAAGAAAACCGGTCTCAGGTCTCACATAAACCGGCCTGTGCAGCCAAAGAAGATGGTAGAAGCTTTAAATTTCGGAAGAAAGCTAGGATCTTGAAATTTTTGGTACAAGTGGCGGAGGCATTGTACTAACAAAGGCGCTGGATCAGCTTCGCAGTTACTGCGAAGCTGATCTGTGCCTTTGTTTTCACATAGGCGAAAATCATGACACGGCTCAAATATATCCATCCTTCTGTTTTAAGAAAATGCTCTGGCTATGATGGTCTGAAATATCAGAATGTACTGATTTGTTTCCTTTTCAAGGTACGAGGTGGCCTGAAGGTAGAGTGTTTGATTCAAAAAACGAGAAGTCTTGTGCTCAATTGCAAGACACATTTAGTACTATATTTACACATTCCTACATTTACTCGACTTAAGTTGTGGCATATGGTCCCAACATGACTGAAACATTGTTGACCGGTATGTTAAAAAAAGTAAATAAAACAAACGATAACTTTGCTGAAACTGTATATTCTATGCTGTGCTTTTTTTTCATACTTAATAAATGTACATGAAATGAGCCACCGCATGGGAAAACCAACAATCTGCATAGGCCAAAACAAAGACGCAGATCAGCTTCGCAGTAACTGCGAAGCTGATCCGCGCCTTTGTTTTCACTACATGGATAGTACAATTCCTCTACTTTCTAAATCCAAAATTTCCATCCTCTAACCATCTTCTGTGACTGTACAGGCCGGTTTGTGTTGGACCAGGTGGGAACCCAAATTGTTGGCTTTCACACGCACAGGCTCATATAAGAATGGCAAATGAAAGACCATGTCACATATAAAAAATGATCTGCGGCAAGTTGGCCGGAAACAGGTATTCTAAATGTCTCCATATCACTTATGATATCATCAATGTTGGTTGCTTGGTTGTGTTGGTTGTCTCCCGATAACTAGAGTAATTAATTCTCCGAATCCAGTTTTCTGAGGCTGTTAGCTGTCAGTATTTTACAATAAAACTGCACAAGACTGGCACATTCATGATTCTTCAATGTTTTAATTAGGTCTGTTTTTGTCATATTCAGGATGTTTTATAAGCTCATTAACGGCATCAGTTGCATTTGGCAGTCAATGGGACAGATATGTTTTTGTGAGGGTGCCACAATCTTACACAAATTATAATGGAAGGGAGACAATTCTGAGATGTATTTTTTTTTAAATATCTGAAAATATCCTAAACTTTTTGTTTTAACTTTCCATGAGCCAGTCAATTATAATCATCTTTGTTCAGCTTGTCAAAAAGGTGATTTACAATTTAATTTAATTTTATTTACTTAAATTTGTAGTTTAACGTACCTCCCTGTCAACAATTTTCAGTCATATAGGGTTGAATTAAGCACCACTTCCTGGGTACTGAATTTGACCAGTACTAAGTATTTATGGGCAGTTGCATTAATGCAAAGCTTGTGTATTAGACATGCATTAACATCATGCAGTCTGAGCTGCGACGCAAGAAAACCTATCACCAGGGTTTATGACCAGGTATGACACAAACCAACCTGTACAGTCACAGAAGCAGGCTAGAAGGTTGGAATTTCGGATTTAAGAAGAATAGAAATTGTACTGTCCGTGTAGTGAAAACAAAGGCGCTGATCAGCTTCTCAGTGCGCCTTTGTTTTCTCCTAGGCAAAAATCAGGTTTTCTCACAATGCGGCAGTCGGTGACTTAGTTACTGTATATACAGTACCACAATTTGAAGAAAACAAAAACAAAAAAAAATCCTCATTGGTTATGCATTTCTATTGTTTGACAGTTTACCAGTGTGTATACTACTATAGTTCACTATATTCTGTTGTTGTTTCCAAATTCCAGCAAGATTTGTACCAGGTTCATGAATAGCTATGGCAGTCTTCAAATGAAGGCAATATTGGTCATAAACAAGAAAAGAGCAGGTAATTGCACATAAATTGTGAGAAATTAGGCTTCGGAAACAGCTGCTGAATTTTCTTGTAATCTGTATCATATATCATGCCTCTTTTCAATATCTCAAGTCCCACCTAATTAGGAAGGGATGTGCAAAAAGCCTCATTATAACAGGAAAATCTGACACTATGCCATCATAAACTTTCTACTTTTCTTAATAAAAGTAAGCATTGAAAGTTCCTAGTAATAAGCAGAGGCACTAATTGCTGCTCACTGTGATGCCGCTAATTGAATATCTGAACCTCGCCTTGTAAAGTGATGATTGTGGGTTCCATTTTGGAAATGAAACTTTAAATAAAGTCCATGGTCTCAATACAAGAAGCTGTTGAGGCATTTTAAGAAGTTTGCGATCTGAAAAAAAGACCTTGTCAACACGGTAGCACATATAATAGAGAGTGCCAAAGTGAGCATAATTACGAAGTGGACTTTGTTTGGTTCTATACACTGTGGCTGTCATGTGCTAAAATTATCGATTTCAGTTTCATGTTCTGTGGAATTGACATGGTATTTTTTCTGACCCCCTTACTTGTTAAAATGCATGTAGGACAGCTCTTTTTACTTTTGTTCAGTATATAACATAGTTACAACAAATTCTACAGAAAAGCTCACCAGACCTCCAAATTATGGCCAAAGAAACAAATGAGCCTCCTCATGGGAAAACCAACAATCTGCATAGGCGAAAACAAAGGCGCAGATCAGCTCCGCGGTAACCGCGAAGCTGATCAGCGCCTTTGTTTTCGCTACTGGGATAGTACAATTTCTCTTCTACTTAAATCCGAAATTTCAAGCTTCTAGCTCTTTCCTGTGACTGTACAGGCCGGTTTGTATCGGACCTGTTTAAAAACCACATTGTTTTCCCACGAGGCGGCTCAAATCAGCATTACCCTTTAGAATTCCAGTAAAATTCCAAATTACATTTTCATGTTAAACTCCAACAACATTAGACAACTCAGTCTTCTAAAACAAAGTGTCATCTTGTGAAGTAGAATCCTAACACATGCACAACACTCAGCCTCAGTGAAAGAAGTGTCTGTTTCAATATTAACATTCCCAGCATTTTAAGATAAAAACTTTAAGAAGTAAATGGTAGTTAATGAGTTTTCGTGTCAATAAAATCCAAACACAGTTTCACTGTTAAAATGCTTGTTATTGGTATTAACAAGCCCTAATCCTTCAGTGGATGCTTTTTCACTGACAGATAAAAGGGGTTTTCTTAATGGATCTTTGAAAATAGATTCAGCACACCGGTTATCCAATGACAACCAACGTGAATGACAACAACAAACGTCGGTGAAATCTACATATGGCTGTAGCATACAAAATGCCTGTTTTGGATCATTCTGACCTGGACTTAACACATTAGCACATCATTGCCTCCAGCCTCGTCACAGTTTGTCCTTGTCAGCAGTATGTCCTGGAAAATTGTCATGGGACCTCGGCTTATAGTCTCAATCCGAAGGACTGGAGAAGCCTGGGATCGAACCTGTGATACCTGGTTTACAAGGCAAGAGACTCAACCACTGTGCAACAGTGGCTTCTATCAGGCTTTGAGGGCTACTTTATAATTCTTAAGATTTTGTTTTTGCTAATTTGCTAAATGTGATGTTTCTTTTAAATATGATATAAGTGGTTAAGACTGATTTTTAAAATGACCCTGACCTTTTTTATTCACTAGTCATTTGTAACCACCCCCCCCCCCCCCCCACCAGGCCCATGGAGGGTGGGGGATAGCTGTGGAAATTAGTGGGGCTTTGACCAAGGTTGCCGTGGCAGTGCGGGGTAAATACCCGTGGTTTGCTTTATATATGCAAAAGGGCTGTGAATGAAAAGATAGCAGGCTGCAGGGGAAAACAACAGTGGTTTAACCAACGAGCAGTCCCCGCAGGACGGGGCTTTTAGCGGAGATTAGCTGGACCAAAAGTCAAAGTCCCCACTATTCCCTGGGCCTGGTGGGGGGGGGGGGGGGGAAGGAGGGGGTCATGGTTACAAATGACTAGTGCATTAAACAAACACTTTCATATACATTTACAATTTCTTTTTAGAAAGTTTGAGGTCTTATTTTAGTTAGTGAAAAGTCAGACTTGGCTTTCCCTTAACAGTGTGATAAACGGGCAATTGTTTTAATAACGGTCTGTCAATGTATCTAGCAAATAAACACAGAGAAGCTAAAAGCTTTCTGATGCTTTTGTTAAAGTGGTATCATTACGAAGTCCCGTTGACAAATGCAAATGATATAGTGATGTTCATCAGCTCTGCACGCTGTTTAATAGTTAAAGCATCCATTAAAATCATTTTGCAGTCATCGAAAACACTACAAAGATGCAAAGCTTGTTTCGCGTTAATTGGGGTATTTTGCAACAGACATTGTTAGAACTTTGAATCACTTACGGGAAATAGGTTTTTCGTTTTTCCTTTGACAGAGTTTTAATGCATTTGAGTAAATTAGCCCCACATCTATTATGGTTACGAAGAAGAAAAACGTGTAAAGCCATTATTTGAAATACGGAGAGGAAATTTGTTTTCCTTGTAACAGAAAAGGAGATTCATTTAAGCCCCATCATGAGGAAATGCGTCTTTGGAGTTTTCGACCAGGTCTGACACAAACGGCCTGTACTGTCACAGTAAAAGGCTACAAGCTTGAAATTTCGGATAATTAAGTAGAAGAGGAACTGTTCTAACTGTGTAGTGAAAACTAAGGCGCTGATCAGCTGTTCATATACAAAAAGCTGGTTTTCTCATGACCTGACTCATTTGAACAAGGTCGGGAGAAAGCTATGTTTTGGGTATGGAGTAGTACAGATCAGCATGTTAGAAGTGGATGTTGATAAGTGCTCAAGTGCCTTTGTTTCTATGCATCTCCTTTTTCTCAATTCAAAATTGTAAACTAATATAGCCATCGTCTATGATTTTTAGGTATGTGTGTGTTTGTCCTCGTCAAAAACCGGAATACAGAGTTTCAAATGGCGCTACTCATGTTGTTGTAGTGATTTTCTGGGTTTCAATAAAGACATACTCTTCCAATCAAAAGAAACCTTAATTCCAATATTAATTTGAAAACTGTTTCAATAAGCTTAAACAAGAAATCTTGATTAATCTTTTTTGCTTATACATGCATTTTGATGTGATTTTTTTATCACTGTAAATTCAGAAATCTCTGGAGAACTTAACATGCACTAGTCATTTGAAACCAATGCCCCTCGACCCCCCGGGGGAGGGTCGGGAATAGCGGGGGGAAAAGAGACGAGATTTTACTGTCAGCTTGACCCGAGGATTATATATAACCCGCTCATTTGTCTTAAAGCGTAGATTTTGCCATCTGTTTGCCCCCCCCCCCCCCTCCCCGGGGGTGTGGGGGACGTGGTTACAAATGACTCGTGCATTACAGCTACCTACAGCTAACCACAATGGTTATCCAGAGACAATAAATGCACCTGAGAAATACAAAAGCTCAGCTTTTGTATTTCTCAGTTGCATTGGTTGTCTCTGGATAACCATTGTGGTCAGTTCATTTTCAAAGACATTACGAAAACATGCTCATGCACAGAGATTGTAAAGTTGTAAAAAAAATGAAAATTTTCAATAGAAAAGTTTTGATATTTCTAATATTTTTGCTCAAAATATAGATTGTGGGTAACCACAATCTGTGTTTCGGAGCAAAAATAAGAAAAATTGTATACCCCAGTAAACCCCAGTTTTGCTATATAAAAGTGGGGTTCATTAGAGGGTATATACATGTCATGATTTCAGTAATAATTAGGGACCTATCCTCAGACTTGACTTACAGACAAAAACTGTGTACACACACACACACAAAGCCTGATGTACAAAGAATAATATTTTGTGCCAGGATCAAAATGACGTCGCATGCTCACTTTCATTTGTATGTTGAACAGATAAAGGTCATATGGTGAAGGGACCTTGGTTTAAAGACTCATCCAAAAGGCTGGGAAAGCGCAGGATCAAACCTGCAATCCATGGACATAACCAATGCGGCATAGAGAGACTTCTGTATGGCATCAATGACGGCACCATTTATGAAGATTAATCCTAGACATAGTAACATGTAGTTGGCAAAACATAGAAACATGTATGTCTGACATCTATGAGAAATTTGAGCCGCGTTATGAGAAAACAGGGTTTTTGCCTTTGCGAAAAACAAACGCGCAGATCAGCTGTGCAGTAAGTACACAGCTGATCTGCGCCTTTGTTTTCGCTACACAGATAGTACAATTCCTCGTCTACCTATACCCAAAATTACAATATTCTAGCTCTCTTGTAAGGCTGCACAGACGGTTTATCATTATCGGAGCTGGTCGAAACCCCAAAGACCGGCTTTCTCGCGGCGCAGCTCAGTTGCTGTATACCAGTTCTCTGGAAAGCATCAAGTACTAGATTTTAAATGGTTTTAAATATGATAATTATCTAAGATTAGATTTATGAAATCATAAACATCAGTTAGAGAAATTTTATATATTACAGCTTACTGTTTATATTATTAAAGCTTAAATGATTCTAAAGACAGAAACAAGAAAATGAACGTTTGTTTGTTTGTATTGAGTTCTAACATCCCAGTTAACAATTTTTCAGTCATGTCGGTATGGAGTAAATGAATGTGACCAGTTTTACAAATGTAGACAATGCAGTAAACACAGGGGTGTTTCAAATGATGCTTCTTGTGCTGTCTGTATACAACATGCAAAACCCTGTTGTCGTCTGAGAATATGGATTTGTCAACACATCAAGAAATGATATGACTTGACGATTTACTTGGATGACATCAAGTTTTTGCATGTAATGGTATACATAAGCACAATAGCTGCATTGGTCCATAATGCATGTTTGATGCTGAAAAGCAAAATCAGAAGCTTATTACAAACGATCAAATGAGCCGTCTCGTGGGAAAACCAACAATGTGGTTTCCGAACAGGTCCGACACAAACCGACCTGTACAAGCACAGAAAAGAGCTAGAAGCTTGAAATTTCGGATTTAAGTAGAAGAGGAATTGTACTATCCGAGTAGCAAAAACAAAGGCGCTGATCAGTAACCGCGAAGCTGATCTGCGCCTTTGTTTTCGCCTAAGCAGATTGTTGGTTTTCCCATGTGGCGGCTCAAATATATATAACAATTAAACACCGCTAAAACGAGCCATGCTAAAATGAGCTATTTTCTCATTTCCTATGCATTGTGAAATTGTTTACTATACGGAAAACATGTTGCCTCTTCGTAAAGATAGACCAGGCCCCTAGGTTATAAAACTTTTTCATGCTCAGCTCAGCTGAGACTAAAATTTAACCTGCTCATAAATGTTACAATGCCAACAACTGTTGGTATTTTACACCAAAAGAAGACTAATTATGGCCAAAGTAACTGAATGGTTCTTTTATTACTTCTTAATCTTTAAATTGTTTTGGGTGGCCAAACTTAAATTTCCTACTTTTAACAATCCAAATCAATTGCAAATTGCTCTGGTCAACCCTGAAGAGAACCAACAAAAGGTGGCCAAATCTGTTGATTTCAATTGTATACCAATCTAACTTGCTTTATAAATCAATCACCACATGAAAATTGTCAGGAAGATTATTTCTATGTTGGCAAGTTGATAGGGTAATCTCTTCACTACTTCACAAAGAAGTTAACAAAAAATTCTTCAATGAATTTATATAGAATGTTTGCATCATTTGATGAAAGAACTTAGGTGTTATTTTGGTCATACTTTGAGTTCCCCAGCTGTAACATTTATTAGCAGGATAAATTACAGGCTTTGGTGATCTAAACCCAAAGTTTCAATTAATTTAGGCTATTTCAGTATTTATGAGCTGTTTAAATTTTATGCTCAGCTGAGTTGAGCATGAAAAAAGCTTAATAACCTCGGGACCAGTGTGGTCTTTTGGATGAAACTGAACCAAAGTTCCATCGTTATAACAACCAAACAATCAAAATCTTAAAAAGCAAACATTGAACACCCTGATCAAACTGCTCCTGGGCTGATCTTGGTCTGCACTTCTTGCCGACAAAGCTCTAATATCCAAATAATTCAAGAATTTAGTCTCCATTGTTTGAAAACCAGCCTGCATATAGGGGGGGGGGGGGGGGGCTGTGAATTTGATCCCATGCTTCTAGCTACAGTCTTTCGGATGAGATTTTAAATGGAGGTCCCATCTGACATTAACTGTTAAGTGAGCCATAGACCACAAAGTCATGGCTTTTTCTCTATACAAAATTGGGTTTGGTTTCCGGTACCAAATTTTTTCCCAATTGGCTGAAAAATTCCCATTATTAACCTGAAACATACCCAAAATTAGCAAAAAATCCAAAATTATAAGGTAAAGGGAACTTTCTCAATAGGTATTAACATTGCACTATTTTTTCCCAAAATCTTGTTATTTTTTCCCAAAAATCATGCTATTTTTCCCAATTTCACCAGTACCAAAACTTTTCCAAAATGGTAAACTAAATCAACCAAACAACCCAATACTTAAGATATTCGGCTTAACAAGAGCTCGGATATTTGTCTGTCACAAATCATTTTGTATTCAAATAGGATGAAACCCTGCGGTTGCTATAATGACAGGCTGTGTGAACGCTGAAAACATTAATCCTTCCTCCCTTGAAAAGAAGATTAATCAACGAACAAAGCTTCCACTTGATTTAACCAAATAGATAGCGCTAAAAAGACTGACTTACGTTCTTTATGAGTCGTAGTTCGACCCAGGACAGTCGGCAATTTATTCCCTCTTGTTAATCGCCACGGTAACACTCATCCTCATTGATGCATTTGTTAAATGAGCCACATCGTGAGAAAACCGGATTTTTGCCTAGGCGAAAACAAAGGCGCAGATCAGCTTCGCGGTAACCGCGAAGCTGATCAGCGCCTTTGTTTTCGCTACTCGGATAGTACAATTCCTCTTCTACTTAAATCCGAAATTTCAAGCTTCTAGCTCTTTTCTGAGCTTGTACAGGCCGGTTTGTGTCGGACCTGGTCGGAAACCCCGAAGACCGGTTTTCTCGCGTCGCGGCTCAAATTGAATATTACATCCTACTCTATATTTCAGCCAGTGCGTGAGAAAACCAACAATTTGAGTTCCGACCAGGTCCGACACAAATCGGGCTGTACAGTCACAGAAGATGGTTAGAGGCTGGAAATTTCGGATTTAGAAAGTAGAGGAATTGTACTATCCGTGTAGCGAAAACAAAGGCGCTGATCAGCTTCTCGATACTACGAAGCTGATCTGCGTCTTTGTTTTCGCCTATGCAGATTGTTGGTTTTCCCATGCCGCGGCTCAAATTTTTCAATTCGAGCAATTATGCTAATTCACCAATGTCGTATTACGTCTTCGTAGATGAACCACTACGAACGAGACATGCAATTACCTCCCTTTGAATTCCGAAGGACCTCTTCTCAATTACATTAATGTTATATATGGAATGGAAAAAAAAATATATTTTGCAATTTTGCCTGCGACCGTTACATTAGATCCAATAACAATATACTGGCAGTGCTTTCAACAGACAAGTGAATGAAAGTGTGTGAGAGAGCCGTCTCGTGATATATAGTGTTAAATCACATGGACTTTATCTATAACGTTAACCCAGCTGAGGTGGCCCATCCTTACAGCATTCATCCTGTTTGTTCAATGTCTCCACTTAGCCACATGAAAAAGTTCAGGTCTAATCACCTAATTCATTGCAGATTCTGATCAGAAAAGGTACATAAACAATCTGTTTTGATCTTCAATGAGAGCACAGCCCATTTGATTGCCTTTTGTCAAGCAGTGGCGTAAATTACAGTCGCAAGACGGATAACGCAAGAAGTATCAACTATGAGGCAGCTCGACTAATCAAGATTTTTCATTTACTACTTTCGAAGTGTAATCAAAAGGTTCAGTTAGTGTCATTGCTTATTAATCTAAGAACTTGTTCGGCACTCCATTCAGAATGGTCCATAATTTCGGAGACATTTTTTTTCTTCACTGCATCACATCCCACCCAATTTTCGTGATATAATTATTATTCAAGGGAATTAGAAGTGGCTCAGAGGGAAGGAAATTATTGGTACTTTTAAAGACAAAATTAATTAATTTCATTTTGAAGGCATTATTTCCATGCATTTTGCAAGAACAATCTATTATCAATGGCTTTTAGTTGATTAGAACAGAACTCTCAAGAATGGAATGGGATGATTTTAGTATTAGAAGCATCAGTCATTTATTTTTACCACAAATTCTGTAAAGAAAAGTTATTTCCTTCTAACCCATGATGGTTGGTTGCATGTTTGTTGCATTTGTGCTGTATTTCCCACTCAACAGCTAAGGTCATATGGTATAGTAATGAAACCTGTCTCATCTGAATGACTGGAGAAGCTGAGGGACCCTGTGTTGTTAGATGCTACACCCATGGTCTACCTGTGCTGTCAGCTGCTATGTCCATGGTCAACCTGTTCTGTCAACTGCTATGTCCATGGTCTACCTGTGCTCAACTGTTACTTCCATGGTCTACCTGTACTGTCAACTGCTACTTCCATGGTCTACCTGTGCTATCAACTGCTTCTTCCATGTCTACCTGTGCTGCCAACTGCTATTTCCATGGTCTACCTGTGCTGTCAACTGCTACTTCCTGGTCTACCTGTGCTGTCAACTGCTACTTCCATGATCTACCTGTGCTATCAACTGCTACTTCCATGGCCTACCTGTGCTGTCAACTGCTACTTCCATGGTCACCCTGTGCTGTCAATGGCTACTTCCATGGTCTACCTGTGCTGTCAACTGCTACTTCCATTGTCTATCGCTGCTGTCAACTCCTACTTTCATTGTCTAACTGCTGTCAACAGCTACTTCCATGGTCTACCTGTGTCGTCAACTGCTACTTCCATGGTCTACCTATGTTGTCAACTGCTACTTCCATTGTCTACTCAACTGCTACTTCCATGGTCTTCCCGTGCTGTCAACTGCTACTTCCATGGCCTACCTGTGCTGTCAACTGCTACTTCCATTGTCTACTCAACTGCTACTTCCATGGTCTACCTGTGTTGTCAACTGCTAGTTCTATTGTCTACTCAACTACTACTTCCATGGTCTATCTGTGCTATCAACTGCTACTTCTATGGTCTGTGCTGTCAACTGCTACTTCCAAGGTCTACCTGTGCTGTCAACTGCTACTTCCACAGTCTACCTGTACTGTCAACTGCTACTTCAATGGTATACCTGTGATGTCAATTGCTACTTCCATAGTCTAACTGCTGTCAACTGCTATTTCCATGGTCTACCTGTGTTGTCAACTGCTACTCCCATACTCTACCTGTGCTGTCAACTGCTACTTCCATGGTCTACCTGTGCTGTCAACTGCTACTTCCATGGTCTACCTGTGCTGTCAACTGCTACTTCCATGGTCTACCTGTGCTGCCAACTGCTACTTCCATGGTCTACCTACCTTGTCAACTGCTACTTCTATTGTCTACATGTGCTTCTAACTGCTACTCCCATGGTCTACCTGTGCTGTCAACTGCTAATTCCATGGTCTACCTGTGCTGTCAACTGTTAATTCCATGGTCTACCTGTGTTGTCAACTGCTACTTCCATGGTCTACTTGTGCTGTCAACTGCTAAACCTTTGTGCTTTCAACTGCTACTTCCATGGTCTACCCCTGCTGTCAACTGCTAATTCCATAGTCTACCTGTACTGATAACTCCTACATTCATGGTCTATCTGTGCTGATAACTTTTACTAATATGGTCTACCTATGGCAATTTCAATCAAAAACATTCTTCACATAAGCTATTTATTTAGGGTTTAAAGCTGTGACTTTTTTTTTTCTTTTATTTTTTTTTTCTTGTAAGTCAAATTCTATTTTTCCTCTGTGTCTGATCCCGAACTGAATTAAATACTGCCATGTCTTGTAATAGCCAATATTTTTGTCTTTGAAATTTTATTACTCTCTGCCAATAGCAGCAGCCTAGTTGATCAATAGTTTATTAGTTATTGCTCCCTTAAGATGCTTCCTATGTAATAATTATCAATTTCATTTGTAATACCAAAATTGTATGACATTAAATTTAATTAATCTTGTAAAAGGAAAATTAGATGTCAAATAGAGTTATCGCTGCCCAGTCAGCTCTGTCAATGTAATACACTTTTGATTGGATTTCCAGAGTAAAACAATTTGAGCCGCCTCGTGGGAAAACCAACAATGTGGTTTCCGAACAGGTCCGACACAAACCGGCCTGTACAAGCACGGAACAGAGCTAGAAGCTTGAAATTTCGGATTTAAGTAGAAGAGGAATTGTACTATCCGAGTAGCGAAAACAAAGGCGCTGATCAGCTTCGCGGTTACCGCGAAGCTGATCTGCATCTTTGTTTTCGCATATGTAGATTGTTGGTTTTCCCATGAGGCGGCTCATTTCTGATCATAAGTGATCGCTCACTCATCGTCTTGCATTAATCTGAAAAGCGTTCCTGGTGGCGCTTGGAATTGGACTCTGGGGACACAAGGTGCTATTGTTCCTACGCTGTCAGTTGTAGTATTGTGGTAGTCACATGAGTGTTAATCTCAGGGCATATCACTTTTCTGTCATGAATAAAATGATCCAAAAGGTTGTGATCTTAATCCTGTCAGTCTGTCTGTCTGCCTGTATGCCTGCCCGCCCGCCCGCCCTTCCGTCCGTCTGTCCATCTGTGTCTGTCTGTATGTAATTACATCTCAAACATGAAAATTTTGAAATAGAAAGTATTAATTATTATCAAATAATTATAAACTAAATTACTCACAAATTATTTGCAGGCCAAAGTGGTATTTTTGCAGGCCAAAAGCAACTGTTCAGGCGGCTTTTTGCAGGCCAAAGGCAACTGTTCAGATGGCTTTTTTGCAGGCCAAAAGCAACTGTTCAGGCGGCTTTTTTGCAGGCCAAAAGCAACTGTTCAGGCGGCTTTTTTGCAGGCCAAAAGCAACTGTTCAGGCGGCTTTTTTGCAGGCCAAAAGCAACTGTTCAGGCGGCTTTTTTGCAGGCCAAAAGCAACTGTTCAGGCGGCTTTTTTGCAGGCCAAAAGCAACTGTTCAGGCGGCTTTTTTGCAGGCCAAAAGCAACTGTTCAGGCGGCTTTTTTGCAGGCCAAAAGCAACTGTTCAGGTGGCTTTTTTGCAGGCCAAAGGCAACTGTTCAGATGGCTTTTGCAGGCCAAAGGCAACTGTTCAGGCAGCTTTTTTGCAGGCCAAAGGCAACTGTTCAGGCAGCTTTTTACAGGCCAAAGGCAACTGTTCAGGTGTTCATTGTTTCTCTTTTTCCAGTTCTTTGTATAAGAGCCAAAGTTGTGTGTATACCTTTAAGAGGCAAATTGAGAAATCTGCTTACTGAAGAGCATTTGTTTAGTCAATTAGTATAGATCCACAAATTATATGTTTTGCTGGAGAAAATGATCAACTACTTATGGACATTATCTATTCTTCTACAGTCCCCTGCTGCTTTTCCCTGTCTTTAACAATTATCAGAAGGTATTGACAAATTGCCTGTTTATCGCACCCAAAGGTACCATATTGTTGAACATGCTATCCCAGGATTCAACTGCCATATTCCAGAATCCCCAAACTTCCATACCGCTTTACAGAGTTTGACAAAGATCAAATTAATGTTGACAGTGTCAAGATTTTATGGGAAAAGATGTGAAAAATGGACATATTCTATGCTTATAGTATGCCCTATGGAAATAATGGTGAATATCATATGGCAGACAATCCAGCTTGGCACCATCTTTTTTATTACAGCAGCTGATGCTCTGATGTGTGGCTGCCCTAAAATGTCTTCAAATACGTCAACCGTTAAAGTTCTATTTAACACCCATACTCTAATAAATGACCGTCCCCCTATTTGGATGCACCAAATGGCCATTTTATCTGCAAGTTTTGGAATTCAAGGAACCTCTAATTAATGCCCACTTTGAAAATGTTTGGAAAATCCTATATTTTTAAGCAGTAAAAATTCTAACTTTGCTCTTAAACCATAAAACGCACAAGTCAATTTTTTCTCTTGTAGTCCGAATAAATGGCAATTATAAACAAAAGTCCTGTCAGGGGTAGATCGAGGATCACCAATAATTTCTAATTCTATATATGAATGCTTGAACGTTAAATTGTCAAACAGTGTAGCCTCCAATAAACACCCATCCTCTTCTATAGAAAATGCATTGTTTATAATATACGTGCGGGCATTTAATAGAATTTTTACGATAATTGTCATTTTGGTAGTTTATTATTTCCAACAGCCACATGTGTTCTCAGTATGGGGCTTCAGTTCTGCTTGCACAAGTTCCTGTTCATATGATACTCTCTGTTACCATTCTTGTTGTTGCTAAGAGTTATTGTTCTTCGTGTTGCTAGGCATCCAATCAGATGAGTGATTCTTGACAGATAAAAAACCATAATTCATTGTAATTGTTGCAGTCTCTGTGTATGATTAATAGCCACGACTTTTAATTTTGCGGCTGAAGTATGATTACCTTAACCCATATTTGACGAATGGATTTTCCCATTATTATCATTTGGGTGAGTCCACTTTCATTTTTAGGGGTGTTAGGAGCGATTTTTAAATAAATTTTTGATGAAAATCCTCTTAGCAAACAGAATAGCCCCAGATGGGACGCCGCGTTCTGCGGCGTCACATCTGGGGCTATTCTGTTTGCCTAGGTCCCATAAAAAGGATGCCAGGCTTAAATGAGTTAAGACTAAAATGAGCAGCGACGCGAGAAAACCGGTTTTCAGGATTTCTAACCAGGTCTGACATAAGCCCGCCAGTAGAGTCACAAAAGAAAGCAACTCTTGAAATTTTGGGTATAAGTAGAGGAGGAATTGCACTATCCTGTAGCAAAAATAAAGGCGTTGATCAGCTTCTTGGTTACTCCGAAGCTAATCTATATCTGCGCCTTTGTTTTTCGTATATGCAAAATGTTGGGGTTTCTCATGACGCAAGTCAAGTATTGAAGAGTATTTGATGAAAGTTGAAGGATAATTTTGTTACTTCTATGTTGTGCATACTCATTAGAATTGCCTCAGCGAGGGGATTCAAATGAATACCCACAACCTAGTTTTTTTTAAGACATGAGCCAAATTATCCCATGACAAACATCATATAGTCCCTTAATCAGGTCTTCTCCGCAGTGTAACTATCTTCTTTAATCAACAAAATCTTTCCAATCACGACAGGTCTCTATACAGACGAATGTATCAGCGAAGATCAAAATTAATTGAGCGAAAAATTAATAAACGAAACAAGCCATATAAGTTAATTAACTCTGATCGAGAATGGACTGATAGTGTATGTTGACACTCGGAAAATTTATTAGACTTTTCGTCTAAGAAAACAAATATTTGCGGCAAGAATAGCTATTGACTGTTCACAAGTCCGTTGTTGAGAATTCAATTAATTAAATCTTGTTTGAAGATGCTGTGGCTTGCTCTTTACTGAAAAGCTTCAATGGGTGAAGGTGTCCTTGGAAAACCTGCAATTTTAACCTATTTTTGATGAATGGACCAAGTCCTAACCCATCAACACCCCCGCCCATTGGGGCCTAAAGAATTAGATGGGCTGCTTATAAATATGCTACTTACTGACCAGCTGATTACTGGTAAACAGCTCAGGTCTGAGCATGCCCAGGAAAAGTGGTTAAAGACAAGCCATCCATACATAAAGGCCTTTTGGGTTTAATTGGGTGGTTATAATTTGCATGTCATGTCATCCTTATTTTGGGTAAATGTCCCATTAAATGGAGGCAACAGGCAACATCCCGACATGACCATAGCTGTTGACTGGCACGTTAAGCATCAATTCAAACAAACAAACAAGCAACTACTGAATTTGACTTGCAATTCGTGGTGGCTCTACCTATGTTTCTCCTTTATTTTGCAACATTATGAGCTCAAAACTTGCTAAGAAACAAGCCTTTATTCATACTTTCTTAGTGTAAACAGCACACATATGACAAAGATGACATTTCAAGAACAAATCTATTTCTTTATTACTTTTTATAATCATGTCCAATGATTCCCATCTCTGGCTAATAAAACCATCACTCCAGATCCACATTATTGAAATAAGCCTCCATAAAACTTCCCCGCAGCTGATTAAATACAATGATCACTAATGAATACATCACCATATTAAATCAATTATATTTTTATCTGATTCTGAAAATGGCCACATTATGAGTTGATGATATTAGAAGATTAAAATAAAGAAAAATAATTAAGATCTGCAGGTCATTGCTTTTAGCATCAATATTTTTCAGCAAAATGCAAAATTACACAGAATTTTATGAAAGCTTTTTCGCAACGGTCGGAAACGTAAAATGTTCAAAGACCGAGAATGTCATCTTTGTAACTTGGCATGGCAGCCACATATACAAGCCACCATGGGTATACATCAGATTCTGGTGTGCTTTAACCTTTGTGGAAACTTCCCTCATCCACAAATTTAAGAGTATGTGTAGTTCAATGTCAGTTACAGGCGACTCTCGTTAACTCGAACTCGAGCGGACCGAGCTTATCACTTCGAGTTATCAGTATTACGAGTTAACCAATTTATGACATCATAGCTACCAAAATCGTCAGAAGCTATAATGTACATGTATTAGTAACCTTGCACATGTAAAGCATGCACAAGTTTTAAAAATGCATGCATTGCATGTGCAATAACGAGAGTCACCTGTATAAGTAATCTTGCAGATGTATTACATGCACAAGTTTTACAAATGGATAGAAATAAAACGAAAGACAGTTTGTTTGTTTTTTTTCATTTGGTTTAAGACAGATCATGCATTGAAAATGTAACAACAAAACATACAGATCAATAAACAATAAGCCGCCATATGCATCTTAATTAGCGATGCCAAACATTTCAACTTAGCTGCATCAAACTTAGGTAGCAGTCTGGTTTGTGTCTGACCTAGTTTAAGGCCGTGCATACATGACATACTTGACACTGGAAAACGGAGGTCTTTTTATTTTGAGATCCGTGGATTTGCTCATTTTGACTCTAATTATGAGAAGACAAACTCTGCCATTTTATATCAATTAAGGACCGTTGAAATCACTTAAAGGTGCTCAGTGCCGACAACTTGTTCATCAATAGATCAAACGAGACCGCCCAAACATCAATTATTGAGTACGGTGTGTCAGCACTCAGAGTAATTACAGCAAACAGTTACCGTAAAGCGGACCGATAATTACGTCACGCGTGTGTAGTTGTTTAATCAGCTGATTGCAAAACACGTCTGTTTTTGCAGCTCAGTTAATTGGGGTAATTTAAATAATTTAAAGGATTTAATTGCTAAATCAGGTGAGATTCATTTGTTGTTTTACTTTCTGTTGAAAATTATTAACTATTGTTGTTTTTCCTGAATGAAAAAATAATGCAAGAGGATATGCAAAATACAAAAAAATGTACATGTATGTGCCCCGACCGCATTTTTGTTATGTGGCGGACGAGTTAACCGTCGTTAATTGAACTAAATTTACATGACCGGGACATCAAATTGGTGTCGAGTTACCCGTTTTGTCGATTTAAGCGTTGTCGAGTTATGCGTTGTTGAAATACAAAGACTATATAGGGAAACCGTTCGGGACCGGTCTTTAGATTCGACGTAACCGTAGTATCGAGGTAAGCGTTGTCGAGTTATCGCGAGCCGCCTGTACTTGCGTAAGAAAAAGCAGAAAATACTGGTTAACTGACTGAACAACCTTACATTACTTCAAGAAGCGAAACTATAATCTAAAATGGTCCCAAAATCATGACTAGAGATATTCCACCGAGGTTTAGAAAAGTAATGAGCTCTAATGAGTCTATGAAAATTGTGAACGCCATTACAAGCAGTCATTTATGATGAAGCGAATTGTTCATTAGTGCATTATAGAGAAGAGATTGCTCGGCTTTTCTTGTCGATGGTGATTGAACGGGAAAGAGTTTTACTTTAGGAAATGGAATTGTCAGAACTGAATGATTTTAATGATCATTTGCTGTTATTATGGACTGTCTTTTTGCTGAATCGTAACATATTGAGCCCGGGTTGGAAAAAGTTGTCATTTTCGGGGCCACGTTCTGAGGTTATAAAACTTTTTTCATGCTCAGCTCAGCTGAGACTAAAATCTATCCTGATAATTTTAAAATGCCAACAATTAACATTTATCAGCAGGATAAATTACTATGTTATCATATTGATGCCGGAGTTTTCAACTGAATTTGACTATTTTAGTATTTATGAGCTATTGAAATTTCATGCTCAGCTGAGTTGAGCATAAAAAAGTTTTATAACCTCGGGGCCAGGTAGAAAGCCAGTTTAGGCTTCCTAGATTAAGGTTTTCTATTTTATGATACTCTTGAAGTTTTAAAGAGGAACTAGGAAGTTTTCTACTAAGTTTTTCCATCAAATTTAAATCCCCAAACCTTCAGCTAGAAATACAGAAATATAAGTGACAGTTTTCTCAACGGGAAACAAATCTTGCTGTTAGTTTGTTGTTGATTATTTTTAGCTGCTTCTCATGTCCATAGTACCAAAAATGAATCAACTGCAATTAAATCTGACTTATTAACGAATCACAGCCAACCAGGCAGTTAACCAGCATTTTGTGCTTTTTCTTTCACCAGTAACTGATATTTGAGCCACCTCATGAGAAAACTAACAATTTGCATAGGCGAAACCAAAGGCGCAGATCAGCTTTGCAGTAACTGCGAAGCTGATCAGTTCCTTTGGTTTCGCTACATGGCTAGTACCACTCCTCTGCTACTTATATCTAAGGTTTCAAGCTCCTAGCATTCTTCTGTGACAGTACAGACCAGTCTGTGTTGGACCTGGTTAAAAACCACATTGTTGGTTTTTTCATGAGGTGGCTTATTTAATATGCTCCTCTTAAATATGTGAAAGAGGAGAGTTTCCACAGAAGCACACCAGATTCATCAGAAGGTGAGCAGCTAGCATATGTGGCTACCATGCCAGGTTACAAATACTGTAAATCCGGAAATGTTCGCGATACTTGCCTCGCGAAAGTAAAGTTCTGGCTTAAATATTGAAGAATTACAATAAGCTTTATAGACTGCACGAGTACTTGTTCACGAATTCAAAGACTCGATAATATTTCAAAAATCAAAATTCGCAAAATAAAAGTAATGAGCACAAAAATTTCCGAACTTACAGAACAATCATTTTGTAAGAAGGGACAGGGAAGGGCCTTTATTTACAAGTAAACAGCTATACCATTTACAATCGCAAATTGAATTACGGAGAATGTGAATAATATTGGAAGTTATACAAACTAGTTCTCCAGTCTGCCAATTGCAAACAGCCAAAGAAATGAAGCTAATCTTTTTTCTCATTTCCCAAGTAATTTCATTCCTCCCCTGGTCATCCTTATAGCTAATATAGTTGATTGTTAAACCTTACTGATGAAAATGTAATGAAATTATTCACGACTAAGATCGTCCCCAAACTGAAGGTTTGGAAAAAGAATCAAACCGAGTATATTTCAGCAATTGCCAAAAAATAGCAATGGTGCTGGTCCTGAGGTTATAAAACATTTTCATGCTCAGCTCAGCTGAGCATAAAATTTAAATTGCTCATTAAAATACCACAGATTTCATTGTTAGATTACTTAGCCAGATTGCTACCCTGTTGGGAAATGCTCTTTATGCCTGTTTTTTTTTTTTTTTTTTTTTTTTTTTAAATAAAAGTTTTGAAGTCTTGTGCTATCCATTCTTTCCCCGCTGTTGTCCATATTAGTTTGAATTGTATGTTTGAATTGATGCTTCACATCCTAGTAAACAGCTAAGGTCATGTCGGGATGTTGCCTCCATTTTATGGGACTTTCACCCAAAATTAGGATGCCATGACATCCAAAAAGTGCTTCAAAACTAACCACATAACTAGGCCATAAGGCTTGTATGGATGGATGATTTGACTTGAACCACATTTCCTGGGCAGTCTCAGACCCGAGCTGTTGGGAACCAGTCTGCAGATGGTCTGTCAGTAGCGTAGAAGCCCAATGCCAGGAGGCACAAACAGCCCATCTATTTCTTAAGGCCCCAATGGGCGAGGGCCCGTCTATTGGGATTTCAGTTTAAATGTATCGATTCCCAGTCCCTCAATTCTTACTTGATAATCGAGCTGCCAACAATTTAGCATCTTTTCATTTGTAAGCAGGAAAAAAATCATACCTTGCTGATTTGAGCATGAAGAGTTTTTACTTTTGCGACCTCGAGGCTTGATTAACCAGTCCTGCACAAGTTCATGGTCTCACTATGGCATAGAGCAGGTTTTTCATGCTCAAGCTCACCCGTGTTTTCTCATTACTTCAGAAAAACTTAACTACCCAGGAAATTGTATTTCTATAATTTGGCAGCAAATTACTAGAAATTGATTCATATGAGCCGCCGCATGGGAAAACCAACAATCTGCATGGGCAAAAACAAAGGCGCAGATCAGCTTCGCAGTAACTGCGAAGCTGATCAGTGCCTTTGTTTTCGCTACATGGATAGTACAATCCTTCTTCTTCTTAAATCTGAAATTTAAAGCTTCTAGCCTGCTTCTGTGACTGTACAGGCCGGTTTGTGTCAGACCTGGTTGGAACTCCAAATTGTTTGTTTTCTCATGCACAGGCTCAATTATTGTTCTTTCAAAAGCTTCCTGAAAAATTTTTTGTCCCCTATGAAAACAGAAAACAGTCTATATCTATTACCAGTATTTTTACTGTAACATTTCCTTGAACAATCGCAGCTGAACCATGAGAAAGGCTGACTTTGGGGATTCTGACCAGGCCCCGAGGTTATAAAACTGCTCATAAATGCTGAAATAGTCAAAATTAGTGGAAAATTCAGGTTTAAACCTCAAAAACTGGTAATTTATCCTGCTCATAGATGTTAAAATGCCAACAATTATTGTTGTCATTTTAACATTTATGAGCATGATAAATTTCAAGGTGCTCAAGGTGATTTTTATAACCTCATGACCAGGCCAGAAAACTATGGTTGAGAGGGTAAGAAGATTGAAAATGAGGAACTCGCAGGCTCCAGACCTAAGGGGAGCTCATTTAATGCATGCTTATTACATACGTATGCAGTTGACTTGTAGATTCATGCAGAATATAAAGACAATGAGAGCTCACCTTTTTGATGGGATGACTTAAATCAGGGTGTGTTCATTGTATTTCGTTTTAAAGGAAATCAAAAAATTAATACTGTTTACAGAACAGAATATCCTGTTCACTTTTATGGAGTATTGAATAAAAAATTAGTTTTATCCTTCTCTGGATTTTGAAATTGGACATTATCCTTTAAAAATACCGTATTCATTCTAATTAGCACACAGTGCGCTTAGCTTTTCAAAATAACTTTAAGTAAAGGTAACAAAATATCATTCCAATAAGCGCATACTATGAAGGAAAACAACACAAAAACTACTGAAATAACAATGTCAAAATATCAAATGTTGATGTCATTGAAGTGCTCCAACCACTGCAAAATAGTGTTTGATCATTTATTGATAAGTTTTAATGTGGTTAAATTACGGTACTATAACTGTGTTAAAATGGTATAAAATACCTAAATGCTAGTGAAGCAGTGTGGGCTTCTGCAGGTTTTCAGAAACGACCAGGGTGTGGGCTAATTGGAGCATGTGCGCTAATTAGAACGAATACAGTATTACCATATTAACTTAATTCTATCTCACTGCGCATGCGCGCCACACTTAAGGTTATCAGAGATGCCAACAAAATTTTTAATAAAATTTCTTCCTTATAACAGGGCAAAACTGACAACAACACTTCACATGAATGAATATCCATTGACAACGAAGGCAACAGTTACTGTAAACAATAAATTGGTGTGATTTGTGTAAAAAATTGTATATTGCTGATCCTTCCAAGGCAATACATGTACTTCTGTTGTGGTTCTAATTGTTTTATGTTTTGGTGTATTGCATCTTATGTACATGTTCATATATTTTGTTAAGTTCCGGTAACTGAGTGGCCGCCTATGGGAAATAGCTGCTCACTTGGCTTACGATATGCACCCTAGTATAAGTACTTTTAATTTTTTCCCACATCGTTTTTGGAGTGGGAATTTCTTTCTGATTGCGACATTTCCTGGTCATTGCCTACTTTAACCTTTCCACAAAGTAATTGCAACAGTACTGTTGTTTTTATGAAGAAATAAGATTTTTGTTCTTTATGATCATGAAGACGACAACATGAGCCTGTGCATGAGAAAACCAACAATTTGGGTTCCAACCAGGTCCGACACAAACTGGGCTGTACAGTCACAGAAGATGGTTAGAAGCTTGAAATTTTGGATTTAAGTACAAGAGGTATTGTACTATCCATGTAGCGAAAACAAAGGCGCTGATCAGCTTTGCGGTTTAATGCGAAGCTGATCTGCACCTTTGTCTTGCCTAAGCACTTTGTTGGTTTTTTTATGCAGCGACTCATATAGTTTGTTCTTCTGGTGAATATTGGATTAGAGTCCCCAGGACACAGCAAAATCTGTACGAGAACCTAAAAGATCATTAGCAATTTCAAAACCACTGTTTAAGGACTGTTTCTTTTTCACAACTCACATTGAAATTATAGCTTGGTTGAATATAGCATAATGTATTGAATCAATCTGCCAGAAGCTTATGTCTTCTTTGATTCTGCTTTTTTTTTTCAAATTCAGACACAATGGGCATTTTCATCCTAGCTAGCTAGCGAGAAACCGAATTAAGTCGGCAAATTTAGCGAGAAGTCATTATTAAAAGAGCTTAGGCAGGGGAGATAATAATCTTAAGATGACATGAAATTGGCACTGTGATAATGGCATGGGTTATGGATGTATTACAAGTCGTGACAGAGCCGTTATTGGGCTAAGACCTCAATCAGTGGCCGTCAATTTGAAAACAATAAATCACCCAGCTTGTCATCTACAGGGCGTCATTTTATACGTAATTATAAAAGTAAAAGATGTGTAATCCTGGATAATTAGAAACTTCCACATCGGAAGCCGATTACGGGGCAAAATTAGAAAATTTGCAACTAGATTGTTATTGCTCGGACTGACCTTGAGGCTGTCTATCATGTGGGCCAGTGGAAAACTGAGAAACGTCAGGAAAACATATCCATGAAAAGTATTCTCCCTCAAACCCCACTTTTATATAACAAACCTGGGGTTTTCTATATAAAAGTGGGGTTTGAGGGGGTATACATTTCACGGACATCTTTTCCTGATGACTTCCCAATTAAGGGCAGTTACAGAGGTGGTTAACTTCACCCGAAGATGCAGTATTAGAAAACCACTAACCAGATATGAGCCGCAATACTTGATAACCGGTCTTCCGGTTTCCGACCAGGTCTGACACAAACCAGCCTCTCTGTACAGTCACAGAGGCAGGCTAGAAGCTTGAAATTTTGGATTTAAGAAGAAGAGAAATCGATCTATCCGTGTATTGAAAACAAAGGCGCTGATCAGCTTCACAGTTATTGCAAAGCTGATCTGCGCCTTTGTTTTCGCATAGGCAAAAATCTGGTTTCCTCATGGTGCTCATATAACCTCAGGCATTTACTAAAGGTGTAAGAAACGAAATTCAAATAAAAAAAAAAATGAGCCCAAAGCTGAGCTCTGAAACCCATCTACCCACTTTCTTGCACACCCGTCCTGATGTAAAAATATCAATTAGAAATTTGACCAAGTGTTACAGACTGTTTTGCTTGAATTGATGCTTTATGTCCCAGTCAACAGCTAAGGTCATATGGGGATGTTGCCGCCATATTATGGGACTTTCACGCAAAATGAAGATGTCATGACATCAAACAACGAAGTGCTTGAAATATAAACATCCATTTATACTAAGCCACAAAAGGCTTATACAGTGGAGATTTCTTAAAAGTTTACCATTTTCGCAGGTGCCTTGCGTTGTACGTGCGAGACCCGCGCGTGGGGAATTATCGCGTTAGTACCTGCGTTGCTTCGCGAGTTTCGCGAAGGTATCATTATAAACCAATCAAATCATATTATCAACCCGTATATGACAGTCCTATTCGCGATGTCTGCGCAGGCAGTCAAACACCAATCATATTACCTGTTTATACCTGCGAAGCCAACGCAGGTACACGTAGGAAAGCTTTTATCCAATCAAATCCTTTAAAATGGCACTGCAGTAACCGCGTGGGTATTTGAGCCAATAGTTTAGCTCCCTGCGCGTTGGGTCAAAATAACTGCATCGATAAGTTGAAATATAGAATATTTTCTTCCTAAAAGCATTTAAATGAAATAAATAAATGAAAATAAAAAATAAGAAGAAGACAAATAAAAAAGAAATAAAAAAAGATAAAATTTTTGACAATTGCCTATGTTCAAAATTTTGACCAAAATTTTACATTAATTGCTTTATCCCTATTACCGTCACATGAAATAATAATGATAATAATAGTAATAATGATAAAAGAAGAAAAATAACTTGCCGGAATTTCTTTCATCGTAAAGACTATATTATTGTAGTCTTGAATTAAATTAAACGGACAGGACAGCGGCATGTTGCTAAATAAATAACACCTTGGTAATAAAGTTTAAAGAACCGTGTGAGAGACACGCGACAAATATTACTCAACAGCGCTTTGACACACGCCGTCTTTATGTTACAACTTGAAAGATCATATGCGACACAGTTTTTAGTATCAAAGACTTGTTTCATGATTGATGCGCCGCCATAATTTACGTGTATATTGCTTTTATAAATATTTGAAGCCGCGAGTTCCGTTCTATACACAGGAATTTACAATGACACGCGTGTACATGTATATTGCTTCAAGATGACACCTTTGTAATTACCAAATGTTTTGATAGTACAAAGGCAGAGCACCTTTAATCTGTAGGTGTAAATTTTCACGGTAGCCAATGAATGGCACGCGTGTACATGTATATTGCTTGAACATGACACCAATGTTATTTAGCTAGTAAAATTGTCCTTACATAAAGTTAATTTAATTAACATATCTGGAGGTGCATGGAGGTCTCTGCGTCATACCTTTACAAAAGGCGACTACTGTAGGCGGCCTGGCCATAAAATAAAATTGTGTCATATATATAACTGATTGCACTAAACAGCTACATGTACCTAATTGCGAACCCAGACCGCACTGCCCATTCTACGATAAACACTTTTCTGTGACAATTCTGACCAAGTAGAGCACAACACATATGAAACCATAGCCACTGTTCTTACTAAGCTTAACAAAATGTAATTATCTCGAATTACGGTGATGTGATCAGACTGCGCGATAGCGTATCAAACTGTCCACATGCATGCATATATGAAACCGCACACGAAACTACACCGAAGAATACTTTAGATGTATTTCAATACATCATAGCTAATTTAATTCAAATTAGCACAGCAGCAAACGTCTGTCCAGTTTCTAAATGGTATGGTCGCGCACGGACAAATACACTCAAAGGTGTTATCAAATACATAAAATCACCATTTGCATTTGCTTAACAACGATCAAAACTGGTGTACAACAACAACAAAAATATCAGCAGTTCAGTTCAGCATTTCAGCGTTTTAGTGTATTACCGCTGATCAGTCAGCAGAAAATTCAACGCTAAGTCTGTTCCGTATTATGAGCCGCATCGTCATAAAACCGGATTTTGCATATGCGAAAACAAAGCCGGAGATCAGCTGTGCAGTTACGGCACAGCTGATCTGCCCCTTTGTTTTTGCTATACAGATAGTATATTTCCTCTTCTACGTAAATGCTAACTTTCAAGCTTCTAGCCTGCTTGCATGTCCGTACAGGCCGGTTTGTGTCGCACCTTGTCGGAGACACCGAAGACCGGATTTTTCGTGTCGCGGCTAAATTATTTAAAGGTACATGATTTTTAAAAACACAAATAATAGAAAAATTACAAAAGTAAACTTCCATGTGCAAAAGGTTGTGAGTCTTGGTTCGATTTGTTGGCACTAGATACAAATATTAATGGATTAGAATGAAACCACATTGTATGTGAGTTCTAGCTTATGTTGCATTTTCGGCTATGATGTGCGTATATGGAAAATCTCGCAAGTCTTCAACAAGACTTCATTGTTTCCATTGGTGACAGTTGCGTGCGCGCGAGATCACCACCTCAATTAGTGAAATGCATTTTCTTCTTCACAATGTAAAAATAAAACCATTCGAGCGAAATCTTATGTTTGTTTGTTTGTTGCTGTTGTTTTTTTTTTTTTTTTTTTTTTTGTATTTTGTTTTCTTTTGTTTTGTTTTGCTTTCAACGAAAGCGAGTCTCCGCCAGGAGTGTTATTTGCAACATACTTAAAATTCCTATACAGTGATCATTCTGGGCTGAATATACTAATTAATGAATTAATTAAGCTTTCGTTTAAAACCTTCATTAGCCGAATCAAGGGATCCAGTGTTTTCTCTAAGTAAAAAGAAGACTTATAAGTAGAATTCGAAGAGAAATGAAGAAAAAATATAGCCTTGTAGATATTATTTTTTCGCCTGCATTCGGTACCAATTGAAGCCAGTTGGAGCACGGTGGCGTAGTGGTAGAGCATCGGGCTCTGAATCGAGAGCTCCTGGATTCGATCCCCACTGCCGGCACCGTATTTGGTCATTGAACAAGACACATTGACTCTCCTGATTAGTGGTTAAAACCAAGGAAGTGGTGGCTCCGTCTTGACATGACTGCAACATTAACCTCATTTGTACACAAACAAACCAGTTGATGTCACTCAAGTGATTAGTTATTAGTATTTGATCGGAGCATTTTTTTTCGAATATAAATAAATAAATAAATAAATAAATAAATAAAAAACAAGCCACATCATGAGAAAAAAAAAACAAAAACATTTTACATACGCGAAAACATAGTGACCGCGAAGCGGATCGGCGCCTTTGTTTTCGCTACTCGAATAGTACAATTCCTTTAATTTTTAAAATCCAAATTTTGCAGCCTCTATAGATCTTCTGTGCTTTTAAAGTCGGTTTGTATAGGACCTGTTCGGAAAACACATCGTTGTTTTTCTCATGATGCGGCTGAAGTAAAATGTTAATTTTTGCTTTATTTTCATCAGGGACCCTGTTTTCATAGAGCTCTTGTTCGATTATATATGTTTAGTTTATTGAAGAACAAACAAATACCGCGAATCTAAAATAAAAGTTGTGCCCTGCAACTTCAAAGCCCCAATGTTTTGACAGTAGTGACAATAAAACGTACTTAACACTCATATGCCCGTGGGGTATGATGATCATTGACCGATTAAAGAGACCCTTAACGACAAAATGCCCTTTACGACAAAAGGAGCTGATGTTGCTTGGACCAGGATGCACATGTACACGTACTCAAATCAGATACATACCGATCGCTGTCCGGCAAAGTCGATCAAAATTTCAATGCCTTATATTACTTTCAAAAGCCCGTGGCCGCCCAATGTCTTTCAAGATAACGAAAAATAAAATCAAACACAAGGGTTATTTTTTCGACGGGGCCAATGTCTTACCCAAGGTTTCATTAGCTTTAATATTGTAAAAGCATGTGCATGCAGAATATGAATTTAATGAGACGGAATTATAAAGTTATTTTAAACATATGATATTTCATGTGTTTCGGATATTAAACGGAGGATTTCATCAAAATGCGTATCTTCAAAGGGGTAAGTAAAAGAAAAGCTTAGTTTGTTCAAACGCAAATTTCACGAAGCAAATTTAACGTTTATGTGAAAAAAGTATTTTTAAGTTCATAACATTGAGACAAATGATGAAAAATAGTGAGCATTTTACCCATCTATTTTTTGCAACTGAACCATGCATAAATGTATAGCCCGGATTCTGCAGTATTTTCTGAAAAACAATACCCGGCACATTTTTCCGAACTATTTATTTGGCATATTGTGTCGATTAAAAAGAAGTATCTTGTTTTGTCAAGATATTATTTTTGATGCAAATATTTACTGATCCGAGGAAATATGGTGGAAAGGGTCACATTGAGGGTCTGTTGAGGGCTTTGTCTATCGTGCGAGAAGCCTCCGTGGTGCAGTGGCTATGTCACTCGCCTTGTAAACCAGGGGTCGCAGGTTCGATCCCGGGCTTCTCCAGTCCGTCGGATGGGACAGTAAACCGAGGTCTCCCGTCTCCATATGACCTTAGCTGTTGGTGGGACGTTAAACCATAATCAACCAACCAATCTATCGTGCGAAAATGCCAGCGCAAATTTGATTGGCTGGCCGATTTCGTGCGCTGGTCACATGTACACACGCAGATATTATCGCGTTTCTCATTGGTTGAAAAACCAACGCGAATATATTGAAAATATTGCGAAGATTTCGCGCGAGTGGTTCGCAGTTTCTATTGGTTGAAAACCCAACGCGAAGATTTTGAGAAAATGCGTTGGCTTTGCGAGTTCAGACTACTTTCTCATTGGCTGAAAATTCCTCGCGCTAATTTCGCGAAGTAGTGCGTGGCCTTCGACTGCGTGTAGCGTGCGTTGGCAACGCAAGGCGCGCGCGAATGCACGGACAACTTGCTAGCTATCTCCACTGTACGTATGGATGGTTTGACATGAACCATGTTTCCTGGGCAGGCTCAGACCACAGCAGTAAACCAGTTATCAGATGGTCAGTCAGTGCCTGGAGGCACAAGCAGCCCATCTAATCCTTTAGGCCCCAATGGGCAGGGGGCCTTTACAGACAGTGACTGCACTCTCCACAAAACATATATCAATGTGACATTAAGGTCAATGTTAGTCAGAAATAGTCCCTCACATGTTGTCTAATAGGATTTCATCATATTACTTTTAATTAATATATGTATGAAAATCCTGACATACTTTATTGCATTTTTATGAAAACATTATTATCAAAAATTGCTGACCAACCCATAAGTACTGAAGAAAATAGAATATGGTTTTGAAAAATATTACCCGTTGCTGTTTTGTTTGTTAATAATGACATGGTTTAACTTCCCAGTCAACACAAAATCATTACTAAACCAATTACAGGGATATTCATAGTTTTCTTTCTTTTGATGCATAGATTGTGGGTACTTGCTGAATCTAGTTCTGGTTCTAATGTGTACCCACAATCAACATTTTGAGCAAACATATTCAAAATATCAAAATTTTTCTAATGAAATTTTCATTTTTTACAGCTGAAAAAAAATCTCCATATAATGAATGGGCGCGTTTTCGTAATGAGTACCCGAATACTTCAGTCATGACAGGACATAGCCATCACTTCCTCAGCATTAAACTGTGCTCGAAGAATCAAAACCCAGGCCTCGAGGTTATACAACTTTTTTCAAGCTCCACTCAGCTGAGCATGAAATTTCAACTGCTCATAAATGTTGAAATAGTCAAGATTAGTGCGTGGCAAATTCAGGTTCAATACTCAACAGCTAGTAATTTAACCTGCTCATAAATGTTAAAATGCCAACAATTGTTGGAATTTTAACATTTATGAGCAGGATAAATTTTAGTCTCAGCTGAGTTGAGCATGAAGGAAGTTTTATAACCTCGGGCCCAGCTGTTCTGACCCAGAGCACATCGCCCTGAACACTAAGGTCATGGCATCAGACCCCCTTGTCCACCTAGCTAACCCACCTAACTCATTATGAAAACATGCCCATGTAATATACCGAGATTTTTTGAGCTGTATAAGTGAAAATTCTTATTAGACAAACTTTGATATTTTTCTTATTTTTGCTCAAAACGTTGACTGTGGATACCCACAATCTAATGGAACAAAAATAAGAAATATAACATGCCCCTGTACACCCCAGTTTTACAATATAAAAGTGGGATATAAGGGGTACCGTAAAAATTCTATTAAACGCCCATACTCTAATAAACGCCCATCCCCCTTTTTGGATGCCCCAAATGGCCATTTTATCTGCGGGTTTTGGAATTCCAGGAACCTCTAATTAACGCCCAGTTTGAGAATGTTGGGGAAAAAATCTTATATTTTTTTTGCAGTAAATTTCTAACTTTACTCTTAATTAAACCATATAATACACAAGTCATTTTTTTTCTCTTGTAGTCCGAATAAATGGCAATTATAAACATTAGTCCTGTCTGGGGTAGAT
Source organism: Rugalucina vietnamica (assembly GCA_964017185.1). Lineage (NCBI taxonomy): Eukaryota > Metazoa > Mollusca > Bivalvia > Lucinida > Lucinidae > Rugalucina > Rugalucina vietnamica. The sequence goes on from OZ024878.1 coordinate 10,814,495, forward strand.
CGAGGACCACCAATAATTTAAAATCCTATACATGAATGCTTTCAGAACATTGCCAAACAGTGTAGTCTCCAATAAACGCCCATCCCCTTCTATAGACAAGAACTCCGCGGAGGTCGATATCGCACCTGCATCGGGCAAAGTCAATAGACCGTGAAATATAGTTCAAGGGCACCGGGTCAAGGTGCGTGCTTGAAGGGCATGTCAAGGACAATTACTATGCAAGGTTTCAGACTCGCAGCTATCTCTGATGTCGAGAAAACCAAACTTCGACGTAAAAATTTTCAAAGTCAGTGGACCGTGAAATATAAGTCAAGGGCACCGGGTTATGCTGCGTGCTTGAAGGGTATGTCATGGACAATTAGTATGCAAGGATTCAGACTCGCAGCTATCTCTGATGTCGAGAAAACCAAACTTCGACGTAAATGTTGACAAAACTTCGATGTAAAAATTTTCAAAGTCAGTGGACCGTGAAATATAGGTCAAGGGCACCGGGTTAAGGTGCGTGCTTGAAGGGTATGTCAGGGACAATTACTATGCAAGGTTTCAGATTCACAGCTATCTCTGATGTCGAGAAAACTAAACTTCGACGTAAATGTTGACGGACGGACGAACGAACGGACGGACGAACGAACGAACGTACGGACGGACGGAAATTTGAACTCCTATATCGCACCCTGCTATAAGCAGGTGCGATAAAAATGCATTGTTTATAATAAACGCCCGGGCGTTTAATAGAATTGTTACAGTATTTGTTTCACGGATATGTTATCCTGAAGTAATTGGCACTTACTGAAATCTCCAAACTTGCCGATGTAGTCTTTGGCCACTGTTTGATCTTTTTTTTTTCAATTGAAAAGTATTAAATCTTGTGAAATGTTCCATTCTTCGTCCGTTTTTTGGATTTTTTTCAATTGAAAAGTATTAAATCTTGTGAAATGTTCCATTCTTGGTCCGTTTTTGAACCTAAGAACACCAACAAGATTTGGACGGCATCAAATGATCAATCTAATATGATACTTGGCTAGTGAAAGCGAAATTAGGGAAAGAAAATCTAAAATCAATTAATGAAAAGAAGCCATAACAATCTTCGAGTGGATCCTTGACAGAAATAAGCTCATAATTAGACCCCGAAAATTAATTGCAATATTCCAGGAAAATCTGCAATTATCAAAACTGCCAATCTAAGAGAATGCTTAAGAGCTGCTGACGTTTATCATATATGACGTATGAACCATCACTAAAACAAGTCCATGAAAAGTGAAAAGTATAACCCCCTAAACCCTACTTTATATATACAGTAAAACTGGGGTAAATAGGGGTAAACCAGTAATGTTTTCTTATTCTTGATCTTGGCAAGGCGGTTCTAATGTGTACCACAATCAATGATTTGAGCAAAAATATTAAAAATATCTTTTTTTTTTTTTTTGGTGAAAATTTTCAATTTTACTGCTATAAAAATCTCTACAGTTCATTTGTGGGTGAGTTTTCGTAAGGATCTAATGAAAAAACAATCATATCATTTATAATAGCACACAATGAACTATAAAAGGTTTTTACACTGCATGCATGTATATTATGTTTCTTTTTTTTCAATTATCAGAGAGACTCATCGTAAATTAACTCGGTTCCAATAAATCGTCTCTTTGACAGTGTAAAATTTAATTAAAATACTTAATCAAGTCTGTATGTTATTATTACACAACATAATTAGTTGCAAATGAAACTAGGAATTTGTATTCACCCATGTCATCATAGTCGATTCTAGCTTTTCAATTATGGATGTTGACATTGAGGTTGAAACTAACTATATGAGCCATCTCTTGTGAAAACCGTATATTTGCCTTTGCGAAAACACTGTAACTGGGTGATTTTCAAAAAAATGAAGTAAAAGTGTGACATTGACCCATTTTAGGTCAAAATTGAGATGTGCATTTGTCTTTTTAATTTTTGTTGCTGGTTTTTCTATGGATATCAAAATAAGAGAAAACAACAATCAAATCTTTTTGACAACACCCATTTTTGTGATTTTCATGTTAATGTGCTTTTTGTTGTTTATTTTCAAAACTGGTGATATACCTTATAAGTAGTGCTACATTTGTAACATACACTTTGTGTTTCAAATTTGTTCTTAGTTTGATAGACCCTATATTGGGACTAGACTCTATGCCATTAATTTGAGAAAATTCTCCAAAAAAAAATTTTTTTCACACATTTGTTTGATAAATTTGACCCTAAAATTGCTGTCTTCACTTATAAATGTTTCCATAACCACTCAAATGATCAATGTATTTAATGATGAACAGTATCTTACAAGTGTACAATGCTTCCTGTGATTGCCATATAAATTTATAAGAGTGAAAGTAATATGTATCGTTAGGAATTAGCGTTCAATTTTTTAGACTAGAAAATATGCGTTGCACTTGTGACATCACTTTTGTTGATTATTAGAAACCAATATGCATACTGTAGGCAAAGGGTTGTTTTTGTTGGTTTCTTTCTGACCTGCTAGACTAAAATATAAAGCAAAATAACATGTCTTACATGATATGCTTATATGGTCAATCAAGAAATACAAAACGTTGCACTTGTGACAAATATGGTTAACTGATTAGATCAGCTACTTTTCAAAATATAAGAAAGGGTTTTTGATGAAGAACCTCTGATAATCAACCCAGATACATCAGACTTGATCAGTAAGAGCATACAATAGATGCAGGGCTTACAATGATTGAACACTGGCTTTCACAAGTTTAAGCTAAGCTATTTTACTGTAGTTTATTTTTAGGTGTATGGTTATTATTTATAAATGCTGAAGAGGCAACAAAGGCGAAATACATGCATGTTTCATTGGCAACTCTCAAGTACCTAATTGTTTGTAACTTTTTAGAGATTTTGTTTTGTTAGGTAATCAGATAATTGTTTTCTGACCATTTGAAAATGACTTACTACTCAAAATGTCACGCTAAAACGTTGCACTTGTGACATTTTTAGGTATATATTGCTGAATAAATCTGGTATAGATCCATCTTTTTTTATGAAATTTTGCATGGAGTTTGACACCTTGATAACACACATTTAAGGTATAAATGAGACCTTATATGTATAAAGCTTATCAGTCCAGCTTTAATATTGAAAAATACTTCATTTTTTTGAAAACCACCCAACTGCGAAGCTGATCAGCGCCTTTGTTTTCGCTACACGCAAAGTACTATCCCTATTCTTTCAAGCTTCTAGCCTTCTTCTGTGACTGTCCAGGCCAATTTTTGTCGGACCTGGTCGGAAAGCCCAAAGAAAAGGTTTTCTTGCGTCGCGGCTCATACAAATTCCCTTGAAATCTGGGCAAACTGCAGAAGACTGCACCCAACTCCAGTGACATTCCAACCCCTTCCACCACCCCCACCCCATCCTCTCTCCTAGACCTCTCAATTTGGAGTCAAATGCTCTGTCCTTGCTCACAATGCGAAATTATGACATATTTCTTTTTTATTCAAAATCAGTAAAACGTCCCTTTCAGTATTATTTCAGCTCATGTGAGACGGGCCAATCAGTAGGTGGGGCAAAAATTGGAGAACCCCCGAGAAAAACCACCTGGCACACCCGCAAGCAGAACTTAGCGTGTCTCACATGTGCCCAGTGCGGGGCTCAAACCCCCCCGCCACACACAGCACTGAGATAATCGAGTTATTAAGAAACAGCACTCTTAACCGCTCAGCCACGGGGGCTGCCATGACATGTTTCTCATCTAAGTACAATTTGATGACAGAAAATGACTATTGATATTACAATAAGGATAAGACCACTTAAAATAAGATTTAGCAAAACTTAAGTTTATAAGCTTCCTCGGAAGTGCTTTTTAAACAAATACCCTTGAAAGTACATTCATTCAAAATTGAGCTGCCACATGGGAAAACAAACAATCTGCATAGGCGAAAACAAAGGCGCAGATCAGCTTCACAGTAACTGCGAAGCTGATCAGCACCTTAGTTTTCGCTACACGGATGGTACAATTCCTCTACTTTCTAAATCCAAAATTTCCAGCCCCTAACCATCTTCTGTGACTGTGCAGGCCCGTTTGTGTCAGACCTGGTTGGAATCCAAATTGTTCGTTTTCTCACATCCAGGCTCAGTTTCTAGACATATACAACAGAACCAATAAGGAAGTTGGTGGTCTGACCTTGAAAACTGAACATCAGAAAGGATAGAGGGTGCATGGTTGATGTTATGCACTAGTCATTGGTAAACACTACCCCCCCAGACCCGGGGAATAGCAGGGACTTTGACTTTTGGTCCAGCAAATCCACGCTAAAAGCCCCATCCTGCGGGGACTGCTCGTTGGTAAAACCACCGCTCTTTTCCCCCCGCGGGCCGCAGCCTGCTATCTTTTCATTTCACCGCCCTTTTTGCCTATATAAAGCAAACCCCAGGTATTTCCCCCCACACTGCCGTGGCAAAATTTTGGTCAAAGCCCGGCTCATTTCCACAGCTATCCCCCGCACTCCCCCCGGGTCTGGGGGGGCCGTGGTTACAAATGACTAGATGACAACCTTGCTGCAGCTGGGAGAGAGCTTGTCATGTCTTGCAAGTCGTTGAAATATCTTGTTTTGTTTTTAAGCCTCAGGTGCCATATTCACCAAGTTGGAGCTATAAAATATATGGATTATGCTCTGTCCACTGTTTTGGTTAAATTGCAGCATATCATAGAGAACTCATCGTATCTTTGCAGTTGTCATACACAACTCGCCATAACTCATAGCTTATCACAGAAAAGGCCTCAAGAATTTTAAACAGTTAAAAACTCTTGTAGAAATACTATAACTCACTGCCATAAAGTTAGCAGAGCATTTAGTCACACTGAACTTGTAGCTAATATCGTCCCAAACAAGTAGTAATGTCATGGGATGTCAAGCATTCTGGGCCCAGTTTTTCAAAACTTTGGTAGCTTAATATAACGTCATCTTTTAAGAAATGCCAACTACATAAGCAAATACACTGTTATTTTTTGTTGATAAAATGTGAGAATCCTTTGCATTGCAAAGGATTCTCACATTTTATCAACAAAAAAATAACAGTGTATTTAGCAAAGGATTCTCACATTTTATCAACAAATACAGCCCCTTTCACTCGAGTTTGCCATTTGTTTGTAAATCAGGTAACTTTTTATTCTATTTTAGAACTGAAACAGTGTCACAGGTGCCAGGTGTTCTTAAAATCTCTTCAGCATTTATCTTTAGGTAATGATGTGACTTTGATGTCACCTCTTCTGATAAAAACATTGTAATTGCTTGTTTAATGCACATTTTTATTTCAAAATTCTTTGCACAACAAATACAATGCATATTAAGAACACACATTTGTAACAGGATAGAGACAAAAGCAGAATTTTATCAATTTAATCAGTAACCTGATCGGTATCTACATGGCAAAAAATCCACATAGGAAGTTAACAATTTCACGCGAGTTTGCCGTTTTTAAAGGTCATTTAGTTTGAAGCTGTCACTCAAATCAGCAGATCAATCAATCCAGATTTCTTTGAGGACAACATGAAAAAAAACTCAGATCTTCGGAACACATGGTCTTCTTGTGTGATGCAAAAGCTCAAACGGCAAACTCGAGTGAAAGGGGCTGTAATAACAGTGTATATAAATTTGTAATATTCATGTTTGCAATTTTAACTGATCATTAACTAACAATGTCGATAATTTTGAACCTGGGGCCCAGGCCGTCCTGTAAAACAGGGTGAGCTACCTACCGCTTGCCATGATAATAAAGACGACTTCTAACGAGATTACTACAGCATCTCGCATATGTTTGGCATTCCATGAGAATCCGTGAGTGCGAATGTAGGACACTCTTGAAACCAGAGGACCAATGGTCCTGTAAACGCTCACCTGAGATCTGCTACATATGCAAATAAACATGTTTGAATATTATGGTATTTAGCCCCAGTGCAGGGGCAGATGAAGCCCTTGGGCCATTTGTTTTCAGAATAAGCAATATTCTGTCCATTTGCCAATTTCTATTTTATTTATTCCCTTCAAATGACATGTTAACAGTTTTCCCCATTCTAATACATTGGCAACCTATGTTGACCTTGTCGTCAAATAGATCAAGGTCTCCAAAGGGTCATGATTTATATACACATTGTAGTACTTTAGCCATAAATGCTTCATGCCAAGTTTCTTTGAAATCGATCCACCGGTTCTGGAGAAGAAGATTTTTGAAGGGTTTTTACCATATATGGGCATGGCGGCCATCTTGGTCATGTGACCTGGATTATTTACATATACATTGGTAACCCCATCCTATAGATGCTTCACATAAAATTTGGCTTTGATTGGCCAAGTGGTTTCAGAGGAGAAGATGTTTGAATATTTTGGAAATATACATGCATACTGCCCCAGGGTGGGGGCATATGAGCTCCTGGGGACCAATCTTTTTCAGAATCATTAATATTCAGTCCTACTGTGCATTTCCTGCAAGACTTTCACTTTAAATGACATTTCAAAAGTTTTCCCCATTCAAATGCATTGGCGACCTATGTTGACCTTGCCGTAAAAAAAGTCAAGGTCATCCTAAGGTCATTATTTATATATACATTGTGGACCTTGAGTCACTAGTGCTACATGCCAAGTTTCAAGATCCTAGGCCTTTGGGTTCTGGAGAAGAAGATTTTTATAAGGTTTTTACCATATATGGGCATGGTGGCCATCTTGGTCATGTGACCTTAACTATTTATATACACATTGATTCCCCCTTCCTATAGATGCTTCATATAAAATTTGGCTTTGATTGGCCAAGCGGTTTCAGAGGAGAAGATGTTTGAATATTTTGGAAATATACATGTATATTGCCCCGGGGTGGGGGCACATTAGCCCCTGGGGTCCAATTTTTTTCAGAATCATAAATAGTCAGTCCTTCTGCCCATTTCCTGCAAGACTTTCACTTTAAATGACATTTTAAAAGTTTTCCCCATTCAAATGCATTGGCGACCTATGTTGACCTTGCTGTAAAATAGGTCAAGGTCATCCTAAGGTCATTATTTATATATACATTGTGGACCTTAAGTCACTTATGCTACATGCCAAGTTTCAAGATCCTAGGCCTTTGGGTTCTGGAGAAGAAGATTTTTAAAGGATTTTACCATATATGAGCATGGCGGCCATCTTGGTCATGTGACCTGGATTATTTATATACACATTGGTTCCCCCTTCCTATAGATGCTTCACATAAAATTTGGCTTTGATTGGCCAAGCGGTTTCAGAGGAGAAGATCTTTGAAAATGGTGGACGACGACGACGACGGACGACGGACGGACGCCGGATCATGGCCATCCTATAAGCTCACCTGTGAGCCTACGGCTCAGGTGAGCTAATAACTCATGGCACCTGACATGACAAGCAGCGAGTTATGATTATCAACTTGTAGCTTCAACTCTGAGAATGTGACAAGCTCTAAAACTTTCCATCATAACTCTAGCAACTCATGCGACAAGCAGTGACTTATAACTCCTGACAACTCATGTTATGGCTTCCACAAGTGAGTGTGTGACAGTCCCTTTACTTTGATACTCATCTGTTCATTATGCACTAGTCATTTGTAACCATGGCCCCCCAGGCCCTGGGAATAGCGGGGACTTTGACTTTTGGTCCAGCAAATCCCTGCTAAAATCCCCACCCTGCGGGGACTGTTCGTTGGTAAAACCACTGCTTTTTTCACCCGCAGCCTGCAATCTTTTCATTTCACGGCCCTTTTTGCCTATATAAAGCACACCCTGAGTATTTCCCCAGCACTGCCGTGGCAAAACTTAGGTCAAAGCCCCGCTCATTTCCACGGCTATCCCCTGCCCTCCCCTGGGCCTGGGGGGCCATGATTATAAATGATTAGTGCATTAAACTGGTTATTTTTTCTGAAACTGCTCTCTTTTCTTTTTTCTCTTTAAAGTAATTAGAGTTACAGTGTGTATAAACCACAAGCTAAGATCCTTTGATATCTTGACATCTCTCAGATTTTCCAAGAAAAATATTTACACAAAAAATGATATAATCTTTCATAAACTTAATTTTACTGACAAACATAATTTGCTTAATATAAACTTAATGTAAACTGTCATAATAAAGCCTTATGCAAGATAAACCATCTTCCACTTCTAAACATCACAACATGCCACAAATGTTTTTTGTGTGGTTTGAAATCGGCACTGTGTATTTTGTATTTTTTTCCACTCCATGGCTCCAATCCATGACACCGCTCCATAAAATACACAGTGCCTTTAAAAGGTCCCAGTTATCAAATTCCTGTGTCAGGACTGAGCAACTCGTTTCTGGGTATACATTAATTTAACCTTCGCTGAAGGACACAGCCTAGTGCCTGAGTAAGGATCAAACCCTGACCTTTCAACACACTAACCAAAAGGCCAAAGCACTCCACAAGCCGCAAATGACTTTATGGTACGGTACTGCTATAAAACTTGCATCTATGAACGTTTCATGCAAATAATTGGGCTCAAGCCCACATTCTTTGAGCTGTTGGTATTAGTGAGACATGGAAGCACGAAGAGCAGCATAAAAATGGTCATGGCAAACATATTACTTGAAAAATAATTTTACAGAGAGTACAGAAAAGTACCATACACTCATTACGAAAACATGTCTGTGCGATGTATACTCCCTTGAATCCCACATTTATATAGGAAAACTGGAATATGCAGGGGTATATATATCTATTTTTCTTATTATTCTTATTATTTGCTCCAAAACATAGATTGTGAGCACTCGTTAGAACCACCTCCGAAAGGCGGTTCTAACGTGTACCCACAATCTATATTTTGAGCAAAAATAAGAAAAATATCAAAATTTTTCAGCTAAAAAATTTCAATTTTTAAAACTAAAAAAATCTCTGTCTATTGCATGGGCAAGTTTTCATAATGCATATCATCTGATTTATGACCCAATCATCATGCAAGTTGCTGTGTGCAGGTACCAAATACATCAAGCAGCTGTTATCATGCTGCTTGCCAGGAAGTATTTTTTTTATTTTTTTTATTCAGTTTTACGTCCCTTTCAAGCTTTTTCACTCATATCGAGACGAATCAATCGGTAGGTGGGGCGAAAACCGGAGAACCCGGGGAAAAACCACCTGACACACCCGCAAGCAGAACATGGCTTGTCTCACATATGAATTCGTGCCCCGTGCGAGGCGCGAACCAGTGCTGTTTCCATGGCCAAATTGTTAGCTAATTGCTAGAGTATGCTCAAACAAAAGATCAATCTTATATATACTGTAAAATCATCTATAATATCAATTCTGGAAAAATCGGGTGTCATTCCTGTGGTCGCTCAGAGATTGAGGCTAATTATATGCTACTACTTTTCACAACAACAAAAACAGCAACATTGTCATCAGGAAATTAACATGTCCATGAAAAGTATACCGCCTTGAACCCCACTTTTATATACCAAAACTGGGGTATGCAGGGGTATTCCTATTTTTCTTATTTTTGCTCTAAAAACATAGATTGCATACTCGTTAGAACCGCCTCCAAGAGGCGGTTCTAAAGTGTACCCACAATCTATATTTTGAGCAAAAATAAGAAAAATATCAAAATTTTTTCAGCTAAAACGTTTCAATTTTTAAAGCTAAAAAAATCTCTGTATATTGCATGGGCAAGTTTTCATAATGCATATCATCTGATTTATGACCCAATCATCATGCAAGTTGCTGTGTGCAGGTACCAAATACATCAAGCAGCTGTTATCATGCTTAATGCCAGGAAATACAAGTGCTGTTTTACATGGCCAAGAAATGAGCCGCCTAATGGGAAAACCAACAATGTGGTTTCCGACCAGGTATGACACAAACCGACCTGTACATTCACAGAAAAGAGCCAGAAGCTTGAAATTTCGGATTTAAGTAGAAGAGGAACTGTACTATCCGAGTAGCGAAAACAAAGGCGCTGATCAGCTTCGCGGTTACCGCGAAGCTGATCTGCGCCTTTGTTTTCGCCTATGCAGATTGTTGGTTTTCCCATGAGGCGGCTCAAATCTTGAAGTTTTATTCAAATTGTTAGATAATTTATTATAGGTTATATATTCTGTAGTGTATGCTCAAACAAAAGCTGAGATCAACCTTATATACTGTAAAATCATCTATAACATCACGTGTGTCATTCCTTTGGTCGCTCATTCTATGCTACTACTTTTCACAACAAAAACAGCAACTTGTCATCAGGAAATTAACATGTCCATGAAAAGTATACCGCCTTGAACCCCACTTTTGTATACCAAAACTGGGGTATGCAGGGGTATTCCTATTTTTCTTATTTTTGCTCTAAAAACATAGATTGCGTACTCGTTAGAACCGCCTTGGCGAGGCGGTTTTAACGTGTACCCACAATCTATGTTTTGGAGTAAAAAATAAGAAAAATAGGTATATAGCCCTGCAAACCCCAGTTTATTTTTCTACATATAAGTGGGGTATAAGAGGGTATACTCTTCATGGACACGTTTTCCTGATGAAATATTGAGGCTTATTCTATGCTACTACTATTCACAACAGCAAAAACAGCAATGTAACCTACCTTTACTGACTGAATCTGTCACTGTATCCGTGTTGTTGTTATTTTCTTCAGTTGTCATTATCAACATCTCAGAAACTCCATTTAACTCTTTTGGGAGACTTTTTCACAAAATCATTTACATGTCTAAACAAACACCTCACTTTTTTTTTTTCTTTTTACTAAATTGTTCTAATTAAAGCATCATTCATGTCTTTTTTATATATCAGACTTGGTTTTCGCTCTCTTTGTGACAAGTCTTTCAGATTTTTTCCAGGTCTGTGACTTTTTCATTTAAAATTGTTCTTTTTCAGAAAGTCTGTTTTTGTTTTCACAGTCTTCTGAATTTTAACATCTTTTGTCTTTTTGTCTCATTTACATGTCAATTAAGTCCAAGATTTCACTATTTGGGTGATATAGGCTTAATTATTCAAAATTGTGGAATTCATTTTTTGAACATTTTTTGTCGCCTTCAGTTTTCACATTTTTTGTTCAAACAAAACTGTGATTGTGTATTAAAAGTGGATGATAGTCCTCTTTGGTACTCTTTCAATCATTCTTTCAAGTTTCCGAGAACCATGAAAGATGACAACACTTCCAAAAACAGTTTCTTCATAAAGAAAGCTTTGCTTTGGAATCCTTTGCACTGTAAAAATTCAAAATAACAGCATAAACTTTGAAAGACCTTATTTTTATTGCAATGTGAACAAGGTGGGGAACTTCTGCAAAAATGTCAGCTAAGGCATGGGCTAAGGCATGGAATGCAATAATGTGCCTTAAACCATGTCATTTCAGTTTAATTTTGTTGCAATTTAATGAAGCACTAGTAAAACATTTAAAATTGCAATTTCATTCCCTTAAATGAAATAAAACTTTAATTTGCTCTCTGATCGACATCATGAAATCAAGCATGCTCCTATAGGTTTGGATTTTTCTACCATTCTGCTCATGTATATCCTTGCATGCCATCACGAAAACACGACCATACAATATACAGAGATTTTTTTCAGCTGTAAAACAGAAAAATTTTAATATTTTTGCTCAAAACATACATTGTGGGTACACGTTAGAACCACCTCGCCAAGGCTGATCTAACGAGTACCCACAATGTATCTTTTGGATCAAAAATAAGAAAATTAGGTATACCCCTGCAAACCCCAGCTTTTCTATATAAAAGTGGGGTTTGCGGGGGTATAAATTTCACAGACATGTTTTCCTGATGATGCATGTTTTACGTCACATCAGCATTTTGTCACGTTTTTAATTTAATACCCCCTATGAATATTTATTTAATAAACAAGGTACTAACTCTTAAGTTTTTGACAGTATCAACTGAGATTTCCTAATAAGTAGTAAAGTAGGGAGAGAGAAGTCCTCATATAAGAGGTGAACGCATATTATTAAATAAATAATCTGAGCATTAGATTCATCTGTCTTTTCCCTATGGGCAAACAAGGAATTGTTGCTTAGTAATTACAACCAACATCAAATGCAAATTTATTATACATAGGAATATGCATCAGAACTATACTTTTGTCCCTATCCAATCAAATAGCCAGTTTCTAATCTTGAATAGCCAATCAAAATGCTGTTCCAGTCCATTTTAACCAATCAGGAAGCTGAAGGAGTGGCTTTGTTGACATGTCATTCATAATGTGTATTACTTTTTTAGCTGCCAGAACAGATTGTCCTCAGATAATTTAAAAAAACATTTATTTAACAAATAAGATAATGAGCTCATTTTAATGAGCTGACCAGGTATTCAAATGACTTATTGTTGTTTCCGAACATTTAGAATCAAAACTTTAATGGAACTTCCAGAAATGAAAAGTTTCACCATTCTGCAAAATAAAAACTTCTGCAATAAAAGCAATTTTCAGGAATCCTCTCAGTTGATAATGTCATCCATAAAACACCAATACCATTATTGCTTCATTAAAATGTCTCTTTAGCTACCACCAAATTAAACTCAAACCTTAGCCTCCTCATGAGAAAACAAACATTTTGCATATGCGAAAACAAAGACGCAGATCAGCTGTGCAGTAACTGCACAGCTGATCAGCGCCTTTGTTTTTCCTACACGGATAGTACAACCCCTCTTCTTCTAACATCTGAAATTTCAAGCCTATAGCCTGCTTCTGTAACTGTACGGGCCGGTTTGTGTCGGACCTGGTCCGAAACCTACACTGTTGGATTTCTTGTGCGAAGGCTCAAATCTCCTAGCTAAACCATGGCATACATTATTAAACTGTTTTTTGCCAATATATTTTCACCCTTCAAGATACAGTGCCAATCCACTAACGCAATATTAAAGCATATTACACGGCATGTGCCCTTACCCAAAATAAATGAATTGCTTGAATTATTGATGCTGCTGGGATTAGATGAATAAAGGCAATTTATTTTGCATCCTGGTACTGATTATTAAGAATCGCTAAAATGTTGCAGCTAATATAAATCCCTTGCTTTAAGGTTTTCTAAATTTTGTTTCTTTGTTTAATTTTGTATGGTTTGTCCAAGTGTGTAAGACAATTTAGAGACCTTTGGAGCAAGTAGGTGCTCTATCTTCTCTATACAATGACAAACCATGTAATAAGTTACTTATTGCACTTTTAACACCCTACATGCCAAGGTTACAAGTACATGTATCTGATGCTGGCGTGAGAAGCGTTGCTATATGATCTGTCTGTGTGTAAGTCATGTGAATACCAAGGTTTATCTTCTGTACAAAAGGACAAACCATGTGCAAAAGGACAATTCATGTGCAAAAGGATAAACTATATGATAAGTTACTTATTACATTTTTAGCACCCTGTATGTGTGCATCTTTGGATTAAAACTAACACTGAGCACATTAAAGTGGCAATAATTTATTTTGATGAAATAATTAAAATTTGTTACTCTGTTAAAGATCTCTAACACAATCATTCAATCTAAAATATTAATTAATTAATTATTTTTATATCAGCCAAACAAGAAAAATACAATTTAAAACTTTTACAATCTTTAAGAAAGTCAGAATGATATCCCTACAATTACTTTTGTAAAACTGAGAAAATTTATTTTTTATAAAACTAATTACAAAATATAGAAATATACCAATAAATGCAATAAACTCCCAACTTGATCCTCTGTCTACGAAAGCCAAGAACCAATTATCCAAAATCTTTATCCCTCAAAGCACAAAATAACAACTCTTGGATAAAAAAAACTTGTATAGGAAAATTGTCTTCTGCTGCTTTTAGACTGGTCGCTCTGTTGTCTTCAACTTTCTGCCACTGATTATTGATAGAAAATGTGATCCAGTCTGCCTCATTATGAAATGGGAAAATCAAGCTGTTATGAATGATTGATTGGCAATTAATTGAGCGGGAGCTCTTGCGGTGGTAGTACCTTCAATGTCCAACATGGAAAACATGAAAAAACACTATAACCGAAATGTTAAATCTATAATTCGCGTTGGGAGGGATTTTTATGCTTGTACAAGTGGGGAAACGAGGATGACATGATTTTGTGTCTAATTGATTTTATTATATAACTATAAATAGACAGTATTTCAGACAATGCTTTCAGCCCATTGCATATTTTGTCATATTCTATAACCTGGGGTTTTTCCCATTGAATATATGTTACTAAATTTAGAACTCTATCTGTAATTGGAAATGTACACTGATTGCTGTCAAGCAGTTATGCCAATGAAGTACAAATGATGTTTATTACTGTTTAGTTTATTTGAATTTAGACTTAATGCCCCAATGAACATTTTTCAGTCATGCTGGGACTATATGTAAACTATATGTATACAATAATTCATTTACAGATCAAAATAATTATTTTAACATTATTTTTATTTGTATAAAAAGTGTTATATAATAAAACAATTGTTGACTATTGAGTCATTGAATATGATGTGATATCCAACAGAGACTACCAATATTGACCTCGGCTTCGCCTCGGTCAATATTGGTAGTCTCTGTTGGATATCACATCATATTCAATGACTCAATAGTCAATAATTGTATAATGTAACAGGGTTAAGAAAACTCAATGACCTGTAAATGGTATATAAATCTTAGATATTCCATGATTCGTGGTGTGTGTTCCTTAATTAAGCTTAAAATGATATACATTACCAAAACAGGTCCATGTTGTATACAGATTTTCCTTAAGTTGTAAAAACTTAAAATTTTCGATAGATTTTTTTTTATACTTTTCTTAGTTTTGCTCAAAACATAGATAGAACGGCGAGGCGGTTCTAACGAGTACCCACAATCTATGTTTTAGAGCAAATCTATGTTTTAGAGAAAAAATAAGGAAAATAGGTACACCCTTGCAAACCACATTTTTACTGTATAGAAGTGGGTATGAGGGGGTATCCATTTCAAGGGCATGTTATCCTGATGTTTTTAAATTTTCAAAATGGCCTGTATCATTTTCTTATCACAGACTGGTTCTGTAAATGTTTTTTAACAAAGTACGTCTCGAGAGTTTTAAAGAATAAGCAATTTTCTTCTGATACTTTTCAATCGACAAGGAGTGGGTGACATCGCCAAAATAAGAAAGCAATTAAATGTTACTTCATCAATTTACAAATTCATCCGCGAAAAAAAGCGAAATTGCATGTCATTTTCACGGAATCACTCTCAGACTCTCCAAATGCCGCAATATTACCAAATGCAATTACGCCACCTTCACTGCCTAATTCCTGGATGAGTCTGTTTCATAAAAATCTGTCTAATATCTATGATGAATGTATTTTCTTGTCAATCGAAAGATAAGTTTCTCACAAAATTTTACACGTTTTTCTATAGTTCCATGAATACTAATATGGACTTGTTTTCAAGCAGCATCAATTTTAGCGCACAAACAAATATTGTAATAATACAGCTAAGTCTCTTATCACCACCTCAATTTGAGCCGCCTCGTGGGATAACCAACAATGTGGTTTGCGAACAGGTCTGACACAAATCAGGCTGCACAGTCACAGAAGCAGGCTAGAAGCTTGAAATTTCGGATTTAAGAAGAAGAGGAAGTGTACTATCCGTGTAGCGAAAACAAAAGCACAGATCAGCTTCGCGATTACCGCGAAGCCGATCTGCGTCTTTGTTTTCGCATATGCATATTGTTAGTTTTCCCACAAGGCGGCTCATTTGAGCAACTGTATGATAAAAAACAACCAAATTGCATGTGCATCCAACCAACACACAGGCCATTCTAGGCTCCCAACCAGACTAGTAAGTCTTAAATATCCAAAAAAAGAAATCATAGACCCAACAACATTCAACAATTTTTTAAGGGAAAACCTTGACCATTCGATATAGACTGTATATACATTCAGGCTGATTTAAACATGTCACATTTTGTTATTGTTGCTAAGCTGTGGCTCAGTCTGAGCAAAGGAACCAAATTCTCCATGTTTCTAAAAAAGCAATCCTAGCCATTGCACAATGGAAGTAATAATTGCTATTCACAGACTTCTGTTAGATGAAATAATTTGTGCCATGTGAAACACTCTTGACAAACAACCACGAAATGGGTAAGCATCATGCAAACATGTCCATGTAATATATACCCCCTTTTACCCCCACTTTTATATACATGTAGTTAAATCATCCTATCTATCGTTATTTTGCTCCAAATCATAGATTGTGGGTACTCGTTAGACTGTCTCGCTGAGGCGGTTCTAATCTAACTTGTACCCACAATCAATGTTTTGAGCAAAAATATTAAAAATATCAAATTTTTTCTAATAAAATTTACATTTGCATGGGCAAGTTTTCCTCACACCAGTTTTGTGCACATTTACAGTATCTTTAAGGCCTGTTTATATATTCACAATTTTTGGCTATGGAGCCGCTACGATTCGCCACGATTTGTAAAATCTTTGTGTACTGTGGTGTACCGTGGTGATTCATAGTAGAACTGTGGTGAATCTTGATGAATCGTGATGATTCGGGAAACTCCACGGTAGCGCTACGGAAGTTTTAAACTGTTTAAAACATTTGTGGCGTATCGTGACGAATCGTGGTGGTTATTGGGCGTGGCCTAATTCTTAGCGCAAAAGTAGCGGAATCATGCTTATTCGTACCGACACAGTAGCTATATTCGCGGCTATTTGTGAGAGATTTTAGCCAATCGTGGAGCTCCGTAGCGAAACCGTGGAATCTTTGACACCACAAACTCTCACGATTCACCACGAATTGTGTAAGGTTGTCCTACGAATCATCCAGGGTTTCGCTACAGAGCTCTGCCATTGGCCATGACGGCTACCGCCATGAATTGTACTAAATATATAGTACCGTATTGAACCGTACAAGCACTGTGAGCATTCGTTGTGCCACCGTGGTTAATCCTAATTGACTGTAGCGTTGCCGTCATGAATCGTCATTGATTCGTAGCGATACCTTACAGACAATGTACTAATGTCGTGGGCATTCTTAGTGGAATCTTAGTGACACTAAATATTTCCACTCTTCACCACGATTCATCCTGATCCATCCCGATTTTTCTGACCAAGAGAAATTGGGGTGAATCATGGTGAATCGTAGAGAAAATTGTGAATGTGTAAACGGGGCTTTACCAAGCATACACTGACAAAATTATCAACCAATTGGAGGCAAACAAGAACACAGCAATACCTAATTTTAAATAGTCCTATTGTAGAATTTCAAATGTCTTCACTGCAGAATTTTAAACAATAACACAAACACATCATTTTTCCTCAAATGCACACACGATGTTCTGTTTTTTAATTCATATTTGAACTGTAATGCACCAGACAACCAACAATCTGCATGTGCAAAAACAAAGACGCAGTTACTGCACAGCTGATCAGCGCCTTTGATTTCGCTCCATAGATAGTGTGATGCCTCTTCTTACTAAACCTGAAATTTCAAGCTTCTAGCTTATTTCTGTGATTGTACAGCCTGGTTTGTTGCAGACCTGGTCAGGAACAAAATTGCTGGTTTACTCATGCTAAGGGTCATTTTACGGAGCACACTCAAGTGCTCCATCCAACTCTTGTCATATCCACTCAGCAACATCATGAAGTGGGCTACTCATTACGAAAACACATCCATGCAATATTTCGTCTGTGAAAAATAAAAAAAGTTCCATTGAAAAAAAAAAATCAACATTTTCTTTCAAAATATAAATTGTGGGTAGAAGTGGGTATTCATTTCATGGATGTTATCCTGATTATTACAGCCAGACAGCATGTCCATGCATATGAAAAGTATACACCCCTACACCCCACTTTCATGTGGCAAAACTGGGGCATACAGGCACATACATGTACAATCTTTTCTCCAAAACATAAACTATGGGTACTTGTTAGAACCAAGTCATGGAAGGTGTACCCAAAATCTATCTTTTAAACAAAAATAAATAATGTATTAAAACTTTTCACATGGAAATTTTTCAAATTTTACAGTTGTAAGAAAAATCTGCATAGACGTGCAATCATAATGCACTTGAAGTGGGCCACTTGTTTACACTGTCCTTCAGTTTTGACATCTTCTCTCAAGTACCATAAACATTCTAATAATTCAATCACAAGATTGGTAAATTATCACACTCCTTATCCAGAGATACCCAACCCGACTGAGGACTGAGAACAAAACAATACATTACGAAAACTTGTAATATATATTAAGATACAGTTATGCAAAGACGACAGGTAACACCCTTGTGCACATGGAGTGTACTAGTAAGTGCACTAATCACGACTAATCTTTGGAAGTAAACTGCAATTCGTCTTGCACACTGAGTGCACTTACTGTTACCTTTCGTCTTGGCACTACTGTATGTGTAACATCAGGAAAACATGTCCGTGTAATGTGCACCCCCTCAAACCCCACTTTTATATAGCAAATCTGGGGTATGCAGGGGTATACCTGTTTTTTCTTATTTTTGCTCAAAAACATAGATTGTGGGTACTCGTTAATTTTCAATTTTTAAAGCTGAAAAAATCTCTGTTTATTGCATGAGCAAGTTTTCGTAATGTTTGATATTTTTGCTCAAAACATAGATTGGGGCTACCATTAGAACCCCCTCCGTTAGAACGGCTCTCCCCGAGGTGGTTCTAACAAGTTCCCACAATCTATGCATTACGAAAACTTGCCCATGTAATAAACACAGATTGTTTGAGCTTAAAAAATGAAAATTTTCAGCAAAAAAAAATTGATATTTTTCTTATTTTTTCTCAAACAATAGATTGTGGGTACACGTTAGAACCGCTAACCAGTACCCACAATCTATGTTTTGGAGCAAAAATAAGAAAAAATAGGTATACCCCTGCAAACCCCAGTTTTACTATATAAAAGTGGGGTTTACGGGGGTATTCATTTCAGGGACATTTTTTTCTGATGTATTGCATGGGCATGCTTTTGTAATGTACTTGAAGTGGGCCAATTGTTTACAATGTCCTTCAGTTTTGACTTGTTTTGTTTGGGTTAACCAGTGTGATAATTAACCAATGGAGTGATTGAATTATTAGAATGTTTATGGTACTTGAGGGACAAGTCAAAACTTTGGTTAACTCATTTAAGCCTGGCGTCCCTCTTATGGGACATAGGCAAACAGAATAGCCCCAGATGTGACGCCGCAAAACGCGGCGTCCCATCTGGGGCTATTCTGTTTGCTAAGAGGATTTTCATCAAAATGTTATTTAAAAATTGAAAATCACTTCTGATGCCCCTAAAAATGAAAGTGGACTCGCCCAAATGATAAAAATGGGAAAATCCATTGTCAAATATGGGTTAATTATCACACTGGTTACTCGTAGTTAAACGAACTATTTGTTTGCACGCAAGTACACACAGGAAGTGTGTTATTTACCGTCTTATCCATGCGCAACTTCGCAGGGGAGTCCAAATCGAGAAATGAGCACAGAAAATCTTCAGCAGAACGGGGCGTCAGGCAATGACACGCTTCGATATAACGACAAAGATGATCAACAGGATGTTCTTGGTGTTCTTCATCGTTTGGAAAGTCGATTGAATCATTTGGAAGTGTTTGTTAAGGAATCCCAAAGATCTGAAAGTAGTCCCCACATGTTTCGTAGGCAAGCGCCATATTTACAAGATCAGCATTTAACCTTGACCGATTCACGCTTGAGTCAATCGCCATACCAGGCCACAGATAATACGTCGCCAAACCAGGCCACAGGTAATACGTCCAGTCCTGATCAGGGTGTCACAGCTGGAAACACTGGATCCAGTGAGATCCAGGAGAGGTTCAACGCCTTAAAAAGTTCGGTTGAGAAGTTCATTTTGCCCGCTGGCTACAAATTGCATGATTCTAGAACTGGTGTAAAACGTGAGGACCAACAAACATTGAATGTGGTTTCGAAATGTGGCCGTTATGTTGAAACTGCTTTAAAACTGATATTACAGTCCAATGAAAGAGAACCGTTAGATCTTGAGCCCATCATTACAACCCTGCTAGCAAATATTAATTATCTCCAGGATGAGTACGCTGCACTTTTGGTGAAGGGCAAATTTGATGACAATACCGCACAACTGTTTAGGTCCTTACAAAAGTCGAACTCAGGTTTTGATAGTCAAAGTATTAACAATGTCAGAATAGCAGCTGAATTATCAAGTGTATCAGCTAAGTCTAACTACAGAGGAAATTCCCGTCAAGTTTATCGTGGGAATTCGTACAATTATAATTCTCAACAGTACGGTAACAACCGGTATTCGGGCAATTACAACAGGTATTCAGGCTATCAAAATAGACGTGACGATCTGTTTCAGAATTTGCAAGGGCCAAGATTTCGCAATCCTGGACGAGGCCAGTATTGGCAAAATAGGGATCAGGATCAGTAAATGAAAAATCAATTAGCTCAACACTTTGACAAATGGGTAGAAATTGGTGCTTCAGATGTGGTGCTAGACTGGATTAAAAACGGTGTAAAATTCCCTATTCATGATAACATTGAATCATTTGAAATTCCAAATAAAAATTTTACGCAAGCAGAATCTGTGTTTATACGGTCAGAACTCAATTCTTTACTGTTATTAGGTCATATTGAAATATGTGAAAGCAAGCCCTTTTGTGTATCACCCATAAACTGTATTCCAAAGAAGAAAGGCGATTATCGGTTAATTACAGACTTAAGATATATTAATAGGTGTTGCACCCCACCAAAATTTAAAAATGAAGACATCAACACAGTTATTGACCTTGTTAAACCTAATGATTATATGTGCACTACAGATTTGAAAAATGGATTTTTTCATATACCCGTCAATTCTGAGCATCAAGAACTGTTAGGATTTAATTTTGAGCAGAGATACTATAAGTGGACTGTTTTGCCCTTTGGTCATTGTTGTAGCCCATATTTTTTCACTAAGACTTTACGACCAGTTATATCTTATCTGAGGTCCAGAGGAATACGAGTTGTTGTGTATGTTGATGACTTTATAGTGTTAGGTGCCAAATTTGAAATTTCTAGTCATAGTGACTTATTATTACAAACTCTAGATGAGTTAGGATGGACAGTTAATTTTGAGAAATCATCATTAGAACCTTCTCAAGTAAAGCATTTTATTGGTTATATAATTGACAATACTGCTGCACAGACAGTGATAAGGATTGAGAAAGACAGAATTAGGAAATTGAAGAAAGACATAAGTCGAGCATTGCGGGCTGACACAATTTCAGCTAGGGGTTTAGCGCGTATTGCAGGTCAGTGCATTTCGATGTGTAAATGTGTTTTTCCCGCGAAACTGTTATTGAGGAATTTGTATAGACAATTAGCCAATAAATCAGGTTGGGAGCAAAAGTTAGTATTGGACCCATATACGCGTAATGACCTTGAATGGTTTTTTAACTCGGTTTCACAGTGGAATGCATTGCATGTTGTACGTAAACATATTGACATTCAGTTGGTGACAGATGCGTCACATTACGCCTGGGGGGCATGGATACCGGGAATGGAGGCACAAGGTTATTGGAATACAAGACTATCAATGAAAAGTTCAAATTACAGAGAACTGTTCGCAGTGTTAATGGGAATTCTAACATTCAAGGAACATTTAAGGGGTCATCAGGTGCAAGTTTTATCAGACAATGTTACAACAGTATCCATGATCAATGGCATGGGCGGTTCATCGGTGCAGTTAGATATGATAGCCAGGACAATTCACATCGAGGCTATGGAGGCCAATATAACGTTAAGCGCGAAATATTTGGCAGGATCCTTAAATTGGAGGGCGGACTACCTTTCTCGCGTAAGGTCTACGTACGAGTGGCGTCTACACCCCAACCTATTCAAACTGTTAGACAGGGTCTGGGGACCCCATCATATAGACAGATTCGGTTCAATCACATCAACACTGTGAGTTACCAGTGTACAATTCCCTATATTGGGATCCGCATACGTCAGGAATAGACGCGTTATCTCAGACAGATTGGGGCAACATGAACAATTACGTAAACCCGCCGTTTGCGCTCATACCAAAAGTACTGAACATAGTCAAGGAGCAAAAGGCTGTAGCCACGTTAATCGCGCCCAAGTGGATAGGTCAACCGTGGTACCAAAAGTTAATAGAGTTGTTGATAGATCAACCAATAAGGTTACCAGTGTCACACAGGACTATAATCGCGCAGGGCCCTCAGCAGGAACCTTTCAAAAACAAACATTGGGAAGTATACGCTTGGAGAATCTCTGGTCGGCAAGGTTACGGTGTAGCGGGTGGTCCAGACGGGCTGCCAGACAGACTATAAGTTCTATAGCGGAATCTACTTTACGCTCTTACAACGGTTATGTTGAGAAATATGTGTTATTTTGTCAAACTAACAATCACGATTCCACAAATGAACATAATATATCAGTGATAGCGGATTTTATGTGCCCAATGGCGGATTCATCAACAAGGCCGGAGTCTACCATTAAATCAACTTTAGCCGCGTTGTCATTCTATTTTGAAGGCTTAGGCAAGCCGTCACCCACATACCATTCAGACATTAAAAGACTGACTACCGCTTTAGTGAAATCAGGGACTGTTAAACCCATGTTGAGGCAAAAACCTATGCCAATATCCGCGTTCTATCAGTTATTTCAATCACTTGGGGAAAATGAACAGTTGTCTGTGAAATTGTTACGTATGAAGACTGTGACACTCTTAGCGCTCGTTTTAATGACACGCCCTTCAGATCTGGCACCAAAGGCAAAAATATTCGATCCACAAAGCATGTCATCAAAGGCGGTAGTTCTGTCAGTGGACGATATTCAGTTCCATGAAAACGGTTCAATGACTATTGTATTCTGGGGCATAAAAAATGACACAAATAGACAAGGTTTTGAAATTTCAATTCCACCATCATCAGATAAAGTGATGGACCCTGTGTGTTGTTTAAGAGTATACATAGACAAAACGGCTAAATTCCGCAAAGGACCTGAAAACGCGTTGCTGCTTTCGCTAAAAACACCGTATAAGGCCATAAGTGCAGACACTGTTGGAAGCATATTGGAGGACAGTATTAAGATGGCAGGACTAGCTGATCAAGGTTTCACAGCGAAGTCGTTTAGGCCCACTGGGGCGACAATCGCGGTATCACAAGGAATTCTCCCAGAAACAGTTATGAAAGTAGGCCGTTGGAAGACAAAAGAAGTATTCCTGAACCATTATGTGTATGGTCAAGTGCCCAGTGGATATACCACTAATTTGTTGAGCAAGGACTCATAATTTTGCCTAGTCAGCAAAAACAAGACTGTTAAACAGCAGCGAACGTACATGTACATATGTTAAACGAATTTGGAGTTTTGTTAACAGTTACGGTGTTATAAAGTTAGTTTAAAGTTAACTGTGTTGAATTAAAATGAAACTTTCATGAACGTGATTTGTTATAAGCATCTCTAAATGAAGCACACTATATGAAAATTAACAAATACATGTGAGTATTAACGTAGATTTACTGAAATCGTAGTTAAACGAACTATTTGTTTGCACGCAAGTACACACAGGAAGTGTGTTATTTACCGTCTTATCCATGCGCAACTTAAATTCATTTGAATGGAATCAGCAAGTTACAGTAACTCAAGGACGCCAACAGTACCCTTAAAGCTACAAGATTATACAACGGACTCCCCTGTACCTGCGAAGACAAGGACAAGCACACTATATGAAAATTAACAAATACATGTAAGTATTAACGTAGATTTACTGAAACCAGAGATAACCAACCCAAACAAAACAATACAATGTTGTGAGATACAAATATAGCTCGATTTTGACCTTCAATGTGTCAAGGTAGACAAGTCTACTACTTACTGAGACCACATCGGGAAATCTATGAAAAATCAGGTAAATGTTGAAAATGAACCCCACTTCTAGAAATCGTGGATCAGCCCCTGAATGAAGAAGAATAACCATTTGTTGCAAAAAGCAATTTATGCTAAGTACTTGTTCTGTTTCATCAAATTGTCCATTATCATCACTGTAAAAATGAAGTCTGCCAATGACAAAACAGGACATGTTAAGATTCCTTTTAGTTTACAAAACTATAAAATTTTGTTGTTGTTGTTGTTATTGTTGTTGTTTTTTTATAGTTTTTTTTTTTTTCCTCATTTTGCCTTCTTTGACACCGGCCGAACTAAATAAACTGTTCAGAAAAGACACATGCAGAGAGAACTCCACAAAAGAAGAAATTAAAACTAATCCCTGATTTTCTGTGTCATTTGATCTTAAAGCATGAAGAGTTTTTGTTTCAAGCATATGTTCAAACTGAAACTGAACAAAAGGAAAAATATGAGCCACGGCATGAGAAAACCAGCAATATGCCTGGGCGAAAACAAAGGCGTAGATCAGCTGTGCAGTAACTGCACAGCTGATCAGCACCTTTGTTTTCGCTTCACGGATAGTACAATCCCTGTTTGACTCAAATCTGAAATTTCAACTTTCTAGCCTGCTTCTATGAGGGTACAGGCTGGTTCGTGTCAGACCTGGTCAAAACCCGAATTGTTGGTTTTCTCATGCAGTGGCTCAATTGAGAAGCGTCTGTCTGATCGCCATAGTAAATCAGATTAACCCATAGGAGTGCTACAAATGAGCCTGGTCATGAGAAAACTGGATTTTTGCATATGCGAAAACACAGACGCAGATCAGCTGTGCAGTAACTGCACAGCTGATCATCCCCTTTGTGTTCGCTACACGGATAGTACAATTCCTCTTCTTCTTAAATCCGAAATTTCAAGCCTCTTTCATTCTTCTGTCACTGTTTATGTCAGAGCTGGTTGGAACTCCCGAAGACTATTTTCTCGCGTGGCGGCACAAACGTACTTGATTGAAAATGAAGACCAAAAGAATCAAAGATTGAGACTAGACTTAAATCAATGTTCTTAAAAAAAAAGGCTGATGTCAAAATCCAAATGCATGTTCAGGATGTGCCGAAATGATCTGCAGATTCAAGAGGTCTCTAATACATCTCAACCCTTTGCACACTGACATTAATTATGAGCAATATTTAATCGGCAATTAATTAAATAATCATGGATATTGTCACAGGGGTCTTTGCAATTCAGGCCATGTCACAGTAAAATAAGTCTTCAGCATTTTTTACCATGTTTGACACGAACTTTCCGATAGTCACAAAGGATGTAGAAGCTTGAAATTTTTGACTAAAGGGATATTGAACTCAATTAAGGTTTTCTCATGATTTGGCTAATATTTAATCAGCCATTAATTAAATCATCATCAGTGATTGACACAGGAG
Organism: Rugalucina vietnamica; assembly: GCA_964017185.1. Lineage (NCBI taxonomy): Eukaryota > Metazoa > Mollusca > Bivalvia > Lucinida > Lucinidae > Rugalucina > Rugalucina vietnamica. The sequence continues at coordinate 10,839,768 of OZ024878.1, forward strand.
TCTTTGCAATAATGTCAATGCATGCTGCAATGGCACTTGCACGAAAATAATTGAGCTGCCGCATCAGAAAACCAATAATCTGCATATGTGAAAACAAAAGCGCAGATCAGTTGTGCAGTAACTACACAGCTGATCAGCGCTTTTGTTTTGGCTACACGGATAGTACCATTCCTCTGCTACTTATATCCAAAGTTTCTATTTTCTAGTGCTTTCAGACAGGTGTGTGTGGTACCTGGTTGGAAACCCAAATTGTTGATTTCTCACGCAATGGCTCAATTATTATTTTTTTTGAGCAGTATCTCTAGAAAACTTGTCTTCAGGGTTTTTAAACAAGTTCCAGCAAGCCAGCCGAAAAAGATCAGCTAATTATAAGATACTTCAAAATAGTGGCTAAAGAACACAAATGTGGAATATCAAACTATAAAATGTATTGTAGCGCGAAAAAAAAAACAAGGGCCCTTGGGGTTTCCGACCAGTCTGACACAAACCATCCTTTATAGCACAGAAAAAGTACAGAAACTTGAAATTTTGGATTTAGAACCACTAAATCATGCATCAAGAACAGACCGTTTAAGATGCACAGGTTCTATAATTCTAATCATGCACCATCATGAATAAAATAGATTTTTTTTTTCCAAATATAACCAATTCAAAATTCAATCTATCATACTTCCATGCCAGTGTAATTCAGCCAATTTGGCACCAAAATAATTAATGACCAACTTGTTCTTTCTACAAAACTGATCTTCTTTTATATGATTATAAAATTATAGCATGAAAATTAATACAAATTCAATTAAAAGGACATGTGCAAAGCTCCTTTGTAAAAACGGACATTCAAATCAATAGTGGTCACCGTGGTGATGACCTAACAGAAAGGTCTTTGCAGCATCAACAACTTAAAGGTCATGTAAGAGACGTTTGACTTAAGCCTCGATGTCACTGCCCCGGTTCTAACCCAGGTTCATCCCAGTTTGTCCCAGTGCAGACAAGCCGGTAAACCGACTTTTCTTACAGAAACTGATCGTCGTGGTCTCACTGTCACGGTGTTACCACATTAGAGCCACAGTCTTTTTCCTGGTTCTTAACCACCATGTTGTCATGGTGCAGGCTGGTGTGCCGTTTTTACTACGGTCTTACCTGGTTGTCTAGGGTGTTATTCTTTTGGCACAGCTCATCCTGGTTTATCAAACCAGGATAAACCTGGGAGCTCAACAAGGACAGTGAGATTAGGGCTTTAATAACGGCTTAAGTCCCTTGAAGACTTACTACTTCTAGCTGCTGTGAATTATCTTCATGTTTCTGTTTAGTTGTTCATAGCACCCATGTCACCCTAGTATTTGGTTGATGCAAGCCTCGCTGAGGCGGTTCTAACATGAACCTGAGATAAAGATGAAGAGATTAGAAAGTCCACCTAGCGGCCACTTTATGATTGTCGCGCGTGTACCTGTGGCGCCACCTACGATCCGCCGCCATACTATTTCGAAGACAAAACCAGTGCTATAAATATCGGCGTTCATTGGCAATTTCATACATCCAATGAGATAATATTTTATTCTATAGAAACTGTTAACATTTAATATTTTATTTAGGAACAGATTTTGATGTTTGTAGTGTTTTTATTGGATATTTGATTGTTAATTATACGTTGATAAAACACCTAATTCCTTGTTCGGCGTTTCAAAATGGCGACCAAGCAGATTATAGTCGGTACTTTTTGACTAAAAGGCGTTGTTACTAAAAGGCTAGGTAATCTTTAAACAACAAAATATGAAAGAAGAAAGGCATAAAAATCGTTTTATTTGTTGATAGGCACACAATCTATGACTGTGTTTGTCTTACGATCGTATAAATCTTGACAATTTTTGTCATTTAAGCAAAAACGGTTTGGCCCGATCTCAAAACGATGTGTAAGTTTTTATTAAAAAGGCTTCTATGAATGACTTTTCTTTGGCAAACAAGATCAATTTTCTCAAAGAACAATGTCTTACAAATCGTTTTATTGCCCTTCGATGCGGTTTGGGTATTTTTGAAAGCTTCAAATCGCCCTAATGAATCAGCTGTTTTTCACAACTTTTCGCCGCTTTGGCGTCAAAATGGAGATTTTTCTACACATTGGTTGGTATTGCAAATAAGACCAAAAAGTTACACTTGAATGCAGAATGACATATATATCATGCATTTACAGATGATCTCCAGTGATCGGTTGTCTATTTAGCCGATAGTTTATTTTGTATTTATAACCACACACCCTCCCCATGTGCCGTGCCCGGGACAGGATTTGGGATAGCCGCATGCCCGGAAATGTGATGGGGACAACAGAACAATTAGTTTCCACATTTTTTTCGAAATAAAAACAGTGACAAAAGAAGAAATGACATATGCGTAGCAAAATGCAGGAATTTAATTATACGTTAAGCCCGAATTCGAGAAGAAAAAAAATAGGATCCGGCGAAAGGCGCTCTGATATGCAGATTGCATTTTGACTTTGATGCTGTTGAAAAACATCCCATTGATGCATTTTCGTGCAATGTGAAAACTGCGAGACCGCGCTTGAAAACAGACACCATAGCATCTATTGAAAAGAAATCGTTGCTCAGCACGGGCAAGTATACATATAAAGCTAAAGTATTATCTTTTCAACATTTTGAGTATGACTATATCATGATGACAGCTAACATTGCAAGAAAAGTGTGGTTGCATGTTGGCCTAGAGTGTATTATTATTTTTCATTATGTATTTATTTCAATTACTTTTCCGAATACAATCTTCAATAAAGTTACATTAAACTGTGTCAGGTATCTGTAACATTAATGCGGCACGTGCCTGCAACGTGACATAAGTGCGTCTTTAATGGCTCGAAGATCAAACAAGTCGCCGAATCAACAGGTATTGCACGGTGCAATACAGGTAGCTGGTAGTAAAAGTGTCATTTTTTTCTTTTGAAATTTCGGCGGCGACTTCTTAGAATATACATGAATGCAAGTACGAAAGATAGAGGAGATAAAAAAAGAAGAATATTCAAATTCATGCCTGACTGATTCCATTTAATTCACATAATCCGTTCCTCCACTGCCCTTTTGTAGAGAAAAGTATAAAATATGACCAACAAAACGAAGGGGAAAAAAGAAGATAGAAAAAATCTATGACCCATGACCTTGACCTCAAGGTCACTCAGGTGGGTCATGATGGTACAGTATAAAACTTCAGACAAATATCTACCAACATGCAAGTATCAACTCTTCGAGAGATATAGATTTATAAAAACTTTAAACAAAAACTTTAAAATATAAAATTTCTAAGACTGTGACCTTGACCACAAGGCACAAGGTCACACAGGCAGGTCACAAGATTGTACAGCATAAAACTTGAGAATAATATTTAACAGCAGACAGAGTTTCAACTAGATCCATCCATCTGTTCAAGCAATAAACAGTGCTAAAAATACTTTAACATTAAATTTCAAAGTCTGTGACCTTGAACTGAAGGTCACTCGGGTGGGTCATGATGGTACAGCATAAAACTTCCTACATGCAAAGTATTAATTTGATCAATCTACATATTTAAGAGATAATGGACATAAAACTTTAGCAAAAAATTCTAAGTCCATGAACTTGACCTTTATTAAGTTGAACTTGACCTATTAAGGTCACTGAGGTGGGTCATGGCAGTACAGCTTTTAAAAACTTCAGACCAATATCTACCAACATGCAAAGTAAGAACTTGATCGATCCACATGTTCAAGAGATAAAGACTTTAGAAACTTTTCCCAAAAACTTTTGCAGCTAGGCAAGGCAAACACCGACACCATCACCGACACCGACACCATAGTGAGTGCAAAATATAGCTCTTTCTGTACTTTCGTACAGGCGAGCTAAAAAGACAAAATTCCAGGACAGATTTTCATGACAGCCTAATGAAAATTGACTTTAAGAGTGCTACTATATATAAGGCCAATTACCAATCAGAATTTTCTTCACTTTGAGCAGTAGGTATTTGATCCGCATCATTAGAAAACTGGATTTTTACCTATATGCGAAAACAAAGGCGCAGATCAGCTGTGCAGTAACTGCAAGAGCAAAATCAAAGACAACCACCCCAACAATGCCATTTACGGTTTACATGTTATGACGTTATAATCAACTACAAAACCAAGATCGTCATGATGTCAGCAGAAACAAAACTCTTCAGTGCAGGAAGTTACCAATCTAGCACCGTAATTACTTTTCTAAAGAGAGATTTTCAATTTTCCACTAGGTATCAACAATGGAAAATTAATGACCGATAATGGTTTCTAATTGAGAAAACAATCTTTATCGCTACTTTAAGCAAATCAATTAATCATCTGTTTTGAAGCATGAAAATTCCGCAATCATAATTAAGAGTTTTTATTAGTTGATGCAAGGCAAGTCAACAATAGGCCTCTGAAATTTGATACGACTGATGATGATGCTCGATATGCTGATAGAAAACTTGCGACAATAAAAATAACATTTTAAACAAGGAACTAGGAAGAAAACTTTCCAATTAATAAAAATCTTGTACAATAGTGTGTTACACTGGACCATGCTTTTCTTTTTTTTTTTTTACATTTTTTTACGTTTTCACCCGTTTGAAGACCCTAGCAAAACATTCATGTCATTTTTTACTTACAATCCCATTTATCAATCACCAACCCTTGGCATAGGGCAGTCGCCGAGCGCCTGTGGTGTGTTACTGTTATTTTGACCTTAGATGGATAATCTACTGAACTGCAGGTTGGCTGATTTGGGGTTTAACATCGCCCCCAACAGCTAAGGACATGTGGAGACTGGACCTTGGTTTTCAGTCTCATCCGATAGACTGGAGTCTTCAAGCCTAAATTATGAATCAGCAAACATAAAAAAGAATCACAACTTGAATTAACCATTTGAGCCGTCACATGAGAAAACCAACAATTTAGGGATTTCGACCATGACTGACACAAAGGCTAGAGGCTTATGATTTTGGATTTAAGAAGAAGACGGATTGTACTATCTGTGTAGCGAAAACAAAGGCGCTGATCAGCTTCGCGGGTACCGCGAAGCTGGTCTGCGCCTTTGTTTTTGCATATGTAGATTGTCGGTTTTCTGATGCAGTGGCTCATTTGTTTTTACATAAATCTCATTTCCGAGAATCACTTTTCTCTGCTATTCCACCCAATGAACTGGTATGAAATTGACATGTGTCAATACAATATCCTTCCAATAATTAACATATTATTTCTACTCAATTAATATCTCATTTTTCATACAAGTTGTTATTACTTACTAACCATGTGTGTAATTGACGAAATAAGTCACAACACTAGAAAACTGGCCTTCGGGTTTTCCGACCAGGTCGACATGAACTGGCCTGTACAGCCATAGAAGAAGGCTAGATACTTGAAATTTTGGATTTAAGAAGAAGAGGAAATGTGCGAAAATGAAGGTGCTGATCGGATGTGCAGTTACTGCACAGCTGATCCGTGGCTTTGTTTTCGCATAAGCAAAAGGTGATTTTCACATGAATTGGCACAAATAGAGTCTGGAATTGAACAACAAATTTACTGCTTTATGCCTTATAAGTTCTAAATGAATTGCATTGCAAGAAAATCTTTCTTCAGGATTTCTGTCTTTCTGACAATGTCTGATATAATTCCCATCCCCACAGACAAACCTTTCTCTCCCCACCCCCCCCACCCATCCCCCCACCCCGACCCAGTCCCACCCTCATGGGTGTTCTCCAAGGCATTGCATTATCTTTATGTGTATCTTAAATATATAATGTATATCTTTTAAGACAATGCAGTCACAGTGCAATCAAATCATTTGGCCCTTAAATTTTATCCAACCCAAACCTCTCTTCTCCTCCATAATAGTTAAGGCCTCGTCACACAGAAGCGAAAATCTCTCGACGTAGGCTTGCGTTTGATTGTGAAAAATAGTTTTTGTTTGTTTGCTTGATTGCTTGACTTCCCAGTCAAAAACAATAAAAAATTATGTTTAACAATAAAACACAAGTCTGTGCAAGTCTACCTCCAGGGATTTTCGCTTATGTGTGACGAGTCCTTTATACAGGCTGCAGTCACATATTAGCAATATCAAAGCAAATGAAAAAAGAGACAATAAGCAATGCTTACTAAATACCCCCCGCAGGGTAACTGTTTACCACAAAAACTATTTTGGCAATAAAATTTTTTCATGCAGATGTCCAATGGGTGTACATCATGTAGGCATGATATCAAATTGTTCCATCAAAAACTGTGGTAGGAGTTGATCTGCCCCATGAAAGCCTTTACCTGTAAAAAAAAAAAAGTAAGAAAAATTGTCTAAGTTCTCATAGCTGTCATTTTATCAAAAATTATTTTTTCACAATAAAAATTCTTCATGCAAATGTCCAATGGGTGTACATCATGTAGGCATGATATCAAATTGTTTTGTCAAAAACTGTGGTAGGAGTTGATTGGCCCATGAAAGCCCTTACCTGTAAAAAAAAACTAAGAAAAATTGTCTAAGTTCTCATTGCTGTAATTTTTTCAAAACTTATTTTTTCACAATAAAATTTCTTCATGCAAATGTCCAATGGGTGTGCATCATGTAGGCATGATATCAAATTGTTCCATCAAAAACTGTGGTAGGAGTTGATCGGCCCGTGAAAGCCCTTACCAGTAAAAAAAACTAAGAAAAAATGTCTAAGTTCTCATAGCTGTCATTTTGTCAAAAATTATTTTTTCGCAATAACATTTCTTCATGCAAATGTACAATGGGTGTACATCATGTAGGCATGATATCAAATTGTTCCATCAAAAACTGTGGTAGAAGTTGATCGGCCCGTGAAAGCCCTTAACTGTAAAAAACTAGAGGACCATTGGTCCTGTAGCTCACCTGAGAGACCCAGGGGCATGACTGGCACAATTTATAATGGGGACTACCAAACATTGCTACATACAAAATATAGAAGCTCTGGGCCTTTTGGTTTCAGAGAAGAAGATTTTTGTTAGTTTTTCCAATTGTAAGTCTATGGAGACTATCTACCCCCGGGGCGTGGCCAAATTTGACCCCAGGGGCATGGCTGGCACAATTTATGTAGAGGACCATTAGCCATTGCCACATACAAAATATCAAAGCTGTGTGCCCTGTGGTTTCAGAGAAGAAGATTTTTGAATTTTTTTCCCATAGCACGTCTATTGAGACTATCAACCTCCGGGGCCTGGCCAAATTTGACCCCAGGGGCATGAATGGAACAATTTATGTAGAGGACCATTAGCCATTGCTACATACCAAATATCAAAGCTGTGGGCCTAGTGGTTTCAGAGAAGAAGATTTTTTTAGTTTTTTCCCATAGTAAGTCTATGGAGACTATCAACCCCCGGGGCGTGGCCAAATTTGACCCCAGGGTCATGAATGGCACAATTTGTGTAGAGGACCATTAGCCATTGCTACATACCAAATATCAAAGCTGTGGGCCTAGTGGTCTCAGAGAAGAAGATTTTTTTAGTTTTTCCTATTGTAGGTCTATGGAGACTATCGACCCCCGGGGCGTGGCCAAATTTGACCCCGGGGACATGATTGGCACAATTTATGTAGAGGACCATTAGCCATTGCCACATACCAAATATCAAAGCTGTGGGCCCTGTGGTTTCAGAGAAGAAGATTTTTTAATTTTTTTCCCATAGTAAGTCTATGGAGACTATCAACCCCCGGGGCGTGGCCAAATTTGACCCCAGGGGCATGAATGGCACAATTTATGTAGAGGACCATTAGCCATTGCTACATACCAAATATCAAAGCTGTGGGCCTAGTGGTTTCAGAGAAGAAGATTTTTTTAGTTTTTCCAATTGTAAGTCTATGGAGACTATCGACCCCCGGGGCGTGGCCAAATTTGACCCCAGGGGCATGGCTGGCACAATTTATGTAGAGGACCATTAGCCATTGCCACATACCAAATATCAAAGCTGTGGGCCCTGTGGTTTCAGAGAAGAAGATTTTTGAATTTTTTTCCCATAGTAAGTCTATGGAGACTATCGACCACCGGGGCGTGGCCAAATTTGACCCCAGGGGCATGAATGGCACAATTTATGTAGAGGACCATTAGCCATTGCTACATACCAAATATCAAAGCTGTGGGCCTAGTGGTTTCAGAGAAGAAGATTTTTTTAGTTTTTCCCATTGTAAGTCTATGGGACCTATCTGTTGCCATGGAAACCACAATTTTGATACAATCTGCTCCAAAACCTAATGCCATCAATCCCCCAACCCAAATATGGTTCACATTAAATTTGATCAAGATCGGCCTACTAGCTTCTGAAATATTCTTCTTTGAAATTGTGGACGGACGACGGACGACGGACGACGGACGACGACGACGACGGATGCCTGCCTATCCTATAAGCTCACCTGTGAGCCTTCGGCTCAGGTGAGCTAACCTATAAGCTCACCTGTGAGCCTTCGGCTCAGGTGAGCTAAAAAGTAAGAAAATAGCTGTCATTTTGTCAAAAATTATTTTTTCGCAATAACATTTCTTCATGCAATTGTCCAATGGGCCTACATCATTAAAAAGTTCCAACAAAAACTGTTGTAGAAGTTGAACGGCCCGTAAATGCACTATCTTCACTGTATACAAAAGCCATCCAGAACTATAAAGGGAAGTAACTCAAAAGGGACTGGCCCCTAGCCCTTAACTTTTGCATGCACAGTACATATTCGCCCCATAGATATCCAGATGCCTGCAAAGTTTCATGAAATTCCATCTATGGGTCTTCAAGATACTAAAGAAACAAAACGTTACGGACGGACGCACGGACGGACAACGTGAAAACAGTATACCCCCCTTAAAACTTCGTTTTGGTGGGGGGTATAAATATACTGAAGTTTACTTTCAAAAGGAATATATAAATTACAAAAACACCCTTGGTTGTACCACATGACACGGCTCAGATATTCACAGAAAAGTAAAGTTCTATAATTAATCAATCTACATGGAATTAAACCCCAGTAATTAAAGCTGAAAATGTCCCGCTCAGTGAAGGAGATGCTCTAAGACTAATATAGAATCACAAAATACTGTGATTAACTCAGGAATTAACTGTATCAGTCAGCAGCATTTTAATTACATGCTTTTTGCTGAAAGCCAAGATCATCATGCAAACATGTCCATGCGATGAATACCTCTCAAGTTATACCCCACTTTCATACAGCTAAACTGTGGTTTACATGGGTATATATTTTTTCTTATTTTTAGTCCAAAACATAGATTGTGGGTAGTCCAAAACATAGATTGCGGCTCATAATTTTATGCCACAGTAGTAATGGAACTTGGTTTAATTAAGTATAATCTACAAATTAAAATGCATAACCGCATGTATCATTTTATTTTTTTCTTTGGCACCTCACAGACTTGATGTGAATTTAATGAGGTGATATTGAAATTGATATTGATAGTTTGTTAAGTTTGATTGATTTACTTTGGATAATTATGAGGCTAAAACTAAGCTAAACATGCTAATTAAGACATGATAGGCATAAGCTGTTGGTTTCAACCCATTGTTGACTTTTTTTTTTCGTTATGGTGAGTCCACTTTCATTTATAAGGAGATCAGGAATGATTTTAATCTTTATTTCAGTTTCGAAGAAATTCCCTAAAGCAAGCAGAATAGCCCAAGAAGATGGGACCCCATGTTCTGCGGCGTCACATCATGGGCTATACTGTTTGCCTATGTCCCATTAGTAAGATGCCAGGCCTACATGTGTTAAAGTCTGGGAATTTCAGAAAGCTGATTTCTGATGCCATATGGAAAATGATGTTAATACCTAGATAATTATTGTTTATGGACTAATATTTTCCTACTAAAATGCTAATGGCTAATATGATTAATTTGAGAAAGCTTAAAGATAAATAATTTCATAGATTCCGAAAACAAGATGTCTTTATATTGGTAATCTACAAGTATAAATGATGGCTTACATCTGAGGGTGCGTGTCTACATGCCATCAGGAAAATGTCTGTGAAATGTATACAACCTTGAACACCACTTTTATATAGAAATACTGGGGTTTGCAGGGGTAAACCTATTTTTCTTATTTTTGCTCCAAAAACACAGATTGTGGGTACTAATGTTATAACCGCCTCACCGAGGCGGTTATAACATGTACCCACAAACTATGTTTTGAGCTTATCACGTATTGATTTCATCTCCGTTTGTGGTTCTCAGTTGCGTCGATTGTCCATTACGAAAACTTGCCCATGCAATATACAGTTATTTTTTCACCTGTAAAAATTGAAAATTTTCAGTAGAAAATGTTTGATATTTTTCTTATTTTTCCTCAAAACATAGATTGTGGGTACACGTTAGAACCGATCGGCAAGGCGGTTCTAACGAGTACCCACAATCTATGTTGTGGAACAAAAATAAGAAAAATAGGTATACCCCTGCATACCCCAGTTTTACTATATAAAAGTGGGGTTTAAGGGGATATTCGCTACACGGACATGTTTTCCTGATGCTAGATAATTAGGGTGCCAATACCAAAGCACACTCGCTCAGTACTTAATATTTGGAAATTTTAGCGTGGCATTTATTTTGCGAATTGTCTATTTCTGAATTATTTGCTAGGTTTTGAATTTGTGTAGTCTTTATGGCTTATAAAGATTCTTTATTAGCGGGAACCTTGAATTCGCCAGGCATCTGATTCACCAATATTTGTGAAAATTAAGTTCTCACCAACATTTCTCAACTTACAGCAAGCATATAAGCACAAGCTTTAAACTCTCTTGAGCAAAGTAATTGGGTGGCCAAATATTGCTTTGTAATCTACGAACCTAATGTTATTGAACTAAGTCTTAATGCAGTTTCTTACCAATTTCAGACTACAAGAGAGATTTTCTGTAAATTGAGATGGAAAAACCAATCAGTTCGATGGATCCCGTTAACAACTTAATGGATGTTGGCCAATGCTGCGGATAGATCTAGTGTGACAATATAGTGATAATATTCACAACGCTTATTTCTAGTGTTGTTCCGATAGTCGCCAACAATCGAAAACTATCGCTCCGGGCCGAAAATCGGCGACAATCGATTGTAATTTGTCACAATCGAAAGTCGCGCCACTTATGCGCGGTCCAAGTCGCGAAACGACCAGAAATCATTTTCGGACATTCGGTTCGAACACTGGACTTGCGGTTCTTACGTAGCAAGGGAAGTAACTATTTGCAAGGTCACGGCAAGGTTACAAACAATATGGCGGAGCGTGCCACTGACTACGCGGAAGAAAAACTGTACCCGTACCCGGGCAAAGTTAAGTCCCGGGTATGGGAGTACTTTAGGTTCAAAAAAATCCAGGAAGGTCCTCCCATAAAGGCGAACCTCGATATGGATACGGTTGTTTGCAGATTGTGTAAAAAGACCTATTCCAATCATGGTAAACACTTGGGCAGAATCTAATCGCAACGCAAACCTGTTTACAACTACGATTTTTGCGTACTTTCTACGCTTTGACAACCCTGGTAGCATGCATAGGCATTTAATCCTTTTGACATCTTTCTAAGATTAATTTAGGGGAAAGGTTGTGCATTGGACGCTGACACTTGGTCGAGACTCTTGTAGTCTTTATGAGCTAATGTGCAACTCCCACCTTTCCCCTTTACTTCTGTTTTAACCATATAAGACCTTGGTAATTGAAAAAAAGAGCAAAATACAGGGGAACCTATGCCAAATTTTTTTTTAAGTTCGGACTTAGTAATTTTACCTGGATGTGGGGTGGGGTGAAGTAGTGGAAATGTCAGGGAAACCTAATCCTATGCCAAAATTTTTCTTAGGAATGGACTGACTTTTTTTCCCTGTGAATTATTTTATTAAATAAAGTAACATCAATCAGGAAAACATGTTCATGAAATGTATACCCAATTAAACTGGATGGCTACCTTCCTGGGAAAGAGCTAGTCATCTTGCTCTTCATCTGTATTGTCACATTTTATGCGAAAATAAAGGTGCAGATCAGCCTCGCGGTAACCGCGAAGTTGATCAGCACCATTGTTTTCCCTACACCGATAGTACAATCCCTCTTACTCAAATACTACATTTTGTATTGCATTGGCATGTTTTTGTAATTAAAATTTGCTATTTTGACAGTCAGATTTATGCATTAAAAATAAAATATTAGAATATGACATAAGTATGTCCCATCATTGGGGTCTCAGTGTCTGCTTTAGCCTATTATACCTGAGGAAATAAAACTTTTTCAATCTCAGCTGAACTGAGCATGAAATTTATCCTGCTCATGAATATTAAAATGCCAACAATTTGTGTTGGCATTTTAATATTTATTAGCAGGATAAAGAACTATTTCAAGGGATTGAAACTTTCACCTGATTCTATTTCAATTCAAATTTCATGCTATTAAGCTGAGTTGAGCATGAAGTTTTATAACTCAGATGAGTTGAGTATGCCATACAGTTTTATAACCTTGGGGCCAGGAGTATGTGGACTACATAGAAGTACACTACACATTGAACAGCATCATTGACTACACATATCCATTTTCCAATGTAAACAGGTTTGCTACGTATACCCTTATTTTTTTTTTTTTTTTTTTTTTTTACTATCTTTAAATCTTAGTGGAAATATGTCATTCATTTTATGATAAAAATAATAATCTTTATGTTTTCATCACTGGATGCAACCTCAAAATTTCTTAAACAGACATGTAAAATAGATTGCCACTTAGTGACACACCTTTCTTTCTTAAATTCTGGTGTCATTTCAGGCAACACAACAAACCTCCAATTCCATCTAGATAATCACCATAAGGAGGAGACCTGTGAGACACCGCCTACTAAAACAACCGGATCTCAACCCCCAATTGACCAGGCCATCAAAGGCAAAGCAGGTGCCGTGTTCCCACGGATGTCAAAATTGAAACAAGATGAAATTGATGATGCTCTAATGCAGTTGATGGTTCAGAAAGTCCTCCCATTGAGCTTGGTTGAACATGACAAATTTCTGAATTTTGTTAAGCTGTTGGACTCTAGGTAATTGTTATTTCAAATTTTGAATGACTGTATTGGGTTTAGACCACATACATGTAAAAGTACAATGCTCAGGAACTGATACAAACAATTACAGTCTTGACAGATTTAAATAATGAAAACTATCAATGTAAAATTAAGATTTGTGGCATTCGTTATTAGTTACAACTTAGAAGTCAGAACATTACAAAAACACACCTATACAATATACAGCCATTTTTTCACTTGTCAAAATTGAAAAATTCCAGCTGAAAAAGTTTGATAGAGATTTTTCTTATTTTGCTCTAAAACATAGATTGTCCTAAGCAAGGCGGTTCTAGACACACCCTTAGAAAAATATTTATGTTGCCATCTTTTGTATTCTAAAATTTTGAAAATTCAGTAAAATATTTTGGAAATTGAAATGGTTTTGAGCTTTAGTTGAATGTGTTTTTTTTTCTCATATATTTTCAGGTATAAAGTGCCAAATAGAACAGCCTTGTTGAATCGTTTGGAGAAGAAGAAATCCGAAATTGAAAGTAAAATCAGAAATGAAATTTCCACGTGTCATGACATAGCTATAACGCATGATGGTTGGACGAGCTGTAATACTCAGTCCTACAGTACTGTCACGGGCCATTACATTGACAAAGAATGGAATCTGAAGTCTGTTAGTCTGAGCACGTCTAAAACTGATGGTGCTCATACATCTGAAAATATCGCCAAAGAGCTTGAAAATGTTAAAACTCAATGGAACTTGCCGAACTGTATAGCTGTAACTGACAATGCTGCTAACGAAAAAAAGGCATTTGAAATACTGGACTGGGTCAGATTTGGGTGTTACGGTCATCGAGTTAATCTCATTGTTCGACATGCCTTAGAAGAGCCGAGTGTTGCCAAGTTAATAGGTAAAGGTAGAAAGCTTGTGGGGTTCTTCCACCAGTCATCCTCTGTGAATGATATACTTATGGATAAACAGATAAAGTTAAACATCTGTGAAAGTGAAACACCCTTAAAACTAATACAAGATGTAGTCACAAGATGGAATAGCACTTTCTCCATGCTCACAAGACTCAATCTATTAATACCGGCCATTGTCGCAACAGCTAATGACCCCAGTATAAGTAAATCAGCTGCCAATACCATTAAGGGGTACTCCTTCAGTTTTGAGGAGCAAGCTTTGTCTGAGAGACTTGTGAATCTTCTACAGCCATTTCAAAATGCAACGGACAGTGTCTCGTCAGAAACTAGTCCAACGATGCATAAGATAATGCCAATTCTGTTGGCCTTGGACAAGTATACAGCTGTCAGTGATGATGATGCAGGAGCAATCAGAGCAGTGAAGGAGAGGATGACCAGGGAACTGGAAAAACGTACCCAGGATGTTGATCTAGCTTTGCTTGGCTGTGTTTTAAATCCATTTACAAAACACTTAGGGTTTCTAGACACATCAAATAGGGCCAAAGCTTTGGCACTTCTGGAAGAGGAGGCCCTTGACCTATTTCACAAAACTGGTGGTTCTGCCTGCATAAAAGTTAAACAAGAACCTGGTCAGTCAAACCCAAACTTGCCTGAAAAACCTGGTCAGTCAAACCCAGCCTTGCCTGAATTGCCAGTAGTACCCTCATTGATTCAGGATATGTATGAGAGTGATATCAAACCTGTGGCTACTCCTTCAACAGATTCAGCAGCAGAAACAGCATCTGATTCTGCTCATATGCCTTCACCAGCAAAGAAGGTTAAAGTTGATGAGAATCAAAATATGGATGACTGGCTATCAGATGTTGTTTGTGTTGGTGAATCTTTTGAAGCAGAAGCTGACACAATAAAGATGGAAATTTCTAGATACTTGGGGTCTAGAACCGATGAACTTAATCCAGTCACTAAAAAGAAATTTACTATTTTGGAATGGTGGAAGAAAAATGAAATCTTTTATCCAAGGTTAAGCATACTTGCGAAAAAGTACCTGTGTGTCCCTGCTTCATCAATACCATCAGAACGAATATTTAGTCTGTGTGGGACATTGGTTTCCAAAAAAAGATCTAGACTGAGTCCATCACATGTTGGAATGCTTGTGTTTCTCAATAGAAATTTGAAACGCTTTTGGTAAAATACCTGCAACAAGGGGACTTTTTTGTAAGTATGGATTCAGTAAGAGCTCTTAGGAGTGCATTTCTAAGAGACAGCCACTAGTCAAAGATACAGACATTAGTGCTTACATGTTGTACTAGTCAAAGTTACAGACATAATCAGTGTTATCTAGTCAGTTACAGACATAGTCAGTGTTACATATACTAATAGTAACTCACCAAAGATTAGCTCTTGTGTTAATTTTACTTGAACTGCATCAATTCAATTGATTAGGCATTGAATTTTACACTTATTTCTTGTTTACTTATTGAATTTATTCTTCTCTCATGTTACAAATTAATAAAGAATTAAATAAAGAAACACAATGTTCATGAATACTTTGGGTAATGCTACAAGACTTACATCTTTGCAACTGCAGCAAGAAAGTACTTGTACTTATTGGGATCACACAGAATAAACAAAACATGTGCAAATGTGAATTTATTGAAATAGAAAACTTCCTCTAACTCTGAATCTTAAGGTCATTAAATGCCTATGCAATATATAGCATTTTTCAGCTGTAAAAATGATAAATTTTCAGTTGTAAAAATGATAAATTTTCAGATGTAAAAATGATAAATTTTCAGCTGTAAAAATGATAAATTTTCAGCTGTAAAAATGATAAATTTTCAGATGTAAAAATGATAAATTTCAGCTGAAATTCTCAAAACAGAGATGGTGGGTACACATCAGAACTGCCTCCCTAATGAGTACCCACAACCTATGTTTTGGAGGAAAAATAAGAATAATCATGGACATGTTACAGCAAAAGTTTACATAGGAAACTTGGGTACAGATTGCCCTGGATAGAGCTCAATATATGGTACTGGGGCTCAGGTATTTATAACATGACTTGAGTCATTGATGTGAGCTTACTTTGGCTATTCTCTGTATGGGTATGAAAGAAAATTTGCTCAGAAGATAAGTAGCCACAGATGAATGCATTCATAGAAAATTAGCTTAAGCAACTGCTTCACAGTCACTCTCACTCAAGTCATTTTATAAATATGGCTCCTGCTTTTATCAGTAAAAGAGTAGAAGCATTTGCAGTCAACAGGTGACAGTCAGGTAGTAGTCAGGTAGGTGTCTGTTAAAGCAATTTTCACTAGGTTACTTGGATGGAAAAAATGCAAAAATCCGATTATACAATCGATAATCAATCGGTTGTGAGTTTCCGATAATCGATAGTGATTTTGCTGTCCGATATACAACACTACTTATTTCCTATATTTGAGGGTGGTGGGGGTCACAAAACCAGAGGACCAATGGTCCTGTAAACGCTCACCTGAGTCTGCTGCATATACCAATAAACATGTTTGAATATTATGGCAGGGGCAGATGAAGCCCTTGGGCCATTTTCTTTTTTCAGAATAATCAATATTCTGTCCATTTGCCAATTTCTTGCTGGCTTTTCCCTTCATATGACATTTTAACAGTTTTTCCCATCCAAATGCATGGGCAACCCATGTTGACCTTGCCATAAACTTGGTCAAGGTCATCAGAGGATCATGATTTATATATACATTGTAGTACTATAGCCATGGATGCCTCACGCCAAGTTTCATTGAAGTCAATCTATTGGTTTCAGAGAAGAAGATATTTGAAGGGTTTTTACCATATATGGGCATGGCGGCCATCTTGGTCATGTGACCTGGATTATTTATATATACATTGGTTCCCCTTTCCCATAGATGCTTCATGTAAAATTTGGCTTTGATTGGCCAAGCGGTTTCAGAGAAGAAGATGTTTGAATATTATGGTAATATACATGTATATTGCCCCGGGGTGGGGGCGGATGAGCCCCTGGTGCCCAGTTTTTTTCAGAATCATTAATATTCAGTCCTACTGCTCATTTTCTGCAAGATTTTTCCTTTAAATGACAATTAAACAATTTTTCCCATTCAAATGCAAAGGCGACCTATGTTGACCTTGCCGTAAAATAGGTCAAGGTCACCGCAAGGTCATGATTTATATACACATTGTAGTACTTGAGTCATCGATGCTTCATGCCAAGTTTGGTTGAAATCGGTCCAGTGGTTCCGGAGAAGAAGATTTTTGAAGGGTTTTTACCATATATGGGCATGGCGGCCATCTTGGTCATGTGACCTGGATTATTTATATACACATTGGTTCCCCCTTCCCATAGATGCTTCATGTAAAATTTGGCTTTGATTGGCCAAGCTGTTTCAGAGAAGAAGATCTTTGACCAGAGGACCAATGGTCCTGTAAACGCTCACCTGAAACCCGAGATATATACCAATAAACTTGTTTGACTAGAATGATAATATACATGTATATAACCCCAGGGCCGGGTCAGAGCAACCCCTGGAGTCAATTTCTTTATGAAAACATAAAACTTTAGTCCATTTGCCAATTTACTGCAAGTTTTGCCCTTCAAATGACATTTTAACAATTTTCCCCATTCAAATGCATGGGCGACCTAAGTTGACCTTGCCGTAAAATAGGTCAAGGTCACCCAAGGGTCACGATTTATATAAACGTTGTAGAGCTTCATTGCCTGATGCTTCATGCCAAGTTTCAAAATCATAGGCCTTCTGGTTCTGAAGAAAAAGATTTTTAAAGGTATTTGCTATTTATAGCTATGGCAGCCATCTTGGTCATGTGACCTTGACCATTTATATATACTTTCATTCCCACTTCCTAACAATACTCCTCATAAAGTTTGGCTTTGATTGGCCAAGCAGTTTCAGAGAAGAAGATCTTTGAATATCACTGTAATATACATGTATATTGCCCCGGGGTGGGGGCAGACAGACCCCTGGGGTCAAAATTTTTTTCAGAATCATCAAAATTAAGTCCATTTGCCCATTTCCTGCAAGGTTTTCCCTACAAATGACATTTTAACACTTTTCCCCATTCAAATGCATGAGCAACCTATGTTGACCTTGCCGTATAATAGGTCAAGGTCATCCCAGGGTCATGATTTATATAAACTTTGTAGAGCTCCAGTCACTGATGCTTCACACCAAGTTTCAAAATCATTGGCCTTCTGATTCTGGAGAAGAAGATTTTTAAAGGTTTTTTCTATTTATAGCCATGGCAGCCATCTTGGTCATGTGACCTTGACCATTTATATAAACTTTCTTTCCCCCTTCCCAAGGATGCTCCATATGAAGTTTGGCTTTGATTGGTCAAGCGGTTTCAGGGGAGAAGCTGTTTCATTATTATGGAAATATACATGTATATAGCCCCGGGGCAGGGGCAGACATCCCCCCAGGGGCTAAAATTTTCCATTAACATTCATCTTCTGTCCATTTGCCTATTCCCAGTTAGTTTTACCCATTAAATAGCATTTTACCATTTTTTCCCATTCAAATGCATTGGCGACCTAAGTTGACCTTGCCGTAAAATAGGTCAAGGTCATCCTAGGGTCATGATTTATATAAACTATGATGGGCCCACATCCCCGATGCTACATACCAAGTTTCATGGAAATCGGCCCACTGGTTCTGGAGAAGAAGATTTTTAAAGGTTTTTGCTATTTATAGCCATGGCGGCCATCTTGGTCATGTGACCTGGACCATTTATATAAACTTTCGTTCCCCCTTCCTAAGGATGCTCCACATGAAGTTTGGCTTTGATTGGCCTAGCGGTTTCAGAGGAGAAGATCTTTGAAATTGTGAACGACGGACGGACGGACGGACGACGGACGACGGACGGACGACGGAGCATGGGTATACTATAAGCTCACCTGTGAGCCTTCGGCTCAGGTGAGCTAAAAATGGTGGACGACGGACGGACGGACGACGGACGGACGGACGACGGACGGACGGACGACGGAGCATGGGTATACTATAAGCTCACCTTGTGAGCCTGACGGCTCAGGTGAGCTAAAAATTATGAAATATTTTAAAAGATACTTTTTTGTAAAGAAAATTATTCTTAAAAATATGAGCCCATTAAAGATGTTTCCCTGAAATGGCCACCACAAACATATGAACGGACAAACGGAATGACGAAAACTATATAGCATTACCCCATCAGCATGAATGCCAAGGGTATGATAACAGTTACTGTCAAATACAATGCCATAATCTAATGCTGAGTCAAACTCTAATGCGATACCATACATACTCTGATGCCATGCCATTCCAAAACAATAATATGCCTTACTCTAATGCAACACCATACTGCCATCCTATCCAGCTTCCTGCTAGATGGGAAGAGGCTAATTATTGCTCTTGTTAGTATACTCTAATGCAATGCCATACTATAATGCAATACCATACTCTAATGCAATACCATACTCTAATGCAACTCCATACTCTTATGCAGCACCATTCTCTTATATGCAGTACCATACTCTAATGTAACTTTTTTTTTACCATACTCAAGGTAATACCATACTCTAATGCAATTCCATACTCTAATGCAGCACCATACTCTTATGCAATACCATACTCCCAAGCAATGCCATAATCTAATGCATTACCATACTCTAATGCAAAGCCATGCTCTAATGCAATGCCATACTCTTATGCAAGGCCATATTTCAATGCAAAGTCATACTGTACTCAAATGCAATACCAAACTCTTAATATGATACACTACATGTCATACGCTAATGCAATACTATACTTTTAATGCCACACCATACATTATCTGATGCCATGCCATACTCTAATGCCATGCCATTCAGATGCAATGTAATCACAAATGTAATCACAGCCATTCTGCAATCTTATCTAGCTTCCTGCTAGCTGGCAAATGCTAATTAGATTCCATGTGATACTCTAATGCAATACCATACTTTTAATGCCACACCATACATTATCTGATGCCATGCCATACTCTAATGCCATGCCATTCAGATGCAATGTAATCACAAATGTAATCACAGCCATTCTGCAATCTTATCCAGCTTCCTGCTAGCTGCCAAAGGCTAATTAGATTCCATGTCATACTCTAATGCAATACCATACTTTAATGCAACACCATACATTATCTGATGCCATGCCATACTCTAATGCCATGCCATTCTGATGGAATATAATCACAAATATAATCACAGCCATTCTACAATCTTATCCAGCTTCATGCTAGCTGGCAAAGGCTCATTAGATTCCATGCGCTACATACTTTAAAGCCACACCAAACATTATCTGATGCCATGCCATTCTGATGGAATATAATCACAAATATAATCACAGCCATTCTGCGATCATATCCAGCTTCCTGCTAGCTTACCTATAGGACTTACAGCTTATCAGTTACTAGCATCTAGTAAAAATACAACATGAAGTATAGGGAAAATCCCGCCCACTTTTGCAAACTCTTGGCGTGAGTCTCTATGGTATAGCTGGCAAATGCTAATTAGATTCCATGTGATACTCTAATGCAATACCATACTTTTAATGCCACACCATACATTATCTGATGCCATGCCATACTCTAATGCCATGCCATTCAGATGCAATGTAATCACAGCCATTCTGCAATCTTATCCAGCTTCCTGCTTGCTGGCAAAGGCTAATTGCTCTTTGCTTGTATTAATACATATTTTCACAAGGGCACAAAACATCAATAGTGGCAAATTGAATGTATAGTTAAGACAGAAAATGAGAAAAGACGCTTCGTTATGAAGGTACAGGCATTTTGTGAGGAAAAGGGTTTGAGATCATTTTTAGGTGTATTCAGGTATGCTGAATCCAAAAACCAATGTTGGCAAGCTGAGAAATGGCTCCTTCACCATCTAATTTGCATATTTCCAAGATGGCCGCCAAAATTAAGAAAAACATCAGTTGCTGCAAATTGGTATATGTTGAGGATTCCAAACTGGTACAAAATAATAAAAATAACATTTTATAATGATTAGAAGGTCTTCAATGAATAAGAAAAATCTCAAAAGTTAAAAGGCTTAGGTGGGGGTGCAGAGGGGGCAGGGGTGTGGGCTTTTCTACATGTACCTACAAAAGAAATCATATTTCCACTGTAACAAGTCCTGGACCACTGCACTTTGACTAACCGTAAAGCATAGATGTAGCCTTCAGATCCTTTAATAAGTAATGCAAATTATCTAATTTGCATATTCATGAATTTTAATGAAAACATTAAAAATGGCTGAAAAATGGTTTTAAAATTAAAATCGCATGATGTAAACATCACATTGTTTCCACAACCACACCTAGTGTGATTCTATAGTATGGGATGAACTTACAAAAATACCCATGTTCCACCAAAAGCATACTTTAGAATACTATGATTGGTCTGATAGTATTGCATTGACATAGCAATTTAACCTTCATAACTAATACTGAAATCATTGAATTAACATATATTCATGAATATTAAAAAAATCATAATGGGAGAAAAATCATGGAAAACATAGGGGGTATACGTATAAAAACACCTATACCCAGGTTGTTATTGAACCTAGGATGCCGAAAAAGATATCAAATGAATGATGTGGCAATTTACTATCACTCTGAAATATGATATAGGAATAATCGAATTTGTAGTTTCATGTATATTAATGAAATCTTTAAAAACATGACAGAAAAAATGGAAAAAATTAAAGGGGTAAACATAAGAAATGGCTTGTATCTTCCCAACCCAAAGCCCGCAAGTACTGAATAATGTATCAAATTGTTGTTAAGGCAGTATTATGCTATCCTATATTACAATTTATAAGTCATTTGATTTTTATTTTCATGAATATCAATAACATCTTTCGGCATTGGGTTAAAATGCTGAGAGCATAAGGCGGTATACACGTAAAAAACGCACATATCATAGTTGCTGATAGACCTAGAGAGCTGGGATTGGTATCAAATGTTTGCTTAGACATTGTTATAATCTGATAGTTGCTTTATCTGACATATTTATTGTATAAATGCTAATAAGATCTTTATAAATAAGACAAAATGAACGGAAAATGAAGGTTTACATGGGTTTTAATCAGATACTGTATACCTATCAGACTATATTGTCCTGACTTTCTATAGGTACCATTTTCATCCCTCTAAGGATATTAGTAGAGGAGATATAAGCAACTTTGTTGGTATATCGCCTTTAATTTTAGGTGATATTTCTCTGATTTAAACGATCCCATTAATATCCATACAACAAAAATATCTAGTTGCCCTTATATATCAGATCATATGGTTATAGAACATTGTCATATCAATCATTGATTTCAACTTCTGGTCTTTAGGTCCTTCAGAAGCCAAGATACATGTGTTTAAAACGTATACCTCTTAATTTTTCCTGCATTTTACCCCAATTCCTAAAGATTTTATTAATATTTATGATAATGAAAAATCAAATAACTTATCTATTATAGTATGGATGGTATAATATTGCCCTAGCAACCATCTGCTTCCCTTTTCAGCACTTTGGGGCTTTTGGTTGCCTAAACACGTGTATTTGAAGGTGTATCTGTATAATCTTTTCCATTTATTTCTCCCAATTTCATAATTTTTCATTAATTGAAATGTAATTGAAAATCATTTTTTCTTATATCGTACTTCAAAGGGATAGTACGATACCTTAGCATTTATTTTATACCATATTCACTATCCTATGTTTATTTACAGCCCACGTACAAGTGATTCTGTATGTACACCCCATATTTTCCGTGATTTTCCTCCCATTTCTTAAAATTTTCATTAATATTCATGAATATGCAAATTCAATGATTTGAATAAAAGGATTACCATTAAATCGTTATGCCCAAGCTCTACTATCAGATCAATCATAGTATTCTAGAGCTTGCTATTGGAATGATATGGGTATTTTTGAAAGTCCATCCAATTCTTTAGAATCACACAATGGATGGGCATGGGAACAATATGATTTTACATCATGCAAATATGTTCATTGTCGAGGACAATGTTTTACAGCATTTAAGTGGTCCCTCTGACCAAAATGGCTGCCATGAAAATTTGTCCTAAAATGCAAGAAGACTCTTATAATACATCAAAAACCTTTCAATGGCAATAGTTTTCTCCTGGTTTTCACTCCAGTTTTCAACATTATAATTAGTATTCATGAATATGAAAATGAGATAAAATTTGAAATAGGTCCATGACATCAATATATTTGTCACATGATATATTACTAGTGCAATAACAGTGTCATAATGGTGGTTGTGGTTAAGGCCTGAAAATTGTTCATTTATGGATTTTAAACCTTTTTTAATGTTTTCATTAAAATTCATGAATATGCAAATAAGATAATTTGCATTACTTACCACAGGATAAAAGGGATATGTCTAACCTTAACAATGAGACCAGGTTCAGTGGTCTAAGACGAACAACAGTGGCGATTATGATCAATTTTGTAGGTACACCCCGTGTCAAGAATCACGTTAACAGTTGCCATGGAAGCCAAGCATTTTCCATATTGAAATTGAGTTTTTCTTTGCGGGCAAAGCTTTTTTGCATTTAAATTTATGTAATTTAGTCAAGCAATCATCTTACAATATATTTTAAGTGATTTTAGGCTCAGATCATGACAAACAAATGAAACGTTTCATCAATTTAACAGAGTCCAGATATTTTGGCGGCTATTTTGAAAATATGCAAATTAGGACATAAAGACGTCATTTCTCAACTTGCCAACATTGGTTTTTGGATTCAGCGCACCAAATTACCCCTAGTTCAAGTGTCAAACCCTTTTCCTCACAAAATGCCTGTACTTGTTAACTTTTCTCAATTCCTGTCTTAACTAGTAAGCAAGCTTTCTTCAGGATGCTATTAAATTTCCTAATTGTATTTACTTTACTGATTAAATCTAGCAAGTGGATGGAGAAATGATTAATAGATTTGTTGATAGTTTTGAATGTCCTGCTGTTGACTTTATTTCTCCACCATATCAATTTGGGACCAAGACATGATGGACATACCAAATTTGGGCTGATTTAATCTAAAGACTCTGCTGTTTCTCTTGTAAATTCCAGTTTGCGTTATGGCTTCACATCAAGCCTAGAAAAATCCACACGTCCGCTCGTATTTATGAGTGAAAGTTCGATATGGGCGAGTGGAAATTTACCCTGGCTCGCCCGACAGGACGAGTAGCATTTTCGGGACTGACTCGAGGCAGCAAATGTCAGTAAATGCAAAATCATCTGAAGATTTCGTTTCCGATTGTCAACCAGATGTTTGCACTACGTCACTAGTCCGCAGTAAATGAAATTCAATAAAATCCGGTACATGGTCCAAATACCGGAAAGCATTGGTCATTTTATTCACGTCGCGCCGTACTATCGAGACTAAAGACGTCCCGGGTTTTAATTCCATGTGATAAAACGGCTTACACCAAAAGTCAAATAATCGAGCATTTCCATTTTGATATCGAAAGTAGACAAACAAATGTCGAAGCAGGGCGACATTAGTTTTTGATGATTTTTGTCTCTTTTGAAATCCAGATTTTAAGGACGAGTGCACCAGCAGTAAGGACGAGTGAAAATTGTTTACAACTCGCCCCACAGGACGAGTAGGTCCTCAGAAAAATTTCTAGGCCTGCACATTCCAGTCAACAATTTTTAGGAATGTTGGGACATAGCCGAATCTTCTTGGGGTCCAGGACTACCAGAGATAGGTCTCAAACCTATGACCTGTGTCTCTACTGTGTCTGGCACACTACCACTAATGCACCAGTCATTTGTAACCACTGCTCCCCCACCTATGGCGAAGGGCAGGGATTATGACTTTCAGCTTTCAGGTCCCTGCTATAAGCCCCATCCCCAGGGGACACACTGGAGGTCAAAACTGCTCTATACCCTGCAAAAAGTAATTGCCCCGCACTTTAGCTCGGCTATCCCCCACTCTTCCCCGTTGGTGGTGTGTGTGGGGGGGGGACAGTGGTTACAAATGACTGGCACTCTACCACTAAGCTCCCTTAAAATACCATTATGACTAACAGTATGGGCCCTGATCAGGCCAAATGATTCCTTATACTTTAACTGTCAAAGTTGGCAATTTTGTTTAGGTAAAGAGTCAATATTTTTGGTTTGTTTGTTTGTTTGTTTGTATTGAGGCTTAACGTCCCAGTCAACAATTTTTCAGTCATGTCGAGACGGAGCCAACGGTTCCTGGATTTAACCAGGACTATAGGGAGTTAATGTGTCTTGTTCAAGGACACAACACGGTGCCGCATGTGGGGATCCAACTCAGGACCTCTCGATTTGGAGGCCGACACTCTACTACTATGCCACCGCGCTCCCTTAAAAAGAGTAAATATTAAATAAGCAAAAAACTTACCATTAGGCAGTGATTCTGTTGTAAATTCATCCTGAGAAAGTTGAACTTCATCTGCAAATACAGAAAAAAATGGGAGTTATCGCAAAATCGATGTCATTTCAAAGATTAGTATTTCAGAAGTATAGCAATGCACGGTGTCACTCATTACTAATTACAGGTATCGACAAAATCATGAACAGCTGTTCAAAGAATGCATCTTCAAAACATTTACAAGCACCAGAAAACAAACACTGGTCTTAAAATGATTCATCTTGCTTTCCTGCAACAATTATAGGTTTTTGTAGAAAAATATAGGTTATTTATAGGTTTTTAGCCATTTTTGGGGCAAAATAAAGGTTATATAGGTTTTTACTAATTTGACAATAGAATTATAGGTTTTTACACATTTTATAGGTTTCGCTAGGAAGCCTGTGGATAGTACAATCCCTCTTCTACTTAAATCCAAAATTTCAAGCTTCTAGACTGCTTCTGTGACTGTACAGGCCAGTTTGTGTCAGACCTGGTCGGAACACAAAATTGTTGGTTTTCTCACTGGCTCATACTAGAGGACCATTGGTCCTGTAGCTCACCTGAGAGATTATCACATTGTAAGCTCATGAGATTTAAATTAACTGAGAATCGACCAATGAAAGTCTATGCATGGACACTATTGACCCCCGGGGCATGGCCAAATTTGACCCAGGGGCATGACTGGCACAATTTATAATGGGGACTACCAAACATTGCTACATACAAAATATAGAAGCTCTGGGCCTTTTGGTTTCAGAGAAGAAGATTTTTGTTAGTTTTTCCCCATTGTAAGTCTATGGAGACTATCTACCCTCGGGGCGTGGCCAAATTTGACCCCAGGGGCATGGCTGGCACAATTTATGTAGAGGACCATTAGCCATTGCCACATACAAAATATCAAAGCTGTGTGCCCTGTGGTTTCAGAGAAGAAGATTTTTGAATTTTTTTCCCATAGCAAGTCTATTGAGACTATCAACCTCCGGGGCCTGGCCAAATTTGACCCCAGGGGCATGAATGGCACAATTTATGTAGAGGACCATTAGCCATTGCTACATACTAAATATCAAAGCTGTGGGCCTAGTGGTTTCAGAGAAGAAGATTTTTTAATTTTTTTCCCATAGTAAGTCTATGGAGACTATCAACCCCCGGGGCGAGGCCAAATTTGACCCCAGGGGCATGGGCACAATTTATGTAGAGGACCATTAGCCATTGCTACATACCAAATATCAAAGCTGTGGGCCTAGTGGTTTCAGAGAGGAAGATTTTTTTAGTTTTTCCTATTGTAGGTCTATGGAGACTATCGACCCCCGGGGCGTGGCCAAATTTGACCCCGGGGACATGATTGGCACAATTTATGTAGAGGACCATTAGCCATTGCCACATACAAAATATCAAAGCTGTGGGCCCTGTGGTTTCAGAGAAGAAGATTTTTGAATTTTTTTCCCATAGTAAGTCTATGGAGACTATCGACCCCCAGGGCGAGGCCAAATTTGACCCCAGGGGCATGAATGGCACAATTTATGTAGAGGACCATTAGCCATTGCTACATACCAAATATCAAAGCTGTTGGCCTAGTGGTTTCAGAGAAGAAGATTTTTGTAGTTTTTTTCCTATGGTAGGTCTATGGAGACTATCGACCCCCGGGGCGTGGCCAAATTTGACCCCAGGGGCATGATTGGCACAATTTATGTAGAGGACCATTAGCCATTGCCACCTACAAAATATCAAAGCTGTGGGCCTAGTGGTTTCAGAGAAGAAGATTTTTTTAGTTTTTCCAATTGTAAGTCTATGGAGACTATCGACCCCCGGGGCATGGCCAAATTTGACCCCAGGGGCATGAATGGCACAATTTATGTAGAGGACCATTAGCCATTGCCACATACAAAATATCAAAGCTGTGGGCCCTGTGGTTTCAGAGAAGAAGATTTTTGAATTTTTTTCCCATAGCAAGTCTATGGAGACTATCGACCCCCGGGGCCTGGCCAAATTTGACCCCAGGGGCATGAATGGCACAATTTATGTAGAGGACCATTAGCCATTGCTACATACCAAATATCAAAGCTGTGGGCCTAGTGGTTTCAGAGAAGAAGATTTTTTTAGTTTTTCCCATTGTTAAGTCTATGGGACCTATCTGTTGCCATGGAAACCACAATTTTGATACAATCTGCTCCAAAACCTAATGCCATCAATCCCCCAACCCAATTATGGTTCACATTAAATTTGATCAAGATCGGCCTACTAGCTTCAGAAATATTCTTCTTTGAAATTGTGGACGGACGACGGACGACGACGGACGACGACGACGGACGACGACGACGGACGACGGATGCCTGCCTATCCTATAAGCTCACCTGTGAGCCTTCGGCTCAGGTGAGCTAATAATAGACCTCCATCAGAGTAACAGTCTGATCTGCATCAGTATTATATGAGCTGCGTCACGAGAAAACCAACAACGTTGCTTCCAACGAGGTCCGACACAAACCGAGCTGTACAAGCACTGACGATGGCTAGAGGCTGGAAATTTTGGCTTTATAAAGTAGTTGAATAAATTATTGCACTATCCGTGTAGAGAAAACAAGGCGCTGATCAGCTTTACATTATTCAAAATATTGGTTTTCTCATAACATGACTCATGTACCTCTGTTTGTTTGTCTAAAAACTTATTAGATCATTACAGTTACAGTATGAGCCTCAATGCTAGAAAATCGGTCCTCCGGGTTTCCGACCAGGTCTGACACAAACAGACCTGTACACTCCAAGAAAAAGGCTAAAGGCTTAAAATTTCGGATGTAAGAAGGAGAGAAACTGTACCATCTGTGCAGCGAAAACAAAGGCGCTGATCAGCTTCGCAGGTACTGCGATGCTGATCTGTGCCTTTGTTTTCGCATAGGCAAAAATCCAGTTTTCTCACGATGCGGCTCGTATAGCACAGGAAATTGCAAGCTGATTGGCCTCCAGGAATAACCACTTTGGTAATTTCCTTAAAAATGAAATAAGTTTTCCCCAACTAATTTGGACTGGCATAATGTAGATCAAGGAGTGGAAATGTGCCTGCTGAAAATCATTCAAGACCCTGACTGAGTTCATTTATTTTGAGCCTCTGCATCAGAAAATCCGAACAAAATGCTTTGGCGAAAATAAGGCGCAGATCAGCTGTGCAGTGACTGCAACCTTCCTCGTGATCCATGGAATGCTTGAAAACTGAAAACCATGGTTGAGCCCTATAGTAGAAAACATTAAAACAAAAATTAACAGATATTATTGCATAAATACCCGTGTCACATGATATTAACAGCTGTTTATTAATGAAGAGAAAGCCATGCATTAATATTGCAATTCTCGTGCGCACGTGCTGTTAATACATGGCTTTTACTTATGCTCGTTACCGGGCACCACGCAAAGCACGTGCTAGTAATGAGAAACTGAAGTCCACCCGGAACGAGCATAAAAACGAAAGCTTTTACGCGTATGAAAATGTGATGAGGCTGTAAAATATAGTGCACCATATTTCTTTCGTTTCTGCGGAATTCATGCAATAATAGCGATCAAAAATGATTTTGTCATTCATTAACATTCGCTAGGTCCCGAGGGGAGTGTTGAAAACCTCACGCTACGCCCTCGGTTTTCAACACTCCCCTCGGGACCTAGCGAATGTTAATGAATGGAAAATCATGTTTGATCCCTATAGTAACTTATAGATTACTAATACAACAGTTATACACTCTCCATTTATGGTACCAGTTAATATCAAGAATAAAAGCAGTGACTCTGCCACAACTTGAATGAAAATTGTAAACAGGGATATTAAATTCAAAACAAAATTTTGTGTTTCTTGTATTATGTGAGCTGACTTTAGTTATACTGAGGTAGCTTCCATCATGCAAAAATGTCAATGCAATATACAGAGAATTTTAGATATGTATGTAAAAATTAAAAATTTTTAGTTGATTTTTTTTTTTAATTTTGTTCAAAACATAGACAGGTGGTTCTAATGAGTCCCACAATCTATGTTTTGGATTAGAAACAAGGAAAATTGCATACCCCTATATATCCCAGTTTCATTACATAAAAGTGGGGTTTAAGGGGATATAAGAGGGTATGTATTACCCGGCCATGTTTTTCTTGATGAATAAGTTGCCCAGGACCGACGCACAACATTTCGTTGATAATATGTTTTGTCAAAAATGATGTAACTTAAAAAATATTCACTACAAAATTTTGAGATTTATTCCGTGGAAGACTAGCCTATAGGTCCACATTTTGAGCCACCAATCACTAGGGTTAGGGTAAGGGTCTGGGCATGGGGACATTTTCGACAAAATGTCGCGTAGGCGCACAGGACAAGACCAAGAGTCCCTGTTTTACAATTTAATGATCAACACAAGAAATTAAGATAGAGACTTTTATTAGATTCTTTATTAAAGATGCTGACATATTTACTGCTGCTTAATACTGAAATTAGCAAGCAATATTGATAATTTGCTTCAAGAACTAATGAATAAACAAAACTACATGATGTGCTGCAAGTTTTTATAGCAATAAGTGATCATAAGTAATAATGAAACTTTTAAGAGACTTTTTTTTTTTCTTTCTTACAATTATTCAAGACAATGCCCATCCTTTTGTAGTAAAATGTCAAGTGTGCATGAGCATCATAATTAAAGGGACAAAACTCAAATTATCAAATAGTCGCTGTCATCTTACAATTATGTCTCTTGATGTTCTAGCTATATAATTAAGCCGCCTCGTGGGAAAACCAACAAATGTGGTTTCCTAAAAGGTCCGACATAAACCGGCCTGTACAAGCACAGAAAACAGCTAGAAGCTTGAAATTTCGGATTTATGTAGAAGAGGAATTGTACTATCCGAGTAGCAAAAACAAAGACGCTGATCAGCTTCGCGGTTACCGCGAAGCTGATCTGCGTCTTTGTTTTTGCCTAAGCTGATCTGCGTCTTTGTTTTTGCCTATGCAGATCGTTGGTTTTCCCATGAGGTGGCTCATATGTCATTGCCTATGCAATCAAGCATTCTAATCTATTGATGTTCCAGTTTATCTAAGAATTTTAACCTGATAATGTTCAAGGCTGTGACCAAATTTCATGGGGCAGGTGCTGTATGTTATGGCTAATGATTTAGTGTCCCTTTGTCTGACAGTTGAAGTGATAAGCAATTATACTGTAAGTAACAGAAAACCAACAATTTGTATGTGCAAGAATGCTGATTCAATGAACCACTTTTTTGCTTGCCTGTGTGTGTGTCTGTCTGTGTGTGTGTCTTTCTATTTGTCTGTGTGTCTGTCTGTCTGTCTGTGTTTAACTACAAGTGTGGTACTTCTATGTTTAAGTTACTAACAGCTGAAAGTCATATCTAAAAATGAGCCGCCGCATAAGAAAACAAACAATATGCATAGGCGAAACCAAAGACACAGATCAGCTGTGCAGTAACTGTACAGCTGATCAGCACCTTCGTTTTCGCTACACAAAGAGTACAATTCCTCCTCTTCTTAAATCTGAAATTGCAAGCTTCTAGCCCGCTTTGGTGACTGTACAGGCCGGTTTGTGTCCGAACTGGTTTGAAACCAAAATTGTTGGATTTCTTATGCAGCGGCTTAAATAAAAAGAGATACCATATTGCAGTTTTACCAGCATCACATATATTTAAACAAACCTTTATTTTTCCAATGTACAAAAAGCAATATTTCTCATGACGAAAAGCTCAGCCTTAAATGATGATACATAAACTATACTGTAAATGAGAATGTGATTATGTGAAAATGGGCCCAATTTATGCAGACAAATATTCCCTTTCCCATGATATATAAACCGCGTCTTGAAAAAAAAACAACAAATTTTGGCCTATGTGAAAACAAAGACGCAGATCAGCTGCACAGCTGATCAGCGCCTTTGTTTTCGCTACACGGATAGTAGAATTCCTCCTCTACTTATATCCAAAATTTCAAGATTCTAACTTTCTCCTGTGACTGCACAGAATGGTTTGTGTCAGACCTGGTCGGAAATCCCAAAGACCGATTTTTTTTGTGTCGTGGCTCAAATAAGAAGCATCATGAGAAAAACTTATGAAGTTTCTGACCATGTCTGTTACAAACTGGCTGGTTGAGTCACAAAGGAAGGCTATCTAGAGATTCAAGATCAATTTTACCACAGCCCCATAGATTGTCCAGCAAACCACCACTACTAACCTCCCCCCCCCCCCCCACAAACTGCAATTTTGGGGACAGTCATTAGGTAGAAATGCCTAACTTTACTTACAGTCTGCTATGTTCACATTACATTGCCCTATCATGCCTAAATATTGTCCTGAATTGCAAAAACTAAGCACTTAAAAGTTCTGACCCTGGCTCTGGCTAGGTTCCCTTCCCTCTCCCGGGGCAGGAGGTATGGGGACTGTGGTTACGAATGACAGAATTAGAGGGAATATCCTATCAGGAGAACGGATCCGTGCAATGAATACCCCCTTAAACCCCACTTTTATAGAGTAAAACTGGGGTATGCAGGGGTATACCTATTTTTCTTATTTTTGGTCCAAAACATAGATTGTGGGTACTCATTAGAACCGCCTCAGCGAGGCGGTTCTAATATGTACCCACTATCTATGTTTTAAGCAAAAAAATTAAAAATATCAATTCTTTTCTGGTGAAATTTTCAATTTTTACAGATGAAAAAAATCTCTGTATATTGCATGGGCAAGTTTCCGTAATGCAAAGACAGGTTTTCCCATGATCAGACTTGTTTGAAATTCTAGTCATTACTTTATTTGAGCCGCCTCGTGGGAAAACCATCAATCTGCATAGGCGAAAACAAAGGCGCAGATCAGCTTCGCAGTAACTGCGAAGCTGATCAGTGCCTTTGTTTTCGCTACTCCGGTAGTACAGTTCCTCTTCTACTTAAATCCGAAATTTCAAGCTTCTAGCTCTTTTCTGTGCTTGTACAGGCCGGTTTGTGTCGGACCTGTTCGGAATCCACATTGTTGTTTTTTCCACGAGGCGGCTCATTTCTTAATTATTCAGCAAACAGCCCCTTCCCATGTTTGACTATGCTACTGAAATCATTACTTTGAAATAATTTACATGAAACATAGATCATGATTAATGCAAATAAAGACCCTATATGTATCATCTTAGGTCTTCGAACTAGCCGTGTCCAGCAAAAACAAGCCCTCGGCACATGGGAATAGCTGACCTAAAGTGTGGGACAATTCCTTTTTGCTTGTCCCCGCAGTGCAGCCGGGGGAGGAGGAGGGGAATTACGTGGTTTTGTCATCAGGATCGTTAATCAGTGAGATGTTCTAAGATCACAGTTTTGACCTACAGTTTGTCCCTTGAGGGTTGGGCTTATAGCAGGGCACTGAAAACTGAAGTCCCTGCCCGTTCCCCCTGCCCGTCCCCGTATAGGAGGGGGCATAGATACGAATGACTTGTGCATAACCCCTCAACACTCTAACCACTAGGCTAACTCTTTCTTATTCAATAGCATTATTTGAGCCGTGTCATGAGAAAACTGGATTTTTTTTGCCAATGCAAAAACAAAGAAGCAGATCAGTAACTGCACAGCTGATCAGCGCCTTTGTTTTCACTACACAGATAGTAAAACTCCTCTTCCTCTTGAATCAAAAATTTCAAGCTTTTAGTCTTCTTCTCTGACTGCGTCGACCGGTTTGTGTTAGACCTAGTTGGAAATACCAAAACTCGATTTTCTCCCTTCACGGCTTACCACAGACCAAAATAAAATTTGTTACCTTTTTCTTGCTTCAGCAGATTCTTGACAGACTCCTCCGTCTCTGCAGCATCCCGGGCCAGATCCTCCCCGGGACAAGCCAGACCAGCCCCACCCCCCTCCAGGGGCTCCTCCACAGTGTCCTCACACCCGTACATCGCCTCTGGTTTATCAAACCCATCGTTGGGCACTCCGAACTTTTCCAAATCTGTATCCAAGTCCTCTGAAAGATTATTGGGATCGTTGTCAGTAACTGTCCCAGTGTCAGGCAAAGTATTATCCAATTCACGTAAAATTTCACTATTCTCTGAATCCATATTTCCTCTTATGAATCAAAAATATATATTTAATTAATTTTGATTTTCAACACTATAATTCTTGATTCATTTGAACATTATTATACTCCTCAATATATTGAAAAGTAAAGTCTAAACTTGAATATTATGCATAAGTTTATTACTTTATAGAGAGTATATTAAAACCCTCTAAATGGTTCCTGAATGGGCCTTAATCCTACACTAAATATAATATCCAGAGATTATTTCTAAAATTAACTAACAAACTCTGCTGGTATGGTTTGAATTTATATTTTAATGTCAAAATTATGTATGTTTCAAGCAGACAATGCTAAAACAACAAATTCCTAATTCAATTGTTAAATGCACTGAACTTTCCCATGTGAGACATATTCTGACAAAACCTGCTTTATGTTTGTCACAAACTTTTAACCTAACCATACAGCAATATAGGCAGAGTATTCTACACACTTGCGAATTAAAAGGATTTTCTTTTATCGAAATTAAATGAAAATAAAGGCACTGATCAGCTGCACAGTTACTGCACAGCCTACCTGCAACTTTTTATTTTTGAATGCAAAAATTCAGGTTTTTTCATGACACAGCTCATTATATATATGAGCTGCATGATGAGAAAAACTTTGTTTTGCCTATGAGAAAACAAACACACAGATCAGCTGTGCAGTTTCTATACAGCGATCAGCGTCTTTTTTATCACTGCACAGGTAGTACAGTCCAAAACTGTACTAGCCGGTTCGTGTCAGAGTTGGTCGGAAACCCCCAAAGAAGGATTGCTCACATCACGGCTCATATATATCCCCAAATGGCACCAGAGCAAGCATAATAAAAAAGACCTTCCATGAAAATTAAATTTATCCTGTCTATAAATTTACAAGTACAAGAAGGTATATGAACCCATTTAATCCAAATACAAGGGGTATTCAACATCTCAAGAACTTAACATATGCATGTATGAAACATGTAACAATGTCTTTTCAAAATAATTTAAAGCTCATTTTCCATGGATAGTTTGCCCTCATACTATGATTATCTTCTAAATGTCATGCAGCGAAAATATGAGCCACGTCACCAGAAAACCGGTCTCCGGGGTCTCCGACAAGGTCTGATACAAACCGGCCTGTACAGCTGCAGAAGACGGCTAGAAGCCTGATTTTTTTTGTTTATGAAGAAGAGGAATTGAACTATCCTTGTAGCGAAAACAAAGGCGCTGATCAGCTGTGCAGTTACTGCACAGCTGATCTGCGCCTTTGTTTTCGCATAGGCAATAATCCCTATTTTCTCACAACGTGGCTCATATCATGAGAAATTAATCTGCGTATATAGACAGGCTGAGCTAACTTGCAGGCTGATCAGAACTTTTAATATTGCCTATTTGGTTTTAGAACTCAGAATGTCAACCTCTTAATCATGTTAGCTTTTGCTGCCGTGTAAAATCTGTTAGAAAGTCAAGACCCTGAAGCCACATTTGATCATTTCTCATAACACATCTCATAATGATACTATGATTATAGTATCTACTAAATATAGCGTTGTAAGAACATGTGTCACGCATGCACAATTAAGTTCTGCGGGCCCTCGAAGAATGATGCAACATATGAGCCGCTTCGTCAAAAACCAATGATGTCTGATAGACATTATGAAAACATGCCCATGCAATATAAAGAAATTTTTAGAGCTGTACATAGAGCTGTTATAGTTGAAAAATGTTCGATTTTTTTTTTTTTTTTTTTTTTTTTTTTTTCACAAAACATACATTGTGGGCATTACGAAAACTAGGACTGACCTAACTTTTGTTTTTGCCTACTTCAAAATGTAGGTTTTCTCTAGTTTTGATGCCATGATTGGAGACAGCTGAGCCTCGACGCGAGAAAACCGGGCTTCGGGGTTTCCGACCAGGTCCGACACAAACCGGCCTGTTCAGTCACAGAAGCAGGCTGGAGGCTTGAAATTTTGGATAGTAGTAGAAGAGGAATGGTACTATCCGAGTAGCGAAAACAAAGGCGCTGATCAGCTGTGCAGTTACTGCACCTTTGCTGATCTGCGCCTTTGTTTTCGCATAGGCAATAATCCCGTTTTCTCACAACGCGGCTCATATCATGAGAAATTAATCTGCTTATATACAACAAAGGCAAAGACAGGCTGCGCTAATGCACAGGCTGATCTGCACTTTTAATACTGCCTCATGGTTTTAGAACTCAGAATGTCAACCTCTTTATCATGTTATGCACCAGTCATTTGTATCCCCGGCTCCCGCGGGGCCGGGGATAGCGGGGACATAGCGGGGCTAAAGTGCCTGGCTTTAACCTCTGATGTGTCCCGGCAGTGCCGGAGATTTGCCGGGGTTATGATTTCCCGCCAATACACTGTCACATTAATTCAAATTAGATTTTAATGATATTTTTAACTTTTAATTATCTTTATGGTACTTATTTAATTTCCACATGCACCTAAACATTTACATGCATAAAATGAGGCCCTTCTCCCATGTTTCAGTTTCATCAGAACAACTCCCAGCTGTTGTTCCATGTTATTGTCAGCCCCTGGGGAGCCGGGGCTTTTAGCAGGGGTTTTACCAAAACTCTTGCCCGGCAGTGCCGAGCTTTTAGCCGGGCTTTAAAAAATGAAAAGTTAAAAGCCCCGCTATTCCCCGGCCCCGGGGGAGCCGGGGATGCAATTGACTGGTGCATTAGCTTTTGCTGCCATGTAAAATCTGTTAGAAAGTCAAGACCCTACCTAAAGCCACATTTGATCATTTCTCATAACACATCTCATAATGATACTATGATTATAGTATCTACTAAATATAGTGTTGTAAGAACATTTGTCACGCATGCACAATTAAGTTCTGCGGGCCCTGGAAGAATGATGCAACATATGAGCCGCTTCGTCAAAAACCAATGATGTCTTATAGACATTATGAAAACATGCCCATGCAATATAAAGAAATTTATAGAGCTGTACAAATTGAAACGTTATAGTCGAAAAATGTTCGATTTTTTTTTTTTTTTTTTTTTTTTTTTTTTTTTTTTTTTTTTTTTTTTTTTTCACAAAACATACATCTTGTGGGTACACAGTCAACAGCATTACGAAAACTAGGACTGATCAAAATTTTGTTTTTGCCTACTTCAAATGTAGGTTTTCTCTAGTTTTGATGCAATGATTGGAGACAGCTGACTTCTATCTGCCCTACAATAAAGTTGGCACATGTGGTTAGCACCATATTAGTGCCTAATTTTCGCTATTTCTGCACTTGATACCCAATAATTCCCTATAATTCCAGGATAAAGTTATTTTCCAAAATGATGGAACTTTTAAAATAGCAAACAGTGTTGACCAAGATATTAAATGATAGCATGATTATAGTATGGTTTAAGCACCAAATTGCTCTATTCTTGTCTATTCCAGTTTCTTTCTTAACCCACATTTGACGAATGGATTTTCCCATCATTATCAATTGGGTCAGTCCACTTTCATTTTTAGGGGCGTCAGGAGTGATTTTAAAATTTTATTCAATTTTTCGATGAAAATTCTCTAAGCAAACAGAATAGCCCCAGATGGGACGCCGCGTTCTGCGGCGTCACATCTGGGGCTATTCTGTTTGCCTATGTCCCATAAAAGGGACGCCAGGCTTAAATGAGTTAATATTTTTGTTTGATTTTGTATGAGTTAGTGCTTGACATGATCCATAGTCAACAGCTAAGGTCATGTCGGGATGGTCAGTTATCTTGTAGCGACAATGGTCCTGGGCAAGCCTCCCACAGACAAGAGGAAGAATGTCCTTATAAATATTTTGATGACCAAATCTTCATCAAAGAATTGTGCCTGGCGAATAAGGATCAACAGTACATGTACTGCAAGCCCTCTTCATTACAAATAGGGGCTATTGCTCCTTGATTTTATTATTGATCACAATTACGCAATATCACATTTTTTATTCGCATAATCCCCTGAGTCTAGTTAACCAATTTGAATATTTTATGGTTTATTTACCATTTTGTGGCCTCAAGAGGCTCGAACCTCAAGTTTTTAAGGTTATTCACAATTTAATGCACTTTTAAATTGTATAAGCCTGGCGTCCTTTTTATGGGACATAGGCAAACAGCATAGCCCCAGATGTGATGCCGCAGAACGCGGCATCCCATCTGGGGCTATTCTGTTTGCATAGAGAAATTTCATAAAAAAAATTGAAAATCATTCCTGTCACCCCTAAAAATTTGAGTGGACTCACTCAAATGATAGTGATGGGCAAATCCATGCGTCATTAATGGGCTAAGGTAATTCACCATTTAATGCATTTAACTTGGGAAACAATCTGTGACATTATTAAATATTGCCCTTGGTGAAGTAATCAAATACACCGGGAATACAGAGACAACTAACCAACTGAAAACAACCAAAGTAGATGAAATCAATACACCACACTAAAAGGGATTAAAAATCTGTCAGGGAACAACTAATAATTGTCAGGGAACAACTAATAATTGTCAGAGAAATAATAATTGTAAGGGAACAACTAATAATTGTCAGGGAACAACTAGTAATTGTCAGAGAACAACTAATAATTGTCAGAGAACAATAATTGTCAGGGAACAACTAATAATTGTCAGAGAACAACTAATAATTGTCAGGGAACAAATAATAATTGTCAGAGAACAACTTATGATTGTCAGAGAACAATAATTGTCAGAGAACAACTAATAATTGTCAGAGAACAACTTATGATTGTCAGGGTACAACTTATAATTGTTAGGGAACGACTATTAATTGTCAGAGGACAACTAATAATTGTCAGGAAACAAGTAATAATTGTCAGAGAACAACTTATAATTGTCAGGGAACAACTAATAATTGTCAGGGAACAACTAATAATTGTCAGGGAACAACTTGCAATGGATCAGACCCAGACAGTATTTTCATGCTACAGCCTTTTACTGATTTCAGCAGCAGTTAACCCAAAGATGTGCTTTCTTGTGACAGGTCCCAAGTTTTCTTTTTCATCCCATCTTTTATGGCAAATGAATATATTTTGGCCTCCAGAAAATTGTAACAGTCTGAAAAATGTATAAATATGATAAATACACCATTTAAGTCAATGAAAATCATTATCAACCATTTAATCCACACTTAAACAAAAGCCATGCCATTACAAAATGTGTATTCTTGGTTTAGGATACGTTGACGTGCGAGTTTACACAGATGCTAACATGGGATCAAAAAATAAGGTTAAAAAGACTTACAAAGGCCTCCAAAGAGGCCAAAATGTGACACTTCATTCATGTTATAGCATGGCAAATCCAACAGTAATTCTGGTTTGGAACCACTGATTATTGGACCTATATTGGTATCACTGTAGTCTAGCAACCACCATGAAAACACACCCATGCAGGAGATAGATTTTTTTTCTCACAGCTGAAAAAAAAAAATAATAATATTATTTT
The DNA here is from genome assembly GCA_964017185.1 of Rugalucina vietnamica. Lineage (NCBI taxonomy): Eukaryota > Metazoa > Mollusca > Bivalvia > Lucinida > Lucinidae > Rugalucina > Rugalucina vietnamica. Next base: position 10,878,620 of record OZ024878.1, read on the forward strand.
CAACTTTTCTTTTTTTTGCTCAAAGCATACATTATGGGTACATGTTAACTGCCTCAGTGAGTCAACTTCTAACAAATGCCCACAACTACTATGTTTGAAGCGAACACACGCCGGACATGCTGCACTGGCAACGACGGTCGTAACTTATAAAAGAAGAATAGTGTTGTACTGTCTGCATAGTGTAGCAAAAACTGAGTCTTTGTTTTCGCAAATGTGAAGATTCGGTTTTCTCATGACATGGCTCAATATTATCCTGACGCATGTTCAACGTATAATAAGAGTAAAGACTGATCAGTCTAGGTCTCCTGGTGGTCCGAGTCTTTACTGAACGTAAAAAAGATGAAATTAAGGTTTTATCATAAAGTGACATATTCATTAATGATCTGTGTATAAACCCCTTTAGCTGAATCATTAACTGCTTTGAAGAGTACAAATGAGTCACGTCATGTGAAAAACTAACATTTTGCATATGCGAAAACAAAGACGCAATTCAGGCTTGCAGTAACTGCGAGGCTGATCAGCCCCTTTGTTTTTGTTATACAGATAGTACAATTTTTCTACTTTCTAATTCCAAAGTTTCCAGCTTCTAGCTGTCTTTTGTGGCTGTACAGCCCGGTTTGTGTCATATATGGTCGGAAACCACATTGTTGGTTTTCTCATGACGTGGCTCAAATATTTTTGCCAAAGTGTTTTATCATTTTTTTTAACATTTTTTTCTCATCAATAAAACAACAAAATGCTGAAGGGTTGTGACAGATGAAATGAAGCTTACACTGTATTTAAACTTAAAACAAAAGCGGATTTATTTCCTGAAAAATAAGCAATTAAAAAAGTATTAATTTCATTTGTATGTTCCACATGACTACTTGATCAAAGCATGATTATAAAGGAGCTGCTGCATGAGAAACCCCCCAATTTAGGGTTCCGACCAGGTCCGACACAAACCAGTCTGTACAGCCACAGGAGAAGGCTCCAAAACATAGATTGTGGGCACTCGTTAGAACTGCCTCGATCTATGTTTTGAGCAAAAATAGGAAAAATATCAATTTTTTTCAGCTGAAAAATTTCAATTTTTAAAGCTCAAAAATCTCTGTTTATTGTATGGCATGTTTTCATAATGTACATATGGTAACATACCAGCATCATTGTCTTGTCTTGTAAATGAACTGCCTCTTGTTGCATTCTATACCAGCATCATTGTCTTGTCATGTAAATGAACTGCCTCTTGTTGCATTCTATACCAGCATCATTGTCTTGTCATGTAAATGAACTGCCTCTTGTTGCATTCTATACCAACACCATTGTCTTGTCATGTAAAGGAACTGCCTCTTGTTGCATTCTATACCAGCACCATTGTCTTGTCATGTAAATGAACTGCCTCTTGTTGCATTCTATACCAGCACCATTGTCTTGTCATGTAAAGGAACTGCCTCTTGTTGCATTCTATACCAGCATCAGACAGCAATCTGAAAAAATAAACCATGATTGTGAAAAAGAAATTAAACAAAAGTGTACATACAATTTGAGCAGGCCAAGTTCTGCTTTTGGGTGTGTCAGGTGGTTTTTCTCCGGGTTCTCCCGTTTTCGCCCCATCTACTGATTGGCCCATCTCATATCTTAAAAGGGACGTAAAACTGAATTAAAAAGAAATTGAGCAGTGTTATGTAAATAACTGGTTTTCAAGGTTTCTGGACTGTACAGCATCAGAAAATTACTAAGTCTTGGAATTTTATTCCACATAATGTATTATGTATACTAAAAAGAAATCTTGACTAACGTTATCATCATCATCATCATCATCATCATCATCATCATCATCATCATCGCCATCATCATCATCATCATCATCATCATCATCATCATCATCATCATCATCATCATCATCATCATCATCATCATCATGTGTGGTGGCTGCTGAGTGTTACTCTGTGTACTTTACCTGAAATTTCCCGAGAACCAAGTAATAAAAAAAAAACAAGTCTAAATAAGAAAAAAACATGTAGAAGTAGTAGTGGACTGTACACTTTTTCTGGGGGCCCCTGCCCATTGGGGCCTAGGATAAATAGATGGGCTGCTTGTGCCTCCAGACAAAGCTTCTAATCTTCTGACCGACCATCTGATTACTGGTTAACCGCTCATGTCTGGGCCGGCTCAGGATAAGTTGTTTATTCAAACCATCCATACATATAAGCCTTAGGCTTTAATAGTTGGGTGGTTTTAAGGGCTTGGTTGGGTTGTTATATTTATTAAGTACATTTTGAGTGTCATGACATCCTAATGTTGGATAAAAGTCCCATAAAATGGAGGCAATGCCACGACATGACCATTGTTGTTGACTGGGACATAAAGCATCAATTCAAACAAACAAACAAAACTTTTCCTGGGCTTCCATAGCTCTGCTTTTTCTGGGCTTCAAATAAGCTCCACCTCAATGCTGCATGCATTAGAAAATAGAGAAGGTCATGTGATCTACAGCTGAGGAGTCTGTCTCTTCATCATATGGCTAAAATGAGCATTACGAAAACAAGCCCATGTAATTTACAGAATTTTGTAAAAAATGAAACTTTTAGATAGAATTTTTTTATGTTTCTTACTTTTGCTCAAAACATAGATTGTGGGTACATGTTAGAACCGCCTCGAAAAGGTGGTTCTAACGAGTACCCACAATCTGATGTTTTGGAGTAAAAATTAGAAAAATAGGTATACTCATACAAAGTGGGGGTATACATTTCACGGACATGTTTTCCTGATGCAAAGTCCAAAGAGACTTGTACCTCATATGGCAATTGTCAAACCACTTTGTTATCTGTAGAAAAAATTCTTTGCTGGCTAATTTCATTGCTAACTAAGGACTTAGTTACTATAACAAGATAGGCGCTGCTCTAATAATTGGCAATTAGAGAAAAGAAAATGGAGCCTATTAAATATGATACAAGTCATACAACAGGAATTTTACAAATAAGTAACATATGAGAAAGGGCACTTATAATTTTGGACACACCTTTGCTAACACAGTTTAGTGGTAAAAGATGATTTTTTATCTGATTTTTTTTTTCACCTATTATTATCAAAAAGGCTCATGTCTAGATTAATTCTGCCATGGTATAGTGAAGTGCACAGTGTACATACAATGTTCCGTTTAATTAGTGCCCAACGTGCTTCAGATTTTCAAAATGACGTAATCTTTAGCACCAAATTGTATCATGGTCTAGATACCGAAATATCTATTTCATAACCAGAGGACCAATGGTCCTGTAAACGCTCACCTGAGTCTGCTGCATATACCAATAAACATGTTTGAATATTATGGTATTTAACCCCAGTGCAGGGGCAGATCAAGCCCTTGGGCCGTTTTCTTTTTTCAGAATAATCAATATTCTGTCCATTTGCCAATTTCTTGCTGGTTTTTCCCTTCAAATGACATTTTAACAATTTTTCCCATTCAAATGCATGGGCAACCCATGTTGACCTTGCCATAAACTTGGTCAAGGTCATCACTTGATTTATATATACATTGTAGTACTATAGCCATGGATGCTTCACACCAAGTTTCATTGAAGTCAATCTATCGGTTTCAGAGAAGAAGATATTTGAAGGGTTTTTACCATATATGGGCATGGCGGCCATCTTGGTCATGTGACCTAGATTATTAATATACACATTGGTTCCCCCATCCTATAGATGCTTCACATAAAATTTGGCTTCAATTGGCCAAGTGGTTTTAGAGGAGAAGATGTTTGAATATTATGGTAATATACATTACATTGCCCCGGGGTGTGGACATATGAGCCCTAAGGTCCATTTTTTTTTGCAGAATCATTAATATTTAGTCCTACTACCCATTTCCTGCAAGATTTTCATTTCTAATGACTTTTTAAAAGTTTTCCCCATTCCAATGCATTGGCGACCTATGTTGACCTTGTTCTAAAATAGGTCAAGGTCACCACAGGGTCATGATTTATATACACATTGTAGTACTTCAGCCATTGGTGCTTCATGCCAAGTTTCTTTGAAATCAGTCCACCATATTCGGAGAAGAAGATTTTTGAAGGGTTTTTACCTTATATGGGCATGGCAGCCATCTTGGTCATGTGAACTAGATAATTTATATATACATTAATTCCCACATTCCATAGATGCTTCACATAAAATTTGGCTTTGATTTGCCAAGCGGTCTCAGAGGAGAATATGTCTGAATATTATGGTAATATACATGTATATTGCCCCGGGGTGGGGGCATATGAGCCCCTGGGGTCCATTTTCTTTTCAGAATCATTAATATTCAGTCCTACTGCCCATTTCCTGCAAGACATTCACTTTAAATGACATTTTAAAAGTTTTCCCTATTCAAATGCATTGGCGACCTATGTTGACCTTGCCGTAAAAAAAAGGTCAAGGTCATCACAGGGTCATGATTTATATACACATTGTAGTACTTGAGCCATCGATGCTTCATGCTAAGTTTCTTTGAAATCGATCCACCGGTTCTGGAGAAGAAGATTTTTGAAGGGTTTTTACCATATATGGGCATTGCGGCCATCTTGGTCATGTGACCTGGATTATTTATATACACATTGATAACCCCTTCCTATTGATACTTCACATAAAATTTGGCTTTGATTGGCCAACCGGTTTCAGAGGAGATGATGTTTGAATATTACGGTAATATACATGTATATTGCCCCGGGGTGGGGGCATATGAGCCCCTGGGGTCCATTTTTTTTTCAGAATCATTAATTTTCAGTCCTACTGCCCATTTCCTGCAAGACTTTCACTTTAAATGACATTTTAAAAGTTTTCCCCATTCAAATGCATTGGCGACCTATGTTGACCTTGCCGTAAAATAGGTCAAGGTCATCACATGGTCGTGATTTATATACACATTGTAGTGCTTGAGCCATCAATGCTTCATGCCAAGTTTCGTTGAAATCAGTCCGACGGTTCTGGAGAAGAAGATTTTTGAAGGGTTTTTACCATATATGGGCATGGCGGCCATCTTGGTCATGTGACCTGGATTTCTTATATACACATTGGTTCCCCCTTCCTATAGATGCTTCATATAAAATTTGGCTTTGGTTGGCCAAGCGGTTTCAGAGAAGAAGATCTTTGAAATTGTGGACGGACGGACGACGGACGGACGACGGACGGACGGACGCCGGATCATGGCCATCCTATAAGCTCACCTTGTGAGCCTAACGGCTCAGGTGAGCTAAAAACAAAGCATGTTTCCCCTATTATTTGAAGTCTCTTTGATAAACATGGGAAGAAACTCAAAGCTACTAATATTGCACTTTTTAATATGTAATATACTCAAGAGTTGTTGGCAGAATAATGCAGATTTATATGTTGTCCCATACTCATGTGGCTGTGGTGGTCTCGTGGGTATTTGAAACTTCTTACCAGGCCACAATACGAAAACTTGCCCATGCAATAAACAGAGATTTTTTTAGCTTTAAAAACTGAAAATTTTCAGCTAAAAAATTTTGACATTTTTCTTACTTTTGCTCAAAACATAGATTGTGGAGGGGGTTCTAACGAGTACCCACAATGTATATTTGGAGCAAAAATAAGAAAAATAGGTTTACCCCTGCAAACCCCAGTTTTTCTATAAAAAAAAAAATGGGGTTCAAGAGGTATACATGTCACAGACATGTTTTCCTGATGAGTAAATGCCTGCCATGTCCCTCACACTAAGCTTTACATGTGTGTCAATTTTAATCGAATAATTTTTGGCAGTAAATGAAATCAATTAAATATAATCATATGCCTTTGTTTAGCTTCTTGTAAATACTTTTAATGACTCAGGTCCCGGATGTTTCTCCCCACTAAACTAAATTGAAAATTTAGCTACCATCCCACATCTGAGATGATGATCAGAAGTTGCTCGACTCAGTATATGAAGATAGCTAGAATTAAGGGGAAATAACTCAACAGATGTACAAGCAAGAGTTATGGTTCTTGTGCCATCGAGCTTTAAAAGCATACTGAGTTTCAATGAACTACATAACAGCTGAGTGTGATTGGTATTAGAACATGTCTTGTAGAAGACAGAGAGTCGAACACTTCTGTTTACATCTGAATATTTTTTATTATTTTTTTTTCCAGTATGACTCATTTCTTATGTGTTTCTTCTGTCAAATAACACACTCTTCAAGAAGCTGCAAAATACAGGTGTATGCCAAATGGTTTGGGTGCATGAATCAATTGAATGATGAGAGAGAAATGAACCAACCCATCAACAGAGACTCCCAATGAACAAAATTCAAGTTAAATGTTTTGAGGAAGTGGATGGATTTTGCGCAACATGTAAAAAATTTGAAAAATGCACATAAACACCAATAAGAGATGTAACAAGTCAAAGCTCAGTGGTAGAGTGCTCCCATGGTAAGCGAGAGACCTTGGGTTCAAGTCCAAATCGGGCCACATACATTTTCTGCCCCGAGACATTTAATGGCTCATTGTGGGTCTGTGCTCAGGCTAAAGGCAGCAAAGGGACTGTCTCGTCGGTTCTGACATGGGTCCGAGCAGATTCGAGGACGAATCTAACAGGCTCAGGACAAATCAAAATTTAGCTACAGAGCGCGATTTAGCTATAGTAGCTAAAAGGAGCTTTAAAAACAGTCTTCACGAAAAGTGTCGGTCTCTCAGTCATTTCCAACAAATTTTGAAACTGACCAGCGATTTCTGTCATGTTCCCGGTTGATCCGTCCGACAAGAAAAATTGTCATTTCACCTTTTCAGCGACAAATGATAAAATAAATCAACTTTGTTCCGATTGTTTTCTGCAGTTTGTTGAGATGCGTGCGGGCGACCATGTTGGTTTCATGTTTACAATTTTGATTGGTCAGCCAAGAATTTCAACCAATCGAATACATTTGTACAGAAATATTCGGTCAGGTATGAAACCTTCGACCGCACTGCACCTGCCATGCTGGGTATGCCGAACCTAGAATGACCATTTAAAGTGTGAAAATAATACACGGTTACAATATAACTAAGGCCAAAAAAAAAAATATGCTTGTTTCCGGTAACGTCTCCAAATTTTTTTGGGTCAGTAGGTAGGAAAACTTTTTTTTTTTTATTCATTTTTTTTTCTCAATTTTGATTGGTGAATCGCCACCAAGTGGCTGCAGGATATTCCCCCATTTGCCTTTGTTTACAAGAACCACATGGCCCTTTTACTAGCCACGAATACGAAAAGGCATCTCTGACGACATGGCATGCACAACAATGACTGAATTCTGAGGCCAACGGCAATCGGTTGCGGTTGTAAAGCTGATCTGGTTTTGCTATATCTGGTAAAACGATTTCTCTTGATGCAGAGGGCACAATAGCCTCAAACATGATACTATTCAACATGTCTTGTGGGGACCGTACTCAGTATCATAATATAGAACAAGTGATAATTGTCATTTTGAGTAATAACAAGGCGACACAATTCATCGTCAGCGAGTGTGAATGACACCCATTGTTTTCTTACGATAGGCAAAAAAAGTTGTAAAAAACAAGCGAAGCGATATCCATCCCGAACGGCGGATCGTAGTAGACTTTCTTCACAGATTTACCGTTATAAATATGAATGACAGCCTGTTCAAATAAATTCATAGGTATAACGGTAAACATGTGGCGTAAGTCTACTACGATCGTCCGGAATATACAGCACTCCCTCAAGAGATAATCGTCAGACCGCATTTAGGAGATCGTAACAACGTTGTCTAACCTTTACGTAAATGTCATTAAATTCCTCCTAATCAGATTATCACCACTCATTATTCATGCAGGCCAGACAATACGGACGTGTGTACGCGACTCCTGTTTGATCCAATTATTTGAACAGTAAAGAAATCAATTATCACTTGACCATGTGTTGATGAAAACATAAACACAGACAAAGAAGTTCACCTGTCAATCAAATCTGCGGCCTGCATTCAACACGAGCGCTCACTGGCCAATCGATTTTCCTCAAAGTACAAGACTGAACGCACGTATTTAGTTTTCAACGCGGCACGATCAAACGTCACAACAGCGGTGTTAAGCGTTACTGTAGAAACAGTGTACATCGCTCATTTCACCCAGTGAAATTTATTGGACAAAAACGGTACTGACTTTACTATAAAAATTGCCAATTTCAGTCGCAGATCATGTGCAAATACTTTATTTGGGTCCGCTTTATTTGAGCAGCTTGATACGTTATAATGGTATCTCAATATTTTGGACTGTAATAATCGGCGACACTAAAACATAAAGTAACGTCATGTAACGTGCATTTTTGCATTGACAAGTGACAGCCATACGCCGAAAATCTAGAATGCATGCGACCATCAACTTCTTCAAAAATCAGGTGCGCCCACTAATGGTTAGGAGAATTTGTGTGTCTGATCGTACGGCTTGGAAACTCATACGTGCGTGAAGTCATGGATCGACCTTGAAAAAATAGATGGTCCAATGAGCACTTATGTTGAATGCAGGCCGCGCCTACTATCGGCTCTCTGCAGATTTAATTGACAGATTAATTATGCGTCCGTTTTCATCAGCGTGTGTCTATTGTAATTTAATTGAATTAAACAGACCGTGTCCAATCCGTGTATTCTTTGGGAAATAGGAATAAAAGGATGATTAAGAAAATGCGGGCGTAAATTTTTGACAACTTTGTTAAATGATCTCGTTTACGGTCAGCTGATAATCCAATGCGGAATTGGCTTTTTTCACTGACCTATCTTAAGAAAACAATGGGTGTCATTCACACTCGCCGGCAATAAATTTCAGGTTACCCGGTGGGCATCCTACCATAAAACTTAGCTTGGCCGACATCGTTTCAACCTAATCGCAATTGCAATTATTTCTAACACTGTTTTGGCTGGCAATTATGGAGGAGAACATTGTTACTTTTTGCCGAAATGAAGGCCCCAACTGTTAGCGGACAGCATAATCGATTGTCGCCGATCAAGACAACTATTTCACTCGCTTCGTTACAACACTAATGGAAAGGGCGATAATTCGCGCTAAAAGCCGGTATTCGCCGGAATCGGTGGTGGGTACCGGAAATTTTATGTTACCGTATTTTTGTGATAGCAGACAGGGCGAAAAAAAAGTTACAGTCGGGTCAGTTTTGGGAGGGTCGGTCGGGTTACCGGAAACAAGAACTTTTTTTTTTGGCCTAACACGGTTTATATGAGTCTATTATTTTGAAATATTGATACACACGGAATAATGTAAAATCGTTTTATTTCGTGAAAATACACATGAATATTATAGCTGGTTTGGAAGAGCAGGCACTGCGTGGTCATGGCTTTCATACCTGACCCGAAGAGAAGAGAAATAACTTTTAAAGCACTGGCCTTGACCTTCCTCCGATCGAAGTCGCGTAATTTTGTTGTGAAATTCTTGAATAATTTGAGCGCTGCCGTAATTTCCCTACAGGTAATTCGAATGCCCTAAAAAGAGGTTCAAACAATATTGTTCAAGGAGTAGTAAACAGGAAAACGAATAATGCTTTTGCTATTCGTGGAAAACAAAAAGCTTATGAAGCTTTTTTTTTTTTTTTGGTCATTTTTTCTGTCCGACAATTTTTTTTTCTGACCAGCAAAAATTTTCAGTCTGTCAGACAGCTGTCAAGCAGCTGTTTTGAAGTTTTCGCGAAGACTGTAAAAATTGTGTATATTTCGTATATGTTTTATTAAACTTAAACATTGTGAAAAAATTGCAGGCAAATACTTGATTAAAATTGTTAACAACTTTAAATATTTTGTGTAAACAACATTTTTGGGAAAATTCAGATTAGAAATTTCTGCAAAAAACACCATTTTTGTTTATTTCAGAAAATGAGAATTCATAAAACCCCGATCAACAGTTAGATATGCTACCATATTTCTTTCTGCTGCATAAATTGTGCTCTGTGTTTGGCATTCCATTTTTTTTTTGCAATGACTGCCACAATGAGGTATTTTATAACATCTCATTTCCTGCAATTATAAAATGAAGTTTTTGCAAAAAAATCTTGGCTGGATTTTCTCAAATTTGATTTTTACATAACCCATACAAAGTAGTTAACATTTTTTATTAATCATTTACTTGCAATTTTTTTCAATGAGTCTTTTTATTATGATATATATATATGAAATATACACAATTTTAAAGCTCCTTTTAGCTACTAGCCTCCTGGTACCATATCTCGAACCACTTTTACACCAGTGTTACTTGCAAAAATCTTAAAACATGCTATAAAATTAATTTAATCCTCAGATTTTGTAGACACAACATTGCCAATGTCACTGAACTAGTAAATTATGTGTGATGTCATATGGCGCGTGCACAGCACGTTCTATTACATCACCACTAAAAAGCATGTTTCCTTCAGTTAATGGAACCAATTCTCGAACAGGCTATTTGAGATCATTTTCAGTTGTAATAATGCGAGAGAATTAGGAAAAAACAGTGTATAGTCTCCCAAGAGGTATTTAAATGCAAGAAAATATGGAAAAATGCAAGCATGTCACCACGTAGGTCATTATAAGTAGGTCCAACCTAAACAGTAGTCTCTTACCGCATTTTGTTTCCATGTATTTTTGACAGCATCAAAATTGAGCAGACTTAATCAATTTCTATATGATTTTTTTTGGATTAAACAAGTGATCACACAAGAGAGAGCCACTAGGAATGGGAGGTAGTACCAGTAAAAAAATAAAAACGATCTTGTCGCTCATGCAATTTTCACCGGCACTGTATTTTCACAGGGGTGTAATTTTATTACAACCATTTGTAAACTTTAAAGCTAAAATACTCAAGGCGTGTTTCCTTCATCAAAATTTGATTCAATTACATAGAAGAGAGTCATGAAAAGCATGAAAAGATGGAATTTATGAATGTATTTCAGCAGAGAATTTCTTGTCAAACAAACTGAGTAATGTATTTTGGTTTGATTTTGGTTGATTTCCATTGGCTGCAAGGGAAATCAAAAACGAGGCTGACACTTAACACTGTGCCAGTTTTATCGCCCATTGACTGACGAAAGAAAACCTGCCCAAAATGTTTTTATGTAGACCAGATTTTATGTTTCATTTAGTGTAAATCAAATTATTGTTCGAGAGTTGGTCCCATTCGAGAAATGGTACCAGGAGGCTATAGCTAAATCGAGCTCTGTAGCTAAATTTTGATTTGTCCTGAGCCTGTCTAAGCTGGGGGAGAATGTTATCGGTCAATCATGTGGCTCGGTATACAGCTCAGTGGTACAGTGCTCACAAGGTAAGCAAGAGACCCTGGGTTCGAGTCCTGGTCGGGCCACATTATTTTTCCACCCCTCCACATCCATAGAACCGATAGCATGTAGTGAATACGAAATTGATGGGTTCTTTTTCTAGAACTATTATCTGTAGTGCACCTGTTTCTCATGTGTTTGGTTCTGCATGATCTGATCACAGGCACTTGAAGTTACATTAGTGACCCAAAAAGCATCATATTTACGGTAGTGACTAAGGTCAATATATATATTGACCAGGTAAGCAACCAATAATGCAAAAATTTTGGCATGTCGATTGTGAATTTACCTGTTGTATTCCGTAGGCCCCTTGTATATTTCTGGAAAGATAGAATCACAGTTTCGTACGAGGCATGGATAACTTTGCCAGTAATGCCTTCCTGAAGGCTGTAATCGTGTCAAAAAAATAATCGCAATCAGGAGCTCCTCCTCACCAGCTCCATTTCCGGTTCTGTCCTTTGATCCGGGCCGAATGAATTCTGAGCACAGCTTGGATTAAATCAATATTAGACAATGTCGAATCGTCCTGTCTATAAACACTTAACATACTCCATTTTGCTAGAAAACATGAAATTTGCTTAAATCCACAATGCAACAAGGTAGATAAATTTATGATATTCGAATGGCTACAATCTCCTGAAGCATGTTTTTCTACATTTGAAACTGTGAAATCGTCGTCATTCATCCTGGCAGCGAAACGGATCGAGTGAGGTAGGACATTTTTGCTCAGTGTTTGTGTTGGTTAGGAGAAGATCGTGCGTTTGATTTTTTATTTTTGAAATAACAATAAACATTGCACTTAGATGGAAGCCAAGTAGTCACACATCGCTAAAAACATATAGCCTGTTTGAAGTTCAACTGAATGTCGCCATTCAGACAAATTTCCCTCAAAATCGAACGTTTTGACGTTGTCTTCACCCGCAAAATTTACTGCAGAATAGTGGGCGCGTCAACGGAACTCAAGGAGGGAATGAGGTCGTTTGGACAGTTGCTTACCTGGTCAATATATTCTATATTGACTTAACACTATGATTATAATTATATATAGGACTTCAAGCGCCTGTGATCTGATCAATCCTCAGTTCCTTTCCGTGACCACATGTGGCTTCAGGCCAGAAGTTGTTCTCCCTTTTAAGTCATCATTGCCTCTCATCATTTACAACTGTGTAAACAATCAAATAAGATTTGTGTTTAGATGCTGTGTTAAATTTTTCTCAGCCTAAATTCTCTAAGTTTTGACAAATGGCGGGAACAGACCGGAACCACATTGTTGTTGTTGTTGTTGTTTCTGTAGATCCCGCCAGTCAGTGGCGCACCGGTGATCCCTCTTTGAAGAATCCCCGTGAATTTTCTTAATCCAACGTTGTTTGAATATAAACACTAACACAGGTTAAGGCCCGGACTGGAATATTTACAAATCTGGACGTGTGAGAGGGGGCGGCCATATTTACATCCTTTCATTTACTTTATATACATCAAATTCCCAATGAATTAAATTCAATTTGCAAATACTATTACTGTAACAACTTTCTGTGTAGCTGTAGTCTTTTCATATGTAACTTGTGACAAAAGTGCCTACATAGTGCTTCCAGGCGACCAACAAAACCCTCCTCAGGTATGTAGTTTGACTGTACAGTGATGTTTGAACCATCCAGACATAAGGCTACTATCTGTTCAGAGGAACGTGACCGCCACCAGGACATCCCAAAATTCTGACTCAGAAGCTTTCTGATGGAAGATATATGCGGTCCCCTAACTTCTGCGAGGGCTGGACATTTCAGTAACATATGCTGTAGGTCTTCACTGGCACTCCTACAGAGTGGGCATATTTGTTCCACATTGTACTGGTTAAATTTTGCTTTCGTAGATTGCAGCATATAAACTCCAGTAAGCATCCTAGCTTTTGTGATGCCTCTCTGCACATCAACTGTATTATTACCAACATTCTCCCATATGATGTGGGTTTTCCCTATAGCCATATCCCTCAGGTTGCAGTGGATCAATGATGACTTCTCAGATGCCTCTTGTCTCAATTTTTCTGACCAGTATGATGCTACTGCTTTCCGGCATTCATTCTTCCACTGGAACTTTGTGAATTTTGATAAGGCAGACATGTCTGGAAGATCATACATATCTAGGATCTCCTTTGTTGTAGAGAAGAAACTTTCACAGTGTCCCACGGCAAGCTGACGATACATCACATCCTGCATTCTGGTATTATGAGATCTAGCAATGGAATGTATTAGGCTCAGCTTTCTTCTATGAATCTCTGCCTGTATAGGTAATGCTCCCAGAAGTAACAAGACCACGGCCGAGGCTGTCCTTACTGGAAGAGATTGAAGGTTTCGTAATGTTGATACGTGGAAACGCTGCAGCTGACCAAGTTGCGTTGCTGTCAGGGGTAAGGTCTCAAGGTTGAACAATAATCTTGGTGTCACATATGCTTGATAAATCTTGTAGGAAACTTTTGGGTTTAGCCCATTACTTCCATGCACACCTGACTTAATAAGTGCATATAGAGTTCTCCTTGCTAGACTTATCCTGTCTGTGATGTTGATATTGTTCTCTGATTTCTCAGCCCTAATTAGACCCAGATGAACAGACTGTGAACTAACGTTTACACTAGTGGAGCCCAGTTTCCATTCAGTTACCACTTCTTGATTAAGTTTAGCCTTGGAGATATTCTTCCGTACAATCACTGACTTCTGTGGATGTATATGATACCGCTTTTCTTGTGATTTGATGTATGACAAGTTAAGCATCAGTTGTAATTCAGCATCATTTTCTGATATCAATAGAACATCATCTGCGACTGTAGGACAACCCACATAAAGTGGGCCGATAAACTTTCCAAGGCACCTGGATTCTAATTCCGTGAGGAGATCGTTGTTGTATGTCTTGTACAGATGAGTTGACAATATGCCACCCTGGCGCACGCCCTGGCAGATGTTGAAGGGTGAGCTCATCTCTCCTTCCCATTTCACTCTTGCCGTCAAACCGTTGTACATGGATCTGATCAGTTGCCATAGATGACTGTTGATTCCCTGTTCATATAGCTTCACCATTAGTACTGGATGGCTCACCACATCAAAGGCCTTCTGGGCGTCCAGGGTGGCAATGTAGATTGGGCGGTTGCACATCTTTGCATCGAGGACTGCCTCAGATAATAACAGGGATGCCATGGATGGTGATAGTCCTTTTGTAAACCCATACTGGAGTTGTGATTGATCAGCATTTAACTGGTGCAGCCGGTTCAAGATTACAGTCTCAAAAAGCTTCCCCAGAACAGAAGAAATGGTTATGCCTCTGTAATTCTCAAAATGTCTTGGATCTTTGCCTTTCTTATGGATTGGGTTGATTATACCAGACTTAAACTCCTTGGGTACTGTCTTTGTAGTCAAAATGTCATTGAAAATTTCTACAATTAGAGGAATTACGACTTTATCTGAATACTTTAAATGCTCTGCCGACAATTCCATTTCATCTGAAGCCTTGCCTGAATTTAATGACTTGATTGCTGTAAACACCTCCTCCCCACTGACAAGAATTAATTCATCAGGGTTGAGCTTAGTTATCTCATCAATCAGACTTTCCTGAACTATGGCAGAATCCAAATATTCTTGACTGAAGTTAGGATGGGCTTTTGGAGCAGCGAGATCCTCAAAATATGCCGCAAAGGCTCCACACTGGTTCTGACAATCATTTAATTCCTTCCCATTCAGCAGCATGCTTGTTGACAGCTTTGATGCACAAGACTGGTTTCTACGAATCAGCTTATAGAACAGTTTGTCAGATGGATTGTCCATGAGTTCAGCATAGAAGGAGTCTCTAGCACATGCGAATTCCCTACGTATCTGTTTTCGCACCTCATATTTTGCTACTTTACGTTGAATTGAGAGTGGATGCTCCGGACTGGGCGATCCTGCCTGTTTCCATTGAAAGAATATTTGCTTACATTCAGATTCTAGTTTTTTCACTGTTGGGGATAGCTTAAACTTTGGTCCTTTCGTTTTTACAAGTCTACTAGGTACCGCCTTGTCACCAGCAGATTTCAGTGCATTAATCAGTAATGTCAACGTATTTTGAGAATCACTTTTCCTGAGAAGGAGTTTTTCAAGTTCTCTATGATAAAGTTCCCTATCAAGTTTTTCCCAGTTAAGTTTACGTACAGTTCTGGTCTTAGTTTTAACATTGTTACAATTGATAGTCTTTTTCATGAAGTTAAGCTGAGCTAAAACAGGCACATGGGATGACATGTTAAGCGGTGACTTCTCCTCAATGATGATTCTGGAAATCACAGATTGACAGTTGACGAGTACATAATCTATCTGAGAGGAGGAACCTGTGTGTCCTATGAATGTTGGGGAGTCCCCATGGTCAGAATGTCTATATAGGTTGTGATCTTTTACAAAGTTTTTCAGTAATATATCATGTGGATTTGTACGTTTGTCAGATAGTGATCCGTTGAAATCCCCGCACACAATTACTTTATGTGTAACCGCGTACTTTTGAATGATATGATGAACCATATCGAGGTTCTCCTGGTATGACTCCTTTGATATTGGTAATTTCAATGTCGGGAGGTAAACATTAATAACGCAGATACTAGCTTGTGTTGTTGTGAATTCCACTGCTTGGACCCTTTCATTACCTTCTTCAAGTCTTTTTACATTATTTGACCAGTCTCTAGGCCATAATATGGCTATACCACCTTTACCACGGGTAATTTGAAAATTTGAGATGTTTTCATTCATGTCACTGCACCGCACAAAACCTTCATAATTAGGAATTATATTTTCCAATGTAGACTCTTCAAATGTCCATAACCATGTTTCTTGGAGACATAGAATGGAATTATTCTGAGCGAGTTTCATCAAGGTTGCTGCGTTACCCTTTACCCCTTCCACATTAAATGACAATACATTTAAAGTCTGATCGATTGGAACAGTGTTGACTCTGTTAGGATATGCTCTGGCGGTTTCTTCTGAAGGCCTGGAATGCACAAAAAAGACTGATGACCGGTTTTGTTGGGTTCATGCGAGTCGCGGCCGTTCATATCGATAGATCCAGAAAATTGTTTGTTTGGTATGCCCACCTCTATCTTTGGTAAACTAGGTACACGCCTGTCCGAGACTACTTTCCCATCAGCTTGGATCATTGAACCAGGATCGCCACTGACCGTATTCGGCTCCAGCTCCGTTCCTGAATGGGCATCTGTGCTGTGTTTATCCGTCGTATTGGCTGGTTGGTGTGTTTGACTTCCCGAGACAGGATTTTCCAAGGTCAGGTCAACCACTTCTTTCCTAGCCGTTGATTTTTCCTTCCGTCTATTGCCCTGAATAACCGTATTTGTAGCCCTGTTCTGTCTACCTAAAGCCTCATTTCTTCCCCCTAACATTGTAGATGTAGGATTGGTTGAATGTTGTGTAGATAGATTTTGGCTGGGGTTAGTGGGATTATTACCATCCACGCTCTGTCTTGAATTTGCCATCTGGCCTGAGACCGGATCAACCGGCTGTACTGTTGTTTGTCCGACCTTAGAGGTTCCTAGTCCTAGAACAGGGTACATCTGTTGTTGAGTGTTCGGTGGAAACCACAGGTTTGGAGGTGGTATGCTACTATTGAACACTGGAGTTTGTTGGAATGTCATACGAGGGTTGCTGTATGGCGTACCAGTTCCATTTCCAGGAATTCCTACATTTGGATAAGCATATGGGTGTACATGGTAGGGGTTACCCACATAACCAGATGGAACCATAGGTCTTGGTTGATGGAGATTATTGATCATGTACATTTGTTGCAACTGTAAGTTGTTTAGGAGATTGGCTTGCTGTTGGATCTGTAGGTTAGTCTGGGTCCCACCCATAGTCATTATATATAGATTTTGGAGCATAGCTGTCTCCAGCTGTTTGATTCTCATATCCATTGCTTGAATATAACAATTCTCCCGATGCTGCGAGGCAGAGGGACATCCCAATGAGTTCATTCTAAATTGCTCATGGTTCATATTCTGTTCACTGTTTGTATTTGATCTGTTACTGTTTGATTCATTTGAGGGTGCATTTGGTGCTAACAGTTCATCTCTTTGCTTCAAAACAGAAACACTATTTTGTAGCTCTTTTATTCTTAACTCGAGTCTTTGAATGTATTGTGACTGTTGTATATTAACCTGTTCATGTTCTAGATTCTGATTCTTTTTTCCTTTTGTAATACCAGAAATAACTTTACTTTCACTCTTCTTTTTATTGTTTTTATTAGCTGGGGTATTCAAACTGCTTTCAGTCTGGGGTGTAAAGTCATTCTTTTTTGCGGACACCGTCTGTGTTGATTCAGTCGCTATCTGCTCAGCAATTATATTAGAATCTTGCTGGGGAATTTCATTGACCTCTGTTGTTTCAGGGTCAACCATACTGTCCTGCCTATGTTCATGTGGCCTATTTTCTATACCTGTTTCGCACTCTCCATAAATAAGTCCCTCGTTACAATTTTCACATATATATGGAATTTCAGGACTAATTTTTATGACATCATTCACCGATATGCCGACGCAACCATAGTGATACCAGGAATCACAGGATTCACAGCATATTGTATGTTGATTCGCGACTTCCTCACAGATCGGGCATAAAAATACTGACTGTTCCATACCGGAATCACGGTTTGTCCCATTTTCAATAGGCATTAAATTATTTCTGTCCATAGTTTGAGCAGGTTTTGCCACATTGAAGGCCTGTAATGTGTTCTCAAAATATTTATTCAGATCATTCAGGTCCGTATAAAATTGTGCTATTTGTTTTTTCACTAGCGGTAGTCCCACTGTAACAAACAGATCCACCTTGCTACCATTCACCAATATTCTAGATGTTGTGTGATAACAGTTTATAGTCAACTTGGAAATTTTGCCAGGGTTACCGTCCACTTTACGGTTAGTAACCTTAAAGCGAGTTTCAACATTGTCACCATTTTCGTCTACCACCTTCTCTTCATCATAGGCCAACTGAAATGTCACATCATTTGTAATGGTATTCAGAAATTCACGTATTGATTGTTTAATTAATTCATAAGCTGAAGTACTCAGTTCCAGCACAAGATTCTTATTTTGCTTCATTTCAATTTTAATATGATCTTTCGCGCAGCCCATCAGCTTTTTAGAGAGTGCTTTCCCTTTATTTAATGCATAATCCCTAGATTCAACCAAAATTTCATCATTTCTCATCAAGTTTAAGTCTGGGTTAGCAGATTTCACTGAGCAGTCATTGGAGCTGACACATTCCAACATGTTTTCTTCGGACGATGGATCAGGATCTGGAGGCAACAGGCTCTGGTAGGTTCCTGTAATAACTGGACAAATTACGAATTACAAGTTTAATACATGCTGTGTAAAGCGGAATCATAAAGCAAACGTAACCAAGTAACCAACGTACGGTACGTAACGTCGTAACGTTAGACTGGATATTACATATCTCCCTTGTTTTCAAATAGTGTTTTGACTAGTAATTTTCAGTCTTTTTTCGTGTTAAACACTGATATGTTAAATAGTCAATTATAGTAACAAATTCATAATTGCGTTTTTCAGTTAAAGAAGTGTCCTGGTAATTGACAAAATGAAAAGTTCAATGGTTCAAATAAAACGTGTGCGCTTAATTTTACAAGTGCGCGTTTTAACCAATTAGCAATGTGATTTTCTGTTTCTTCTCTTTCTTCCCTTCCGAATAGGCTGAACCCGAGTTGTTGTTCTTCCTCCTCCTTCTATGAACAAGCTGTCTTCCATGTCGCTTTCATCTCTTTCTGTTCCCTCGTTGATGCTATCACAGCTATCATGGATATGCAAATCAGACTCGTCGTTTTGTGTTTGACGCTGTGATTGCTCATTTACCTCATTCAATGGGCTCTTACTCTGATAAGCATCGTCGGTGTCGTCCTTCGTCTGCATGTTTATGGTCTCATTTCTTAGAAGACTACAGGCGTGTGTGTTGCTCAGTGATCTAATTTGATCAAAAAACTCTTTCAGTTTTTGGTCAAGTTTTAACTCTATATCTCGTGCGTGTCGCTGCATTTCGTATTTCATTAGTTCTATTTGCTCCTTGTACTGTTTGCAATTGTCCCAGACGTTTCCGTTCTCGTTCTGGAGAAAATCTGCACACGTTTTTGTTTCTTCCGCTTCGCCAGACTTTACTGTTTTAATCCGTAACATGTGTGCCGCTGACTTTGAAATAAAATCGTCATCTGAGCTGTCCGATGTATCTGTATCAAACATTTTCTGTATTCTATTGCTTTCACAAATGTTGCGAATTCTTTTCTTCTGATTCTTCTGTTTTGATTTTTCATCCTTACTTCTTTGTGATTTACAGACTGAAGCGAAATGATTCAGCTTTTGGCACCTGTGGCATTTCTGTCCATACGCTGGACAGTCTTCGATCGTTCTATGTTTCCTGTCATATCCACAGTGTCTGCATATCATTTCAACATCATCTTCGTCGCTGCTACGATGGTTCCGATAATGTTTCTGTTTTCGAGAATTATCTACCCTGGCAACATACCTGTCATCTCGCGCGTCTTTCATATCATGAACCTGCAGGGATATGTCTTCAATCTGTCCTGCTTCTGACAGAAACTGTGCTAAATTCCAACATTTCGCTATGCATTTCTGTATCAAGTGTTTATTTTCAATGGTTTGGATCAGGTGCTCCAGAATCCTGTCATCGAATGTGTCTCCAAAATCGCAGTCGTATGCTCTTTCCCTCAACCTAGCTGCGTAGGCAATTGTAGCTTCCCCCGCAAGTGGTCTCAGCTTCAGAAACATGTATCGTGAATAATGTTTATTTTGTCTTGGTGAGAAATAGTCGTTCAGCTTTTTGCGCAATTTCTCATATTCATTCATCCGGCCGTTGGGGTCATCGGGGTCTGAAAGACTCTTCTCCAGTCTGGCAATCTCCTTACCTCCATAGATGACCATCGCATCTTTTCTGTCTGTAGGGCTGCTAATTCGAAAATATCTAAACTCTCTCTCGATATCATCAAGCCATTCCTCCCATGCTTTACCTGTCGACAATTGATCTTCATTGGGTAGGAATGGAAGTGCCCGTAAATTTCTCGTCTCTGTCATAACTGTGACCCCTGTATTCTCCGCCATGTCGATTACGTAATTCGTCATTCAGCTTTTAACTACTTCCTTCAATAGGCGCCGTAGTTTTCAAATTTTCCGGTTGCTCTCTCTTTCACTTGCTGCTGCTTACTTCGTTTTAATCCTCGTCGCCAATGTAATAACTGGACAAATTACGAATTACAAGTTTAATACATGCTGTGTAAAGCGGAATCATAAAGCAAACGTAACCAAGTAACCAACGTACGGTACGTAACGTCGTAACGTTAGACTGGATATTACAGTTCCACCATTCCCCTGTACAAGCTGTGATGCAGACTGTCTTCTTGTGAGCATTCTGTATGAAGGTCAAGGTCACACCGCAGGCAGAGTTAAAATGTCAAATGAGTTAAAATTTAGATAAAATCTTCTTAGGAAATGTCTTTATATTACAACTTTGCTTAAAACGCGTTAAAATGCTGGGAAGTTTGTAAAACTTTGAAGAAAAATTATGTAAATAAAAGTTGATTCAATATGGCCGCCCTCTCTTCACAACAAAGGAATGACGCAGTTAAGTATTTCGGGGGCTAAAATGCAAGGCCTGTCATATAATACACTAAAACACACAGGGTATGAATGTACTGTACAGTAAGTAAAGGAAACACAATAAAAACAGCTGTCCAGCAGGGTTAAAACGATAAAATTTAAGATATTTTTCTCTCAGTTCTTTCACACGTCTTCATCCATTCCTTCACAGCATGCCACAAACAAGTATGACGAGTTACCGAATATTTAGCAAAAGGTTTTTCTATAACCTGTAACGAAATAAATAACACGACGTCATTTCTCCTATCACAGTTATCTGCTGTCCAACATGATTCCTTCATATACCGAGTTGATAAATTTACACTGAATCTCGGGTGTAGAATGGGTGACTCAATTTTGAATCATAGATACATACAAGGAGTCGCTTGCTCAGGGAAGTGTACCAAATGATTGGCGACAAGCAAATGTATAAAGATGGTGAGAAATATGATTCTGCAAACTATAGTCCGGTGTCGCTAACTTGTATCTTTTGCAATACTCTTGATTAGATAATAGTCAGCGACATAAAAAGCATCTTTCCCTTGAAAACATTCTTGCTGACTGCCAACATGACTTTCTTAGTCAGAGATCGCTAAACTAGCAGGTTCAGTTCTTTCATGACATGGTTAGCTCTGAACCGGGGTCACAGGCAAACAGATATGATAATCGTGGATTTCGCAAAGGCAGTTTGACAAGGTGCCACGCAGGACACTATTCTAATATGAAATAAGGCACTACCTTTGTCGCGACGCTGTACTCCCATTGTGCAGTTAATTCTAAAATAAGCTACATTTATGACAGCTTCCTCACCCTGGTGTCCTAACCTTCCAGGGTTTTTTTGAGATCTGGGGAAAAGGACCATTTTCAGGGACCTTGGGAAAAGGTAGTTGCGAATACTCACTATGCTCACTTATGTTCCATACCACTTAGTTGCTTTCGTATATGGAAAGTTAATTGGTCAATTAGCATGCTATAATGCAGCGTGTATTGTAAAACGTCACTATGACGTCAAACTATATGGAATGTTAATTGATCAATTAGTCTAATGCAACGTGCATTTTGAAACGTCATGATGACGTCAAACAATTCAAAATGGCTGACATTGACGTCATTTGTAAGAGTGCGTACGGATCAGTGGTACTGACCAATGAATAACATTTCCTGCCGATTTATGCAAATTAATCGGGCGAATTCCGGTTCCGGTTGACGAAAGATTTTTATTCTATCAATGTATCTAGAAGAACAGAGTAAGACAGAACATTTTTACCACCTTCTACCATCCCAGATAGCACGTATACATTGGCCCTCCATTGGCCCATCGGACGCCGCACGATTGGCCCATGGTTGTAAATCTTGAATGGGCCAACGTAGCTTTTGCTCATCGGCCCATCTTTGGCCCATAACATTGGTTCGTCATTGGGCCAATCATGGCTGAGGTTTTGCATTTTTGTTGGCCCATCACTGTTTGAATGTGCTCATTACAAGCTATCGACGATGTATTTCTATTGCATATGTCCACTCGGTACAGTGTCTTGTTCTGCAGCACCATGGTGACAGTCGAGCTTGGTCCCTTGTCTTTGGAGAAGGTATACTCTTCATTTTTCGTTTTCTCTGTGCTTTGACGACTGGTCTTCTGAAAACAAACGAATAAATACAGCACCATGAAAAAAAAACATAAACTAGCCTCATTTATGCAACATTTTAACGCATGTATTTTAGCTCATAAAGGAATAGTTGTTAAAGAAATACATGTTAAAACTAAAACCTCTTTGTTGCAACGAAGTATATAAAACAATGAAGTATATAATATGAAATCAATTATATTTTCATATCTGCCTTTAATAAGATGGAGAAATGAGCTTAATAATTAATGCAAAATAATAAATAAAACTTACCTTCTAACCTCAGAGTGTCTGTTTCTTAACATGCAAAACCGACTTCTCTCAAACTTCATGCGAAACACCTGTTAATAATTCTTACATGCCTGAGAAATTTTCTCGTTGCTATGACAACTGATGTACTCTTGTACTCTGGCTGGAGCAGCGAAGCAAATAATAAACCACAGTGTTATGATGTTACAGTGAAAAAGGTGTTAACTTCAATTTTGCTCCCATTGCTTACTAAATATTTAAAGAATAGATATAGAGTAAATTTAAATGGCATGGTCAAGAAAGTAACTGCTAATTAAGATAATGGTTTTAAAATCATTGATGTTGATTTACATATAAATCATAATAATTATTTGTGATTGATATATAAATTGAAACTATGAGGAAACTGAACTGTTTATTAAGTCTCCTTATTGAATAAGATTTAAAGACAATTAATCGATTACAAATTAACACCGGTCAGTATTTAATCATATACAAATCGGCCAATGATATGCCAACCATCGGCCAACGGAAAGTGTACACGACAAGTTTTTATTTATTTTCTCAGACCCCTTTGTATGAGCCTTGTCATACAAGGTCACTACAGTTAACACTTTCCTTAAATATATGTCAATTCGAACTTAAACTATTATGCATTAATGTCATCTAAAGTACTAAACTGTAAAAAAATCCTTTTTCTATCCCAGCTGGCACACAACATCAACGAACGTTGTACAACATCGACGAACGTTGTGTGCCTGCTGGGTATAAGTGCATCATTTATTACAATAGCTAACAACTATTGGGTCACTCTTGTTTCTGTGATTTTAAAGAAAATCACTTTCATGATCCGTTGCAGTAACAGATCGTTTACCAAAATTGGGCCAACGTCGGCAAATACTGCATGTGAATGCACTACTATACCAACATTGGCCCAATCATGTACATGCGACCGCAACCAAACGCCAATTACCCAATCAATATACAATGTTGGCCCAATGATATTTGCTATCTGGGATAAGAGCGATGCTTCGCGTCGCTATAAACTACACCTCTACGGGCTCGAGTGGATCGCATCATGGCTCTCTAACCGTCTATCAAAGTACATGTACACCGTATATAGCGATTTTTGTATCGATGATAATTTTACACAGTGAGATACAAGGTAAGTATTTCTTCTATTATTTCTTCTATAGTAAATTATGGTAGTCGGATTGGAAATTGTAGTGATAACATCGCTAGTGCATTTATATATGTCTGTGAATGTATGAGACAATTAGGAAAAGCTTGTCTGTACTAGAATTGACAAATTCTAGTACAGACAAAATTGACCGATGATTTGCTAGACCCTTACTTGGACTTCTCAAAATTTACATTTACTTTTTTCTAACAATTATCTTGTAATTCAGACACGAAATTCGCGTTGCCATGCATATTAAGAGCCTAAGTACTTGCAAAATATGTTTTTCCCCAAATGCTCTTGGTTTTGCAAATATATAGGTGTGACGGGATAGCCTCCCTTGGAAATATGCAAATTTCAAACTCGAGACATTGTGAATCGAGGAAGTGTTGGGTATATAGCGTAGTAAACCACCCTTGGTGGTTGAGCATGCTTTTCCACCGATGGGGTTTGCTGTGGCTTGGCTCGGCTGTTCGTTACATTTGGTGGTAGCGGTGGGATGATGACAACTGCCACAACAGAGTTGCCTTACCCATGTAGTCCCCAGGCCAAGACTCGGGACGAGTCTTCTCGGAGGGGGAAGTAATGTGACGGGATAGCCTCCCTTGGAAATATGCAAATTTCAAACTCGAGACATTGTGAATCGAGGAAGTGTTGGGTATATAGCGCAGTAAACCACCCTTGGTGGTTGAGCATGCTTTTCCACCGAGGCTCGATTCGGCTGTTTGTTACATAGGTAAAACACAATAACTTGGTGTACGGTCTATAATTGATTATTTTCATGTAAGTTTTCGATTCATAGCACAACAGTCCACTTACAATAGCCAAGAGGACAATATTTTTGTTAACAACGACAATTCTAATGAAAAGTTGGCATAGTGCATTCCCTTGAAAGTAATGTCGTAATGTCGCCAAGTACTAAACTATTCTCTCCCCCCCCTCTCTCTCTCTCTCTCTCTCTCTCTCTCTCTCTCTCTCTCTCTCTCTCTCTCTCTCTTTTTTTAAGGCGTAAAACTTAGCTGTGATTCCGCTAACATGTCGAAAAAATCAGGGTCGGTAGGTAGGCAAATCTTTTTATTTTTTTTCTCTAATATTTATTTATTGAAAACCAGTAAAAATTAATAATATGCAACTTAATTCATCAAATACTAGAAAATGACAGACATTGAAAGGTACAAGTAGGCAACGATGAGGAAAAGGCGCAATCAGAAAAAAGATTCCCACCCCAAAAACCGAGGTGGGGAAAATCCAAACTAACAATAGGATACTTATACCATGAAAACATTTCGTAAGCCGAATGAGTAGCTTTTTTCCCAATAGGTGGCCACCCAGTTACATAAACTTAACTAAAAATATGATAACATACTCTACCGAGGAGACAGAGGATGGAAACGTGTCCGTTCTCTTCTGTCTAATGTGTCAGAAGTTCAATTCGACGGGGTTAAACGGGTCAAGGAAGTGGGTTGACATCGGATGTCGCTCTCTACGCCTAGACAAAGTTAAAGAGCACGAGAATAGCAGCCAACACAAGAATGCTGTGGTCGCCAGCCTCACCGAGACTCTAGATGAGGTCACAGACAAGATTGACGACGCGTCCTACAACGCCGTTACGGATGCTACGAAAGTCCTACAGTTCCTGCTGACCAAGAATCTCCCCCTGTCACTCTTCGGGGAACTCACGGATCTGTGCATCGCTGTCGGCTCCAAATCGCTCTCCAACCTACGCCTAGCCAAGAATGCGACGTACACCAGCGACGACATAGTGAAAGAGCTCCTGACGCTACTCCACAAAGAAGTCAAGACAGAAGTGACGTCGGCCATCAAGTCCAGCCCATGCTACGCCACTATGGTTGATGAGGTGTGTGACCTAACTATTGAGAAGCACATGGCCATGTGCAGCAAGTATGTAGACAGCGCCGGGGACGTCAAGACGTCGTTCGTCTCAGATACGACGCTGAGCACAGCAACAGCCGACGTCATCACCAACGCCATTAAGACAGAGGTAGAGGAACACAACCTCGACTTCACCAAGATGACCGGGTTCGCGTCTGACGGGGCGGCAGTCTTCACCGGAGCCAAGACTGGTGTGACAACAAGACTGAAAGAACAGATACCTGGCCTTGTGACCGTCCACTGCAAAGACCACCGTTTGGCCTTGGCGTGTCGTGACAGCGGAAGTCCCACTCTTCAAGAAAACAGACAAGCTGCTAGAAGACCTCTACCGGTACTACAAGAACTCGTCAGTTCACACAGCCAGCTTGAAAGAAGTACAGAAGTCGTTTGAGGATGCGCCCATAAACATAAAGCAAGCGAAGCATCACCGGTGGTTGAGTCATTCACAGTCCGTGAACTCCATCGTACGAAGTTATCGTAGTCTGGTAGTTGACCTGGAATCTCACACAGTATCTGGTGACCCCGTCGGGAATGGTATCCTGAAACAGCTGAAACAGCCCGTCAACCTGAACATCCTTCTCCTGCTGGCCGAACTCCTGCCTCACCTAGCCACACTCAGCCTCTACCTACAAGGAAACGACGCCAATCTCGGGACTGCAGCCGTTCGAGTCGCCAAGACCATCAGCATCGTAGAGAAAAGAAAGACTGTCGACGGGAACTGGCTTGGAAAATCAAGTTCGATGATTGCAGAGCTGGGTATTCAAAGCACCGACGAAGACACTGCGAAGTTCCAAACTGCTCGAGTCAGCTTCCTACAAGCCATCGTCGAGAACATCAACCGACGGTTCGCCGACACTGACGTCATGGAGGCGCTTGCTGTGCTGGACCTGTCAACAATGCCAGAGTTCTACGGTACCACAGAGATGGAGACGCTGGCCGACCAGTACAACATGGATTATGATGAGCTGTTGAGTCAGTGGCAGGGCTTCACCGAGATCGTAACATCATCTGTGCCAGCCGAGCGAAAACTACCGAAAGTGCTGAAGCTGTTCTATGGACCTGAACATCAGAACAAAGGATTGAAGGCATCATACCCTCTAGTCGCCCGCCTAGCAGCCATAGCCGCCACGGTGCCCGTCAGCACAGCAGAAGTGGAGAGAGTATTCAGTCAGCTGAAGCTTATCAAGACAGACCATCGGTGCTCACTGAAAGCAGAAACTCTGGATAAGCTCCTGAACGTCAAACTCAACTGCTCAACTGACATGTGTAAGAGACTGTTACCAGTGGTTGTGACGAAATTCTTCGGAGTGAAAGACAGAAGGTTGACCAAGATACTCGCAGCCAGAAAGTGTTAGTGTTGAACATTTAGTGTTAGTGTTAAACATTTAAGAAACAATGTTTAGTGTGATAAGTTAAAGACAGAAAGAACGGAACTTAACATTTTTACTTTTAAACAGTCTGAATGGTGTTCTAACCAATCCCAGTGTAGGGAAGGCTGTAGGATCCAGTGTGTTCATTGATTCATTTTGTGTCGTTTTTCTTCTAAAAACTGAAGTCTTGTGTGTATTTGAATAAGATCTAGTTTCTGTGTACTTTGTTTTATCTTTATTGTGTGTTTAAAATAATTTACGAGGTTGCTAAAGACGTAGCTAGATGAAATCAAAGCAGTAATTGTGTATCCAACACAGAAACAGCATAAGCTATCACAATATGTTCGTTCTTGTTAAATATGATCATGTTTAGTGAATACATTTATTATCAACTTACAAAACTTTCTTTTCTGCTCTTACCCATATTACATCATAGTGTGCACATACCGACTAGAGGCTTGCCCGAGACGATGCCTAGGAGAAGTGGTTAGGATAACTGACGGCCCAACATTAGCATAGCTAATGACCATGCAAGTTAAGCAATAAAAAAAAAATAAAATCATTGGTCATAAAAATTGTGGTTAGGATATACTGGCTTTTAAGTACTAGAGGCTTGCCCGAGACGATGCCTAGGAGAAGTGGTTAGGATAACTGACGGCCCAACATGACCATCGTTGCTTAGGCTATACATAAAAAGTTTGGTTAGGATAACTGACCTTCCAAACAGCACTGACCATGGCGCTCGCTAAGTAATAAAACAAACAAACAAATGTGTGCTGTTTTTTTGAGGAGTTCGACCTGAAATGACAGTCTCTTACATGTAGTATTAGTGGCATGTCGTCATACACTCGAGATTTGCAACAGCGAAAACAAAGGCAGACTAGTAGACTGCCTTTGTTTTCGCGGTTGCAAATCTCAGTGCATGACAACATGTACAATCAGGTGTATATTTTTGGATCAATAACCTTGACATGGATTTAAAATACACATCAGGAAATCAATTCTTCAACAATGGAAAGTGAAAGTAAAAAAACGACACATAGAAAATAGGGTAAAACTTTATTCAAATTTATTTAACAGCAATTTAAAGCTCTTGAAATAAAAACAATTTCATCATAAAAATTGTCTAAAATAGCTGGAAAATGCATACTTTTACATGCATTTTTTTTTTATTTTCTTGGGGGAGGTCCCCCAAATCCCCCCTGGAGGGAGGGGGATACCCCTCCCACACCCTCCCCCCTCGCCGCTTCGCGGCTCGGAAGTGCCCTTTTAGGGCACTTGGCGCCCTGCCCTTTTTAAATTCTACCATAAGGCGCCAACAGCACCAATAAAAATTTAAAACCAAGACATAAAACAATAAGAACCATCACAGAGCTATCGCCTTGGAACGATCAGTAATATAAAATTACTGGCGGGCTTAAACCGGTTTTACAGGTACCTAACCTCACCCTCAGCTTCTGCAGTGGTTCAAAACATTTAGTTGTTCGGTCCTCGTGGTGAATCTCTTACTAGTCAATGAATCATCATGGACAAACAAATTAATCATGATAAATTCCGTGATGAATCAAAAAAACCAGGACTCACAGATTGAGTAAGCTGCCCGACGATGGAGATCCCCGGGTGCCCAATAACTTACTAATTCCGGAGCAAAAGAAAAACACCAGTTGGACCCCGGTGGGCCTAGCAACAGACAAGAAGCTCCGGCCCCAACCAACTAAAATGAATAGCTTTATGTCGGGGCCATCATAGAGTCTGACGCACGACCCACCGGCATGCAATTAAAGAAGGCAGCATAGTTATCAACCGTGACTGGGTTAAAAACTAAGCATGTAGTCTGTCGCATAACATTTAAGTTATATCCTATACGTCTGTAACGCGTAATGTTTTTTTTCTGAATTGAAAAGAAAAATCATTCCTACCTATTAGTTTCTTAAATTTGTAAACCAAGTCACCATAAAATTCTGGTTCCGAAAGGATTCTGGTTATGAAGTTTAAATCATAAAAAGGTTAAATAAAGTGATTCTAAATATTATTTTTGCAGTTTTGACTTATTTTAAGTCATATGTCCATTTACCTGAAAATTTCAATGTCGGTAGGGATGAAAATCTTTTTATTTTCTTTCAAAATGGCGATAAAAACTGCGGGGTTGATTTATTTTGCTTAGTATATCTAAGGCACAGAGTTTTGCATATTATAAGTGATGGACAGCGTTATTTATAGCTATGAATCTAATAAAGATGATGTACCTGTTATTCGTGCATAAATAGTTTCTACCTAAAATTTTAGATTGCAATAAGCGTATGAACGGGCTGTCGATAAAAAAACATAACCGGGCCGGACCCGGCCAAATTTACGGAAAGTACCGAAGATTCCGGGCCGGGTTTACGGAATTTATCGGAAAATGACGGTCTTTCGGTACCGGAATGTAGCTCCGGGTCCGGTTCAAAATAGGTAAACAGCTATTATAAAGACCTTAAGGGGACTGAAAATTATTATTTATTGGAATCGAAATATTATGGTTAAAGCTTTGATTTATTTTAAACTATGTTAATCAAATCCTTTTTACGGCAACGGAACTATTTTGCTAAAATATTCACTGCAGAAACGCAAGATTTCCCTAAGGCCATCCTTAAAAAATTGTTTGTTTGCAATTGCCTACCCGGGGTTTGAAGGTGTGGGTAGGTAGGTCGGATTTTTTTTTTTTTTTTTTTTTTTTTTTTTGTCACGTGGAAATAGGCAACTTATATATTTTGGTTAATATACATGTTATAATGTAATTATGCAACCCAGTGCTCAAGTCCAACAGGAACTTCAATCAATTTAAACAGAGCATTTAAAAGTTGACTGAAATTTATTATATTACTAAATCGCCCTTAGCCGTGCTGCAAAGCGCAGATTCATTTAAAAAACTCATCCAGAAAACCCAATAAAATGTTTTGGGTAGGCGGAAAAAAATAGTGGGTAGGTAGGCAATTGCAAACAAACAAAATTTTATTTTAGGCCTAAGGTTCGGACGGGTATCTGAACGATCTTTAGCATTTTTCATGATCTCAAGATCAATCCTTAGTGATCTCGGACGTGAAAACAATCCTATAATTTTGCGAAGTACTCATATATATAAAGGATAGTGCATTATATATGTCCAAATGTGGTGGAAACAGTTTTGAACCGAGCAAGCAATTCTTGAAGCATCAAATTATTTTAGAATTCTTACTTACGGTTCTTATGATGTTAAAGCATCTAATTAGGCTCTGCAACCTTTGTCGATGTAGGGTAGGCCTATGTCTTTGCCAACATGTCTCGTCTATTCGTTGGGGATAAAGCATCAGGGGTTGAACTTATGGGGATGCCCATGCTAACACGTATTCAGTCTAGTTTTAAAACTATTGAGAGTGGGTATCATAACTGCATATTCTGGGAGCTCATGGCCAAACGGTTTCTTGTGTAAAGAAAGTAAATTTTCTTTTTATTTTAGACAATATGTTTTCCCATTCGTGCCATCGACAATGTGGGCGGTGAAAATACAAAAACAATCAGTTTTAAAAAATGAGAACACAAATTATTTTGATCACATTCACATAGTTCCTTATATGTCCCTCAATAGAAATGTATACCCCCTTATACCCTACTTTTATATGGTGAAACTGGGGTATACAGGGGTATACATTTTTTCTTATTTTTGATCCAAAACATACATTGTGGGTACCCGTTAGAACCGCATCTGCAAGGCAATTCTAACGTGTACCTACAATCATGTGTTTTGAGCAAATTTACGAAAATGAATACCCATACTACATGTATATGTTTTCGTTAAACGGTTTATAGATAAAGGCCTGGTCCAACTATTCATAAGATCGCTTAAGTCATCGTCTTACCACTAGTTTAGGATGACATTACATGTATTGTGATAATACAGGTCAACTCAGTGGATCGAAAGATTTTGGTCGGTCCCCCGAAATATAAACAGTTCCTGTGGTCATTATAAGGACTCATGGGCATTCCAAAAGTTTGATGATGTAATTTAAGATGTACGTATGTTGCTGAAATGCTTATCACGAGCAAATGACGCTTTAAAACATAATCTTGAAAAATAAAAGCCGTTTCTGATATCATTCTTATGCTCGATCATAGCGCTCTTGAGCAATCACAGGATTAAACTGAATGTGCGTGTGACGGTTTTTGAACATGTTCAAAATTCTGAAAACAATCTGAAACAGGTTCTACGGTGACCAAGGACGTGACAAACCAGAGATGTAGGCCTACCGTTAAATCTAAAAAAAACCTACTCTTTCTTTGGAAAGCACACTCCTTCTTTCTAACGGTACATGGAGAGATCTGTAACTATACCATCACCTATTGTGAGGAGTTCTGTTTTGGGCCTCTCCGTTGATAGTTATGTTGTGTTTAAAATGGCCTAGACCGTTTCGATTTTTTAAACAACCCTATTCAAATACTTTGGATTTTTTGGCTGCGAAAGTGATTTTTGAAATTCATAACGCATACAACATAATGATAATTCACCAAGTCATGAGAAAAACAACAATATGCATGGGCGAAAACGAATGCGGAGATCAGCCTCGCGGTTACCGCAAAGCTGATCAGCGCCTTTGTTTTTGATTTACGGATAGTACGTACATTGCCTCTATTTCCTAAATACGAAATGTATAAGCTCTAAAATGTATATTATGTTAAACCATGTTTGAACAATAATGTAGACTTCAAAACCTACTTTGAGAAAGACATATGAGTAGATCTATATTTCACAAAATCGTAGGATTGTTTTCACGTCCGAAAGATCACTAAGGATTGATCTTGAGATCATAAATAATTATTTTCAGTCCCCATAGGGTCTTTATAATAGCTGTTTACCTATTTTGAACCGGACCCGGAGCTACATTCCGGTACCGAAAGATCGTCATTTTCCGATAAATTCCGTAGACCCGGCCCGGAACCTTCGGTACTTTCCGTAAATTTGACCGGGTCCGGCCCGGTTATGTTTTTTATCGACAGCCGTATGACCGTATTTTCTTGAGAATCTATGGCAAAAATATGTTTTCTGGCATTTTTTTTTAAATCTGACCGCCCCCGCGCTCCACCTTTGACATAAATACGTAACACCTTTAAGAGCAGTGAACATATTACTACAAGCGGAAACTCTGACCTTCAACAGAACAGAACAGCAAAGCACTATATCCGGTGTACGTTGATACACGGTGCAACACCATTGGCAAATGGTGCAACAACTGCTGTATATGATGAAAAATTTCATTCACAAGTGAACAGTGAATTTGACTCGATTAAGGAATTAGTCAGACAAACTGAAATTGAGCAAATAACTCTTGATGAACTTAGAAAAGCCATATCACAAATAAACACTGGAAAATCAGCTGATATATATGGTCTCACCATTGAAAATGTGTTATATGCTGGTGAATCTGCACTGGAGTTTCTACTCTGCGCACTAAATATCATATTTGAAACGGGTGAAATACCAGACGGACTGAAAGCAGGACTTTTAACCCCTATTTATAAGAATAAAGGAGAAAGAAATAACTCCAAGAACTATCGGGGAATAACGGTACTTCCAGTTGTTGGAAACTTTAAGATTATTGAAGCAGTTCTCAGAAATAGGGTCCAACCAACAATTGACGGTAAACAGAACGTGGCACAAAGAGGATTCACTGCCAAAACTTCGCCATTAAATGCTGCTCTCATTGTTGAGGAATCAATCAGGGAATGCAAGGACGCACGGGATACAGCCCATTTCATCTTCCTGGATGCTAAGTCTGCGTTTGATGTGGTTAACCATAACCACATGATGAGACGACTGTATCATACTGGCGTACAAGACAAACACTGGATTCTCATCAATGACATGCATCAGAATGCAACCAGTACCATAAAGTGGGCGAGTGAAAAGTCTGAGCCATTCAATATCCGTGTTGGAGTGAGGCAAGGAGGAATATTAAGTTCCGGATTATATAAAGTCCATATTAATCCACTGTTAGATAGACTCCAAGACTCAAACCTCGGAATCAAAATAGGGTCAATATATTGTGCATCCTCTGCTTGTGTTGACGACTTGACAGTGGGGTGTAGGGAAGTTAGCGAGGGGCAGACTATGGTTTCTGAGACGCAAGACTTTTCTTCAATGGAACGTTATGAACTCCAACCGGTTAAGAGTGTATGTTTGACAGCCCAACCTGGAAATAGATCTAGAAGTGTACATCAACCGCAATTTGAATTAAATGGGCAGAAACTTGAAAATGTAAATGTTGCTACTCATTTGGGGATCAAAAGGGGGATAACAACAAACAGAACTGGTGATGAGAATGTCAGCCACAACATCAGCAGAGCTCGCCGGACAGCTTACAGCCTGTT
This sequence comes from Rugalucina vietnamica, assembly GCA_964017185.1. NCBI lineage: Eukaryota > Metazoa > Mollusca > Bivalvia > Lucinida > Lucinidae > Rugalucina > Rugalucina vietnamica. Next base: position 10,912,236 of record OZ024878.1, read on the forward strand.
TGCCTCTGGTCTTCACGGACATAACGGTCTAGATCCACAAACAACGATACACCTTATAAGGATTTATATCCTTCCTGTGTTGTTATATGGGCTTGAAATCATCCTGTTGAACAAGTCGCAACTAGATCGCCTAGAACTGTACCAGAAAAAGTTGTTAAAACAAGTGTTATCTGTTCCTGTGAACACTCCTGATGCTGCAGTATATATTCTTACGGGACTTTTACCAATAGAAGCACAAATACACAAGAAAATACTCATATTCTTCAACAACGTATGTAATCAGTCCAGGGACTCAATTGAAAAACGACTAGCTATTAGACAAACAACAGTTAAAATCCTAAAAAGTAACAGCTGGTTTATTGATGTGAAAAAGCTGCTCTGGAAATATGATCTTGATGATGCAGATGTTTATTTAAATGATCCACCCTCAAAACAAGAATGGAAAAAGTTAATCAGTAAAAACCTGAACTGCTACTGGAGGGAATATCTAGTGCGGCAAACAAAGTTATATAAGACTCTCAGATATATAAATCTAGAACAATATAAACCTGGAGTACTTCACACCCTTCTGCAAATTGAACCAACATCAGTGAGAGACACTAACAGAATAGCTGCGAAGCTGAAAATGTTATGTGGTGCCTACACCTTACAGTCAACAAGATCTTCCTGTAACCAGTCCGCAGTGAATCCGACCTGTCAGTTATGTAATATAGCTGAAGAAACCTTAGAACATTTTATCCTGTACTGTGATACTCTCGATCTTGTGAGGAAGCCAATTATACAGGACATTAGCTCAGAACTAAACCAGAACCATGGTGTTAAGTTTCATGAACTATCAGAAGATACTCAACTGCAGATAATATTGGACTGTACAATTTTAATAAAAAAACAGGGGAACTGGAAAAGTGTTGAAAGACTGTCTACAGTAGAATTCCATAACAGAAGACTGATCCACAGCTTGATAGGGTCAAGATATAAACTTTTAAAAGCAATCCCGAAAAGGCAACGCTAGAATTCCTGACATCAAATACACCAGTATAGATTTAAAGACTACTAAACAAACAAAAATATAAGAACTATAACTCATATAAAGACATTTGACCTACGTATATGTGAAACTACATGTGCGGTTGTCCTATGAAGGATGGAAAGAAGTCAATACAGATACAGATACAGATACCTGTGCTGATTGAATGATTAAATTACCAGTGGCCCTGACGTCCCGGATTCTTCAGATTATTAGGTGAAAATAATGATAATAATAATAATAGTAATAATAATAATAATAATAATAATAGTAATAGTAATAAATGAACGTTTTATTATTTTGTCATATGACAATATTGTCGTGTTGTATAGTTTACTGACCGTTCGCGTAATTGGCACGAAATTCGAAACCAATAGACACATACAGTGTTATTGTTTACATTATTTGACCTTGACCTCGATGACGTAGTGCGCGTTGCATTGTAGATGAAACTTTCACTTCCGGGTGGCAAAACCATTTCCGGTTCAATGTTGTTTACATACATTTACAGTTAGAATGAAAGTGAAATGTGTGGTGCCATTTCAACCAATGAACGATGATGACCCCTAAATACAAAATCACTAATAATTTTTGGCATTTGTATTCATTGATTTGTTTAATCTTTTATAAATAATTTGATTTTTAACACATTCTTGAGCGTCTCAAGTATCCTAAATGATGTTTGGACCGCGCGAACAAAAAAAAAAAAAAAAAAAAAACAACAACAAAAAACGTAGATCTTTTACTTAGATATTATTGATAATTTATTAGTAATTTGCGCCAACCACACGGCCACGTCTCTGCAATCAGATTAAAAATATGTTCATAATGGAAAAAATAAAAAAGGTTATAAACAATTAAATAAATAAATAGTTCTTGGTCCCTTTTTCCAACCTTATTTGTACCGTAACTAGAAATAAAAGTGCATTGATCTTAGCACTTTTTTATGAATGAAAGTTTCTTCTCCTTTTTATCGATCTTTAACATTTTAATTCTTAAAAACATCAACTCTTGCTCACATTATATTTAAGTAATCCCAATGAAATATAACTTGATCCAGTTTAAATACATGTCAAACTATAGTGCATTCGATGATAATCAACTTGCCGGAAAGAAGGGCGGTTTCAACTTTTGAAGACAGTTTTATGACTATCTCAAATTACGATGCCCATAATCATGATAATCGGCTTCTTTAATTACTATATATGACACCTTTTCAAAGAAACGAAACATTCTTGGGGTACAATATGAATGATAAAGGATTAATGAAGTCCCCCCGGGGCAGCCGGCTTGTGTGTTCAGTCTCGGATCCAAGGTTCAGTCAGTCGATTGATTATCATTACATGTGTTGACATCGCCTGGATTAGCAAAAGATAATTATGATTCCAGTGTGGTAGATAAAAATGGGTACACTACACATAAAGTAATTTTGATTTATGAATAAAATAGATTTATTTCACGGAAAGAAAATAATGTTGTTGAAAATGACACGACTTATGGAATTGTCAAAAAATCAACGTTATAGTATTTTACGAATTATTAAAGTTACAATAAATTTATTTCCGCAACGTTATCAATCCCGGCGTATATGTATGAACGCTTTTCGCCAATAAAGCTTTCACACGCCAGTCTTACTTTATGACCGCTGTGTATTAGTTATCGACATTTTTGCTACTGTAATCTAATAGATAAGCACGTGCCAATACAATAAACAGATGAATTACCTATACGAACTGACACGTATGTGGACCTGACGATTGACATAATAATTTGATTAAATGTATTTAATATTACAGTACCTTTTAACCTATCATCAACTTTTTTCAAATCTATTAAATATGGGTCCTCAAAATCACTTGTAAAAGTTCAATATATATCTGAAACTAGTCCTGCGTTGTAATTGCAAGCATTTACATAAAGAGAAAATACTGATTTCAATGAATCACAAGAAAAATATGCCTATAACCTGCTCTCATTCTCGGATCCGAGGCTTAAGATGATGCACGTCGAGAATTTCTGTATTTTCCGCATTATTTTTCATTTATCTAATATTTTAACTTTTTTTTTTTTTTTTTTTTCATTTTTTTGGACGTGGATTTTTTTAAATGGTATATATTTTTTATGTATTTATTTATTAGATAAACGATGCATGTTGTCTCGTCTGCACAAAACCACCGATCGAAGACATCAAAGACGAAAGTATGACCAATCAAGATTAATCAAAATAAAAAAAGATGTCAAACAATCCAATTAATGAAGAAGACATGTATTTAATTTGGTAACAGATTAAAGATTAATGATTGCATTAATTATAATTAAGGCCACTGTCAATTTTAAGAATTCTTCTAAAGTTGCCGACCGCTGAACCGTCAAAGATGTTGTTTGTCGCATGTTTTCGTAAGCAAGCAGTCTGGTTTTGCATATATATACATGTTTTAGAAACCATCACACTAAAGGTCTTTTTGCGTTAACTAAGACCGTGTCACCATGGCAGAGTTCCCTTGTGGAATTTGCAAAACAAATTGCGAAAATGAAACAATTCAATGTTCAGAATGTGAATTCTGGTTTCATATTAGTTGTCTGGGTATGTCCAAGACTGCACTGAAATCTTGGTCAGTTAAGACATTAAGTTTTTATTGTGGTTCCTGTTCTTTCGATGGGGAATTATATGATGCTGGAAAAGCCCTTCAAAGGTATTTATCAATTTACGTATTTATTTATTTATTTATTTATTTATTTAAAAATACAGTTTCTTTCAATTTATTTATTTACTTATTATATATTTATTTGAACTTTGTGGTTGCTTATGAAGTTTGTCTGTTGATTCATGATACTTTTGGTTGTGTTTATTATATGCCGCGTGGCGAACGTGTGCACATTAGTACACTGCATTTTTTACTTTTTAAAGGTGACAATATTTATTTATTTATTTATTTATTTATTTATTTAAAAATATAGTTTCTTTCAATTTATTTATTTACTTATTATATATTTATTTGAACTTTGTGGTTGCTTATGAAGTTTGTCTGTTGATTCATGATACTTTTGGTTGTGTTTATTCTATGCCGCGTGGCGAACGTGTGCGCATTAGTACACTGCATTTTTTTACTTTTTAAAGGTGACAATATTTTTATTTATTTATTTATTTAAAAATATAGTTTCTTTCAATTTATTTATTTACTTATTATATATTTATTTGAACTTTGTGGTTGCTTATGAAGTTTGTCTGTTGATTCATGATACTTTTGATTGTGTTTATTCTATGCCGCGTGGCGAACGTGTGCGCATTAGTACACTGCATTTTTTTACTTTTTAAAGGTGACAATATTTTTATTTATTTATTTATTTATTTATTTATTTATTTATTTATTTATTTATTTATTTATTTATTTATTTATTTATTAGGTACATGCGCATCACATTTGTAATAAGTTGTGTATTTAAATTCATTTGAAAAACATGTAACGTTTGACGCTTTAGGCATGTACGAATACTAGGTACATGTACATCATGAACATCAGTGCGCGTATTAGCTTCAGATGACAGAATATATGTTCTCCTCTTAGAGTGTTAGATTGAAAGCTGCTCTTTCTGTCTTTCTTTCTTTATTTCTTTCTTTCTAAGGCACTTGCGCATATCAGTATATATGTTATCTCGGCGAGGCGGTTCTAACCCACAATCTATGTTTTAATAAAAAATATTAAAGATATCTGTGTATTTTAATTCATTTGAAAAACATGTAACGTTTGACGCTTTAGGCATGTACGAGGAATCAGGACAACTCGCCCCAAAGACAACTCGCCCCAAGACAACTCGCCCCACATAAAACTCGCCCCAAGACAACTCGCCCCACTTTCATAAGACAACTCGCCCCACTTTAGAAGACAACTCGCCCCCACTTTAATAGACAACTCGCCCCACTTTAAAAGACAACTTTAGAAGACAACTCACCCCACTTTAGAAGACAACTCGCACCACTTTAATAGACAACTCGCCCCACTTTAAAAGACAACTCGCCCACTGTCTTAGACCCCCCTATGGAATTTGCTCCATATTATTAGACCGTCCTTCCTACTCCTCCTCTTTATCCCTGGTCTCTGTCGGTCTATAAGTCAACTCAGCTCAACCCCTTCCCCAATTTTATATAGTAAAACTGGTGTTTACGTGGGTATATATATTTCTATCATTTTCTTTTATCTAAAACAAAGATTGTTCAATACTGAAAATGTCCTCTGTTTATGGCATGGGCAAATTTTCATAACGCAAAACAGGCCGACTAAGATTTCACGAAAACAACAAGCATCTTTTGGTGTCTCTCCTGGTACCACCATATCGTCAGCAAACAGAAGCAAAAGTAAGTTTATATCTTTAAAATTCAAACCCGAGGTCTTGCATGTACATCTCTGGCACCGGCTGGAAACTATGAAAAGGTATGCTGTAAATATATGTACAACAACTTACATGTAAGTGTGTATATGAACAGCATCTTATCAAAAATAATAAACCTTTTCATAGGCTAACGTAATGGGTCGAGTTTTCCTTGTGGATTATTACTTTCAGAAAGAATAGGCAGCAAAAACATTAGTTTGGTACGTTCTGTTATAATATGGAGCAAATTCCATGGGGGGTCTAAGATAGTGGGCGAGTTGTCTTTTAAAGTGGGACGAGTTGTCTTTTAAAGTGGGGCGAGTTGTCTTCTAAAGTGGGGCGAGTTGTCTTCTGAAAGTGGGGCGAGTTGTCTTGGGGCGAGTTTTATGTGGGGCGAGTTATCTTGGGGCGAGTTGTCTTTGGGGCGAGTTGTCTGTAATTCCCGCACGAATACTAGGTACATGTACATCATGAACATCTGCGCGTATTAGTTTCAGATGACAGAATATATGTTCTTCTCTTAAAGTGTTAGATTGAAAGCTGCTCTTTCTTTCTTTATTTCTTTCTTTCTTAGGCACTTGCGCATATCAGTATATATGTTATCTCGGCGAGGCGGTTCTAACCCACAATCTATGTTTTAATCAAAAATATTAAAGATATCTGGAAGGTTCCGCTAAAAAAAAATCAATTATTTATGATGAAAAATTCTCTGTATATTACATGGGCATGTTCTTTGTAATGTTCGAAGCACAAGTGAGTAACGTTTGACGCTTTAGGCATGTACGAATATTAGGTACATGCACATCTTGTACATATGCTTATTTCTTTACATACAAGTATTACATGGACATATTTTCGTAATGATTCGTTCTTTCTTTTTTTTTCATTATTTCATTCTGTCTATCTGTCTGTCTGTCTCTTTTTTTTCTTTCTTTCTTTCTTTCTTTCTTTCTTTCAATATTGTAACTTATAATTCATCTTAAGCTTAAAATTCTGTCTTGACCACAAAAAACATCTGTATCAAAAATAAATGCTCAACGAAATTGTGAAGTTTAAATTTGTAAAGTATTGGGTGTCATTCGAGTTATTGAAAGGTGTTGCAGACCGTTTATTACCTGTGTGTATTCAAGCTCACACTGTTTATTACCTGGCACGTGACTAGTGTGTATCCAAGGAGTTATATTTTAGGACACTGATTTAGCCATGGGTATTCTTTAAAATGCTACCGTTTACATTTCTAGATGTCTGTCGAATTCAAATTTCAAAATTGTTTATGGTATTTAAGTGTCCGATCTGTAACAATCATTCACGTCCATGCGCATATACGCATATGGTTTGCATATAATCCTCAGCTTAGTTTTAATCACTTTTCGCAATTTGAACTTAGTCATTTTTTGGGCATTTACACTTAGAAAATTCATGTGGCTTCTCAGATTATATTTGTGTATCATTTTTTACATCTAAAAAATCTTTATATATTGCATGGTTTTCAAGTTTTCGTAACGGGGTACTCGTTAGAACCGTATCGTACGTAAATGTGAGCGCAACAAAACGAATACGCTATCACTACTGACAATCACGTGGTATTGTATACATACAGACCATTAAATGATCGGTTACATACACTGCAATTGAGTACGAAGTCGAGATGAAAAGAAAAAACAAAACAAGTCTTCTCCTACAGCGTTTCTTCTACTGACTGATAGATATGTGCAGTCAATGCAGAAATTGAATATTTATTGAAAGAAAGTAACATAAGAAATCCCGGTTATTTCGTTTTCGCAAACACTTCAATGTTATGTTCATGGGGCGGAAGTGTTTGCGAAAACTATCATTCAATAAATGTTCAATTTCTGCATGGACCGCGCCTATCTATCAGTCTATAGAGTAATTGGTGTAGGAGAAAACTCGAATTTTTCATCTCAACTACGTGCAGAATTGCATTGTGCGTCACCGATCATTTATAGATTTGTAGTAAACAATACCATATGTTTATCAGCTGTGGCTATAACAGCATAGTTTTTATCGTTGCTTTATCTTGTTTCCAGGCTAGAAGTTGCGCTGAAACACAAGAGGGCCGCCAAATCGAGGCTAGATGTAGCGGCAAAGAATGAAATCAAGCTGTTAGATTTCCACAAAGTCGCCATGCCAACGTCCAACGTGTCGATCCAAGAAACCGACGTTGACGATGTTTCTGTTGAAATATTGTTGAAGTATCATCCTGCTTATGTTGAAGAAAATGTTCCACTTAAGACTGTGGGTGATGGTAATTGTTTATACCGGGCTATTTCAAAACACATCACCGGTACTGAAATTTACCATAAACTATTAAGGTTAGAGACAGCTCTTGAACTTATCATATTTAGAGATGTGTATGACACAAAGTGTAAGGATAGGCTTGAGTTTTTAAGTGATTCAAGGATCATTACTAGTCCAGCACAAAAGCTAATAGAAGATGCCGTTAAGTTGAACTCATATTCTGAACTTGCACATATTTATGCAGCAAGTGCTTCTCTCCGTCAACCCATTAGGTCGTATTACCCACCTCAGCTTCATCCTGAACTGACCTCTGAGCCATTCACAAGAACTGTAGTAGGTCGTGATGTGAAACTTTCAAATACTGTGGTATCTTTAATGTAGACAAACATGTCAGTGCCAACAAGGGCTACTTCTTTCACACCAAATCATTTTGTGCCACTTGTAAGAAAACCCAATGAGGCTTTGAGCTCACCTGTATATGTGAATGTTGACGTTGACGATACAGACGTTACTGACAATTCTGTGACGTTAAATGTTTCTGACACGGAAAAACCCAATGGGGCCCTGAGCTCACCTGTATATGTTAAGGTTGACGTTGACAGCGGGACAGACTAAAACGCTGAATTTTCTGCTGAATTCAGCAACTGACTGATCAGCAGAAATATACTAAAACGCTGAAATACTGAACTGCTGATTTTTTGTTCGTTGTCAATTTTAAACTTTGTTTTGCATATCATACCATAATTTTGATATAAAATATTAATTATACATTAAATAAAAATGAATGACTATCACGATTACGATGGTATAGAGACAACAGACTGTAAATAACAAAGTTGACATAAGACAATATATACGCACGTGCCAATCTACACCTACCGTGATAATTCACACCTAACAATTAAAGATGCTCTATCATCACACCATCGCACTTTTGTCGGCATAAAATATTTCATAATTTTATACATGTATTCGGAGCATTCTGCTACCATCGTTAGTGCGGCTCCTTTCTCGGTAGAACATATGCATATTGTTGAAATAATAGGGCATTGTTGTAAATCAGAAGCATTATGAAAACTGCTGTTGGATGATGCATATTTCTCACAATAATTATTTATGTTATTTCATAACAAACATTTATAATGCAGTATGCGCGATCATACCACTTAGTTTGCTGATGTGCTGATTTTCGCGATCAGTTATTATGGTTTGTAATACATAAGAAGCATTCAGAATGTTGTGTTTTGGTAATGATCTTGCAATTCATACATGTGTACATGTGGACAGAGTTTGATATGCTATCGCGCAGTCTGGTCTTACTAATTTCTTTGCATTCGCTGATAAGTAATCGAAACTTTCGACAATCTCCGTGAATCCATAGACTGTGTTGAGTTCTACTTCAACAGAAATCTAACAAATACTGAATCCGATGTATTTTTTCCTAGAAGGTGTAGGTCATTGAAATGCATGTACATGTAATATTTACCTTTACCAAGTTAAGGAATAGTTAAACTGAATTGTGTGCTATTTCACTCCATGTAAAAGTTTCTGCCCATACGGTAAAAAATGGACATTCTTCGATAAGTGAACATGCGTACTTGTTTTCTTAACGGCGGTGTAAACACGTGTTTTTGTTTTCTTAAATTACTCTCATTAAACAAAAGGTGTCAGCTCAATCAACCTCTCAGGTACATTGTTATCACTGTACATTCTAATAACGAAATTAAAGAAGCCTAACTAAGTAGCGGCTAAGCCAGTGAGATAAATTGATACTTAAACCCTACTAAATATACCTAAATGTACCGAATCGCTTCTAGTAGACGCTTTCATAGGTGCCATATACAACAGACACGTGCCTAATGACCGATTAGTTTCAAGCCAGGTACATGTACATGTATTGCGCCACACGCCACACTGATTTTTGGTTGATACTGAATCTTGGTGGTCTAAATGGCGCTTATGTTATCTGACAAAGTTTCATACATCCTCTGTTTTCCTGTTGTCATTTTAGCATTTTGAAAACACAAGCTTCAGAATATTTTGCATGTACAACAGTTTATTGCTCCATATATTTTCCCCTTGACTGAATTCTAAATTTAGCCACCCACCCAACACCTGAGGTGATGATCAGAAATTGATCGACTCAGTACCAGAAGATATATAAACTGAGAGGTCCACAAATCGACAAAAAATGAAACCCGAAACTAATTTGTAGGTGCGGCACGCGTGTACATGTAAACTGGCCAAAATAAGTTAAGCCCCATGTACATTTTTCTCCATTGGCATATTGTTAAAATGCATAAGTTTAACTGTTTATTTCAAAAAATTCAATTCAATTAAAATATCTTGATATCTTGAGGTGCATGGAGGTCTCTGTTTCATACCTTAACCATAGACGACTGCTGTAGGCCATAAAATACAAGTGTGTCATACATGTAACTGATTGCACTAAACAGCTTCCTAATTGCGATAAGCGACTACCTTAGGGGCCATAAACGATTGCAATGAACAGTTACCTTTTTTATAAGAAATTAAAGTCTATGACAATCTTATACATGTATAATTCCGAAAAAAAGGAAAACGTAGAATTAAGCAGAAAAGAACTTCCCACTTCATTCATTCATTCATTTAAAAAGAAAGCGCTACATGTTTGTATGTTTTGAACAATTGGAAACAATGATTCGCCATAATCATCGTTGGTGTTATGAATGATATTTTTTATGAAACATATGATGAACAGCACCGGGAGAGCAGGTCCCTTTGCTTTACCCCTGTGTCAGTGTTGCAAAAGTTTGAAAATATGACATTCACGCCTTTTTGCAACTAACGTATAATGCGCACATTCACAAAATCAGCTATCGACAGAATCGATTAATGATCAACACGCGTCACTTTAATTAAGTTACCAGTGAATTCATGCGGAAGGTCAAAATGACACTTTGGTTAATTGAGTAAGATTGTGTGATAGGAAACCCGTCATTCAGAAAAACAAATACGCGTGTTCACACCTCGTGTTCAAACAAATACGTATGTTCACACCTCGAAGATTAGGTTAATAACACTACCATTTTAGAAGTAGAAACCTTTACTTAGAGAGAAGTACATGTACTTGCACGAACTATCAAGTCCTAGAATGCTAGAACATTTTGTTTGCCAATTCTGCAGCTTTCAAACCATACAGAAACTGATATACCTTTTCAGCTTTATCTGCATTTTTGCCATCATATTTCTTGACTCTATGTTTAAACGTGTTTTTAGAACTGACATATCCGGAAGGCCCGTCTTACACTATTTTTCAATTTATTCAATTGGTAAATGTTACATGCATTTCTAATCGAACCCATACCGGACTGCTCATTCTACGATAAACACTTTTCTGTGAGAATTCTGGCCAAGTAGAGCGCAACACATCATATGAAACATGAAACCATAGCCACTGTTGAAAGTTTTGATTTCTTACAAAGCTAAGCTAAATGTAATTATCTCGAATTACGGTGATGTGATCAGACTGCGCGATAGGGTATCAAACTGTCCACATGCATACATATATGAAACAGCAGGAACTATACTGAAAACATAACAGTTTGAATACTTTTGATGTATTTCAATACTTCATAGCTAATTTAATTCAAATCAGCACATCAGCAAACGACTGTCAAGTTTCTAAATGGTATGGTCGCACACGGGCAAAGACGCTGCTTAAACACTGAAAAATGTTATCAAATACATAAAATCAACATTAGCATTTGCTTAACAAACTGGTGTACAAAAAAAAATCAGCAATTCAGCATTTCAGCGTTTTAGTATATTTCCGCTGATCAGTTAGTTGCTGAATTCAGCAGAAAATTCAGCGTTTTAGTCTGTCCCCGTTGACAATACTGACGTTACGGACAGTATTTTTGACGTTAAAGACACGATTATGACAGTTGAGGAGACGAACTTAGAAACAGAGAATACTCACATAACCAATGATGATGTTGTTGTTGTTGATGATGATGATGATGATGATGATGATCCAGCAAAAGGTAAGGGTGATGATGATGATGATGATGATGATGATGATGATAATCCAGCAAAAGGTAAGATAGAGGGTTTTATGGACACCAGTAAAGCTGTACATCTTCTAATGAGTTCGAAAACATCCTATGACAAAATTCCAGGGGGTAAGAAAGAAAATGTGTATTTTGTTATTAACAATGAGTCAAATCAAATAAAGAGAAAAGGGACAGGAAAAAGTTCTTTTTCAGATGACTGTGGGGTTTGGGAGTCAAAAGCCGGGACAAGCCCAATAACGTACTATCGTCTGCTAGAAAATGGTGAGTTAAAAAGAATCTTCTACACTAAGAAGCAGTATTGTTATCTATCCAGGGTGAAGGTAAACGGCACCACTGAGCGTAAGTATATTCCTTTTGATCCTCAGCCTGAACCCAGCGAAGTCGTACACCTTCATAGATATTATGCCAAATCTAAAGAAAACAAATCATACGAGAAGCGAGTTACTTGGTTAGGTAAAGGTGGGTTAGAGAGTAATTTGGCCGTAGTGGAATATAAGAACCAATTTCCTGGTTTAGCCCCTCACGGTAATTCCAAAAATCCGAACTCTGAATATTTAAGAACGCCCAACTTTGTTATGGAAGAAGCCGGAGAACTACTGAAACAAGGTAAGCCGAAGCTTGTTTATGAGACTTTGAAGAAAAAATATGATGAGGTGGAAAGACCAACAGGTTTGCAACAATTAAGAGACAAAAGAAAAAACGAGAAAAAGAAGGCAAAGCCAGTACAATATAGCAACAGTAACGTCGCCGACAACATGCAGGTATTGGAAAATTTAGTTTCCCATAATCACAAATTTGTAAGATCTGTCTTCAGAACAAATGGCAAAAGCCCTGGGATCATTTTGTATACAGACGAGCAAATAGATGATCTTAAATCACTATGTTGCACAGGTAAGACTGTTTTAGGGGTCGACAAGACTTTCAACCTTTGCGACATGCATGTGAGTGTCACTTGCTACAAGCAGTTGTCAGTAGTGAGAGAGACAACGAAAGAAAGTCCAATCTTTATAGGCCCTGTTTTCATACATGACAACAGTGATTTCGAGACATACTGTCATTTCTTTCACCACCTAAAGGTAAAACTTGTAGATGTTGACATGAACAAACTCGTGGTAGGTTCAGATGACGAGCGTGCAATGGTAAAAGCAATAACCACTGCATTTCCCGAGGCGACTCACACACTTTGCACGCGCCATCTTCTTCAAAATGCAAGTCAAAAACTCCAGGACGACGCCGTTGACAAACGGGAAAAGAACAAAATGCTTGACATGATCTTTGTGACTGAAGGTATTATCAACGCTGATGATACCATCTGTTTCGAAGAAAAATGTACGGCATTTGAGGAATATTGCAGTGGAGTTACAGGTAAGTTTGAGACATATTTTCAGCAGGTTGGACCAACAATAACTGCGAATCGATTAATCATGTGCTGAAACAAGCAATTGACTGGAAGTCCAAGTCATTGGTGGAACTGGTAAGTATTCTAGAAGACTTAGTCACAGGGCAACACAAGGAACTGCGCAGTGCTTTGATAGGTACAGGTGAGTTTAGACTAGCTGAGACGCACAGACAGTTTCAAATATCTAAGACTGAGTGGGTGTCAAAGACAGACGCACAAAGAAAGAAGCTTTATGGTAAGTTCAGACACTTTGTTCCAATGGACAGCAAGTACATGACATCGTCAGACGGACGAACAGAAATTGTTGCTCCTAGGATGAAAGGGCGCAAACCAGGGCAAACTAAGCGCAAAGTGAATGAACGTACAACGACTAAGACAAACAAGAAAATGAAGAACTGAAATACTTGTTTGTACTATAAGAACATACGAAGTAATCAGTATGATGGGAAATCTTTTAGAAACTGGGTGTGCTAGCATGATTTTTTATGTTTTGTTTCTAGTTTGTTGTTTACCACATGCATATATGTCAATATTTCATGTTGCTTATTTTTATATTGAATCGCATAACACATAATCAGCAACAATCTTAAGTGGCACTTCGCCATATCTCAGTGTAGGGAGGGTTGTTGCTGATCATGTGTTTTGTGCAGTACAAGATCATGTGTGATTCTTTATGAACTAGTGCATTTACGAACATGTGCCCAGATAGCACGTATACATTGGCCCTCCATTGGCCCATCGGACGCCGCACGATTGGCCCATGGTTGTAAATATTGAATGGGCCAACCTAGCGTTTGCTCATCGGCCCATCTTAGGCCCATAACATTGGTTCGACATTGGGCCAATGGCGGAAGGTTTTGCATTTTTTTGTTGGCCCATCACTGTTTGAATGTGCTCATTACAAGCTATCGACGATGTATTTCTATCGCATATGTCCACTCGGTACAGTTTCCTGATCTGCAGCACCACGGTGACAGTCGAGCTTGGTCTCTTGGCTTTGGAGAAGGTAAACTCTTCATTTTTCGTTTTTTTTGTGCTGGAAAACTTTTGACGACTGGTCTTCTGAAAACAAACGAATAAATACAGCACCATGACAAAAACATAAACTATCCTCATTTATGCAACATTTTAACGCGTGCATTTTATCTCATAAAGGAATAGCTGTTGTTTGGTTTTTTCCCACCTCGGTTTTTGGAGTGGGAATCTTTTTCTGATTGCGCCTTTTCCTGATCTTTGCCTACTTGTACCTTTTAATAAATACATGTTAAAACTAAAACCTCTTTGTTGCAACGAAGCGTGATGGCTAAAGGAAATAAAACATTGAATTATATTATATAAAATCAATTATATTTACGCAACTGCTTTAATAAGATGGAGAAATGAGCTTAATGATTAATGCAAAAAATAAATAAAACTTACCTTCTAAACCTCAGTGTGTCTGTTTCCTAACATGCAAAACTGACTTCTCTAAAACTTCATGCGAAACACCTGTTAATAATTCTCACATGCCTGAGAAATTTTCTCGTTGCTATGACAACTGATGTACTCCTGTACTCTGGCTGGAGCAGCGAAGCAAATAATAAACCACAATATTATGAAAAGACGTGTTACAGTGAAAAAGGTGTTAACTTCAATTTTGCTCCCATTGCTTACTAAATGTTTACAGATTAGATATACTGTAAGTTTAAATGGCCTGATCAAGGAAGTAACTGATAATTAAGATAATGGTTTTAAAATCATTGATGGTGATTTACATATAAATCATAATTATTATTTATGATTGATATATAAATTGAAACTATGAGGAAACTGGACTGTCTCTTTATTGAATAAAATTTAAAGACAGTAATTAATTGATTACGAATTAACACCGGTCAGTATTTAATCATATACGAATCGGCCAATGATATGCCAACCATCGGCCAACGGAAAGTGTACACGACAAGTTTTTATTTATTTTCTCAGGCTCCTTTGTATGAGCCTTGTCATACATGGTCACTACAGTTAGCACTTTCCCTCAATTCGAACTTAAACTAGTATGCATTAATTACTAAACTATATTGAAAAGAAAAATAAAAAGAAAAGAAGAAAATAAATCCTATACTATTCCAGCATGCACACAACATCAACGAGCGCTGTGTGCCTGCTGGGTATAATGGCTAACAAATATTGGGCCACTCTTGTTTCTGTGAAAGAAAATCACTTTCATGATCCGTTGCAGTAACAGATCCTTTGCCAAAGTTGGGCCAACATCGGCAAATATTGCATGTGAATGCACTACCACGCCAACATTGGCCCAATCATGTACATGCGACCGCAACCAAATGCCAATTACCCAATCAATATGCAATGTTGGCCCAATGATATTTGCTATCTGGGTGCTTACCTTTATTTTTCCTGGACAATTCCACACACGGGAAATTCCCCACATGTTGCTTATTTTATATTGAATCGCATAACGCACCTCATCAGCAACAATCTTAAGTGGCACTTCGCCATATCTCAGTGTAGGGAGGGTTGTTGTCGATCATGTGTTTTATGCATGTGTGGTTCTTTATGAACTAGTGCATTTACGAACATGTGCTTACCTTTATTTTTCCTGGACAATTCCACACATGAATATTTTATTGCATCATTAAATGCATCAATCTGTTTTAGCAATTTTTTGAAGCCGACAGATTGTGTGAAAACGTACTGCCCAAAAACTTACATACATGTACATTTCAGGCTTTTTATACGGTATATAGATATACAATGTGTATGCATACATCAAAATAGTAATGGGGCATATTTTCATAAGTATTAACATTTCTGCATTTATTATGCATTCAGAGCAATCCTGTTTCATAGTTTTTACAATTGACTTTACTTACTAACTTACATGCAATGTTTATCTTTAACATTTCTTTTAATGTGGAAGCCATATTAAATACTTCTTGAATATATTAATATTTTTAAATTTCACTGTGATACCTATACTTTTATAAAACAAAGTTGTTTGTTTTGGGACTTTTTCCCCGATATTTTGTATACACATATACTATAGTGACAAAGAACATCTATACATTTTTTATTCATTTTTCTCAATTTACAAACTCCTCATTATTTACTGTGCTTATTATGATACTTGTGATACACTGTTGCTGACTTGCACTGAACATTGCATATATGCTGCTTTTTACCATAGTGTTCTACATAATTTGATTTTTGAATATACATTGTTTTTTATATACACCCTATTGTCAGAGAGAGCGGAGAGAGAGAGAGAGAGAGAGAGTTCTAATTCACTGATTAAATGAATATAATAAAATAAATCTTTAAATCATTTGTTCGTTTCTCTTCTCACCAGCTTCTTCTATCGTGCACATGGTTCCGCAACTGGAGGCAACCAACTCTAGCTACTCTGCAAATTAACTGGAAACGCATATTAAATGATCGGATTGTACTATATATATATATGCGCTTTTCTGACCAAGGATATTATACCAAATTTAAATTCTATTTAGCGCCAGTGTAATTGTAAATACATTAAAAAACATGGGGATGCTAATTAGGCTGCACAGGTTTCATTGTTGTTAGCGCCAATCTGATCAGGTAAGCCAATTACCACGGTACATTAATAATGTCAACAATTTGATGATAGGGTGTGAAAATCAATAACAATTAATTCTATGCAAGGCAGACCAAAACACACCAAATAAATAATATTTATCACACTTACAACTGACATCCATCAAAAGAGAATATAACTTTTTATCATCTGAGTCTCATAAAATATACTTCAGTACTAGATAATACAAAATATAAGTGTGTTTTGGTAATTACCAGTGTGTTCCGGTGTTTTGGTATGTTTTGGTAATTCTACGTACCCTCAAAACATTACAGTTTATTACACATTCATTGACCTGAGGTCGCTTTTTTGCCACCCGGAAGTGAGAAAATGTCATGTGGTAGTCACGTGACTTACCTGTATTTTATGGCTGAGGCTATCCGCACGACGGTCGTGCCGATAAGCGGCGTTATCCGCACGACGGTCGTGCCGATAAGCGGCGTTATCGGCCCGACTGTCGTGCGGATAGCCAATGCTACAGGTATTGGCTATCGGCACGACGGGAGTATAGGATTTTCTAATAAGCTTACGTATGCATTAAACTTTTAATTTGTCATTAAATAAAATGATTATGTGTTTAGCTATTGAAATACATTCAAAACCAACATATTTGCTAATTATGAATAAGAAAACTAGTTGGCTGATGTAAACTGAATCACAGTAGATTTAATGAATAAAAGAGATGAACTACAAGTTATTGTAGACACAAAAAATCCTGATTTGATTGTATTGACTGAAGTTTACCCTAAGAATATTAACCCAAATGATATTTCTCAAGTTGAACTAGAGATACATGGTTATGATAGGATTCATGGAGAAATTACTGGGGGTTGTAGAGGGGTTTGTATTTACTACAAATCTGAATTGACTGTGTTTGAGTGTAAAGACTTTACTAACCTAAGATTCCAAGAATCGTGTTGGTGCACTGTTACACTAGAGTCTAAAGAAAAACTGTTATTAGGTGTGATATACCATAGTCCAAACAGTACAGCTACTAATACGAACAAACTATTATCACTTATTCGGGAAGCAGTTAGTCTTAAATGTGAACATACAGTGATACTAGGGGATTTTAACTTTCCCTCAATTAGTTGGGAGAATTGGTCTACCCTCATAGTGTTAATCATCCAGACTTTAAGTTTATCGAGTGTTTAAGAGATAATTTCCTGTCTCAATTAGTAGAACGCCCCACAAGATATAGAGAAGGGCAGGTTTCCAATATTCTAGATCTGATTATAATTGACAATCCTGAATTAGTAAAAGACATTTATTATGGTAGTAATCTTGGAGCCAGTGATCATGTGTCAATATTGATAACCTTATCTTGTTCACCGGAGAGTAACTTTTTTGAATTGGCAAAAAGGAACTATCATAAAGGAAACTATGATATGATTCGCGCAGATCTAAGTTCTATAGACTGGAAGCAGTTGGAATCACTTTTTGTAAATGATGGGTACAATTTTATTGTTTCCGAAATTAACAGTGTTGTAGAGAGGCATATTCCCCTTAAAAGTAACCATAGAACTGTAAGAAAGAAACAATGGGTTAATAGAGAGTGCATCAAAACGGTCAAGAATAAATACAAGGCTTAGAAATCCTATATTCATGCAAAGACTGCTGAGAATTATAGAAAGTATCGTGCGGCAAGAAATCGCTGCTCAAATGTAACAAGAAATGCAAAAAGAAACTTTGAAAAACACATTGTGAATGATATCAAAACAAATACAAAGGGATTCTGGTCATATGTTCGGGAGCAGACTAACTCTAGGACTAAGATGGCTGATTTAAAAGACAGACATGGAAATTTGATTACTGATAACAAACAGAAAGCTAACCTACTGAATGACTTCTTCGCATCTGTATTTGTGAATGAACCACCAGGACCTTTACCTATTTTTGACATTCGATATAATGGGACACCTGTTTCTAAGTTAACTGTTGATAAAAGTACTGTTTTGAAACAATTGAAGGGATTGAATGTATTTAAATCTATGGGGCCCGATGGGTGCCACCCTCGTATTTTGAAGGAAGCAGCCGAAGAACTTTGTGAACCTCTTTGTATACTAATGAATAAGACTTTTGAAGAGCAATGTATTCCTGCTTTGTGGAAACAAGCTAATGTGTCAGCATTGTTTAAGAACAAAGGTGAACGGACAGATCCCTCAAACTATCGACCAGTGTCATTAACATGTATCCCATGCAAACTCTGTGAAAAAACTGTCAGGGAAGTTCTTATGAAGCACATGAATGATAATAACTTGTTCTCAGATTGCCAGTACGGTTTTAGAGAAAAGCGTAGTTGCATTTTGCAACTTTTAGATGTCCTAGATGATTTAACCAGTGCATATGATGAGAGTAAACAAACTGACGTTATTTATATTGACATCAAGAAGGCCTTCGATTCTATTCCGCATAGGCGGCTTCTCTTAAAATTACAGGCCTACGGTTTTGGTGACGAGATATTGTGTTGGATAGAAGACTTCTTGAAAGGCAGAAAACAGAAGGTGAATGTTAATGGCGAGTTTTCAGAATGGCAGCCTATAACTTCTGGAATTCCACAGGGATCAGTACTCGGCCCCGTATTATTTATCATTTATATTAATGATTTACCGGATAAACTGAAATCTATGTGCAAGATATTCGCGGACGATAGTAAAATATACAGAAGTATCCAAGACGAAGTTGATCAAGACATCATACAAGAAGATTTGTTCGAGATATGTGACTGGACTGACATATGGCTGCTCAGAATATCCATTCCAAAATGTAAAGCCATACAGTATGGATACATTAGATATGAAAATGTGTACCAATTGAGAGATCAGGACAATATTGTTTTAGATATTCCTGCAGCTGAAGAGGAGAAGGACCTAGGAATCACATTTGAGAAATCGTTAAAGTTCGACAAGCATGTGCTAAATGTAGTGAATAGGTGTAAAAAACTAACTGGGCTCATCAAACGAACATTCAGATATATGGATAAGAAACTGTTTCTTCAGTTATTTAAGACACTTATTCGTTCAATTGTGGATTATGGCATAGTGGTTTGGTATCCCTCCACCAGAAAAAACATTCAACTTATTGAAAATATACAAAAAAGAGCTACAAAGATTGTTCCAGAATTAAAAGACTTGCCATATGAACAAAGGCTTAGAATGCTTAATCTACCTACATTGTTGTATAGGAGGCAACGATTTGATCTAATTCAAATATTCAAGATAATCAACGGTTTTGATAACATTGATACTGATAAGTTCTTCACTTTCAACGACAATAATACACGTGGACATTTGTTCCGATTGGAAAAACATCATGTGAGAAAGTCATTGAGGCTAAACTCCTTCCCAACGAGATGCATAAATGAATGGAACAATTTACCAGAAGAAATTGTGTGTAAAACAAGTATCGATGGCTTTAAAATTGCCTTGGATAAGCTTTGGCAACATAAGAGATTCGATACTTCAACAATCTACTGAGACTTATATACCCGGAACCGGATAATGTGAATGTACAAAGAAGATGATCGGTGGAGCAGAACAAGTCAGTAATGACTTACAGTGCTCCGAAGACACAGTAAACAGTAAACAGTAAACAGATTTGTAACAGCAGACAAAAATATAATCATTGCATTTTTTTAATTGTGTTACTGAAATGTTTCGATACTCCATTGTTAAAATCAAACTTTAAGGCTGTTTATTCTTTTTGATAACCACATTATTTTATTATTTAGGTAACGATAATTACTTTCTCGTTACGCATACGCATGACTGCTTTTTACAGGTAAATTTACAGGTAAGCCAATTTCAGCAAAATAACAATTTTGTTAATTAAAAAGTAAAAAAATCCTGCATGTGTAATATTCTGTTTCAGTTTTGAAGCCAGTGTAATATATTTTTCAACTTAGAATGTATCAATTTCTAAACACATTTAACATTTGGATATCGATTTCCCTGTCGTGCGGATAACGCCGCTTATTCGCACGACGGTCGTGCCGATAAGCGGCGTTATCGGCACGACCGTCGTGCGGATAGCCAGTGTCGTATTTTATAGACCACGTGGTTTGTGACGTATTGTTTGTATCTGTGTATTAAAAGGGTAAATTATGATTTTTTAGAAGTAGAAAGAAGTATTTCATTTGAAAAGTGACATATATCGTTTGTGTTTACATATTGTATTAAATCTTGCATCAATTCTGTTTTCATTGAGGTCGCATTATACTTTTAGATATCGAAATAAATGTTAAATTCAAGTGGGTGGAGTAAGGAATGTAAGGGCACCTGTCTGCTAATTGTTAGAGTGATGTTAGGCCTTTGTTAGAGTGATGTTAGGCCTGGGAGCTACAGAAATAATTCATATTATTTCAAATTGTAGCATGTTCAGCCCAAACTGAAATAACTTTGATTCACACTAGTCTAGACATTTGATCTGGATTGATCATGCCAATCTGTCAATGATTAAAGGGATCTTGAAAACATTGATTTGGTCGGTAAGCTACTCTTTCGTAAAAAGAAATCAATATTGGTTACCAGAACTCCTCCTTTCACCCCTTCTTGCTTATTCTGTCTAGGGTATAACTCGGTCAATATTGTTTTAGCCTTAATACACAGCTGATACATGTTACTGTAAATATATTTTTCTTCATATTTTCTGTATTGAATTCAGTAAAGTAATGGTGATTAACACCGATTCATTCACCTGTTACGATTGACCGATGACGTCATTCCTACCTGATCAATGGTTTTCCATTCATGAACATTCACTATCTTGAAAACGGAGGGCATATTATACTATATTTTATTGCATAAATTCAGCAAAATCAATAGAAATATGACAGTGTACTGTATAAATAGATAATTATGTAGATTTCAAACCGGTCCAAACTTTTTTGAAGTGTGTGTAATACAGCACAGTAAACCACCCTTGGTGGGCGAGCATGCTTTTCCACTGCAGACCTGTTTATAACTACGGTTTTTGCGTAGTTTCTATGTATTTGGGCTTTAAAGTACGCTCTACGGATCGCTAGGTCAAAACTACGCATCACGCGAAATTCCGATTTTTCGGTCATTTTTTGTCTGTTTTGGTCCATTACCCGGACATTCGTCTATTCTATTCTCAGCTAAGGGAAGTAACTCGATCTTCGATCTCGATCATTTAGGCGCAAAATTGTTGGAGTAGAGGCTCGATAAACAGATTAGCAAGCGTCTGGTGGAAAATATTGCACTTTTCTCGCGAAGTCTCGCACTGATTTTAGCCTCCATTTTTAGATGATAGATTTTTAGAAAAAAACTTTATATTTTTGTGGAAATGTCGAAAAGAAAGAACAGGCTGTCAACCAATTCCTATATTCCTATTAAACTCCTATATTTTGGGTCCAAATCCTATATTTTTATGCACCTCCTATATTCCTATAAATTCTCCTATATTTTGAAAATATTTCCTATATTTTTAGGAAAATTTGTTGCCGATGAATGATTGTGCATAGTAAATAGTAGTGCTCTAAAACTGCCTTTTGCCTTTTTATTCTTCATTCTTTATTTTTAAATAAAATCATATTCATACTGTATATTATATAGTGCATTAATGGACATTATGTCACTCCTCAGTAAGGCTTACTTGTAAATCCAAAGCATGTCCCATTTTCATAACCATAAATAAATGAACCTCAACGCGACAAAATGTACCTTCGGACATTCTGACATTACTAGTAGAAAGCAGCAAGAAGCTGAAAAATGATGTAATATACGTTTCAGAAATAACACTGTATTTGTAATCTTTGAACGCTGGGCTACCAAATGAATGAGTTTTAAAACATATTTATTTTCAATATTTGGAGTTATCTGCCCTTGTTTAGCCCACAATACACATAATTTTCCTATATATGTCGTTAAATGGTAACCATAGCAATCATAAAAATAGAAAAATAATTAGGACAGATTGCCTGTAAGGATGGTATGCTTCTATCTTAATAGGTTCTGACCAGTGCTTAAAAGACCCATACCGAATAGTCGCATTTAACGATTCTCTTGTCGTTAATATATCAACAACATGTTTCTTATTGGGCTAGAATGACAAATTTTCTGATGTTTTACATTTTGAACACCTTTTAAGTTTTTATCGAAAACAAAAATGCGCTTTACGCAGTGTCGGAAAAGGGCCGAAAAATCAAAGGGGAAAAACTCTAGCGAGATCAAACCGGAAGTGACGTTTAGTCGTACAAAATATCAGCCATTTAAATGAAAGACACACAAAGTAAATGTTATCACAAATTTTACACCATGCAACGCCTACGTTTTACTTTTTTTGTTTTTGATAATTATCAACATTATCGGAAACATTTTATAAACAAAACATAAAAGGAAAATAAATTATGGTACATTACTTGCATGTGAAAATAGCATTTCGCATAAAGTCCCACATTTGAACCAGTTTTTATCACTGACAACTCGTAGTTCATAATTTTTCTTTTGTTACGGCCGCTAAAACAACAAATTTGAATACCCGACACTTTTATTACCTTACCTTACGCGGTGTGTATGTCGGTGATCTATGATGTTTTTATGTGACACACGCCGGCACACGCCGCTAGATTGTGGCATATATCACTCGGCGGCACATGGCAGATACGCAAAGACATTCCAATCCCATTGAGTAAATGAGTCTACCGACAATGACTTTTGTTCTAGATATCCTAATGCTTGAAAATTAAGAATAGACTACTATTATTTTGATCTTTCTTTCTACATTTAATCAAATGTACACGTATGCATTTATTATTGATATGATTTTTAAGTAAGTGACGTCATGAGAAGAATTGCATAAACCAAGGTGGAATTCCTATGATTTTATATGACGAATGTATAAGTTATATTTAAAATGGTAGTCAGGGTTCGCGCTAGGATATATTTTTCTTTCGCCATCACTTTCGCCATTTGAGATTTTTTTTCGCCATTTTCTTGAAGTTTGAGCCAAATCTTGGCCATTTTTTCGCCAAGAGGACACATCTCACTCAGCCCCTTGCTCACTTAAACCCCCAGATATTTTGTTTGCCCTCCAGCTCTCTTAGAATTTTAACTTGGTCTCTCCAGTTCCCTAAAAATACATTGCCCTTCTCACACAAGTCCCATACATGCTACATGTACTAAGTTATATTTCAACAGTAGATCCAGGTAATGTAATTATGAATTTCCAACTGATTATACCCCCGGCATTTATGCCGACAGGTATATAGTTTTCGCTTTTCCGTTCGTCCGTTCGTATGTTCGTTAGTTCGTTAGTTTGTTGGTTCGTTAGTTCAGTTAAAATGTCAAAGTTTTGGTTAAAGTTTCTCTGCTGGTGTATATCTCATGAACTAAATATCAGAAACCATTCATATTTGGACTATAGGTACCCTATAGGGTTGGCTTTGTTTCTATGAGTTTGGACCCCAGGGTCCATGCCCGGGGGTGGGGCTAGAGTTCAAAATCTAGGTCACCTTTAATTTGCGTCAAAGTTTTGGTTAAAGTTTCTCTAGTGGTGTATATCTCATGAACTATATATCAGAAACCATTCATATTTGGACTATAGGTACCCTATAGGGTTGGCTTTGTTACTATGAGTTTGGACCCCAGGGTCCATGCCCGGGGGTGGGGCTAGAGTTCAAAATCTAGGTCACCTTTAATTTGCGTCAAAGTTTTGGTTAAAGTTTCTCTATTGGTGTATATCTCGTGAACTTTTTATCAGAAACCATTCATATTTGGACTATAGGTACCCTATAGGGTTAGCTTTGTTTCTATGATTTTGGACCCCAGGGTCCATGCCCAGGGGTGGGGCTAGAATTCAAAATCTAGGTCACCTTTAATTTGCGTCAAAGTTTTGGTTAAAGTTTCTCTAGTGGGGTATATCTCATGAGCCAATCATCAGAAGCCATTCATATTTGGACTATAGGTACCCTATAGGGTATAGGGTTGGGTCCATGTCGCGAGGGGGGGGGGTGGGGGGCGCTTGAGTTCAAGATCTAGGACATCAATACTTTTATTATTACTATTATTTTTTTTTTTAATTTAGACTGACATTCTATTTTCAGTTTCCATCTAGGACTGAGGACCTGACCCTCAATGTCCGTGATTAAGTCCTAGATGGAGTACACAAGTCAGCTCTGTGTACTGCTCTAAAGAAGATATGTCACTCTAAAAACTACACTCCCTCATGTCTGTGGTCAAAGTGCTTTAGAATGCATACTTCTATAAAGTATTTGATAAGGGTACTGTCTTTTGTTCGGGATTTGTGATTCAATGTCAGGGGTGTACATGTGCTGGGTGGTTGTGGGAGAAGGAGGACTGGGTGACCACCAGCCGGGGGTATACGTGCCTCTCAAGGCACTTTTTCTAGTTTGAAGGGCAGGTGTAGACTGAGATTCCTATACAGCTTCATCTTGAGCAACAATTGCCTGTTGAATACTGTGATTGCTTAAATATAGTTTGGAGAAATATGTTTTATAAAGCTTGTTCTTGTATTTGTAAAAACAAGGGGAACAACTATTAAAATTATTAGTTTATGCTTGTACAAAATCAAGAAGCAAACTTTTAAGATTAGTAGACAGATTGAAATAATAAAATTCATATATTTTAATAGAAAAAAAAAATAAATGACACTCTACAAAATCAAGAATTAAAGCTATAAAATAAATGCATGAGTAAAGTTGAGTTGCTGATTCTAAAAAGAATCTGTTTCATTTTTAAATGGTATATATTGACATTTCCAACAATTCTGCATTTGGACAATATTTCATTGCTAACACGCTGGAGACGATCTACATCGTGATCTACATCGTCTCCGGACCACGTGCGCCAAGCGTGTTCTGCAGTACACGCCTGAATACACAAGGTCAGAGATGACACCTGTCAATTGAATGCATTAGCAATACACTGCAACACTTGAATAAACACCTTATCTCTATTGTAGGTGCGAATATACAGGTAATCAAATGATGATTTTCAGTGGAAAACAATGGCTTTTTGGCTGGACAAAGTGGCTCTATATATTCGCCATTTATTTTCGCCAAAGTCAAATTTTAGGAGCCAAAAAATAAAAATCTTCGCAAATGGCGACGATGGCGACCGCTAGCGCGAACCCTGGTAGTAACCCAATACAGTCACGACGCATATGCACATGAGACGTTCAAGCGCAGACACCACGTAATTCATTCATCCCGCCCTTCCTGACCTTTATTTATATTTTTAAAAAGGTAGAGACGATGACCGGCCGGTCCCACTGAATTGTAAGGAATCGAACGATTGTCTAATTATAAGTTTATTGATAAGACTGCGTATTGCAAAATATGTATTTTCTTTTCCAACGTGATTCTGCCTTCTTAATTTGCACATCGGTGTCAAAGAAATGATTCCCAAATTAATATTAAGACAATCGTAGGGCAATCTTAGGCGCAGTAGGACCGGGACTTTACGCGGCTGCATTAAAATATTAACACACACAGAGAGAGAGAGAGAGAGAGAGAGAGAGATGTGGTTCGGAAAACACGGCATATGACTTACATGAACAAGTATATCGTAATGGTGAGCGCTCATATACCCATATTTGCGGTTTTGCTTCTTGATCAAAACATTGTTGTCGATACGTGTAATTGTTAACTGAACGTCTGTATATAATGATGATTGTTTTAACAACTACATCATGTACCTTTATTATTGTGCGTAACCCCCAAAAATAAAGTACGGATTAAATCAGGTCCCTCGGGGCTTGTGTTTTATTGGTTAACCGTGTTGATTGCACATAATTTGTATCTGTTGATTAACATTAATATTTGCAAATGTGTCCTTAAAGAATGAATGTACTTGAACATCTTTTTATTCGCCGGAATGGAAAATGATGTAAGTGATTTGTACAAGAGAGAGAGAGAGAGAGAGAGAGAGAGAGATTTTATTTTCGATTTGCAAAACTTAGTCGTCACATTGGCAAATGCATGTCATGAGATATAATCTCTAATTTGCGAGTAACGGCGCTCACGCTGAATACTTTCGTTCAGACGTTGATCTCTCTCACACACGCGCATGCCGCCAATAAGAATATTATTTCGTGTATTCTTACGCAACATAATCAGCATAACACGGACAATGGTATCAAAACAAGTTTAACTTTGTGTTCGCGCAAGTAAGGAAAAATATGATAAAAACGGATGTTTTATCCTTCATGTCACATGTGAAACAATATAAATTAAATTATTATTTTCCCGAGATTTTAATTTTATAAGAACGGGTAAAAACCGTAAAACGGCATGCATTCCTTATTACTTTGATACTCGGATCTGAAATAACTGCCATTGAATTCAAACTTGGTAAAGTGCTAAAGGCCTCATGTGTGTGAATGTAGAAAGTGTGTTATTTTTAAAACAGCACATAAAATCATTTCGTAATAAAACAAAACTACATAATTTATGGTCAAAATGAACATAATCATGACACGAATGGCCTTGTTATTACGTTATCCAATGGTCTGACTTTATCGGACTTGTACGAGATGACGTCACAAATACTAAGCCACGCCCACACAGGTACGACAGCGGAAAAACCCGGAAACAACCGATAATTTGGTTCCGTAATGCAATATTTAAAAAAGTCATTAATTTGTATACCCGCATATGAAATTTTGTTTTTTGGACATTGATCGATATATTAATATGATTTATTTTGATTTTTAATCGAAATAGTACGTGGAATATCGTCTTTAAACAGTTTTAAGCAAATGCATCGAGTTTTGTAAGCTCTACTAACATGCAGAAATGCATTACGCAACTTTGACGTCATTTTTCAAGATAATGACGTCTGTAGGGTTCATATAGTAAGTTGGTCATAACTCACAAAATAAATTAACAGAAATAATCTGGTCAAATAAAGACTAACAGACTCTAGAAACATCAAACATTTAAGCTAACATTGTTTTTTTATACTAAAAAAAATGTCCGAAGGTACATTTTCTCACGTTGTGGCCCAAATTATATATGTCCTAATTTCCATCAAAGTTTTCATGGTTTTATATTGTCTCTTTTATCTATTTTCTTTCTTCCTATGACTTTATTTTGTTGTATTGATGCAACTACACAGTGTATAATTGATCCCAGGAAAGGCTGAGATCACAGGAAACACAGGTATGTAGCCTAGAGCTTCTGGGGGCCTAGGCGGCCCCCAGACTCCCGCCTAATTTCAAGAGATTATTACCTCCTAAACCCAAATCGTCATTTAGGCATTTGAAGCAGGGTATCCAAGAATTTCATAGAAAGTATGTCTTGGTTCCGGCAGATAAAGCCGCAAACAATGTTGTTGTCGTTTGTAGGCTTCACTACGTTAACACCTTAAAACAGGAGCTTGATGGTACCAGGGCTTATCTGGAGACAGATACTGATGAGGTGTCTGTAGTTAATGCCCACTTAAACGATTTACCTGTTAAGTTTTCTGTTTGTGTCAATGAAGGCCAAGACAAACTTCCTACGATGTATTGGTTACCTAAGCTTCACAAAAGACCATACAAAGCTAGATTTATTGCAAATTCTAGCTCTTGTACTACCACTGAACTTTCTAAATTATTAACTTCCTGTCTTACTGCTATCAAATCTCATGTTATAAGATACTGTGAGACAGTGTATGAAACTTCAAATAAAAATTGGTTTTGGTCAATTAAAAATTCTGGTGAGGTACTCAGTAAATTGAAGTGTAGAGGGTTCCGTGCGACAAGCTTGTCCACATATGATTTTTCTACTCTGTATACAACATTACCACATAATCTTATTAAAGAAAAACTTCTGGATTTGATAGAGCCATGTAAAACCGGTTTAAGCCCGCCAGTAACTTTGTGTTACTGATCGTTCCAAGTCGATACTTCTGTGGTGGTTCTTTTTGTTTTATGTCTTGGTGTATAAAATTTTTTTGTGTTGTTGGCGCCTTATGTATGTTTTCATATTTTTAGTTAAGTTAAGGTAACTGAGTGGCCACCTATTGGGAAAATAGCTGCTCATTCGGCTTACGATATGTTTCATGGTATAAGTACCTGATTGTTAGTTTGGTTTTTTCCCACCTCGGTTTTTGGAGTGGGAATCTTTTTCTGATTGCGCCTTTTCCTGATCTTTGCCTACTTGTACCTCTTTACATACAATGTGTGTATTAATTAATATTCTATTATACGAGGGGCGTTCGGAAAGTTCAAACAATTGTCTTGTCGATTATATAATATTCATAGTAAAACAAAAAGAAACACACCTATTCTAATTTCAACTTATCCTCTATAAATGCTGTGAAAACCAAGATGATGCACCAAGGTATACTAAAAATATGTTCATTACAAAAAGGTATGGTAAGGGTACCCGGAGCACGCTAAAAGTCAAAACGACGTTGCGATAACGTCAAACATTGTTTTAATCAAGTCAGTGATCATCACACATTTTTAGCATAATCACCAACACTATCTACGCATTTCATCTGTCTGTCCATCCTTTTGTAATAAGTTTCCATACGCGTGTTTCCGTATGTGGTGAACAAGCTACCTGCGTCTATTTTACAAATTTTCTCCGCTGAATCACTGAATTTACACAATTCTTAATGGAACACGATTCCTCTGCCAACTGGTCACTTTTAAGATCGTCATCAATTGATTTTATTCCTCTCTTAAAACATGAGTGCCATTTGTACATAACTACTGGGCTACATTTTTCATATTTTTTCCAGTTTATTTGACCCGGCTAAATGTTTTTGTTAAAGTTTTACGAAGTAAAAACGGAATTTCATAACCTTTTGCAACGCAACGACAGGGTTTGACGTCATAGATTTTCCCTACAACACGCGGAATAAAGGACCATATCTTTTTTGTGGAACTTCAAATTGATTTGAAATTTTCAGGAGATAATGTTATGTTGCCGAAATATTACATGGCGGCCCCATGCTTTGCTGACATTCAACAAACGGCCAGAAATTATGTTTATTTCTTGAAGAATTTGTTTATAAAAATGATATTTTTCGGACTGCTCCGGGTACCGATGATGACGTTGCCACGACAACCAGTATTTTGCGGATTTCTTGTCACCTTTCTTTCGTTTTTTCAGAATTAGTTAAGAATAAGTGGAAGTTCGTGCACACCAACTTTCTAGTACATTGATCGAAAATTATGGAAGATATAACAAAATTACACGAACTTTCCGAACACCCTACATATATTATGAATATATAATTCAGCTATAATTCAGGCTTTTGAATTTCAGCTAAGATTTGGAGTTGTGGACTTATTTTACCTTTGAGTTATATGATATTTTACTCTCTCACTATAAATTTTTGTATATATATTTTCTGCTTCTATAAATGGTCAGTGATAAATAAAAGTAGCTCTAAGTTTAGAAGTAGAGAAAAAGTTGACCTTGATTTTCTCTTTATTCTTTTTTATATATATATTTTCAGTGAAAAAGCATTTATATTGCTAAAAGAATGCCTTTACATAAAAACCTTTAATTCTGTGGGAGTCAGCTAATGGGCCTGTGCTGCATAATGCTTCAGCACACTTCATCATCACATGAATGGTCACCTGTCTGGATTGTTATGTTGTGGAACTGAATGGTTACTTTATCTAGGTATTTTAGACATTAATTTATGTAGAAATAGTGAGTGTGGAGGTAAGGATTAATTGTACAAGAACGTAGAATGAAGCGATTTTCACGAGAAAACTCCTATATTTTTTACTCCAAATCAACTAAAACCTGCTATATTTCTTAGATAAAATTCCTATATAAACTCCTATATTTTTTAGAAGACTTGGTTGACAGCCTGGAAAGAATGAAAATGAACTTGAAGAACATGAAAAACCCTCAACTAAAAGGCAGAGATTCAAAAGTGGTCCGACTAATCAGAAATTCCTGCCCCTTAAAGGGCTCAAGAGTGCCTATTACCAGAGTCTAGTCAACAAAACTTGAAAAGTGGATCTATAATATAAATGACCATGCTTCTCCTGGCCATGATTTCATAACAAGCAAGTCAAGGTCTAAACATGGTGATACAATCATGCAGGTCATTGAACATATATATTTATTGTACATTTTTTAGCGACTTCAGTAAAAGCTGGGAACCGGAAATCAGGCGGCATAATTCATTGTTTTTTCTTACTCAAATCGTGTCAACTGGAAGTGCGTGGTTTTGATATTAAAATCGAATTTTGATGTTTTTCTTTCTTGTGGATCTTATCAGTAAATGGATAAATGCATCAGCAAGTACCATTTTCGATGATTATCTCTGTTGCGATGACTTGATTGAAAATTGATTTTTTTCTTATTATCATTCCGAATCAATCCGTATGTGATAGTACGAAGCTGTGTATGTTAGAAACAATATCTCATTCTGACCACTTTGAACTGAATACATAGCAGCACAATGAAGCGCAGGCCAAAATAAATTTTGTTTACTTCATTTTCATACCTTGCTCAGTGGCCATATTGGATTTGGTACCTTGCTCAGTGGCCATGTCCATTGCATAGCTGGGAACCTGTGAGGTCACTTACAGGTCACTGCTTGACCCATACTCTGAGACTATTTGACCTTTTGAATTTTTTTTATTATTTTTCAAATTGAACAATTTTCTAGCATTTAATTTGGCTGTCTGAATACTTAAAAAACTTTTCCATGCCATAATTTGCAATAGAACAATAAAAGTACATGTAAAAATAAATTGCAAGGTTTTGTTTTTGGTTTGAGACTATCAGTCATTGTCAACAATAGTGAAGGTTTTAGTGTGTGTGGCTGTTGTCAAGGCAATAGTTTCTCATTTAAATGAACTTCTTTGTGAAAAAGTGATGTAATTCTATATTTCTAGAGGACTGGAGACACCATTTTTGTAAAAGCTGAGCAGAAAAGTTGAGTTTGAAAAAGCAGTTGGAGTCACTACATTTTTATAGTTTTTATCATTTTTTTTTATTTTTATGATGAATTTTTAATCAATTTTAATGCCTAATCTGATTTTATGCTGATATTATGTATATTAAATTGTGTACAAAGTTTTTTGTTTGTTTCAGCCTTTCGTTTAAGGCAATCAAAGATGTTTGACGCATCCTATGATGGACTACACTTAAGTACCCAAAACTACACATATCCTCATTAGTGACTACACATGCCATGTTTTGAATGTAAACAGGTCTACCACCGACGGGATTTAGCTGTTGCTGGTTCAGCTCACATTACATTTGGTGGCAGACTGTACCCCTAGTCTTCTCTGGCTGCTAAATTATTGTAACGGGATAGTCTCCCTTGTAGAATACGTTGGTGCAACGTATTAGCGGCATATTAGCGGGTAGAAATATGCAAATTAGAAACTCGAAACTTTGGGATTAGAGTAAGTGTTAGGTATATAGCGCAGTAAACCACCCTTGGTGGATGAGCATGCTTTTCCACCGACGGGGTTTGCTGTGGCTTGGCTCGGCCGTTCGTTACATTTGGTGGCAGCGATGGGATGATGACAACTGCCAGAACGGAGTTGCCTTACCCATGTAGTCCCCAGGCCAAGACTCGGGGCGAGTCTTCTCGGAGGGGGAAGTAATGTAACGGGATAGTCTCCCTTGTAGAATACGTTGGTGCAACGTATTAGCGGCATATTAGCGGGTAGAAATATGCAAATTAGAAACTCGAAACTTTGGGATTAGAGTAAGTGTTAGGTATATAGCGCAGTAAACCACCCTTGGTGGATGAGCATGCTTTTCCACCGACGGGGTTTCTGTGGCTTGGCTCGGCTGTTCGTTACATTATGTTTCTTTTGCTTTAGCAAGGCCAAAGGTAAAAATTTGTTTGTTTGCCCTCTCCCTACCTACTCACCAAAAATGGGGCCGACTCAAAAAATTTTATTGCCCTATCACCAGATTTTTAAAAAAAAAAATGTTTCTGTCAGAAGATAAATTGTTTTCCCTAGAAAGTAATGTGTTTTCATTTAAACCATGACCCTCCTGACCAACTGGATATTTTGTTCTTATGTTCAAGCACTTGTTACGTGCCAGGCGTAACTAGAAGATTAAGGAAACCAACAAGTTGGTTAGCCAGCAACAAGCTTTGTTTAAAATTTAACAGATCTATTTAGAAGTGATTTAACCAGTAATTACATGTGAAACAATCAAAAGCATATATACAATAAAACAAAAATGAATGTACAATACCTTTCAAGATGTTAATTCCCTTAAAGAATGTCTGAATGTCCCTCAGAATTTTTTAACACAAGTCTGTATCAGTTTCTGATCCCAAGAATTAAAGTTTGTTTCAGAATAGCACTATGTCCCAATCCAGAATCGAATATCACAAAGTAATCCAAGAATAAGTTTAAATTCCAGTAAGATAGATTTTGACTTCTTAATAGTAACAGTACCCAAAGATTGTCCTTATGAAAATTTGTAGCCCTTATATAGCACTGAGGAACATTCAGGATTCTTCCAGCAAATTCTATGATATCATATACTAAAAATAACAAGTTGTTTACCAAAATTTAATGTTCTGGAATATTCTAGAGAGGCCATTATCCTTCCAGAAAATTCCACAATATTCTTTTGACATAAAAAAAAAATGTTTCTAGAAGATTCTACATCTTTGGTTCTTCCAGATTTTTCCGGACTTTTCCGTCAAAGAACAATTTGAAATTTCTAGAAAATTCTGAAGTAAACAACCTGTTTATGTCCAATATCTGGGACACTAAAAGTAAATAATTGCTAAGGACAACAAGTAAACATCATATGTATAACATCATACTTTCCTGGGCATACTCCCTTGGGAAGTTTACCAGTACTGAATGCACATCTTTCAACAAGTAACTGTCATACATAACACACTACAAAACATAAAATGCTTTGTTTGTTTGTTGTTTAACGATGCATCAACCCTGATGGGTAAAAAAACAACAACATAAAATGCAACTGTAATTGTGAGTAGCTTTGACAAAATTGTAGCTAATTCCTTTGACCAAAAATAATGCATAATACAGTAGTTCATAAAAAACAACAACAAAAAAATCCTACCTACCTACCCAACTTTTCTAGATAGGGTTACTAAGGGAGAGGGCAAACAGAAATAATTTTAAATGTGGCCCAAAATGAAAAATTATCAAAAGATTTTTAGACATCAGAGAAGGCTCGGATTAGTGGCAGTGGAGATAATGACAACAAATCCGGTTTAAGCTCTCATTTTGCATCTCCTTTGGATATGAAATATATGGTAGCATAAAAATTATGTAATTTTTGACAATAGGCTGTGCTTAATGGAAATTTCTGGCCCGATCGAGAGGGCATGGTACAGTCAAAGCTTTTACACCTGACCTTTGTGAATGCACCATTAAAGTTAGATTTTTCTCATAGAATAAACATGGGCTGCTTGTGCCTCCAGGCAAAGCTTCTAAACTACTGACCTACCATCTGATTACTGGTTAACTGCTCAAGTCTGAGCCTGTCCAGGAAGAGTGGTTTAGTCAAACCATCCATACATATAAGCCTTATTGGTTTGCTTGGGTGGTTATATTTATGAAGCACATTTTGAGTGTCATGACATCCTAATGTTGGGTAAAAGTCCGATAAAATGGAGGCAACATCCCAACATGACCATTGCTGTCGACTGGGACGTAAAGTATCTATTCAATCAAGATTCAAATTCTTTATTGCCAATTAGGGCGCCCAACGTGAGCAGAGTAATCAAACAATGAAATGTAACACAAATGATTAGAATAATTGGAGAATCAGACACTACAAATACAAATGCAGATGAAGACAACACAGAAACAAAACCACAGCTCAACAACTGGAGTACCAAGGGGGGACATCCAACTTCAATCATTCAATCGATTATAATAAAGTTTAATATTATTGGTGAAATCAATTTTTATTAGCAAGACCTTTGATCAGATTGTCTCAACATAGTTAAACTGTTGAACAATCTGTTACAGGGCAAAGGTATGTAGTGCATATGTACTGCCTTGTGGTACACTTTTTGTACAAACTGGCTTTTTTAAGACTTTTTTTTGTTTGTTTTTGATCTGTTAAGCCATCATGTTAATTTACGTTATCAGGGCTTTTTCTCTATACAAAACTGGGTCCAGTTTCTGGTACCAATTGGCTAGCATAATTCCCAATTAACCTGAAACATTCCCTGTTAACAGAAAAGTCCAAATTTAAAAGGTAAACTTTTCCAATTTGACTAAAAATTGTGCTGTTTTTCCCAAAAGCATGCTATTTTTTGCCAATTTCATTGGTACCAAACATTTCACAAAAGGGTCAGAAAAAGCTGTATAAATATCATTATATGCAATATGTTACAGGTGCTGCCTTATACATGTAATGCACTAGTCATTTGTAACCACGCCCCCCCAGGCCCCGGGAATAGCGGGGACTTTGACTTTTGGTCCAGTAAATCCCTGCTAAATCCAGTAAATCCCGTTGGTAAAGCCACTGCTGTTTTCCCCCGCTTTCATTTCACGGCCCTTTTTGCCAATATGAAGCAAACCCTGGGTATTTCCCCTGCACTGCCGTGGCAAAACTTTAGTCAAAGCCCCGCTCACTTCCACGGCTATCCCACAACCTTCCCCAGGCCTGGGGGATGTGTGGTTACAAATGACTAGTGCATAATACTGAGCATAGCTGGTGATACTGGCACTGCCGACACCACCAAAGTTTGAAACTGACACCTCTTGATTCTGCAATGGACACTCTGTTAAATGAAACAGCAAATGAGCCGCATTATGGGAAAAACCAACAATGTGGTTTCCAAACAGGTCCAACCAGGGTTCGAAGTGCCCACATCTCCCTGGGTTTACCCATGGGTTTTACCCGGGGTAAACCCGGGTTGGGCTTTAAGCCTTATTTTGAAAAAGTGGGTACTTTGTGGGTCCTCACTATTTTTGATGTTCACATTTGTGTATTTTACAGTAATTTGACAGACAAAAAAATATTTTCTTTTTAAAAAAAAACATACACTTAAGTAAAATTTACTACTAATGTGTACTTTATATTACATCCACTAAAATTCCATGACATCATCAATTTTGAATATTAGTAGGAGCTAATGATAGTTTTAGAACTGTACTTCAATGAAAGCTAGCGATGAAAGTATGTCATCAATCACGTCTCTCACATTTAATAGACAATTGCATTAAATTCCTTTGTTTGTGTTTTCACCTAATTATTGCTCTAGGAAGTGTTGATAACACTTTTATAACAATAGATAGTTCCTGCATGACAAATATCAAGATTTTGCCACACAAAATGGCCGATTTTGTTTGCATACATTGGGTTAACTGTATTTCTGAATACAGTAAGGTTAAGCTTGAACGAAATTATGTGCAACTATTCTATTGTCAACCTCTTACTAGTTTGAGAACAACTCACTTGATCAGATAATCATAACTGTACATAACTGGTTTACCCTGGAAAATCAGCCATCTTATGTGTCAAATATGCATGATGTGACATCATGCAGGAACTATCTATACCCCATATGACAACTATTTAGGCACTGCTAAAATGAGGTGTTAACTAATTGTTTGGTATGTTTGTTCTAAATTTATGTCACTTAGTTGACTGCCTTGTATGTCTAGCTGTAATGACATCTGGCATGGTAGTTAAATGATGAATTATAGGTAAAATGTGACTTAGCTAGATTTATCTGATTATTTTTATGGCAGTAGAAATATCTTTCACCATTCTCTTATCATAAGTCTGTCACAGACCCAAGTCTTTCTTCTGTCCATGTCGATCAGCCATTTAGTAACAACAACAAAAAAACTCAACGAGAAGTTAAAACCTCTGTATCTTTTCAATTCTGTCTAATCGTCAAAGACCCCTAATGCAATCTTGCCAGCTTGGTTAGATTGTTTTTTTGGGATTGCTTCACACAAACTAAATAGGTTATTCAAATGAGATAAATTCAAATGTCTTGATACTTGTACATTCATTTCTAAAATGCCTTAATACCTTGCTCAATACTCGAGTATCATCGTTAGATATAAAGATCATAAAATTTCTAATACTGGTCACTACCCGCTACCCAGTGGGTATACGGGTTTACCCGCAGAAACCCACTGGGTTGGGTTTTATGGTTTAATACCCGTGTTTTTCGAACCCTGGGTCCAACACAAACCGAGCTGTACAGCAGCAGAAGACAGCTAGAAACTAAAAAAATTGGATTTAGAACACACTGGTCTATGGAAACGCATCGTTCGCGACAAACGCTTAGGCTTCGATTTTAGGACGTATAGGCTACGAGACAAAATGGCCGCTTAGGATCTGTCAAACCAGGTACGGGACATAATTTCTAATTGTTTTTCTAATGTTCATCGATTGTAAAGTCTGACACATGCCTTAAAGTACCCCCTGTTCACTTTCCTTTACATGCGCTGTAAATTTGAGTCAATTTATGAAGAAACTAAAAAATAGACCCAAATTTACATTTTGACGTAACAGTGTTTTGTCCTAAATTGCCGATGATTTATCGATTTCCCTCTCAAATACATGATCCAAGCTCTTGTACTGCCCAGAAAAGTGAAAGCCATGATACTGAAGTCGAAAGACACCCACCCAAACAATATCACATCCCTTCAGAAAAAAATATTCATGAATTTTATTTACAACGCACCTGGCTTCGAAATTCAAAACAACGCACAGGCTTCTCACGAATTTTCAAATTGATGAAAGTGAAGGGGATTTCATGGTATTTGATGCGTATATTACAATCAGATGATACGCACGGTGTTTTCATTGACAGAGGTTAGAGATATGTCCATGACGAACACGCTGGACCCAACGAATGTGTACCTCGTCATACAAACCTGCATCAATTTGAGCCTTGCGGCGGGAACAATGTTGACTATGCTCTATAATTCACATCATTCAACTCAGATAATCAAGCTAGACAACATTTTTGTAAAGAAATATGACTCCATCAGTCTTTTTTAAATACTTTTTCAGTCAAGCGCATTACAACGCATGTGGCTTCAAAAATATACAACGCACAGGTTATCATTGCAACAGAATAGAAGATACGAGTAGTTTGTAAAGGGAAGTGAACAGGGGGTACTTTAAGGCATGTGTCAGACTTTACAATCGATGAACAATGGTAAAACAATTAGAAATTATGTCCTGTACCTGGTTTGACAGATCCTAAGCGGCCATTTTGTCTCGTAGCCTATGCGTCCTAAAATCGAAGCCTAAGTGTTTGTTGCAAAGCCGATGCGTTTCCATAGACCAGTGTGTAGAAAATAGAGGAATTGTACTATCCCTATAGTGAAAACAAAGGCGCTGATCAGCTTCGCAGTTACTGCGAAGCTGATCTGCACCTTTGTTTTCGCATATGCATGAAACCGAATTTCTCGTGACGCAGCTCAAATATTAAATTATGTGGCTCATATCATGAAATTTGGAATATGTTCTGCTTTACATTTTCAGTCAGTTCTGTGTTCAGATCTATAGAAGATGCTGACAACAAGGACAAGACTTAAAGGTAGGTCTAAATTCTTATGTCCATTTCTATATTATTCTCAGGTTAAATATGAGCCATTGCAGAAGAAAACAGCAATCTGCATATGCGAAAACAAAGACTGCACAACTGATCTGCGCCTTTGTTTTCGCTACACGGAAAGTACAATCCCTCTTCTTCTTAAATCTGAAATTTCAAGCTTCTAGCCTTACATGTATTCTGTGACCTTACAGGCCAGTTTATGTCGGACCTGGTCGGAATTCCAAACTGTTTGTTAAAAAAACCTGCATGCTCATATTTGATTGCATTTCACTGATATGGCTATGCATGTACTTTAATAATTAGACATTTTACTTAAACCTCTTTAGTGCAAAATCAGAGGTGTGTGTCATAGTCAGGCTGTGCTCTCATATTTTCATGCGATGCTTTGTTACACAGTCTTGTCCGAGATAGCAGAAGAGGGTAACAATGGTGGATCCCCTACACTTGTACAGTCAGGGGAGGTAGACAACCTTGATGGGGAAGAGCTGGTGGCTAGGAGAGAAAGAAGAAGAAAGAATATAGTGGAGGAATTGTTTGACACAGAAAAAACTTATCTACATCACTTAGAAGTTACACATAAGGTTTGTAATCTATCTACATCTTTATTCTGCCATAAGGGAGCAACCATTTGATTTTTATGGGGGGGGGGGCTGGAAGATTTTTTGAAAGAAAAAAAATCCAGGACCGAATTTTCCCCGAAGAGCCGCCACATGATAAGAAAACCAACAACATGCATAGGCGAAGACGCAAATAGCTGTGAAGCGCCTTTGTTTTTGTTACACGAATAGCACAGTTCCTCACTTTGTAAATCTAATATTTCCAATTTGATCTGGGATTGAAGTATGCATTCCAGATATGAGGATCTCAATCAGTACCTCTTAAATAGCTAGTCAGTAAAATTTTGACCCAAAAATTGCTAATCAGTAAACCCCATTGAGACCCTCAGATAATAGGGAGTAAGTCATGATAAGAGCCGCAGCATGAGAAAACCAACAATATGGTTTCCGAACAGGTCCAACACAAACCAAGCTGTAAAGACACAGAAGATGGCTAGAGGCTGAAAATTTTGGATTTAGAAAGAAGAGGAATTGTACTATCCTTGTAGCGAAAACAAAGGCGCTAATCAGCTTCATAGTTACTGCGAAGCTGATCTGTGCCTTATGTTTAGGCATATGCAAACTCTTAGTTTTCTCATCACGCGGCTCATAAAGTGATAATTTTTGCTCATCTTTTCATAAAACAATGTATGTTTTGGGTGCTCATTAGTCTTGCCCATATGTTGTTGGTGCTTATTTTTGCTGAGGTGATTCTAATGAGTACCAACAACATAGGTTAATATGAAGAAGAACTAACAAAGAGTTATCTTTCTAATACTTATCATCAATTATGTGTATCGTCAAATACTCCCTTTACCTGGCCTCAAGGTTATTAAAAATAATTCCATGCTCAACTCAGCTGAGCGTGTAATTTAAACGGCTCATAAATGTTGAAATAGCCCCAATAAATTGAAATTTCATGTTTAGATTACCAAAGTCTGTAATTTATCCTGCTAATAAATGTTAAAATGCCAACAATTGTTGGCATTTTAACATTTATGAGCAGGATAAATTTTAGTGTCAGCTGAGCTGAGCATGAAAAACGTTTTATAACCTGGGGACCTGATCTTCTGTTCTGTATTTCAGTTCTTTGTTTTCCCGTTACGATTCAACTGTCTTGTGTCGGAGAAGGATCACGCCAAGCTCTTCAGTAACCTTGATCAGATTCTAGAAGTTAACCAAAAGCTTCTGGAGTACATGGAACAGACCACCGTAGGAACTGCATTCAAGTTCCTTGGGCCGTTTTTGAAGCTTTATTCACAGTATGCAAACAATCACGGACTTGCGTCATCCACTTTAACGGTATACCCTAGTTGCTCTCTATTTTGTACAATACAAAATAGAGAGCAACAAGCAGCTAGGTTTCTTTGCACATAAGAATGTCTAAAAAAAAAAAAAAAAAAAATGCAAATAAGCATAAAAATGATTTCTATATATTCAGTAAACCTTTTTTCTTCATTCAGTGTTGGTTACGATAAAATACACAGTTACCTGGTCTGACACAATTTCTCATTGGGCGCCTAGTCACTTTGTTGATTTTGCTCATATTGCAATGATGAGGAAACCAAACAAATTTCACATGAATAATTTTACTTCTCATACTGTAAGATATTTAAACATGAAATGCTATTCAAAATAGCCTATTTTGGGCGGGAATTATGGAAAGGCAGTTGAAATTGCAAAAATTGTAGCCTTGCATTTTTAGCTCACCTGAGCCGAAGGCTCATAGGTGAGCTTATAGTATACCCATGCTCCGGCGTCCGTCCGTCCGTCCGTCGTCCACAATTTCAAAGATCTTCTTCTCTGAAACCGCTGGGCCGATTGTTCTCATATTACACATACACCATCTACAGGTAGGGGGAAATAATAATTGTGTTTTTATACCCCCCGCCAAAACGAAGTTTTAAGGGGGGTATACTGTTTTCACGTTGTCCGTCCGTCCGTCCGTGCGTGCGTCCGTCCGTAACGTTTTGTTTCTTTAATATCTTGAAGACCCATTGATGGAATTTCATGAAACTTTGCAGGCATCTGTATATCTATGGGGCAAATATGTACATGCAAAGATTAAGGGGTAGGGGCCAGTCCCTTTTGAGTTACTTCCCTTTATAGTTCTTGATGGCTTTTGTATACAGTGAAGATAGTGCATTTACGGGCCGATCAACTCCTACAACAGTTTTTGTTGGAACTTTTTGATATTATGCCTAAATGATGTAGGCCCATTGGACATTTGCATGAAGAAATGTTATCGCGAAAAAATAATTTTTGACAAAATGACAGCTATGAGAACTTAGGCAATTTTCTTACTTTTTTTTTACAAGTAAGGGCTTTCACGGGCCGATCAACTCCTACCACAGTTTTTGATGGAACAGTTTGTTATCATGCCTACATGATGTACACCCATTGGACATTTGCATGAAGAAATGTTATTGCAAAAAAATAATTTTTGACAAAATGACAGCTATGAGAACTTAGGCAATTTTCTTACTTTTTTTTTACAGGTAAGGGCTTTCACGGGCCGATCAACTCCTACCACAGTTTTTGATGGAACAATTTGATATCATGCCTACATGATGTACACCCATTGGACATTTGCATGAAGAAATGTTATTGTGAAAAATAATTTTTGTTAAAATTACAGCAATGAGAACTTAGAAATTTTTTCTTAGTTTTTTGATAGGTAAGGGCTTTCACGGGCCGATCAACTCCTACCACAGTTTTTGATGGAAAAATTTGATATCATGCCTACATGATGTACACCCATTGGACATTTGTATAAAGAATTGTTATTGTGAAAAAATAATTTTTGTGGTAAACAGTGACCCTGCGGGGGGTATTTAATAAGCATTGCTTATTGTCTCTTTTTTCATTTGTTTTGATCGGATAAGGACTCTGGTTGCTATAGCAACTTATGCTTCCCATAGACTTATAATGGAAAAAAGTGAAAATTGCCAGTTTTTGCTGTCTTGTTGGAGATATTTGAATTTTGTTTTTGCAGAAATGTTTATTGAGTAGTCCTTTACGTTTCGTGTGACTTTTGTCCTAATCCTTCATTTTGATTGGTTGCAGGGGCCCCATATAGGGCAAAATTTCGAAAAACATTCAAAAATCTTCTTCTCAGAAACTGTCAAGGGGATGAAGCCTATACTTTGTATACATGTTCCTGACAGTGACCTCTACATAATTTGTGTTTTTTATTCCAGGCGGATAAGAATTCTGGTTGCTATGGCAACTTAAAGTTTCCATAGACTTATAATGGGAAAATTGGAAATCGGCTATTTTTCCGCTAAAATTGCAGAGATTTGAATTTTGTTTTTGCAGAAATGTTTATTGAGTAGTGTTTGACGTCCTAATCCTTTATTTTGATTGGTTGCTGGGGCCCCATAAAGGGCAAAATTTTGAAAAAAACATTCAAAAATCTTCTCCTCAAAAACTGTCAAGTGGATGAATCCTGTACTTTGTATACATTTTCCTGACAGTAGCCTCTACATAATTTGTGTTTTTTATTCCAGTCGGATAAGAACTCTGGTTGCTATGGTAACTTTAAGTTTCCATAGACTTATAATGGGAAAAGTGGAAATTAGCTATTTTTTGAAAACTATTGCAGCCTGAGATCTGAAAAGTGGTAGATCAAACAACTAATGGATTAGATGAAGGTATATGATTAATTTAGGTCAAGGTCATCTCTTGACCTTGGTCGGTCTGTCGTCCATACACACTTTTCAAAGATTTTTTTCTCTGAAACCACTTGGCCAATCAAAGCCAAATTTTTTTGAAGCATCTATAGGAAGTGGGAACCAATGTGTATATAAATAATCCAGGTCACATGACCAAGATGGCCGCCATGCCCATATATGGTAAAAACCCTTAAAATATCTTCTTCTCCAGAACCGGTGAACAGATTTCAACGAAACTTTGCATGAAGTATGGGTGACTCAAGTACTACAATGTATATATAAAACATGAACCTGTCATGACCTTGACCTATTTTATGGCAAGGTCAACATAGTCAACATAGGTCGTCAATGCATTTGAATGGGGAAAACTTTTAAAATGTCATTTTAAGTGAAAGTCTTGCAAGAAATGGGCAGTAGGACTGAAATTTAATGATTCTGGAAAAAAATGGACCCCAGGGGCTCATCTGCTTTTAAAATGTTATTTGAAGGGGAAAATCAGCAGGAAATTGGCAAATGGACAAAATATTGATTATTCTGAAAAAAAGAAAATGGCCCAAGGTCTTCATCTGCCCCTGCACTGGGGTTAAATACCATAATATTCAAATATGTTTATTGGTATATGAAGCAGATCTCAGG
The DNA here is from genome assembly GCA_964017185.1 of Rugalucina vietnamica. Taxonomy (NCBI): domain Eukaryota; kingdom Metazoa; phylum Mollusca; class Bivalvia; order Lucinida; family Lucinidae; genus Rugalucina; species Rugalucina vietnamica. Next base: position 10,955,354 of record OZ024878.1, read on the forward strand.
TGAGCGTTTACAGGACCATTGGTCCTCTGGTATTTTGATGGTCATGGAAATTATTTTCTTTTACATATTCTGACATTGATGTTTTTTCTTCTGATACTGGCACATGTAAATGATGTTAAGTTACCATCATGCTATTACTGTTACACATGATTTCACAGGATCATTTAGCTAAGAATGCTGAGTTCACAAAATTTGTTCAAGAACAAGAGGAACGACCAGAAGTTATGGGGCTCAAACTAGGAGCACTTCTTATCACCCCTGTACAGAGAATACCCAGGTAAAAATGGATGGAAATTTTACTTCAATTTTTAGGGGCTTCAGTTGTGATTTCAAAATTTAATTCCATTTTTCCTCTAAGCAAACAGAATAGCCCCAGATTGGACGCCATGTTTGTTGGATATGTGAAACCTATTCCTGTCTGTAAGGCTTAGATATAACAATTGTTGCGGTCCTGAATTCTTATCCTGTAAGAGCATTCAGATCCTGGCCCTGAGGTTGTAAAACTTTTTTCATGCTCAGCTCAGCTGAGACTAAGATTTATCCTGCTCATAAATGTTAAAATGCCAACAACAATTGTTGGCATTTTAACATTTATTAGCAGGATAAATAACAGGCTTGTAGTTCTAAACCTTCACTTTAAAAATATTTGGGCTATTTTGGTATTTATGAGCAGTTGAAATTTTATGCTCTGACAGCTGAGTTGAGTATGAAAAAAGTTTTTTAACCTTGGGGCCTGGTGTTCACAAGAAAACTTGTCAAAAATAATGTTCATGAAGTATTTTGTGTTAGGTATAAACTGTTGTTGGAAGATCTGTTAGAGAATACTGAGCCAGAGCACCATGACTATCAACACATCAAAGGTAATCACATGACATCATGTCATATCATACTTTATCATTGCATGTCACTGTTTTCCAGTGGAGAATGTCATTGAAATAAAATGTGTTATGACCACGTGTATGAACTCATTTGCAGGAATATGTAACGTCATTGACAACGTCATAACAACAATATAAATTTCATTGAAAACGTCCACTTTGAACATGTTGAAGGCGATAAAATCCTATTTTATACTCATTTAATCAAACAAATTGTAGACTTGTGTTCATTCTGTCATGAAAGTTATTAAACTTGCGAAAGGCTTGTTTTAATAATAAATTTCATATGAAAAATGACCACTTATGTAAATCCTAGATATATAATATGTGATTGATTGAAGGACTTCCAGTTAAGAGGACCTACTCCCTAGATTGGAATTCTACCTATGGCAGGTTGAGTCTTTGAGCAAGACACATTTATTCCCCTTAGTACTGTTACTACGTAGGCAGCATTGGCTCCGTCCCAACTGACCCACCATGGCCAATGCATTGCTGACTGTGATGTTAAGAATCAAATCAAACTTTAAAATTCCCTAGCCATCCTATTTAGATTTTAAAGACCTATTTCCATGTCTATTAAGGGACAGGGCAATAGAAAACCTAGTGCCCTGACAATGACTCAGAATACAGGTAGGGGCCAAAACAGGAAAATGCAATATTGATTGCAGAGGGAGGTAGTTTTATTGCTTAGGTTATCAGGGACCATAAAACCAATAAACAGTGGAACTACAGGTCCTTTAGGGGCCTCTTTATGACCCCCTGCAGAGATGTGATAATCACCTCATTATGACAGTCCTTTGATCTAAGGACCATATTGCACCATTAGGGGTCATTAACCGAATAAACAGTGGTACCAATTTATCTGCCAAGTACTCCAAACACCTCTATTGAGTATTACATGGAGTAATTTAAGCTCCTTCAGAAGTAAGCCTTTAAGCCTGTTTTTGTTGAATCTTCTGGTTTATAGATGCTGCTAAGCAGATAGGAGACATTGCCATACACATCAACGAGGATGTCCGACGTCATGAAAACTTCCAGAAAATGTTATCTATACAGAACAGTTTTGACAGTTCGGCACCCAATATACTGGAGCCTGGCAGAGAATTTATCAAAGAGGGACCATTGAAAAAGGTGGGTTATTGATAGGATGGGGAAAATAAAAGAGCCATCGCGTGAGAAAACCAACAATTTAGTTTCCGACCAGGTCTAACACAAGCCAGCCTGTACAGTCACAGACAGGCTAGGGGCTTGAAATTTTGGATATAAGTAGAAGAGAAATTGTGATATCCATATGGTGAAAACAAAGGCGCTGACCAGCTTCGCGGTTACCGTGAAGCTGATCTGTGCGCCTTTGTTTTCGCATATGCAGATTGTATGTTTTCTGATGGGGTGGTTCAAAAATGTTTATCAGACTTGCTTTATTTCCCTTGGCTGATTTGCCACTTCTACAAAATGGAACTGCCTCACAGTCAAAATAATCAATTTTTTGTGAGGAACAATATAATGAATGATCCTTTAAAAGGCTGTAGCCAAAAAATTATAAGTAATACACAAATGATTTTCAAAGTACATAAAGACAAAACATGATATGCTACGGCAAATCACAACTTCTGGAAATGGGGAACAACACATACAGTTGCTCTTGTAAACAATGTAAAACTTTTTTGTCACCTAGATATCGAGACGTGGTGGTTAACCCCAAGACAGAATGTTCTTCCTCTTCTCTGACATGATACTTTAGTGCAAATCATGGCTACTCTACAGGGACAGAAATACATAAAGTTGCTGTTGTAGATTACTGCTGAGACATTGTCGGTCTAATGATGGTTGTCCTCTTTATTTGCTAGATATCAAGAAGAGGGGGTAAACCCCAAGACAGAATGTTCTTCCTCTTCTCCGACATGATACTGTATGGCAAATCACGACTACTCGACACGGGTAACAACAATACATAAAGTTGCTTTTGTAGATTACTGCTGACACATTGTCGATCTAATAATGGTTGTCCTCTTTATTTGCTAGATATCAAGAAGAGGGGGTAAACCCCAAGACAGAATGTTCTTCCTCTTCTCCGACATGATACTGTACGGCAAATCACGACTACTCGACACGGGTAACAACACATACAGTTGTTGTTGTAAACTGCCTCTGAGACATTGTCAAGTTGAGGCTGTACTAGGGAGTGTACAGAGGTCGGATGGTGGAGGCATGTTTAGGGTAGGTATCTAGAATTTGTACTATGAGCTTGCCATTTTTACGCCCTGTTTATTGCTGAATTAAATACTGACTTCTTTCATAATTATATACCTTGAAATTGAGCAAGTACATAGTTTTGCATCATATTTCCACAGTAGCTATGTCATTCTTATTCAGACTCCGACTATTATATTAATCGTTACCTTAACCACTACATGTATCTCTGAAATTTCTATTTGTATCACAGATGACATGTAAAGAAGAGAGTTTTCTGTTGTACAGTCCAGATTTAGAGGAGGCTAAACTATGGATGGAAACTATAGAAGATTCAGTTAGGTAAAGGGTGGACTTGTTGTTTCTAAAGCAAACATTTGCATATCCTACTATTTCTTAATAATATTTTGACTATCATTAAGCATGTTAAATTTTAGACCATAGGAGACATCTGATATCACAAGTTTTTAAAGGGTCCTAAAGAAATAGATTATTATATTATGCATCCAGACAAAACTTCTACTGGTTAACCGCTCTGGTTTGAGCCTGTCCAGGAAAAGTGGTTCATGTCAAACCATCCTTACATATAGGCCTTATTGGTTTACAAGGATGGGCTATATTTGAAGCATTTGTTGAATAGCATAATATCCTCATTTTGGGTAAAAGTCCCATAAAATGGAGGCAAAGCCCCAACATGACCATGGGTGTAGACTGGGATGTTAAGCATCAATTCAAAAAGATAAATAAATAAATTCAGATTTCAAAGTTTCAAGCCAGAGGCAATATTCTGGAGCTGTACAGACTGTAGTGTTAGTTGTTGTTCAGTATTTGAGCTGTGTCATGAGAAAACCAACAATGTGGTGAAACAGGTTTGACACAAACCAAGCTGTACAAGCATAGAAGATGGCTCGAGGCTGGATTTAGAAAGAAGAGGAATTGTACTATCCCTGTAGCGAAAACAAAGGCGCTGATCAGCAGTTACTGTGAAGCTGATCTGCGCCTTTGTTTTTGCCTATGCATAATGCTGGTTTTCTCATGACGAGGCTCATTTATTCATGTAGTTATTTTAGTATGATTTTGATGCTTGGTTTAAAAACTTTAAGCCCATCTTGTGTTATTTAGGATAGATATTTTATTAAATTTTTCCAGGAAGCTCAATATAAATCGTCAGACATTGCGGAAGCCGAGCAGTAATTTAGTCCCTGAGAGGAGAAAATCTTTTGCCAGACTAAGAAGTAAGGACAAGAAAAATGATTTGAGGGTAAGTCATGCCGGTCATGTTCTGTCATGCTATTTGATAATACTGTAAGTTTGGAAATTTTGCATGACTTTATAATAATTCAGAAATCGAATATTCGCGAAATAAAACTTTTATTTCATGAATATTCACTTTCTGAATTATTAGCAAGTTCTTGAATTTGTGAGTATGCAGTCTATAAAGCTTATAGTAATTCTGTATTAGCGAGAACTTTATTTTCACAAGGCAACGAATTTGCGAATATTAGTGGAAAATTAAGTTCTTGTGACTATTTCTGAATTTACAGTATGCTCAACTGATTTATGAAGTGACATTCTCAGTTACTGCTGAAAAGATATTTTATAGATTAAGCCTTCTGAGTAAACAAACATTGTGTAGAAATCTGACTAAATGTCAGCTTTTTACTGTCAAAGTCTTTCTTTGTGCAATAGTCAGTTGTAACCACCCTAAGATCAGTAGAAACGCCAAGCTAGGGAGTAGTAATATTTTTAAAAGCATAGCAACCAAAAAACGTTCGAAATCTAGCTGATTCAAAATGAATCGACGATCAGTACCCTAATTTAACCCGTTCGTACACGATAAAAACACAAACAGTCTTAACCAAACTCGCAGCCCATTTTGACAACAGCTAGATCCGCCTCATTTTGTATAAACTACACATACTGTGTATTGTAAAAATGTAAACAGACGTTTCTCGCTACGCGATCGGCGCTGCCGATACACACCCGATTTGAATCGTTTATTTCAGGAATATAAGACTTTCTCCAGCTTTGGCACCTATGCCAGACAAAAATTTGGAATTTCTTCTTTGCATTCAGGCTGTATCATCAAAATCTGTGATGACACGTTGTGGCTTTGCAAAATAACTTTTGGGGACTGAAAATCATTGGAGACAAGATGGCGGCTTCTTGACAAGAATGCAGTGGCTTATGACACTTTATAAATGGTGCTTAAATTGCAAGAAATCAAAATCAAATCTTTACCAGTACATTTATCATAAGCAAAAATAGTGCAGAAACCAGTTTTTATATTAGAATAAGGTGACACCTTTTATTTATTTCAGAAAATCACACAATGTCTCTGAAATGCAACCAAAAACACTGTGTGACAGCCTGCCTAGGCTGATTTTAAATTGCTAATATTAGGCCAATACAAGACTTTCTCCAGCTTTGGCACCTATGCCAGACAAAAAATTGGAATTTCTTCTTTGTATTCAGGCTTTTTTTTATCAAAATCTGTGATGACACGTTGTGGCTTTGCAAAATAACTTTTGGGGACTGAAAATCATTGGAGACAAGATGGCGGCTTAAATTGCAAGAAATCAAAATCAAATCTTTACCAATACATTTATCAAAAGCAAAAATAGTGCAGAAACCAGTTTTTATATCAAAATAATAATGCGACATAAACACGGAAGTCTTTCACCCCTTTCGGTATTTATTTATATAAGTCGCCCCAGTGATTTGTCACGTGACATGTGTTTCGATTTTGATTTGACAAACAATCGTAGTTGGCGGATCGAGCTTTGATTTAGTCCGTGTATTATTATTATGCCTTCTTTCAGCGCTGTAGTTTAGTGGAAATTTCGACGTCAATTCGGCCGTCATTTTGGTTAGGGACTACTTGACGTCGAGTAACGCTTCAAAATAAAATACAATTACCGCTTTTTCGCTCTTGGCGCTCCTACTGGATAGGGTGGGGTATAGCCATGGAAATGAGCTAAGATTTTACATTCTATTTGTCCCCCCCAGTGCGGGAGTGCGGGGGAACTACACGGGGGTTTACATTACATTTACAAAAACAACAGTGCAATCAACATAACAGACTATGGGGGAAATTAGCAGAGGTTTTACCAAATGACTGTCCCTAGGCTACTGAGCAGAGCTTTTAGCAGTGGTTTGCTGGATCAAAAGTCCCCCATTATGAAAACTTGCCCATGCAATAAACAGATATTTTTTAGCTTTAAACATCGAAAATTTTTAGCTAAAAAATTTGATATTTTTCTTATTTTTGCTTCAAAACATAGGTTGTGGGTACACGTTAGAACCGCCTTGGCGAGGCGGTTCTAACGAGTACCCACAATCAATGTTTTGAAGCAAAAATAAGAAAAAATAGGTATATGCCTGCATACCCCAGTTTTGCTATATAAAAGTGGGGTTCAAGGGGGTATACATTACACGGACATGTTGTCGGGATGGCTTTTCCCGGGGACTGAGGGGGTGTTGGTTACAACTGACTAGTGCATTAAAAGGTTCTGTACTTAAACTTCATCATACTCAGTTCACAGCCATTGTCTGTTTTGGGCTTTCACAGCCTTGAAAACTGGCACCGAGGTTATAAAACTTTTTTCATGCTCAACTCAGCTGAGCATAACATTTCTGAATCTGCCAGATACTCCATACACCTCAAAAAGAGTATTACATGGAGTGCTGCTCATCAATACTGAAATAGCCCAAATACATTAAAATTTTGGGTTAAGGTCACCAAAGCCTGTAGTTTATCCTGCTTATAATGTTAAAATGCCAATAGTTGTTGGCATTTTAACATTTATGAGCAGGATAAATTTTAGTCTCAGCTGAGCTGAGCATGAAAAAAAAAAAGTTATAACTTAAGGTAGAATAACAGATAAATGAATATGATAAATGTCTGTTGAATTTTTCTTCACAGAAAAAAGTTCTAACAAAAACTAAACAAGGGAGCAGCTCCAATAAAGATCCTGGTATGGAATACCCCTCGTGTCCCTCTGTGCTGTCTGACATCTCCATTGGCAACTGCTTGACTCCGCCCTCTAAACGACAGAGAACAGACTATGATAGTGAAAGTACAATGGGGAGTGAGAATGTGCATTCACCTTATAAGGTAAGTATTAAGTAAATGGTAATAGTGGAAATCAAGAGCAATTTTATTTTAATGACCTTCATTGGCAGCTGTTTGAACCAGCCATATAAACGACAGAGAACAGGGTATGATAGTGAAAGAACAATGGGGAGTGAGAATGTTCATTCATCTTACAAAGTAAATATTATACATGTACATGTATTTGCTTTCCTAGCATTTGAGCCACATCATGAGAAAACCGGATTTTTGCCTATGCGAAAACTAAGGCACAGATCAGCTTCGCAGTAACTTCGAAGCTGATCACCGCCATTGTTTTCACTACACGAATAGTACCTTTCCTCTACTTTCTAAAATCCAAAATTTCCAGCCTCGAGCCTTTTTCTGTGACTGTACAGGCCGGTTTTTACCTGTTCAGAAACCCGGAAGACCCTTTTTTCTTGAATCACGGCTCATTTTATTTTGATAAAAACATGCTAAACAAACAGTGTAGACCCGGGAAAGGATACTCAGGCTGTTCGTCATTCAATCTTGCCTTGTTTTATTGTGACTGTTAAACATAAAATACCCTTGTACATATAAAACTTCAGGTTTGTCATGAAAGCTTCAAATTTGACAATATATTTGAGCCTTTGCATGAGAAAACAATTTGAAATTCCAGCTACCTTCGACACAAACCAGCCTGTACAGCCACAGAAACAGGCTAGAAGCTTGAGACTTTAGATTTAAGAATGAGAGGAATGGTACTATCTGTGGAGCAAAAACAAAGACGCTGATCAGTTACTGCATAGCTGATCTGCATCTTTGTTTTCGCAATTGCAGATTGTTGATTTTCTGATGCAGTGGCTCATTTGAAAATGACTGTTCTTTTCTGCAGCCATTAAATGTGTTACGGAAATCCAAGTCTGTGCAAGAAAAAGAATCTACTATGCATGGAAGGTACCAATAGTCCACCACTTCTCAGAGTCGTCGTAATGTCAAGTAATGTCCCTCAAGGCAGATTTGTGTATCGGTGCCTGACATCTGTAAGATTGGAGTCATCTCGTGAGAAAATCAGCAATGTGGCTTCCTAACAGGTCTGACATAAGTCAGGCTGTAAAGTTACAGAAGCAGGCTAGAAGCTTGAAATTTCTGATTTAAGAAGAGTAGGGATTGTACTTTCAAAGAAGCGAAAACAAAGGCGCTGATCAATAAGCTTCACCTTTGTTTTTGCATATGCAGATTGTTGGTTTTCTCATGAGGCATCTCGTTTGTAGTAATGTAGCAAATACCTTACACCTTGATTACATTTCAGGACTATGAAAAAAATAATGAGGTCAATCTTGACAGCTGGTCGCCAGGCAACAAGGGCACTGGTTGCTATGGCGATGAGGACAGTCTTCGGTCCAGTCCAAACTCTTTCATGCAGACCACCTTGGACGACATGAACAATCTATCTGGATCACAACAACTTGATCAGGATGACCTTGACTTTTGTTCTGTTGCCAATAGCAACAGGAGTTCAGTTGTCAGTAGCAACAGGAGTTCCGTTGCCATGAGCAACTGTATCTCAGGTGCTAGTAGCAATAGGAGTTCAGTTGCTAGTAGCAACAGTAGTAGTTCTGTTGCTATGAGTGACAGTGGTAGTGAGGCTAATGGGAGGAGTCAAAGTGTTGGCGGTGAATGGGATTACAGTTCTCAACCATGGATGAATCCAAAATACATGACAGAAGACAAACATTCCTGTGCAACATGGCCCATCAGAAAGTAAGTAGTTTCTAGTGATGGGTAGTGGTCAATATTTACATAATTGAAGCTATAAATGTTTCACCTCTTTATGGTCAATTTGGCTTAATTTGTGACCTTGATAAGTTTGTGAATCAAGAATGTGTGTTAATGGTAATTAATCAAAAATCACCTTTCTTAAGTTATCAAGATCATCATTTTTTCAGTTGTGAAATCACAGTAGATGGCGTTGGCCTTTTAATCTAATGTTAAACATGTCTGTGAAATGGATACCCCGTAAACCCCACTTTTACATAGAAAAACTGGGGTTTGCAGGGGTATACCTAATTTTCTTATTTTTGATCCAAAACATTCATTGTGGGTACTCCTTAGAACCGCCTCACCGAGATGGTTCTAATGTGTACCACAATGTATGTTTTGAGCAAAAATATTGAAAATATCAAATTCTTTTCTGGAGAAATTTTCATTTTTACAGCTGAAAAAAATCTCTGTTTATTGCATGGGCATGTTTTTGTAAAGATGAGTACTAATGATATTTTTTCAGAGTCCTACGAGGTGGTAGTAAGATGACATCTGGTATCGGAGGAATGATGGACAGTGTACGAAGTAGCAAGAGATGCTCAGTTATGTGATATTTACTCAGAAACTCAGTTGACCCATTCCTATTTAATCTAGATAAAACATCATGTGATATTGTACCTCTTTGTAATCTTAGAATATTTTTAAATTGATATTCTGTAACTTTGGAAATTGGCCAAAATATATTGAACCAAAAATGGACCGGTTATACCCATTCCTACAAACAAACTTGTAAGCAGCAGAAACACTTGATTTTATTAGTGAAGCTCAATTTTGTATTTAAAGTTTATTTTGACCGGGGGCAGTAGCTTGATTGGTAGTGTGTCAGATTCATAATAAAGTGAACCCGTGATTGATTCTCACAACGGGCACATTCCTTTCTTTATACATGTATAAAGGTTTGGTCTTTAATTATATGAGCCGCGATGCGAGAAAACTGGTCTTCGGGGTTTCTGACCAGGCCTGACACAAACCAACTTGTACAAGAACAGAAGATGGCTAGAAGCTTGAAATTTAAGATTTAGGAAGAAGAGAAATTGTACTATCCGAATAGTGAAAACAAAGGCCCTGACGTTACTGCGAAGCTGATCTGCACCTTTGTTTTCGCACAGGCAAAAATCTGGTTTTCTTGCGTCGCGGCTCATATTTCATTGGCCATCCTTTTCTTCTGCAGATTCAAGAAGAGCGTTTATCATTTGATATTGAAATGAGCCGCCCCACGGGAAAACCAACAATCTGCATATGCGAAAACAAAGACGCAGATCAGCTTCGCGGTAACCCCGAAGCTGATCAGCGCCTTTGTTTTCGCTATACGGATAGTACACTTCCTCTTCTCCCTAAATCCGAAATTTCAAGCTTCTAGCTCTTTTCTGTGACTGTACAGTCTGATTTGTGTCAGACCTGTTCAGAAACCACATTGTTGGTTTTCCCACGAGGCAGCTCAAATAGATTTGCACTACATACTGGTAGGCTTGCCAAGAAACAGTGTGGATTGGATAACTGACCATCCCAACATGCACTTAGGTGTTGACTGTTGAGTTGAAGCACTATTGAAAATAACCTAAGGCTTTTTATTGCCTACAATTGATAGATCAACTTTACTAGCTCCGACTCGAATGTTTATTGTAACAGAAAAAAAAGTAAAGTATTAAATAGAGGATCTTACATTCATGGTCATTTCATATGAAATTTATTAAACGAGTCTTTGACGAGTTTAATAAATCTGATATGAAATGACCACGAGTGTAAGATTAGTTTTATCATATGACTTCTAAAATAGGATTTTATCGCCTTCAATGTGGATATATTTTCAATGAAAATTAACATTGTTGTTACGGACGTTGTCAATGATGTTACGTATTCCCGCAAAAGTATTAATACGTGTGGTCATAACACTATTTATTACATGACGTTATCCACTGGGAAACAGCGACGTCATATGATAAATTAAGGTATGATTAACAAAAATGACCGAAACATGGTGGATTGGTGGTAGAGCACTAAGACTGCCCATTAACATGTCTGTTTTCGACACAAATGGCACTGTGTTGTGTCCATGAGCAAGACACAGTAAGTCCTCATACTTCTAATAAATATCTGGGGCAGTTGTTCAAAACTTTGTTAGCTTAACATCAACATTGTTAGCTTAACGTTGTTAGCTTAACTCCTGCATTAAGGCCTCAACTGAACTTAAGTAAATGCCGTCTACATAAGCGAATACACTGTTTTTTTGTTGAAAAAAAATGTGAGAATCCTTTGCAGGATTTTCACTCTTTTTTTCAACAAAAAATAACAGTGTAATTGTAATATTTATGTATGAAATTTTAACGAATCCTTAACTAAGGCCATCCTTTTTTAATTTACTGGTTTACAAACCCGCCGACTGTATTTTTTGCAAAATCCAAATAAAAATAAAACACCTGAACTGATATTTTATTTTTTATTTTTCCGCCGTTGCAAACAATTTATCCGCGAACGAAATAAAATCGGACCCATTTTTGTATCGAAATGTCCCGAAACTGTTTCCGTTCATTTCTGTACATTTGGTTTTTATATCTTGACTGGTCACTGCAATGGCAGAAAATATCTGCGATAGATCGATGTAAAATACTGTGAACCAGACTAGGCTATTTAGTCAACCAATCAAAAACGATGTTAGCTGGTACCCAGTCATCACAAAAGTGATATAGAAAGAGTAGGTACAAGTCAAAAAGTCAAAGCATTGCCAATTCAAGTGCATAGATTTTCGTTTTCTTTTTTTCTGGATGCAAGGAGACTTTTTTCTATTGATCATGGAAAGCCTTTCCAACAAAGGTTGATATTCATGCGAACAAGCATCGATCTTGGACATGACAACCACTCTTCTTTCTTGATTTTAAGCAATGAATTGAATGACAAGTTTAAGCTTTTCACAAAAAGACAATGGAAAACGCGACCGAAGGACCCATCTGGCAATGCCAAACAAACAGTTTCATAGGTCTCGCTGAGTGTTACCTTCCCGATTAACTGAGACTCTCTTTTGTGACTCAAAGGTAGGAGAAATGAGAGGGAGAAAAAAACAAAAAAGAACATTATTTTAACCCATTCAACTTTAACCTAGATGGGTGGGTGCGCATGCGCACGTTCGTGTCGCTTCCTGATTTCAGGAACCTATTTTGGACTAAATTCTAAATTTAGCCACCCACCCTACACCTGAGGTGATGATCAGAAATTGATCGACTCAGTATCAGAAGATAGATAGATAGATAACCATAACTGTCTTTGGTTTATTTAAGGGGAAAACACATGCATGTGCATTGCTGATGCAGGGTTTTCCCTGGAGCACAAAAATGTGCATTTCGACCCCTTTTTGCCTCACATGACCCCTAAAACTGTCCACAGAGGGGACAGTTATGTCCCCCAAAATTCACAAATGTTTCTGTTTCCAGAAGTAAATGTCTCCCAATTTCTTGACAATGAACAAATGTCCCTAGGAAGCTGCCAGTTGCGGGACACTGGTCCCCTAATTTAAAACTCTGAGGGAAAACCCTGCTAATGATACATAACATTCATATTTCCTTTATTGATCTTGTGCAATGATTTTGAACATGAAAACATACTTTACAATGCGCTTGTATTAAAAAATTAAAATGAAAAAAAAAAAAAAAAAAAAAAAGATTGGCGACAACCTTTTTATTTTTTTTTATTTTTCGACTCTGCAATTTTGGAAGTTTTATTTTTATTTTTATTTCGACCCCCCGACTCAATTTTTTTGAAAAATTTCTCGTAAACCAGTAAATTAAAAAATGATGGCCTAATGATGTCATTAATTTTGAACATCTGGGCCCTGCAGAACAGAGACTCTGTCCTGACAATACTGAAAAATTGTTTATTGGGACGCTAAACCACAAAACAAAAATGACTGCTGCTATATGAAGGGATGATAGACATGTTTTGACAATCTAATATTTTTAATGAAATGTATTCACTATTGCAATATTTATAATATATATCATGTATTTTTGTATATATGGAGGATTTTAGACAGATCAATAGATAATTATATTTTAAGAGTTAAAAATGTCTTTGGTTATAACTTGAGGTGCGTGTGCAATTAGGTTAATATGATTTAAATCTCTAAGATTCCAAGAAAAATAAACCAGACAGGATAGCTTAATTGGCAGACAGTAGCATGTCTTATTCATAGTACAGCGAACTCGCGTTTGATCTTTATGTCCAGCACTGCCACATTTCTTTTATGGAGGCCCCCGTTGCCGAGCGGTCGAGAGCACTGTTTCTTAATCACTCGATCATCTCACCGCTGTGTCTGGTGTGGGTTCGAGCCCCGCACTGGCCACGTGAGACAAGCCAAGTTCTGCTTGCGGGTATGCCAGGTGGTTTTTCTTGGGTTCTCCCATTTTCGCCCACCTACTAATTGGCCTTATATGAGCTGAAATAATCTTGAAAGGGACCTAAAACTGACCATCTGGACACCTTAGCTATTGACCATCCGGACACCTTAGCTATTGACCATTTGGACACCTTAGCTATTGACCATCTAGATGCCCTAGCTATTGACCATCGGGACACCTTAGCTATTGATTAGTTATTGACCATGAAGATTGATTAGGCAGCTTTTGAGTGACTCTATTATTATAATATTATAATTGCATCATAATAGTGTTGCCAAGCAATCAAGCAATATTTGAGCCGCCTCGTGGGAAAACCAACAATGTGGTTTCCGAATAGTTCCAACACAAACCGGCCTGTACAAGCACAGAAAAGTGCTAGATGATTGAAATTTTGGATATAAGTAGAAGAGGGATTGTACTGTCTGTTTAGCGAAAACAAAGGCGCTGATCAGCTTCGCGGTTACCGCGAAGCTGATCTGCGTCTTTGTTTTCGCCTATGCAGATTGTTGGTTTTTCCACAAGGCGGCTCATTTGTTTTGTATAAAACATTTGTAGACATTCAGAAGTGTGAACAATATCTAAAGTGTTCTTAGGAAACAGAAACTGAATGACTGCCACAATTGATGGTAAAGAAGCTTGATGCACATCTCAATTTAGAATTTTAACATTTTAGGTGTGTGATAAATTTCTGGTAAAACTGGTAAATGTTCTTTGGGTATATTTAACCATGCGAAACAGTATATTATATTTCATATAACAAGAAAATGACAAAAAGTACAAGACTTCAGAGATTTGTTGTTTCTTTTTCTTCCAGCAAAGTACAACATATTATATGAGCCGCCTCATAAGAAAACTAACAATTTGCATAGGCAAAAACAAAGACGCAGATCAGCTTCGCGGTGACCGCGAAGCTGATCAGCGCCTTTGTTTTCGCTACTCAGAATGTACAATTCCTTGTCTTCTTAAATCCTAAATTTCAAGCTTCTAGCTATCTTCTGAGGCTGTTCAGCCGGCTTTGTGTAGGACCTGTTGAAAAACCACATTGTTTTCTCATGAGGCGGCTCATATATAAATTCTGTTGTTTTATTAACTCAAGTTCCATCATGGTACCAGCTCAGTAATGATAGAAATAGTAAAAGCAATGCCCAGGAATTAGAACAGCTACAACCACTGTTAGAAATGGCCAGAAACATACAATAAGTACCAAAATGTAGGCAATGACCAGAAACTGATATAAAATAGAACCAAACTATAAGCAATGACCTTGAATGGATACAGTTTGAACCAAACTGTAACAGATGACCAGAAACTGATATAGTTAGAACCAAACTGTAAGAAATCACCAGGAATGCAGAACCATACTGCATGCAATGACTAGGAATAGATACAATTCGAACCAAACTGTAAGCAATGACAAGCATGGATACAGTAAGAATCACATTGAAAGCAATGCCCAACAACTGATCTAGTAAGAACCACACTGAAAGCAATGGCCAGGAAGGGATACAGTAAGAACCACACTGAAAACAACGCCCAACAACTGATACAGTAAGAACCACACTGAAAGCAATGGCCAGGAAGGGATACAGTAAGAACCACGCTAAAAGCAATGACAAGGAACGGATACGGAAAGAATCACACTGAAAGCAATGGCCAGAAACGGAACAGTAAGAATCACACTCAATGCGATGACCAGAAACGGATACAGTAAGAAGCACACTAATAGCTATGACCAGAAATGGATACTGTAAGAACCACACTATAAGTGGTGAGCAGAAACAGATACAGTAGGAACCACACTAAAAGCTATGACCAGAACCGATACAGTAACAACAACAGCAGAAACGGATACAGTAAGAACCACGCTAAAAGCAATGACCAGGAACGGATACAGAAAGAATCACACTGAAAGCAATGGCTAGAAACGGAGCAGTAAGAACCACACAGAAAGTGATGACCAGAAACAGATACTTTAAGAACCACACTGAAAGCTATGACCAGAAACAGATACAGTAACAACAACACCAGAAACAGATACAGTAAGAACCACACTGGAAGTGATGACCAGAAATGGATACAGTCAGAACCACACTGAAAGTGATGACCAGAAATGGATACAGTAAGAACCTCACCGAAAGTGGTGAGCAGAAACGGATACAGTAAGAACCACACTGAAAGCTATGACCAGAAACCGATACAGTAACAACAACACCAGAAACGGATACAGTAAGAACCACACTGAAAGCAATGTCCAGGAACTGATACAGTAAGAACCACACTGAAAGCTATGACCAGGAATGGATACAGTAAGAACCATACTGAATGCGAAGAACATAAACAGATACAGTAACAACAACACTGACAGCAATGACCAGAAACGGACACAGTAAGAACCACACTGAAAGCAATGACCAGGGACGGATACTGATACAGGAAGAACCACACTAAAAGCAATGACCAGGAATGGATACAGTAAGAACCACACTGAAAGCAATGACCAGGAACGGATGCAGTAAGAACCACACTGAAAGCAATGACAAGGAACTTATACAGTAAGAACTACACTGAAAAGGTACAAGTAGGTGGGAAAAAACCAAACCAACAATCAGGTACTTATACCATGAAACATATCGTAAGCCGAATGAGCAGCTATTTTCCCCATAGGTGGCCACTCAGTTACCTTAACTTAACTAAAAATATGAAAACATACATAAGGCGCCAACAGCACAAAAAATTTTTCAAACACCAAGACATAAAACGAAAAGAACCACCACAGAAGTATCGACTTGGAACGATCAGTAACACAAAGTTACTGGCGGGCTTAAACCGGTTTTACATGGCCATAACCTCACCCTCAGCATCTGCAGTGGTTCATAACAGTTAGTTATTCGGTCCTCGTGGTGAATCTCTAACTAGTCAATGAATCATCAAGAACAAACAAATAAATCATGATAAACATCCTGATGAATCAAAAACCAGGACTCACAGACTGAGTAAGCTGCCCGACGATGGAGATCCCTGGGCGCCGAATAACCTACTAACTCCGGAGCAAAAGAAAAACACCAGTTGGACCCCGGTGGGCCAAGCAACAGACAAGAAGCTCCGGCCCCAACCAACTAAAATGAATAGCTTTATGTCGGGGCCATCATAGAGTCTGACGCCCGACCCACCGGCGTGCAATTAAAGAAGGCAGCATAGTTATCAACCATGATTGGGTTAAAAACTAAGCATGCAGACTGTCGCATAACATTCAAGTTATAACCTATACGTCTGTAACGTGTTATGATTTTTCTGAACTGAAAAGAAAAATCATTAATTCCTTTAAGTTTCTTAAATTTGTAAACCAAGTCACCATAAAATTCAGGTTCCGAAAGGCCCTCACTTAAAAGCGTCTTTAACCCAACATTATATTTGGAAATCAATTCATAGTGTCTACGATAAAATTTAGAAAATGTTTTTCGAAGCAATGGCCAGGAACGGATACAGTAAGAACCACACTGAAAGCAATGACCAGGAACAGATACAGTAAGAACCACACTGAAAGCAATAACCAGAAACGAATACAGTAAGAACCACACTGATACAGTAAGAAAAACACAGAAACCAATGACCAAAAACAAAAACATTAAGAACCACACTGAAAGCAAAGACAAGAAACGGTGCAGATACAGTATGAACCACACTTAAAGCAATGACCAGGAACTAACACAGTAAACACCACACAACTTATACAGTAAGAACCACACAGAAACCAATGACCAGGAATGGATACAGTAAGAACCACATTGAAAGCAAAGACCAAGAACTGATACAGTAAGAACCACACTGAAAGCAATGACCAGGAACTGATACAGTAAGAACCACACTGAAAGCAGTGACCAGGAACTGATACAATAAACAACACACTGAAAGGGATGGCCAGAAACAAATTCAGTAAGAACCACACTGAAAGCAATGACCAGGAACTGATACAGTAAACCAGGAACTGATACAGTAAGAACCACACTGAAAGCAATGACCAGGAACTGATACAGTAAGAACCACACTGAAAGCAATGACCAGGAACGGATACAGTAAGAAGCACACTGAATGCAGTGATCAGGAATGGATACAGTAAGAAAAACACAGAAACCAATGACCAGGAATGGATACAGTAAGAACCACATTGAAAGCAATGACCAGGAACTGATACAGTAAGAACCACACTGAAAGCGATGACCAGGAACATATACAGTAAGAACCACACTGAATGCAGTGACCAGAAACGGATACAATAAGAACCACGCTGAAAGCAATGACCAGGAACTGATACAGTAAGAACCACACTGAAAGCAATGACCAGGAATTGATACAGCAAGTACCACACTGAAAGCAATGACCAGGAACTGATACAGTAAACAACACACTGAAAGCGATGACCAGGAACAGATACAGTAAGAACCACACTGAAAGCAATGACCAGGAACTGATACAGTAAGAACCACACTGAATGCAGTGACCAGGAGTGGATACAGCCAGAACCACACTGAAAGCAATGACCAGGAACTGATACAGTAAACAACACATTGAAAGCGATGACCAGGAACAGATATAGTAAGAACCATACTGAAAGCAATGACCAGGAACTGATACAATAAGAACCACACTGAAAGCGATGGATACAGTCAGAACCACACTGAATGCAGTGACCAGGAACGGATACAGTAAGAACCACACCGAAAGCAATGACGAGGAACTGATACAGTAAACAACACTGAAAGCGATGATCAGGAACAGATACAGTAAGAACCACACTGAATGCAGTGACCATGAGTGGATACAGTCAGAACCACACTGAAAGCAATGACTAGTAACTGATACAGTAAGAACCACACTGAAAATGATGACCAGGAGCAGATACAGTAAGAACCACACTGAATGCAGTGACCAGGAACTGATACAGTAAGAACCACACTGAAAGCAATGACCAGGAACTGATACAGTAAGAACCACACTGAAAGCAATGGTCAGGAAAGGATACAGTAAACAACACACTGAAAGCAATGACCAGGAACTGATACAGTAAGAACCACACTGAAAGCAATGACCAGGAACGGATACAGTAAACAAAACACTGAAAGCAATGACCAGGAACTGATACAGTAAGAACCACACTGAAAGCAATGACCAGGAACTGATAGAGTAAGAACCACACTGAAAGGAATGACCAGGAACGGAAGAACCACACTGAAAGCAATGACCAGGAACGGATACAGCAAGAACCACACTGAATGCAGTGATCTGGAATGGATACAGTAAGAAAAACACAGAAACCAATGACCAGGAATGGATACAGTAAGAACCACACCGAAAGCGATGACCAGGAACATATACAGTAAGAACCACACTGAATGCAGTGACCAGAAACGGATACAGTAAGAACCACGCTGAACGCAATGGCCAGGAACTGATACAGTAGGAACCACACTGACAGCAATGACCAGGAACTGATACAGTAAGAACCACACTGAAAGCAATGACCAGGAACTGATACAGTAAACAACACACTGAAAGCGATGTAAAGGAACAGATACAGTAAGAACCACACTGAAAGCAATGACCAGGAACTGATACAGTAAGAACCACACTGAATGCAGTGACCAGGAGTGGATACAGCCAAAACCACACTGAAAGCAATGACCAGGAACTGATACAGTAAACAACACACTGAAAGCGATGACCAGGAACAGATACAGTAAGAACCACACTGAAAGCAATGACCAGGAACTGATACAATAAGAACCACACTGAAAGCGATGGATACAGTCAGAACCACACTGAATGCAGTGACCAGGAACGGATACAGTAAGAACCACACCGAAAGCAATGACCAGGAACTGATACAGTAAACAACACACTGAAAGCGATGACCAGGAACAGATACAGTAAGAACCACACTGAATGCAGTGACCATGAGTGGATACAGTCAGAACCACACTGAAAGCAATGACTAGGAACTGATACAGTAAGAACCACACTGAAAATGATGACCAGGAACAGATACAGTAAGAACCACACTGAATGCAGTGACCAGGAACTGATACAGTAAGAACCAACCTGAAAGCAATGACCAGGAACTGATACAGTAAGAACCACACTGAAAGCAATGGTCAGGAACGGATACAGTAAACAACACACTGAAAGCAATGACCAGGAACGGATACAGTAAGAACCACACTGAAAGCAATGACCAAGAACGGATACAGTAAACAAAACACTGAAAGCAATGACCAGGAACTGATACAGTAAGAACCACACTGAAAGCAATGACCAGGAACTGATAGGGTAAGAACCACACTGAAAGGAATGACCAGGAACGGATACAGTAAGAACCAAACTGAAAGCAATGGCCAGGAACTTATACAGTAAGAACCACACTGAAAGCAATGATCAGGAACGGATACAATAAGAACCACACTGAAAGCAATGGCCAGGAACGGATACAATAAGAACCACACTGAAAGCAATGGCCAGGAACGGATACAGTAAACAACACACTGAAAGCAATGACCAGGAACTGATACAGTAAGAACCACACTGAAAGCAATGACCAGGAACGGATACAGTAAACAACAACACTGAACGCAATGACCAGAAACGGACACAGTAAGAACCACACTGAAAGTAATGACCAGGGACGGATACTGATACATGAAGAACCACACTAAAAGCAATGACCAGGAATGGATACAGTAAGAACCACACTGAAAGCAATGACCAGGAACGGATACAGTAAGAACCACACTGAAAGCAAAGACCAGGAACTGATACAGTAAGAACCACACTGAAAGCAATGACCAGGAACTGATACAGTAAGAACCAAACTGGAAGCAATGACCAGGAACTGATACAATTAGAACCAAACTGTAGGAAATGACCAGGAACCAACAGTCAGAACTATACTGTAAGTCTTGACCAGGAATCTAGATAATCGGACTCCGAATCGAGAGGTCCTGGGTTCGATCCCAACAGTCGGCACCGTGTTGTATCTTTGAGCGAGACACATTAACTCTCCACGGTACTGTTCAAATCCAGGAAGCGTTGGCTCCGTCCCGAAATGACTGAAAAATTGTTGACTGGGATGTTAAGCCTCAGTATAAACAAAGCTGACCAAGATCAGATACAATTTGAACCATACTGTAAGCAACGACCAGGAATCGTTAAAATTTGAACAACATTGTAAGCAATGACCATGAAAAAATACCATTTGAACCATACTGTAAGCAATGGTCGGGTATTGCTACAATTTGAACCATATTGTAAGCTAAGACAAGGAAGTGTTACAATAAGGAAAGGCATAAGCAATCGTCAGAAACTAACATTTGGAACCAAGCCATATGCAATTTCCAGGAACGGAACAATGCAAACAAGCATGACCGGTAACCATAAAATACCCAAACTTGTCAAATGACCAAGATGTGTGCCATAGCCGTATAACAAAGGTAAAAACTTCAAAAGACTATGGAATCGGTAGACCAAAGTTCATGAAACATGAATTCTTTGTAAAGTATGCAACATGTTATATTAGTTGCTTGAGTAACCAACAATCCAATTTTTTAAAGCTCAGGCGTCAAAAGAGCTAGCATGACCGTTGTTTCTGTGGTTGATATTTACGCGACCATCACACATACAGTTAAAGTGTTAGTTTAGCAAAGTTGTTAGTTTAGCAAATTCCTACTTTCAGTCGCTTTTCAACATGCCTTACCTTACGAACAAAAAATAAGTTTATGGTGGGTTATAATCCATTTTCACTCCTCTTTCGATTAGCGAAAACATTTTTTCAAAATATTACAATATCTGATAAATATCCACGACAAAAGAAGTTGAGGTAATTTACACATCTATTTAAGTCGCTTTTAGCGAGTCTGATATTTTATGACACCCGATCAATGACGTAATACTGGTACACACGGCGTGTCACAAGAAATTAAATCGGCTAGACTGAAAGACAAATTTATCAGGTATGCACTCATGAAAATAAATAGAAAATATGCAAACGCTGTAAAAATTATTCCATGTCAAACATAAGCAAGATGTGTTGTTAGTTCCGCAAACTCGTTTTCACCTTGCTAAAATCAGTACGTTTAGTTGATGCGGTTCAAACACAACTAATTGACGTCCCAGACAACAGCTGTGGTTTATGGGACTTCTACAAAAATGATGGAATGTCATAATTGTCGAGAAGTGGTGATGAGGAGCGGGAGGGGGCGAGGGAGTAAAGCGCAGCCCCGGAGACTGATGGCAATGAGGAACAGCAGCTTGGTCAATTGGAGCTGTTCTAATGTACAACACAATGGGGTGGGGGCTGGCAATGAGGAACAGCAGCTTGGTCAATTGGAGCTGTTCTAATGTACAACACAATGGGGTGGAGCATGAATATCTTCATATACATGTAAGTGCACTAAGGTACCTTTACAAATTAAATAAAGAGCATAAACCATTATATATATATATTATTGTAGGATATATGCATGTGTATACTTAATGCTGAATAAATTTATTTGTATTGTATAAACGTAAATTTTGAAAAACAAAAATGACTTGTGCACAATAGGTATGAGTACTTTGATTTGGCCATTTTTAGGTCCCGTCCCCATATGACCTTAGCTGTTGGTTGGACATTAAACCCCAAATCAACGAAAATATGTTTTTAGAAAACGAGGCTCCTAAATTACTAGAACTGTTGTTAGTGTCAAAATTAGGGACTGAAAATTGAGATTCAAGTTGTTCTGTCTCATGCAATGTAAATTTATGTTTCACGTCAGCGTATGTGGAATGTTGGGCGCATCTTTGTAAGTCCCTCTCGGTTTGAAATAGCAAACATATCTCCTTAAATGTGAAGAGGTAGTCGTTTACATACGGCAACAAGTAGTGTTACAACTATTGTACCCAAAAGGCGATGCTATCAAAGTTATCTCGTGAAAATTTATATTTCGATAACTTCGGTTTCTGAGACGGAATTTTGCGAACGTTGTTATAACGTTGAAAGTTTAACATGGTTCATTGATATTTTTTTCTATATCTTATGTGTTATTTGAGAAAGAAAGTACACAATGCACCTCATTATAGCTTCCTTTGACTATTTTATGCACAAAAGGCAGTTTGCAACTCTTCTGTACATGTTTATTTCACTGACCTAATAGCGTTTGCGGAACTAGACACAGGTTTGCGGATCTAACAACAGCTGGTGCCCCTACATTTACGCTTCCAGAATCAAAACGGAAGACGCCAATTCAAAAACCTAATCTGCATGTGAAAGGATATAGATTTGTTGATATGCTCATGTCAAATCATTTTTGATATATGCAGTAGTAATGTCAGGATACCCAGACGACGAGAAGTGTTTGCGGAACTAGACATTTTACTGTATGAATATTCCATCCGATAGAATGTACTTGTGTGAAATATTTGTCTTTGGTTTTCATGAATATTTTCCTTGCTTTTCAAGTAATCGATGGACTTGGTGCCAAGCACGGTAGTTATGTTGTTGAAAACATGACATTTGGTTGTATCTTTGAAAAAAAGTTTCTCTGAAGTCTGTTCTTTGATGTTGGCATAACAATTGAGCATATGCATAAGAAAACCAGCAATTTGGGTTTCCGACCAGGTCTGACACAAACCGGCCTGTACAGTCACAGAAGCAGGCTAGGAGCTTGAAATTTCAGATTTAAGTAGAAGAGGGATTGTACTATCTGTGTAGCGAAAACAAAGGCGCTGATCAGCTGTGCAGCTGATCAGCTGATTTGCGTCTTTGTTTTCGCACATGCAGATTGTTGGTTTTCTGGTGCGGCAGCTCAATTGTGAAATGCATAATAACATGCGAAGAATATGCATAATGTTCATAATCATAAAAATATCAGAACTTATCAGAATAGTGGAATCACATTGCAGGAATAGTGTTTTCACCATGGACATAAGAATTTTCATTCTGTTCGCCTTCATATCTGGCAAAAGGGCAATGAGTATATTAGACGGTCAGTGTTCTCTGATTTTGCTTCATTATGTATCAGTGATCATAACGAGAAAAACTGCTGTCTGGATGTTAGGCCAGGTTTGACAGACATGTTCAGTCAAAAAAGAAGGCTAGAGTCTACATATTATGGGTTTAAGGAGAGGAGGGGCTGTACTTTCCGTGGAGCAAAATCGAAGGCGTTGATCCACTGCGCAGTTACTGTACAGCTTGTCCGTGTCTTTGCTTTCCCATATGCAAAAAAAAAAAAAAAAAAATGTGAACAATGTATATTCAAATGGACCGTATCATCATGTGAAAATATGGTCTTAGGTTATTTATGTTACTCGTCTTTTTCAATAGTTATGCGTTTGCTTTATTTGTTTGAAATTCTTCCTTTTTTTTCTTTCTTTTCATGTATATGTAACTATGTGAAAGTAACTGCTAACATTTTTTGTTTTTGATAATCGTTCATGTTTTGTCGTTTGCAAATTATTGATAATTTAAAGTTTCATAAAGTGTACAAAATTTCATGCAGATTTGGACAAGATCAGATCAAATGTTATACAGTCTGGTCTGTATCTAACTGACGCACGCAGATAACACGTTTTAACCAACGTCCTTTGCAGAACGCTCCGCCGCGTGCCCTGACGTCACTTCCATGTGCGGTGCTATGGATACGAGCTGGTGTCATGAGACTGCGCAGACCTACTTCTACTTGGAAGATGGGACTAAATGCAATGGTTGTGAAGAATGCATTCCAGGTCAGTCATAAGATTCATTTTAGTGTTTCTTTTTCATGAAAGATGATAACGCCTACATTGTCATACAGTCAATCGCTGAAGCACTATGAAAGTATACCTGTTCATTTTTATGCCAGAAGCCCTGAAAATAGAAAAAATAGAAAAATCATTTTTTCCCAGAGAAATTTTCAATTTTTACTCTTATTGCATGGGCAAGTTTTCGTAATGAAATGCAGCCATGTGTACATTCGAAGGAGACATACGATCTCCTAAGTTCCCTTTTAATGCCTCTATGATTGCGCGGCAATCAGGTGGTAACGCGTCGGACTCCGGAACAGGAGTTCGGTGGTTCGAACCCCATTGACATCGTGTTGTGCCACTGAGCAAGATACATAAGTCCCCCACTCCCACTAGGCCGGTATGTACACGGTAAGGTGTGTCTCCGTCTCGACATGACGAAACATTGCTGACTTAGACGTATAGCCACAAACCACACAGTTTAACCATAAAACAGGATAGCATGCAAAAAAGTTGTGTTACCGTGAATTCTAATACAGTTACTGATTTGTCTCTTTTTACAGCGCCACCGAAGATAGAGTGCCCTCCAGTGCTGTGCCCTATGTGGGATTTCCCGATGGACTGCAAGGATCTCCGCCTTTTCTCCCTCTACATAGACTACGGTGGACAAGAATGTCGCGCTTGTGAAATGTTCTATTGTCTTGAATGAGAAATAAAGCATGGTGGATTTAATTCCAAATTCTAATTATTACGTTTTTTAGTTTACTTCTGAATCTGCCAGGTACTCCAAACGCCTCTAAAAGATTATTACAGGAGAAGGCATACACTTTGCATCATACATACATGTATATCGGAAAATCCAACAATCTGCATAGGCAAAAACAAAGGCGCAGATCAGCTTCACAGTAACAGCGATGCTCATCACACTTGTTTTTGCTATACGGATCTCTACTTTCTAAATCCAAAATTTCCATCTTCTGTGACAGTACAGCCCGTTTTGTGTCAGATCTGGTCGAACCCAAATTGTTGGTATCCTCACGCACAGGCTCGTACATCGTTTTAGAGAACACAGATCTTCTTACCTTTTGTGGCAAAGAAGCCTTCATGGCATTGTGGTTCAGCCTTGTATTAAATGGGATCGTAAGCTCGATCCTTGGCTTTGCCTGTCTTTGTGATAAGACTTTAACCGAGGTCCCTATAAGTTGTCTGGTGGGAATATGGTCCAGCAAATAATGTTGTTGTTGTTTTTTATAAATACAGTAGAAAACAAAATTTTCACAGGACCGAAAGAAATAATTACCAGACCAAATAACTTTTTACCTGACTATACCGAGATTTTTTCAGCATCAAAAATTGAAAATTTCATTGGAAGCATTTTGATATTTTTCTTATTTTTGCTCAAAACATAGACTGTGGGTGCACACTAGATAAAAGTGGGGTAACCCGGTTTAAGGGGATATCACGGACATGTTTTCCTGATGTAGTCAGTCAGTAAAATGCGTACTATTTATTGGAATGAGAGTTGTCACCTGTCACCAATTATGGCAATGTTTTGATAATAGCAGAGGCCAGAAATGAGTGCATGTACATGTACTTGAAAATCTGTTTCCATGATTCAGGTGGCAACAGCCGGTTCTGTCCAAACGTGACAACTTATTTTCCTGTACAACGTTGGTCAATGCGTCTAGCCGGTCGATTTTAGCACTAGTTCCCACTCCTGGAATATAGAATCTATTTCGGAAAGGATTATTCAAAACAGGATTGTTTAGATTCTTGGCTCATTGGTATGGGATATTAGCATTATTTTCAATGCCAGGACTTCATGTCTTATGAGTTGGAGGATAGACTGGTTTTTGCTTCTGAATATATAATGCAGTTCATTACGAAAACATCCCGTGTAATATAGTTTTAAAAAATGAAAGTTTTATGCAGATTTTTTTTTTTATTTTTATTATTTTCGTTCGAAACATTGCTTGTGGGTACACGTTAGATCCGCCTCGATGAGGCGGTACTAAGGAGTACTCACAATCTATGTTTTGGATCCAAAATACGAAAAATATGTATGCTCTTGTAAACCCCTGTTTTACTATTTAAAAGTGGGGTTTAAGGGGGCATACTGTTTTTCGCGGACATGTTTTCCTGATGTTGAAACAATCTCGACACAAGAGCCGTACAGAAAGGGTGATTTTTATATGTAAGCACTTTGAGCAATGTCGATGTTAAAGAATTCAATGGACAAATTATTCTGCATATATTTTATACCACAATTTCAAATCGCCACCATAGTCTCCAATTGCTATATTCCTGGACTGTGGTCTTATCATAATTGTACATATATCCATTGCTCGATTCCCATTTGAGCCGCCGCACCAGATAACCAACAATTTGCAGATGTGAAGCCAAAGCCGCAGATCAGCTGTGCAGAAACTGTACAGCTGATCAGCGCCTTGGTTTCGCTACTCAGATACACGTAGTTCAGTTCCTCTTATATCCGATTTCAACCTTCCAGCCTTCTTTTATGACTGCACAGGCCGGTTTGTGTCGGAAACCCAAATAGTTGATTTTCTCATTTATTATATTACATGTATATGTTTTACAGTAAGGCAGCATTACCGGCATGTCAAAGATTTGGCTGGTTCTAACACTCCTTACAACCGGTAAGTTCAGTGTGAAATTACATCATAATTTCTCTTCCTCTTTCTCCTCCAGTTACACTGAATTTGCTCTAATATTGTTTTACAAATGAGCCGCCTCGTTGGAAAACAAACAATGTGGTTTTCTAACAGGTCTGATACAAACCGGCCTGTACAGCTACAGAAGCATGCTAGAAGCTTGAAATTTTGGAGTTAAGTAGAGGAGGAATTGTACTATCCGAGCAGCGAAAACAAAGGCGCTGATCAGCTTCGCGGTTACCGCGAAGCTGATCTGCGTCTTTGTTTTCGCCTATGCATATTGTTGGTTTTCCCATGTGGCGGCTCATATATTAACGAGTGGTGTGTTGGCCAATGTGTGCTTTTGTTGCGATGGTCATGATCCTTTTAATTCCTTGAGTGTTCTGCAATGGCTGGGGAAGCTGATCTGCGTCTTTGTTTTCGTCTATGCGGCGGCACAAATGTCAAAATATGAACAATATGTCCAAAATATTAAACGTGGGCATAGGTGTGGGTTGAAAAAACAAAGTTTGAAAGTTGAAGGCAACAAATGCCAATTTTACCAACGGGCTAACCAAAGAATGACATGGAAGGTCCGTCTCATAATGTCTCTATCTTTTGAGTAGGGCGTAAAACGCGGATACAACCGATAAACTCAAGAATAGTCTGGATCTAGATATTATTTATAAGATACAAGTTTAAAAGTAAGTCGAAAACTTCACTGTTATGTACTGACGTGCATTGTGAACTCGTAAATTTTGATTATGTTGTATGTTCCAACGATTTTATTACACTTAAAATAGTATTTTACAAACTATTTTAGGTGGTGTTGACGGGCGACTGCTGTGCCCCGAGAACAAATGCCCACTAGACTCAGTTACTTGTCCCTACCCCTCATACTTCGGTAATGCACTGGTTGGTACGTGCAGGGGATGTAACTATTGTGTAAAACCAGGTTTGTAACTCGTTTCTTTAGGTTGACTCTTTTTTCCCACTTTTACGTCACTTTCAAGATTATTTCAGCTCATATGAGACGGACTAATCAGTAGGAGAACTCCGAGAAAAAACGCCTGGCACACCCGCAAGCAGAACTTGGCTTGTCTCACATGTACCCAGCGCGGGGCTCGAACTCACAATACAAACCGACTTTTGAAGTTAATTACATTTCACTCCCGTGTCATCTTTGTTTTGAAGTAAGCAGTAACTCACTGGTTAGTACGCGTCGGGGATGTAACTAGCGGTTTTTTGTTCATCCAGGTTTCTTTAACCGCGGTATGGCCCATTCAATATCTCATTAATGTTTTCCCTGCTCTTACTTTAAAGGAACTCAATTTTACTTTTTATTTGCTATTACTGCAGCTGGTCTTGTGCCCTAAAAAGTCTCACCGTGCATCATCCATAGTGCAGATTATATAATTTCCTTTTAGTTCTTTAAGATCAGGTATGATATTCTGTTGTTTTTTTTTTTGTTTTTTTTTTTGTTTTTTTTTTTTTTTTTTGTTTTTTGTTTTTTTGTTGTTTTTTTTTCAAATTCAGACTATGGCTTAGATCCAGTCTTGTCGGCAGTTTTAGTCATCGGATGTGCAATGAACGTGCCCATTGGTTTATTTAACAAACTCTCCCTGATGTCAGCCGCACTTTTATGGCTTAACAGAATTAGTACATTTTTATTTTCCCTGTTGGGACAAAAGTCTCACGTTTGTACGTAATAACCAGTGGCGTGAATAAACAAACTCTTCCCTATGTCAGCCGCACTTGCATATCAGTACAGAATTGGTACACTTGACAATACTTTGAAAATAGTTGTACTAATTTCCCTGTCGACACAAAAGTTTCATTTGCTTTCATGTCAAACACAACAATCGAAGAATAGGAAAATATGGAAACTGGGCTTGCGTGCTTGTCAGAAACATAACATCAAACATTATTCGACGACACGTAGTTAGTGCGAAAGTTGGATTGTTTCATTTGTGACATATTTTATAAATCTTCAATCATACATGACATGCATGTAGACATATCCGTAAAGATGGGATAATAAGAAAAAAAATCAAAATTTGCTACCAATGGGAGAGCTTTGTCACAGGTCACATCTTGCGTATAACTGCTTGCTTCAGCGATAATTCAAATACTGGACCACATATACAAGTGATCTTATTTGTTTATGATTCCGTGCCGGTGACATTTGGGTCAAACAAAAATGCTAATTAATGTTAATTTTTGATATATGGTCCATTTTGTTACAATTATCATCGTTTTCATTTTTCAACTTCAGGTACTCCCGTGGACTCGATCGGTTGTCCTATGCTCCCCTGTCCACGCCCGAGCCCCGACACTGACTGCAAGAACCCGATGTTTTTTAGTCGCTGGATTTATTACATGGGTCAGAGATGTCAGGCGTGTCATGTGTTTCTTTGTGACCCAAAGATAGTGCCGATGAATTAAACTATCAGAAATCGATATCCTGATTCATATTATTATTATTATTATTATTATTATTATTATTTTATTATTATTATTATTATTATTTTTTTTTTTTTTTTTTTTTTTTTTTTTTTTTTTATTTTATTTTTTTTATTATTATTTTTTTTTTTCAGTGTTACTTTTCAGTTACATTAAATCGGAGATCATTCCTCTGGTTTCTTTCATCCGCAAGATTTTCAACGTCCCTCTCGGGACCTCTTGTGCCTAATAGAAAAAATAATCATGTCAGATTCCCATATCGGCTGAGACACAATCAGGGTTGCCTTTTGTGTTGCACTTGAGGCAAAAAAGTAACCTCTTTGTATTTTCATTTTTCTTGGTTTATAATAACTTATGACCTATCAGGTTTATATTCCAGAAATAATTCCTTTGGCTCTCGCGTTTTTCAAATTTCACCATAGTGGGTAATGGGAATAGTTCAGAAAAGGAGCTTTGGGCTGCTTAAATAAGATCATATGCAGCCTTGATAAGTCATTGTTCCATGCTGCAGTTAATTTGATACAATGTAACATGTGTGGTTGCAAATGAAAAATTGAAGGAAACCTTGACTGCAACACACATTTTATTTCTAGGATGTCTGTTAACATGGGGCTACGGACTCTACAGGCCATGCAAAAAATATATTTGACCACATCAGCGGTCCTATACAATTTCTTGACAAAACCTTCAGCCATGTTTTACTAGTCCTCAGTCTGAAAAATAATAAGACCATTTCATCCTTGTTAATAGGAATCTGGCTTTGAACATCCATTATGAAAATAGGGGCTACGGACTCTACATAAAAATGATGATTTTTTTAAAAAAAACAAGTACTCTTTACTGTGAGGATAAATTCAACTTACATTGATTCTAAACTTTCTATTGTCTGAACAATGAAAGACTAGATACCAAAAAATCATATGTTTTAATCATGAGTGTAATTTTTTTACCTGCCAACTAAAGACACCATGAAAAATTGAAAAACATAAGAAAAGTGCTGTTTCACTTCATACTCCATATTTTCATTAATTTTAGTCCAAATTCAAAGCCGTAAAAAGTATAATACAGGGGACATATGTCTCCTTAGTTCTAGAGCCGTGCGCAACATATTTCATTCAAGAACATTAAAGCAAACATGTTTACAAAACACCCAAAATAAAAGTGCAACATCATAACATGTTAAAAACAGTGTTTTTTCAGCATATAATCTCTTACTGACGCAAAATATTGTACACAATATGGTATCATTATATATCGCCAGAAAGCTTATTATCCCAGTGTTATAATAAAATAAAAACAATAGGTATTAGATAATATCACACTGAATTACAGATGCATAACATGACCAAGGTAGTAAAGGCAACCCTGATTGTGTCTCAGCCGCCATATATAATACATTAAGTCTGTCCTGGTTCTATAATTAACTCATTTAATTAAGTCTGGCGTCCTTTTTATGGACCATAGGCAAACAGAATAGCCACAGATGTGACGCCGCAGAACGCGGCGTCCCATCTGTGGCTATTCTGTTTGCTAAGAGTTTTTTCATCAAAAAATAATACGAATATTGAAAATTACTCCTGATGCCCCTAAAATGAAAGTGGACTCACCCAAATGATAATGATTGGAAAATCCA
Source organism: Rugalucina vietnamica (assembly GCA_964017185.1). Taxonomy (NCBI): domain Eukaryota; kingdom Metazoa; phylum Mollusca; class Bivalvia; order Lucinida; family Lucinidae; genus Rugalucina; species Rugalucina vietnamica. The sequence continues at coordinate 10,986,205 of OZ024878.1, forward strand.
TTCGTCAAATATATGTGTTAAAGGTCATAAATTGATTTCATTTGCAATCAGTCTAAAGGGAATCGTTGTGAAGGTTTGATGAAAGTAAAACCATCTGATTGATTCATGATTCCATAACGTAGGTCCTTTTCATTGATTTGTCTAGGTATCATGGGTATTAAAGATTTGAACTGCCCGTTAACTCGTTTAAGCCTGGCGTCCTTTTTATGGGACATAGGCAAACAGAATAGCCCCAGATGTGACGCCGCAGAACGCGGCGTCCCATCTGGGGCTATTCTGTTTGCTTACAGGAATTTCATCGGAAAATGGAATAAAATTTTAAAATCACACCGGCGGCCCCTAAAAATGAAAGTGGACTCGTCTAAATGATAATGATGGGAGAATCCATTCGTCAAATATGGGTTAAACTACGAAAATATATCATTTAACCACAAGGCAGTAAAGGCAATTATTTTCTGACGCATTATATATTTCAACGTGGACGCCGTTTAAATGTGATATTATGAATATGTATTATCACACTGGCGGAAAATAGTTTGCATTTTTCACATATATTTGGCTTCTACGCAATAAGAGATTTTGCTTGAACTGTACTCGTTAATATATGAGCCGCCTCATGGGAAAACCAACAATCTGCATAGGCAAAAACATAGACGCAGATCAGCTTCGCGGTAACCGCGAAGCTAATCAGCGCCTTTGTTTTCGCTACTCGGATAGTACAATTCCTCCTCTACTTAACTCCAAATTTTCAAGCTTCTAGCCTGTTTCTGTAGCTGTAAATGCTGGTTTGTGTCGGACCTGTTCGGAAACCACATTGTTGGTTTTCCCACGAGACGGCTCAATTATAGCTACAGAAAGATTGGACTTACAGTCACCGTTGAAACCTGATGGTGTTTTGATGCGATGGTCATGGTCCTTTTAATTCCTTGAGTGTTCTGTAATGGCTGGGGAAGTGAATATATGCAATTCGTAATTATATGGCTGAATTTTACGTTAAATGGAAGTATCACTATTTCTGTGCGCTCGCTGTTAGCGCAACGTCGGCGTTTTATTTGTGTCCATCTTTTGGGTAATATCCCATTATGTAAACATGTCGTGGCAAAGGTCACATTGGTTCCTTGTTCCGTTAACTTAACAGGTAAACGGGAAAAAGGTGGTCACGGGGATGCGACAATAAACAATGCAAGGGTTATAGCTTTCAGTGAAATTTTGATAATTATTTTCAATTTTAGTACTTAATATTTATTCTGAGTTTTGATTACTTTTGCATTAACTGACAGCCAAATTGTACAGTGAGGAATTATCTATTCGGCAACGATCCACAGCGGAGATTTCACTGTCTCGCTGTAGGTTGTTACCCAATCAATCTGCCCTCCAATCAACACAACCCATTTCGTCACGTGTCGTGTGATGTTGCATAAATCTGCACTGTTAGTAATTTGGATGCACCACTGGCACCCAGGGCGCAATTACTGATAGTTTTATTTTATTTCACATCTTATTATTATTTGTTTGTTGTTGTCTTTTTACTTATTTATGTACTTATTTTTGTCGGCGTTTTCAGGGCGTTTTATATGTAGAACTATAGTATTCTGCTACGGACGGGGCAGTGAATATATGCATATATTACGTAATAATTACGTACATAAAGGTAACATTGGCTTAAACTTAAATTTTGATCATAATATGATACATACAATTGTCATTCATGCATATTTATACAGGATTTGGTCGAAAGCACTTTGGCTTATCTTGACCATTTCCACTTATTGCAGATTCATAGATATCGAGTGTATACCAAAAATTGAAATGTAGATGAAAGTAGTAGTACGTTTGGATGTATGTGAATGAGAGCAATAATGAAAGGATGAGTGGATGGATGCAATAAAGAGCAAATGAGCGAGTTAACCAGAGTAAACGTGCAACAATATATAATATATAAGTTATTAGTTTAAGTTCCTTGTCGTACAACCAGTAATAAACATGATCAAGATTAACAATGCTAAGTTAAACTAACAAACTTTTGACTCGATACTACTTAAAATGTGTCATAATAAAAAGTTTTATTTCCGTGTGCTTTAGACGTACCATTTTGGATGCTGAAATTTTGCCACCATATCTATGATCTTTCTAAACATTTAGGGAATATTGTAATTCTGACCTCAGGAAATAAAATGTTTATTATCATGACATCATCGTGTTGGGTAAAACTACCTTAAAATGAAGGCAACGTCCCCCGACATTAACTTAAAAAAAGCTGTTGACTGGGGCGTAATCAAACCCCTAGACCAACAAGCCACTCTTTAAACGTTATCATTAGGGGAGCGCGGTGGCGTAGTGGTAGAGCGTCGGACTCCGAATCTTGAGTCCTGGGTTCGAACCCCACAAGCGTCACCGTGTTGTGTCCTTGAGCAAGGCACATCTACTCCCTACAGTACTGGTTAAACCCAGGAAGCGTTGGCTCCGTCCCGACATGACTGAAAAATTGTTGACTGGGACGTTAAGCCTCAAAACAAACAAACAAACAAACGTTATCATTGTAATGCTGATAATGAATGTCGGAAGTGAAACGGCATACTTGGCCATCGCTACCAGACATTTGGAGTGAGTCGTCCAACTCCAAATGTGCAGTTCTTGAAGTGGCACAAAAGTTATGATTATAGTTTAAGAAATAGATCAGCTCTTGCAGTGAATTGTTGAGTAATAATTCACTGTTTGGAGGTCAGTTGTAAAGAAGATCAAATCACGAGCGCGGAGCGCGAGTGATTTATCTTCTTACAACTGACCGACAAACAGTGAATTATTACTCAACAATTCACGCACTTGAGCTGATCTATTTCGATTCTAACACACAATAAACGGAATAAATGTTGCTGAAACCGTCGATATCGTTCAGCTTTCCGCCATTGCACTGCAGATATCCCGCCAAATATTTGACTGTAATGCTGGTATTTACACACGCTTGTTACGTTTGTTGTGCGCTAAAATGACGTTTCACCGTCTAACGCTGCTTTGTGGGATAGCTGACGTCACAAATGCCGCAAAGTAACGTCACGCTTATTCGCCCAGTGAAATTGTTGCACAATATAACACGTTTTTTTACCATTGGCTATATAGGCGAGGTGTGTTAGAATTAAGAAATAGATCAGCTCTAGCAGTGAATTGTTGAGTAATAATTCACTGTTTGGAGGTCAGTTGTAAAGAAGATCAAATCACGAGCGCGTAGCGCGAGTGATTTATCTTCTTACAACTGACCGACAAACAGTGAATTATTACTCAACAATTCACGCACTTGAGCTGATCTATTTCGATTCTAACACACAATAAACGGAGTAAATGTTGCTGAAACCGTCGATATCGTTCAGCTTTCCGCCATTGCATTGCAGATATCCCGCCAAATATTTGACTGTAATGCTGGTATTTACACACACTTATTACGTTTGTTGTGCGCTAAAACGACGTTTCACCGTCTAACGCTGCTTTGTGGGATAGCTGACGTCACGAATGCCGCAAAGTAACGTCACGCTTATTCGCCCAGTGAAATTGTTGAACAATATAACACGTTTTCTTACCATTGGCTATATAGGCGAGGTGTGTTAGAATACATCATAAAAGATTAATGACTGAGCCGCGACGCGAGAAAACCGGTCTTCGGGGTTTCCTACCAGGTCCGACATAAACCGGCCTGTAAAGTCTCAGAAAAAGGCTAGAGGCTTGAAAGTTTGGTTATAAGTAGAAGAGGAATTGTACTATCCGAGTAGCGAAAACAAAGGCGCTGATCAGCTTCGCAGTTACTGCGAAGCTGATCTGCGCCTTTGTTTTCGCATAGGCAAAAATCCGGTTTTCTCACGGCGCGGCTCATATTGTTATGTTTTAGAATTTATCCTATATGTATACTTGTAGCACAGAAACTTTGAAGACAAAACTGGTCAAGTTAAACCATTTAACCGAGTTTGTTTCTACGATAAACTCTATGGGCTGGGACTTCGGGGACGAAGCCCTATTTGGTGGTGGAGAATGTCACAGGGTACAGGTATGGCACACTTGTACTGCCTTGCGGTACAAGCCGGCTTTTCTAGCGACGTGGTAGAGTGTTTGCTTAGCACGCGGGAGAACCTGGTTCGATCCCAGTCTGGGAAGAAAAACTTTACTTCGCCTGTTTCATTGTGGATCTTTTCATGCAATTCTACACGTTTCCTACATTTTTGTCCCAAAATATTGTTTTATCACATCGTTCTTTTCTCCGGTTATGTGAGCAACAGATCGTTTTTTTTTTTTGTTTTTTTTTTGTTTTGTTTTTTTTGTTTTTTTTGTTTTTTTTTATGTATACATTTGCTCTGTTTTGTCCGCGACCTGTAGTAATGAGAAAAAGAAATACAGCTAGTACTAAAATCGGAACGATTTTCAGCTCGAAAGCTGTAACACCATTGTTTTATTTTTTTTACAACTGGGATTAAAAGCTAGGGCTCGTCCGGGATTTGAACCCGGGACCTCTCGCACCCTAAGCGAGAATCATACCCCTAGACCAACGAGCCATGCATACTTTTTCGAAATTTATCACTGTACCTATCACAATCTAGGCCACAGTGTTATCAAAATGAAAAGATGATAATTCATGTGAACCGGCTGTCATCAACCATGATAGGGCATACTACTTATTGCTATTCATACAAAAGTGATACAACTGGCTCGTTGGTCTAGGGGTATGATTCTCGCTTTGGGTGCGAGAGGTCCCGGGTTCAAATCCCAGACGAGCCCTTCATTTTACATGATCTTATTTACAATTATTGCTAACTGTGTCCTTAATTTCTTAACAGAGATTTACAAAGGGGTGGTCTCACGGTATATGAAATTTACATTAGGTTCTGCCCACGCACCGATTTTTTTGATATTATGCATATTGCTTGCTTGGTGAATGACCACTTCATCAGTAATATAGATATCCTCTTAACTACTTAAAATTTTTAAATACAACATTTTGTATTAGAGGGGGTCTGAATATAGGGGTATGTGTAATTAAAGTCGCCAATAACAGTCATAATAGCATCTTCCTGATTCTATTTGTTTGTAAAATAATCTAGGATGATCACTGATCATATCTGTATTGCATTATTGTTGATAGCTATAATGTTGAATTCGGCTGATAATCATTTATTTCGCAGATGACCCCAAATTTTAGCTCCATAATGGTGTAATCACAAGTTTGATTTTCAATTTTAACATGTTCCTGGTTTTGTCAACCAATAATTTTAACCTTAAATTAGGCTACACATATATAGATTATTTGCTGAAAATTTCGTAAAATTTGAAGACCGGTAACATCTGTTTCTAGAACATCGAATGATACAAGTCAGAATTCTGAAGAACGTAAAATTAATAATGATTTGATCCAATTATAAATAATTCATGTTATCAACATGTTACAAAGCAAACTTTTTGTGAAACAATTTCCAGGTAAGCAATTTTGTGTCTTGCTTGACCATCAACGCTATTTTACATATTTTGAATATTGATTTAAGTAAGAAAATTGCACCCTGTCTTGGACCTTAAAATGCATATCTGTCCATCATTGTTAGTTTTCATAATTAGTTTTAGAACATGATTCTATCTATTAGTTAGCCATTCTCTATAATGTATTTGTGTTTATGTTGCAATTACCTACTTTTTACTGTTTTGTTTATTTTATTTATTTTGTTTTCAAGAAACAAGTTGTTTAGGTATTATATATTTTATTGCCTTTAACTTATGCCATATGGAAAACCTAAAGGATTTAGCAGTTTGCATAAAATAACCAGATGAGGCTAAGGACATTTTTCCCCATGCTGCTTATATCATGATCTCAGAAAAAACACCCCACCCACCCAAGGATATACTTTAGGAAAACCAATAGGATGAAGAGAGAAAACGAAATCTCAATAGATAAAATTATATGATAAGTTACTAACAACAGGAACCGGTTAACTACTTTTGTGTGTTTTTCTTTTCTCCTCCATTTGATGCATAATATACACATACTTGATAGCATTTTATTGTCCAAAAATATTCACCTGGTGTTGGGTGAACTCTATTAGTATATAATTATAGTTCGTTGCTATTCTAAATATATCTTCGGACTGCTTCGTGATTGCTCGTACATCATCGTGACTTTTCGTGATTGTAAGCAAGGTAAGTGTATCGGTATATAAGGTTGCTATGCCAAGAAATTGGTCAGGACTGCATAGCTCAAATGGTAGAGCACGCAGATAAAATGACTTTACTTTTCATTTTACAGATAGCGGTTCGATTCCCACTATTGATCGCATTTTTTTATTATTATTATTTCTTATGTACCCTATTCATTCTCTAATCGTATTTAATAATTTTAGTTTTTTGGTCAATTTTGTATTCTCAATCGTATTAAATATTTTGAATTTCAGAAACATTGAAAATAATTTCTTTGGCTATAGAAGATAAGAAAGGGTTTGACTTCTGCTTAGATATATTGTCGATATGGTTGTGTTTGAAAACCCTTATGTTGCTCGTTATGATACATGAAAAGTGCAATAAAGCAAGAATATCATGTTCTCCGTGCGATTGCTTTTGATAAAACGTGGTGATCATTTTGTTTAATAAAATAAAAAAGAAAAATATATTTCTCATCTTCTATGGGACTCGAACCAGGGATCCCCATGTTACAAACCCGGTGTCCTAACCATTGAGCTATGGTCCTTGCGATACACGATGTAGCAAACTGCTTATATATTGGGTACACAGTCATCGCTTACTTAATCGAGTCTTACCGACGGTGCACGAATCAATTACGATAATATCGAGAATTTATTATACAGCGTCATAGCGATTTAATTTATGCAATGCATAAAGGTCAACACCGGGTGAATATTTTTGGACAATAACAATACAAAATAGCATGTTTGAAACAGGTTATATCATATATCAAATCTGAGATGAAAATTATTACTTATGCATGCATTTAATCATCTGCTACAGCAGGCAGACCTTTTGCTGGAAGTTTAAAACATACTTCAGGTTCATTACCCGAAATTGTACAATATGGCCCACCTTCTCTCTTTGAATGTTTTACTGCTTCCAAAGGATCTAACAATTATATTTTATTTCCAACACTTCACAATTGGAAACCCTAACCCACAATGGAGCTTTTGAACTTATAAACTTACATGTAGCTGAGAGGGTTTTTTTACCTAGCTGACAGATAATTGACAAAACAGCCATAATTTCTAACCAAAGGATAGGATTAAAGAAGAGTATCTAGACAACTATCAGCATGAAATTACAAACATGAACATGAGTCATAAATGTGGAGATTTGTAAACATCAAGTTTGGATATTTGTCTGAGTGTTCAGTAACTTCGGTTACATTATTCATTACCCTAATATTCATTTCAAAAATAGAAAAAAGAACCACATTTAAATGGTAGACAATAATATCAATAATGGATGTTTTTAATGAAGAATTAAAACAATCTGATATTTAAAGTGAAAGCTATATCTGAGCATCATAATCTGAACACTTACAAAGAAAAAAGCCTGTCACATAGTTGAATTATGTACTGTACTTACTGGATAAGTATAAGGATGATGGTGATATAGAAACCTTTGAAAGTGCCACTGTATTTGGTATTCTTGTCAGTCTTTTAACTTAAGTTGGCATCAACAACAGTTAAATAAGTAAAGTTATGTACAATCTTATAAACAACATTACAAGATGAGAAAGCAAATCGAGGAATCAATCACATGTCTATTACCATTACGGTGGTCGATCACAAATTAAATAAATGTTACTCCAATAAAATTATCCAAATGCATCTAAACCTAAAGAAATATTTAGTGATGAAATTATAGAACCTTTCATTGATATATTTGAAATTTTGGTTGAGACCTAAAAATGTTTGCTGATCATTTGTATAATAAATTAATAATAACTTTGAGATAGGTCAGTATTATATATGTGAAATTTCCAAATCAGATAAGCATTATTATACTAAGTATTCATATTTCTCATGTGTTTTATCATTTCTATTGATAAAATTGTGGAATAATATGATTTTAGACGAAAAAACAGCTAAAAACATTAAAATAAATTTTTGTCAAAAATTGACAAACATGTATATCATGTACATTTCAACAGTGTTACCGGTTTTGGAAATTTATAAAACTTTACCAGCATGAAGAGGGTACCGCTGGCCAATTTTATAGACAGTATCATAGGTTGACAAGCACTAGAACATATAAAAATATGAGACACAATTTGTCATTCTCGAAAATAATTTTGATGAAATTTTGACAATTTCAAGTTTAAGTTTCCATGGATAATCTATCTGTCTATCTATTTAAGCCAAAATGGTATCAAAGTAAGCCATATGGAGTCCTTTTATAATTCCAGTTTTAATTGGGTTAATAAAAGTTATTTAAGTGATAACATATAAGCAAATTATCAGGCAGGTATGGTCACAAAGATGGAGTACGTCAGGGTGCTATCCTGAGACCTAAAAATGTTTTTCAAAATAAATAAGTGCATTTTTATAGGTGTTAGAATGAAGGCATTCACCATACAAAGCAAGAAAAAAATTGGTGCGTGGGCGCATATGAGACCCCCCCTTTAGCAAATGGTTATAGCAGTGTTAATGTGTGACACGTTTCGTTTCTTATTTTTAGTTTAATTTTCAATTAAACATGTTGCAATTATATTTTGTTTCAATGTTACGGTAGCTGAGTAGCCACCTTTAATGTTACCATTCGTCTCATTATCTATATTTTGTTTTTATATCATCTTTCTAATTTGTTGATTTATTTATTTCCTGAACGATTGCAAAAGATGGCATTTTTGTCCGAAACGTGAAATTGTCTTATTTCGTTAGGACAAAATCTGTTGTTTTGGGTCTTGTATTTACATGTACATGTACGTCGAAAAACAAAAATGACCATCGACCGCTGCAACAATTTTTGTTTGTATGTTTTCATTTTTTTTTTTTTTTTTTTTTTTTTTTTTTTTTTTTTTTTTTTTTGTAATAGTATTTAAATAAAAAATAAAACTTTACCACTTTTACTTCATATTCTTCTGCAAAAGCTTACTGCTATATTACACACGTGTTAAATATATACTCAGAGGGAAAAGTTTAGACAGTAAATTTGACCAGCTCGATCACTATACTGCCCAGCCGCTTGCCTTAAATGTTTTCCTTTATTCAATTTGCAAAGTCAGTATCTTTGTATCTTTCTAATTCTGGACAGAAACTCCATCAGCTGTCAATTTCAACAGAGTTATTGGCCTTTTTCGTAAAACATATTTTTTGTAACTACCCGATAAAAGATCAAATCGGCACTTTGATTAATAGCGCTTTCTTATAGAGGTTGTTGCCAGTGACAAAAATCCGAAAAAAATATTTTCAAAATTCAGCCACAGCACGGTCTCGAGAAATAACAAGTCAAATATTCATCATTTTTAGATTACCTCCCTTTCATTTAAAACAAGAATGAAAATTGGTGTATGCACTGTGGCAAAAACACATGCGATATTTCAATCAATTTTATTTGGAAATGTTAGGTTTTATTCACAGTTTTATGACTGGTAATTTTAATCCCAAACTATCCAGAGGTTTTGAACCTTTTGCGATTTAAACTGTCCCAATGGAATTTTACATGTATTTTCACCGACTAAACTTTTGCCGGTGAGCATAGTGTATGAAATTCGCAAATGTAAGTTTGCAATTGTTTAAAACATATCACTTGAAACCTCGTTTGAGGAATATTGTTCACTTAATTGTTTTAAACATATCACTTCAAGCCTCGTTTGAGTAATATTGTTCACTTATAAAAAACACAATACTTATTTTTTTTTTCCTTTCTGTGATATGTTTGCTGGTCACTTTAGAGCAGTTGAGACCTGAATATTCTCACATGGGGTAAAATGTAGGATTTCTCTATCTGGTGTGCAAGAATATAGCATTCCAAGTAAACAGCTAAAGCTTATATATGAGCCGCGACGTAAGAAAACCGGTAGTTTGGGGTTTCTGACCAAATGTGAGCATAGTCTCGGATAAAGGCTAGAAGCTTGAATTTTTGGATTTAAGAGGAAGAGGAACAGTACTATAAAAAAAGAAGAAAACGCTGATCAATTAAACAGTAGCTATGCGCATTTGTTTTTGCACGGGCGAAAAATCCGGTTTTCTCATGTATGGTTTCATTTGAACCACGTTTTGGGAAGGCTCAGGCCTTCTGAGTGGTTACAGATGTTCAGCCAGAAGTTTATAAGCTTTGCCTGGACACACAAACAGCCCATCTGTATGGACAGACTAACGAACCGCATGTATATATACAACGTCATATGTGATAAATATCGGTACATCATAATCTATTGTGCAGGATCATAAATTCTCAAGCAAAAGTTCGGTGTCATGACATCCTAATGCTGCTTATGTCCCACAAAATGGAGGCAACGTTCCGATATGACCATAGCTCTTGACAAGGATGCTAAGCCATCAATCAAAACAACTGTTCCGTGCGCGATAAAAGTTCATTGTATTTTTGTTCCAAATATCTGTTCCAGAATCAAAATATTAGTCAAATTCAAATGCGCTCGATATGCGATTGTATCATGGAATTTACGTAGCCGTTTGCATTAAACGTATACGTACATTTCAAGAGCCGGGCGGTTTATTTCATGACTGCTGATCATTTCAAAGCCTTATTTTTTTTTAAGATTATGCGATCTAGAACAACAACCATACAATTAATGATGGAAGGTTAACCAGCTACAGGACAGAATTTGCTGACTGTGGGTATTCTGACGATTCAAGGGGAGCGTAGTCAAATTTTAATGCGTTCGATATGCGATTGTATCTTGGAATTTACGTAGCCGTTCGCATCAAACGTGATAAGTTGCTTATATACGTACATTTCAAGAGCCGGGCGGTTTATTTCATGACTGCTGACCATTTCAAAGCCTTATTTTTAGATTATGCAATATAGAACAACAACCATACAATTAATGAGCTACAGGACAGAATTTGCTGACTGTTGGCATTCTGACGATTCAAGGGGAGCGTAAAGGAAACAACTTGAGGAACTAATTTATCTGTCGATAGCTTGCGATTTTGAGTTTCCTCGTTAATTATTTTACTAATGAGAAAAAGAAGAAAAAAAAAAAAAAACAAAAAAAAACAATATAACTAGAATTAAAATCGAAACGATATTCAGCTTGAAATCTTAAAAGCTGTTAGTTCATCACCATTGTTTTATTTGTTAACAACTGGGATTATAAGATAGGGCTCGTCCGGGATTTGAACCGGGACCTCTCGCACCCTAAGCGTGAATCATACCCCGAGACCAACGACCCATGCATACTTCATCAATTCTTATTTCATCAATTCTTATCACTGAACTCATGATGATCTATGGCACTCGAGTGGCGACAGTGTAAAATAAAAAGATAATAATTCATGTGAACCGTCAAGCTGTCACCAAATACTATAGGGCATACGCTATTTACACACAAGCGGCTCGTTGGTCTAGGGGTATGATTCTCGCTTTGGGTGCGAGAGGTCCCGGGTTCAAATCCCGGACGAGCCCTTCATTTTACATAACCAATTTACAATTATTGCTGCCGTTAACATCTTTACCGAGATTTACAAAATTTATTTTGCAAATGGTAATAGCAGTGTAAACACGTTTCGTTTTTTTCGTTTTTTTTTTAGTTTAATTGTCAATTAAACATGTTCAAATTATATTTTGTTTCAATGTTACGGTAGCTTTTTAGGTTATCGCTCCTCTCTGTGTCTAAATTTTGTTTTTGTGTTATCTTTTTAATTTGTTGATTTATTTATTTTTACGACTGCAAAAATTAACATTTTTACCCAAAACGTGAAATTGTCTTAATCGGTTAGGACCAAATCTGTTGATTTGGATCTCTTGTGTATGCATGTACATCGAAAAACAAAAATGAGCTTCGATCGCTGCAACAATTTGTGTGTATGTTTTCAATATCCAAATTTTTAGTATTTACAGAATAAAAAATGCAAATTTACACTTATCCTTCATTTTGTTCTGCAAAAGCTATCATGTGTAAATGTTTGAAATTGTTTGAAAACATATCACCTGAAAAGGTGAAAACGCTAGTAAGTGATCTGAAAACGTGTTTTATTAGAAAAACAAACACACTATTTTTTCCCTTTTTTGGCTATGTTTGCTTGTCACTTTAAAGCAGTTGAGACGTGAATAGAACAAAACAGGGTTGGATATTCTTGTAATGGGTAAAACTTGAATCTGTTATACTAGAGAACAAAAACTTGGGCTCGTCCGGAATTTGAACCCGGGACCTCTCGCACCCGAAGCGAGAATCATTACCAACGAGCCATTCTTACCATTTTTTGAAATTAATAATGAATTGCACAATATGTGACACTTTTCTTTACAATACGTTTATACGTTGCGAAATTTTGTGCATCTGCATTTCCTTACACATGATCCATGGCAGAGCCATTTCAGCATATTTTATGAACCGGCGCCCGGTGAAATGTATTGTTTGTTTGAATTGATGCTTGTTAACGTCCATGTCAACGGCTATTGTCATTGACATTGTCTCCATTTTATGGGACTTAAAAATTAGACTTTTACCCAAAATGAGCGTGATATGATATCCAAAAAGTGCTTAAGATATGAGCCGCCTCGTGGGAAAACCAACAATGTGATTTCCGAACAGGTTCGACACAAACCGACCTGCACAGTCACAGAAAAGAGCTAGAAGCTTAAAATTTCGGATAAAAGAAGAAGAGGAACTGTACTATCCGAGTAGCGAAAACAAAGGCGCTGATCAGCTTCGCGGTTACCGCGAAGCTGATCTGCGCCTTTGTTTTCGCCTATGCAGATTGTTGGTTTTCCCATGAGAAGGCTCATATAACCATAGTAAACCACAAAGGCTCAAGTTATGAATTGAACCGCGTTTTGTGGGCAGGCTCAAACTAGATCGGTTTATTACATCACGAAAACATGTCCGTGTAATGTATACCCCCTTGAACCCCACTTTTATATAGTAAAACTGGGGTTTGCAGGGGTATACCTATTTTTCTTATTTTTGCTCCAAAACATAGATTGTGGGTACTCGTTAGGACCGCCTCGGCGAGGCGGTTCTAACGTGTCCCCACAATCTATGTTTTGAGCAAAAATAAGAAAAATATCAAAAATTTTCCTCTGAAAATTATCGATTTTTGACCTGAAAAAATACTGTATATCATATGGGCATGTTTTCGTAATGGTAAGCAGATGGTCAGTCAGTAGCGTATATAAGCTTTGCCTAGAGGTACAAGCAGCCCATCTATTTCTTTTGGCCCCAATGGGCTGGGCCCATATTCCCGCCGGACCACCCTTTTGAAATGTATGCAACCTACCATGCTTAAAGCGAACGGCTATTTAACTTGGTTTCTTGAGATCCAAGGTACAATCGCGTATAACGAGCGCTCTAAAATTTGACTAACATTTTGATTTTGGAAAAGCTAAAAATTCAAATTTGGGCGGGAATTTGGGGCGGTATATCGTGGGCTATATACGGTCGGAAATTTTGTTTTACGGCGACGCCATATGTGATAAATATCGGTACATCATAATCTGTTGTATTTCATGACTCCTGTCCATTTCAAAGCCGAACTTTTCAAGATTGGATGATCTAAATCAGCAACCATACATCTTATGTAAGGTATGCCTGCTACAGGACAAACTCGTTGCTCACGTTTTGACAATTATATGGGAGCGTAAAGAAAGCAACTTAAGGCACTAATGTGTATGTCTTCTGATTGTTTGCGATTTCAGTTTTCACCATGATTTGCATAGAAATCGGGAAGCAGGATTATCCGCTTATTTCCTGCATATTTTATCAGGAACTGTGACCATTTAAACCATTGCCGTTTGACATTGAACCGAACCAGTACACTTACTTGCTTTCCTAAATTGAGGTTTGGTCACGAGACTTAAAGACCTCGTGACCGCGTCAACTGCGACAATGACGTCAATCATATGAGCCGTGTCGTGAGAAAACCGGTCTTCGGGGTTTCCGACCAGGTCCGCGACACAAACCGACCTGTGCAGTCACTGAAGATGGCTAGAAGCTTGAAGTTTCGGATTTAGGTAGAATTGAAAAGAATTGTACTATCCATGTAGCGAAATCAAAGGCGCTGATCAGCTTCGCAGTTACTGCGAAGGTGATCTGTGCCTGTTTTCGCATAGGCAAAAATCCGGGTTTTTTTGACGCGGCTCATATGCAATGACATGAATACTAATTTGCGAGGTTGCTTTCAGTCCTGCTAGGAATATTCATAATATGTCATTGTCTTTCCAAAACTTATTTTGTTTTGCAGAAAGTTTAATAGTTATGGTGCTCAAAATGTTCGAATTCAATTCGTTTTAATTTCAGAAATTAAGTTCAAACGAATAACATTCTTACATGAAAATGACAGACAGTTTGCAGAACATTCGACGCACATTTAAGCTGCAATTACCAAAATTCACAATTACAATTCTCAAGTATTTCGTGACACAATACCAGTCCTACCGCGCCTTTATGCCTTATGCTCTGTATATATTTTAGATCGATAATTATCTTGTTTATAACAGTTTCTTGTAATTCTGCAAAGAATGGGCTGATATACACTTTGTTGTTTTGTGTATGTATGATATATTTTGTTACGAGCAAGCGTAACTAGACAAAATAAAAGAAACTTTCAACCCTAAAAATGAGGATCTGGCTGATCCAGCAAAGAACAACCAAAAGTTTTAAACTTAATGATTTAATCAAACGAATAAACAAATGAATGCAATCAATACATACAAATAAAAGAATATATAACTAAATAAATAAATAAACAACTTACAAAACAAGTGTCTAAATAAATCCTTGTCCCTGAAAATTTCAAATCAAGTCACAGATATCCTCAATCCAGTTTCCATGGTATGGTCAATCAGTTTTGAAGGTATGGTCAATCAAATTTATCCACCTGAACTTCAGTTGAACAAAGCCAATATCACAGATACTGAAGCCCCCTTTTTAGATCTACATCTTTCTGTTGCAAATGGATTTCTTTCTTCTAAAATTTATGATAAGCGCGATGACTTTGATTTTGATATAGTAAATTTTCCTTTTTTGGATGGTGACGTTCCTCGTCGTGCTTCTTATGGTGTATACATTTCGCAACTTATTAGGTTTGCTAGAGTCTGCAATCATGTTGCAGACTTCAACGCTCGAAATAAATGTTTAACGGCAAAACTTCTCCAACAGGGCTATCGGTATCATAAACTTCGAAAAACATTTTCTAAATTTTATCGTAGACACTATGAATTGATTTCCAAATATAATGTTGGGTTAAAGACGCTTTTAAGTGAGGGCCTTTCGGAACCTGAATTTTATGGTGACTTGGTTTACAAATTTAAGAAACTTAAAGGAATTAATGATTTTTCTTTTCAGTTCAGAAAAATCATAACACGTTACAGACGTATAGGTTATAACTTAAATGTTATGCGACAGTCTGCATGCTTAGTTTTTAACACAATCATGGTTGATAACTATGCTGCCTTCTTTAATTGCACGCCGGTGGGTCGGGCGTCAGACTCTATGATGGCCCCGACATAAAGCTATTCATTTTAGTTAGTTGGGGCCGGAGCTTCTTGTCTGTTGCTTGGCCCACCGGGGTCCAACTGGTGTTTTTCTTTTGCTCCGGAGTTAGTAGGTTATTCGGCGCCCAGGGATCTCCATCGTCGGGCAGCTTACTCAGTCTGTGAGTCCTGGTTTTTGATTCATCAGGATGTTTATCATGATTTATTTGTTTGTTCTTGATGATTCATTGGCTAGTTAGAGATTCACCACGAGGACCAAATAACTAACTAAATGTTATGAACCACTGCAGAAGCTGAGGGTGAGGTTATGGCCATGTAAAACCGGTTTAAGCCCGCCAGTAACTTTGTGTTACTGATCGTTCCAAGTCGATACTTCTGTGGTGGTTCTTTTTGTTTTATGTCTTGGTGTATAACATTTTTTGTGCTGTTGGCGCCTTATGCATGTTTTCATATTTTTAGTTAAGTTAAGGTAACTGAGTGGCCACCTATTGGGAAAATAGCTGCTCATTCGGCTTACGATATGTTTCATGGTATAAGTACCTGATTGTTAGTTTGGTTTTTTTCCACCTCGGTTTTTGGAGTGGGAATCTTTTTCTGATTGCGCCTTTTCCTGATCTTTGCCTACTTGTACCTTTTTCCAAAAGTTCAAGTCCATAAGAGCGCGAGATGTATGTCCACCCACAGAGAATAAGTCTTATCCAAAACTAGTGAAACAAGCAAAACTCTAAACATTAACTAACTTCGAATTTCTGAATGAAAGAGCCTGGACTGAGACCTGTATATATAGATTTGAGGAATATTCCAGTAACAATATACAATAAACTGTTCTCTAGAACAGTACAGAACATAATAAATGTTCTTCAGACGCACCTGGAAAGAAAAACTTCCCGAAGATTCTTGATTATATAATTGCGATAAAAAAATCAAAGACACACTTCTATCAAGTTCGAGACTATAGATTTTAGAAACAAAAGAATAACATAAAATACAATATATAATTAAGGTTACCCCCCTTTGATCATACTTGTACAAGCAATAGCTTTAATCAAGAAAATTAATACTATTAAATCTATCATATATAACAATTTGTATTTGTGATATTGTATGTAAACATGAGACACTATTTCACTATTAAACTATTACATTCTTACAATTTCCTTACTGTAATTTACAGGATTTTGGAATAATTAAGCACCATTTCGGCAACACTGACTTTGGATGTTATGAGTTGTCTGAAAATTCCCTCAACCAGTTATGTTTAGATAAATCAGTAGATTTGTTTGAATTGGTGCTTTACGTCCCAGTCAACAGCTAGGGTCATGTCAGAACGCTGCCTCCATTTTATGGGACTTTTATATAGGATTTCATGACATCTAAAACGTGCTTCAAATATAACCATCCAAATAAGCCACAAAGGCTTGACTTGAACCATTTTTCCTGAGCAGGCTCAGACGTGAGCTGTTAACCAGTGATCAGATGGTCAGTCAGTAGCATACACGGCATGTTTAAGAGGCACATTGGTTAATTTTCAAAAAAATCCCGAAAATAGCGATTTAAAAAATGCTGAGAAAATAGCTGCCCATTCGGCTTACGATATGTTTTCATGGTATTAGTACCTGATTGTTAATTTAGTTTTTCCCCAACTCGGTTTTTGGAGTGGGAGTCTTTTTCTGATTGCGCCTTTTCCTGATCTTTGCCTACTTGTACCTTTTTAATCTCTCCTAGTAGAGAAAATTCGAATATTTTATGTTTTTCCAAGTCAGAAGGGCCCGTTTGATGACATCCGTTCCTAATTTCAATAAATATTGTGCTTTGACCATTTTTTATTCAAAAACATTGATTTTTGCACTTTTACTCCAAAACAGCGTTATCTCCACTCAAATCACCCATTTTACGTAAATATATTAATCCGTTCAAGAGACCTGGACTGTACCCTAGTATTTCTCAGTGCAATGCCAACCAAGAAGTGCAACTGTTGCAATCATTTATGCTCTAAGACTACCATCACTTCATCTGTGAATGGTAGGATATTTTCAGTGGTTAATGATTCCGATTTAGACTGAAAATTAATGGATCTTGTATATGTTCTTACTTGAAATACAAACAATTGTAAGATGCAATATCTTGGGACAAACTTGTCGAACTTTGCTAAAACGATTTGGTGAGCACTATCGTAGAATCAGAAAGCCCAAAAATAATGATACCTTTCTGTACCAGCATTTTAAGCGCACTGGTCTTTCTCCCAAAAATGTTATTGTTCAACCAGTGGAGAAAATCTCATATGATGAAAATTCTTCTGTTAGATTAAAAAACATCAAACGATTTGAAACTGAACTTAAATGGATAAAATTATTGCAAACACCCTTTCCACTGGGATTTAACGACAACATTTACCATGAGGGTATTATTTCCAAAATGACACTTTCAGAGTCTCGTAAACGTAAATCTAGATCTCATGGTAGACGGAAAAAGTAGTCCGATATCCAAGGTCCAAATTTTTGGTTAACCCTACACGATCTTGGCCTTAAGGTTTGATGGCTTTTTTTGAAAGATATATGATAGTAGTCTATGAAACAGGTCCATGTATAAAAATTTAGGCCGGCGAAAGTCTTCAAAATGGCCACCATCCAAGATGGCCGCCGAAATTAGGATTTATACAGGCTTGAGTAAAAAGCGTTTTCATTTTAGATTTTGTTACATTTAAGTGCTTTCAGTGTAGATTTTCTATAAACTCAACATTATGCTTTAGCATATTAAGTTGAATTAACCCAGTTTTGATGTTCTCATGCGTTACATACGTTACTATATTAATGTTACTTGCGAGAAATGAAAATATTGACTATTAGTGTTTATCTTAGTGCCATTCTTCAAAGTGTTTGAAGTGTTTATGCAAAGTGTTCCTTAAAAGACTTGAGTAGCGTCTTGATAAAGCTTCTTTGGGTCGTTTATCTGCATTTGGTGGTCAGCCTCAGGTCTTTTATCACATAAATCAAGGTTCACTCTTGATCACTTAATATTGTAAACTCACATATTTTGGGTAAACTCACATATTTTGGGTCTGATCATACATACAATCAACAGCTGTTGACGATTTGTTAATAAATTATATGGATTAGAACCGCTAACTCCATTTATATAATTTTGATACCCTCAAGACGTTCCTAACTCCTCCTGTTACATATGTTACCTTTTTTTATAATATTTCCTACAAAATTAATATATTGACTATTCTTGTTTATTTTAATGTTATTCTCTAAAGTTTTTTATTTTTTTTTTGTATTTAATGCATTAAAAGACATGAAAAAATATCTTTATTAAGTTAGTTTGTGTGCTTTATTTGCTCCATCCATCAGCGATGGGTCTTTAAACACATAAATACATAAATCCGGGTATAAACTTGACCCCTAAAATATTATACACTCACATATTTGGGGTCAAACACATTGATAAAACAGCTGATGGGGTTATATAGATTGAACATATGTAATAGAATTTTAACTCAAATGTTTTAGAGTCAAGATGTACCCAGCTGTTACATACGTTACTTTTCTAAGGAGCCTTTAACACGATTAACATTATTTCCATGTTCTGAAAATGTTGACAACTGTTACATTCATCACTTTTCTTAAATGATATATCCTACAGAATCAATATATTGACAACTGTTGTAAATGGCGTTTATATGCTCTTAGGTTTTTGAATTGGTATTATATTGATTGCATTAAAAGACATGGGAGACATTTTGATAAATACATTTTGGATAAGATATTTGCTTTGAACGTCAGCAATGGGTCTTTAACATATAAATCCGTGGTAAACTAAATCACTTACATATTGTAAACTCAAATAGTTCGGGTCGGAACACATAAATATATTTATAAGAATCTTAAACTTAATATACAAGTTCATAATTTCAATGTTCTCTACGTGTACTCAACTGTTACATACGTTACTTTTCCATAATATTCTATACAAAAGCTCCATAGGGTCAATGAGGAGGCTTAAGTAGCCAAGCATCCCCTTTCTCAATAATATGTTAACTGCTCTTAAAGGATCTCAATTTTATTTTTAGTTGAAGAGGACTGTGTAAAGAACTTTAGACTGGGAAAGTCCTAAAAATGGGAACAATTCATTTATACATATATGACTTACTGGATCAGATTTTACGGGAAAAGGGGTTTGTCTCCCATGAGTGTCTTTTTGTTACCTATCTGATTCAATCATTTAAATTTTGATATGCTTAACCCACCATGTCACTTTCTTTTTTGAGTGGTATTGTCTGAAATGTATATCCAAACAGCAGATGATGATGAATAAAAAGATAAAAAGTCTAAATATGACATCACGCATAGTATGTACATTGAGAGCCATATTCTAAACATTGTTTTAATTATCTGACCCAATTTAGGCATGTGTCTTAAATTTAGACTTCCTTTGTGTAAATTTTTGAACTTGCAGTGTATTTATCTGGCTATCGTATACAATTTATAAAGGGTCACTAATGAGGGTTCATTACCTAAAATTGCGCAGTATGGCCCATTACTTCACCCCTTTGAGGGTGTTTATTGTTTCCAATATTTTATTCATTGCCAGAAATTGTGTAATGTACCCACACTTCTCCTTTTAATTGTTTATGCCACTTCCAAAGAATATAAAGTAAAGGGGTCAAGGTACCAAAATCGTAATCCTAGCTCGTAAAAATCCATAATAACATTGACAAATACGAGATATGTAGCCATACAGGCATGGATCCCCCAATAACAGGAGGTGTGATCAGGTGTTTGCGAAGGGTGAGCATTACCTGCCCATTATAAGCACCTGCCATGTCCTTATGACTGCTTACAAAGCCGAGAAAATTAATATCTGGTAAGAAACGAATGTCCAGTAATTGAAAGCCTTATTAATTGTTGCCAGTTGGCATAAGGTCAGTCACAAGTTTAGACGCAGCCACGCTGTAGGGATCAACAAGGTCATGGTGTCTTCCATAGAACTTTTTAAGAGTTGACACAAGCTTGGTCCTGCGATATCCCCGTGACAACAATTTGGTGGTGAGTAACTTCCCCCTATCAACAAAGTCTTCGTAGTTACAACAGGCTCTAGCATAGCGAACTAGCTGAGAGACATTTAACGTTTAACTTAAAAGTTAATAATCTGATAATGTTATAAATCTTTTGCAAAATTAATACATGTGTACAAGTTCAATCATAAAAAAAATAAATCATAAAATTACTATAAACAGTTTAAAAATGAACAAAAATGGTCAAACACTTGTTTTAATGGGGATATACCAATAAGAGTAACATATGTAACAGTTAAGAACATCTACACTGTGTTAATAAAGAAAAATATTCTAACACGTAACATTATATATACATGTAAATATATATAAAACAACAATATGTACATGTAATGTAAATAGTTAAGACCAAAGATTATATGTGTTTAATACAACTAGTAGCCTCAAGTAAAGGGGAATGTTTGTTTTTAAACAAAAGTTAATGAAAACAAAACCAGTTTGATCACCCAAATGTTTTATTTGTGTTGTAGGTTAACATGCCAGTCAAATAATGTTTGAGTATTGTGTTGACAGAGACATTTAACCAGATAACTTTAGCTTAACTAGCTTAACACATATAAGCCTGTCGTCCCTTTTATGGGACATAGGCAAACAGAATAGCCCAAGATGTGACGTTACAGAACGCGGCATCCCATCTGGGACTATTCTGTTTGCTTAAAGAATTTTCATCGAAAGTTGAATAGAATTTAAAAATTACACCTGATCCCCCTAAGATCTGAATACTCACCAGAATGATAAAGACGGGAAAATGCATTCGTCAAATATGGGTTATGGAAATGTAACTCCGTGCCAGCATGGTTCAAAACAAGGAGCACTCGTTTAGGAGTGTGTTGCTATAATACTACACCAACATGGTCTTCAAAACTACACAAATTTACTTTGATTAAAATTGTCACAATCTTTTATAAAGAAAATACAAGATAGGCTTTCATTAACAGAAATTGGGACCATTAAACAAACAAGATTAGGCAAATAATGATTTTATATGGGATTATGGGATATCCTATGACAAGTAACATATGTAACAGTTGTCAACATCTTGAGAACATAAAGAACATTCAAATATAATTGGAGGTAAACGTGCTATGACATTTGTATTATAATTCATAAAAAAATCAGCAGCTGTTGAAATTTTGTGTGTTAAGAACCCAAATGTATCAGTATTCAGTGATCGAGTTGAACCTTTATTTATGCCTTCAAAAAACATGCTGCTGACCAACAAAAGCAGAAAAAAACCCAAAAAATGGCTATAGCAAGACACCACTTGTGTTTTGTAAAAATATTAATGCAAAAATGCACAAAAACTTTAAAGAATAACACTAAAATATACAGTAACAATGGATATTATGATTTTGTAGCATGTAACATTAATGGTGTAACGTATGTAACATGTGAGAACATCAAAATCGTCCTTAATCAAATTAATTTAAAAATGCAAATTTCTATTTTATGTTTTATTGATAAAACATCAGTAGCTGTTCAATTAATGTATTCAAACCCAAAATATGTGAATTTATGATATTTTAGTGATCAAGTGTGAACACGGATTTATGCGTTCAAAGACCCATTGTTGACTTAAGTGTTAAGATTATGTATCTAAAATTGCTTTATATAGATGTTCCTTATGTCTTTCACTGCACTAAATACAAAAAACACACTTAAACCTTTAAATGATACCACTCAAACAAACAATAACAGCCAATAGATAGCGTTAAAAAGTAATGTATGTAACACATGAGAACATACAAACTGTGTTAGATAAACTTAATATGCTTCAACATATGTTGAGTTTATAGAAAACCAACACTGAATGCAGTTAAATGTAACAAAATCTAAAATGAAAAAGTTTATTACACAAACCTGTACAATTCCTAATTTTGGCGGCCATCTTGGATGACGGCCATTTTGAAGACTTTCGCCGGCCTAAATTTTTATACACGGGCCTGTTTGATAGACTACTATCATATATCTTTCAAAAAAGCCATCAAACCTTAAGGCCAAGATCGTGTAGGGTAAACCAAAATTTTGACATCTCCTGGATTTTGGATCTCGGGCTAAAGGGTAATGACAAACGTAAACGGTGCGCTGCAATGAAATTGAACATTTCCCTTAATGATTTAGCGGTTAAACTAAGGATTCATGATCGACAACCAATGCTTTCTTATCTTAGTTCTCTACCTATTGCTGTATTACGTTCCTTGGACACAGAGGCTAATAGATTTTACGATAGAAATCATCAAATGTTTGACGCTGCACTGTTAACAAGATGTTATACTCTATATGCTCCTCGCCCATTTATCGATTCCGAATCTAATCACATTAATTTAGACGCTTTATGAAAATTCCTTTCTTTAATAAAGGAATTGACTTTATTGATTTACCCAGCATATTCCAGGATAAATCGGAGATACATTCTATACCTACGTACTTCCAAAATTCAGAACCCCCTATTATTTGTTACAAATATAATAAACCAATCAGAAATACTATTTTTAATTTCAATAAACATGTTTCTGATCTTGAGATCCATGCTAATACTCCTAAGTCTTGAGATTGTAAAGATTCAAAATGTTTATCAACCAGCCGGCCATATAGTAACTGGAAATTTAAAAATAATTTCGGATTCTGAATTCGCAAAATTGTTTCTAAAGGTCCGAAATATAGATTCCCTTCCTACATTAATTTCGACAAATGTAGGGACGAGATTGCATCTGCGTTGAATGATTTCGGTAATCGATGGTGTAAACGAGAGGGTGTCTTAAAGAATTGTAAAGAAGTACCTTCACTATCGTGGATAAACGTATAAAATTTTATTCACATAATACTAATCTTTTACCTCCTAAACCCAAATTGTCATTTAGGCATTTGAAGCAGGGTATCCAAGAATTTCATAGAAAGTATGTCTTGGTTCCAGCAGACAAAGCCGCGAACAATGTTGTTGTCGTTGTAGGCTTCACTACGTTAACACCTTAAAACAGGAGCTTGATGGTAGCAGGGCTTATCTGGAGACAGATACTGATGAAATGTCTGTAGTTAATGCTCACTTAAACGATTTTCCTGTTAAGTTTTCTGTTTGTGTCAATGAAGGCAAAGAAAACCTTCCTACGATGTATTGGTTACCTACATGTAAGCTTCACAAAAGACCATACAAAGCTAGATTCATTGTAATTTCGAGCTCTTGTACTACCACTGACCTTTCTAATTTATTAACGTTAGGCTCATGTCACAAGATACTGTGAGACAGTGAATGAAACTTCAAATAAAAATTGGTTTTGGTCAATAAAAAAGTCTGGCGAGGTGCTCAGTAAATTGAAGTGTAGATGGTTTCGTGCGACGAGCTTGTCCACATATGATTTTTCTACTCTGTATACAACATTACTACATAATCTAATTAAAGAAAAATTACTCGATTTGATAGAGTGGACATTCAAAAGAGCATTAAAAACTATGGTTCACTTTATTTGGCCTGTAATGACAGAAAGGCCTTTTTGACTTCCTCTGACTAAATTCGGTATACACTTTGGTCATGTCAGAATGTGTGCGACGCCTTATCCTATCTCCTGGATAATATTTATATTAGATTTGGGACCAAGTTATACAGACAAATTGTTGGAATTCTGATGGGTACAAATTGCGCACCTCTCGTAGCTGATTTATTTTGATACTGCTACGAAAGGATTCTCTTAACCATGATAATTAAGCTGATGTTATCGAGGCTTTTAATTCGACTTCTAGGTACCTCGATGACCTTTTGAACATTGACAACCCTTATTTTGAAGGCATGGTCAACCAAATTTATCCACCTGAACTACAGTTGAACAAAGCCAATATCTCAGATACCGAAACCCCCATTTTTAAGATTTACAAATGGATTTATTTGTTTCTTCTAAAATTAATGATAAGCTCGATGACTTTGATTTTGATATAGTAATTTTCCGTTTTTGGATGGTGGCGTTCCTCGTCGTGCTTCTTATGGTGTATACATTTCGCAACTTATTAGGTTTGCTAGATTCTGCAATCATGTTACGGACTTCAACGCTCGAAATAAATGTTTAACGGCCAAAACTTCTCCAACAGGGCTATCGGTATCATAAACTTCGAGAAACTTTCTCTAAATTTTATCGTAGACACTATGAATTGATTTCCAAATATAATGTTGAGTTAAAGACGCTTTTAGGTGAGGGCCTTTAGAAACCAGAATTTTATTATGACTTGGTTTACAAATTTAAGAAACTTATAGGAAGGAATGATTTTTCTTTTCAGTTCAGAAAAATCATTACACGTTACACACGTATAGGTTATAACTTGAATGTTATGCAACAGTCTGCATGCTCAGTTTTTAACCCAAACATGGTTGGTAACTATGCTGCCTTCTTTAATTGCACGCCGGTGGGTCGGGCGTCAGACTCTATGATGGCCCCGACTTAAAGCTATTCATTTTAGATGGTTGGGACCGGAGCTTCTTGTCTGTTGCTTGGCCCACCGGGGTCCAACTGGTGTTTTTCTTTTGCTCCGGAGTTACTAAGTTATTCGGCGCCCAGGGATCTCCATCGTCGGGCAGCTTACTGAATCTGTTGAGTCCTCGTTTTTGATTCATCAGGATGTTTATCATGATTTATCTGTTTGTTCTTGGTGACTCATTGACTAGTTCGAGATTCACCACGAGGACCGAAGAACTAACTAAATGTTATGAACCACTGCAGAAACTGACGGTGGGGTTGTGGCCATTTGGAACCGGTTTAAACCCCGCCAGTAATTTTATATTACTGATCGTTCCAAGGCGATACTTCCTTGGTGGTTCTTTCGTTTTATGTATTGGTGTTTAAAATTTTTGTGCTGTTGGCGCCTTATGTATGTTTTTATATTTTTAGTTAAGTTTAGGTAAGTGAGTGGCCACCGATTGGGAAAATAGCTGCTCATTCGGCTTACGATATGTTTTCATGGTATAAGTACCTGATTGTTAATTTAGTCTTTTCCCATCTCGGTTTTTGGAGTGGGAATCTTTTTCTGATTGCGCCTTTTCCTGATCTTTGCCTACTTGTATGCTGGTTCACCCTATAACCGGGGTACTAAACGCTTTTGGCACTGCTAAGACACAGAGTTTAATTATTTGATCTATATGTGTCTTCAAAATCATGAAGTCAACATAAGGCATGTAAAACAATAGAAAAGTAACTGATGTCGGATTGCTAGTGATTTTGGTCAAGCAGAGTATGTCTCGTCCATTTTGTTTCATAGAAATGAAAACCTAACGTTAACCGGTGTATTTATATATGCTTGGGTAATTTTCTTAGCGATGTACATTTTGTAGAAATAAAAACCACAAAAGGAAAAGAAAAGATAGCAAGAAATTATGAAAAAAGTGAATGTTCCCTCTCTTATAAATAAAATGGAGTTCTGCTTCAAAGTAAGTGATATGTTGCATTTTCCCGCGTTTTTCTGTCTTCACCAGAAGAAAGAGGGGGTAGAGGAGAATATGGGTCAGCCACACGTTACTCTTTTTCTCCTAAAGCTACAATAAAATCCTAAAATACTTACTACTCATCCTTGGTTTTATCAAACACATTCACGACCCGCCCTGCATTCGCTTTCATTATTTTATTTTAAATAAGAAGCTCCTACACAATTTATCTTTTTCTCGCATTTGAAAATTATGATGATAATAATGTAGTAAATGTTAGTGATTAATAAATGCACACAAATCACTTGACGAGCAAAACGAATATAAATAATCAAACGCGAACATCCGAAAAATATATATTTCAAATTGAATACAAGTATGTTTGTTACCATTCTTACAATGGCAATGCAATGATAGTTTGTGGTTTCTAAAAGTGTCAAAACCATGAAAATGCACACATTTCGAGAAAGCACGTGATTGTGAGAAGACTTCATGACAAAGATGGTAAGTAATAGTATGTTAACACGCAGCAACGCTCCGTGTCTATTGCCTGAAAAAAATTACAACCGTGAACAGAGAGACGTATAAAATATAGCCCATTAATGTTTTACACCGGTTAACGGTATACACCGGTTAACGGGTGAGTCACCATACCTTTTTAGTGAAAGAAAATTATTTTTCTGAAAACCTTGCAACTGAAGTCAAAGACACGTCTTTAGACAAACAAAGCATGCAATTTCTAAATAAGTTTGAAAAAGTGGCCTCTTTCTTTCAGCGTAGAAGCTTAAGACATAAGACATAAGTCGGAGAGTATATAACAGAATAACATTAGCTATGTATAGCTATTTACCGACTATAAAGAGAATTAAGAAAAGCAAGCATGCAACACAAAACATATAGAATCAGTAAAAACAATGACATTAGCACATACAAGAAATTATCACAGTCATTATTTACATAGACCTAAAATATATATTAGCATCATTTAGATATTAAATAAGGCATTTATCACATTTTCTACATAAAAATACATTCTTTTAATAGATGTTGTAGTTGTAATAATGCATTGGACTAAAGTAGTATGACAGGGTTTAAGATAAAGTTAAATTGAATCTTACCTGGAAACGCAAGCAGCCCTACTATATACTCCTCCTCAAAAAAATCCTGTCACCTAAAGCTGTAAGAATTGTAACACTTGTTAGCATTTTCATATTTTGTATAAATTTGCTAACTATAATCATACCCTTCACAAACCCTTATTCCAAATCCAAAACTGCAACTGATGTTGCTTTGTTAGTGATTTACATCCTACTAACAGATAATGTCATATTGAAATACAGCGTGCTGAAAATTTTATCCGGAAGGTTGCAGAGGCCCTGGATCAAGTGCACGACTCATGAATTCAAATCAAGTAGCTCTAAGACTACACCACGGAGGCGTCTACACTGGATTTTTGATCCAGAGGAAGTAAGCATGGACATGGCCGTCTAGATACCCCACCCATTTGTAATCGATCTACTGGAATATCTGCATGCGCAATTAAAGTACACTGTACATAATTTATACACTTGATTTTGTCAAGTATTATAAAACTTACAAAAAGTGGAAAATAGTTTTGTTTATTCGTTGGGTGCTTGACACACAGTTGGGTGACCGGATTTTTTTTTTTTTTGAGGAGTATATTTTCTTTAGGTCCCAATGGGCAGGGGCCTATATTCCCACCCAATCACCCTTGAAATCAGATGTAACTTAAGGGAAAATGAAATATTGGCAGATTCTTTAGAAATCATGATGAACTTGTAGAAAGCCTCATTAATTCTAACAGAATATTGATCTGGTAATCTCATCATTCTTTACTCATTACGAAAACTTGCCCATGCAATATACAGATATTTTTTTTTTGCTTTAAAAATTGAAAATTTTCCGCTTAAATTTTTTATATTTTTCTTATTTTTGCTCAAAACATAGATTGTGGGTACACGTTAGAACCGCCTCGGCGAGGCGGTTCTAACGAGTACCCACAATCTATGTTTTGGAGCAAAAATAAGAAAAATAGGTATACCCCTGCAAACCCCAGTTTTTCTATATAAAAGTGGGGTTTAAGAGAGTATTCATTTCACGGATGTGTTTTCCTGATGCATTTCGAGCAGTAGACTACTACCTGTGTTGACATATATCTGTTATAAACTGGAACCAGAATATATTTGCTAGATGAGTGGCTCAGAGAAAACAAGCACCCCAAACATTGTCGACAAATGTAAAGCTACCACATCAAAAGGTGCGAAAAATCAAAAGGGGATAGCCCCGTGAATTAGATAGGAAATTGAGGTATTGTGCTGATAATTATGTCGAACAAAATGAATAGAAACTTACACTATGTGTGAATTTGAGGAAATTTAAGCTTTAATATCATGTTGGAACAAAACTGTATAAATTAACTGTAATAAAAGTCTGGCAAAACAAGCTGATGCTAGTCTTTGTTCGTCTGTTTTATTTGTTGCTTTACGTCCCAGTCAACAGCGATGCTCATGTCGGGACGTTGCCTCTATTTTTGGGACTTCTACCCAACATTAGGATTCCATGAAATTCAAAATTTGCTTGCAGTTGTAATCATTCAAGTAAATAACTATAGCTTATACAGTGTGTATAGATGGTTCTTTCGTTTTATGTCTTGGTGGTTAAATTTTTTTGTGCTGTTGGCACCTTATGTATGTTTTCATATTTTTAGTTAAGTTTAGGTAACTGAGTGGTCACCTATTGGGAAAATAGCTGCCCATTCGGCTTACGATATGTTTTCATGGTACAAGTACCTGATTGTTAATTTATTTTTTCCCCATTTTTATTTATTTATTTATTTATTTTTTATTTTATTTTTTTTTTGGGGGGGAGGGTTGGGGGTGGGGGGGGGGGCAGTGCTTGCCTCATAGTAGTGCCGAGTGTCAAGCAAGGTAATCATTGGTGCCATTTTTAACGTCTTTGGTATGACGCGGCCCGGGATCGGACCCATAACCTCCCGCTCCCGAAGCCATTAGACTTAAAAACAATCAGTGATCAGCCTGCATGGACGTGTATAGTGTATATAAACAGACTGATTATTGTGTTTGTTCTATGTTGACATCGTACAAAATAAGCATATGCACGAGAAAACCAACAATTTTGGTTCCCGACCAGGTTCGACAAATGCCGGCATGTAACGTCACTGAAGCAGGCTGGAGGCTTAAAATATTGGATCCAAGAAGAAACAAAGGCGCCGACTGCACAGCTGATCTGCGCCTTTGGTCTTGAAGATGCAGATTTTCTGGTGCTGTGGATCATATGATTTTTCATGTTTCTTCAGCTGCCGACAAACTAAGCTATTGGTTTTCTACAAAAATAGCGTAATGAGAAATGGTGCAAAACAAATATATAGATATGAGGAGAGCTAATTGTGCAGACTGGATGCCAAAACGCAGTTGGAAGCAATAAAGAGAACAGTAGAAGTTTTGTTATATGTAGGAGTGCATGTGATTTCTCAGTACATATTACAAGACGGTGAGTTTTTAAACTAGTTTGTTGTACAATTATATTTTTATTTATTTATTTATTTATTTATTTATTAGCATATATATGTTGCAAAATATTATTCTCCGCCATGTGTTAATTCCATCATGATACGACCATCATCTGATATTTTCATCAACGATGATTGTACCAAGTCCTTCAAGTATACATGTATTACCTTTAATCATTATAGGCATAAATAGAGATTATCGTATGACAATTTTCATATCGTACCTCGTAACAACCCGAGAATCCCGTATCAGCCCGAGACTCTCGTATCAGCCCGAGGGCCGAAGGTCCGAGGGCTGATGCGAGAGTCGAGGGCTGATTCGGGATTCGAGGGTTGATACGTGGGTACGATATGAAAATTGTCATATCGTAATCTTTTTATGATATATTTTAATTCATGACCATTTTTCCCTTTCTTTGTTTTATTTATTTTATTTTATTTTATTTTATTTTATTTTATTATTTTGACATACCACCAAAGCGTGCAGTAGAGCGCATATTATTTTCACATTAGCACAAATCGAAAATTGGTCTCGACATGACAAAATACTGTTGCCTGTGACATAAAACCACAATCCAAACAAATCTAAAATGCCTGCGGTACACTACCAAATGAACTCAAAACAATAGGAGCCGAGTGCTCCGAATATGATTTTATTAGCCAATCATTTGGTGATACGGCTTTTTCTCCCTAGGGATGATATGGGTCACGTGGGTATGTGAGCCAATCATTGGGTGATATGGCTTTTTCTCCCAAGGGAGTGATATGGGTTTTATCAATTTTTGAACGGATACGGCTTTCGAGATACTGTGCCGCGATACGTGAACGTAACTCTTGTCTGTAGCGCATATGCAAAAAGAACATATTTTGTAGTAAATATATGATAAAACAAGTTATAAATGCTAAGTTACAAATGAGCCGCCACATGGGAAAACCAACAATCTGCATAGGCGAAAACAAAGGACCAGATCAGCTTCGCAGTAACTTAAAGCCGAAATTTCAAGGTTCTAGCTTTTCTGTGCTTGTACAAGTCGGTTTGTGTCAGACCTGTTCGGAAACCACATTGCTGGTTTTCCCACGAGACGGTTCAAATGAGACAGCGTTATTATTGCATTAGTCGTCAGACGAAAGATACATATACTGAAGAAAAATACAGAAATTGTGTCCGTATGATGTTAAGATTTTTGCTTTCAGAAAATTCAAATACTGAAAAAGCATTCGCTTTTTCTACACATTGATTCATCATATGGCGATTTGTAGTGACTTATAAATTCGATATCAATTTGAAAGGTTTTTTTTTTTCTTCTTTTTTTTTGTACACTTTAAATATTTAGTCATTTTGGTTTGATCCTAAGAACAGTTTTATTAGATTTGCTTGTTTGATATATTGCTTAGCGTCCAAGTCAGTTTTCCCCATTAGAAACTACCCATTGCATAAAGCGGGGCCCGTGTCGGGGCGTCATCCTGCCTATGTTATGTACCAATAACATTGTCAGCTCTGGGTGCCATCGTACTAGGTAGCATACTGGACTAAAATGTTACTGGAGATGGCTTTTGATGCTTTTTCTTTCTTTTTCATGGTCTCATTATTCCCATCTTAAGTGTGTTCGCTGCCGATGAAAAACATGTTCAAACTTTTTTCTAACCCTTCTTATTAAATTTCAATACATAAAATAAAAACTAAATAAAGAGAGTAAGTGTAGGGTAGTGTGCATTTTTTCAAGCTATATCCGCTATGAATGAGTCCTCTGAACACCATGATTGAAAATTAAAAAAAAAAAAAGTAATTTTCATTTTTTTTCACATATTCCCTCCTGAACAAAAATACATCATGAATGCTTTAAAAAACATTTTGTTCAAGTAACGCTAATTTTGGACCAAAAACTTACATAAACTTGCAACTTGAAGTTGATGACACATTTATTCTACTCATTTAATAACCCTACACCTTAACTTGAAAAATCGGAAAAAAATCATTATTTATAAATGTGCCAAATCCACATCTGAAGATTCAAACTTTTTCTTTTATTTTCACACAACATAGAACTTGTTCATATTGTTCGAATGAAAAAACGATATATAAAGGATAGTAAGCGTACATGTATATGAGACAACCAACAGCTTGAAAACTGACTGCTTTATTTCTTAAAGCCAATTTCATAAAACCATTTGAAAACGTGTAGTATTTGTGTTTAAGCAACTCTACCCCCAAAATTTTGCTGACACTTTAAATTTTCTAAAAAGTTGCAGAAAATCTGGTGAAAATATGAAGTTCCTTAGATTGACAATTTTTATGGCTCGTTCAATGCATATCATCATTACAATATGTATTCTAATATAAGATAAATAAAAATAATTGTTAGATCCTTTGGAAGCAGTAAAACATTCAAAGCGAGAAGATGGGCCATATTGTAAAATTTCGGGTAATGAACCTTCATCAGTGACCCTTTACAAAACTGGCAGCGGAAGCCAGACATTTTTGGCTGTAATTTCAAGAATTTACATCTGCGTAGTCTAAATCAAAGACTCATATTCCCAAAGGGGCCAAATCATCAAAATACTGTTAAGAAGATGATTCTTAACGTACAATATATTTGAAAACACATGGAAATAAGTTAGGGAACACCTGTAATAATGTGACTACCAACTTTAGACTGTGAATATCCTTCTTTGTAAAACATTAGTAAAAATGTTTTGACAACTTGTCAGAATCTGTAGTATTCAAAAGTGTTTCTGTGTGAAAATGGTTAGCACCAAACAAAAAATGTGGCGGAGAGCGGCCATCTTTTATTCAGAAAATGTTTGCTAAATTTAAGAAACGCACTACTAGTCTTTGCGATAACTTCACTATTTGAACTCACATTGTCGTAATTTTTAGTAAGCATAAAGCTGATACATTGCTTGTTAAACTTTGATCATAAATTCCTTATTTTCTGATCGACTGATGGCGGTAGTTCCATACTTTTCCGGGGGTAGGTTTCATGATCACGTTTTGTTCTTTGGGTATACATTTTGCAGGTTGTAAATGCTAGGCCAGATATTCGATATGACCCTTTAGGAATTTAAACATGCACGTTCTGGTTATAGTGCCCTAGCGGAATTATTCTTTTACGGCTTTATTTGCAAAATTTCCAAGAATTTCGCTTTCCATAGAAATCAATGCAAACTGTAGATTTTGTATAATTAGTTGGTTTTGAGATTACGCATGTAGTTTTAGGTTCGAAGTCGTTAATTCATTCAGAACGATCAGATTCAACATTTTATTCATGTTTTGTTTTCAAAAATTGAAGCAAAAAGGCAAACTTGTATTCAGTAAAAGTGGAGTTTTTCACATATGGCATATTGTATCCTCCGTAGCACAAAGACAAAATGTTGTGAATTTCCTTAAATTGGTCTGTAGCTAGGCCAAAGTATGAACTATATGTGATAAAAATTTCAGTATCGCAAGAAAAAAGGAAAATGGATTTTTCAAACTTTCCCCAAGGGCTAAAAGTGTTCCCTAACTTATTCCCATGTGTATATATTGACTGATCCCAAAGGATCAAAAGAAAAATATAATATGCACTATGGATGATGTACGGGGAGACTTTTTAGGGCCGCCACACGGCACAACACCAGCTGCAGTAATAGCAAATAAAAATAATTGTTAGATCCTTTGGAAGCAGTAAAACATTCCGGAAGTTCGAAAATGCCAAATGTTAGCAGCGAACATCTAGCGAGAAGCCAAGCTTTTAACAAAATATTACTTAAATTTTAAGCATTCTGTATGTTGAATTACATCCATGCCGAGAAATAGATGGACTGCTTGTGCCTCCAGGCAAAACTTATAAACTACTACCTGACCATCTAGTTAACCGGTCAGAATGTCTTAGTCTGCCTAGGGAAAGTCGTTCAAGTAAAACCACCCATGATACTTATAAGCTGTAGTCATGAACCACTTCATATAAGCTGTAGTTGTTTACTTGAATTGGTGGTTACTTTTTCAATTTGAAAGCACATTTTGGGTGTCAAGACATCCTAATGTTGAATAAAAGTCCCATAAAATGGAGGCACCGTTCCGACATGACCACTGCTGTTGACTGGGACGCTAAGCCACAAATCAAACAAACAAATAAAACAAACAACCGATGTTATATAAAATATTACGCATAGCATCAATACGTTGCTTTATTTGAGATTTAAGCACATATGGTGGCTTGAAAAATCAAACTAAAATTGATGCTTAACGTCCCAGTCAACAGCCATGGTCATGTCGGGACGTTGCTTCCATTTCAAGGGACTTTTACCCAAAATGAGGCTGCCATGATATCCAACAAGTGCTTAAAATATAACACACCCAACTAAACCAATAAGGCTTAGATGTATGGATGGTTTGACATGAACCACTTTTCCTGGGCAGGCTCATACCTAAGTGGTAAACCAGTAATAAGATGGTCAGTCAGAAGGCATAAGCAGCCATCTATTTCTTTAGGCCCCGATGGGCGGGGGTCCATATTCCCACCTGACCACCCTTGAGAGGATATTACAATAAAAAAAAATGGAAATTATAATAAAAGCAATGCAATTTTTCGTTTAATGTTACAAAATACAATTGCATATCTGTGAAGTAAAATAAAGTTAAAAGCCCGTTTTCCCACTTGAATAAGGAAGTAACGTGAAAATCAAGTTATTTGCAAACTAGAATGCTAGTGAGAAGCAGGTGATGAAAGTTTATTAATTGATGGAAGCTATTATGATATTGCGTTCTCACCTTTATGCACTCAATTTATATCCTGTATGATTTTCCTCAATTTTGCTTTTAGTTGTGGGCGAATAGTGGGCGACATTGTTTTAAGATCACAAACATGCACACACGTTACGCTCGATATTGATACAAATAAGACCATTAGGAAAACATGTCCGTGAAATTTATACCCCCTTAAGTCCCACTTTTATACGGCAAAACTGAGGTATTCAGGGGTATACCGGTTTTTTCTTATTTTTCAAGTGCTCCAAATCATAGATTGTGGTTACTCGGCCAACAAAGCAACCGAACGTAGCCAAATTTCTATGGAGTATACCATCTTCATGACCATTTATAAACCACAGGGGGTTGAAATTACGATTTTATGCTATTTTACCTATTACTTTATAAGCCCCTCAATTATTTATAACTGATCGTTCCAATGTGGTACAGCTTTTGTGGTTCACATTTATCCAAGTTATTCCAATTATAAGTTTCATGTTGAATGACTTTGTGGCCACCAGAATATAATTTGGCTGTTCGTTTTAGCTTTCTTCTTTTTTATTTGTTACGTCCAAGGTAGCAGCGTGTCCACCACACTTCAATATATCCCGCCTTCCTTTATACATGTTGCGTGCTGGTACCTATGCATATTTTCTTAACATGATTGACATTATTTTTGTTATTTTTTTTCTTTTTTTCCTTTTCTGTGTTTAATTTAACCACTACAGAAGCTGAGGGTGAGGTTATGGCCATGTAAATAAAAATAAAACTTAGATCCTTTAAGAGCAGAAGAACATAGTCTCCATTTTATGGGATTTCTACATGTACATGTACCTAACACTGGTGATGTCATGACATCCAAAGTGTGCTTTGAATATGTGACCGAAACGACTTGATCTGAAGTAGCAGATATATATATATATATATATATATATATATATATATATATATATATATATATATATATATATATATATATATATATATATATATATATATATATATATATATATATATATATATATATATATATATATATTTTATGGATCCGGTGCTACCGACAGGTTTGTCTGTTTGATGTATATTACCAAAATCTCATACTATACTATTAATTTATATACATCTTGTATCTTTTGATCCAGTCAAACCTGGTCATTCTCCATAATTTTGCACCGTTAATGATAAAATCTCCACATATACTTAAAGCATATCATTCAAGCATCCATTTATGGATCCGGTGCTACCGACAGGTTTGTCTGTTAGATGTATATTACCAAAATCTCATACGATATATATATATATATATATATATATATATATATATATATATATATATATATATATATATATATATATATATATATATATATATATATATATATATATATATATATATATATATATATATAGGGAGAAATAGGACAAACATCAAACAAAAAACAAAAATCTTCCCGGTGGCACTGGATCCTAAGAAAGGATTCGAAAATGATTGAAATAAGTATATAGGGGGATTAAACCATTAACAGTGCAAGAATAAATCAAACTAAGCGCGCTTTCGGCTTTCGCCTTCTTCAGAGTCAATATGTATTTACAGGTAAAAACTGGAAAAAAAATGAAAATAGGTAAATAAACAAAATAAATCAAAAACAATGCAAAAATACACAAATACACAAAAACCACATGAAATGTGACAAAGTTGACACCTCTGTATGTTCGGCAGTGGGTAAACGACTTAAAATTAATCCATGAACGCCCTTTGAAAGGGCCCAGTATCTGATAAAAAATGGCGGCAAAAATTGCGCGTCACTTTACTACATAAAGTCAGTTTGTAGCGGTGTGTTTAATTTACTCGGTAATTGTGTATTAGCTATGTAAGTTAAACATTGGGGAACCAGGGCTGGAGGCAACCAGATAAAAATCAAGGTAATAAGCACAAAATAGAGTCAAACAGAGTACTTTCCATGAATGCAAATCATCCCAGAACTGCTCATGGACGGTGCTTGGAAGGAGAGACGGCGAAAATGGCCATCCTCGATTTTTGAAATATAGAAATTTAGATAAAAATTGCCTTTGTGCTCAATTGGCGAACATTTGATTTATTGAAGTTTGAAGAATTTAGATGAAAATCACATTTATGTGGTCAGAAGAGGAGGCGAACACACCGCTACAAGCAAGAAAAGGGGGATGCGAAAACCATGTCTTATGCAGAGAGACGAGACAGATATACGTATGTAGCTGAAATGGCCCGTAGGTTGACACACTGCTACAGAATGAATAACTGGTAAGCTGTGGGGACCCAGGAAAACTGGGGAACCCAGAAAAACGAGTAGGATAAAGCAATTACTGCTACAAAACGAGAACAGATGCCAGTCTGCATATCACTGAAATGTGTGTGAAACTGTAACTTGTGGAGGGAGCCCAGGAGAAATGGTAAGCTGTAGGAACCCAGGAAAACTGGTATATTGGGTGAACCCAGGAATGCCGGTAAACTGGGAGAACCCAGGAAAGCTGGTAAGATGAAAGAATCATTGCTACAAACCGAGAACAGATGACGGTCTGCATGTCAACTTGTCTGGGGAACCCCGTGAGAACTGGTAAATTGGGAAAAAAAAACTGGAAACCCAGGAAAACTGGTTGTATGAAGGAAACTAAAATGTGTGTGGAACTGCAACTTGTCGGGGGAACCAAGAAGCACTGGTGAGCTGGGGGTGCCCAGGAGAACCGGTAAACTTGGGGAACCCAGGAAAACTAGTAAACTTTGAGAACCCAGGAAAACTGGTTAGGTGAAGGAAACACTGCTATAAAACGAGAGCAGATGACGGCCTGCATGTCATTGGAATGTGTGTGTAATTCCAGCTTGTTGGGGAAACAAACAGGGGGGACTGGCAAACTGAGAGAACCCAGGGAAACTGGTCAGATGAAGGAAACCATAATGGCTGGTCAGCTGAAGAGATTTTGGACTAATCTCCTTTGTTGATGCCGCTTGGATTCAGTGTGTTGAGACGGCGTATCCAGTAGCTCTCACGCTGTTTTCTGGTCTTGTCCGTCCAACCCGAATTGTGGTCCAAGCAACAAACAGAGGCATGACTCAAGAAGTCATGCCCTGGCAACCGGAAGTGCTCTGCAACTGGAGATCGTTCAAATCTCTTGTGTTTCCAGTCATCTCTGTGACCATTCATCCTCACGCTGAGTAGGCCCTTGGTTTCCCCAACATACTGTTTTCCACACTCTCCACACGATATCAGGTAAACCACATTCATTGTTTTGCAGTCAGTACTCCCCTTCAGTCTTACTTTTGCCCCATTCGACGACTTGGCTATGTGGGACGGGGTTATCATGTCGCAGGTTCGACATCTTGGTCTGCCACAGGGCTTGCATTCGCCATGAGGCTCATCATCTATGGAATCTGGCTTCAGTCTCGCTCTCACAAGAAGGTCTCTGAGGCTTTTGGGCCTTCTGAAAGCCGTAATTGGCTTTTGCGGAAAGACTGAGTTCAGATGGTCTGATGATTCGATGATGGGCCAATGCTTGTCAACGATATTCCTGACCTTAGGTAGGTCTGGGTGATAAGTTATGACGAATGGCAAGATGGCTTTGTCTTGGGTGGGTTTAGGCCTGTAAGATAACAGACTTAGTCTGTCCATTTGCCTAACCCTTCCTATGGCTTGGTCGATGCTCTGCTTCTGATAACCTCGTTTACTGAGTTGATCAGAGAGTTCTTTCACTCGCAACTCAAAAGCCTCGTCGTCTGAGCAAATGCGTCTGATGCGTAGCGCAAGACTGTAAGGAATGTTCTGACTGCAATGGGGTGGATGGCAGCTTGATGGCAGGAGATACTGGTGTGAGTCTGTGGGCTTAGTGTAGAGGTCCACGACGACTCTGTCTCCTTCTAGGTGAGACGTGGTGTCTAGAAAGACATGTTTGTCGTTGGATACCTCTGCAGTAAACTTTATTGTTGGATGGAAGTTGTTTGCACCCGCGAGGAATTCTTCCAGTGTCTCTCTGCCGTGGGTCCACTTCATGTCTATATCGTCTATGAACCTGAGGCACGAGAATGGCTTCAAGCTCACGGACTGAAGGAGCTGTTTCTCTAGCCTACCCATAAAAATGTTGGCGTATGATGGTGCCATTTTCGTTCCCATGGCCGTCCCTTGAATTTGCAGGTAGTGTTTACCATTAAATTCAAAGTTATTGCATTTGAGGACGAGGGTGAGAAGTTTAATCAGAATATGTGTGGGCGGATCTTTGACTGTTCGTTTTTCCCAAACCTCTTCACACGCTTGTATACCGTCTTGGTGTGGTATGTTTGTATAGAGGGATGTGACATCCATCGACACAAGCAGTGTTCCGGGAGGAAGTGGACCCATTGCTTCTTGCTTTCTCAGGAAATCTGTTGTATCCTGCAAGTAGGATGGTAAGTCCTGTACGTGGGGTTGAAGATGTAAGTCGACAAATTCTGATATCTTTTCTGTGGGGTGTCCATTGGCAGACACAATGGGACGGCCAGGGTTTCCAGCTTTGTGGATTTTGGGTAGCAGATAAAATCGTCCTGCTTTAGGTTCATCTACATTTAGATAGATGGCATTTTTTTCGCTGATGTGGTTCCCCGCTCTCAATTCACAGATTGCAGCAGAGACTTTCTGTGCAAATTCCATTGTGGGGTCGTGATCAAGAACCGTATAAAAGGTGGAATCATTCAGTTGCCTTTCGGCTTCTGAGACATAGTGATCCCTGTCCATGACAACCACAGCTGACCCTTTGTCTGCAGGCTTTATTATTACATCGTCTCTCTTTTGAAGATCGTACAGGGCACTGCGTTCGCAGGGTTTGAGGTTGTCATGTTTGGGTTTAGGAGGTTTATGTTTGTTGATGTCGGATTCCACACTCTTTATGAATGTCTCGAGATCACGACATTGTCTTGGCGGTTGCCAGTCGCTCCTCTCGACAAATTCAGGGTATTTCTCTGGTGCGCGGGTATCAGGAAAACCATTGAAGTGGGATTTTAGGCGCATGCGTCTACTGAATGCGTTGGAGTCCTCAACCAGTTTGCCCCTGTCATAGCTTTTGGGACGGGGGCAAAAGCCAAGCCCTTTCGAGAGTAAGGACGTCTCAGACTCTGACAGCTCCACACTAGAAAGGTTGACAACTATATTGTCATTTTTGTTTTTCTCAGTGTTCTGTGTTCTCTTTTTGCGTCTGAAACGTCTTGTCCGTTTATCCTTACTCTCTACGGGTGTATTGCTTTGGAGAGGACTGGACTGTAGGATTCCGAGGACCTTTAGCTTCTTTTCCCGCTTGGCTTTCAAATGGTTTTCCTCCCTTTGCACCTTTCGATCTACCCTTGAGTGAATCAAGTGAGCGACCTCTGTTTCTGCTTTTTGCTCAATATTGGTTTTGATGACCGTCATACGTGTTTTCAGTTCCTGTATGAGGCCTTGGTAGCGGCCGAGGAGCAGTGTCATGGTATCTAAAGAGGCTTTCTTAAGAATACCTTGAGCCCGGCGCTTGAATCTGTCAGAAGGGTTCCCGGGAATATTCAACTGTATTCGGGCTGTTAGACCTTTTGGCACAACCTTATTTTCTATGCACTGTGTAAGAAATTTGCAGTGGTGTGAATATTTGGCCATTTTCATGGTTTTGGTGGTCAGCGATTTTTCCAGTTTGGACAGATCCATGGTATTGTGTGTGTAATCTGGTGTGGGACTGTAAAGACTGATGTAAAAAGAAAACAAAAGGTCTAACAGCCCGAATACAGTTGAATATTCCCGGGAACCCTTCTGACAGATTCAAGCGCCGGGCTCAAGGTATTCTTAAGAAAGCCTCTTTAGATACCATGACACTGCTCCTCGGCCGCTACCAAGGCCTCATACAGGAACTGAAAACACGTATGACGGTCATCAAAACCAATATTGAGCAAAAAGCAGAAACAGAGGTCGCTCACTTGATTCACTCAAGGGTAGATCGAAAGGTGCAAAGGGAGGAAAACCATTTGAAAGCCAAGCGGGAAAAGAAGCTAAAGGTCCTCGGAATCCTACAGTCCAGTCCTCTCCAAAGCAATACACCCGTAGAGAGTAAGGATAAACGGACAAGACGTTTCAGACGCAAAAAGAGAACACAGAACACTGAGAAAAACAAAAATGACAATATAGTTGTCAACCTTTCTAGTGTGGAGCTGTCAGAGTCTGAGACGTCCTTACTCTCGAAAGGGCTTGGCTTTTGCCCCCGTCCCAAAAGCTATGACAGGGGCAAACTGGTTGAGGACTCCAACGCATTCAGTAGACGCATGCGCCTAAAATCCCACTTCAATGGTTTTCCTGATACCCGCGCACCAGAGAAATACCCTGAATTTGTCGAGAGGAGCGACTGGCAACCGCCAAGACAATGTCGTGATCTCGAGACATTCATAAAGAGTGTGGAATCCGACATCAACAAAC
Source organism: Rugalucina vietnamica (assembly GCA_964017185.1). NCBI lineage: Eukaryota > Metazoa > Mollusca > Bivalvia > Lucinida > Lucinidae > Rugalucina > Rugalucina vietnamica. The sequence goes on from OZ024878.1 coordinate 11,027,008, forward strand.
ATAAACCTCCTAAACCCAAACATGACAACCTCAAACCCTGCGAACGCAGTGCCCTGTACGATCTTCAAAAGAGAGACGATGTAATAATAAAGCCTGCAGACAAAGGGTCAGCTGTGGTTGTCATGGACAGGGATCACTATGTCTCAGAAGCCGAAAGGCAACTGAATGATTCCACCTTTTATACGGTTCTTGATCACGACCCCACAATGGAATTTGCACAGAAAGTCTCTGCTACAATCTGTGAATTGAGAGCGGGGAACCACATCAGCGAAAAAAATGCCATCTATCTAAATGTAGATGAACCTAAAGCAGGACGATTTTATCTGCTACCCAAAATCCACAAAGCTGGAAACCCTGGCCGTCCCATTGTGTCTGCCAATGGACACCCCACAGAAAAGATATCAGAATTTGTCGACTTACATCTTCAACCCCACGTACAGGACTTACCATCCTACTTGCAGGATACAACAGATTTCCTGAGAAAGCAAGAAGCAATGGGCCCACTTCCTCCCGGAACACTGCTTGTGTCGATGGATGTCACATCCCTCTATACTAACATACCACACCAAGACGGTATACAAGCGTGTGAAGAGGTTTGGGAAAAACGAACAGTCAAAGATCCGCCCACACATATTCTTATTAAACTTCTCACCCTCGTCCTCAAATGCAATAACTTTGAATTTAATGGTAAACACTACCTGCAAATTCAAGGGACGGCCATGGGAACGAAAATGGCACCATCATACGCCAACATTTTTATGGGTAGGCTAGAGAAACAGCTCCTTCAGTCCGTGAGCTTGAAGCCATTCTCGTGGCTCAGGTTCATAGACGATATAGACATGAAGTGGACCCACGGCAGAGAGACACTGGAAGAATTCCTCGCGGGTGCAAACAACTTCCATCCAACAATAAAGTTTACTGCAGAGGTATCCAACGACAAACATGTCTTTCTAGACACCACGTCTCACCTAGAAGGAGACAGAGTCGTCGTGGACCTCTACACTAAGCCCACAGACTCACACCAGTATCTCCTGCCATCAAGCTGCCATCCACCCCATTGCAGTCAGAACATTCCTTACAGTCTTGCGCTACGCATCAGACGCATTTGCTCAGACGACGAGGCTTTTGAGTTGCGAGTGAAAGAACTCTCTGATCAACTCAGTAAACGAGGTTATCAGAAGCAGAGCATCGACCAAGCCATAGGAAGGGTTAGGCAAATGGACAGACTAAGTCTGTTATCTTACAGGCCTAAACCCACCCAAGACAAAGCCATCTTGCCATTCGTCATAACTTATCACCCAGACCTACCTAAGGTCAGGAATATCGTTGACAAGCATTGGCCCATCATCGAATCATCAGACCATCTGAACTCAGTCTTTCCGCAAAAGCCAATTACGGCTTTCAGAAGGCCCAAAAGCCTCAGAGACCTTCTTGTGAGAGCGAGACTGAAGCCAGATTCCATAGATGATGAGCCTCATGGCGAATGCAAGCCCTGTGGCAGACCAAGATGTCGAACCTGCGACATGATAACCCCGTCCCACATAGCCAAGTCGTCGAATGGGGCAAAAGTAAGACTGAAGGGGAGTACTGACTGCAAAACAATGAATGTGGTTTACCTGATATCGTGTGGAGAGTGTGGAAAACAGTATGTTGGGGAAACCAAGGGCCTACTCAGCGTGAGGATGAATGGTCACAGAGATGACTGGAAACACAAGAGATTTGAACGATCTCCAGTTGCAGAGCACTTCCGGTTGCCAGGGCATGACTTCTTGAGTCATGCCTCTGTTTGTTGCTTGGACCACAATTCGGGTTGGACGGACAAGACCAGAAAACAGCGTGAGAGCTACTGGATACGCCGTCTCAACACACTGAATCCAAGCGGCATCAACAAAGGAGATTAGTCCAAAATCTCTTCAGCTGACCAGCCATTATGGTTTCCTTCATCTGACCAGTTTCCCTGGGTTCTCTCAGTTTGCCAGTCCCCCCTGTTTGTTTCCCCAACAAGCTGGAATTACACACACATTCCAATGACATGCAGGCCGTCATCTGCTCTCGTTTTATAGCAGTGTTTCCTTCACCTAACCAGTTTTCCTGGGTTCTCAAAGTTTACTAGTTTTCCTGGGTTCCCCAAGTTTACCGGTTCTCCTGGGCACCCCCAGCTCACCAGTGCTTCTTGGTTCCCCCGACAAGTTGCAGTTCCACACACATTTTAGTTTCCTTCATACAACCAGTTGTCCTGGGTTTCCAGTTTTTTTTCCCCAATTTACCAGTTCTCACGGGGTTCCCCAGACAAGTTGACATGCAGACCGTCATCTGTTCTCGGTTTGTAGCAATGATTCTTTCATCTTACCAGCTTTCCTGGGTTCTCCCAGTTTACCGGCATTCCTGGGTTCACCCAATATACCAGTTTTCCTGGGTTCCTACAGCTTACCATTTCTCCTGGGCTCCCTCCACAAGTTACAGTTTCACACACATTTCAGTGATATGCAGACTGGCATCTGTTCTCGTTTTGTAGCAGTAATTGCTTTATCCTACTCGTTTTTCTGGGTTCCCCAGTTTTCCTGGGTCCCCACAGCTTACCAGTTATTCATTCTGTAGCAGTGTGTCAACCTACGGGCCATTTCAGCTACATACGTATATCTGTCTCGTCTCTCTGCATAAGACATGGTTTTCGCATCCCCCTTTTCTTGCTTGTAGCGGTGTGTTCGCCTCCTCTTCTGACCACATAAATGTGATTTTCATCTAAATTCTTCAAACTTCAATAAATCAAATGTTCGCCAATTGAGCACAAAGGCAATTTTTATCTAAATTTCTATATTTCAAAAATCGAGGATGGCCATTTTCGCCGTCTCTCCTTCCAAGCACCGTCCATGAGCAGTTCTGGGATGATTTGCATTCATGGAAAGTACTCTGTTTGACTCTATTTTGTGCTTATTACCTTGATTTTTATCTGGTTGCCTCCAGCCCTGGTTCCCCAATGTTTAACTTACATAGCTAATACACAATTACCGAGTAAATTAAACACACCGCTACAAACTGACTTTATGTAGTAAAGTGACGCGCAATTTTTGCCGCCATTTTTTATCAGATACTGGGCCCTTTCAAAGGGCGTTCATGGATTAATTTTAAGTCGTTTACCCACTGCCGAACATACAGTGGTGTCAACTTTGTCACATTTCATGTGGTTTTTGTGTATTTGTGTATTTTTGCATTGTTTTTGATTTATTTTGTTTATTTACCTATTTTCATTTTTTTTTCCAGTTTTTACCTGTAAATACATATTGACTCTGAAGAAGGCGAAAGCCGAAAGCGCGCTTAGTTTGATTTATTCTTGCACTGTTAATGGTTTAATCCCCCTATATATATATATATATATATATATATATATATATATATATATATATATATATATATATATATATATATATATATCGAAAAAATAATGACATCTGAATTTTTACATTATTTAATTACCGCGACCGGTTTCGTTATACTCATCAGGCGGATTTAACATAGTAACATAGCAACGTTATATATATATATAGCAGGCTTGTACCTTCTAAGCGGTTAACCAGTAATCAGGTGGTCGGTCAATCGGTTATTCACATTGCCTGGAGGCACATGAATAAAGATTAAAACTGAGATCCTTTAAGAGCAGTGAATACATTTATGAGAAATGGGATGGGTTTTGAAGCCCATCTATAGGATTGTGTGAACGGCCATGATCACATTGCAAAATTAAAAATGATAGCCATGTGGTAAAACCATTCAGAAAAAAACTTCTCCAGAATCCAAAGCACAAGTGTTCTTAAAACTTGGGAAATAACATCAAGTTTTACGAAGTTTGTACAATGACGTTTGGATGACCCAAACCAATTCACGGTAATGTATATTACAACGGAAACTGTGTTATCTAAAATCAAAGCAAGGAAAGCCAGGACGCTCCCTCATTAAAGGGTGGTCGGGTGGGAATATGGGCCCCCGCCTAATGGGGCCTAGGAGAAATAGATGGGCTGCTTGTGCCTCCAGACAAAGCTTCTGAACTACTGACCGAACATCTGATTACTGGTAAACCGCTCAAGTCTGAGCCTGCCCAGGAAAAGTGGTTTAGTCAAACCATCCATACATAAAAATCGTATTGGTTTGCTTGGGTGGTTATATTTATGAAGCACAGTTTGAGTGTCATGGCATCCTTATGTTGGGTAAGAGTCCCATAAAATGGAGGCAACGTCCCGACATGACATTGCTGTTGACTGGTGCGTAAAGCGTCAATTCAAACAAAAGTTCCCTTCTTAAATGCAGCTTTAAGTCGGGACCGTCAATGAGTCTGAGGCCCAGTGTACACCGGCACACTACATCGACAATAATATTTTAAACATAACGTTATATAGGCGACGAAAGCGAATAATTTGTGATGACTCTGTCTAGTCGAAGTAAAAATCTGTCCTTGGACAGCTGGTCAAATAAAACATTATTGTTAATGATGTTTGTTTAAGAACATTCACATTTGAGCCACCTCATGGGAAACCCAACAATCTGCATAGGCGAAAACAAAGACGCAGATCAGCTTCGCGGTAAACCGCGAAGCTGATCAGCGTCTTTGTTTTCGCTACTCGGATAGTACAATTCCTCTTCTACTTTTAAAAATCCGAAATTTCAAGCTTCTAGCTCTTTTCTGTGCTTGTACAGGTCGGTTTGTGTCGGACCTGTTCGGAAGCCACATTGTTGGTTTTCCCACGAGGCGGCTCATTTATGGTTACTATGCTAAAGCTATCTATCATTCCATGGACAATTTACTGTTGCTAAAGGATAAAGCTATTTCATAATGAAATTTTGCAATTTGTTTTATTTGTTAATATCAATATGATAAATGAGATAACTTGTGGATTCTGCAGTGCAGGAAGTTCGTTTTGGTCTGTTGTACATCTCAATGCCATAAAAGCTCACTCCGCTGTGTGAAAATATCTGAGTGAAAATAGAGGATCTTACAGGAAGGTACAAGTAGGCAACGATCAGGGAAAGGCGCAATCAGAAAAAGACTCCCACTCCAAAAACCGAGGCGGGAAAAACCAAACTAACAATAAGGAACTAAGACCATGAATACATTTAGTAAGCCGAATGAGCAGCTATTTCCCAATAGGTGGCCACTCAGTTACCTAAACTTAACTAAAATATGATAACATACATAAGGCGCCAACAGCACAAAAAAATTAAACACCAAAACATAAAACAACAAAAACCACAACAGAAGTATCGCATTGGAACGATCAGTAATATAAAATTACTGGCGGGCTTAAACTGGTTTTACGAGATCCTAACCTCACCCTCAGCTTCTGCAGTGGTTCATAACATTTAGTTAGTTGTTCGGTCCTCGTAGTGAATCTCTAACTAGTCAATGAATCATCATGGACAAACAAATAAATCATGATAAATTCTATGATGAATCAAAAACGAGGACTCACAGAAGGAGTAAGCTGCCCGACGATGGAGATCCCTGGGCGCCCGATAACTTATACTAACTCCGGAGCAAAAGAAAACCACCAGTTGAACCCCGGTGGGCCAAGCAACAGACAAGAAGCTCCGGCCCCAACCAACTAAAATGAATAGCTTTATGTCATAGAGTCTGACGCCCGACTAACGCGTAATGATTTTTCTGAATCGAAAATAAAAATCATTCCTTCCAATAAGTTTCTTAAATTTGTAAACCAAGTCACCTTAAAATTCTGGTTCCGGAGTGGTCATTTCATATGAAATTTAATATGAAATAAGGCACAACCTTTGTCGCGACGCTCTACTCCCATTGCGCAGATTATATTAAAATATTAGAGCTACATATATGACAGCTTCCTCACCATGGTGACCATTTCCAACCATTATCATTATGAAAAGTTTTGATCAATTAGTATAATGCAGCGCGTGTTGAAACGTCACGATGACGTAAATCTATATGAAAAGTTAATTGATCAATTAGTATAATTCATCGCGTGTTGAAACGTCACGATGACGTCAAACTATGTGGAAAGTTAAATGATCAATTAGTATAATTCAGTGTGTGTTGAAACGTCACGATAACGTCATAATAACAGTTCCGGTTCCGGTTGACGACTGATTTGTTTTTTCTATCAATGTACAGAAGAACAGAATAGAACAGAACATTTACCACTTTCTACCATAGGAGCAACGCAGGAGCGTCGCTATTAAACGAGCCTTCGGCGAGTTCAATAAATTTCAGAGTGTAAGATTCGTTTTATCATATGACTTGTAAAATAAGATTGATTTTATCGCCTTATAAGTGGACATATTTTCAATAAACAGTGGACGTCGTAAATGACGTTACATATTCCTACAAAAGTTCATACACGTGTGGTCATAAGACATTTTATTACATGACGTTATCCACTGTAAAACAGCTACTCATATGATAAAGAAAAGAAAGCGAGGACATGGAACCGGCGCGAGCAAACAATAATTCCTGCTAAAAACCAAGGTGGGAATGAACCTAACAGTATAATGTACTGATTCAAAGAGACCAGTCAATCATCCGAATGGGCAGCTCTTTCCATAAAGATTGTCATTCAATTAAACAAACTTCACGTACTATTACGAAAACACGCCCATCTATTTTTTGGAGCAAATTAAGAAAAACAGTTATACCCCTACATACCCTAGTTTCACTGTATGAAAGTGGGGTATATAGAGGATATTTGCTTTTTGAGGTGAATGCCAAATATATTTCATCGAGTGAGTTGAAAACATCAGAATTTTCACGAGTGCGCAGCACGAGTGAAACTTTTTGTGTTTTCAACTCAAGAAATGAAATATATTTGGTATTCACCGAAAAAAAGCAAATTTTCTTTTTATTTTATACAATACACGGGCATTTTCTCAATTCACAAGGTAGGCGGTGAAAATGCAAAAACCAAATATTTTTGAAAACACAAATAATTTTGGTACCATATTGTTCCTTACGTTCTAACTAAGAAAATGAGTACCCACACTTTATGTTTTCGTTCATAAATAAGGGAGTTATAGGCGTTTGAATTTCTAAAGTGATACACATTTAATGACGTAAAGTAAATGGAAACGTCAGAAGTAATCCAAAATCTCCAGTGACGATATAGGCTGATATCAGTCACTAGTGACTTTTGATATCAGTGAGATTTGATATCAGTGAAATTTCATATCAATGAAAATACCGATTTTATCAAGTTTTGATATACATTGGTTTTCACTGTAAAGTATAAAATAAAAGGAGGTATTCATTACACGGACATATTTTCCTGATGTAATACTGATTGAATTACTATATTGAAAACAATTGTAAATGTATAGAATTATTATATTACAGGTTGCAAGCATTACATGTAACATTGTTGGAATAAAAAATCCTTGATATTGAATGTCACACGAAGTAGGCCTTTGAGTTATTTTAGATATTGTCAACGCTGCACCATAACATCGTATTGATCAGTTGCGCAACGCTGAAAAAACTCCGATCAAGCAGGCCAACATCCGCTTCTAGATTACTCTCTGATTGAAATGATTAGTTTTTATTCTTGATAATTTGAAAGTTACGAACGATAATGTAATCTTTACAAATTACCATAAAATTCCATATGTAATTTCAAATGACACTTTGGAATCCTATATACAGCATTGCCAGCAATGAAAACCTTCACAATCAATCATTCCATAATCATTAGCTCAACAAAATCACTCGGAAATTGTGTCCAGGTCATATAATGTCTAAATCAATCGCATAAGCATTTCCAATGTTTAAACCGTTTTCCTGTATATGGAGTTTCTGGATATTTAACCCATATTTGACGAATGGATTTTCCCATCATTATCATTAGGGTGAGTCCACTTTCATTTTTAGGGGCGTCAGGAGTGATTTTTAAATTTCATTCATTTTTTCGATGAAAATTCTCTAAGCAAATAGAATAGCCCCAGATGGGACGCCGCGTTCTGTGGCATCACATCTGGGGCTATACTGTTTGCCTTTGTCCCACAAAAGGGACGGCAGGCTTAAATGAGTTAATGTCACATTGAATACCTATCGTTCTGGGTCAAAAGTATTTTCACACGGTTTATAATCACACTTTGAAGTTTTCTGATGTTTGAAAACGGTAATACCATGTAGGTTTTCTCGGAGGAACTGTTAAGAAGTTATGTACATGACTGGATAATGTATTTGCGTTTATTTTTTCGCATATTTTGCACCATGAAATTCCATCATCGGCACACCGGAAGAGATGGGAAAAGCGTGTCTATTTTTAGCTGCTGATGCAACTTTCTGTACGGGTATAGACATTATGGCAACTGGGGGTATAGAACTTGGATATGGACAAAAAGGACATCCCCTAGACCCTAAACCTTAAGACAAGTGACTGACTGTACTAAAGTTATGTATTACATGTATACAAGCCGCATTTGTGATTGTCAATAAAGTTTTCTATTTTACGTCAAAAAAAAAAAAAAAAAAAAAAAAAAAAAAAAAAAAAAAAAAAAATGAAATTCCATCATAAAATAATATCTTCTATTTTCAGAACGTTGTTTACAATGGCAACCAACATAACCGGACATGACGTCATATCAGAGCCACAACTGACTGTTATAAAGACATTCACCATCCTTACCTCTGTACTTGGAACAACTGGCAACGCTCTGACCATTTTCGCCATTCTGAAAGGAAAATTCCATAAAAATCCGTGTTATCTATTTGTTCTTAATTTAAACGTCTGCAACCTGATACATTGCTTGATTTTCCATCCAGTCTTAGCCATTCAAGCGTTTCATGTGATCTGGAACAGTGCGTCTGCGCTGTGCATCGCTTTCTCATTCGGATTGTTCGTCAATCTAGGTACAGAACTATGGGGATACGTGTGCATTACGTTGAATCGTTATTTCTGTGTTGTACACCATGGGGTTTATTCTAGCATTTATGGAAATTCGAAGTATTTAGGCATCCAGATTGCCTTTTCATGGCTGTTTTATCCGGTTGTGTTTATGTTACCGATTCTCGATTTATGGGGTCACTACAGCTATGCGCCACAGAAGCTACTTTGCCACCCCTTTGTTGGGCACAATTGTGATGGATTTTGTCTGTTTGTGTTTCTCATCGCCCTACTTACAACCGGTCCCGTGATCCTGTATTGTTATCTTGTCATAATCTACACCTATTTCCGGAGTCGGAGAAAAGTTGGCCAGAAATTTAATCGAGAAACATCAGCTAGTAACACCACTATAAGTAGTGTACACACCAGCTTGACACAAAGCATAGTAAAAACTGACAAGGAACGACAGAAACGCCGATCAGAACTGAAAATGGCGTTCACCATTTTATGTGTGATACTAGTATTCGGTATGTTCCGATTACCGTTTATGATCCTATACCTCTATGATCCTTCCATGACTAAAACAAAGCCTTTCGTTCATACGATACTAATATATTTGGGGTCGTGTTCGAACTGGATTAATCCTATTGTTTACTCCATGACAAACGACAAAATTAGGGCGAGTTTGAAGAACAGTTTATTGTTTTACAAAAATAGTGTTGTCTTTAACATAGGAAGGAAGTCGACAAAGAAAAGTAGTTTAAACATATTTCAGATGAAATGAACAATATTTAATCATTGCCAGTGGGATACCTCTCTTAAGTAACATGACAAAATAACAATTTTACGCAAGTCTGCGTCAAGGGACTTTCGCTAATGTGTGACTAGGCTTTCAGGAATATTAAGGGGTAAAGTAGTCGTATTTGTACCTGTGGGTGGGCTGCTTTTACTGATAACGCCAGGATGATTTGTTTGTTTGATTTGTTGCTTTACGCCACCGTCAAGAACTATGGTGATGTCGGGACGTTGCCGCCATTTCTTGGGACTTTCTACCCAACATTTCGGGATATCATGATATACGAAATTTGATACGACCACCCAATTAAACAATGTATGGTTGGTTTTACTAACGGTTAACCAGTTATTAGGTTCGTCTGTCAGTAGTTAAATGAGCTATGTCTGGAGGCACAAGCAGTCCTTCTATTTTTTCTGGGCCCCAATTTGCGGACCCCATATCCCACCCGACCAGCCTTTGAGCGAATACGACAGGTATGTTCCAGCCAGGGAACGAACTCGCAACTTCCTGGTTGCTAAGCAAATATCCATTAGACTGCCTCGGCACGTGTTACATTGCAAATGTTAGGTTACCATAATTTTACGTGTATATAACGGGTAGGCGTGGATGCTTGCTTTCTGTGATCTTACGTGCTGGCGGAAAACATAATACCACCTACACTGGACGGGCGATCACTACAGAACCACCTTGGGCCACTTGTTCAAAACTTCGTTAGCTTAACACCATCGTAAAGACCTCAACTCATTTAGTGAATTTTGCCGACTACATAGGCAATACACTGCTATTTTTGTTGATAATATATGAGAATCCTTTGCAATGCAAATGATTCTCACAAGTTTTCAACAAAAATAACAGTGTATTTGTAATCGTGTTTGAAATGTTAACAAATCGTTTAAACTAGCGATGTCGTTAATTTGAATAACTGGTCCCTGACTTAAAAGCCGGCACATGACGTCAGAATGACGTCAGATCATTGTCGATGTGACGTCATGACGTCGCATCGACGTTGACATGACGTCATTTGACGTCATGTGCCCGCTGGGTTTAATTCACATACAGTCAGTGTCGTAAATAATTATTTTTCAAGCCAAACAATAAATAAAAATTCAAATTGAGATCCTTTAAGAGTAGTGGACATATTGAATAGAGGGGATGGTCCATACCGTGGTTTCGGCCAATTAAGCTTCGCTAGTGACCCTTTGGCAACATGGAGCCGAAGAGAATGACTGTACTTGTGTAATTTTCAACAGAATATTCGATACAAAGACTGAGTATTATATACTGACGTCAACAAAAACGCCTCAGTCAACTTCGACACGCCATACTGCCAAGATTAACAACTTAAATTATTTTAAATATTGAGCATATCTTTAACGAACCTTTTACGCATTCGGAAATGCTGAAGTGGAATTATTCAGACAATTGCTTGAAAAATGGCATGCTGTTGAAAACGCACACCCCACGCAAAATCCCTATTCTGTTTATGAACCGGTCTACCAGGCATCGCTTCTTTCGATTACTGAAAGTCTCCGTTGCAATACCAACACATACGCCATAGAGTGGGATATCCACACGTGACCATATGTTGTTGAAACACATTTTTTGAAAACCAAATTTCGTTCTCTAGCGTTATTGACGTCACTGCAGCTAATGAATGGTAATCGTCGTCAAAATGGTCAAAAAGTTTTCAAAGGCTATCCTGGCATAGCTATCGGACAAAGAATAGTTTCTATTGTTATTTCTCCTGCCTTTCAGCGTTAAACGAACGTCCTAACGAATAACGTGTATTTGGCGTCTAGTGAAATGAGCGTCAGAATACCATTGCTCCATTCTTGGATATGCATTTGAAATAATGCGATTACGTTTTGAAAATTAACTCAAGGTGTGCATCCGAATATAACGACATCGTTTTTTAAATGTTTCATCATTAGAATTCGCATAAGAGACGTCGACGTCAAAAAGATTTTGCTACAGAAGCGTCGGCGAAAGAGCAACGGTCACAAAAATCGATAGAGGGAACTTTATACCAAAGCGAACGATGGTCCCGGACTTTGGAGTCACTTCGAACGCCAGAAACCGAACAAGATCATTTTTTCGTTCCGTCTGTTTCTTTTCTTGTTTAAAGTCCCTATGTTTTTTTTTTTTTTTTTTTTTTTTTTTTTTTTTTTTTCAGTATTTCAACTTCACGTAGTCCAGTAATGTTACGTTTCAAAATTTTGATGTTCTTACGTTTGTGAATCGACTTTGCACGGCTTTCAAGAATAATGACGTCAGGATGCATTTTTAAAAATGGTGCACCCACGCAAGCTTTGAGAAAACTGCGCATCTTAACCAAATTCGGTTTATGCTATACCATGAGAGGGAACGTTAAAATAAGGAAAATGCAAATTTCGTTTATATTGTATATCTATTGACCAAGTTGTGCAACATTTTCGATGAGGCGTTTTTTATTGACGTCAGTATAATAATGGGGTCAAATATACTCAACACCAAAAGTAACTTTAAATTTTATATTGGAGTGTGTCTCCAACAAGTGTCCGATCATAATGCATGTAAAGCGGTCGATGTAACTTAATCCTCATGCGAGTTATCTGTGTTTTCGTAAAAACACAAAATTGGCATTTTCCCACCAAATGAAACGTAGACAGAAGATTTGAACACACTGTGCCAAGGACCACTTATTGGTCTTCAAAAATACATTTTCGCTCTGACATTTGGTTAGGTTTTTGCAGGCTGTTAAAACTGCTTTGCATCGAAATTAACTACCTTTGAAATAAACCAATAGTAAACTTTAGTCATTTCTGAAAGTTTTTCCTTTAATCATATGGAACTGTTTTGCATTGCGAATCGTTGGGACCTCAATTGAAATGTGAGGCACCATTGGCTGGTGAAGCAAATCCCATCGTTTCGAACGAAAACCGGCAAACAATTTGTAATGGGATTTTACATTGAAACCATTGTTAATGTCGCAAAATGGGCCTTGGACCTGAAAACACTTTCCAGTTTGTTGTTCGAACAGGAACATTTGAGTAAATTTTAAATTTGAACTTAAATTTGAACTTAAATAAGCAATACAATAACATCTCTTAAACACTATATATATGTCTTCAAACTTTAAAACTGTTAATTGATAAAACTACAGTAACACGTCAAAAATGATGTGATTTGAAAAATAAAAAAACAAAAAAAAAAAAAAAAAAAAAAACTTTATTTTGACCCTTTACATGTTTCATAGGGGCGTGTGGCAGCATTCTGTCATTAGAATCTGCCTAATGTGTAATTGATTGGACTTCAATACATATTAAACACTATAAATATTACACAACACTATCTACCAAAAAAACAGTGAAAAGTTACTTTTGGCTTTGAGTATATATAACAAAACGATGGTTAGAAAATGAATCTGAACCGATAATAAATTTGACGATTTCTCAGAATACATGTATCCCTGCTGATAAGGAAAATATAATCTGCGCTATGGATGATGTACAGTGAGACTAATTAGCGCCGCCACACGAAGCAACACCAGTAGCAGTAATTAAAATTCGAAATGAGACGTTTTCTGTTCGTCAAATTTTGATATTTCTAGATTTAAGCGTCATTTAAGGTACAAGTAGGCAATGATCAGGAAATGGTGCAGTCAGAAAGAAATTCCCACTCCATAAGCCGAGGGGTGGGAAAAAAAAACTAAAAAGACACTTGGGTACTTATACAAGGAAAACATATAGTAAGCCGAGTGAGCAGCTATTCCCCAATAGGCGACCACTCAGTTACCTGAACTGAACTAAAATATGAAAACGTACATAAGGCTCAAACAGCACAAAAATTTGACTCCAAAACACAAAACATTAAGAACCACAGCAGAAGTATCGCCTTGGAACGATCAGTATTATAATATTAGTGGGAGGCTTAAACCGATTTTACAGGGCCCTAACCTCACCCTCATCTTCTGCAGTGGATCACAACATTTAGTTAGTTGTTCGGTCCTCGTGGTGAATCTCCAAGTAGTCAATGAATCATTAAGGACAAACGAATAAATCATGATAATCACATTTCTTTATCAAGAAAATTATAAAATGATAACCTTGCATTTCTAATTATTTCTGGTGTATGTTCAACCAGCTTGCGTAAATGAACCAAACTTGTTACCAACTTACAAATGTAAAATACAGGGATCGTCCGGGATGGAAAATCCTCAATAAAACATTTGCTTCGATACAAAGAAAACAATTGGCGATCGGAAATCGTGTTTCTTGAATGTTTATTCATAAATATATAATAACAAAACATTTGACCCCCACAGCATGTTTTGGCCCCAGGTTTTAAAAGATGTGCAATGTGCCTCTGAATACTGACATGTTTATAGAATGATATGGTGAAATGGTATGTATAAATTGTGTCATGACTTATGACCTTCATGAAAAAATATAAACGGTACCCTTGCGCTTCTTATTTTGTCGGGTATAAAGGAATCAAACTTGTTACCAACTTACAAATTTAAAATAAAGGGCTCGTCCGGGATTTGAACCCGGGACCTCTCGCACCCAAAGCGAGAATCATACCCCTAGACCAACGAGCCGCATGTACAACACATGTATGAATAGTGATTAGTATTATGCCGTATCATGATTGTTGACAGCTTGACAGTTCACATGAAGTATCTTTTATTTTGAGGTCACATTGCGGCATTGATTATCGTGATAAAAGTGAAACTTTCAAATTGTACATAATGGCTCGTTGGTCTAGGGGTATGATTCTCGCTTCGGGTGCGAGAGGTCCCGGGTTCAAATCCCGGACGAGCCCAAAGTTTTGTTCTCAACTATTGAAGTGAAATTAAACCGTGTCGCTATCCCAAGTGCTAGAATGCATCAATATAGTAACAGCACTTTGACCGTGACGGTTTACCTGATGTGGTAACATTTTGTAAATATAAGTATAGGGGATGCTACTCCCTTTGACATTTTTACAAGCGTCACATGGAGTGCGTGGACATACCTTACTGGCCTAATCAGAATGTCACTATAAATCGTTCATAGATCTAAGGAAACCTTTATAAACAAAGAATATCGACTCGTCCGTGTTTTAGGGTTTACAGGTATGACGTATTTATACTGCAAACCTTTAGATATTTTTGCTTATTTCAATGTGGCGGCCCCCGTGGCCGAGCGGTTAAGAGCGCTGTTTCTAAATCACTCGATCATCTCACCGCTGTGACTGGTGTGGGTTCGAGCCCCGCTCTGGCCACATGTGAGACAAGCCATGTTCTGCTTGCGGGTGTGTCAGGTGGTTTTTCTCGGGGTTCTCCCGTTTTCGCCCCACCTACTGATTGGCCCGTCTCATATGAGCTGAAATAATCTTGAAAGGGACGTAAAACTGAATTAAAAATATATATATTTCAATGTGCAACTCTACTGATTGCATTTATTTACCGTTATTTACCTATTCGTGTGACAAATGGTATCGCCTTATTACCATGCATCTTTGAATTATCAGTACTGAAATTGTCTATTTGAAACAGTCTGATCAACAAATACTTACATGTGTCAAAGGTCAACCGGCACAGTCAAAGTAATCGCATTATAGTGATTACAGTTGTTTACCATTGTTTTCCTGTTCGTGCAAACAATGAGAAAACCAACAAACTGCATCCGCGAAAACAAAGACGCAGATTTGGCGGCCCCCGTGGCCGAGTGGTTAAGGTCGCTGACTTCAGTGCTCTTGATCATTCGATCATCTCACCGATGTGGGTTCGCGCCTCGCACGGGGCACGAATTCATATGTGAGACAAGTCATGTTCTGCTTGCGGGTGTGTCAGGTGGTTTTTCCCCGGGTACTCCGGTTTTCGCCCCACCTACCGATTGATTCGTCTCGATATGAGTGAAAAGCTTGAAAGGGACGTAAAACTGAATCCAAAAAAAAAAAAAAAAAAAAAAAAAGACGCAGATAAGCTTCGCGGTAACCGCGAAGCTAATTAGCGCCTTTGTTTTCGATACTCGGATAGTACAATTCCTCTTCTACTTTAATCCGAAATTTCGAGCTTCTAGCTCTTTTCTGTGCTTGTACAGGCCGGTTTGTGTCGGACCTGTTCGGAAACCACATTGTTGGTTTTCCCACGAGGTGGCTCGTATAATTGGGTAAATAGGTTACTGTATAGGCGGCAACTTTTATATTCATATATAGGCGTGGTCGGCTAGTCCATCTGTTCAAGTTACAAAAAAGTCGAACTCAGTCAGCCTGGATCGCTGTCACATATTTACCGTTAGAAATCAGGTACCTATATTTTGTCACATCCAGTGAATTAGACAAACTCGTATTTCATTCTTATTTTCTAACGGAAAACAAGTGAGTTGAATCTTTTAACTTTTACCTAAGTCAAAGATAGACCATACCCAATAACGTATTCATGAGGTAACGCCCATACAGTGACATATTTGCCAAATAGGATTATTATTGATCCGGGCGATCATAGTAGACTTACGTCACAGGTTTACCGTTATACATATGAATGAAATGAATGTACTTGGCCAAAAGGAACAGGGGTGTCATTCATATACTGACGTCAACAAAAAACGCCTCAGTCAACTTTGACACGTCATACTGCCGAGATTAACAACTAAAATAATTTTAAATATTAATCATAACTTTTACGAACCTTTGACACATTCAGAAATGATGAAATGAAGTTATTCAAACAATTGCTTGAAAAATGACATGCTGTTGTAAACGCACACCCCTCGCAAAATCCCTATTCTGGTCATGAACCGGTCTATCAGGCATCGCTTCTTACGATTACTGAAAGTCTCCGTTGCAATACCAACACATACGCCATAGAGTGGGATGTTAAATATGTCCGTGTTGTTGAAACACATTTTTTAAAAACCGATTTTCGTTCTCTAGCGTTATTGACGTCACTGCAGCTAATGAATGGTAATCGCCATCAAAATGATCAAAAAGTTTTCAAAGGCTATCCTGGCATAGCTATCGGACAAAGAATAGTTTCTATTGTTATTTCTCCTGCCTTTCAGCGTGAAACGAACGTCCTAACGAATAACGTGTATTTGGCGTCTAGTGAAATAATTGTCAGAATACCATTGCTCCATTCTTTGCTATTCATTTGAAATAATGCGATTGAGTTATGAAAATTAACTCAAGGTGTGCATCCGAATATAACGACATCATTTTTGAAATGTTTCATCATTAGAATTCGTGAGCATAAGAGACGTCGACGTCAAAAAGATTTTGCTACAGAAGCGTCGGCAAAAGAGCTACGGTCACAAAAATTCATAGAGGGAATTTTATACCAAAGCGAACGATGGTTCCGGACTTTGGAGTCACTTCCAACGCCAGAAACAGAACAAGATAATTTTTTTTTCGTTCCGTCTGTTTCTTTTCTTCTGAAAAGTCCCTATGATGTTTTCAGTATTTAAACTTCGCGTAGTCCAGTAATGTAACGTTTCAAAATTATGATGTTCCTAAGTTTGTAAATCGACTTTGCACGGCTTTCAAGAATTTTCACGTCAAACACGTCTGTTTAATGCCGTCAGTATGCATTTTTAAAAATGGTGCACCCACGCAAGTTTTGAGAAAACTGCGCATCTTAACCAGATTCGGTTTATGCTATACCATGAGAGGAAACGTAAAAATAAGGAAAATGCAAATTTCGTTTATATTGTATATCTATTGACCAATTTTTGCAACATTTTCGATGAGGCGTTTTTTATTGACGTTAGTATATGTATAACGGCAAACCTGTGACGTAACTCTGCCCTGATCTTCCATTGCGCAGATTATTTTAAAATATTAGAGCTACATATATGACAGCTTCCTCACCATGGTGACCATTTCCAACCATTATCATTATGAAAAGTTTTGATCAATTAGTATAATGCAGCGCGTGTTGAAACGTCGCGATGACGTAAATCTATATGAAAAAGTTAATTGATCAATTAGTATAATTCATCGCGTGTTGAAACGTCACGATGACGTCAAACTATGTGGAAAGTTAAATGATCAATTAGTATAATTCAGTGTGTGTTGAAACGTCACGATAACGTCAAAATAACAGTTCCGGTTCCGGTTGACGAACGATTTGTTTTTCTATCAATGTACAGAAGAACAGAATAGAACAGAACATTTACCACTTTCTACCATAGGAGCAACGCAGGAGCGTCGCTATTAAACGAGCCTTCGGTGAGTTCAGTAAATTTCAGAGTGTAAGATTCGTTTTATCATATGGCTTGTAAAATAGGATTTTATCGCCTTATAAGTGGACATATTTTCAATAAACAGTGGACATCGTAAATGACGTTACATATTCCTGCAAAAGTTCATACACGTGTGGTCATAAGACTTTTTATTACATGACGTTATCCACTGTAAAACAGCTACTCAGATGATAAAGAAAAGAAAGCGAGGACCTGGAACCGGCGCGAGCAAACAATAATTCCTGCTAAAAACCAAGGTGGGAATGAACCTAACAGTATAATGTACTGATTCAAAGAGACCAATCAATCATCCGAATGAGCAGCTCTTTCCAAAAAGATTGTCATTCAATTAAACAAACTTCACGTAATATTACGAAAACACGCCCATCTATTTTTGGACCAAATTAAGAAAAATAGTTATACCCATGCATACCCTAGTTTCACTGTATGAAAGTGGGGTACATGTATAAGGAGGTATTCATTACACGGACATATTTTCCTGATGTAATACTGATTGAATTACTATATTGAAAACAATTGTAAATGTATAGAATTATTATATTACAGGTTGCAAGCATTACATGTAACATTGTTTGAATAAAAAATCCTTGATACTGAATATCACACGAAGTAGGCCTTTGAGTTATTTTAGATATTGTCAACGCTGCACCATAACATCGTATTGATCAGTTGCGCAACGCTGAAAAAATTCCGATCAAGCAGGCCAACATCCGCTTCTAGATTACTCTCTGATTGAAATGATTAGTTTTTATTCTTGATAATTTGAAAGTTACGAACGATAATGTAATCTTTACAAATGTACCATAAAATTCCATGTGTAATTTCAAATGACACTTTGGAATCCTATATACAGCATTGCCAGCAATGAAAACCTTCACAATCAATCATTCCATAATCATTAGCTCAACAAAATCACTCGGAAATTGTGCCCAGGTCATATAATGTCTAAATCAATCGCATAAGCATTTCCAATGTTTAGACCGTTTTCCTGTATATAGAGTTTCTGGATATTTAACCCATATTTGACGAATGGATTTTCCCATCATTATCATTAGGGTGAATCCATTTTCATTTTAGGGGCGTCAGGAGTGATTTTTAAATTTTATTCAATTTTTCGATGAAAATTCTCTAAGCAAATAGAATAGCCTCAGATGGGACGCCGCGTTCTTCGGCATCACATCTTGGGCTATACTGTTTGCCTTTGTCCCACAAAAGGGACGGCAGGCTTAAATGAGTTAATGCCACATTGAATACCTATCGTTCTGGGTCAAAAGTATTTTCACACGGTTTATAATCACACTTTGAAGTTTTCTGATGTTTGAAAACGGTAATACCATGTTAGTTTTCTCTGAGGAACTGTTAAGAAGTTATGTACATGACTGGATAATGTATTTGCGTTTATTTTCTCGCTTATTTTGCACCATGAAACTGTTATTCACCATGAAAGTTGCTCTTTCCTTCATCATGGAATAGAACCATGTGGTTTTATTTAAAAAAAAAAAAAAAAAAAAAAAAAAAAAAATTGGTAACGAAATCATTGCACTGACGTCAACGGAAATTGTTATTTCAAACATAATTAATTCTTCGTTGCTCTAACCGACAATAGAAACGTTCATAACACTTTCGTAACGAATGGACTTCTCCATCTTCGTGTTTGTGGTGAGTCCATTTTCGCTTATGGGACAATGCATAATTTTATTACTTTGTTTCTATGAAAAAACTCTAAGCAATATGATTAGCCCCAGCTTGGACGCCACGCCCTATGACGTAGGTCTAATTATGTATGTACCATGAAGATGACAGTTGGTTTATTTGTGTCTATACATGTGCAGATTGCAATGACATACTATTCTCAGTCATTTATTAATACCCTGTCAATTCCATCATAAAATAATATCTTCTATTTTCAGAACGTTGTTTACAATGGCAACCAACATAACCGGGCATGACGTCATATCAGAGCCACAACTGACTGTTATAAAGACATTCACCATCCTTACCTCTGTACTTGGAACAATTGGCAACGCTCTGACCATTTTCGCCATTCTGAAAGGAAAATTCCATAAAAATCCGTGTTATCTATTTGTTCTTAATTTAAGCGTCTGCAACCTGATACATTGCTTGATTTTCCATCCAGTCTTAGCCATTCAAGCGTTTCATGAGATCTGGAACAGTGCGTCTGCGCTGTGCATCGCTTTCTCATTCGGGTTGTTCGTCAATCTAGGTACAGAACTATGGGGATACGTGTGCATTACGTTGAATCGTTATTTCTGTGTTGTACACCATGGGGTTTATTCTAGCATTTATGGAAATTCGAAGTATTTAGGCATCCAGATTGCCTTTTCATGGCTGTTTTATCCGGTTGTGTTTATGTTACCGATTCTCGATTTATGGGGTCACTACAGCTATGCGCCACAGAAGCTACTTTGCCACCCCTTTGTTGGGCACAATTGTGATGGATTTTGTCTGTTTGTGTTTCTCATCGCCCTACTAACAACCGGTCCCGTGATCCTGTATTGTTATCTTGTCATAATCTACACCTATTTCCGGAGTCGGAGAAAAGTTGGCCAGAAATTTAATCGAGAAACATCAGCTAGTAACACCACTATAAGTAGTGTACACACCAGCTTGACACAAAGCATAGTAAAAACTGACAAGGAACGACAGAAACGCCGATCAGAACTGAAAATGGCGTTCACCATTTTATGTGTGATACTAGTATTCGGTATGTTCCGATTACCGTTTATGATCCTATACCTATATGATCCTTCCATGACAAAAACGAAACCATTCGTTCATACGATACTAATTTATTTGGGGTCTTGTTCGAACTGGATTAATCCTATTGTTTATTCCATGACAAACGACAAAATAAGGGCGAGTTTGAAGAACAGTTTATTGTTTTACAAAAATAGTGTTGTCTTTAACATAGGAAGGAAGTCGACAAAGAAAAGTAGTTTAAACATATTTCAGATGAAATGAACAATATTTAATCATTGCCAGTGGGATACCTCTTTATGTAACTGTATAAATTCCGTCTTTATATTCTGAAATTGTTATCCTTATGATTCTTACCCGGTCATGTCAAATGCTTGTGGTACATTTAATGCCGTAAAGGCCTCGTCACAGAATGTCAGACAACTCGGACCCAAGACGACTCGGACCCAAAATTTCTGGGACGACTCGGACCCAAACCTTTTCGGACCCAAGACGAATCGGACCCCAACCTTTTCGGACCCAAGACGAATCGGACCCTTACTGACGGACGATATACGGACGATATGATAAATGCATGATATCTCCCGGGGCCGAGAAGTTCGTGGCTACAAATGACCTAGTGCATTATCTCAGAGACATATGTAGATACTCATCTTTATCTCAGATTATCTTCAATGTTCATAAAAAGGTACAAGTAGGCAAAGATCAGGAAAAGGCGCAATCAGAAAAAGATTCATAAAACCTATGAGACGCGTGAGCAATTTTTATTTCCCGACTACATGTATAACGGAACATCCAATTATACGAACGAATGAACAGAATGGTTTAAGAATGAACGTGTTTTAGACTTTTGATTTATTTTAAACATTGGTTTATGATTTTTTAAATTGTATGAATTTAACTGCGTGAACTTGGTTTTTAACTTTTATGTTTTATGCAAATCTGTGAAGAGTGATCAACAGTAATTTAAGCCAATGTTTGATCTGTGTGTCAAATGTGACAGTACCGTCCGATCAATACAGGAAAGCCGTATCTGTATGATATATTCGATGAAGACTCACAAAATTTGCGAGCCATGCATCAGGAAAACATGTCCGTGCAATGAATACCCCCTAAAACCCCACTTTTGTATAGTAAAACTGGGGTATGCAGGGGTACACCTATTTTTCTTATTTTTGCTCCAAAACATAGATTGTGGGTACTCGTTAGAACCGCCTCAACATAGATTGTGGGTACTCGTTAGAACCGCCTCGGTGAGGCGGTTCTAACGAGTACCCACAATCTATGTTTTGGAGCAAAAATAAGAAAAATATCAATTTTTTTTTTCAGTGAAAATTTTCATTTTTAGAACCAAAAACAATTTCTATATATTGCATGGGCGTGTTTTCGTAATGTAAATTATATATTATTTGAAAGGCAGTACACTGATACTCAAGCCATCTACATGTATCTATCAGATTTACCACTAAAATATTCCAAATACCGATATACTAAAACCTCTTTGTTAGTTTATGTGTAATAGTTAGAGTATGGAGGAGAGGTCAATACGAAAATTATCATATACTTGGCAGTCCAAATCCAAAAAACTGGCTTAGTTTTGGTTTTGTTGGCATTTTTGAGTACATTATTCTACCTATGCTCATAATATTCCTTGGCATGTGCCCAAACTCGTACGGGTGGATGCCAAGTCTGTAAATGACCCTGGGCCACAGAACAAGGTCAAAGGTCAAACGGGTGCAAAATAGCAAAAATCTGTAAAAATGAAAATAAACATTATTGTTTTGGAAAATAATGGACTGATTATAGATAACTTGTACTCATGTCATTCCTTGACATGTGTCCAAAGACATAGAGGTGGATACCAAGACTGTAAAAGCTCCTGTGTGACAGAATTAGGTCAAAAGTCAAATGAGTGCAAAATAACAAACACCCGTTACAATAACCAAGTATTTCTAAAATCAAACATGAACTGACTAAAGGCAACATGTGTTTATTTTATTCACTGACAAGTGTTTAAACTCATACGGGTATATTCCAAGTCTGTAACTGCCTCTGGGTCACATAATTAGGTCAAATGTCATATGAGTGCAAAAATATCAAAACCTGTTATGACAACTAATAGTCTTCTAGCTATTCATACCCCTCCCCCCCAGGGGGAATTTTCTACACTATGATTTTCTAAAAGTACATTAAAAAAGCTATCAAACCCTGTTTTCTGCCATCTGGAAGTGGAAGTGTTTGCGTTTTACGCTATGTTCTACTAATGTACCCTAAATATTTATTTTTTGCGTTTTTATAATGGGGTTACACAAAGAAAATTGAAGATATCTCAATTATTTGTAATTCTAGACCATTGAACTTGGTCTCATTCTAAAGCTTAGACATAGCTTTTTTTTCAATGATAAGTTATGGAAAATATCTAATTTGCATATTCATGAATTTTCTTTAAAACTTTAAAATGAATAAAAAGAAACAATTAAAAATCAAGTATCCCATAAAAACTAATTTCATGCCTAAACTATCATTGTGGCTCATTGTAATTGTAGCAATAATACTATTTGACAAATTTGTTGATGTTATGGGCCTAAATAAAGATTATCTCATTTGCATCTTCATGAATATTAATGAAAATGACAAAAATCAAGATTTACAAAGGGAAAATCTATTGCCATTAGAAGGGTTTAGGGTGGATATCTATAGGATGTACCTTGCACCCTTAGAACAAATGCCCATGGCATGGGTGCCAGTTTGGTCAGAGGATCACTTTATTGCCTATTTGTGTCATGTAAAATCAAATGATTGCTTTGGCAATGCTTGATAACCATGTAATAAGACATAAATATCAAACTGACTTCCTGGTGTTCGAATATTAATGAGAACTTTATATATTAGAAAACAAATCACAGAAAAATGGAGTATGCCAGCATAATTGCTTATATGTCGTCAACCAAAAGCCCAAAATGATTGGTATGACAATGTTCTATAACCATGTCATAAGATGTATAAACAAACTGGCTATCTTAATGCTCAATATTAAAGAGAACTTCAGAAATTATAGAAAAATAACAGATAAATGAAGGGGGTCTACCAACAAAATTGCTTATATCTAAGCAACCAAAAACTCTAAAGGGCTGAAATTTATATCAAATGATTGATATGATAATGGTTTATAATAATGTGAAAAGATGCAGAAGGAATTCGACTTTCTTGGGGTTCAAATCTTAATGAGAACTTTCAATATTAGGGATAAATCACAGAACATTGGAGGGGGTATACCTACAGAAATGTTTATAGCTCAGCAACCAAAAGCCATAGAGAGCAGAAATTGGTATCAAATACTTGCTATGACAACATTCTAAAACAATGAAAAAGATACATAAATAATCAGACTTTCGTGTTGTTCGAATATTGATGAAATCTTATAATATTAGAGAAAAATCACTGTAAATGAAGGGGGTATACCTACAGAAACGTTTATATCTCAGCAACCGAAAGCCATAGAGAGTAGAAATTGGTATCAAATGATTGCTACGACAATTTTATACAACCATGTAATAAGGTATACAAACAAGCTTACTTTCTTGTTTCTCAAATATTTAAGAAAACTTAAGATATAGGAGAAAAATCACTGACAAACGAAGGGGGTATACCAATAAAATTGTAAATATCTCAGTGACCAAAAGCTCTAGAGAGCTGAAGTAGGTACCATGATTGCTATAATAATGTTCTATAATACTGTGATAAGACGCATAAATGATCTGACTTTCTCGTTGTTGGAATAGTGATGACAACTTTAAATATTAGATAATAATCTCAGAAAAATAGAGGCGGTATACCAATGGAAACGTATATATCTCAACAAGCAAAAGTCATAGAGAGATGAAATAAGTATCAAAAGATTGCTATGACAATATCCTATAATCATGTGATAAGATATATAAACAAGCTTACTTTCTTGTTTCTCAAATATTTAAGGAAACTTAAAATATAGGAGAAAAATCACTGGCAAACGAAGGGGGTATACCAATAAAATTGTTAATATCTCAGTGACCAAAAGCTCTAGAGAGCTGAAATAGGTATCAAATGATTGCTATAATAATGTTCTATAATACTGTGATAAGATGCATAAATAATCTGACTTTCTCATTGTTGGAATAGTGATGACAACTTTAAATATTAGATAGTAATCTCAGAAAAATAGAGGGGGTATACCAATGGAAACGTATATATCTCAGCAACCAAAAGTCATAGAGAGCTGAAATTGGTATCAAAAAATTGTTATGACAATATTCTATAATCATGTGATAAGAAATATAAACAAGCTTACTTTCTTGTTTCTCAAATATTTAAGGAAACTTGAGATATAGGAGAAAAATCACTGGCGAACGAAGGAGGTATACAAATAAAACTGCTAATATCTCAGTGAACAAAAAATCTAGAAAACTGAAATTGGTATCAAATGATTGCTAGGATAATATTCTATAACCATGTTGTAAGGCACACAAACAATCTGACTTTCTTGTTTTTCGAATAATGATAAAAACTTTAAATATTAGTGAAAAACCACAGAACAGTGGATGGGGTATACCAACAAAATGTTTTATCACTTAGCAATCAAAAGTCCTAGAGAGCTGAAATTGACATCATATGATTGTTATGATAATGTTCTATAAACATGTGAAAAGATAAATGAATAGTTCGACTTTTTTGTTGTTTGAATATTGATGAAAACTTAAAATATTTGATAAAAATCACAGAAAAATAGAGGGGGTATACCAACTGAAACGTTAATATCTCAGCAACCATAAGTCCTAGAGATCTGAAATTGGTATCAAATGATTGTTATGACAATAATATATAACCATGTAATAATACATGACCAAGCTGACTATCCCGTTGCACAAATTTAAGAAAACTTAAGATATAAGAGAAAAAACACAGACACATGCAGGGGAGTATACCAATAAAATTGGCTTTATCTCAGCAACCAAAAGCTGTAGAGAGCTGAAATTGGTATCAAATGATTGCTACGATCATATTCTATACACAATCGATACTAAATGTACCTAAAAGAACTTTATCCCCATCAGAATACCACTGACACTGATGTTTATACAGACAATTGTAAAAGAGCATGAAAATAAGCATTTTTTGCACTAAAGTGACCTTGACCTGAGTCTACATTACTTTTTTGTAACAATTGCAACTGATTTCACCATACAAATGTATTAGATGTAATTTGTGTGGGTTTTTTTTACAAAAAAAAAATGAAAATATTTCATAACATACTGCTACAATGTTGAAATATCTGAAATTTTGCACTTAGTTGACCTTTGACCTATTTTTGGGACTCTGGGGCATTTTCAGACTTGGCATCCACCCTAGCGTGTATTGTAACACATTAAGGCACACATTGGGCATGGATGCCAAAATGTACTCAAAAATGCCAACAGAAAAATATTTGGGGGGCTTGGGAGGCCTACTAATAGACCCGGCACGTGAACTTAAAGCCGACCGAGCGCAGCGAGGGAGGCTTTAAGTTCACGTGCCGGGTCTATAATTTTCGTATTGACCGATACCGACATACTCTAACTGACTTATATACTGGCTGCTTTGTTTGGTTATAACAATTGCTATTAATCTTAAGACAGCAAGCCTGTTGGCCAAACCTTGCACAGCATATTTAGACCAATTATATTCCGCTTAACTTTCTTTTCTCGCGACATGGCATATTAGCCAAACTATCCCACGGACTTACCGAGGTAACTAACTGTGAACGATATTTACATTTCCTCGTGCAATCATGAACAAATAGAACCTTCACAGTAATTTCCCTTTTAAACGTCGTTAAACGTATTGCTTATGATTAACGCAAATAATTCAATATCATCTAAGTATGATTTTACATAACTACATAATGTGCTTAAATTGAAGAGCTAGTGTATATGGATCTGTCTAGGGCTAATCTCCTTGCTGGAAAGACAGAGGACCATTTTATGCCCGGCTGTTTTGGGGGAAAACAGCTGGTCAAAATAACTGTGTGAAGTTCGTTCCTATTGCCAGGTTTCTCATTCATCTCACACTAACGCTAACCTTTTACTAACAATGGAACCAGGGAGCAAGAGCTAGTTTCACACAGATATATGCGACGATTCGTTTAAAATAACGTTTGGGAGAATTGTAAATAAATGAAACCGGAAATTTCTTTTCTTTCACCGCAAAGGATTTTAAATACTCTGTTGAAAGAAACTGCATTTAACGTTACAAAGATTCTTAACCACGATTTGCTAAAAAAAAATCTTCCAATCAGCCTTGGCAATATTTAATATCTTTGAACACGGCGAATACATTATTTTTGCTGTGCATCTGACCAATTATAAAATGTACTTACCTTTTATTGAGTCTTATATAAAAATCACAACATATATCTACAGGAGGACTGATAAGTTTCCCGCCTGATATTAGAGACCGGTGTATAAGTTTCCCGCCGGATATTATACACCGGTGTATAATAAACGGCGGGAAACTTATACACATCCCGCCAAAACTTCCTTTGTTGAGTAGGTGTATATGTTTGTTAGAGACCTGCTCGAAACAAAGGAGCCAGTATATAATGGTTGGTTATCGCTTATGGATTACAGAAGTCGTGATTGATAAACAATTATCGGCGTTGATTAAATTATAGAATGAATCGAGATACTCAGTTGAGGTGTTACTTGTGCTCAAAGTGTGTATTGTAAAAAGTTGATAATGTTTAATCACGACATCGTCATATTAAATTAGTCACCAAATGTCCAAGTAAATTCAATGGTTCTATTATATTTGCGCGCATTTTTCAAAAACTTCGTTTGATCTAGGTTTTCATTTGCGCACAGAAATGTATATCATTTGCGCACAGTTTTAGTGTTACATTTGCGCGCATTTTTTGCACCTCTTCCGTGGCGAGCTGCTGGTATTTTATTTAATCGAGGTACGATGAATAAAATATCAGCACTCAGTCTGTTACCACTTAGGTAGAAGAGTTCGAATATACACTTAAAAGTAATATTGTTTAATATACATGAATGTTTTTGCATTTTAAATCACCTTGGTTTGTTCACGCACTGTCCTTATACTTTCTCAAGTTTTTAATTCACATATTCATCACAGGCTATGCCTTGAATGCTGTCCATCCAATGAACTAAGAAAGATGTATAGCTTGGACTGGAAATGAGGGCTTGACTTGTCTATACAGTCTTGCGAGCGCAAACATACCATTTATATATCAGTGAGAAAATCTGATGACTGTGCGCAAATGTAACATTTACCTAGGGAAATTGTGTGCGCAAATATAAACGTTTACGTTTACGTGCTGCTACCAATTCAATAGCCCAGGTTACAGAAAATAACATCATGAGCTGCATCATTACAGGTAAATGACTTAATTTCAAGCTTACCATATTATCACAGAATCATCATATCAAATTAGTCACCAAATGTCCAAGTTTATTCATTTAACCCAGGTTAGACAAAATAACACCATGAGCTGCCTTATTACAGATAAATGACTCAATTTCATGCATTTTTTCCTAAAACATCTTACCATATTATCACAGAATCATCATATCAAAGTAGTTACCAATTGTTCAAGTATATTCAATAGCTCAGGTTACACAAAATAACGTCATGAGCTGCATTAAAATTTTAGCAAGTATGTGTGTTTTATACAAGTTTTATCTACATAATAAAATAGAAATTGTTTGTATGGTCGTCCTTGTTGTTGGGTCCGAGTCGTCTCAAAATTGGGTCCGAGTTGTCTCAGGCTTGGGTCCGATTCGTCTTGGGTCCGAAAAATACCAAGGGTCCGAGTTGTCTTGGGTCCGAGTTGTCCGGCTACCTCGTCACACATTAGCGAAAGTCCCTCAACGCAGGCTAAATATGTCTTGTCACGTTTGCGATTTCTGGACGAACCTATTTGAAGATGTGTCAAAAAATAATCTTTCAAAAAAAAAAAAAAAAAAGTACAAGAACGGAACACGGAGGATAACGATTTTGTCCAGGATTCGCAAAACATGACAAAATAACAAAAATTTTACGCAAGTCTGCGTCAAGGTATTTTCGCTAATGTTTGACTAGGCTTTCAGGAATATTAAGAGGTAAAGTGGTCGTATTTGCACCCGTGGGCGGGTTACCTTTACATTACGAAAAAAAATGCCCATTAACTATACCAAGATTTTTTTCAGCCTGTAAAAAAAAAAAAAAAAAAAAAAAAAAAAAAAAAAAAAAAAAAAAAAAAAAAAAAATCTGTTTTGGATCCAAATAAAGAAAATAGGTTGAAGGTGTGTTCACTGAAACCCCAGTTTTGCTATATAAAAATGGGGTACGAGGCCGTATACTTTTCATGGACATGTTTTCCTGATGATAACGCCAGGCTGATATGTTTGTTTGATTTGTTGCTTTACGCCACCGTCAACAGCTATGGTATTCCGTATTCCGTATTTATAGCCACAAGGCCAAATATTCACACTGGTATTTTCTTTGATTCGCGGTAGTGACGTATTATTAACTCGCGGTATTGTGGGTGCGCGGAACGGTGCTATTATTATGATTTCCGTGGACCGAAACGTCGTGTTTCAGCCACATAGAGCTCTAGCTGTGACAGAATAATATCTCTCCAGTCTTTGAACTCGTCTTCAGGTTTCACGTCCCACAGCATGTTCAGATCAAAAACTGATATTCCACATAAATCAAAAATCCTCTTCCTCATTAATTCTCTTTCCGTTTCATACTTCTGACAATGTAGTAGAAAACGACCCACTGAATATATTTCTCCACACTCACAACTGTCATGGTCTTTGATACTAACTTTATGGAGGTACTCATTCAGTGCAAAGTATCCTGTCCTTAACTCAGAGATGATCCTTTCTCCAGATGTTGTTAACTTTATAACCTACTTTTGAAATAAATGTCTGCCCTTCTCTGAGTTATCCCACATCTCCTGCATATGTGGTAATGTCGGGACGTTGCCGCCATGTCTTGGGACTTCTACCCGACATTGGGGTTTGCAGGGGTATACTTAATTTTCTCAGCTGAACACAATCTCTGTATATTGCATGAGTAATGGAGTGCGTTGCCACTAGTAGTCTACAATACTCAGGCAGTAATCATTGTAAAAAAAAAAAAAAAAAAAAAAAAAACATGCTAGATCTATTTTATGCGACTCGGCAGAAAACTATAATCGGTTTAGATACAGTGTCTAACCAACATCCAATATAGTTTGCCCCATTCTGATAATACTAGTCTTTATATGGCTTACCCTGTTGAAACTTGCAAAATTACAGTAAATCCTTTGGCTCCATGCTGCCAAATCTGAAGGGTCATTGACCTTTCTCAAGGA
The DNA here is from genome assembly GCA_964017185.1 of Rugalucina vietnamica. Lineage (NCBI taxonomy): Eukaryota > Metazoa > Mollusca > Bivalvia > Lucinida > Lucinidae > Rugalucina > Rugalucina vietnamica. The sequence goes on from OZ024878.1 coordinate 11,056,960, forward strand.
TCTCTGTTTTAATTTTTATTTAACATTTGACCTCTAGTGTTAATAGACAAATACTTTTATTTAATAGATATACAATGCGTTTCTAAATAACATGTTCACAAAAATGATATGGATGAAATTGTGTGGATGGAATTGTGTCCTGACTTTTGTTCTTTATCAAGAAAATCATAAATGGTACACTTGCATTTCTACTTATTTCTTATTTTGTCTGGTATTTGCTCAACCAGCAAGCGTAAATGAACCGAACTTATTACCAACTTACAAATGTAAAATACAGGGCTCGTCCGGGATTTGAACCCGGGACCTCTCGCACCCAAAGCGAGAATCATACCCCTAGACCAACGAGCCACTTGAATAGGTTTGTGTATGACTAGCGATTAGTACTATGCCTTATCATAGTTGGTGACAGCTTGACGGCTCATATGAATTATCTTTTATTTTGAGAACAATGTCAGTCTTGCGACATTGATTATCATGATTGCAGTGATAACATTTGAAAATATACATCTGGCTCGTTGGTCTAGGGGTATGATTCTCGCTTAGGGTGCGAGAGGTCCCGGGTTCAAATCCCGGACGAGCCCTATTTTTTGATTCTCAGCTGTTAAAGTGTTAAAGGGTAATTAAAATGTCGAGTTTGCTTTGGTATGGGTCGTGTAATTTTATGAAAACCTTTATAAACAAAGAAATTCCACTCATGACCTTTCAACTTTTTAACTCAAGCTTGTACAACCACCAGTGTGTTGTACCAATGATTCAAAAAATGCTCCCAGTGCGTTGTAAAGGAAAATCCTCATTAAAACATTTGCTTCGATACAAAGAAAACAATTGGCGTTCGGAAATCTTGTTTCTTGAATGTTTATTCATAAATATATAATAATATAACAAAAACTATGCTCAAACCTGCATTTCCCCTCAATTTTGGGTCGAAAACACATGCCACCGGTCATGCTGGTAGAACCGTATCGGATTTGGCTTCTAACACATGAAATACATCGCATTTTGCGTTATAAAATTATAAGCAAGGCTTTCGCCCTTCTCTGCGCTAGGTGACATGACAAATAAAATACACACAAGTTTATAAGGGAGTGGTAATGAAAAGAGGTATAAGTTTTATTTACCTTTTCCGCCATTTTAATCTCACTCCAGTGCCAACCAGCTCTAGTACTTTTACATTTAGCAATGTGCTTACCTGGACTACATCTGAAAAAAAGCCAATACCACAGATAGTGGTATCTCCACCTGAACTACAACTGAACGAAGCCAATACCACAGATACCGAAGCCCCTTTTTTAGATTTGCATCTTTCTATTGCAAACAGATTTGTTTCTTCTAAAATTTATGATAAGCGCGATGACTTTGATTTTGATATATTAAATTTTCCGTGTTTGGATGGTGACGTTAAGCCTCGCAGTGCTTCTTATGGTGTGTACATTTGGCAACTTATTAGGTTTGCTAGAATCTGCAATAATGTTACGGATTTTAACGCTCGAAATAAATGTTTAACCGCAAAGCCTCTCTAGCAGGGCTATCGGTATCATAAACTTCGATTTTTTCTCTCTAAATTTTACCGTAGACACAATGAATTGATTTCCTTATTTAGTGTTGGGTTAAAGGCGCTTTAGGTGAGGGTCTTTCGGAACCAGAATTTTATGGTTACTTGGTTTACAAAAAGAAACTTATATGAAGAACTGACTTTTCTTTTCAGTTCAGAAAAATCATTACACGTCACAGGCGTATAGGATATAGCTTAAATGTTATGCGACAGTATGCATGCTTAGTTTTTAACCCAATCATGGTCGATAACAATGCTGCCTTCTTATATTGCACGCCGGTGGGCCGGGCGTCATACTCTATGATGGCACCGATTTAAAGCTATTCATTGTTAAGAATTACTGAAATTGTGTATTTTTCTGCAGAATATTCGATACAAAGACCAGTGTTATAATAATGTGGCCACATATATGACACACGATGGTTTCTTTAATTGCACGCCGGTGGGTCGGGCGTCAGACTCTATGATGGTCCCGACTTAAAGCTATTCATTTTAGTTGGTTGGGGCCGGTTGCTTGGACCACCGGGGTCCAACTGATGTTTTTCTTTTGCTCCGGAGTTAGTAAGTTATTCGGCGCCCAGGGTTCTCCATCGTCGGGCAGCTTACTGAGTCTGTGAGTCCTGGTTTTTGATTCAGGATGTTTATCATGATTTATTTGTTTATTCTTGATGATTCATTGACTAGTTAAGAGATTCACCACGAGGACCAAAGAACTAACTAAATGTTATGAACCAATGCAGAAGCTGAGGGTGGGGTTATGGTCATGTAGGGTCGATTTGGGCCCGCCAGTAACTTTGTGTTACTGATCGTTCCAAGGCGATACTTCTGTGGTGGTTCTTTTTGTTTTATGTCTTGGTGTTTAAATTTTTTGTGCTGTTGGCGCCTTATGTGTGTTTTTCATATTTTTAGTTAAGTTAAGGTAACTTGAGTGGCCACCTATTTAGAAAATAGCTGCTCATTCGGCTTACGATATGTTTTCATGGTATAAGTACCTGATTATTAGTTTGTTTTTTCCCACCTCGAATTTTGGAGTGGGAATCTTTTTCTGATTGCGCCTTTTCCTGACCTTTGCCTTCTTGTACCTTTTTAGACCGACAATAAATTTTATGATTTCTCAGAATACATGTACCCTGCTGATAAGAAAACTATAATCTGCACTATGGATGATGTACAGGGAGACTATTTAGCGCCGCTACCCGACACAGCACCAGTAACTAGTTAAAATTCAAATTGAGACGTTTTCTGTTCGTCAAATTTTGATATTTCAAGGAAACTGCAATTTTTCACTTTTCAGATTTATGCGTCATTTATGTTTCCAAAGCAATGTTTGCTTTGTTAGTCACCGAATGTTGAAGAGTAAATCTCTTTTGAAAGGACACGTGTAGATTTCGTGTATACATGTATACTTTGTCCTGGGATATATATAATACGAGTGTATATCTCCAACAAAAAAAAAACCGCAATGATGAGATTTTCTCGTTTAATTCTTCATACATTGCTTATATTCAAAATATCTTAAATAATTTTATAAATTTTATTTCTGATCGAATCTTGCTCAAATTCACGTTTTGAGTACTCGGATATCCCAGGACCTTTATGGTTATCCAAAAGATTCAAAACACAAGCAGCCGTCATTGTACAGAGAAATAAAAACGGTGCAATTTTATGCGACTTTATCATTTGACCCCCACAACATGTTTTGGCCCCAGGTTTTAAAAGATGTGCACTGTGTCTCTGAATACTGACATGTTTATAGAATGATATGGTGAAATGGTATGTATAAATTGTGTCATGACTTATGATCTTCATGTAAAAATATAAACGGTACCCTTGCGCTTCTTATTTTGTCGGGTATAAAGGAATCAAACTTGTTACCAACTTACAAATGTAAAATAAAGGGCTCGTCCGGGATTTGAACCCGGGACCTCTCGCACCCAAAGCGAGAATCATACCCCTAGACCAACGAGCCACATGTACAACATACGTGTGAATAGTGATTAGTATTATGCTCTATCATGATTGTTGACAGCTTGACAGTTCACATGAATTATCTTTTATTTTGAGGTCACATTGCGGCATTGATTATCATGATAAAAGTGAAACTTTCAAGTTGTTCATAATGGCTCGTTGGTCTAGGGGTTTGATTCTCGCTTCGGGTGCGAGAGGTCCCGGGTTCAAATCCCGGACGAGCCCAAAGTTTTGTTCTCAACTATTGAAGTGAAATTAAACCATGTCGCTATCCCAAGTGCTAGAATGCATCAATATAGCAACAACACTTTGACCGTGACGGTTAACCTCATGTGGTAACATTTTGTAAATATAAGTATAGAGCTATATAGGGGATGCTACTCCCTTTGACATTTTTCCAAGCGTAACATGGAGTGCGTGGACATACCTTACTGGCCTAATCAGAATGTCACTATAAATCGTTCATAGATCTAAGGAAACCTTTATAAACAAAGAATATCGACTCGTCCGTGTTTTAGGGTTTACAGGTATGACGTATTCACTGCAAACCTTTAGATATTATTGCTTATTTCAATGTGCAACGCTATCCCAAGTTTTAGAGTTCGCCTCTACTGATCGTTATTTACCTATTTGGGTGACAAATAGTATCGCCTTATTACCATGCATCTTTGAATTATCAGTACTGAAATTGTCTATTTGAAACAGTCTGATCAACAAATACTTACCTGTGTCAAAGGTCAACCGGGACGGTCAAAGTAATCGCATTATAGTGATTACTGTTGTTTACCATTGTTTTCCTGTTCGTGCAAACAATGGTATGAGCCGCCTCATGAGAAAACCAACAAACTGTATATGCGAAAACAAAGACGCAGATGAGCTTCGCGGTAACCGCGAAGCTGATCAGCGCCTTTGTTTTCGCTACTCGGATAGTACAATTCCTCTTCTACTTTAATCCGAAATTTCAAGCTTCTAGCTCTTTTCTGTGCTTGTACAGGCCGGTTTGTGTCGGACCTGTTCGGAAACGCATTGTTGGTTTTCCCACGAGGTGGCTCGTATAATTGGGTAAATAGGTTACTGTATAGGCGGCAACTTTAATATTCATATATGGACGTGGTCGGCTAGTCCACCTGTTCAAGTTACAAAAAAGTCGAACTCAGTCAGCCTGGATCGCTGTCACATATTTACCGTTAGAAATCAGGTACCTATATTTTGTCACATCCAGTGAATTAGACAAACTCGTATTTCATTCTTATTTTCTAACGGAAAACAAGTGAGTTGAATCTTTTAACTTTTACCTAAGTCAAAGATAGACCATACCCAATAACGTATTAATGAGGTAACGCCCATACAGTGACCTATTTGCCAAATAGGATTATTATAGATCCGGGCGATCATAGTAGACCTACGTCACAGGTTTACCGTTATACATATGAATGAAATGAATGTACTTGGCCAAAAGGAACAGGGGTGTCACTCATATGTATAACGGCAAACCTGTAACGTAAGTCTGCCCTGATCGTCCGGTATCTATGTCATGCATCTTTAGAAGCTTGTGAAGTTCAACCAAAGATCCGGAAACAATGCCGTTTTATTTGTCTCTTAAACTCTTTTGACTGGTCGAGACTGTTACACTTCATTAAAATTATACCTTAAACATTTTAAGGTATATAAGGGTTTTCTCCTGTATGTAATTATTATTCAATTAATAATTCCGACAACCAAGCCTTCTGAGAAATTATAAATTCATGAACGGTTTAGATTCATTTTCTAACCAACGTGTTATATATTTGGCTCTGTTTGGATAATGCTAGTGCTTGTATCGACTATTCTGTTGAAAGATGCAAAATTACAGTATTTCCCTTTGGCTCCATTTCGCCAAATCTGAAAGGTCACTGAAGAGGCTTAAGTAGCCGAAACCATGGTATGGCCCATCCCATCTCTCATTAATATGCTCACTGCGCTTAAAGGATCTCAGTTTTATTTTTATTTGCTATTACTGCCGCTGGTGTTGTGCCGTGTGGCGGTGACCTAAAAAGTCTCCCCGTACATCATCCATAGTGCAGATTATATTTTCCTTTTGGTCCTTTGAGATCAGTGAGGATATTCTAAGAAATTATAAATTTATGAGCGGTTTAGATTAATTTTCTAACCAACGTTTTATATAGTTGGCTTTGTTTGGATAATGCTAGTCCTTGTATGGACTTTTCTGATGACAGTTGCAAAATTACAGTATTTCCCTTTGACTCCATTTCGCCAAATCTGAAGGGTCACTGAAGAGGCTTAGGTAGCCGAAACCATGGTATGGCCCATCCCTTCTTTCATTTATATGCTCACTGCTCTTAAAGGATCTCAGTTTTATTTTATTTTTTTTGCTATTACTGTAGCTGGTGTTGTGCCGTTTGATGGCCCTAAAAAGTCTCCTAGTGCAGACTATATTTTCCTTTTGGTCAGTTTTATTTTTATTTGCTGCAGCTGGTGTTGTGCCGTGTGGCGGGGCCCTAAAAAGTCTCCCCGTACATCATCCATAGTGCAGATTATATTTTCCTTTTGGTCTTTTGAGATCAGCGAGAGTATTCTGAGAAATTAGAAATTCATGAGCGGTTTACATTCATTTTCTAACCGATGTTTTATATATTTTATATATTTGGCTCTGTTTGGATAATGGTAGTACTTGACTGTTCTGTTGAAAGTTGCAAAATTACAGTATTTCCCTTTGGCTCCATTTCGCCAAATCTGGAGGGTCACTGAAGAGGCTTAAGTAGCCGAAACTATGGTATGGCCCATCCCTTCTCTCATTAATATGCTCACTGTTCTTACAACCGCGCAAATGCACTAGTTTCAGACATCTCAAAATCAGTTGTCAAAGACAAAAAATTGACAGTTATACAGGTGCAATTTAAAGATAGAAAAATGTTAATTTTTTTAAAATAGCCAAAAGCTGACAGACAATCACCTTGGTCTGTTTCATTATTTCCAAACAACCAATAAAATTTTTGAAAAGAGAAATCAACACCTGTCAATTCCACATTACTGTGACCAATCAGATGTATATATGGCGATGATCTGACAAATATTGGACAGGAAATGTCAATTACACCTTTTTTGGCAACTAGTTAGGAGATGCTACTATTTAAACAACTGGTTCTGGCTAATGCTTTTACATTTTTAATCAAACACATCGCGTTTTGTAGGCACTACCAACATGTAGAAATGCAGTATGTTTTTTCCGGACAATGACGTTTGTAGGGCTCATATAGTAAATTTGTCTTAACTCATAAAATAATTTGGATTTTCCGTTCAAATAAAGATTATTAGACTCTAGAAACATTATACATTCAAAGTAAAATTGTAATTCTAATACTCAAAAAAATTGTCCGAAGGTACATTTTTCTCGCATTGTGGCCCATATGTAATTTGCTTCTGAATAACATGTTTAAGAATGATATGGTTGAATTTCTAAGGGTGAAATTGTGTCATGATCTTTATCAAAAAATATGGAGAGAACTATGCGTTTCTTATTTTGTCGGGTATACGTTCAACCGAAGAAGAAGCGTAAATGAACCAAACATGTTACCTACTTACAAATGTAAAATAAAGGGCTCGTCCGGGACTTGCAAATGTAAAATAAGGGCTCGTCCGGGATTTGAACCCGGGACCTCTCGCACCCAAAGCGAGAATCATACCCCTAGACCAACGAGCCGCTTGTACAGCGAAGGTATGAATAGCGATTAGTATTATGCTCTATCATGGTTGTTGACAGCTTGACAGTTCACATCAATTATCTTTTATTTTGAGGTCACACTGCGGCATTGATTATCGTGATAAAAGTGAAACTTTCAAATTGTACATAATGGCTCGTTGGTCTAGGGGTATGATTCTCGATTCGGGTGCGAGAGGTCCCAGGTTCAATTCCCGGACGAGCCCAAAGTTGTGTTCTCAACTATTGAAGTGAAAATAAACCACTTCGCTATCCCAAGTGCAAGAATGCATCAATATAGTAACAACACTTTGACCGTGACGGTTAACCTCATGTGGTAACATTTTGTAAATATAAGTATAGGGGATGCTACTCCCTTTGACATTTTTGCAAGCGTCACATGGAGTGCGTGGACATGCCTTACTGGCCTAATCAGAATGTCACTTTAAATCGTTCATAGATCTAAGGAAACCTTTATAAACAAAGAATATCGACTCGTCCGTGTTTTAGGGTTTACAGGTATGACGTATTTACTGCAAACCTTTAGATATTATTGCTTATTTCAATGTGCAACGCTATCCCAAGTTTTAGAGTTCGCCTCTACTGATTGCATTTATTTACCGTTATTTACCTATTCGTGTGACAAATGGTATCGCCTTATTAACATGCATCTTTGAATTATCAGTACTGAAATTGTCTATTTGAAACAGTCTGATCAACAAATACTTACCTGTGTCAAAGGTCAACCGGCACGGTCAAAGTAATCGCATTATAGTGATTACTTCAAATTAATCGGATTATAGTGAATACAGTTGTTTACCATTGTTTTCCTGTTCGTGCAAACAATGGTATGAGCCGCCTCATGAGAAAACCATCAAACTGCATATGCGAAAACAAAGACGCAGATCAGATTCGCGGTAACCGCGAAGCTGATCAGCGCCTTTGTTTTCGCTACTCGGATAGTACAATTCCTCTTCTACTTTAATCCGAAATTTCGAGCTTCTAGCTCTTTTCTGTGCTTGTACAGGCCGGTTTGTGTCGGACCTGTTCGGAAAGCACATTGTTGGTTTTCCCACGAGGTGGCTCGTATAATTGGGTAAATAGGTTACTGTATAGGCGGCAACTTTAATATTCATAGATGGGCGTGGTCGACTAGTCCATCTGTTCAAGTTACAGAAAAGTCGAACTCAGTCAGCCTGGATCGCTGTCACATATTTACAGTTAGAAATCAGATACCTATATTTTGTCACATCCAGTGAATTAGACAAACTCGTATTTCATTCTTATTTTCTAACGGAAAATAAGTGAGTTGAATCTTTTAACTTTTACCTAAGTCAAAGATAGACCATACCCAATAACGTATTCATGAGGTAACGCCCATACAGTGACCTATTTGCCAAATAGGATTATTATAGATCCGGGCGATCATAGTAGACTTACGTCACAGGTTTACCGTTATACATATGAATGAAATGAATGTACTTGGCCAAAAGGAACAGGGGTGCCATTCATATGTATAACAGCAAACCTGTAACGTTAATAAAAAATAAACTGAGATCCTTTAAGAGCAGTGAAGACATTAATGAGAAAGGGGATGGGCCAAACTGCGGTTTCGACTATTAAAGTCTCGTCAGTGATCCTTTAGATTTGGCAAGATGGAGCCAAAGAGAATTATTGAAATTTTGCAACTTTCATCAGGGTCGATACGAAAAGGTACAAGTAGGCAAAGATCAGGAAAAGGCGCAATCAGAAAGAGATTCCCATTCCAAAAACCGAGGTGGGAAAAAACCAAACTAACAATCAGACACTTATACCATGAAACATATCGTAAGCCGAATGAGCAGCTATATTCCCAATAGGTGGCCACTCAGTTACCTTAACTTAATTAAAATTATGAAAACATACATAAGGCGCCAACAGCAAAACAAAAATTTAAACACCAAGACACAAAACAAAAAGAACCACTACAGAAGTATCGACTTGGAACGATCAGTAACACAAAGTTACTGGCGGGCTTAAACCGGTTTTACAGGATCCTAACCTCACCCTCAGCTTCTGCAGTGGTTCATAACATTTAGTAAGTTCTTAGGTCCTCGTGGTGAATCTCTAACTAGTCAATGAATCATCAAGAACAAACAAATAAATCATGATAAACATCCTCTTAACCATGATAATCAAGCTGATGTTATCGAGGCTTTTAATTCCACATCTAGGTACCTCGATGACCTTTTGAACATTGACAACCCTTATTTTGAAGGTATGGTCAATCAAATTTATCCACCTGAACTTCAGTTGAACAAAGCTAATATCTCAGATACCGAAGCCCCCTTTTTAGATCTACATCTTTCTGTTGCAAATGGATTTGTTTCTTCTAAAATTTATGATAAGCGCGATGACTTTGATTTTGATATAGTAAATTTTCCTTTTTTGGATGGTGACGTTCCTCGTCGTGCTTCTTATGGTGTATACATTTCGCAACTTATTAGGTTTGCTAGAGTCTGCAATCATGTTACAGACTTCAACGCTCGAAATAAATGTTTAACGGCAAAACTTCTCCAACAGGGCTATCGGTATCATAAACTTCGAAAAACCTTTTCTAAATTTTATCGTAGACACTATGAATTGATTTCCAAATATAATGTTGGGTTAAAGACACTTTTAAGTGAGGGCCTTTCGGAACCTGAATTTTATGGTGACTTGGTTTACAAATTAAAGAAACTTAAAGGAATAAATGATTTTTCTCTTCAGTTCGGAAAAATCATATCACGTTACAGACGTATAGGTTATAACTTGAATGTTATGCGACAGTCTGCATGCTTAGTTTTTAACCCAATCATGGTTGATAACTATGCTGCCTTCTTTAATTGCACGCCGGTGGGTCGGGCGTCAGACTCTATGATGGCCCCGACTTAAAGCTATTCATTTTAGTTGGTTGGGGCCGGAGCTTCTTGTCTGTTGCTTGGCCCACCGGGGTCCAACTGGTGTTTTTCTTTTGCTCCGGAGTTAGTAGGTTATTCGGCGCCCAGGGATCTCCATCGTCGGGCAGCTTACTCAATCTGTGAGTCCTGGTTTTTGATTCATCAGGATGTTTATCATGATTTATTTGTTTGTTCTTGATGATTCATTGACTAGTTAGAGATTCACCACGAGGACCGAAGAACTAACTAAATGTTGTGAACCACTGCAGAAGCTGAGGGTGAGGTTAGGTACCAGTAAAACCGGTTTAAGCCCGCCAGTAACTTTGTGTTACTGATCGTTCCAAGTCGATACTTCTGTAGTGGTTCTTTTTGTTTTATGTCTTGGTGTTTAAAATTTTTTGTGCTGTTGGCGCCTTATGTATGTTTTCATATTTTTAGTTAAGTTAAGGTAACTGAGTGGCCACCTATTGGGAAAATAGCTGCTCATTCGGCTTACGATATGTTTCATGGTATAAGTACCTGATTGTTAGTTTGGTTTTTTCCCACCTCGGTTTTTGGAGTGGGAATCTTTTTCTGATTGCGCCTTTTCCTGATCTTTGCCTACTTGTACCTCCTGATGAATCAAAAACAAGGACTCACAGATTGAGTAAGCTTCCCGACGATGGAGATCCCTGGGCGCCGAATAACCTACTAACTCCGGAGCAAAAGAAAAACACCAGTTGGACCCCGGTGGGCCAAGCAACAGACAAGAAGCTCCGGCCCCAAACAACTAAAATGAATAGCTTTAAGTCGGGGCCATCATAGAGTCTGACGCCCGACCCACCGGCGTGCAATTAAAGAAGGCAGCATAGTTATCAACCATGATTGGTTGACTAGTATTATCTAAATGCAGTCAAATATATTAAACATTGGTTAGAAAATGTTTGTTAACCTATAATAAATTTCTGATTTCTCAGAATATCCTCGCTGTTCTCTAAGGTCTGATCGTAAGTCTGCCCTGATTGTCCGGTATCTATGTCATGCATCTTTAGAAGCTCGTGAAGTTCAACCAAAGATCCGGAAACAATGCCGTTTTATTTGTCTCTTAAACTCTTTTGACTGGTCGAGACTGTTACACTTCATTAAAGTTTTAAGGTATATAAGGCTTTTCTCCGGTATGTAATTATTATTCAATTAATAATTCCGACAAACAAGCCTTCTGAGAAATTATAAATTCATGAGCGGTTTAGATTCATTTTCTAACCAACGTTATATATATATATATATATATTTGGCTCTGTTTGGTTAATGTTATTGCTTGCATCGACTATTCTGTTGAAAGATGCAAAATTACAGCATTTCCCTTTGGCTCCATTTCGCCAAATCTTCTAACCGACGTTTTATATAGTTGGCTCTGTTTGGATAATGCTAGTCCTTGTCATGATCGTCTATTCTGATGACAGTTGCAACATTACATTATTTCCCTTTGACTCCATTTCGCCAAATCTGAAGGGTCACTGAAGAGGCTTAGGTAGCCTATAACCATGGTATAGCCCATCCCTTCTTTCATTAATATGCCCACTGCTCTTAAAGGATATCAGTTTTATTTTTATTTGCTATTACTGCAGCTGGTGTTGTGCCGTGTGACGGCCCTAAAAAGTCTCGTAGTGCAGATTATATTTTCCTTTTGGTCCTTTGAGATCAGCGTGGGTATTCTGAGAAATTAGATATTCATGAGCGTTTTAGATTCATTTTTAACCGACGTTTTATATATTTGTCTCTGTTTGGATAATGCTAGTCCTTGTATCGACTATTCTGTTGAAAGTTGCACAATTACAGTATTTCCCTTTGGTTCCATTTCGCCAAATCTGAAGGGTCACTGAAGAGGCTTAAGTAGCCGAAACCATGGTATGACCCATGCCTTCAGTCTCATTACTATGTTCACTGCTGTTAAGGGATCTCAGTTTTATTTTTATTTGCTATTACTGCAACTGGTGTTGTGCCGTGTGGCGGGGCCCTAAAAAGTCTCCCCGTACATCGTCCATAGTGCAGATATTTTCCTTTTGGTCCTTAGAGATCAGCGAGGGTATTCTGAGAAATTAGGAATTCGTGAGCGGTTTACATTCATTTTCTAACCGATGTTTTATATACTTGGCTCTGTTTGGATAATGGTAGTCCTTGTATCGACTGTTTTGTTTGTTGAAAGTTGCAAAATGACAGTATTTCCCTTTGTCTCCATTTTGCCAAATCTGGAGGGTCACTGAAGAGGCTTAAGTAGCCGAAACCATGGTATGGCCATGGTATGGCCCATCCCTTCTCTCATTAATATGCTCACTGCTCTTACAACTGCGCAAATGCATTAGTTTCAGACATCTCAAAATCAGTTGTCAAAGACGAAATATTGACAGTTATACAGGTGTAATTTAAAGATAGAAAAATGTTCATTTTTTTAAATAGCCAAAAGCTGACAAACAATCACCTTAGTCTGTTTGATTATTTCCAAACAACCAACAAATTTTTGAAAAGAGAAATCAACACCTGTCAATTCCATATGACTGTGACTAATCAGATGTATATATGGCGATGATGTACATTTCAATGTTGATACAAATATTGGACAGGAAACGTCCGTTACACCTTTTTGGCAACTAGTTATGAGATGCTTGAAACACCCAGATTGCAAAGTTGCTATTTGCGTGGTTGTAAAGGAACTCAGTTTTATTTTTATTTAGAACCTGTGTTTGAACAAAATGCAGATGAAGGTGGAAAACATGTGCCTTAGTACCTACATGGTTATCCAAAACATCCCATACCCCGGCAGTAATCATTGTGAAGAGAATTAAAAAATGCAATTTTATGCGACTCGGCAGAAAATTATAATCGGGTTAGATACAGTGTCTAACCAACATTCAATATACTTTGCCCCATTCTAATAATACTAGTGTTTATATGGCCTACCCTGTTGAAAGTTGCAAAATTACAATATATCCATGCTGTCAAATCTAAAGGGTGACTGATCTTTCTCTAAAAAGCATCTCTGTTTTAATTTTTATTTAACAGCTGACCTCGAATTTTAATAGATATTGTGTAATGCGTTTATAAATATCATGTTTATAGAATGATATGGATGAAATTGTTCGGATGGAATTGTGTCATTACTTTTGCTCTTTATCAAGAAAATTAATATATTATGGATGGTGCTCTTGCATTTCTGATTTTGTTAGGTATACGTTCAATCTAGTTCAGCTCTAGCGTAAATGAACCAAACTTGTTACCAACTTACAACTGATCAGAAATGTAAAATGAAGGGCTCGTCCGGGATTTGAACCCGGGACCTCTCGCACCCAAAGCGAGAATCATACCCTACTTGCATCACTACGTGTATGACTAGCAATTAGTACTCTGCCTTATCATAGTTTGTGACAGCTTGACGGCTCATATGAATTATCTTTTATTTTGGGAACACTGTCACAGTCTTGCGAAATTGAGTGATAACATTTAAAAAGGTACAAGTAGGCAAAGATCAGGAAAAGGCGCAATCAGAAAAAGATTCCCACTCCAAAAACCGAGGTGGGAAAAAACCAAACTAACAATCATGTACTTATACCATGAAACATATTGTAAGCCGAATGAGCAGCTATTTTCCCAATAGATGGCCACTCAGTTACCTTAACTTAACTAAAACTATGAAAACACACATAAGGCGCCAACAGCACAAAAAAATTAAACACCAAGAAATAAAACAAAAAGAACCACCACAGAAGTATCGCCTTGGAACGATCAGTAACACAAAGTTACCGGTGGGCTTAAACCGGTTTTACAGGCGCCTAACCTCACCCTCAGCTTCTGCAGTGGTTCATAACATTTAGTTAGTTCTTCGGTCCTCGTTGTGAATCTCTAACTAGTCAATGAATCATCAAGAACAAACATATAAATCAAGATAAACATCCTGATGAATCAAAACCCAGGACTCACAGATTGAGTAAGCTGCCCGACGATGGAGATCCCTGGGCGCCGAATAACCTACTCACTCCGGAGCAAAAGAAAAACACCAGTTGGACCCCGGTGGGCCAAGCAACAGACAAGAAGCTCCGGCCCCAACCAACTAAAATGAATAGCTTTAAGTCGGGGCCATCATAGAGTCTGACGCCCGACCCACCGGCGTGCAATTAAAGAAGGCAGCATAGTTATCAACTATGATTGGGTTAAAAACTAAGCATGCAGACTGTCGCATAACATTCAAGTTATAACCTATACGTCTGTAACGTGTTATGAGTTTTCTGAATTGAAAAGGAAAATCATTAATTCCTATAAGTTTCTTAAATTTGTAAACCAAGTCACCATAAAATTCAGGTTCCGAAAGGCCCTCACTTAAAAGCGTCTTTAACCCAACATTATATTTGGAAATCAATTCATAGTGTCTACGATAAAATGTAGAAAAGGTTTTTCGAAGTTTATGATACCGATAACCCTGTTGGAGAAGTTTTGCCGTTAAACATTTATTTCGAGCGTTGAAGTCAGTAACATGATTGCAGACTCTAGCAAACCTAATAAGTTGCGAAATGTATACACCATAAGAAGCACGACGAGGAACGTCACCATCCAAAAAAGGAAAATTTACTATATCAAAATCAAAGTCATCGCGCTTATCATAAATTTTAGAAGAAACAAATCCATTTTCAACAGAAAGATGTAGATCTAAAAAGGGGGCTTCGGTATCTGAGATATTGGCTTTGTTCAACTGTAGTTCAGGTGGATAAATTTGATTGACCATACCTTCAAAATAAGGGTTGTCAATGTTCAAAAGGTTATCGAGGTACCTAGATGTGGAATTGAAAGCCTCGATAACATCAGCGTGATAATCATGGTTAAGAGAATCCATGAACTCTCTTTCGTAGCAGTATAAAATAAATCAGCTACGAGAGGTGCGCAATTTGTACCCATCGGAATTCCAACAATTTGTCTGTATAACTTGGTCCCAAATCTAATATAAATATTATCAAGGAGACAGAACAATGCGTCGCACACATTCTGACATGACCAAAGTGTATACCGACTTTGGTCAGAGGAAGTGAAAAAAGCCTTTCTGTCATTACATGCCCAATAAAGTGAACCATAGTTTTTTAATGCCCTTTTGAAGGTCCACTCTATCAAATCCAGAAGTTTTTCTTTTATTAGATTATGTGGTAATGTTGTATACAGAGTAGAAATATCATATGTGGACAAGCTTGTCGCACGGAACCCTCTACACTTCAATTTACTGAGCACCTCACCAGAATTTTTTATTGACCAAAACCAATTTTTATTTGAAGTTTCATACACTGTCTCACAGTATCTTATAACATAAGATTTGATAGCAGTAAGACAGGAAGTTCATAATTAAGAAAGTTCAGTGGTAGTACAAGAGCTAGAATTTGCAATAAATCTAGCTTTGTACGGTCTTTTGTGAAGCTTAGGTAACCAATACATCGTGGGAAGTTTGTTTTGGCCTTCATTGACACAAACAGAAAACATAACAGGTAAATCGTTTATGTGGGCATTAACTACAGACACTTCATCAGTATCTGTCTCCAGATAAGCCCTGGTACCATCAAGCTCCTGTTTTAAGGTGTTAATGTAGTGAAGCCTACAAACGACAACAACATTGTTTGCGGCTTTGTCTGCCGGAACCAAGACATGCTTTCTATGAAATTCTTGGATACCCTGCTTCAAATGCCTAAATGACGATTTGGGTTTAGGAGGTAAAAGATTAGTATATATTTTGTGAATAAAACTTAATACGTTTATCCACGATAGTGAAGATACTTCTTTTCCATTCTTTAAGAGCATTATCCTCAACACCCTCTCGTTTACACCATCGATTACTGAAATCATTTAATGCAGATGCAATCTCCTCTCTACATTTGCCGAAATTAATGTAGGATGGAAATCTATATTTCGGACCTTTAGAAACAATTTTGCGAATTCTAGAATCCGAAATTATTTTTAAATTTCCAGTAACTATATGTCCGGCTGGTTGATAAACATATTTTGAATCTTTACAATCTCAAGACTTACGAGTATTAGCATGGATATCAAGATCAGAAACAAGTTTATTGAAATTAAAAATAGTATTTCTGATTGGTTTGTTATATTTGTAACAAATAATAGGAGGTTCTGAATTTTGGAAGTAGGTAGGTATAAACTGTATCACTGATTTATCCTGGAATATGCTTGGTATTTAAAACTATACATATGGCTCGTTGGTCTAGGGGTATGGTTCTCGCTTAGGGTGCGATAGGTCCCGGCTTCAAATCCCAGACGAGCCCATTTTTTTGTTCTCAGCTGTTAAAGTGAAATAAAACAATGTTTAGAAAAGGGTAAGCAATGCCGCGATTGCTTTCGTATGGATCGTGAATAATTTTATGAAAACCGTTATAAACAAAGAAATTCCATTCATCCACGTTTTAAGGTTTACTAGTATGACGTATTTACTACACAGATCTAAATATATCTGCTTAATTCAAAGGGTAACGCTATACCAGGTACAGGAATGCATCGGCACTGATTACAGTTGTTTACCATTATTATTTACCTGTTCGTGCGAACAATGGTATAAACTGAAATGAAAATCTGTCTTCGTTGTTATCATTCAGTTTCTCTGATCTGTCTTCGTTTACATCCATTTGAAAAATGATCTGTCGGCAGAGTTCAATCAATGTTTTGGACACTAGGTCTCTTCAGGTGCATACATTTCGTTAATTAAACAGAGTTGCAGGATAAAATTTGGCACAATTCTTGCTGAATAACGATAGTTATAGTAGGGTGTGTAATTGAAAGTTATATGTTTTGCTTTGTAGACATAAGGCAGGAGCAGAAAAGTGAAAATTATAAAAGTTTCTTTAAAAATAATTTTCATGGATTGACAGCAGTCTTATTTGGGCACAAAATAAATAATTGATGCTGCTGCAGTATCCCAAAACACCAAAGACTTTAAGATTTTTATAAACAAGAAATCTTCACCTAACCTTTTTCCAACAATTACAATTTGAACTGTCTTCAAAACAGTAATCTGTCTTCAAAACAGTTGGTTGTACGGTATGTTTAAACGCTTGTGAAGTTGAACCGATGCCGTTTGTCTCTAAGCTCTTTTGATCGGCCGAGACTGTTACACTTCATCAAAATTATACCTAAAAAGTTTCACGGTTTATAAATGGGTTCTCCGGTATATGCGTAATCGCTGTTCAAAATATTTCGGACGAGTAGAACTGTCAAGCATTTAGAACCCGTTCTTGAAAAAGATGCAGATGAAGGTTGAAAACATGTGTCTAAGTACTTACATGGTTATCCAAAAGATCTAAAACGCAAGCAGTCATCTGATTGCGCCTTTTCCTGACCATTGCCTACTTGCACCTTATCATTCTAGAGAGAATTAAAAACGGTGCGATTTTATGCAACTTTAACATTTGATCCCCGCGACAAGTTTTGACCCCAGGTTTTAAAAGATATGCAATGTGCCTCTGAATAACATGTTTCTGTGGTGGTTCTTTTTGTTTTATGTCTTGGTGTTTAACATTTTTTGTGCTGTTGGCGCCTTATGTGTGTTTTCATTTTTTTAATTAAGTAAAGGTAACTGAGTGGCCACCTGTTGGGAAAATAGCTGCTCATTCGGCTTACGATATGTTTCATGGTATAAGTACCTGATTGTTAGTTTGGTTTTTTCCCACCTCGGTTTTTGGAGTGGGAATCTTTTTCTGATTGCGCCTTTTCCTGATCTTTGCCTACTTGTACCTTTTTATAGAATGGTATTGTTGAATTTGTATGGGTGAAATTGTGCAATGATCTTTATAAAAAAATATGGTGTGTACTATGCGTTTCTTATTTTGTCGGGTATACGGTCAACCGAGGAAGCAGCGTAATGAACCAAACTTGTTACCTACATGTAGTAGAGGAAAAAATCCAAGATAAGTCGCTTAGTTTTCGATTCTATGCTCCCCAAGAGTAAAATGGACTTTGATTACACCATCAAGATTCAATGAAGCTGGGTACCAGAAAATAGCAATGGGGTGTATTTTCAGACATATATGGCATACGAGTGTGTGGCTGTTTTCCTAGGCAGAAAAAAGTGTTTTGAAACTTAAAATGGCTATAAAAAGCAACTAGAATAGTTTTATAGGTGTTTGCAAGACTGAAAATGTGTTCTCCAGCGTTCAATTTTCGGGTTAAATGATGATTTTAGCAGAAAAATTGCGAATTATTGAAAACCACCATATAAACGTCCCTGCATTAAAACTACACAATTGCTTTCCAGTGAAATGAAACACTAAGCCAAAGAAGTGTCATTTAAGCCACCTTTTTAGCCCGACTGCACGAATTGCAATGGCGTCAAAGATGGTTTATAGCAGAAAATTGCGAATTATTGCAAACCACCTTATAAAGTTCTATACAATAGGAACTGAACTAGGTTTCTTGATTTTTGCAAGATTAATAATTTAATGTGTTTTCCAGAATTCAAGTTTAGGGTAAATTATGGGGGTATTGTCGCATTAGGTTTTGAGCAAGAACTCTGGTTTCCATGACAATATATAGCTCCCCTAAGTTAACAATGGGAAAACATAAAAAATCTTCTCCGAAACCACAAGACCCAGAGGTTTAATATTGTGTGTAGCATTAATAATTCAAGTTTAGGGTAAATTATGGGGGTATTGTCGCATTAGGTTTTGAGTAAAGAACTCTGGTTTCCATGACAACATATAGCTCCCCTAAGTTAACAATGGGAAAACATAAAAAATCTTCTCCGAAACCACAAGACCCAGAGGTTTAATATTGTGTGTAGCATTAATACTCCTAAGTCTTGAGATTGTAAAGATTCAAAATTTGTTTATCAACCAGCCGGACACATAGTTACTGGAAATTTAAAAATAATTTCGGATTCTAGAATTCGCAAAATTGTTTCTAAAGGTCCGAAATATAGATTCCCTTCCTACATCAATTTCGACAAATGTAGAGAGGAGATTGCATCTGCATTGAATGATTTCGGTAATCGATGGTGTAAACGAGAGGGTGTTGAGGATAATGCTCTTAAAGAATGGAAAAGAAGTATCTTCACTATCGTGGATAAACGTATAAAGTTTTATTCACAAAATACTAATCTTTTACCTCCTAAACCTAAATCGTCATTTAGGCATTTGAAGCAGGGTATCCAAGAATTTCACAGAAAGTATGTCTTGGTTCCGGCAGAAAAAGCCGCAAACAATGTTGTTGTTGTTTGTAGGCTTCACTACGTTAACACCTTAAAACAGGAGCTTGATGGTACCAGGGCTTATCTGGAGACAGATACTGATGAAATGTCTGTAGTTAATGCCCACTTAAACGATTTACCTGTTAAGATTTCTGTTTGTGTCAATGAAGGCCAAGACAAACTTCCTACGATGTATTGGTTACCTAAGCTTCACAAAAGACCATACAAAGCTAGATTTATTGCAAATTCCAGCTCTTGTACTACTACTGAACTTTCTAAATTATTAACTTCCTGTCTTACTTCTATCAAATCTCATGTTATAAGATACTGTGAGACAGTGTATGAAACTTCAAATAAAATTTGGTTTTGGTCAATAAAAAATTCTGGTGAGGTGCTCAGTAAATTGAAGTGTAGAGGGTTCCGTGCGACGAGCTTGTCCACATATGATTTTTCTACTCTGTATACAACTTTACCACATAATCTAATTAAAGAAAAACTTCTGGATTTGATAGAGTGGACATTCAAAAGGGCATTAAAAAACTACGGTTCACTTTATTTGGCATGTAATGACAGAAGGGCTTTTTTCAATTCCTCTGACCAAAGTCGGTATACACTTTGGTCATGTCAGAATGTATGCGACGCCTTATCCTATCTCCTGGATAATATTTATATTAGATTAGGGACCAAGTTATACAGACAAATTGTTGGAATTCCGATGGGTACAAATTGCGCACCTCTCGTAGCTGATTTATTTTTATACTGCTACGAAAGAGATTTCATGGATTCTCTTAACCATGATAATCAAGCTGATGTTATCGAGGCTTTTAATTCCACTTCTAGGTACCTCGATGACCTTTTGAACATTGACAACCCTTTTTTTGAAGGTATGGTCAATCAAATTTATCCATCTGAACTACAGTTGAACAAAGCCACTATCTCGGATACCGAAGCCCCCTTTTTAGATCTACATCTTTCTGTTGAAAATGGATTTGTTTCTTCTAAAATTTATGATAAGCGCGATGACTTTGATTTTGACTTTGATTTTGATATAGTAAATTTTCCGTTTTTGGATGGTGACGTTCCTCGTTGTGCTTCTTATGGTGTATACATTTCGCAACTTATTAGGTTTGCTAGAGTCTGCAATCATGTTACAGACTTCAACGCTCGAAATAAATGTTTAACGGCCAAACTTCTCCAACAGGGTTATCGGTATCATGAACTTCGAAAAACCTTTTCTAAATTTTATCGTAGACACTATGAATTGATTTCCAAATATAATGTTGGGTTAAAGACGCTTTTAAGTGAGGGCCTTTCGGAACCAGAATTTTATGGTGACTTGGTTTACAAATTTAAGAAACTTATAGGAAGTAATGATTTTTCTTTTCAGTTTAGAAAAATCATAACACGTTACAAACGTATAGGTTATAACTTGAATGTTATGCGACAGTCTGCATGCTTAGGTTTTAACCCAATCACGGTTGATAACTATGCTGCCTTCTTTAATTGCACGCCGGTGGGTCGGGCGTCAGACTCTATGATGGCCCCGACTTAAAGCTATTCATTTTAGTTGGTTGGGGCCGGAGCTTCTTGTCTGTTGCTTGGCCCACCGGGGTCCAACTGATGTTTTTCTTTTGCTCCGGAAGTAGTAAGTTATTCGGCGCCCAGGGATCTCCATCGTCGGGCAGGGTGAGTCCTGGTTTTTGATTCATCAGGATGTTTATCATGATTTATTTGTTTGTTCTTGATGATTCATTGACTAGTTAGAGATTCACCACGAGGACCGAAGAACTAACTAAATGTTATGAACCACTGCAGAAGCTGAGGGTGAGGTTATAGCCATGTAAAATCGATTTAAACCCGCCAGTAACTTTGTGTTACTGATCGTTCCAAGTCGATACTTCTGTGGTGGTTCTTTATGTTTTATGTCTTGGTGTTTAAAATATTTTGTGCTGTTGGCGCCTTATGTGTGTTTTCATATTTTTAGTTAAGTTAAGGTAACTGAGTGGCCACCTGTTGGGAAAATAGCTGCCCATTCGGCTTACGAAATGTTTTCATGGTATAAGTACCTGATTGTTGGTTTGGTTTTTTCCCGCCTCGGTTTTTGGAGTGGGAATCTTTTTCTGATTGCGCCTTTTCCTGATCTTTGCCTACTTGTACCTCTTCTTTTTAAATCTTACCAATCATGCACTTAGGGTCCATACAGGCCCCACCTCAGGGCGTTATTATCTGCTGTAAATGAACTCTGAACGCTTCGATATTTGGTATGCAGCATTGTTATATGGAGCTTAATGTAAATCATGCAAATCATTCCCCTGGGACCAAGAAGGGCCCCATCCAGTAGTTCATTAGCTACCTTAGCCTTACAATCGAAAACAAATCTTCTCTAAACCACAAGGGCCAGAGCATTTACATTTTATGTGTAGCTATGTACATGTATAGTGACCCTCTTTGCAAATCCTGCCAACAATGCCCCTGGGGCTCGTACAGCCCACACCCCGGGATGTGGTTATCTGCCATAGTCTTAAAATGGGAAAATTTTCTTCTTTGAAACCACAATACCCAAACTTATATGCTTTATATGCAGCAAAATTATAATTAGGTATACATAAATCCTGCCACTCATGCCCCTTGGGTGAAAGATGGCCCCTCCCCGGGGTCACTAGTTCCCATAGACTTGGAATAAGAAAGAACAAGAAAATTATAGCGTGTTCTTAGTAACATGCTATACGGAGGGGTTCATAGAAATTTGGAAGTTTAAAATAATACGAGATTGTGATAGAAGTCTACACCGACAAGAAGAATGAGTCCCTTAGTAACGTATAGTGCATTTTGATACTAAATAAAACAGATACTGTGTTAATCCGTGAATGGTTTCATCACCATGTCTGAAAATTTGTTGACTTGACCTTTAAATAACTTGGCGTTGTGTGATGTAACCTAAATCCGTACTATAAGAAATCTGGTTGCATGACGGATACATGTATGCAGGGTGCAATAACTCATCGGGTACGGTTTTCCTGCGTTCTAAGTAAATCACAATATTGTTGTGCACATAAAATTCTTCACATGCTACTATGTGGTGACCCATGATTAGCATTGTATTTTTATAGCTTTCTATGTGCGTTCCGGACACTATCGGTTCGTTTCAGACAGTTTCGGTCCAATCCGGTAAATCGTGATACCGTATGTCAATCATCTATGACAGCGGACGTGAACGAGAACACTGTATTGGAAACAAAATAAGGACCATTGACCCTTTCCTGTAAAATATGCCCTGTTTTCGAAGCCCAAAACTCCTTTTTGAAGCAATTTCTACTATAACTTTGCAATGAGAATGGTAGTATGATGTCTTAAGAACAGATAAATGTTATAATGTATGAAGCATTCCTCCACATACTGTAGAAATGGCTAACGAAGCGGAGGTAGGGGTAAAAAATTTGAAAATATAAATTGGAATAAAAATCAATTTTTGTTGCATGTCTGTATTCATTTCCTCTATTGATGTGATTTTTAATCATGTAGGTCAGTGCCAAGGGTCTTAGACACCCTAAAATTCATCTCAAAAGTTTGATGCTTAATAAGCGACATTATTGTCATAAATTGTTTTGGGGGTTACCTGTATATCATTACTAACAATGACAACTATTGAGCAAAGTCATGAGAAAATCTGTCATTAGTTTCCAAACAGGTAGAACATAAACCCAAGTTATGTAGCCAAAGAACATGACAAACTACTTCACAAATCGGGGGTTTAAAATCACAGAGGAAGCAAAATGTCCATGCCATTGGCGACTACCACACAGATGATCTGTACTTTAAACATGGTACATGTATCTGCAAAACACATTTTCTCATGGATGCCTCAATTACTGTATGATTTTCCTAAACATAAAATGCAGAAGAACTGTGAAGAAGAAGCATGTCTGGAATGAATGAATGCATGCATGTCACCATTCAAACTAGATACATATGAAATCTAAATGCTTTCTGATGTTAATATACTGAGCAAAACTTATAACGCAACACGGTTATGGCAATTTTTTCGCATTTTAATGTAATGCAGGGCGGTCTACCAGACATATGCTGGTCAGCAATCGCCAGTGAATAAATTGGGTACAAAACTTTAGATTTTCAGAGCATGGGTCACTGAGCTCGAATCTGATTGGTCTAAACGGTTATTTGGGTGGCATGCGCATCCTGATAGATTCTGGAAGTCAGTTTTAACACAAATTACTTCTTTATGGATCGTCCAGTGAGGCACGATGAGATTATTGCAAAACGTTTTCCATTTGTACCCAAAATTTCAAAACAAAGTTTGAATCATTGAAAATTGAACGTTTAACACTGAGCATTCCATTGAATACAATAGAAAACGGAATTGATAAAAAATTCTAACGGCGAATGTTTTTAATGAAACTTTTGTGGGAACATGTTTATTCTGTCATTCAGCATTGTTAGAAAACACAAAAGCATGCAATTATCGGGTCAGGAACGCCTGTAACAAATGTTAAAATCTGAGTTTTCTTGAATGGTTGGGCGCGAAAATGAGTCTTCGACTCTGCTCAAAACTGAGCAAACTTGATTTTTTGGCAGTAAAATTATTCATTGTCTACAGTGGAGCAGAGGTAATCCTGAAAACCGACATTAATTTCTAGGGTACGAATACACGTCACATGTCGCGTTCTGGAACACCACAATGCATTTCATTTTTGCCAAGACCCTACCTCTGAAAAATGATTAATTTCTTGAGGCGCATAACACAGAATGTTACGACCAAGATGTTGTGAGATGTTTCGATCATCCGGCAATCTAATTCAGTAGAGACAAAGGTTATTTGATAACGTCTCAGAGTATAACATTAAAAATAAACCCATGTTGCGTTATAAGTTTGGCTCAGTATATGTTCCTACAGTGATCACATATTTTTCAATGTTAAAACTCTGGCATATACACCTGGTATACACGCACCTATTTAGCTATAACACGCCGTGCTATCTCTTTCATAATACACATCAATGAAATGTATAGAGAAAGACGTACATCAGTGAAATATTGTTGGTCTAAATAAGTCAAGATATACTGTCAAGGGTAAACCAAGATGATGCCACAAAAAGAATTTGACTAGAATCACAGACCTTAATTCCCTGTAAATCATGGATTAAGAAGTTTAATAAAGCAAATGCATGAAGTAGTCAAAATCTTCATGTCATGATGCTGACACGAAATACATGTACTTAGAGACCACCCATTACACAATTTTAATACTGACAACTTTCCAATGTATAGTCTAAGTGCATTGAGGGACAAATGACCCGTTATTTGTTTTGATCTCTCCGCATGTTGAATTCAGTCATGTGCTTTGAAAGATTAGGGGGCGTGTATGTTTTAACGTGTATTGTTGTATAGACTGGTTCAAAAGTTTTTTCCATGAAATGTTATTTCTCTATTTTTTGAATGCATCAAAAATGAAAAATGGTAAAAAGCCAATTATATTCCCCTATCAGATGACAAAACTAGTACATGTATGTCTCGCTTAATTGCGCTTGATAGGAAAGAACCTAATTTCTACCATTCTCACTGTATTAAGTACTTATAACTATTTTATATACATGTACATAGTTTTTGGGTTACATTTTTGACTGGGCAACATTGTTCCCCCCTGAGTACCAACAAGCCATTCAAATATAATATGTATTTAATGATGACCTATCAACATGCAAAAGGATTTGTTGGTACTCGGGGGGGGGGGGAACAATGTTAAAGAAACAGTTTTCTGTTTTCCTATATGTTCAATACAAAAAGTAGCTGTTTTAGCCCAAAAATAAAGCTATACATGTATCGAAATGGGGACCAAAGTCCAATATGCTAAAATATGGACTGACAGTGAACTAACGTGTGCTGGTTGAAGCATTTTACCAACTTTTATATTTTTCGAAATACAGGGCAGCTATACATTGTGACTTCCATTACCACTGTCAAAGATCCTTTCACATGGATCGTTTTCCGATAAAAACCGATAAATAGGTCAACGAGAGAGTTCGTCCAAATATTATAATTTAAAAACATTTGAACCTAAGCAACACTACTGAATATCATTAAACAATACATCTCCAGTTTAATTTTATCATAAGCATCGTATTTACTGATCTCGTTAGCGTGAAGAAAATAGATTTATTTATCGAAATGAAAGTGACAAAAATGGCCGACGAAACAAACTCTAGCTACATGTAGTCTAGCCTCGAAGTGCATGAGGCCCAAGAAAGGGAATTCAATATCGTGCATTGAAAAAGTAATGAAAAATGCACCTTCATAAACCCATAAGGAGCCTTATTACGTCTACTGAAAACATATGGAGAGGTCAATACTACGGTTAAACACTTCCCTCATGAAAACATATAAAAAATCTTCTTCTCTGAAAGGCCCAGAGCGTTAATAATTTGTGTGTAGCAATGAATAGTAATCCTATCAACTATGCTCCAGAGCCTCATATAGGCCCCGCCTCGTGGGCGTCATTATCTGCCAAAGGATAACATTGGGAAATACGTGTCTGCATTTCTTCTTGGGCCACCCACATATATCACAACGTCATTTCACTCTCCGGTAGCATAGAATTTAAAACTGAACGACTTGTCGTTGATGTTTATCATCAATTTGAGATATGGTTTTGCTACATCAACTCCAGTGCGTTTTAGTTTTATTTTTGTCTCTAAATCTTATCTTTAAAATACCTGAAGTCGTAGAATTCTTGCGATTTTTTCAGTCATTAGTAATACGCATAATGATATTATAAATATTTTTTCGGTATAAATACTTTTGATATGTGTCTTACCTTTATTTCTGAAATTGCACACAACTGTTAATTTCTGGTACCTAACTCAGAGCAATGATACAGATGCAATTACTTAAAAATAAAATAAAATATAAATAAATAAAAAATTGCTGTCGCATGACAGCGTGCTCGATTGCTTCTGGCTTTGTCAGACGGTAGGACCAACTCGACTTGTAGTCCAAAGCATCTTGCTCATATATCTTTTTGCCTTTACTGAATCATAAAATTAGGTCACAAGTACTTTGAGTCGAAGGTCTAGTCATGTTCACTCATAATGTGAAAAAGTATGACCATATACCAAATATCTGTCGAGATATATGGGTCCCTGTGACCTAATTTCATGGATCAATAACTTATGAATCATGAAATTTTGTCACATGGATCTTTAACATTTTGGGGTTAAAAGTCTTGTCATATTCACTCATACTGTGACAGAAGTAAGCTCATATACTAAATAAGTATGAAGATATAATGTAAAATCACTGAACCATGAAATTAGGTCACAGTGACCTTTAACTACTGTGGGATGAAAGGTCTGGTCACAATCACTCATAATGTGAAAGGAGTATGCTCATATACTGGGATCAAAGGTCTGGTCATATTTACTCATATGGTGTGAAAAGTATGCTCATATACTAATTGAGTGTCAATATATAAGGCAAAATCACTGGGCAATGGACATAAGGTCAACCCAGCCTTAACTTCGTGACACACAAGTCAGTGTCACAAATTAAAAGGTGAACGAGTTTCTAAGTTGTTTTTTATTTAGAAATAAAAAGAATAAACAATATTTTAAGGTATTCTAGATTTTGAACTCTATCCCAAGCCCTGCCTCGGAACCAGTGGTCCGATGTCATGGAGCCTAAAATGCATTAAGTATGACTGTTTTAGGATAAGTTGTTGTCAAGATATGGTCTCTTTGTAAAAGCTACACACCAATACATCCAATTTTACAGTGTTCTAGTTTTTAACCTCTAGCCCCACCACCAGGCATGGACCTAGTGATCCGATGCCATTGTAGCGTAGTTGTGGGGGCAGTGCCCGAAGGAAGACCTCAGATGGCCCAAGCACTTAATGAAATAAAAGTCTTGTTACAAGTTCACAGTTTAATGAATATTTATATTTCCAACAATAAAGTAAATTAAAGTAATCGTATAGTGGTAAAGTAAATTCAAAACTCAAACTGATTCTCCCACGGAGACATCATCTTATATACTCTCTGGCCAAGCGCCCTCTATGCTATCAAGGCGCAATCTACTTACGTCATGGCTAGCCAATCAAAATAAAGGTCAGTCACTCAGCGCCACCTATATACGTAATGAACTAAAGATATCAACCAATCACACGGCAGCTGAATGACTTAATAGTTGACATTTGCTAAATATCACAAAGTTGGCAACCAATCTGATAATCATAGATGTTCCAAGGTTCAGTGCCAAAAAAGTAACCTTTATTTATATCGCTTACTTCATTTGTCCCTCTGGTATTTGGAGGTGTTAACAAGTTGTTTATCAATTGAAATGTCAAATACCAGGTGCTCAAATGTCAGTCACGTTCTGCAAGTTTCATCATCCAAATCGAAATGTCAAAAGATATTGCACTAAACATGTGACTGATTATGCAACTATGTACTCTTGCAGATGATACAAGGTACAAAATATACATGTAGCTAATTAAACTCATCAGTAATTAACGCAATTAAGTGCTTAATTAGCAGAGTTCGGTATTAATTATGTTATACCATGAACTGCAATGCAACCAACCCTACATGGTACCAACATCCCTACTATGAATGCTGCATTATAATTGGTTTTCAATGTAAAGACTTCTAGAGACCTAAACACTGAAAAGTCAATTTTAATGGTGTACTAGATTTGAACCTTTCGCCCGACCCTAGCAAGGACTCAGGGCTTTGATGTCATGAAGTCAAAGCCAACACTTCTGCGCACCAACGGTCCATGTATCCATTCTTTTTGATCATGGTTCGTCAATATTTAGACTTCTAGAAAACTAACAGAGAAAAGGCAATTTCGAAGGTGTTCTAGATTTAACCTCTAGCCCCACCCCGGGGCATGGACCCTTAGACCCGATGCCATGAAAAGAAATCCAAATCTACAGGAGGGTACATATGGTCCAAGTATGAATGCTTTCAGATCAGTTCTGTTATGGACTTCTACAAACTTGAACGCAAGTGTGACACGCATGGGTACGGGAACGCGCATGCGCACGAGAACATGGACGACCGAGGTGTCTAGAATAGCTCTATGCACTTCATGCAGTCGTACTGAAAATAAGAAGTCGCTTGGCTCAGTATTTCATTTTTCTTGAAAGCAATTGTATATACAGAAAACGTTATGTGGCGGTTTACAAAAATTCGCGTTTTTCTGCTAAAATATCATCATTTACCCCAAACTTGAACACCGGAAATCACAATGTCAATCTTGTAAACACCTACAAAACTATTTCAGTTGCTTTTTATAACCCCTATAAGTTTCAAAAATCCTTTTGACGCCCAATTTCTGCCTAGCAAAGCAGCCACGCACTCGTATGTCATATATTTCTGAAAATACACCCCATTGCTAATTTCTGGTACCCAGCTTCATTGGATCTTGATACGAGTGCAATTTCAACTAAATGAAAAGCCCGAATAATGATGTCTATGATGCCTATACCATTTTACTGGAAAGCGATTGTATAATTTTCATACAGAAAACTTTTTACGGTGAATTTCAAAAAATCGCGGTTTTTGTCATAAAAACAATGATTTTCCCCAAAACTGAAAATCTTTTGCTGGATGAAAACACACTGAAAACTAAGAACGAAAAGTTGCCAATATTTTAGTAATAACTTTGATCAGAAAACACCTACAGGGCATTGGTATTTTGAGGCAATTAGAAATTTCAGAAATTCGCAATTTTATTCTCAAAAATGAACTTTTCACCAGAATATCATAAAACTGTACCTGGTTAGAAAATTAATTCCAGTGATACAATAAACTTCAATGTTTTCTGTAATCAATGGTGTAATCAAAGTTCATTTTACTCTCGGGGAGCATAGAACTCTCTGATTTCGCCAAATTTTATTCAGGTAATGTACTTACAAATGTAAAATAAAGGGCTCGTCCGGGATTTGAACCCGGGACCTCTCGCACCCAAAAGCGAGAATCATACCCCAAGACCAACGAGCCGCTTGCATTATTATGTGTATGACTAGCATAAGTCTGACGGCTCATATGAATGAGAACAATGTCGCAGTCTTGCGACATGGATTATCATGATTGCAGTGAGAACATTTGAAACTGTACATATGGCTCGTTGGTCTAGGGGTATGATTCTCGCTTAGGGTGCGAGAGGTCCCGGGTTCAAATCCCGGACGAGCCCAAAGTTTTGTTCTCAACTATTGAAGTGAAATTAAAACCGCTGTCACACTATCGCGTATCGACTCACGTATTTACGGCGTATCAAGATACGAAAGGTACGTCACGCGTACCGTAGAGCATACGTAGCTCATACTCCTCGATACGTAGCTCATAGTCCTCATACGCCCAGGTGCTACGTTTTTTATGTATGCACTTAAAATTCGTAGCACGTACGTGGCAGGTCCGATACGCCATACATACGTCACACATACGTCGTACATACGAAAGCAACGTGGCAGGTACGCCGTAGATACGTAGCTCGTACTCCTGATGACCCTGATACGTCGCGGTTAACATGCCACGTAACCGTGACGTATCTACAGCGAACCTTTCGTATCAGCGACGTATGTGTGGCGTATCCTCGACTCTTTTCGTATCTACGGTGTATAAGCGGCGTACGTGTGTCGTACCTTGTGTATCAATGGCATATGTGCTACGGACGTTTCACTGTTGTGGAGTATGTGTGACGTATTAGGAGTATAAGGAATATTTTGTGGCGTTCCAAGAGAATCTTAATGCTTCCATATAAATGTTTTCGTTTTTCCGAAGTCATGGATTTCACGGTTCGGGGTGCCGTGCAGTTTTCTTTAAGGGTAACGCCTGGTGTAGCCTTTGTCTTTGTTCATGTCGT
Source organism: Rugalucina vietnamica (assembly GCA_964017185.1). Classification (NCBI taxonomy): domain Eukaryota; kingdom Metazoa; phylum Mollusca; class Bivalvia; order Lucinida; family Lucinidae; genus Rugalucina; species Rugalucina vietnamica. The sequence continues at coordinate 11,087,172 of OZ024878.1, forward strand.
CTTACGACCAGGGTGGAGAGCTTGGAGATGTACCCCCCCCACCCCACCCCTCCCACCTCGGTTTTTTCTTCGCTGTTAACCTAGATTATTTACATTTCTCCGGTGGCATCTTCGACCTCTGATAATTGATAACTGTACATTTAATGTGCGAATTGCATGAACAAAGTGAAAACAGCCGTTCGTTCTCATAGGTATTAAAAAGCAATTGGTACAAAACAGATACGCCGCAGATAAGAATGGAACGTAGTTCATACGCCGTAGATACGTCAGGCGTACACTATATACGCCATATATACGTCACACGTACGTAGTCTTGATACGCCGTACATACGAAAGTGAAATTCCGTATGAATGCAGATACGTCACTGATACGCCACGGGAACGTAGCAGGAACGTCACACGTACGTGGTACATACGTCGCTCAAACAAAATATGGCTCAGACCCCGGCGTATCGAGATTCTCATAGATACGTGAGCGATACGCCGCTGATACGTGAATGTGTGACAGAGCTATAAATCATGTTCAGACAAGGACAACGCTATCCAGGTGCTAGTATGCATCAACATAGTATTGAAAATGCATGGTAATACGGCTATACCATTTTTCGCACGAACAGGTAAATAACGGCAAATAAATGAAATCTGTAGAGGCGAACTACGTCATACCTGTAAACCCTAAAACGCGGGTGAGTCGATATTGTGTTTATAACGGTTTCCTTAGATCTATAAACGATTTATAACAACACTTTGACCGTGCCGGTTAACCTGTGATAACATTTTGTAAATATAAGTAGAAGATATGATACTCTCTTTAGACATTTTTGTCTAAGTACCTACATGGTTATCCAAAAGATCTTAAACACAAGCAGTCATCTGATTGCGCCTTTTCTCGATCATTGCCTACTTGCACCTTATCATTCTAGAAAGAATTAAAGACGGTGCAATTTTATGCAATTTTAACATTTGATCCCCGCGACAAGTTTTGACCCCAGGTTTTAAAAGATATGCAATGTGCCTCTGAATAACATGCTTATAGAATGATATGGTTGAATTTGTATGGATGAAATTGTGTCATGATCTCTATGAAAAATATGGAGAGTTCTATGCGTTTTGTCGGGTATACGTTGAATCGAGGAAGCAGCGTAAATGAACCAAACTTGTTTCCAACTTACAAAATGCAAAATAAAAGGCTCGTCCGGGATTTGAAACCGGGACCACTCGCACCCAAAGCGTGATTAATATCCCTAGACCAACGAGCCGCTTGTATAGATTGTTTATGAATAGCCATTAGTAATGTGTCTTTTTATGGTTGTTGACAGCTTTGCCGGCTCATATGAATTACAGTAGCCGCATTTTTATTGTCACCTCCCCGTGACCAACTTTGTCCCTTTTTAAACTGTTTCTCGGCTCACGGAACCAAAATGACCTTTGCCACGACATGTTTACAAAATGGCATTATATCTTTTATTTTGACAATAATGTCACATCATGATTCAAATCACTCGATAATGTCACCGCTGCGTCTGGTGTTGGTTCGAGCCCCGCACTGGCCACATGTGAGACGAGCCAAGTTCTGCTTGCGGGTGTGCCAGGTGCTTTTTCTCGGGGTTCTCCCGTTTTCGCCCACCTACTGATTTGCCCGTCTCATATGAGCTGAAATAATCTTGATAAACGGTGCAATTTTATGCAACTTTAACAGTTGCCCTCACCCCCCCCCCCCCACCACAACAAGTTTTGACACCAGGTTTTGATTGATTGATTGATTTGGGGTTTAACGTCCCACAAACAGCTAAGGTCATATGGAGACGGGACCTCGGTTTATAGTCTCAATCCGATGGACTGGAGAAGCCCGGGATCGAACCTGCTACAGCTGGATCACAAGGCGAGTGACACAACCACTGCGCCTCTGAATACTGACATTTTTAAAGAATATGGTGAAATTGTATGGATAAATTGTCATGACTTATGATATTCATGAAAAAATATAAACGGTACCCTTGAGCTTCTTATTTTGTCGGGTATTAAGGAATAAACTTGTTACCAACTTACACATGTAAAATAAAGGGCTCGTCCGGGATTTGAACCCGGGACCTCTCGCACCCAAAGCGAGAATCATACCCCTAGACCAACGAGCCGCATGTACAACACACGTATGAATAGTGATTAGTATTATGCCGTATCATGATTGTTGACAGCTTGACAGTTCACATGAATTATCTTTTATTTTGAGGTCACATTGCGGCATTGATTATCGTGATAAAAGTGAAACTTTCAAGTTGTACATAATGACTCGTTGGTATAGGGGTATGATTCTCGCTTCGGGTGCGAGAGGTCCCGGGTTCAAATCCCGGACGAGCCCAAAGTTTTGTTCTCAAATATTGAAGTGAAATTAAACCATGTCGCTATCCCAAGTGCTAGAATGCATCAATATAGTAACACCACTTTGACCGTGACAGTTAACCTCATGTGGTAACATTTTGTTAATATAAGTATAGTTCGGCAAATGGGCCATTGTATGGGCGGCAACTTTAATATTCATATCTGGGCGTGGTCGGCTAGTCCATCTGTTCAAGTAGGGAGATAATAGAAAAGTCGAATTCAATCACCCTAGAGCGCTGTCACATATTTTACCGTTAAAGATCAGCTACCTATTTTGTCCAATCCAGTAAACTAGACAAACTCGAATTTTCATTCTAACGGACAACATGTGAGTTGAGTCTTTCAACTGTATACCTTTGGCTTTTACGTAGGTCAAAAGTAGACCATACCCAATAACGTATTCATAAGGTAACGCCCATACAGTGACCTATTTGCCGAGCTATATAGGGGATGCTACTCCCTTTGACATTTTTGCAAGCGTAACATGGAGTGCGTGGACATACCTTATAGCTGGCCTAATCAGAATGTCACATAGATGTAAGGAAACCTTTATAAACAAAGAATATCGACTCGTCCGTGTTTTAGGGTTTACAGGAATGACGTATTTACTGCTATTGCTTATTTCAATGTGCAACGCTATCCCAAGTTTTAGAGTTCGCCTCTACTGATTGCACTTATTTATCGTTATTCATCTATTCGTGTGACAAATGGTATCGCCTTATTACCATGCATCTTTGAATTATCAGTACTGAAATTGTCTATTTGAAACAGTCTGATCAACAAATACTTACCTGTGTCAAAGGTCAACCGGCACGGTCAAAGTAATCGCATTATTGTGATTACAGTTGTTCACCATTAATTTCCTGTTCGTGCAAACAATGGTATGAGCCGCCTCATGAGAAACTGTGACCAACAAACTGCATATGCGAAAACAAAGACGCAGATCAGCTTCGCGGTAACCGCGAAGCTGATCAGCGCCTTAGTTTTCGCTAATCGGATAGTACAATTCCTCTTCTACTTTAATCCGAAATTTCAAGCTTCTAGCTCTTTTCTGTGCTTGTACAGGCCGGTTTGTGTCGGACCTGTTCGGAAACCACATTGTTGGTTTTCCCACGAGGTGGCTCGTATAATTGGGTAAATAGGTTACTGTATAGGCGGCAACTTTAATATTCATATATGGGCGTGGTCGGCTAGTCCATCTGTTCAAGTTACAAAAAAGTCGAACTCAGTCAGCCTGGATCGTTGTCACATATTTACCATTAGAAATCAGGTACCTATATTTTGTCACATCCAGTGAATTAGACAAACTCGTATTTCATTCTTATTTTCTAACGGAAAATAAGTGAGTTGAATCTTTTAACTTTTACCTAAGTCAAAGATAGACCATACCCAATAACGTATTCATGAGGTAACGCCCATACAGTGACCTATTTGCCAAATAGGATTATTATAGATCCGGGCGATCATATTAGACTTAACGTCACAGGTTTACCGTTATACATATTAATGAAATAAATGTAGTTGGCCAAAAGGAACAGGGGTGTCATTCATATGTATAAGGGCAAACCTGTGACGTAAGTCTGCCCTGATCGTCCGGTATCTATGTCATGCATCTTTAGAAGCTTGTGAAGTTCAACCAAAGATCCGGAAACAATGCCGTTTTATTTGTCTCTTAAACTATTTTGACTGGTGGAGAGTGTTACACTTCATTAAAATTATACCTTAAACGTTTTAAGGTATATAAGGGTTTTATCCAGTATGTAATTATTATTCAATTAATAATTCCGACAACCAAGCCCTCTGAGAAATTATAAATTCATGAGCGGTTTACATTCATTTTCTAACCAACGTGTTATATATTTGGCTGTGTTTGGATAATGCTAGTGCCTGTATCGACTATTCTGTTGAAAGATGCAAAATTACAGTATTTCCCTTTGGCTCCATTTCGCCACTGAAGAGGCTTAAGTAGCCGAAACCATGGTATGGCCCATCCCTTCTCTCATTAATATGCTCACTGCTCTTAAAGGATCTCAGTTTTATTTTTATTTGCTATTACTGCAGCTGGTGTTGTGCCGTGTGGCGGGGACCTAAAAAGGCACTCTACATCATCCATAGTGCAGATTATATTTTCCTTTTGGTCCTTAGGGGTCCTACAGGGGTTCATCAATTTTTCTTATTTTTGCTCCAAAACATAGATTTTATTTGCTTTTACTGCAGCTGGTGTTGTGCCGTGTGGCGGGGACCTAAAAAGTCTCCACACGGCACTCTACATCATCCATAGTGCAGATTATATTTTCCTTTTGGTCCTTAGGGGTCCTACAGGGGTACACCTATTTTTCTTATTTTTGCTCCAAAACATAGATTGTGTGTACCCACAATCTATGTTTTGAGCAAAAATATTAAAATTTTTCTGATGAAATTTTCAAATTTTACAAGTGAAAAAATCCCTGTATATTGCATGGACAAGTTTTCGTAATGAAAAGAACGGAACACGGAGGATAACGATTTTGCCAAGGAATCGCAAAACATTACAAAATAACAATTTTACGCAAGCCTGCGTCAAGGGACTTTCGCTAATGTGTGACGAGGCCGTTAGGAATATTAAGGGGTAAAATAGTCGTATTTGCACCTGTGGACGGGTTACCTTTACATTACGAAAACATGCCCATGCAATACACAGAGATTTTTTTTTTCAGCCTGTAAGAATGAAAAAAAAAAATCCATTAGAAAAAAATGATATTTTTGCTCAAAATATTGATTGTAGGTACACATTAGAACCGCGGTTCTAACGAGTACCCATAATTTATGTTTTAGGGCCAAATAAAGAAAATAGGTTGAAGGTGTGTTCACCGAAACCCCAGTTTTTTCTATATAAAATGGGATACGAGGGGGTATACTTTTCATGGACATGTTTTCCTGATGATAACGCCAGGCTGATATGTTTGTTTGATTTGTTGCTTTACGCCACCGTCAACAGCTATGGTAATGTCGGGACGTTGCCGCCATGTCTTGGGACTTCTACCCGACATTGGGGATATCATGATATCCGAAATTTGCTAGGATTACAGCCACCCAATTAAATAATGTATGGATGGTTTGAATTAGGTTCGCCGGTCAGTAGTTTAAAAAGCTATGCCTGCACAAGCAGCCCATCTATTTTTCAGGGTCCCCATTTGCGGGCCCCTATTCCCACCCAACCAGCCTTTGAGCATTTGCCACGAATACGACAGGGGAACGAACCCGCAGCCACTATTAGACTGCCTCGGCCAGTATTACACTACAAATGTTAGGTTACTCTAATTTTTCTGTGTATATAACGGGAAGGCGTGGATGCTAGCTTTCTGTGATCTAACGTGCTGCAGGAAACCGATATACCACCTACATTGAACGGGCGATCACTGCAGAACAACCTGACTTACTAGCCGGGACGCAGCAGCATGCGCCCGGGTGTGTCACCACTAGTAGTCTACAATACTCAGGCACGATTTAATTCATAAAGTCAGTGTCGTAAATAATTATTTTTCAAGCCAAACAATAAATAAAAATTCAAACTGAGATCCTTTAAGAGCAGTGGACATATTGATGAGGGGGGATGGGCCATATCGTGGTTTCGGCCAATTAAGCTTCGCCAGTGACCCTTTAGCAACATGGAGCCGAAGATAATTACTGTAATTGTGTAATTTTCAACAGAATATTCGATACAACGACTGAGTATTATAATAATGGGGCCAAATTATACTCAACGCCAAAAGTAACTTTACACTTTATATTGGAGTATGTCTCCAACACGTGTCCGAGCACAATGCATGTAAAGCGATCGATGTATATTAATCCACATGCGAATTATCTGTGTTTTCGTAAAAACACAAAATTGGCATTTTCCCACCAAATCAAACGTAGACAGAAGATTTGAACACACTGTGCCAAGGACCACTTATTGGCCTTCAAAAATACTGCCAGACATTTTCGCTCCGACATTTGGTTAGGTTTTTGCAGGCTGTTAAAACTGATTTGCATCGAAATTAACTACCTTTGAAATAAACCAGTAGTAAACTTTAATCATTTCTGAAAGTTTTTCCTTTAATCATATCGAACTGTTTTGCATTGCGAATCGTTGGGACCTCAATTGGAATGTGAGGCACCATTGGCTGGTGAAACAAATCCCATCGTTTCGAACGAAAACTGGCAAACAATTTGTAATGGGATTTTCCATTGAAACCATTTTTAATGTAGCAAAATGGAATTTGAAATTTGAACTTAAATAAGCAATACAATAACATCTCTTAAAACTATGTCTTCAATCTTTAAAACTGTTAATTGATAAAACTACAGTAACTCGTCAAAAGTGATGTGATTTGAAAAGAAAAAAAAAACAACAAAAAAAAAAAAACACCTTTATTTTGACCCTTTACATGTTTCACAGGGGCGTGTGGCAGCATTCTGTCATTAGAATCTGCCTAATGTGTAATTGATTGGACTTCAATACATATTAAACACTATAAATATTACACAACTTTACACGAAAAAAACTATCTACAAAAAACAGTGTAAAGTTACTTTTGGCTTTGAGTATATATAACAAAACGATTTCTCAGAATACATGTATCCCTGCTGACAAGGAAAAAAAGGTACAAGTAGGCAAAGATCAGGAAAAGGCGCAATCAGAAAAAGATTCCCACTCCAAAAACCGAGGTGGGAAAAAACCAAACTAACAGTCAGGTACTTATACCATGAAAACATTTCGTAAGCCGAATGAGCAGCTATTTTCCCAATAGGTGGCCACTCAGTTACCTTAACTTAACTAAAAATATGAAAACATACATAAGGCGCCAACAGCACAAAAATATTGTAAACACCAAGACATAAAACAAAAAGAACCACCACAGAAGTATCGACTTGGAACGATCAGTAACACAAAGTTACTGGCGGGTTTAAACCGGTTTTACATGGCCATAACCTCACCCTTATCTTCAGCAGTGGCTCTGATATACACACATATAAACAAGCAATAAGGAAATCATATTTAGAGATATAAAATATGGGTACCAACGTATAACATGTATAACGGAAAGCAGGGTGAGCAGCTATTGAAGGTAAGGTGGTCACAGTGCTAGCTTGGACTCAACAAATAAAATGCAGAGGGCTAAGTGAACAGCCAAATGATATTCGGGTGGCCACAAAGTCATACAACAAAAACTCATTATTGGAATAACTTGGATAAATATGAACCACTGCAGCAGTCCCGCCTTGGAACGGTCAGTTATAAATAACTGGGGGGGGGGGGGCTTAAATCTGCACTATGGATGATGTACAGGGAGACTATTTAGCGCCGCCACACGAAGCAACACCAGTAGCAGTAATTAAAATTCGAATTGAGACGTTTTCTGTTCGTCAAATTTTGATATTTCTAGAAAACTGCAATTTTTCACTTTTCTGATTTAAGCGTCATTTATATTTTCCAAGAAAGGTACAAGTAGGCAATGACCAGGAAATGGTGCAGTCAGAAAGAAATTCCCACTCCATAAAACGAGGGGTGGGAAAAAAACTAATAGACAAGTTAGGTACTTATATATACAAGGAAAACATATAGTAAGCCGAGTGAGCAGCTATTCCCCAATAGGCGACCACTCAGTTACCTGAACTGAACTAAAATATGAAAACGTACATAAGGCTCAAACAGCACAAAAATTCGACTCCAAAACACAAAACATTAAGAACCACAGCAGAAGTATCGCCTTGGAACGATCAGTATTATAATATTACTGGGGGCTTAAACCGGTTTTACAGGGCCCTAACCTCACTCTCATCTTCTGCACTGGATCACAACATTTAGTTAGTTGTTCGGTTCTCGTGGTGAACCTCTAACTAGTCAATGAATCATTAAGGACAAACGAATAAATCATGATAATCACATTGTCGAATCAAAAACGAGGACTCAACAGATTCAGTAAGCTGCCCGACGATGGAGATCCCTGGGCGCCGAATAACTTACTGAAGCCCGGAGCAAAAGAAAAAACACCAGTTGAACCCCGGTGGGCCAACAGTGTTTGCATTGTTAGTCACCGAATTTTGAAGAGTAAATCTATTATGAAAGGATACGTGTCGATTTCATGTATACTCTGTCCGGGAAATATATAATACGAGTGTATATACCCGCAATGATGAGATTTTCCCGTTTAATTCTTCATACATTGCTTATTTTCAAACTATCTTAAATAGCGTTATTTTTTTCAGATCGAATCTTGCTAAAATTCACGTTTGGAGTACTGGAATATCTCAGTACCTACATGGTTATCCAAAAGAACTGTCATCATTGTAGAGAGAATTAAAAACGTTGAAATTTTATGCGACTTTAACATTTGACCCCCACAACAGGTTTTAAATATATGCAATGTTCCTCTGAATACTGACATGTTTATAGAATGATATGGTGAAATTAAATGGATAAATTGTAACATGACAGATCTTCTTGAAAAAATATAAACGGTACCCGTGCGCTTCTTATTTTATCGGGTATACGTTCAACCGAGGAAGCAGCTTGCGTAAATGAATCAAACTTGTTACCAAATTTACAAATGTAAAATAAAAGGCTCGTCCGGGATTTGAACCCGGGACCTCTCGCACCCACAGCGAGAATCATACCCCTAGACCAACAAGGCGCTTGTTCAGCGTTTGTATGAATATACCCTATTATGGTTGTTGACAGCTTGACAGTTCACATGAATTATCTTTTATTTTGACATCACGTTGCGGCATTGATTATTGTGATAAAAGTGAAACTTCCAAACTGTACACAATGGCTCGTTGGTCTAGGGGTATGATTCTCGCTTCGGGTGCGAGAGGTCCCGGTTTCAAATCCCGGACGAGCCCAGAGTTTTGTTCTCAACTATTGCATGTTCAGACAAGGACAACGCTATCCGAGGTGTTAGAATGCATCGATGTAGTAACAACGCTTTGACCGTGCCGGTTAACTCACGTGATAACATTTTGTAGATATTAGTAGAGGGGATGCTACTCTCTTTAGATATTTTTGCAAGCGTCACATGGTGTGCGTGGACATACCTTACTGGCCTAATCAGAATGTCACTACTGAAATTGTCTGTTTAACGCAGTCTGGTCAAACAATACATACCTGTGTCAAAGGTCAACCGGCACGGCCAAAGTAATCGCATTATAGTGATTACAGTTGATTGTTTTCCTGTTCGTGCAAATAATGGTATAGGCTTAATATAGATCCGGGCGATCATAGTAGACTTAAGTCACAGATTTACCGTTATACATATGAATGAAATGAATGTATTTGACCAACAGGAACATGGGTGGCATTCATATGTATAACGGTAAACCTGAGACGTTAGTCTGCTCTGATCGTCCGGGATCTATACCATGCATCTTTAAAAGCTTGTGAAGTTCAACCAATGATCCGGAAACAATGCCGTTTGTCTCTAAAACTTTTGTTTGGTCGAGACTGTTACACTTCATTACAATTACAAGGTATATATTAGACATTTTTCACTTTTAAACGTAAATGCTGCTGGCGCTTGCGGTTATGACTTTCCATGTGATGGAAGACGACTCGTGAGGGCATATTTGAGACGAAGACGAGGGACGATATGAAGAATTACTTAGTCAAAACTACCAATAGCCCGACGAAGACTAATTAAATAAGAGAGTCAAAATGAAATAGTTTAGGACGTGTGGCTGTGTAGCTCAGTAGGTAGCGTGCTTGAATCGAAAACGAAAGGTCCTGTGTTCGAGTCCCGGACGGATCACTTTTTTCTTTTCTTTATTTGTCGCCCTTGTGACAAAAAAGCTTTGGAAATAAAACATATATTATCAACTGATTATAGTTTTTAGCAAATGCAAGAATCATGAAATGCCCTACTACATTAAATTCTTAGATCGTAAAGGAATTGAAGTTTGAGACGGCAGCCCACATGTATGTTTTCTCTTGTATTTGGAGCTCGATCGTCTTTTTGGTATTAGAGCTGATCTATCCTCACGTCAATATTTCTTTCTGGGAGACATGAAAATATGAATATACTGAAGGCTTGTACAGGCATAATGTGGTTAGGATAAGTTAGCCACCCTGAACGACTTAAAAATGTTTTCCGCGGACATAGGCACTAACTCAAATAGTACACTGTATAGTGTACATGTAAAGATATATGTATATTTATTAGGTGTAAGACCTACAGTTCCACGTGCTATCTCGTGAGAGAAAATAATTTACTTTGGCATGTTAATACATGTATTTCAAATAGATACTCGAAATCTTGATGTTATTTTGGTTGATTTTTCGTTTTGAGTCCATTAAACAATCATCTGCAAGTCATAAGTGCGATATCCTAGCTACATTTTGCATAGCCATACAAATAAGTTGAGGTTGTGTAGACCTCCCACAGTATTTCAGCATTTTGAATGCGATAATTACGATTTGTGGGATGTTTTTTCCAAGTCAAAGGCTTTCTTTCTGATCCTCATTTATTCTCTAAAATTATGCGTGATGTTTATTTGGTTGAATTCAAATAAATATAATTAAACTTCAAACTAAAATAATATTATTTTCAAGAAAATGAATGTTTATAGACTGGGAAACATACAGTTCGTTTTTTCATAACGTGCCGCGTACCCTGCTTAACCCTAAAACAGGATGACAATATTCTTTACGCGAGCACACACACACACACACACACACACACACACACACACGCACGCACGCACGCACGCAAGTTCCGTAGATGAAATCATGTCGCGGTGGTTCAGTCAGTCGCTTCGTAAAATCACATGTCGAGAATAAATACGTACATGCAGTTGATATAAAAAAGTACAAGTAGGCAAAGATCAGGAAAAGGCACAATCAGAAAAAGACTCCCACTCCAAAAACCAAGGTGGGAAAAAACCAAACTAACAATCAGGTCAGGAAAAGGCGCAATCAGAAAAAGACTCCCACTCCAAAAACCAAGGTGGGAAAAAACCAAACTAACAATCAGGTCAGGAAAAGGCGCAATCAGAAAAAGACTCCCACTCCGAAAACCAAGGTGGGAAAAACCAAACTAACAATCAGGATCAGGAAAAGGCGCAATCAGAAAAAGACTCCCACTCCAAAAACCAAGGTGGGAAAAAACCAAACTAACAATCAGGTATAATCAGTTGATATAAGACTGGTACAAAATTATTTTAGGGGGCGCGGTGGCGTAGTGGTAGGGCGTCTGACTCCGAATCGAGAGGTCCTTGGTTCGATCCCTACAGGTGCCACCGTGTTGTGTCCTTGAGCAAGACACATTAACTACTTACTAACTGGTTAAACCCAGGAAAAGTTGGCTCCGTCCCGACATGACTGAAAAAAAACAACAACAAAAAGCCTATGTTTCCAAAATTGACCTTGCCGTAAAATAGGTCAAGGTCATCCTAGGGTCAACATTTCTACAAACTATGATGGGCTGGAGTCCCAAATGCTACATACCAAGTTTCGCGTAAATCGGCTTGCCGGTTCTGGAGAAGAAGATTTTTGAGTGGTTTTTACCATAGTTGGGCATGGCGGCCATCTTGGTCATGTGACCCGAATTTCGCAATCAAACTTTCGTTCCCCCTACCCATGGACACTCCACATAAAATTTCACTTTGATTGGCCAAGCAGTTTCAAAGAAGAAGATCTTTGAAAAGTGTGTATGGACGACAGACTGGCCAAGGTCAAGAGATGACCTTGACCTAAATTAATCACATACCTTCATCTACTCCATTAGTTGTTTGCATCTGTCACTTTTCAGGACTCAGACTGCAGCAATATAAAAAGATCCATTGTTTTCACTTTTCCCATGTAAAAGCCTATGTTTCCAAAATTGAAATTGCCATAAAATAGGTCAAGGTCATCCTAGGGTCATCATTCGATCAAACTATGATGGGCTGGAGTCCCAAATGCTACATATCAAGTTTCATGAAAATCGGCCTGCCGGTTCTGGAGGAGAAGGTTTTTCAGTGTTTTTTACCATATATGGGCGTGGCTGCCATTTTGGTCATGTGACCTGGATTTCGCGATCAAACTTTCGTCTCCCCTAACCATAAATGCTCCACATAAAAGTTCACTTTAATTGGCCAAGCAGTTTCAAAGAAGAAGATCTTTGAAAAGTGTGTATGGACGACAGACTGGCCAAGGCCAAGAGATGACCTTGACCTAAATTAATCACATACCTTCATCTTCTCCATTAGTTGTTTGCATCTACCACTTTTCAGGCCTCAGGCTGTAATAGTTTTCAAAAAATCCATAGTTTTCACTTTTTCCCAATGTAAAAGCCTATGTTTCCAAAATTGACCTTGCCGTAAAATAGGCCAAGGTCATCCCAGGGTCATCATTTTAGCAAACTATGATGGGCTGGAGTCGCCAATGCTACATACCAAGTTTCGTGGAAATCGGCCTGCCGGTTCTGGAGAAGAAGATTTTTGAAGGGTCTTTACCATATATGGGCTTGGCGGCCATCTTGGTCATGTGACCCAAATTTCGCGAACAACCTTTCAATCCCTTTATTCATGGAGGCTCCACATAAAATTTCACTTTGATCGGTCAAGCGGTTGCAGAGAAATAGATATTTGAAAAGTGTGTATGAACGACAGATCGGCCAAGGTCAAGAGGTGACCTTGACCTATATTAATCATATACCTTCATCTACTCCATTGGTTGTCTGCATCTACCACTTTTCAGGACTCAGGCTGCAATACTTTACAAGAAATCCATAGTTTTCATTTTTTCCAATGTAAAAGCCAATGTTTCCAAAATTGACCTTGCCGTAAAATAGGTCAAGGTCATCCCAGGGTCATCATTTTTGCAAAATATGATGGGCTGGAGTCCCCAATGCTACATATTAAGTTTCGTGGAAGTCGGCTTGCCGGTTTTGGAGAAGAAGATTTTTGAAGGGTTTTTACCATATATGGGCATGGCGGCCATCTTGGTCATGTAACCAAAATATCGAGAACAAAATTTCAATGCCACTACGCAAGGAGGCTCCACATAAAATTTCAACATGATTGGCCAAGCGGTTTCAGAGAAGAAGATCTTTGAAATTGTGGACGACGGACGGACGGACGCCGGATCATGGTTATACTATAAGCTCACCTGTGAGCCTTCGACTCAGGTGAGCTAAAACACACTGTATTTTGCTTGTTAAGGTTTTGTAATGATATCGTCATGATACAGGATACCGTTTTAGTGCACACGTATTACACATGCTGACGACAGATCTATAACATTTGATCATTCTTAACCTTACTCATTAGGGCCCATCTTTGCGTCCGGAATCGGGCAAGCATATAAGCACATAAGCTTCTTAACAGTATTTTGATTATTTGGCCCCTTTGGGAATATGAGTCTTTGATTTAGACTACACAGATGTAAATTCTTAAAATTGCAACAAAAATGTCTGGCTTTCGCTGCCAGTTTTGTAAAGGGTCACTGATGAAGGTTCACTACCCAAAATTGTACAATATGGCCCATCTTCTCGCTTTGAATGTTTTACTGCTTCCAAAGGATCTAACAATTATTTTTATTCTTACTCAATCTGAACTTAAATAACTAATAAATTGAATCGGTTTGTTGATTTGAGCGTTAATCCAACAGCAAAGGTCATATGGAAACGAGACCTCAGTTTATAGTCTCATCCGACAGACTCAAGAAGACCCGGATCAAACCTGCGATCTCTGGTTTATAAGGCACGTGAAATAACCACTGCACCATGGAGGCTTGCTTAATAGGTTCAGTATAATCTTTATCATGATAGAAATCGTACTTTTAAATGTTAAAAAATGACAAAAGTACGCATGCACTTAACACCAACTGCGTTCGGCTTGCCAAGCAGCATTGTGGTTTGATAACTGATCCGGCTTGATATGATCTTTGTTTTGTCGATGGGCCCTAGGACCAAATTTCAATAGCCAAACACAACACAGTTAAATTTCCCCTGTTACATGTATATATATATTAGAATCATGAATGACGGTTCGTTTGTTTACATATAAAAGGTCGGTAAATGGACACGTGAAATGTCTGCATGGTAAACTGTAAATGAATATGTGTATTCGTGTATTGTCTATCAGTGTCAGCACCATCGTATATGCTTGCGATACAATCAAAGTCCTTACAACAAAGATTGATGCAACATCACACAACATGTGATAAAATGGATTAAAGCAACCTTCAGCGCAGCAATATCGCTTTGGCAACTACCAACACCAAGACAATGAACTCTTCGCCGTAGGTTGCTGCCCAATTGATCAGTCTTACAATCACGGGTGACACAAACCAAGTTCTGCTTGTGGGTGTGCAAGTTCGTTTTCTCAGGATTCTCCCCTTTCCCCCCTGTTACTGATTTACCCGTCTCATATGAACTAAAATAATCTTGAACGGGCCGAAAATTGTAAAAAATACAACAAAAAACAACGCATCATTATGATCAGAAATGAGCACAATCAGACTCTTATCTGTAATCAAGTAACAATAGAATGACCAAGAATCTATACAATTAAATTTCCCATCCTAACATAAACACCAGGCGGGAGAGACATGGCGGTGCAACACATCACAAGCAATTTAACAACACGCATAAAAAACAAAATTACTAGCTCTTTCCAAACAAGACCAGCGTCCATTCTGTTAAAAGGGACAATACACGAGGCAATAATCTTAAGGGGATGCCATTTGTCAAAAACTTTGCCATTTTCAATATTCTAAGCTTCATGATAAAAAACCTTTACATGCGGTCTGCCTTCTCACTAGACAGTTTCATCCAGAAACTTACGATTTTAGTATTAAAGACAGCAGTGAATTTTGTGATTCTTGCATTTGCCAATAGATAAAATATTATTTTCTTTTTTCCTTTTTTTCATTTCTTTTTAATTTTCTATGCTTTATTGTCACAGGTGGAAAACATATGAAGGTGGAAAACATTTGTCTTAATAACTACATAGTTATCAAAACTATTCCAGACTCCAGCAGTAATCATTGTTAAAAAAAAAAGCAAACAAACAAACAAACAAACAAACAAAACACAAAAAAAACATGCAACTTTATGCAACTCGGTAGAAAACTACAATCAACCAACATCCAATATAGTTTGCCCCATTCTTATAATACTAGTCTTTATATGGCTTACCTTGTTGAAAGTTGCAAAATTACAGTAAATCATTTTGGCTTCATGCTGCCAAATCTGAAGGGTCATTGACCTTTCTCTTATGAAATGGATGAAATTGTGTGGATAGATTTGTGTCCAAGACCTATAAAAACCTATACATGCGGTCTGCCTTCTCACTAGACAGTTTAATCCAGAAACTTACGATTTTAGTATTAAATGCAGCAGTGAATTTTGTGATTCTTGCATTTGCCAATAGATAAAATATTATTTTCTTTTTTCCTTTTTTTCATTTCTTTTTAATTTTCTAAGCTGTATTGTCACAGGTGCTAAAAAAGGAAGAAACAAAGAAAAGGAAAAATAATTTTTGTCCTACGCGGACTCGAACCGAGGACCTTTCGATTCATTGTCTTACGAACTATTCAGCTGGGCGTCCTGTACACTTTCGTTGTTTTGCGTGTCTCATTTAATACACCTCCGGTGGGCTATTGATAGTTTTGACTAAGTAATTCTTCATATCGCCTCTCGCCTTCGTCTCAAATATGCCCTCACGAGTCGTCGCCCATCACACACAAAGTCGTAACCGCAAGCGCCAGCAAAATTTACGTTCAAAAGTGAAAAATGTCTATTAAGGGTTTTCTCCGATGTGTAATTATTATTCAAATAATAATTCAACTTGTCGGACGAGTAAAACTGCCAAGCCTTTAGAACCTTACCCTCAGTGTGTTTGAACAAAATGCAGATAAAGGTGGAAAACATTTGTCTTAATAGCTACATAGTTATCAAAACTATTCCAGACTCCAGCAGTAATTATTGTAAAAAAAAAATAATAAAAAAAAAAAATAAATAAAAAAATAAATAAAAAAATAAATAAATAAAAAAATAAATAAATAAAAACAAAACAAAAAACAAAAAAAAACAAAAAAAAAAAAAAAAAAAAACAACAAAAAACAAAAAAAACATGCAACTTTATGCAACTCGGCAAAAAACTACAATCAACCAACATCCAATATAGTTTGCCCCATTCTTATAATACTAGTCTTTATATGGCTTACCCTGTTGAAAGTTGCAAAATTACAGTAAATCATTTTGGCTCCATGCTGCCAAATCTGAAGGGTCATTGACCTTTCTCTTAAAAGGATCTCTGTTTTAATTTTTATTTAACATTTGACCTCTAGTGTTATTAGATATACAATGCTTTTCTAAATAACACGTTTACAAAAATGATATGGATGAAATTGTGTGGATGGAATTGTGTCATGACTTTTGTTCTTTATCAAGAAATTTATAAAATGATAATTTTGCATTTCTAATTATTTCTAATTTTGTATGGTATATGTTCAACCAGCTTGCGTAAATGAACCAAACTTGTTACCAACTTACAAATGTAAAATACAGGGCTCGTCCGGGACCTCTCGCACCCAAAGCGAGAATCATACCCCTAGACCAACGAGCCACTTGAATAGTTTT
Source organism: Rugalucina vietnamica (assembly GCA_964017185.1). Taxonomy (NCBI): domain Eukaryota; kingdom Metazoa; phylum Mollusca; class Bivalvia; order Lucinida; family Lucinidae; genus Rugalucina; species Rugalucina vietnamica. The sequence goes on from OZ024878.1 coordinate 11,104,139, forward strand.
ATGTATGACTAGCGATTAGTACTATGCCATAGTTGGTGACAGCTTGACGGCTCATATGAACTGTCTTTTATTTTGAGAACAATGTCACAGTCTTGCGATATTAATTTCATGATTGCAGTGATAACATTTGAAAATGTACATCTGAATGTTCAAACAAGGGTAAAAATGTCGCGTTTGCTTCGGTATGGATCGTGTAATTTTATGAAAACCTTTATAAACAAAGAAATTCCACTCATGGGCTTTTAACCATTTTAACTCAAGTTTGTGCAACCACCAGTGTGTTGTACCAATGATTAAAAAATGCTCCCAGTGCGTTGTAATGGAAAATCCTCAATAAAACATTTGCTTCGATACAAAGAAAACAATTGGCGATCGGAAATCGTGTTTCTTGAATGTTTATTCATAAATATATAATAATATAACAAAACTATTAGGCTGCTAGCCAGAGGGTCGATTGCTCCCCCCCTAGGGAATTTTGCAGACATACCCTATCTTAAAGAACAATTCAAACTGAGTAGAATTAGAGATGTTTGCACCCTGGGCGTTGGGCGTTATCCTGTAGCAGCCTGTTACATAAGTTACCTTAACAAAATTAAGAAATTATGATATGGTGTTTTCAGCTACAGAAAAATGACAATAGTTTATCATTTTACTCAACTTTTTCATACTGTCTGCTTGCTGTATGTCCATACTACATATTAAAATCATTTGAACAAAAATTTGACCCACACTTACTGTAACATACGTAACGTAATTTAAGATACCCTTTGAAAATACCACTTTTGAGTGATATCATTTACTTATACTGCTGCACTATGCATTTTTCCGAAGATATGAAATTTATTTCCATCAGCATGTTCAATTGGCAGATAGAAAAACCAAGGTTTGTTTTCCTATCATGTATATATTGCCTTTAATGAAGTATTTAGTAGCCCTACCCCCAGTTTCAAATGCGAACTATTCTATTGCAATGAACGTGAAGTATGTAAAATACTTGAAACTGGTGGATAAATATCATAGTTTCTTGCTTATTTTATCATGAACCATGGCTCTGAGGATCTGTAACCAAGTATCTTGGATCATAGATTTTGATCCAGAATGTAACATATGTAACATACATGTAATGAATAACGAAGGGCATTGTACATAGCAGGAATGTCAGTACATGCCAGTCTGATGCTCTATTCCATTAGATATTTTGCAAACATATATCTTAAATGACAATTCAAGTTTGCTCCATTAAGAGATGTTTGCTTTATGTATATTGGAGCATGGGTCTGTTACAGTAAGTTACATATGTTACCATAATATGTTTTAAAAATAATGATATGGCAATTTTAGCGTCAGAAAAATAAGATTTTTATTATTCCATTCACCCATCTCATATATTCTGCATACAACATGTCCATTCTCAACACTAAAGTTGCTTGAGCAATAATCTGACACCTATAGTGTAATGTCTGTAACATATATTAAAATAACCCTTTCAAAATTAGCATTATGAGTGACATCGTTTTTTTTTAGTAACACATTCCAGCTTTTTTTTCAAATATATGTGATTTTTACATTACCATGTTCAATGGAGGAGATAGAAAATTCCTATACCGTGTATATTATACTAAATGAGTTACTTAGCGACCCTACCCGCAGTTTCATAAGCCAAATATTGTATTGCTTATTACGTAAAACATGTAAATAATCGTTTTTAATGGCTATATCTAATGTTGTTAATTATTTGCTTATATTCCATGCTTATGGAGAACTATAGTTCTGAGTGGGTGACACCAAGTATCTAGGCCCAGACATCTTAATGAGGAATGTAATGTATGTAACATATATGTGTGAATAAAGAATGACGTGGTCTACAGTAGATGTAAATGATGCTATTTCAAAAATAGTGTAAACACTTCACGTTTCCCTATGAGTAATTTAGTGTTTGGTGTAAAACAAAACTAGAAATCTTATTCAGTTCTGAAAATCATGTCTTTGGACCCCATAAATACTACTTTTAAACGTTTAGAAATCTCTTAAAAATGCAGACAAATTAGGGTATTGTTACAAAATCGTTTGTACCTGAACTATTAATAGACCTAGAATGCTGAAAGTGGTATCAAATAAATGCGACGGCAATGGACTAATGCCCTCAGTCCTCTAAATACATCATCTGAATTTCAGTTTTATGAATATTAATGAAAAGTTTAAACAGAAAATGCATAACAAATAAGCAGGTACGAGTATACCTACAAAATGATTGTTTTTCAGCAAGCTAAAGTTTGAATGTGCTGAAAATGGCAAGTCAATTTTCTATCATCCTTCTATAATAAAAAGTCATTTAATGAGCATTAATAAAATATAATGGTTAAATTAGATGTTGGCGATTAACTGCCGAAGCATTGAGGCGGGGCCCCTATTAAACCAGATGAATCTTGGCTACTGGAAGATCTAGACAGCTGAAATTGGTATCGACCTGTTGCTAAGACAATGTTCTTCAACCATATGATGTTATGAATAAATCATATGAATGTTTGTTTAATGAATTGGAACAAGAACTTCAGAAATAGAGAAAATTTGCAGAAACGTGAAGGGGTATACCAAAAAAGTCACTTATATCTGCACTATCAATAGCTGTTGAGAAGTCAAATGTTACTATTTGGTCACTTTAATAATGAATTGTTGTCACAAAATATATGAATAATTGTCATGTTGTCATGTATACATACCACAAAACATATGAGGTTAAAGCAAAGGTACACGCGTCCCTTTGCTGGACACCCTTAATTTTTTGCTATTTACCATTTTTATCAACGTTTAATGAATATACATGAAAGTAAATCTGATATGATTTGTATATTAGAGCACTGAGAAATGGTGCATTGTCCAATCAAATATCTGATACCAATTAAGCCCTCTAATGCAATGAGCAGCCGGGATATAAGTGATTTTGTTGGTTTATCTCTTTCTCTTCATTTTTCTCTTATTTTCTCTTATTTATGAAGTTTAATTCTAATATTAGTGACCTTTATCAGATAAGAAGGTTTATATATTAGGTTACAGAGTTATAATTCATTGTCATAGCAATCATTTGATACCAGATTCAGTACAGTAGTGCTATTAGTAACCTAGACACAAGCCATTTTGTAAGGTATACCCTCTTATTTTCCGTGATTCTTCTCCAGTCTGTAAAAATTGCATTAATTTTCATTAAACTTAAAATAAGTTTATTCATTTATCAAACTAGAAGACAAATTGCATAGCCCAAAGCATCAAGCTGCTACAACTTTTATAATTCTAGGTCTATTGACATGCCAGACACTAGTAATTATGGAAGTATAAATGTTATTTTTCCGTGATTTTCCAAACTTTTCATATTTTTTTTTATATCAATATTGATAAATATGCAAATGAGATAATTTTCAAATAGACCCAAAACATCTGTAAAATTGTCAATTGGTATCACTGGCGTATAAACTATGTGCAACGATGATAGCTTGGGTCTGAAAGACGTTTTTTATGGGTTTTTAATGATTTTTTGGCCATTTTAATCTTTAAATTAAAATTCACAAATAAGCAAATAAGATAATCTGCATAACTTACCTTAAGATGAAACGGCTATAGTGAAGAAGCTTTAAAATGAAACCAAGTTCAGTGGTCTATGATAAGTCATAACATATATATGATCAATTTTGTAGGTCAAATTAACCCCATTCGATATTGGTAACACTGTAACATTACATGAAATCTAAATATAAACAACTTGGCGTTACACCGTTACAACTGAGACACATCTAGCAAATGAAAATAACACAAGCATGTCATTCTTACCTTGCACATTGGTGTTTGCAGCTTTGTAATCCACAGAAACTATTGCAGAAACCCTTATTTGTTTATAAATGTAAATTCGCATATTTTTGTTACATACGTTACACACCATCTATGTCAACTTGATAAAATTATGTATCACACATATTGCCCTTGAAGAATCTTGCAGACAAATGGTAGAATTATAGTAAAACAACATATTGTTCAATCCCAATCAAAGAATACTGCAAATATAATAAGCTGGTAACAGTTGTTATTTTCAAATGGCCGTTACGCCGTTACGCCCCGTCGTACACAGTGCTAACATCTCTCATTTGAATGCAAATAACACAAACATGACATTCTTACCTTGCACATTGATGTTTACAGATTTGTACTCCACAGAAACTATTACTGAAAACCTTATTTGTTTATAAATGTAAATTCGCATATTTTTGTTACATACGTTACATACGTTATACAGATACAGACCCATATATGTTAACTTGATAAAATTATGCATCCTACATATTTTTCTCGAAGAATCTTTGCAGAAAAATGGTAGAATTATGGTAAAACAACCTATTGTTCATTCTCAATCAAAGAATACTGCAAATATAATAAGCTGGTAACAGTTGTTATTTTTAAATAGCTGTTACACCGTTACGCCCCGGCGTACAAAGTGCAAACATTTCTCATTTGAATCAGAAAAGACTGCTCTTTAAGATAGACTATGTCAGCAAAATTCCCTGGGGGGGGAGCAGGACCTTTTTCAGCCAGAAGTCTATATGCTCAAACATGCATATCCCCTCAATTTTTGGTCGAAAACACATGCCACCGGTCAAGCTGGTAGAACTGTATCGGATTTGGCTTCTAACTCATGAAATACATCGCATTTTGCGTTATAAAAATCATAAACAAGGCTTCCGCCCTTCTCTGCGCTAGGTGACATGACAAATAAAATGCACACAAGTTTATACGGGAGTGGTAATGAAAAGAGGTATAAGTTTTATTTACTTTTTCCGCCATTTTAATCTCACTCCAGTGCGTAATTTAGACTGCACCAGTTCGTTGCAACCAGCTCCAATACTTTTACATTGACCAGTGTGCTTACCTGAACTACATCTGAAAAAGGCCAATACCACAGATAGTGGTATCTCCACCTGAACTACAATTGAACGAAGCCAATACCACAGATACCGAAGACCCTTTTTTAGATTTGCATCTTTCTATTGCAAACAGATTTGTTTCTTCTAAAATTTATGATAAGCGCGATGACTTTGATTTTGATATATTAAATTTTCCGTGTTTGGATGGTGACGTTAAACCTCGCAGTGCTTCTTATGGTGTGTACATTTGGCAACTTATTAGGTTTGCTAGAATCTGCAATAATGTTACGGACTTTAACGCTCGAAATAAATGTTTAACGGCAAAGCCTCTCTAGCAGGGCTATCGGTATCATAAACTTCGTTGTTTTTTCTCTAATTTTACCGTAGACACAATGAATTGATTTCCTTATTTAGTGTTGGGTTAAAGGCGCTTTTAGGTGAGAACCTTTCGGAACCAGAATTTTATGGTGACTTGGTTTACAAATTTAAGAAACTTATAGGAAGAAATGACTTTTCTTTTCAGTTCAGAAAAATCGTTACACGTCACAGGCGTATAGGATATAGCTTAAATGTTATGCGACAGTCTGCATGTTTAGTTTTTAACCCAATCATGGTTGATAACAATGCTGCCTTCTTACAGTGCACACCGGTGGGCCGGGCGTCAGACTCTACGATGGCACCGATTTAAAGCTATTCATTTTAAAGAATTACTGAAATTGTGTATTTTAATTTTTCTACAGAATATTCCATACAAAGACCAGTGTTATAATAATGGGGCCAAATATATGACAAACGATGGTTTCTTTAACTGCACGCCGGTGGGCAGGGCGTCAGACTCTATGATGGACCCGATTTAAAGCTATTATTTTAAAGAATTACTGAAATTGTGTATTTTAATTTTTCTACAGAATATTCGATACAAAGACCAGTGTTATAATAATGGGGCCAAATATATGACAAACGATGGTTTCTTTAACTGCACGCCGGTGGGCCGGGCGTCAGACTCTGTGATGGCACCGATTTAAAGCTATTCATTTTAGTTGGTTGGGGCCGGAGCTTCTTGTCTTGGCCCACCGGTGTCCAACTGATGTTTTTTTTTTGCTCCGGAGTTAGTAAGTTATTCGGCGCCAAGGGATCTCCATCGTCGGGCAGCTTACTGAATCTGTGAGTCCTGGTTTTTGATTCATCAAGATAATTATCATGATTTATTTGTTTGTTCTTGATGATTCATTGACTAGTTAAGAGATTCACCACGAGGACCGAAGAACTAACTAAATGTTATGAACCACTGCAGAAGCTGAGGGTGGGGTTATGGCCATGTAGGATCGATTTGGTCCCGCCAGTAACTTTGTGTTACTGATCGTTCCAAGGCGATACTTCTGTGGTGGTTCATTTTGTTTTATGTCTTGGTGTTTAAAATTTTTTGTGCTGTTGGCACCTTATTGTGTTTTCCATATTTTTAGTTAAGTTAAGGTGACTGAGTGGCCACCTATTGGGAAAATAGCTGCTCATTCGGCTTACGATATGTTTTCATGGCATAAGTACCTGATTCAGGTCAGGTCAGTTTAACTGCTACTGTAACATGTAATCAGTACTACCTGTTGTCATGCGGTGCAGATGGGGCTCGTTAGCCTTGGAAGGCAACTCATCTAGGAGTTAAGCTAGTTCTCTACACAAAAATCTAGCTGTGCAGGGGGAACCCATTAGTCTTGGTTGACAGTCCTCCTAGGAGTTTACAGGTCTCTAAACAAAACCTAAGAAAGGGTAGATGGACTCTTCAGCTGTGGCCAGCAATTCATCTAGGAGAAGGAAACTCCAAAATCAAACCTGTGTGTCTGGATATGCCTAGTCCAGATATGCAAAGACTGTTTCGGTAGATGGAGCGGAAGAAATCACCTGATTCAACGGTTCAGAAAGCGATACAGCAACATGTTGTGGAACATGCAGAGCGTGACAAGGCACTAAAGATGTTACGGTCATCCACTGCATCCAAACCCAACTCCAGACGTCTTGACCTGTGTCTTGCCTCTGGGCGCAGCTGGGCGAGGACTAGAGAGTGAGGTTGACGTTGCGCACCTCTTCCTCACTATAATCCAATTTCATAGCGCATGTCATCTTATTTCTCAACACACAAGCACTTGCATACACAACAATTTCATCACACTTGCACCCACATACCTACAAAGTCCTGTGGCGATGGGCGAGTGGCGAAGCAGCAGGTGTAGGACACACTGGGAGCTGTAGTTGCAGACCTGCACACAGGCGGCTCAGTTCTAATGGTCGTTTTCTGTGAGGAGAAGCAGTAAGCAGAATTCGGCAGTCGGCTGAGCGACTGAGCAGACCTATTTAGGACCGCACTGCTCACCCCCGTAGCATGGGGAAGGGGCTAGAAAAGGTGCCCTAAACAATTGCCTGCTTCAAACCCCCTGGCTGGTTAACCGCGATCAGCGGGGATCCCCTTAAGCGGTCGAAATACAAAGAAAAAAGCTAGAGTAATCCCCTTACGGATTGGCGCATGGAATGTGCGTACTTTAATGGACAATGCTGGGTCAGATAGACCACAGCGTAGAACGGCCCTTGTGGGCAGAGAACTTGGGAGGTATGATATACAGATAGCTGCATTGAGTGAGACTCGGTTCGCAGATGTTGGGGAGATCAAAGAAGTTGGTGCTGGATACACCTTCTTCTGGAGTGGACGCAAAAGTGAAGAGAGGCGTGAAGCAGGAGTTGGCTTTGCCATCAAAACAGAACTTGTTGGTAAGCTGTCAGGATTGCCAAAAGGCATTAATGACCGTCTAATGACATTGAGACTTCCTCTGTCAGGCAATAAACATGCAACTATTGTTAGTGCTTATGCACCCACAATGACCAATCCAGATGAGGTCAAGGACAAGTTCTATGATGACCTAGACAATGTTATTTCTGCAACACCCCGCACAGACAAGCTTATCCTTCTTGGCGACTTTAATGCCAGAGTGGGTACAGACCACCAGACCTGGGAAGGAGTTATAGGTCCAGAAGGGGTTGGAAAGTGCAACAGCAATGGTCTCTTGCTTCTCAGGAAGTGTGCTGAACATGACCTTCTAATCACCAACACAGTCTTCTGTCTACCTAATAGGAACAAAACATCCTGGATGCATCCCCGTTCCAAACACTGGCATCTCATAGACTATGTCATAGTGCGGAGAACAGACAGGCAGGATGTTAAAGTGACAAAGACTATGTGTGGTGCAGACTGCTGGACAGATCATAGACTGGTTGTCAGCAAACTCAACCTAAGAATACAGCCTGCGAGGCGACCTCAAGGCAAGAAAGCTCCTAAGAGACTGGATGTCTCAAAGCTGAATAAAGACAGCATGAGACAAGATTTCTTAACAGACATTTGCAACCAACTGGATGCAATGAATCTCAGTTCAGAGGACCCAGAAGAAAACTGGACAGTTTTCCATAAAACAGTTCTTTCTTCAGCTGCAAGCACCTTAGGCCATCCATCTCGCAAACATCAAGACTGGTTTGATGAGAATGATGACGAAATTCAGAGGCTTCTTGAAGAAAAGCACCGATTGCACAAGGCACATCAAGATGATACTAGCTCAGTATCAAAGAAAGCAGCCTACAGCAACATTTGTAAGACAGTTCAGACTAAGCTTAGGGACATGCAAGATTCCTGGCTGAGGAAGAAAACAGAAGAAATTCAGTCTTTTGCGGATAGAAAGGACATGAAGAAATTTCATGATGCACTGAAAACCATTTATGGTCCAAAGAGTTCTGGAGCCACCACATTGCTCAGTGCAGATGGAAACACTCTTCTCACAGATAAAGAAGCTATCTTGGAAAGGTGGGCAGAACACTTCAATAGCGTGCTTAATCGACCATCAAGCATCAATGAGGATGCAATCGACAGACTTCCACAGATAGAGTGCAATGTTCTGTTAGATGAATTTCCTACCGTTACGGAAACAAGAAAAGCAGTTCAACAACTATCATCTGGCAAAGCCCCAGGTGCAGATGCAATTCCTGCCGAAGTTTACAAGGCTGGGGGGCTACCCATGGCAGAGAAACTGACAGAGTTGTTTCACTGTATGTGGAGAAAGGAGGCTATCCCACAAGAATTTAAGGATGCATCCATAATCCACCTATACAAGCGGAAAGGAAATCCTCAAGTCTGTGACAATCACAGAGGCATCTCCCTCCTATCAATTGCTGGGAAGATACTTGCAAAAATTCTGTTGAATCGTCTGAATGTTCATCTTGATCAGACGGGATTTATCCCAGAAAGTCAATGTGTATTCAGAAAAGACAGAGGGACAATAGACATGATCTTCACAGCAAGACAGCTTCAGGAGAAATGCCAAGAACAGAATGTAGATCTATACATGACGTTTGTTGACCTCACCAAAGCTTTTGACACTGTTAGTCGTGATGGACTCTGGAAAATCATGGCCAAGTTTGGCTGTCCACCCAGATTCATAGCAATGGTGCGGCAGTTTCATGATGGCATGCAGGCCCTGTGCAAAATGATGAAGAGTTCTCTGAACCATTTGAAGTAACAAATGGGGTCAAACAAGGCTGTGTTCTGGCACCAACACTGTTCAGCATGATGTTTTCTGCCATGCTTATGGATGCTTTGCAGGACAGTGACACTGGTTTTCCAATCAGGTACCGTTTTGATGGCAACATATTCAACCTCAGAAGGTTGCAAGCCAAAACTAAGGTCCAGACTGATGTGCTAGATGAGCTCCTCTATGCAGATGATATGGATAAGAATGCCAGCACAGAGGCAAAAATGCAAAGAGCCATGAATCAAGTCTCACAGTCATGTGATAACTATGATCTCACAATCAGCACAAAAAAGACAGAGGTTGTACACCAACCAGCGCCCGGAAAGCCATATAATGAACCAACCATCACTGTGAATGGGCAAAAACTGAAAGTTGTTGACAAGTTCACCTACCTGGGAAGCACTCTCTCCAGAGCAGTGCATATTGATGATGAGATCACTGCCAGAATTGCAAAGGCTAGTGTGGCATTCAGACGACTCCGTGCAAATGTCTGGGAGCGAAATGGAATCAAGCTTGACACCAAGCTGAAAGTCTACAAGGCTGTGGTACTGCCAACCCTCTTGTATGCATGTGAGACCTGGACAGTATACCAACGCCATGCAAAGAGACTTAATCATTTCCACTTAAGCTGTTTGAGAAAGTTGTTAAAAATCAAGTGGCAGGACAAGATTCCAGACACAGAGGTCCTGACGAAAGCAAGGATGCAAAGCATGCATACAGTCTTAAAGCTAGCACAGCTAAGATGGACTGGCCATGTTATAAGAATGCCTGATGCGCGACTTCCAAAGAAAGTTTTCTATGGAGAACTACAGGAGGGAAAGCGCTCTCAAGGTGGCCAGAAGAAACGCTACAAAGACACCCTCAAAGCCTCTCTGAAGGATTTCGAAATACCAATGGGGTCCTGGGAACAGACTGCACAGGAGCAATCAAAGTGGCGAGGTCTCATCAACAAAGGGGCAGCTCTTTATGAAAAGAAGAGAATCTGTGAAGCTGAAAGAAAGCGAAGAGAGCGCAAAGCCAAAACAAATGTGCCACCATCAGACTCTATGACATTGACTTGCTCTACTTGCAACCGACAGTTTAGAGCCAGAATTGGCCTAGTCAGCCATCAAAGAACTCACCAACACACATCAGGACTATTCAAGAAATAATGATGGTCTTTCTCATTAGTGAGAGACGAACTATCACCTGATTGTTAGTTTAGTTTTTTCCTACCTCGGTTTTTGGAGTGGGAACCTTTTTCTTATTGCGCCTTTTCCTGATCTTTGCCTTCTTGTACCTTTTTAGACCGATAATAAATTTTATGATTTCTCAGAAAACATGTATCCCTGCTGATAAGAGAACTATAATCTGCACTATGGATGATGTACAGGGAGACTATTAAGCGCCGCTACCCGACACAGCAGCAGTAACTAGTTAAAATACAAATTCAGACGTTTTCTGTTCGTCAAATTTTGATGTTTCAAGGAAACTGCAATTTTTCACTTTTCAGATTTATGAGTCATTTATGTTTCCAAAGCAATGTTTGCTTTGTTAGTCACCGAATGTTGAAGAGTAAATCTTTTTTAAAAGGACACGTGTAGATTTCATGTATACATGTATACTTTGTCCTGGGATATATATAATTCGAGTGTATATCTCCAACAAAAAAGAAACGCAATGATGAGATTTTCTCGTTTAATTCTTTATACATTGCTTATATTCAAAATATCTTAAATTCACGTTTGGAGTACTCGGTTATGGTTATCCAAAAGATTCAAAACACAAGCAGCCGTCATTGTACAGAGAAAAAAAAAACGGTGCAATTTTATGCGACTTTAACATTTGACCCCCAGAACATGTTTTGGCCCGAGGTTTTAAAAAATGTGCAATGTGCCTCAAAATACTGACATGTTTATAGAATGATATGGTGAAATGGTATGTATAAATTGTGTCATGAGTCATGATCTTCATGAAAAAATATCAACGGTACCCTTGCGCTTCTTATTTTGTCGGGTATAAAGGAATCAAACTTGTTACCAACTTACAAATGTAAAATTAAGGGCTCGTCCGGGATTTGAACCCGGGACCTATCGCACCCAAAGCGAGAATCATACCCCTAGACCAACGAGCAGCATGTACAACACATGTATGAATAGTGATTAGTATTATGCCGTATCATGATTGTTGACACCTTGACAGTTCACATGAATTATCTTTTATTTTGAAGTCACATTGCGGCATTGATTATCGTGATAAAAGTGAAACTTTCAAGTTGTACATAATGGCTCGTTGGTCTAGGGGTATGATTCTCGCTTCGGGTGCGAGAGGTCCCGGGTTCAAATCCCGGACGATCCCAAATTTTTGTTCTCAACTTTAGATAGTTCCTGCATGGCAAATATCCAGTTTTCTGCCACACAATTGCCGTTTTTGTTTGCATACATGGGGTCAACAGTATTTTGAATACAGTAAGGTGGCAGTTAGCTGGTTAAACTAGTAAGAAATTATGCATCTATTCCATTGTCAACCTCTAACGGTTTGTGAACAACTCACATGATCAGATAACAGTAACTGTACATAACTGCTTTGCCTTGAAAAATCTGCCATTTTATGTGTCAAATATTCTTGTTGTGACATCATGCAGGAACTATGTATTGAAGTGAAATTAAACTATGTCGCTATCCCAGGTGCTAGAATGCATCAATACAGTAACAACACTTTGACCGTGGTGGTTAATCTCATGTGGTAACATTTTGTAAATGGAAGTAGAGGGGATGCTACTCCCTTTGACATTTTTGCAAGCGTCACATGCAGTGCGTGGACATACCTACTGGCCTAATAAGAATGTCACTATAAATCGTTCATAGATCTAAGGAAACCCTTATAAACAAAGAATATCGACTCGCACGTGTTTTAGGGTTTACTGCAAACCTTTAGATATTATTGCTTATTTCAATGTGCAACGCTATCCCAAGTTTTAGAGTTTGCCTCTACTGATTGCATTTATTTACCGTTATTTACCTATTCGTGCGACAAATGGTATCGCCTTATTACCATGCATCTTTGAATTATCACTACTGAAAAAAATCTATTTGAAACAGTCTGAGTAAAAGTAATCGCATTATAGTGATTACAATTGTTTACCATTGTTTACCTGTTCGTGCAAACAATGGCATTAATGGGTAAATAGGTTACTGTATAGACGGCAACTTTAATATTCATATATGGGCGTGGTCGGCTAGTCCATCTGTTCAAGTTACAGAAAAGTCGAATCCAGTCAGCCTGGATCGCTGTCACATATTTACCGTTAGAAATCAGCTACATGTACCTATATTTTGTCACATCCAGTGAATTAGACAAACTCGTATTTCACTCTTATTTTCTAACGGAAAACAAGTGAGTTGAATCTTTTAACTTTTACCTAAGTCAAAGATAGACCATACCCAATAACGTATTCATGAGGTAACGCCCATACAGTGATCTATTTGCCAAATAGGATTATTATAGATCCGGGCGATCATAGTAGACTTACGTCACAGGTTTACCGTTATACATATGAATGAAATGAATGTACTTGGCCAAAAGGAACAGGGCTGTCATTTATATGTATAACGGCAAGCCTGTGACGTAAGTCTGCCCTGATCGTCCGGTATCTATGTCATGCATCTTTAGAAGCTTGTGAAGTTCAATCAATGCTGGTCGAGACTGTAACACTTCATTAAAATTATACCTTAAACGTTTTAAGGTATATAAGGGTTTTCATCGGTATGTAATTATTATTCAATTAATTATTCCGACAACCAAGCCTTCTGATAAATTATAAATTCATGAGCGGTTTAGATTCATTTTCTAACCAACGTTTTATATATTTGGCTCTGTTTGGATAATGCTAGTGCATGTATCGACATGCGAAATTACAGTATTTCCCTTTGGCTCCATTTCGCCAAATCTGAAGGGTCACTGAAGAGGCTTAGGTAGCCGAAACCATGGTATGGCCCATCCCTTCTTTCATTTATATGCTCACTGCTCTTAAAGGATCTCAGTTTTATTTTTATTTGCTATAACTGCAGCTGGTATTGTGACGTGTGACGGCCCTAAAAAGTCTCCTAGTGCAGATTATATTTTCCTTTTGGTCCTTTGAGATCAGCGTGGGTATTCTGAGAGATTAGATATTCATGAGCGTTTTAAATTCATTTTAACCGACGTTTTATATATTTGTCTCTGTTTGGATACTGCTAGTCCTTGCATCGACTTTTCTGTTGAAAGTTGCAAAATTACAATATTTCCCTCTGGCCCCATTTCGCCAAATCTGAAGGGTCACTGAAGAGGCTTAAGTAGCCGAAACTATGGTATGGCCCATCCCTTCAGTCTCATTACTATGTTCGCCGCTGTTAAGGGATCTCAGTTTAATTTTTATTTGCTATTGCTGCAGCTGGTGTTGTGCCGTGCGGCGGGGCCCTAAAACGTCTCCCGTACATCATCCATAGTGCAGATCATATTTTCCTTTTGGTCCTTAGAGATCAGCGAGGGTATTCTGAGAATTAGAAATTCATGAGCGGTTTACATTCATTTTCTAACCGATGTTTTATATATTTGGCTCTGTTTGGATAATGGTAGTCCTTGTATCGACTATTCTGATGACAGTTGCAAAATTACAGTATTTCCCTTTGGCTCCATTTCGCCAAATCTGGAGGGTTACTGAAGAGGCTTAAGTAGCCGAAACCATGGTATGGCCCATCCCTTCTCTCATTAATATGCTCACTGCTCTTACAACTGCGCAAATGCACTAGTTTCAGACATCTCAAAATCAGTTGGCAAAGACAAAAAATGACAGTCATACAGGTGCAATTTAAAGATAGAAAATTGTTCATTTTTTTTAAATAGCCAAAAGCTGAATCTTGGTCTGTTTCATTATTTCCAAACAACCAAAAATTTTTTTTGAAAAGAGAAATCAACACCTGTCAATTTCATATTGCTGTGACCGATCAGATGTATATATGGCGATGATGAACATTTCAAGGTTGATACAAATATTGGACAGGAAATTTCAATTACACCTTTTTGGCAACTAGTTAGGAGATGCTTGAAACACCCAGATTGCTAATAAAAATAAAACTGAGATCCGTCATTCCCGCGCGAGCGTCTGCTCGACGTCATGTATCGTTGCGCACCCCTTGGAAATATTTGGAGGTCGTCCTTTCCATTATTACGAAGTCCGGAGAGTTGCAATTTATTTTATTTAATTCTGGATCACAGTGTTTGCAAAAGGATCTCTACATTTCTATTTCGGAATTCTCCGGAGTTTGAAATCACTTGCACTTGTTTGCGAGAAGTTCGAAATAGTTCATTCTTGTTGCCATTTTACGGCAATCTGATTGGTTGTCTGATGGCGTAGTACTACACTACTTTACTATATATACGATTCAAATCTGACGTTGGGCATCCAATTTTCAAGTTCTGAGAGCGCGAAATTGAAAGATCTTGAAACCTTTAAACGGTCAGAGTTTGTTATTAACTAAGTACAACTACTTACCGAAGTTTATAAGCTGAGGCATTTACACACATTTTCTCATAGTTTACCTGAGTTTTACATAAATTTATTTAATCCGAAGGCTCTTTACACCTCAGTATTTTCCTCTTAACTTGCACGATTGGATCCCACTACATATCTACATATCAAGTATTTCGTGAATAAATTATTTATCGCCGACGGACGAGACAGTTCACCGTACGATAGGGTTTCCCAGCGAGAGTACCATGTCATCAGCCTGCCAGTGTTGCTCTTGTGCTATGTTTTCATGTTGTATGAACATGCTTTTGGGGCTTAGTTGTTAATGAGCAGTATTGATAACTGAAGAAACGCCCCTATATTGTTTACCAGTCTTATTTGTAAGGTCAACAAGCGTGCATTTGCGCGCCGGATGACTGCTGATATTGATGAATGAGTGAATTTATTGACTTTAATGACTTGATTAAATGATGGTGCAAATGTGACAAGTTCGTTATTAGTTACTTAACATCCCTGGTACTCGTGTGTTCCCTGAAGTGATGAACTATTCATGTTAAGTCGCCTCCGACGCCATCCTACCTGGAGGTGCCTTACAATATTAAGGGATAAAATAGTCGTATTTGCTACTGTGGAGGTTGCCTTTACATTACGAAAACATGCCCATGCAATATACAAAGAATTTTTCAGCCTGTAAAAATGAAAAAAAAAAAAAAAAAAAAAAAAAAAAAAAAAAAAAAAAAACTGGAAAAAATAATAATATTTTTGCTCAAAAATTGATTGTAGGTACACGTAAAAACCGCCGCGATTCTAACGAGTACCCGTAAGCTATATATTGGAGCCAAAATAAGAAAAAAATAGGTTTACCCCTGTAAACCCCAGTTTTGCTATATAAAAATGGGGTAAGAGGGGGTATACTTTTCAAGAACCTGTTTTCCTGATGATAACGCCAGAATGATTTGTTTGTTTGATTTGTTGCTTTACACCACCGTCAAGAGCTATGGTAAAGTCGGGACGTTGCCGCCATTTCTTGGGACTTCTACCCAACATTGGGCTTATCATTTGCTATGATTATAACCACCCAATTAAATAATGTATGGATGATTTGACTAACGGTTAACCAGTAGTTAGGTTCGTTTGTCAGTAGTTAAATAATCTATGCCCGGAGGCACAAGCAGAATCCAAAAGATTCAAGACACAAACAATCATAATTGTAGAGAGAATTAAAACGATACAATTTTATGCGACTTTAACATTTGACCCCCACACCAAGTTTTGACCCCAGGTTTTAAAAGATATGCAATTTACCTCTGAATACTAATATGTTTATAGAATGATATGGTGAAATTGTATGGATAAACTGCTATGACTTCTGATCTTCATGAAAAAATATAAACGGTACACTTGGTCGGGTAAACGTTCAATCGAGTAAGTAAGTAAGTAATTTAATAAAATAAGTCTCAAAGTGGATCGAGGAAGCAGCTTGTTACCAACTTACAACTGTAACAAAAAAGTAAAGGGCTCCTCCGGGATTTGAACCCAAAGCGAGAATCATACCCCTAGACCAACGAGCCGCTTGTTCAACATTTGTATGAATAGCGATGTATGAATAGCGATTATTGCATAAATAACCATGTCACACGAAATTAACAGCCATTTATTAATGAAGAGAAAGCCATGCATTAATATTGCAATTCACGCGCCACGTGCTGTTAATACATGGCTTTTACTTATGCTCCTTACCGGGCGCCACGCAAAGCAGGTGCTAGTAATGAGAAACTGAAGTCCGCCCGGAACGAGCATAAAAACTAAAGCTTTTACGCGTATGAAATCGTGATGAGGCTGTAAAATATAGTGCGCCATATTTCTTTCGTTTCTGCACCTTATTTCTGTCGTTTCTGTATTATGCAATAATAATAAAAATGATTTTGTCATTCATTAACATTCGCTAGGTCCTTCGGGGAGTGTTGAAAACCTCGGGCTACGCCCTCGGTTTTCAACACTCCCCTCGGGACCTAGCGAATGTTAATGAATGGAAAATCCTATCTGATCCCTGTATTAGTATTATGTCCTATCATGATAGTGTTTTGACAGCTTGACAGGTCACATGAATTATCTTTTATTTGAGGTCACATTGCGGCATTGATTATCGTGATAAAAGTGAAACATTCAAGCTGTACATAATTGGCTCGTTGGTCTAGGGGTATGATTCTCGCTTCGGGTGCGAGAGGTCCCGGGTTCAAATCCCGGACGAGCCCAAAGTTTTGTTCTCAACCGTATTGAAGTGAAATTAAACCATGTTCAGACAAGGACAACGCTATCCCAGGTGCTAGAATGCATCGATATAGTGACAACACTTTGACCGTGACGGTTAACCGCAAGTGGTAACATTTTGTAAATATAAGTATTCTCTTTAGACATTTTTGCAAGCGTCATATCAAGTGCGTAAACATACCATACTGGCCTTATCAGTATCTCACTACTGATATTGTCTATTTGAAACAGTCTGATCAACAATTACCTACCTGTGTCAAAGGTCAACCGGCACGGTCAAAGTAATCGCATTATAGTGATTACAGTTGTTTACCATTGTTTATCTGTTCGTGCAAACAATGGTATAGGCTAATTAAGATCCGGGCGATCATAGTAGACTTACGTCACAGATTTGAATGAAATTAATGTATTTGACCAACAGGAACAGGGGTGGCATAACGGTAGACCTGTGACGTAAGTCTGCTCTGATCGTGCGGGATCTATACCATGCATCTTTAAAAGCTTGTGAAGTTCAACCAATGATCCGGAAACAATGCCGTTTGTCACTAAAACTTTTGTTTGGTCGAGACTGTTACACTTGATTACAATTACAAGGTATATAAGGGTTTTCTCCGGTATGTAATAATTATTCAAATAATAATTCAACTTGTCGGACGAGTAAAACTGCCAAGCCTTTAGAACTTTAGCCTCAGTGTGTTTGAACAAAATGCAGATGAAGGTGGAAAACATTTGTCTTAATAGCTACATGGTTATCAAAACTATTCCAGACTCCAATAGTAATCATTGTAAAAAAAAAAAAAAAAAAAAAAAAAAAAAAAAAAAAAAATAACGCAATTTTATGCAGCTCGGCAGAAAACTACAATCAACAATCATTCAATATAGTTTGCCTCATTCTTTTAATACTAGTCTTTATATGGCTTACCCTGATGAAAGTTGCAAAATTACTAGTACAGTAAATCATTTTGGCTCCATGCTGCCAAATCTGAAGGACCATTGACCTTTCTCTTAAAAGGATCTCTGTTTTATTCCAGGTGTTAGAATGCAGCAATATAGTAACAACGCTTTGACCGTGCTGGTTAACCTCGCGTGATAACATTTTGTAAATATAAGTAGAGGGGATGCTACCCTCCTTAGACATTTTTGCAAGCGTCACATGAAATGCGTGGACATACCTTACTGGCCTAATCAGAATGTCACTACTGAAATTGTCTATTTGAAACAGTCTGATCAACAAATACTTACCTGTGTCAAAGGTCAACCGGCACGGTCAAAGAAATCGCATTATAGTGATTACAGTTGTTTACCATTGTTTTCATGTTCGTGCAAACAATGGTATAGGCTTATTATAGATCCGGGCGATCATAGTAGACTTAAGTCACAGATTTACCGTTATACATATGAATGAAATGAATGTATTTGACCAACAGGAACAGGGGTGGCATTCATATGTATAACGGTAAACCTGAGACGTTAGTCTGCTCTGATCGTCCAGGATCTATACCATGCATCTTTAAAAGCTTGTGAAGTTCAACCAATGATCCGGAAACAATGCCGTTTGTCTCTAAAACTTTTGTTTGGTCGAGACTGTTACACTTCATTACAATTACAAGGTATATATTAAGGGTTTTCTCCGGTGTGTAATTATTGCTCAAATAATAATTCAACTTGTCGGACGAGTAAAACTGCCAAGCCTTTAGAACTTTAGCCTCAGTGTGTTTGAACAAAATGCAGATGAAGGTGGAAAACATTTGTCTTAATAGCTACATGGTTATCAAAACTATTCCAGACCCCAGCAGTAATCATTGTAAAAAACAAAAAAACAACAACAACAACAAAAAACAAACAAAAAAAAAAAACAAAAAAAAAAAACAAAAAAAAAAAAAACATGCAATTTTATGCGACTCGGCAGAAAACTATAATCGGTTTAGATACAGTGTCTAACCAACATCCAATATAGTTTGCCTCATTCTTATAATACTAGTCTTTATATGGCTTACCCTGTTGAAAGTTGCAAAATTACAGAAAATCCTTTTGGCTCCATGCTGCCAAATCTGAAGGGTCTTTGACCTTTCTCTTAAAAGGATCTCTGTTTTATCCCAGGTGTTAGAATGCAGCATTATAGTAACAACGCTTTGACCATGCCGGTTAATCTCACGTGATAACATAGTAGAGGGGATGCTACTCTCTTTAGATATTTATGCAAGCGTCACATGAAATGCGTGGACATACCTTACTGGCCTAATCAGAATGTCACTACTGAAATTGTCTATTTGAAACAGTCTGATCAACAAATAGTTACCTGTGTCAAAGGTCAACCGGCACGGTCAAAGTAATCGCATTACAGTGATTACAGTTGTTTACCATTGTTTTCCTGTTCGTGCAAATAATGGTATAGGCTTAATATAGATCCGAGCGAAACAACAGACTTCAGTCACAGATTTACCGTTATACATATGAATGAAATGAATGTATTTGACCAACAGGAACAGGGGTGACATTCATATAAACGGTAAACCTGAGAAGTTAGTCTGCTCTGACCGTCCGGGATCTATACCATGCATCTTTAAAAGCTTGTGAAGTTCAACAAATGATCCGGAAACAATGCCGTTTGTCTCTAAAACTTTTGTTTGGTCGAGACTGTTACACTTCATTACAATTACAAGGTATATGATGGGTTTTCTCCGTTGTGTAATTATTATTAAAGTAATAAGTCAACTTGTCGGACGAGTAAAACTGCCACGCCTTTAGAAATTTAGCCTCAGTGTGTTTGAACAAAATGCAGATGAATGTGGAAAACATTTGTCTTAATAGCTACATGGTTATCCAAACTATTCCAGACTCCAGCAGTAATCATTGCAATTTTATGCGACTGGGCAGAAAACTATAACCGGTTTATAGTTTGCCCCATTCTTATATTACTAGTCTTTATATTGCAAAATTACAGTAAATCCTTTTGGCTCCATGCTGCCAAATCTGAAGGGTCATTGACCTTTCTCTTAAAAGGATCTCTGTTTTAATGCTTATTTAACATTTGACCTCTAGTGTTAATAGATATACAATGCGTTTCTTAATAACATGTTTACAAAAATGATATGGATGAAATTGTGTGGATGGAATTGTGTCCTGGCTTTTGTTCTTTATCAAGAAAATTATAAATGATACCCTTGCATTTCTAATTATTTCTAATATTGTCTGGTATATGTTCAACCAGCTAGCATAAATGAACCAAACTTGTTACCAAATGTAAAATACAGGGGTCGTCCGGGATTTGAACCCGGGACCTCTCGCACCCAAAGCGAGAATCATACCCCTAGACCAACGAGCCACTTGAATAGTTTTGTATATGGCTAGCGATTAGTAAATAGCTCACATATTTATCCTTATCATAGTTGGTGACAGCTTGACGGCTCATATGAATTATCTTTTATTTTGAGAACAATGTCACAGTCTTGCGACATTATCATGATTGCAGTGATAACATTTGAAAATGTACATCTGGCTCGTTGGTCTAGGGGTATGATTCTCGCTTAGGGTGCGAGAGGTCCCGGGTTCAAATCCCGGACGAGCCCTATTATTTTTGGTTCTCAGCTGTTAAAGTGAAATAAAATAATGTTCAGACAAGGGTAAAAAATGTCGCGTTTGCTTTGGTATGGATCATGTAATTTTATGAAAACCTTTATAAAAAGAAATTCCACTCATGACCTTTTAACCATTTTAACTCAATTTTGTGCAACCACCAGTGTGTTGTACCAATGATTAAAAAATGCTCCCAGTGCGTTGTAATGGAAAATCCTCAATAAAACATTTGCTTCGATAATAAGAAAACAATTGGCGATCGGAAATTGTGTTTCTTGAATGTTTATTCATAAATATATAATAATATAACAAAAACTATGCTCAAACATGCATTTCCCCTCAATTTTGGGTCGAAAACACATGCCACCGGTCATGCTGGCAGAACAGTATCGGATTTGGCCTCTAACACATGCAATACATCGCATATTGCGTTATAAAATCATAAATCAGGCTTTCGCCCTTCTCTGCGCTAGGTGACATGACAAATAAAATACACACAAGTTTATAAGGGAGTGGTAATGAAAAGAGGTATAAGTTTTATTTACCTTTTCTGCCATTTTAATCTCACTCCAGTGCGTAATTTAGACTGCACCAGTTTGTTGCAACCAGCTCCAGTACTTTTACATTTACCAGTGTGCTTACCTGAACCACATCAAGCTGAAAAAAGCCAATACCACAGATAGTGGTATCTCCACCTAAACTACAGTTGAACGAAGCCATTACCACAGATACCGAAGCCCCTGTTTTAGATTTACATCTTTCTATTGCAAACAGATTTGTTTCTTCTAAAATTTATGATAAGCGCGATGACTTTGATTTCGATATATTAAATTTTCCGTGTTTAGATGGTGACATTAAGCCTCGCAGTGTTTCTTATGGTGTGCAACTTATTAGGTTTGCTAGAATCTGCAATAATGTTACGGACTTTAACGCTCGAAATAAATGTTTAACGGCAAAGCCTCTCTAGCAGGGCTATCGGTATCATAAACTTCGATTTTTTTCTCTCTAAATTTTACCGTAGACACAATGATCAGAATTGATTTCCTTATTTAGTGTTGGGTTAAAGGCGCTTTTAGGTGAGGGCCTTTCGGAACCAGAATTTTATGGTGACTTGGTTTACAAATTTAAGAAACTTATAGGAAGAAATGACTTTTCTTTTCAGTTCAGAAAAATCATTACACGTCACAGGCGTATAGGATATAGCTTAAAAGTTATGCGACAGTCTGCATGCTTAGTTTTTAACCCAATCATGGTTGATAACAATGCTGCTTTCTTACATTGCACGCCGGTGCTCAGACTCTATGATGGCACCGATTTAAAGCTATTCATTTTAAAGAATTACTGAAATTGTGTATTTTAGCTAAAGCCCCAGACTGAGAAAAGCCATCAAAAAATCACTTTTGGTGGCCACCTGTTTAGCAGAAATTTCCTTGGTTTAGTTGGTTAGTACTGTCTTTGGGAAGTATGAAAACCAGTGTTTTATTTTTTTTTTCGGTCTTGCAAAAGTACTTTTATTCTGGGTGAAAATGAAGTACCCTGTTCAACCGCGACATTAAGGACATTTATCACCGGGTACCTCAGTTGCTTATTTGACCTACCTTGCACATCCCCTCCCAGGACAATCTTTCAAGGGTACCAAATAATTCATTGGAACCCCAGAAATGCTAAGAAGTTTTGTTGTCAAAGAAAAACACTTTTGCTCTTTGAAAAAATGCATGGTTTCTATGGCAACCATCAATATGATTCTTGAACATGGGGGTGCAAATACAAAATTGGTCATATCCCCGCTGTTACTTATCCTAGACCACTGAACCTGGTCTCATTGGAAAGTTCAAGACATATCCCTTTCAGCCTATGGTAACTAATGCAAGTTAACTAATTTGCATATTCATGAAAACATTAATAATGACAGATAAAATTGATAAAAACATTAATAAATTATTTCAGGATTAAACTATCAATGTGACTATTTTTTATTGAGCCAGTTATATCATATGACAAATGTATTGATGTCATGGGCCTAAATAAAAATTATCTGATTTGCATATTCATGTATATTAATGAAACTGTCAAAAATCGAGGGAAAACAAGGGGAAAAATTGTAGCCATTGCAAGGTTTCGGATGGGTTATAAGATCATTTTAGTTGGTTGGGACCGGAGCTTCTTGTCTGTTGCTTGGCCCACCGGGGTCCAACTGGTGTTTTTCTTTTGCTCCGGAGTTAGTAGGTTATTCGGCGCCCAGGGATCTCCATCGTCGACCAGCTCACTCAATCTGTGAGTCCTGGTTTTTGATTCATCAGGATGTTTATCGTTATCTTATTTGTTTGTTCTTGATGATTCATTGGCTAGTTAGTGATTCACGACAAGGACCGAAGAACTAACTAAATGTTATGAACCACTGCAGAAGCTGAGGGTGAGGTTATGGCCATGTAAAAAGGTACAAGTAGGCAAAGATCAGGAAAAGGCGCAATCAGAAAAAGATTCCCACTCCAAACACCGAGGTGGGAAAAAAACCAAACTAACAATAAGGTTCTTAAACCATGAAAACATTTCGTAAGCCGAATGAGCAGCTATTTTCCCAATAGGTGGCCACTCAGTTACCTTAACTTAACTAAAAATATGAAAACACACATAAGGCGCCAACAGCACAAAAATATTTTAAACACCAAGACATAAAACAAAAAGAACCACCACAGAAGTATCGACTTGGAACGATCAGTAACACAAAGTTACTGGCGGGTTTAAATCGATTTTACATGGCCGTAACATCACCCTCAGCTTCTGCAGTGGTTCAACCGGTTTAAGCCCGCCAGTAACTTTGTGTTACTGATCGTTCCAAAGCGATACTTCTGTGGTGGTTCTTTTTGTTTTATGTCTTGGTGTTTAAAATTTTTGTGCTGTTGGCGCCTTATGTATGTTTTCATATTTTTAGTTAAGTTTAGGTAACTGAGTGGCCACCTATTGGGAAAATAGCTGCTCATTCGGCTTACGATATGTTTTCATGGTATAAGTACCTGATTGTTAGTTTGGTTTTTTCCCACCTCGGTTTTTGGAGAATCTTTTTCTGATTGCGCCTTTTCCTGATCTTTGCTTACTTGTACCTTTTTCTATCCTGCATTCCTGGGGCCAATTCTCATGGCTGCCAGTGTAGTCAGAGGTATCACCTTAATGCCATAAAATATTGTCGCATTTACATGATGTAAAATAACAGTTTCCGCACCTACCCATAGTGTGATTCTAATGAATAGGGTACTCACAAAATATACATATACAGACAATAGCATGCTGTAGAATACTATAATTGGTCTGATAGACTAAGTAATGTATGGACCAAGCAATTTACGTAACCTTTATACCTATTAGTCAAATGGTTGAATCTGCTTATTTATGAAAATTAGTAAAACACATAAGAATTTGGTGAAAATTCTTGGAAAAATAGCGGTAGACATACAAAATCACTTGTACCAGAGCTGGTAACAAACTCAGGATGCTGAAAAAAGTATCAAATGAATGTTATGGCAATGTACTATGTCCCTTAAGTATGATTTTGTAATGATCAGGGCCCAGAATTACAATGCTTCCTTAACTCTTAAGGTTGACCTTAACTTAAGATTTTCCTTAAAATCGACAAAAGTGTATTACAATCGATTTTCTTACTTTAAGGTAGACCTTAACTTGAGGAAATACTTAAATATTTAAGGTTACTCGATAGCTACCTTAACTTAAGATTTTACTTAGGCTAGACAAACATTGTTCAGTTTAAGCATCATAAACGGAGTTTTTATAATATGATTATGTAGAATATCATAGCAACGCAACGTAAGACATGATATCACATATTTTGCCGCTTTTTTTTTTTTTTTTTTTTTTTTTTTTTTTTTTTTTTTTTTTTTTTTTCTTTCAACTCATTCAACAATTTTGAGTCATGTCGGGATATTATCATTACTTTCATGGAACTTTACCGGTAATGTGTTGAGTAATTGTTGTTTGTTTGATTATTTGATATATAACTTTACGTCCCACTCAACGGATATGGTAATGTCGGTACGATGCTACCGTTTTATGGAATCGTTTGGATGTCATGTCAGGCGAGATGTGCTTTAAACTATATTAAATCACCCAAGCAAACAACTAAAGCTTTACATGTGTGAATGGTTTGACTTAACCACTTTTTTCTGGACAGGCACAGACCTTCTCAGCAATTAACAAGTCATCGGGAGGTTAGTTAGTCAGCTATAAGCTTTACCTGGAGGTACGAGTCGCCCATCTATTTCTCACGGCCCAAATGGGCGGGATCCCGTAATGAATATGTCCGATTTAGGAACCAAAATGGCGGGAAATGGTTCTTAATATATGGCCTCTCGCCACAAAGTACAGCAATCAATGCAATCACGCTACCCGGGCGTTCGTTCTGAAAATCACCTTTTTTGCACCAGCCTGTCTACATTCACACGTGAGTGATGGTTGGGAGATATTTAAAGGAAGGAAAGAAAAATAGAAAGACAAAAAAAATATCGCACATATCGAATTTTATAACCTTGTCTAGCTTTCGTTTTTGGCTTATAAATCGTCACTGACGAGGGTTCATTATCCCAAATAGCGCAATAAAGCCCATACTACCCCGTTTAAATGTTTTCACTGCTTCCCAAAGGACCTAACCTTTATATTGTATTTGCAGTCGTCATTATATAAACCTTACTATTGTGATAAAATCGTGTTTCTTTGGAGAATTCCCATCACCGCGCTTGTCTTCGAAATAAGTCTATGATCTTCTTGGACGTGTGTTTACAAATGCATGTGGCAATGATGAATTTTTACTGCAGGACATAAGTACGGCTCGAAAAATTACTATTACTAAATTTTAGAGAAGAAAACAAAAGTTAAACAAAAGATAAAGAATGTAAAAGGATAATAAAGTAACAAAAATACAAAAAATAAATGACAAGAAAAAAATGAAACCAGTAGGGATCGAACTCAGAACCCACGCTTCAAGTTGCAATTGGCAGGCGGGCGTGTTAACCACTGCACCACAGAGTCTAACGTCGTGTAGATAATAAACCAATGTTTGTAATCAAAATATTGTAACTGCGTATCATGCCGCTTACGCGATATAAAAATTTATAAATTTCCGTGTTGCTCCGGTTAGGTTTTCGACTGTTCCCGGAACGGTCCCGTAAGTTTTTACGGAAACTACACCTTAGTAAAGGACGATCAAAAAGTGTATTACAAATGCACCTTTTAAGGAAATTCCTAGCTAAGGTATAAACTTAACTTAAACCGCTAAGGAGGCCTTAACTTAAGGAATGATTGTAATTCTGGGCCCTGATTTTTAATTATATGAATTATGATGAAAACTCTAGAAACAGGAATGAAGAAAGGAAAACTGAAACTGGTAAACATACAAAATGGCTTGTGTCTAGGCAATCAAAATCCCTAACATGCTGAAAACGACATCAAATGGTTGCTAGGGCAAAACTATGCCGTCGTGTACTACAATATATGAGTCATTTGATTTTTTGTCATACGAATATTAACAAAACCTTTCGAATTTAGAGGAAATTTACGGAAAACGTAGGGCGGTATACATAGAAAATCACATGTATCTTGGCTACTGCTGGACCTAGAGAGCTATAATTGGTATCAAATGATTGCTAAGACATTGTTCCATAACCATGATATATGATAAATAAATAATTAGCTATTTTTGTTGTATGGATATTAATAGGTTATTTTATGAATAAGAGAAAAATCAATGAAAAATGAAGGGGTACACCAACAAAATAGCTTATATCTCAGCTGCCAATATACTTACAGAACTGAAAATGGTACCAATAGAATGCTAAGACAATGCGCTATTGCCACATGGTCTAATAATATAAGCATATGCTATTGCATTTTCAAGAATTTGTAAAATTGTGGAAATGACAGAAAATTGAAGATTGTGCTCCAACATAATATATCAAATCTTGATTGCCAGCAAGCATGCTTTATATATCTGAACACATGGCAATAAAACAGTGTCCTACCAATAAATTGATGCCATTTTAATTTCTCTATGGCTCTTGGCAGTCAAGATATACACGATTTTGTTTGTGTACCCCTTCATTTTTCAATGTAATGTTTTTTGTCTTATTTATAAAGATTTCATTTGACATCCATGCAACAAAATAGCTTATGATTGTATATATGAGATTACATGGTCATAAAACATAGTTCTAGCAATTATTTGATACCAATTATAGCTCTCTAGACCAATCAGTAACCAAGATACGTGCGTTTTTCTAAGTGTACCTCCTTAGTTTTTCTGTATTTTTTTTTCTCTAAATTCTGGAGGTTTTACTAATATTCTAACTAAAAATAAAATTACTTATATATTGTAGTACAAGATGGTATAATAATAGTATAGCAACAATATGATGTCATTTTTAGCACTTTATGGCTTTTGATTGCCGAGATACAAGCCATTTTGTAGGTTTACCCTTTTAATTTTTTCACCTTTTCTCTCAAATTTTTAAGTACTCATTAAAATTCATGGAATTGAAAATCAGATTATTCTTATATCCTACTTTAGGATCATAGTACATTGACATAGCAGTCATTTGATACCTCTATCAGAATCTTGGATTTATCAACAGATCTGGAACAAATGATGTTGTACATACACCCCCTATTTTTCCATAATTTGTCTCAGATTTCTTATGGAGTATTTTTGTTAATTTTTATGAATAAGCAAATTCAATGATTTGAATTTTAGGTATCAATGTTTTATTGCTAGGTACGTGCATCACTATCAGACCAATTATAATATGGTCCCAGGGATGCAAGATAGATCTTATAACACATCCAAAACCCTGCAATGGCTATAGTTTTTCGTCTGTTTTTTACTTGATGTTTGACATTTTCATTAAAATTCATGAATATGCAAATGAGATAATTTTCATTTAGGCCCTTGACATCAAAACATTTGGCATATGATAGTACTGCTAAATAACAAAGTTCACAATGATAGTTTGGGCCCAAAATTAGTTTATTTAATGAATTTTAATGTTTTTTTCTGTTCTTTTAATGATTCCATTAAAATTCATGAATATGCAAATTAGATGACTTACATTACTTATCGTAGGATGAAAGGGCTATGTATAAGCTTTAAAATGATACCAGACTCAGTGATGTAGGATGTGTAATGACAAAGATATGACCAATTTTGTATGTACATCCTCATTTTCGAGAAACACATTATAGAATGTCATGTGTAGCAGTATACATATCGTTTCAACACTTTTTCAAGACTTAAAATTGACCAAACATTGATTTTCAAGCTTCCAGTAGGTTTCTCTATAACAGGGTATATGAATGCTACTTTCCGACCACCTATTACCGTTTTTCTGATGCCTGGGGCTCTAATTTTTCTACAGAATATTCGATATAGTCCTGTAGAATATTGGGGATTTTTTGGTCAACCTGGATTTGGGGTATATAGTAAATGTTTTGACTGATTTCGATAGCTAATGACCTCTACTAACAAATAAGAGAGGGTGCCACCTTGTCACCCTTGGGCAACTCAAGATATTCAAGATGGCATCAAAGAGGGTTACCAAAAATATTGAGTTTTGCAATTATTGATGTTTTTGTTTAGAATCTATTGAAACTAATCACTTATTGAGGTGCAGGCATAATCTATGTTATTAGCAGTGACTAGTTTAATCAAAAAATCATTAAGTGCTCCAAATATTCAAGATGGCATCCAAAATGGCTTCCCAATTACATACTTTTGCTTGCTTATTACCTTTCAAAAATAATCATTTAAAAGATACATGCATGTAAATATGCCCTTATAATGATAACAAATGACCTCTACTAACAAATAAGAGAGGGTGCCACCTTGTCTCCTTTTTTGTGCAACTCAAAATATTCAAAATGGCATCAAAGATGGTCTCCAAATATGGAGTTTTGCAATTATTGATGTTTCATGTTTAAAATCGATTGAAATCAATCACTTTATGAGCTGCAGTCAGAATCTATATATATAAATGGTTAGTTAAATTACCAAAAAAGAATATTAAGTTTTGAAAATATCCAAGATGGCATCCAAAATGGCTTTCAAATTACATATTTTTGCTATTTATGATTGTTATGCTTAATATCTATCACAATAACCATTTATTAGGTACAGGCTTATATAGATGTCCTGATAATGGTTATATAATCCCAAAACATCATTAGATACTATATCACAAGTAAATATGTTAAAGATGGCATCCAAGATGGCATCCAAATACATATTTTGTCAATTTTGTTATCATATGGCTAAAAATATATGGAAAGTATTCTTTTATTCATATGCAGACATACAAAGAATTTTCTTTAGAGAGGTTGATATTACTTTACAAAAGTCATCTGGCATTTTATATATTCAAGATGGTTTCCAAAAAGTCTCCCAAATATGGATTTTGCTGTTATTGCCACGGTAAGGCTACGGATGTATTGTTCATGTATTCAGGTACAGGCATAAAAACATTAGGATGATTTCAAAGAGGATGGTATTACATGTGCATTTATTTAATAAAATCCTTAAGATATTAATGATGGCATCCATGATGTCAAATTTAGAAGCTCTGTCTGCAATCGAGACATGAAAGCCGGAGCTAAAACTGTCATTTCAGTAAGTCCAACACACAAATGTATATCCAACTGCTATCTGTAAGGTCAGAGAGCTACCCATGGATGAGAAATTGACATAATTGTTCCAAGGTATAAGGAGAAAGTAGGCTAAGAACTAAAAGAGTCATACCCTACTTGAAAAATGCATGATACTAACAAAATCATGTTTAACGCCTAAAGCTTGCATATTGATCTGGCTGGACTTTTACCAGACAGACAATACCAATTTAGAAAGGACAGAAAAGATGTGATCTTTACAGCAAAAGGTAAAGAAAGCAATTATCAGGATCTGGTGCAATTGGAACCAAAGTCCCGCCCTAAACCCAGATGAAAAATAACAATTAGGTATTGATACAAAGAGAAGTGATTTCCTAAATTAAGCCACTGAACTGAATTAAAGATATGAAAACGCATGTGAAAGGTGCAAACATAAACATCCAAACATGAAACAAATACAATCACAACAGACGTAAGACCTTTTAACAGTCAGAAATACATGATAGCTGGGGCTCAAACCAGCTTTACAAGAAACTTCAAGAGAAATGCCAAGCACAAAAAAAACTTTAATGATGTTTGTCCAACCTTCAATGCTTTCAACAAAAATCAATTGTGATCTGCTCTAAAACACCATGACCAATATAAGCTGTCCTTACAGATTCGTGCAATGAAACATCAGTATTATCATAGCTTGCAGGCAAGTGTTCAGAATGATTAAGTGTTTGCAGCCTTTTCTGGTGACTTAATGGATCAAAACGGACTGTGTTGTGTCACCAAAATTTGTTTTTGTTAAGCTCACTGATCTATGCTAAGACTGTGATACAACCAGGTGCCACTTATACAGGTAATTATTCAACCTAAGAAGGCTACAACGAACTACTAAGTTTCAGACAGAGCCTGGCATGTGGACGAGCTATACATATAGATGACAATGAACTGAATACTAGCTGAAATGCAAAATGCAAGGTGATATCACTATAATGCGACAAGTATGGCCTTACAAACAACACAAAAATTGGTAATGCAACATTTAAAACATGAACCACTGTCATCTCTGAAAATCGACAAAAAAGAAGGTTGTCCATACATCTCCTACTTGTGAGGCACTCTCACTAGAGCAGTGCTCTTTGACGACTAAATTATTGTGAAAGTGAGTGTGGCATTTCGAAGACACCAGCATATTTTTATTAAAAAGGATTACATATGACACCAATTTGAAATATATTTGCGATCCTCTTATATGCATGTGAGATATGGACGGTACGCCAATGGTTTTCACACCAGTGGCATACCAAGAGACTCAATATTTAACTGTGAATGGGCTAAAGCTGAAAGAAGTTGATAACCACCAACCTGAAGAGCACTTTTTTTCCAAAGTAGTTTACATTGATAATAAGATATCTGCCAGAAGTGTGAAAGCCAATGTGGCATTCAGGAGAGAATGTCTGAGAGCAAAATGGAATAAAGCTTTACACACAGCTAAATGTCTACAAGTCTGCGGTACTTTCAACTCTCTTACATGCATGTAAGACCTAGATAGTACTTCATTAGCATGTTATAATGGACATACATGTATCAAATCATTTCCACTTGATAAAACTGTCATAGGCAAAAGGGCAGAATGTGATTCCAGAAGAAAACATCAGGAATGCAAACCATTCATATGTTGTTAAAGCAAGCACAGTTAAGCTGGTTTGATGATTGCTGTAAGAATGAATCATAGGCACTTTCCATTATAGAAAATTCAATACAGAAAATTACAGGAGGAAAAGTGCACTCAAGGAAGCCAGAGGAAACACTACAAAGTCAATCCCAAAGTCTCAGAAATACATCTGTACTGCATGACATATAAAACCCTTATACTCTTTTATACTCTTTCAGATTTCCATATATAAGCTTATCTGGTTTAGCTTAAAATATTTGTATCATGTAGGAACTATGTATTTTATAATGATAAAACATATACCAATAATTTTCCATGTCTGTTTTTCATTTTTCTATTGCCTTTTGACTGGATAAGTACATTCTATAGGTCTTTCAAAATTTATTCAACTTCAGACCAATAATACTGTCAAATTAGCTGTAAAAAGTTACATATACCATTTTTAGAGTTTTGTCCACCATCTTAGGTGTCATCTTTTCTTTTTTTATTTGCGTTGTATAACAACACATGCATTTCGTTTTATTTCTTTTTGATGACTCAGCATACTTCTATGGCACTTTTAAACCAAATGTAAGTTCATTTTGTTATCGCAAAGCCTTAATATAGAAATTCCATTAAAAGTGACAACCCTCTTGGGTGCCATATTGAATTCTACGAGTTGTCCAATGGTGACACCCATGAAAGAGATTTGTTTTAAAGGTGTGAATCGTTTTTATATCACTTTAGAGCAATAATATTGCCAAAATAGCAATAAAAATGACACATATAATAATTTTCAGAGTTTTGACCGCCATCTTGGATGCCATCTTTTTTCACTCTATGTCCAGCAACAAAGTAATTGTATTTTAATTTATTTTAATTCATTTTAATGCTTTTAGGACCCTTTTAGACCAAAAATGGGTTTACTTTGTTATTGTTTAAATCTTATACAGTATGTCCTTTACATGATTGTAAACCATCTTGGATGCCATATTGAATTCTGAGAGTTGCCCAAGGGTGCCAAGGTGGCACCCACCAGAATCTTGTATTTGAAGGTGTTAACTATCAAAATCCATTAAAACATTTTCTATATACCCCAAATCCAGGTCCAGCTCAGATTCTACCGGACTAATACAAAGACTAGTGTTATAATAATGGGGCCAAATATATGACAAACGATGGTTTCTTTAATTGCACGCCGGTGGGTCGGGCGTCAGACTCTATGATGGCCCCGACTTTAAGCTATTCATTTTAGTTGGTTGGAGCCGGAGCTTCTTGTCTGTTGCTTGGCCCACCAGGGTCCAACTGATGTTTTTCTTTTGCTCCGGAGTTAGTAAGTTATTCGGCGACAAGGGATCTCCATCGTCGGGCAGCTTACTGAATCTGTGAGTCCTGGTTTTTTATTCATCAGGATGTTTATCATGATTTATTTGTTTATTCTTGATGATTCATTGACTAGTTAAGAGATTCACCACGAGGACCGAAGAACTAACTAAATGTTATGAACCACTGCAGAAGCTGAGGGTGGGGTTATGGCCATGTAGGATCGATTTGGGCCCGCCAGTAACTTTGTGTTACTGATCGTTCCAAGGCGATACTTCTGTGGTGGTTCCTTTTGTTTTATGTCTTGGTGTTTAATTTTTTTTTTGTGCTGTTGGCACCTTATTGTGTTTTCCATATTTTTAGTTAAGTTAAGGTAACTGAGTGGCCACCTGGGAAAATAGCTGCTCATTCGGCAAGAGCTTACGATATGTTTTCATGGAATAAGTACCTGATTGTTAGTTTGGTTTTTTCCCACCTCGGTTTTTGGAGTGGGAACCTTTTTCTGATTGCGCCTTTTCCTCATCTTTGCCTTCTTGTACCTTTTTAGACCGATAATAAATTTTATGATTTCTCAGAATACATGTATCCCTGCTGATAAGAAAACTATAATCTGCACTATGGATGATGTACAGGGAGACTATTTAGCGCCGCTACCCGACACAGCAACAGTAACTAGTTAAAATTCAAATTGAGACGTTTTCTGTTCGTCAAATTTTGATATTTCAAGGAAACTGCAATTTTTCACTTTTCAGATTTATGCGTCATTTATGTTTCCAAAGCAATGTTTGCTTTGTTAGTCACAGAATGTTGAAGAGTAAACCCTTTTTGAAAGGACACTTGTAGATTTCATGTATACATGTATACTTTGTCCTGGGATATATATAATACGAGTGTATATCCCCAACAAAAAAGAAAAGCAATGATGAGATTTTCTCGTTTAATTCTACATACATTGCTTATATTCAAAATATCTTAAATAATTTTATAAATTTTATTTCTGATCGAATCTTGCTCAAATTCACGTTTGGAGTACTCGGATATCCCAGTACCTTTATGGTTATCCAAAAGAGTCAAAACACAAGCAGCCGTCATTGTACAGAGAAATAAAAACGGTGCAATTTTATGCGACTTTAACATTTGACCCCCACAACATGTTTTGGCCCCAGGTTTTAAAGGTTGTACGTCTTACTCCTTTGAAAAGAAAATCGAAAAAAAAATATGCTTTTTTTATAATGAAATACAGTAGTATATTTTGCAAAGTTCATTGAATTTTCTTCTGTCAGTTACGCAAAGAAACCATTTTTTCAGGCTTGTTAACAATGTTTCGTCAATCAGAAATGGGAATCAATAATTATATATAGCTCGGTCACGTGATGATTTGATATCGACACTTCAGAAAAATTAACGGTCAGTTGTGAAAGCTGTGACCATGACGAGTTTCCACACCCGGTTTGCCGGGCCAGTATAAAGTTTGAACATCAACATAGCTTAACCTATGCATAGAAAAAAAGATATAATTCTTATTTGTTGATACACATATGTTCCATATCACGAAATTTCTTGTCCGGCAGGCAAGGGCACAACAGGCACGGCACGGCCAATGCTTTTCATAACCGACTAACACGGAGTCACGCGAATACAAAAATAGAACAGTGATCGCCAAATATAGAGGAAGTTCTAAATGCTAAATATAGAATAATTAATGCTACGTAGCAAAAATTGAAACGCCTTTCTTATAAGTATTAAACAATTAAACAAAGCTAACAACGACATTCACACTGAACATTGCTTTTGGGAACTTCATTCTTTTATCGATTTTAGGAAATATCTGCAATAATAGTTGATTTTTCTGGAATTCAGAAAAAATCAAACAGTAAGCTGTACAACCTTTAAAAGATGTGCAATGTGCCTCTGAATACTGACATGTTTATAGAATGATATGGTGAAATGGTATGTATAAATTGTGTCATGACTTATGATCTTCATGTAAAAATATAAACGGTACCCTTGCGCTTCTTATTTTGTCGGGTATAAAGGAATCAAACTTGTTACCAACTTACAAATGTAAAATAAAGGGCTCGTCCGGGATTTGAACCCGGGACCTCTCGCACCCAAAGCGAGAATCATACCCCTAGACCAACGAGCCGCATGTACAACATCTGTATGAATAGTGATTAGTATTATGCCGTAATATGATTGTTGACAGCTTGACAGTTCACATGAATTATCTTTTCTTTTGAGGTCACATTGCGGCATTGATTATCATGATAAAAGTGAAACTTTCAAGTTGTACATAATGGCTCGTTGGTCTAGGGGTATGATTCTCGCTTCGGGTGCGAGAGGTCCCGGGTTCAAATCTCGGACGAGCCCAAAGTTTTGTTCTCAACTATTGAAGTGAAATTAAACTTTGACCGTGACGGTTAACCTCATGTGGTAACATTTTGTAAATATAAGTATATATAGGGGATGCTACTCCCTTTGACATTTTTTGCAAGCGTAACATGGAGTGCGTGGACATACCTTACTGGCCTAATCAGAATGTCACTATAAATCGTTCATAGATCTAAGGAAACCTTTATAAACAAAGAATATCGACTCGTCCGTGTTTTAGGGTTTGACGTATTTACTGCAAACCTTTAGATATTATTGCTTATTTCAATGTGCAACGCTATCCCAAGTTTTAGAGTTCGCCTCTACTGATCGTTATTTACCTATTTGGGTGACAAATGGTATCGCCTTATTACCATGCATCTTTGAATTATCAGAACTGAAATTGTCTATTTGAAACAGTCTGATCAACAAATACTTACCTGTGTCAAAGGTCAACCGGCACGGTCAAAGTAATCGCATTATAGTGATTACAGTTGTTTACCATTGTTTTCCCGTTCGTGCAAACAATGGTATGAGCCGCCTCATGAGAAAACCAACAAACTGTATATGCGAAAACAAAGACGCAGATCAGCTTCGCGGTTACACCGCGAAGCTGATCAGCGCTCGCGGTAACCGCGAAGCTGATCAGCGCCTTTGTTTTCGCTACTCGGATAGTACAATTCCTCTTCTTCTTTAATCCGAAATTTCAAGTTTCTAGCTCTTTTCTGTGCTTGTACAGGCCGGTTTGTGTCGGACCTGTTCGGAAACTCATTGTTGGTTTTCCCACGAGGTGGCTCGTATAATTGGGTAAATAGGTTACTGTATAGGCGGCAACTTTAATATTCATATATGGACGTGGTCGGTTAGTCCATCTGTTCAAGTTACAAAAAAGTCAGCCTGGATCGCTGTCACATATTTACCGTTAGAAATCAGGTACCTATATTTCGTCACATCCAGTGAATTAGACAAACTCGTATTTCATTCTTATTTTCTAACGAAAAACAAGTGAGTTGAATCTTTTAACTTTTACCTAAGTCAAAGATAGACCATACCCAATAACGTATTCATGAGGTAACGCCCATACAGTGACCTATTTGCCAAATAGGATTATTATAGATCCGGGCGATCATAGTAGACTTACGTCACAGGTTTACCGTTATACATATGAATGAAATGAATGTACTTGGCCAAAAGGAACAGGGGTGTCACTCATATGTATAACGGTAAACCTGTAACGTAAGTCTGCCCTGATCGTCCGGTATCTATGTCATGCATCTTTAGAAACTTCTGAAGTTCAACCAAAGATCCCGAAACAATGCCGTTTTATTTGTCTCTTAAACTATTTTGACTGGTCGAGACTGTTACATTTCATTAAAATTATACCTTAAACGTTTTAAGGTATATAAGGGTTTTTTCCGTTATGTAATTATTATTCAATTAATAATTCCGACAACCAAGCCTTCTGAGAAATTATAAATTCATGTGCGGTTTAGAATCATTTTCTAACCAACGTGTTATATATTTGGCTCTGTTTGGATAATGCTAGTGCTTGTATCGACTATTCTGTTGAAAGATGCAAAATTACAGTATTTCCCTTTGGCTCCATTTCGCCAAATCTGAAAGGTCACTGAAGAGGCTTAAGTAGCCGAAACCATGGTATGGCCCATCCCTTCTCTCATTAATATTCTCACTGCGCTTAAAGGATCTCAGTTTTATTTTTATTTGCTATTACTGCAGCTGGTGTTGTGCCGTGTGGCGGTGACATAAAAAGTCTCCCCGTAGATCATCCATAGTGCAGATTATATTTTCCTTTTGGTCCTTTGAGATCAGCGAGGATATTCTGAGAAATTATAAATTTATGAGCGGTTTAGATTCATTTTCTAACCAACGTTTTATATAGTTGGCTTTGTTTGGATAATGCTAGCCCTTGTATGGACTATTCTGATGACAGTTGCAAAATTACAGTATTTCCCTTTGACTCCATTTCGCCAAATCTGAAGGGTCACTGAAGAGGCTTAGGTGGCCGAAACCATGGTATGGCTCATCCCTTCTTTCATTTATATGCTCACTGCTCTTAAAGGATCTCAGTTTTATTACTTTTTTTTTGCTATTACTGTAGCTGGTGTTGTGCCGTTTGACGGCCCTAAAAAGTCTCCTAGTGCAGACTATATTTTCCTTTTGGTCAGTTTTATTTTTATTTGCTATTATTGCAGCTGGTGTTGTGCCGTGTGGCGGCCCTAAAAAGTCTCCACGTACATCATCCATAGTGCAGATTATATTTTCCTTTTGGTCTTTTGAGATCAGCGAGAGTATTCTGAGAAATTAGAAATTCATGAGCGGTTTACATTCATTTTCTAACCGATGTTTTATATATTTGGCTCTGTTTGGATAATGGTAGTCCTTGACTGTTCTGTTGAAAGTTGCAAAATTACAGTATTTCCCTTTGGCTCCATTTCGCCAAATCTGGAGGGTCACTGAAGAGGCTTAAGTAGCCGAAACCATGGTATGGTCCATCCCTTCTCTCATTAATATGCTCACTGCTCTTACAACCGCGCAAATGCACTAGTTTCAGACATCTCAAAATGAGTTGTCAAAGACAAAAAATTGACAGCTATACAGGTGCAATTTAAAGATAGAAAAATGTTCATTTTTTTAAAAAATAGCCAAAAGCTGACAAACAATCACCTTGGTCTGTTTCATTATTTCCAAACAACCAATAAAATTTTTGAAAAGAGAAATCAACACCTTTCAATTCCATATTACTGTGACCAATCAGATGTATATATGGCGATCATGTACATTTCAAGGTTGATACAAATATTGGACAGGAAATGTCAATTACACCTTTTGGCAACCAGTTAGGAGATGCTTGAAACACCCAGATTGCGAAGTTGCTATTTGCGTGGTTCTAAAGGAAATAAAATATAAAGGTTTGATCCTTTGGAACGCAGTTTTAGTTTTATTTAGAACCTGTGTTTGAACAAAATGCAGATGAAGGTGGAAAACATGTGCCTTAGTACCTACATGGTTATCCAAAACATCCCATACCCCAGCAGTAATAATTGTGAAGAGAATTAAAAAAATGCAATTTTATGCGACTCGGCAGAAAATTATAATCGGTTTAGATACAGTGTCTAACCAACATTCAATATATTTTGCCCCATTCTGATAATACTAGTGTTTTTATGGCCTACCCTGTTGAAAGTTGCAAAATTACAGTATATCCATGCTGCCAAATCTAAAGGGTGACTGGCCTTTCTCTAAAAAGCATCTCTGTTTTAATTTTATTTATCAGCTGACCTCGAATTTTAATAGATATTGTGTAATGCGTTTATAAATATCATGTTGATAGAATGATATGGATGAAATTGTTCGGATGGAATTGTGTCATTACTTTTGCTCTATATCAAGAAAATTATGAATGGTGCCCTTGCCTTTCTGATTTTGTTAGGTATACGTTCAACCTAGGAAGCAGCTCTAGCGTAAATGAACCAAACTTGTTACCAACTTACAAATGATCAGAAATGTAAAATGAAGGCCTCATACGGGATTTGAGCTCGGGACCTCTCGCACCCAAAGCGAGAATTATACCCCTAGACCAACGAGCCGCTTGCATCATTAGGTGTATGACTAGCAATTAGTACTCTGCCTTATCATAGTTTGTAACAGCTTGACGGCTCATATGAATTATCTTTTATTTTGAGAACACTGTCGCAGTCTTGCGAAATTGAGTGATAACATTCGAAACTGTACATATGGCTCGTTGGTCTACGGGTATGATTCTCGCTTAGGGTGCGAGAGGTCCCGGGTTCAAATCCCGGACGAGCCCGATTTTTTTTGTTCTCAGCTGTTAAAGTGAAATATAACAATGTTCAGAAAAGGGTCGTGGATTATTTTATGAAAACCGTTATAAACAAAGAAATTCCATTCATCCACGTTTTAAGGTTTTTTAGTATGACGTATTTACTACAAAGATCTAAATATATCTGCTTAATTCAATGGGCAACGCTATACCAGGTATAATCCGCGCACTGTTGATTGTCATGTCAATAGGTCGCACATTCCATTTATAGCGTCGAAATAGGTAAACATGTTATAAATAGCAATCCGGAAAGTGTACGCCCTTTTCCGGAGAATCAAGAGTTTTTTCCTTTTATGCTAAATACATTTAGAATCCAAAAAAAGTTAACGATCCAGTCATAGTCGTGATAGTACGACCGTGGATCACAAAGTGTTAAGGTATCGATAATATTTTGGTAGGCGTTCGAATCCCATTTTTTTTTTTTTTTTTTTTTTTCAAAATTATTTCCTCTTATAAGTACACTTTTGCTTGTATTTATTTTATATAATACTTTATGTCCCGCAAAACTCTCTTCTTTCCTACAAGACTCGTATATATTCTTTGCTGATATGTTTAAATGTTCTGTCGCCCTGTGTTCCACTTCGCAGAATGATGTGAATAACATTGGATACTGGATAGGTCGATTTTGAAAGCAAAATGAGTGTTTTACTAAAATAAATTACACATGTAAAACGTACATGTACATGTAATGCACGAGTCATTTATATCCACGGCCCTAAGGGACCGGGAAATAGCGACGCTTTTAACTTTTCAATTTTAAAACCCCGCTAAAAGCCCGATACTGCGGGGTCATATTTGTGATCATGAAGTCCCTGCTAATAGCCACGGACCCCTTAGGCTTACAATACTGAGGCAAATCTTCGGTACTGCCGGGACTCGTCCAGTGTTTAATCCCGGCACTTCAGTCCCACTTTGCCCCCGCTATACCGGGGATACGAATGACTGGTCATTAATACAAGTGCCACGTACATATATACATGTATGCACACATCATCCTTGTTAATACAGAAACTGAATAACTATTTTAATTAACTATTGCTTACTAGTTATCTATAAATTATATATTAAAATCGAAGTTATACTTTTGTGAGATAAATACAAATAAAATTCAGAAGATAATAATAAATAAATGCATATTGGTTTCGAACCTCAGCCCCCATCCTCATACCTGTACAATATGTTGTAATGCACGACGGACTCGTAGCCACACGGTTAGTGTTTAACTGGGAATCGATGTAGAAAACGCCCATGATTTAATACGCATGTTTACCTGACGAGGCCTCATGGAAGATTAGCTATTGCACATATTTTTATTTGTACGTGTACATGGATATATGCTCAATGTAGATACCCTCTTTACATAAAGTCTTTACTTACTTATAACGGACTTCCCGAAAATCTCCGGTACTATGCGTCTAATTTCGTCAGCTCACCTGCACGCCCGTTTTCGAGGATTAGTCGATATTTAAAAGTACAAAAACATGACATGTTTACAAAATTGAATTATACAAGAATGCATCGGCACTGATTACAGTTGTTTACCATTATTATTTACCTGTTCGTGCGAACAATGGTACACACTGAAATCTGTCTTCGTTGTTATCATTCAATTTCTCTGATCTGTCTTCGTTTACATCCATTTGAAAAATGATCTGTCGGTAGAGTTCAATCAATTTTGTGGACACTAGGTCTCTTCAGGTGCATACAGTTTGTTTATTAAACAGAGTTGCAGGATAAAATATGGCACAATTCTTGCTGAATAACGATAGTTCTAGGGTGTGTAATTGAAAGTTATATGTTTTGCTCAGGAGCACAAAAGTGAAAATTATAAAAGTTTCTTTAAACATAATTTTCATGGATTGACAGCAGTCTTATTTGGGCACGAAATAAATTATTGTTGCTGCTGCAGTATCCCCAAACACCAAAGACTTTAAGATTCTTATAAACAAGAAATCTTCACCTACCCTTTTTCCAACAATTACCATTTGAACTGTCTTCAAAACAGTCGGTTGTACGGTGTTTCTAAACGCTTGTGAAGTTGAACCGATGCCGTTTGTCTCTAAGCTCTTTTGATCGACCGAGACTGTTACACTTCATCAAAATTATACCTAAAAAAGTTTCACGGTTTATAAATGGGTTCTCCGGTATATATACTCAATACAAAAAGAAAAGCAAAGTTTTGATTTTTATTTTTTCGCGTAAGTAAAATATATTTTCAAAGTCTAAGTAATTCTAAGGATTTGCCATTCATATGAGAGTTTCACAACTGAGTTTCGTTGCAATGTGAAAGCGGGTGTAATTTTTAGGTGAAAACTTGCGAAATCAACATTTTTCTCCAAAAAAACACAATTGAGAGAATAATTAAATAAAATTTTGCTTCGAGTATGTTCATTGCGGTCCAGCAAATCATAAAAAACACAAAATTAATTGAATTTCATCAAAAGAAAAAAATTGCTGGGATTTTTAAAAATGCGCTTTATGACAAATAACAAGCTCGTTGGAAATTCGGCATTTTGGTCTCCGTTTCGGTAAATGGTGTCCCTATTTCGATTAAATAATGATAGTTGACATAAATGTGACTCTCTTAAAGCTAACCCTCAGTTAAAATTTCTGGTCGTTTTCCAGAACTTCCGGTCCTTTGAAAACAGTTTCTCTTGGTGATAAAATCAAGGTTAAGACAAGGATTTAGAATTTGATAGCATGAAATTTTACTATAGTATTCGACGCCAATTTAACATAATTTGCAATTTGCTAGTCCCCCGAATTAATTTTTAGACGTTCTTAAAATTGTGTCAATTTTGGTCAAAATGTAAGGTGCGTTACATTTTATGGACTTTATACAGCTGTGTTTTAGACAGTATTATTCTTTTGAAAGAAGTGTTTATTCATATCATTTACAGCCAAGCCCAATTTTTACTTATGACACAAAATTTTAAAGTGTGCTAGATTGATCATCGTTTTGGGCATTTTGGCCACTAATTCATGTTGATGACTATAGCAGCCAAAGATAGCCATAGTGACTCACAAACTCAATTCTGATTTATGAAAGGCAATCAGAAACTGATGAATTATCGTTTAAGGCCAAAAAGTGAACAGAAGAGGTTTTGAAAATGGTAAAAAAAAGAGTATTCATCACCACAAATTCTTGCGACTTTTTTGTTTACGAGTACTCTTCACTGACGCCGAAAAACATCGTTTCCGTGTTTGAAAAAATATGGAATTCAGTCTGCAGGAAGGAGACATGTAATTCTTTGTTTTCTGTAAATTTGAAAGAGTTATCTTTAAAATTTTACAAGTTATGACAGACAATATACCTTTTGCGTTTCTGTATGCACCGAGTATACGTAATCGCTGTAGAACTGCCAAGCATTTAGAACCCGTTCTTGAAAAAGATGCAGATGAAGGTTGAAAACATGTGTCTAAGTACTTACATGGTTATCCAAAAGATCTTAAACACAAGCAGTCATCTGATTGCGCCTTTTCCTGACCATTGCCTTCTTGCACCTTATCATTCTAGAGAGAATTAAAAACGGT
Source organism: Rugalucina vietnamica (assembly GCA_964017185.1). Taxonomy (NCBI): domain Eukaryota; kingdom Metazoa; phylum Mollusca; class Bivalvia; order Lucinida; family Lucinidae; genus Rugalucina; species Rugalucina vietnamica. The sequence goes on from OZ024878.1 coordinate 11,146,332, forward strand.
GCGATTTTATGCAACTTTAACATTTGATCCCCGCGACAAGTTTTGACCCCAGGTTTTAAAAGATATGCAATGTACCTCTGAATAACATGCCTATAGAATGATATGGTTGAATTTGTATGGATTGAATTGTTTCATGATCTTTATGAAAAAAATATCCGTTTCTTATTTTGTCGGGTATACGCTCAACCGAGGAAGCAGCGTAAATGAACCAAACTTGTTACCAATTTATAAATGTAAAATAAAGGGATCGTCCGGGATTTGCCGGAACCCGGAACCTCTCGTACCCAAAGCGAGAATCATACCAACGAGCCGCTTGTATAGTTTGTTTATGAATAGCGATTAGTAGAGTGTACTTTTATGGTTGGTGACAGCTTTGACGGCTCATATGATTTACAGTGGCCGCATTGTTTATTGTCACCTCCCCGTGATACAAGTTGTCACAAACTATGATAGGCCGAGTATTAATTGCTAGTCATACACATAATGATGCAAGCGGCTCGTTGGTCTAGGGGTATGATTCTCGCTTTGAGTGCGAGAGGTCCCGAGCTCAAATCCCGTATGAGGCCTTCATTTTACATTTCTGATCATTTGTAAGTTGGTAACAAGTTTGGTTCATTTACGCCAGAGCTGCTTCCTAGGTTGAACGTATACCTAACAATATCAGAAATGCAAGGGCACCATTCATAATTTTCTTGATAAAGAGCAAAAGTAATGACACAATTCCATCCGAACAATTTCATCCATATCATTCTATAAACATGATATTTATAAACGCATTACACAATATCTATTAAAATTCGAGGTCAGCTGATAAATAAAATTAAAACAGAGATGCTTTTTAGAGAAAGGCCAGTCACCCTTTAGATTTGGCAGCATGGATATACTGTAATTTTGCAACTTTCAACAGGGTAGGCCATATAAACACTTAATTTTTTTGTGCTGTTGGCGCCTTATGTATGTTTTCATATTTTTAGTTAAGTTAAGGTAACTGAGTGGCCACCTATTGGGAAAATAGCTGCTCATTCGGCTTGCGATATGTTTCATGGTATAAGTACCTGATTGTTAGTTTGGTTTTTTCCCACCTCGGATTTTGGATCGGGAATCTTTTTCTGATTGCGCCTTTTCCTGATCGTTGCCTACTTGTACCTTAGTATTATCAGAATGGGGCAAAATATATTGAATGTTGGTTAGACACTGTATCTAAACCGATTTTAATTTTCTGCCGAGTCGCATAAAATTGCATTTTTTTAATTCTCTTCACAATTATTACTGCTGGGGTATGGGATGTTTTGGATAACCATGTAGGTACTAAGGCACATGTTTTCCACCTTCATCTGCATTTTGTTCAAACACAGGTTCTAAATAAAACTAAAACTGCGTTCCTTTACAACCACGCAAATAGCAACTTACATGTAGCAATCTGGGTGTTTCAAGCATCTCCTAACTAGTTGCCAAAAAGGTGTAATTGACATTTCCTGTCCAATATTTGTATCAACCTTGAAATGTACATGATCGCCATATATACATCTGATTGGTCTCAGTTATATGGAATTGACAGGTGTTGATTTCTCTTTTAAAAAAATTGTTGGTTGTTTGGAAATAATGAAATAGACTAAGGTGATTGTTTGTCAGCTTTTGGCTATTTAAAAAAATGAACATTTTTCTATCTTTAAATTGCACCTGTATGACTGTCAATTTTTCGTCTTTGACAACTGATTTTGAGATGTCTGAAACTAGTGCATTTGCGCAGTTGTAAGAGCCGTGAGCATATTAATGAGAGAAGGGATGGGCCATACCATGGTTTCGGCTACTTAAGCCTCTTCAGTGACCCTCCAGATTTTGCGCAATGGAGCCAACGGGAAATACTGTAATTTTGCAACTTTCAACAGAATAGTCGATACTAGGACTACCATTATCCAAACAGAGCCAAATATATAAAACATCGGTTAGAAAATGAATGTAAACCGCTCAAGAATTTCTAATTTCTCAGAATACCCTCGCTGATCTCTAAGGACCAAAAATATAATCTGCACTATGGATGATGTAAGGGGAGACGTTTTATGGCCCCGCCACACGGCACAACACCAGCTGCAGTAATAACAAATAAAAATAAAACTGAGATCCCTTAACAGCAGTGATCATAGTAATGAGACTGAAGGGATGGGCCATACCATGGTTTCGGCTACTTAAGCCTCTTCAGTGACCCTTCAGATTTGGCGAAATGGAGCCAAAGGGAAATACTGTAATTTTGCATGTCGATACAAGCACTAGCATTATCCAAACAGCCAAATATATAAAACGTTCGTTAGAAAATGAATCTAAACCGCTAATGAATTTAATTTTTCAGAAGGCTTGGTTGTCGGAATTATTAATTGAATAATAATTACATACCGGAAAAACCCTTATATACCTTAAAACGTTTAAGGTATAATTTTAATGAAGTATAACAGCCTCGACCAGTCAAAAGAGTTTAAGAGACAAATAAGCCGGCATTCTTTCCGGATCTTTGGTTGAACTTCACAAGCTTCATGACATAGATACCGGACGATCAGGGCAGACTTACGTTACAGGTATGCCGTTATACATATGAATGACACCCCTGCTCCTTTTGGCCAAGTACATTCATTTCATTTATATGTATAACGGTAAACCTGTGACGTAAGTCTACTATGATCGCCCGGATCTATAATAATCCTATTTGGCAAATAGGTCACTGTATGGGCGTTACCTCATGAATACGTTATTGGGTATGGTCTATCTTTGACTTAGGTAAAAGTTAAAAGATTCAACTCACTTGTTTTCCGTTAGAAAATAAGAATGAACTACGAGTTTTTCTAATTCACTGGATGTGACAAAATATAGGGAGCTGATTTCTAACGGTAAATATGTGACAGCGATCCAGGCTGACTGAGTTCGACTTTTCTGTAACTTGAACAGATGGACTAGCCGACCACGCCCATATATGAATATTGAAGTTGCCGCCTATACAGTAACCTATTTACCCATTAATACAATTGTTAACAGGTAAACAATGGTAAACAACTGTTATCACTATAATGCGATAACTTTGACCGTGCCGGTTGACCTTTGACACAGGTAAGTATTTGTTGATCAGACTGTTTCAAATAGACAATTTCAGTACTTAGAATTCAAAGATGCATGGTAATAAGGCGATACCATTTGTCGTACGAATAGGTAAACAACGGTAAATAAATGCAATCAGTAGAGGCGAACTCTACAACTTGGGATAGCGTTGCACATTGAAATAAGCAATAATATCTAAATGTTTGCGGTAAATACTTCATACCTGTAAACCCTAAAACACGGGCGAGTCGATATTTTTTGTTTATAAGGGTTTCCTTAGATCTATGAACGATTTATAGTGACATTCTGATTAGGCCAGTAAGGTATGTCCACGCACTTCATGTGACGCTTGCAAAAATGTCAAAGGGAGTAGCATCCCCTCTACTTTTATTTACAAAATCTTACCACATGAGGTTAACCGTCACGGTCAAAGTGTTGTTACTATATTGATGCATTCTTGCACTTGGGATAGCGACAAGGTTTAATTTCACTTCAATAGTTGAGAACAAAACTTTGGGCTCGTCCGGGATTTGAACCCGGGACCTCTCGCACCCGAAGCGAGAATCATACCCCTAGACCAACGAGCCATTCAGTACAACTTGAAAGTTTCACTTTTATCACGATAATCAATGCCGCAATGTGACCTCAAAATAAAAGATAATTCATGTGAACTGTCAAGCTGTCAACAATCACGATCCGGCATAATACTAATAACTATTCATACATGTACTGTACAAGCGGCTCGTTGGTCTAGGGGTATGATTCTCGCTTTGGGTGCGAGAGGTCCCGGGTTCAAATCCCGGACGAGCCCTTTATTTTACATTTGTAAGTTGGTAACAAGTTTGATTCCTTTGTACCCGACAAAATAAGAAGCGCAAGGGTACCGTTTATAAATAGACAAAAGTCATGCGCTCAAAAAGCAAGAGTTATTGTAAAAAATTTTATGATTTAATAGTAGACAAAGATCAGGAAAAGGCGCAATCAGAAAAAGAGTCTCACTCCAAAAACCGAGATGGGAAAACAACTAAATTAACAATCAGGGCCCAGAATTACAATCATTCCTTAAGTTAAGGCCTCCTTAGCGGTTTAAGTTAAGTTTATACCTTAGCTAGGATTTTCCTTTAAGAGTGCATTTGTAATACACTTTTTGATCGTCCTTTACTAAGGTGTAGTTTCCGTAAAAACTTACGGGACCGTTTCGGGAACAGTCGAAAACCTAACCGGAGCAACACGGAAATTTATAAATTTTATATCGCCTAAGCGGCATGAGACACAGTTACAATATTTTGATTATGAACATTGGTTTATTGTCGAACCCACGTTAGACTCTGTGGTGCAGTGGTTAACACGCCCGCCTGCTAATTGCTACTTGAAACGTGGGTTCTGAGTTCGATACCTACAGGTTTCCTTTCTTTCTTGTCATTTCTTTTTTGTATTTTTGTTACTTTATTATCCATTTACATTGAATTTCTTTATCTTTTGTTTAACTTTTGTTTTCTTTTTTAACATTTAGTTATAGTAATTTTTCGAGCCGTGCTTATGTCCTGCAGTGAAAATTCATCATTGCCACATGCATTCATATACACACGTCCAAGAAGATCATAGACATATTTCGAAGACAAGCACGGTGATGGGAATAACCCAAAGAAACATGATTTTATCACAATAGTAAGATTTATGTAATGACGACTGCAAATACAATATTAAGGTTAGGTCCTTTGGGAAGCAGTGAAAACATTTAAACGGGGTAGTATGGGCTTTATTGTGCTATTTCGGATAATGAACCCCTCGTCAGTGACGCTATTATAAGCCAAAAAACGAAAGCCAGACAAGACTATAAAATTCGATATGTGCGATATTTTTTCTGTCTTTCTATTTTTCTTTCCTTCCTTTAAATATCTCCCAACCATCACTCACGTGTGAATGCAGACAGGCTGGTGCAAAAAAGCTAGAAAAATTTTATTTTGCAACGGTGATTTTCAGAACGAACGCCCGAGGAGCGCGATTGCATTGATTGCTGTACTTTGTGGCGAGAGGCCATACATTAAGAACCATTTCCCTCCATTTTGGTTTCTCAATCGGACATATTCATTAAAGGATCCCGCCCATTGGGGCCGTGAGAAATAGATGGGGGACTCGTACCTCCAGTAGGTCTGTGCCTGTCCAGAAAAAGTGGTTAAGTCAAACCATTCACACATGTAAAGCTTTAGTTGTTTGCTTTAGTGGTTTAATATAGTTTAAAGCACATCTCGACTGACATGGCATCCAAATGTCAGTGGGTAGAAATTCCATATAACGGTAGCAACGTACCGACATTACCATATCCGTTGAGTGGGACGTAAAGTTATATATCAAATAATCAAACAAACGACAATTACTCAACACTTTATCGGTAAAGTTCCATGAATGCATTACTAATATCCCGATATGACTCAAAATTGTTGAATGAGTGGTCAAGTCACATCGTACATGTACCACAGGAGTCTTGATTCTTCGAACTGTTTCGTTTAAAGATAAAGTGAAAAAGACTCTCACTCTTGCATGCGCAGACACAACCGTCTTCATTCATGTAAAAAAAAAAAAAAAAAAAAAAAAAAACCGCGAAAAATGTGATATCATGTGTTACGTTGCGTTGCTATGCTATTCTGCATAAACATATTATAAAAACTCCGTTTATGATGCTTAAACTGACCAATGTTTGTCTAGCCTAAGTAAAATCTTAAGTTAAGGTAGCTATCGAGTAACCTTAAATATTTAAGTATTTCCTCAAGTTAAGGTCTACCTTAAAGTTAGAATATCGATTGTAATACACTTTTGTCGATTTTAAGGAAAATCTTAAGTTAAGGTCAACCTTAAGAGTTAAGGAAGCATTGTAATTCTGGGCCCAGGTACTTATACCATGAAAACATATCGTAAGCCGAATGGGCAGCAATTTTCCCAACAGGTGGCCACTCAGTTACCTAAACTTAACTAAAAATATGAAAACATACATAAGGCTCCAACAGCACAAAAATTTTAACACCAAGACATAAAACGAAAGAACCCCCACAGAAGTATGGCCTTGGAACGATCAGTAATATAAAATTACTGGCGGGCTTAAATAGATTTTACAGGTACCTAACCTCACCCCCAGCTTCTGCAGTGGCTCATAACATTTAGTTATTTCTTCGGTCTCTTACTAGTCAATGAAACATCAAGAACAAACAGATAAATCATGACAAACATCCTGATGAAACTAAAATCCTTTAAGAACAGTGAACACATTAATGCGAAAGGGGATGGGCCATACCGCGGTTTCGACTATTAAAGTCTCGTCAGTGACCCTTTAGATTTGGCAGCATGGAGCCAAAGAAAACATACATAAGGCTCCAACAGCACAAAAATTTAACACCAAGACATAAAACGAAAGAACCACGACAGATGTATCGCCTTTGAAACGATCAGTAATATAAAATTACTGGCGGACTTAAATCGATTTCTCACCGTCAGCTTCTGCAGTGGCTCATAACATTTAGTTCTTCGGTCCTCGTGGTGAATCTCTAGATTCATCAACAACAAACAAATAAATCATAATAAACATCCTGATGAATCAAAAAACAGGACTCACAGATTCAGTAAGCTGCCCGACGATGGAGATCCCTGGGCGCCGAATAACTTTCTAACTCCGGAGCAAAAGAAAATATTCATTTTAGTTGGTTGGGGCCGGAGTTGCTTGGCCCATCGGGGTCCAGCTGGTGTTTTTCTTTTGCTCCGGAGTTAGTAATTTATTCGGCGCCCAGGGATCTCCATCGTCGGGCAGCTTACTGACTCTGTTGAGTCCTCGTTTTTGAATTTCATCAGGATGTTTTTCATGGTTCCGGGTTCCGGCAAATCCTGGACGAGCCCTTTATTTTACATTGTAAATTCGTAACAAGTTTGGTTCATTTACGCTGCTTTCTCGGTTTAACGTATACCCGACAAAATAAGAAACGCATAATTTCTTTTCATAAAAATCATGACACAATTTCATCCATACAAATTCAACCATATCATTCTATAAGCATGTTATTCAGAGGCACATTGCATATCTTTTAAAACCTGGGGTCAAAACTTGTCGCGGGGATCAAATGTTAAAGTTGCATAAAATCGCACCGTTTTTAATTCTCTCTAGAATGATAAGGTTCAAGTAGGCAATTGTCAGGAAAAGGCGCAATCAGATGACTGCTTGTGTTTTAGATCTTTTGGATAACCATGTAGGTACTTAGACACATGTTTTCAACCTTTATTTGCATCTTTTTCAAGAACGGGTTCTAAATGCTTGGCAGTTCTACTTGAACAGCGATTACGTATATACCGGAGAACCCATTTATAAACCGTGAACATTTTTTAGGTATAATTTGACAAAGTGTAACAGTCTCGGCCGATCAAAAGAGCTTAGAGACAAACGGCATCGTTTCAACTTCACAAGCGTTTAAACACACCGTACAACCGACAGTTCAAATGGTAATTGTTGGAAAAAGGGTAGGTGAAGATTTCTTGTTTCTAAGAATCTTAAATTCTGTGGTGTTTGGTGATACTGCAGCAGCAACAATAATTTATTTCGTGCCGAAATAAGACTGCTGTCAATCCATGAAAATTATTTTTAAATAAACTTTTATAATTTTCACTTTTTTGCTCCTGCCTCATGTCTACAAAGCAAAACATATAACTTTCAATTACACACCCTACTATAACTATCGTTATTCAGCAAGAATTTTGCCAAATTTTATCCTGCAACTCTGTTTAATAAACGAACTGTATGCACCTGAAGAGACCTAGTATCCACAAAATTGATTGAACTCTACCGACAGATCATTTTTCAAATGGATGTAAACGAAGACAGATAAGAGAAACTGAATGATAACAACGAAGACAGATTTTCAATTTCAGTTTGTACCATTGTTCGCACGAACAGGTAAATAATAATGGTAAACAACTGTAATCAGTGCCGATGCATTCCTGTACCTGGTATAGCGTTGCCCATTGAATTAAGCAGATATATCTAGATCTTTGTGGTTAATACGTCATACTAATAAACCTAAAAACGGCGACCCCCGTGGCCGAGCGGTTAAGAGCGCTGTTTCTTAATCACTCGATCATCTCACCGCTGTGTCTGGTGTGCGTTCGAGCCCCGCTCTGGCCACATGTGAGACAAGCCAAGTTCTGCTTGCGGGTGTGTCAGGTGGTTTTTCTCGGGGTTCTCCCGTTTTCGCCCCACCTACTGATTGGCCCGTCTCATATGAGCTGAAATAATCTTGAGAGGGACGTAAAACTGAATTAAAAAATAAATAAAAACCTTAAAACGTGAATGAATGGAATTTCTTTGTTTATAACGGTTTTCATAAAATTATTCACGATCCATACGAAAGCAATCGCGGCATTGTTAACCCTTTTCTGAACATTGTTTTATTTCATTTTAACAGCTGAGAACAAAAAAAAAAATTGGGCTCGTCCGGGATTTGAACCCGGGACCTCTCGCACCCTAAGCGAGAATCATACCCCTAGACCAACGAGCCATATGTACAGTTTCAAATGTTATCACTCAATTTTGCAAGACTGTGACAGTGTTCTCAAAATAAAAGACGTCAAGTTGTCACAAACTATGATAGGCCGAGTATTAATTGCTAGTCATACACATAATGATGCAAGCGGCTCGTTGGGTGCGAGAGGTCCCGAGCTCAAATCCCGTATGAGGCCTTCATTTTACATTTCTGATCATTTGTAAGTTGGTAACAAGTTTGGTTCATTTACGCCAGAGCTGCTTCCTAGGTTGAACGTATACCTAACAATATCAGAAATGCAAGGGCACCATTCATAATTTTCTTGATAAAGAGCAAAAGTAATGACACAATTCCATCCGAACAATTTCATCCATATCATTCTATAAACATGATATTTATAAACGCATTACACAATATCTATTAAAATTCGAGGTCAGCTGATAAATAAAATTAAAACAGAGATGCTTTTTAGAGAAATAGATTTGGCAGCATGGATATACTGTAATTTTGCAACTTTCAACAGGGTAGGCCATATAAACACTTAATTTTTTTGTGCTGTTGGCGCCTTATGTATGTTTTCATATTTTTAGTTAAGTTAAGGTAACTGAGTGGCCACCTATTGGGAAAATAGCTGCTCATTCGGCCTGCGATATGTTTCATAATATAAGTACCTGATTGTTAGTTTGGTTTTTTCCCACCTCGGATTTTGGATCGGGAATCTTTTTCTGATTGCGCCTTTTCCTGATCGTTGCCTACTTGTACCTTAGTATTATCAGAATGGGGCAAAATATATTGAATGTTGGTTAGACACTGTATCTAAACCGATTATAATTTTCTGCCGAGTCGTATAAAATTGCATTTTTTTTTAAATTCTCTTCACAATTATTACTGCTGGGGTATGACCATGTAGGTACTAAGGCACATGTTTTCCACCTTCATCTGCATTTTGTTCAAACACAGGTTCTAAATAAAAATAAAACTGAGTTCCTTTACAACCACGCAAATAGCAACTTAGCAATCTGGGTGTTTCAAGCATCTCCTAACTAGTTGCCAAAAAGGTGTAATTGACATTTCCTGTCCAATATTTGTATCAACCTTGAAATGTACATCATCGCCATATATACATCTGATTGGTCTCAGTAATATGGAATTGACAGGTGTTGATTTCTCTTTTCAAAAATTTGTTGGTTGTTTGGAAATAATGAAACAGACTAAGGTGATTGTTTGTCAGCTTTTGGCTATTTAAAAAATGAACATTTTTCTATCTTTAAATTGCACCTGTATGACTGTCAATTTTTCGTCTTTGACAACTGATTTTGAGATGTCTGAAACTAGTGCATTTGCGCAGTTGTAAGAGCAGTGAGCATATTAATGAGAGAAGGGATGGGCCATACCATGGTTTCGGCTACTTAAGCCTCTTCAGTGACCCTCCAGATTTTGCGCAATGGAGCCAACGGGAAATACTGTAATTTTGCAACTTTCAACAGAATAGTCGATACCAGGACTACCATTATCCAAACAGAGCCAAATATATAAAACATCGGTTAGAAAATGAATGTAAACCGCTCAAGAATTTCTAATTTCTCAGAATACCCTCGCTGATCTCTAAGGACCAAAAGGAAAATATAATCTGCACTATGGATGATGTAAGGGGAGACGTTTTATGGCCCCGCCACACGGCACAACACCAGCTGCAGTAATAACAAATAAAAATAAAACTGAGATCCCTTAACAGTAGTGATCATAGTAATGAGACTGAAGGGATGGGCCATACCATGGTTTCGGCTACTTAAGCCTCTTCAGTGACCCTTCAGATTTGGCGAAATGGAGCCAAAGGGAAATACTGTAATTTTGCAACTTTCAACAGAAAAGTCGATACAAGGACTAGCATTATCCAAACAGACAAATATATAAAACGTCGGTTAAAAAATGAATTTAAAACGTTCATGAATATCATATTTATCAGAATACTCACGCTGATCTCAAAGGACCAAAAGGAAAATATAATCTGCACTCGGAGACTTTTTAGGGCCGTCACAAGCACAACACCAGCTGCAGTAATAGCAAATAAAAATAAATCTGAGATCCTTTAAGAGCAGTGAGCATATTAATGAAAGAAGGGATGGGCCATACCATGGTTTCGGCTACCTAAGCCTCTTCAGTGACCCTTCAGATTTGGCGAAATGGAGTCAAAGGGAAATACTGTAATTTTGCAACTGTCATCAGAATAGTCGATACAAGGACTAGCATTATCCAAACAGAGCCAACTATATAAAACGTCGGTTAGAAAATGAATCTAAACCGCTCATGAATGTACAATTTCTCAGAATATCCTCGCTGATCTCAAAGGACCAAAAGGAAAATATAATTTGCACTATGGATGATGTACGGGGAGACTTTTTAGGCCCCCGCCACATGGCACAACACCAGCTGCAGTAATAGCAAATAAAAAGAAAACAGATCCTTTAAGAGCAGTGAGCATATTAATGAGAGAAGGGATGGGCCATACCATGGCTTCGGCTACTTAAGCCTCTTCAGTGACCCTTCAGATTTGGCGAAATGGAGCCAAAGGGAAGTACTGTAATTTTGCATGTCGATACAAGCACTAGCATTATCCAAACAGAGCCAAATATATAAAACGTTGGTTAGAAAATGAATCTAAACCGCTGGTGAATTTATAATTTCTCAGAAGGCTTGGTTGTCGGAATTACTAATTTATTAATAATTACATACCGGAGAAAACCCTTATATACCTTAAAACGTTTAAGGTATAATTTTAATGAAGCGTAACAGTCTCGACCAGTCAAAAGAGTTTAAGAGACAAATAAAACGGCATTGTTTCCGGATCTTTGGTTGAACTTCACAAGCTTCAAAAGATGCATGACATAGATACCGGACGATCAGGGCAGACTTACGTTACAGGTTTGCCGTTATACATATGAATGACACCCTGTTCCTTTTGGCCAAGTACATTCATTTCATTCATATGTTTAACGGTATGTTTCATACGTTTGACGTAGGTCCACTATGATCGCCCGGATCTATAATAATCTTATTTGGCAAATAGGTCACTGTATGGGCGTTACCTACCTCATGAATACGTTATTGGGTATGGTCAATCTTACTTAGGTAAAAGTTAAAAGATTCAACTTACTTGTTTTCAGTAAGAAAATAAGAATGAAACACGAGTTTGATGTGACAAAATACACTGAAAAAAAGTTATAAGAGGCCACCTCATATTTTGTCTTCTAGTTCAGAAAGTAAAATACGATCAATTAAAATTCATGATCATATGAATAAACCAATGTCTAACAGTGGCTCTGTGAGTTTCTGCATTCCAAAATGCGTGATACTTCTCACACAGACGAAGCATGTGTAAAGGTACCCTATTTCAAAAAGTCACACTTTATTAACATCAAATTAAATGTCATATTATGACGTTGTGTTTTTACATTTTAATTTATTTGAAAGTGCTACTGACTGCCATGATGCAAGATAAAATTAAGTCAAAAGTGTTGCTGCAATAAGAATCTTCGTTTCTGTTTTGCACATGCAAGAAGACAACAACCCGAATAACAGGAATTCAGCTTTTGTATGCAATTTGCATACCAACTTTGTTCTTCTCCAGTTGCGTTATTATCAGCAGCACGGCATTGAAATTTTCAGCGATTATTTAAGTCAAATACTAGACTCTGATAAACTTTGAAAATTAAAAAAATCGTCCACAAATTTTGTTATTTTGTTCGTTAAAAATTGGCATTGAAACCGGAAGTGTGCGGCAGCCTTGACCTGTTGGTCCTCGAAAATGGTCAAAAACAGTTCAGTCGAATTATATCTCTCATTTCCAGGCCTCATCAAGTGAATTTAACAGGGGTCAACATGTTTAAGAGGCACATTTATGAATTTTTCAAAAAATCTCAAAATTGGCGATTTTTAAAAATGCATAAAAATTCTACCAGTAGAGAAAATTCGAATGTTTGATGTTTTTCCGAGCCGTAACGACCCCTTTGATGACACCCGTTCCTAATTTCAATAAATGGTGTGCTGTATCCAATTTTTTATTTAAAAACATTGATTTTTGCATTTTTACTCCAAAAACGCCTTTAGTAAAAGAAAATTATTTCTTAACACTTTGGAACTTTACTTACTTGAAAGACACGTCTTTTGGCAAAAAATTGTGCAATTTTGAACTTGGCTTAGAAACAAAAAATGAGTTTGAAAAGTGGCCTCTTTATAACTTTTTTTCAGTGTATAGGTAGCTGATTTCTCACGGTAAATATATGGCAGCGATCCAGGCTGACTGAGTTTGACTTTTCTGTAACTTGAACAGATGGACTAGCCGACCACGCCCATATATGAATATTAAAGTTGCCGCCTTTTACCCATTAATGCCATGGTAATCAATGGTATACAACTGTAATCACTATAATGCGATTACTTTGACCGTGCCGGTTGACCTTTGGTAAGTATTTGTTCAAATAGACAATTTCAGTACTGATAATTCAAAGATGCATGATAATAAGGCGATACCATTTGTCGCACGAATAGGTAAATAACGGTAAATAAATGCAATCAGTAGAGGCGAACTCTAAAACTTGGGATAGCGTTGCACATTGAAATAAGCAATAATATTGTGGCAAGCCTGGGCGATTGATTGTTTATTGTCATGAGATTTCGCGACTTCGCAAAGCGTTTTGTGGTGCAGATTCCAAAATTCCTTTCCATTTACATCCATGTTACTTCTATCGGTCGATCAACTTTAGTTCTTACTAATTAAATCAAATTCAGCGTTTATTTGCCGTTATTTTGGATGTTTGAGGATGAAACTATAAGTTTAATTGGTTTTGAAGTTTCTGCTCTTTCCGCGTTCGTCTGCGCATCTGTCTCGCGCATTCCGGATATTTTGACCGAAGTTCGGTATTTGGCGGTACCTACGGTGCGGTACCGGAACCGGAATACCGATTCTGGACCGGACCTCAGGTACCGGAGCTGCTCTACTACATAAGGCGACCGTTGGAGCCGAACTTCGGTTGTGTCCTTAATCTCTCGTCAAAGAGCACGTTTCAACGCTTTTGTCATCCAAAAATGCAATGATACTTCTACTACTCCTACCATAATAGTACCATTACAGTTTACATTGATATTGGTGAGAGTTAGTTACTATTTTAACCATTTTAAGACAGTTTCTCTAGTCTGCTTATATAATTATCTCTTTAAGTCATCAGTTTCCGTGGGTCAAATCTTCATTCCTTCTCTCGGGTAGCCACACTAGTTCCCCTTGAGGTAGCCTACCAAGGCCTGTACCAATACCATTTAAGTAACTTCACCATTAGTTGAATAATAATTAAAGAATTGATTCGAGGGACTTTGTTCCTTGTGATTTATTCACCGGAATTATGGCAACCCCGGTCTCTCAAGAACCCCAGAGCCTAGGGTTGTTACACTGGTGGCAGCGGTGGGATTCGTGCAGCTTTCCAGTTGTGCCAGAAGTCGGCGTGTTTTTCCGGTGTTATACAGCGCTACCGTTTTGTTTGTGTGTTTAATGGTGATGGTGCAGAGATAACAGCGTTTTGTTCTGCACGCAAGTTTGTCTTTGGAGATCAACATGTCTTGCGGGTGGGTCGGCGCCGGCTCTCCGGTTTTGGTCGGACTCTGGTCGCTTGGGCCGGCGCAGAAGTGTATTCCAGAAGACTGACATACTGTGGTATGTACCAAATTTAAATATTTGACATGGCTATCTATGAACACAGATTAGGCGATCCTGAACTGATAAAAATTGTTCTAGATTTATTTTGTGATACTTTCATCAATACAGTTGTTTTAGTAATCTGACAACAATTTTCTTCTGGACTATATCAGCTCATCTATATTTATCATCATGTTGTACTGCGACGATTTGGTCATTTCACAAGAAGAAGTCATTATATCGGAAGAAGAAAGTTTTGTTGTATTTGTTTTAATATTGATCATTCTTCAACAATATACATCAGTTAGTACACAATAGATTTGACAATATAAATCAAACATCTTTAACAATTTTTGAATATAATTGTGTTGTGTTTAAACAGGTTTAATTTACTTGAAACTGAACTGATTTGTGTTTGACTGAAATATGGCATCAAACAAGGACCTAGATCCACAGACATCTAGCTCTTCACAGACTCCAAAATCAGGGTTGGGGACACAACCCCGCCAGTGCTACTCTGCTAGGGAACTGGGTACACCCAGAGGGGAGGTTATTTTTAATTTTAGTAGGCGTAATGAGGGACATAATGAGGAAGACAAAGCCAACCTACCGCTTGGCGGGAAATCATCCGGGGAGTCATCCGCCAGAGAGGCCTCACGGGGATTCGGAAAGTCTCCATGGAGTAACAGAATGGGCAGGTTATCGGATATGCTGGATTCTGTTGGATCCCTAAGAAATGAAATAGCTGGCCAGATGACTACTTTGAATAATGGATCAGAACATGAGATGTCTTGCTCTAGAGGTGATGGTGAGTACCAGCCTAGGTTTGATGAAGAAAGTGCTTCATCAACTAGAGAGTGGAGAATCGTTCGAGAGATATCCGGGCCATGTACCCTGACACTCGGTGAAGTAGAGGATTGCGAGAGGCCTGCTCAGATCCCTACAGCGAGAGGGGGAAGGGTCCACAATTTCACAGTTGAACAAGACTCAAACAACTGGGGTGATTTCTGGCAGCGGGATGCACCTGGTCCGGGAAGGAGAAAACCGGACAACGAGGCGCAAATGGTTAGAAGTAGGAATTCTCAAAGCAGGTCTCCCTTTGTACAGACCTAGGACTAATAATTTACCTTCTTCACAGCCACCCTTAAGAACTAGTCACAAGAAACCTGCCAAATATGACGGCACTACCAGTTTTCAGGATTATCGGTTCAATTTGAAATGACCAGTGAATGAAACAAATGGGATGAGACTACAAAAGCTATGGAATTAGCTACAAGCTTAAGAGGGGCAGCTCAAAGCATTTTAGGTGATTTAAGGCCCGCCCAGTATAAAGATTACGAGTATCTAGTATCCATCTTAACAGATAGGTTTGAGCCCTTAAACCAAACAGAATTATACAGAGCACAAATAAAGGGTAGATTACGAAAGAAATCTGAGACCGTTCAAGAACTTGCCCAAGATATCAAACGTCTAGTTAGGCGTGCATATCCCCAAGCAGCTATCGACTTACGCGATCAAATCGCAGGCGATTGTTTCATCGATGCTCTCAATGAGAATGAATTAGAATGGTTTGTGTATCAAGGTAAACCCAAAACAGTAGATGAGGCGACGCAGTTGGCGTTAGAGTATGAAGCTTTTCAGAGTGGTCGGAAAAGATCAGTAATGGTTAGGCAATGCTCTAAGGGAGATAACTCTGATACTGACCCATTGACAAAAATTACAGAGCAAATACAAAAACTGCAAACTGAGATGGAAAAGATTAAAGAAAAGTCCAGTAAAGGCATAATTTGTCATTCTTGCGGGGAAAGGGGCCACAAAATGATCCGTTGTCCAAAGAACAATAATCAGCAAAACCACCCTTATAACCGTTACCATAACAACAACAACAGTAGTTATCAAAATAGGGGTAACAATAATCGGTACACCAATGGCAACAGAAACTAACAACCAGGAAAACTCCCAGTAGCTGATGCTGCGGGTCAAGTGTCAGCAGAATCCTCCCAACAACCAGACCCTGAAATTAATTTTAAGGCAAATGATGGTCTGTTTATACAATTATGTACCTGTGATAAAACTGCTCCGATTCCCACTGATGATGCATCACAATCCAGGTACAGAGTATCGTGGGAATTAGGATAACCTAATATAGGGGCAGATACTAAAGCTGATTTCAAAGAATCAAATGCTGTTTGACACTCTGAAGACCATCGGAAATTGACTCCTTTTGCGCTTAGTTTGTTCAGAGGGGCAGCAATTGTACTAAAGGACTTTATGAAACGACGGTAGTATGAGGCTAGGCCGAGGAAAGCCCTAAGATCTTTCACACAAGTTGGTATAGGCAATTCTTTTGCGGCAAGTACTTTGTCATCGCAAGTCGATACCCCATTGGCGGAAACCCTATGTCCCTAGAATTTTGTCTCTCTACTGAAAAGAAAACATTTTTTCGGCGAGAATTTTAAGTTCGCAAAGCTAATTCTTTCGAAAACTTCATCTAGTCTCTGCAAGTGCTCGTCAAATGTTTTGGAGTAGACAATAAGGTCGTCCAAATAGATCAAGCATGTTTCATACTGTTTTCCTGCCATGATAGTTTCTATGATTCTCTGGTACGTCGCTGGACTATTGATTAACCCCATCGGAAGAACTTTAAATTCAAAGAGACCTTTGTGACAAATGAAAGCTGTTTTATCCCTATCATTTGGGTGGGTCTCAATTTGGAAAAATCCCGAGGTGCAATCTAATACGGAAAACCAGCTAGCACCTTCGAACGCATCTAGACAATCTTGAACCCTAGGTAACGGATAAGAATCTGGCAGTGTCACTTCATTAAATTTCCGGTAGTCAACGCATATTCTAATGCTACCATCTTTCTTTTTGATAGGTACGAGAGGAAATGCCCATGCACTTTTGCTTTTTGTTACTAAGTTTGTATCTATCAGACGCTGAACTTCTGTTTCTATAGCTTCTTTGATGGCTAGAGGTACCCGTCTCGGTGGCAGCCTTATAGGGGTAGACAATCCTGTGTTTATACGATGCGGTATAATATCGCAGTTCCCTAAATCTGACTTTGTTTTAGAGAATATGTGAGCATATTTTAGTAATAAACCTTTGACTGACTCGGCTCGTTCTGGTGATAATTTTCTGCACTCGAGTTGTATATTCCTTGCAAATGCTCAAGCAAGGGCATCTCCTCTTGTTCGTGAACGTTCATACTGAAAAGATTTCTTGAATTGCCATTTGTATTAGTTTGACCGTTTGATTCTACAGTGACCAATATTTTAGATCTCATGGTATACGGAAAAAGGGTAATGACAAACGTAAACGGTGCGCTGCATTGAAATTGAACATTTGCCTTAATGATTTAGCTGCTAAACTGAGGATTCACGGTCGACATCCAATGCTGTCTTATCTTAGTTCTCTACCTATTGCTGCATTACGTTCCTTGGACACAGAGGCTAATAGATTTTACGATAGAAATCATCAAATGTATGAGGCTGCACTGTTAACAAGATGTTATATTCAGCATGCTCTTCGTCCATTTATCGATTCCGAATCTAATCAAATTAGAAGTTTTATTAAAATTCCTTTCATTAATAAAGGAATTGACTTTATTGATTTACCAAGCATATCCCAGGATAAATCAGTGATACAGTCTATACCTACCTACTTCCAAAATTCAGAACCTCCTATTATTTGTTACAAATATAACAAACCAATCAGAAATACTATTTTTAATTTCAATAAACTTGTTTCTGATCTTGATATCTATGCTAATACTCCTAAGTCTTGAGATTGTAAAGATTCAAAATATGTTTATCAACCAGCCGGACATATAGTTACTGGAAATATAAAAATAATTTCGGATTCTAGAATTCGCAAAATTGTTTCTAAAAGTCCGAAATATAGATTCCCATCCTACATTAATTTCGACAAATGTAGAGAGGAGATTGCATCTGCATTAAATGATTTCAGTAATCGATGGTGTAAACGAGAGCGTGTTGAAGATAATGCTCTTAAAGAATGGAAAAGAAGTATCATATGTAGTAAAACTGGGGTAAGTAAGTAAGTAAGGGTATGCAGGGGTTTGCCTATTTTTCTTGTTTTTGATCCAAAACATACATTGTTGGTAATCGTAATTGTTGGTAATCGTAAGAACCGCCTCGGCAAGGCGGTTTTAACGTGTAACCACAATGTATGTTTTGAGCGAATATATTAAAAACAGCAAACGTTTGCCAATGATATTTTCAATTTTTACGTACATGTAGTAATTACCCGCTGAGCGACAGGTGGGTATGATACCTGACCTGTCCAGCCAAAAGCATGCACCGAGAGCCCGAAGGGCTCGAGGTGCATGCTTTTGGCGGGACAGGTCAGGAAAATATCATGCCCACCTGTCGCGAAGCGGGTAATTAACTTACCTTATGACCCTACTGAGTGAAATTTTAGTTTCCGCCCGACCTACACAACGACAAATCAAACACTGGTTACTTTAGATCTGCTCGGAGCTTTTACGAAATATTACATAAACGAGTGACGGAAAAATTTTGTCCATTAAAATTTCTTTTCTCGCGACGTAACTGTTCACCGAACACTGCACGTGCAAAATGAGGGCTGTCTTCGCTATTGTGAAAAATAGATCAGAATAGAGTATCTTCCCTTGTACGATTTGGAACATATTTTTATTTTGTAATATTCAGCATTTCTTTCTCAAATTTTCTAATCAACAATAGGAATTATCTTTTATCAAAACAGTTAACAGTCTGGGCGAGCAAATAAAAATTATCTCTTCTTTTATATGTAAACCGTAGCACCATTTCGTTTTGAGTTTCAAATAAGTATATATAGCGTGTGTAGGATTGTAATGCAAGGTTTGAAACCTACGGACCTAACGTTCTAAAATCCCCATAGTAAGTTAGGGGACCAGTGTACAAATGCCTAGCTGTATGTAAGGGATACAGCCGGTCGTTTATGATATACGCAGTTCAAAAATGTGTGAAATTGGTTTCTCATTCATTGTTCTTGCACTTTAACAACAATAACACACTAACAATAATACGAGAATCAGAAACCAACTTCAAAATCGAGAAGACACTCATTTCAATGCAACTGCCCAGTCCGATCAGTGCACTGCAACTGATATTCATGCGCACTGGGCAAATCCTTAATTCAGTATTACTCAAACAAGGTTTTAAAAGCAGTTACATTGGGATGGAAGTCCGAGTCGTGGCATGGCCACGCTTTAGTGGAGCTTTTATCAGCTGTCGGAAAGTAGGAACGTCACTTTCACCACTTGTCTGGGGGGTAATGAAAATCACTTTCCTTACCTCTAGACAGGTGTAAAAGTACTTTCCTTACCTCCAGACAGGTGTGAATGTATTCTCTATACTGCCCTAGACACTGCACGTGCAGGAAGGTATGAAAAATAACTCCCCATGATTAACATTGCAGTCATAAGGTAAAGATACAACAATCTCTGCATATTGTATGGGCATTTCGTAATGAGATAAAGCAAGATGTCGGCAAGTTATCGGAAGAGGATAATTTACAGCCCAATTTCATGCCCTACCCTTTAATATTGAAAATTTTCACCTCAAAAGTACAGTACAGTCAGCGTGATGTTTATATCCCTCACGCTTACGAACGTGGATTCTCGCATGTCACGTGACTTTTTTCCGTGGAATTAGCGTGGATTTCGCGTGAGTTTTGCGAGGAAGTAGCGTGAGTTTTGTGTGGAGCGTGGACATGGAACGTGGAATTGCGCAACTGTAGCGTGAAAAGAAACGTGGAAAGGATTAAGAGAGTTGCGTGAGATATCAACAGTCCCACGCTCGCTTACGCTTTCCACGTTCGTTTCACGCTACACGGAAAAAGGGACATAAAAGAAAGTGATTCTTTTCATTTTTATATATATGTATATGTCTCTTGTCAACCTAAATTAAAGCAGTGAAATCATTTCTGCCGATATAATTTTGCTGTTAACGTACATGTACATGTACTAATAAGTATGATGTGACATTTCCGCATCAATGAAGACATGTGCAAACGTATTTTTGTTTGTATTTTCTATAGTTTCTTTTGTTTTCGCTTTTTAAGTTATTTTTCTTTTTTGTTTTTCTAAAGTTTCTAATCTCAAAGATCGTTTTGAATTTTATCACTAAGCACGCAAAGTGAATTGTTTGTTTGTTTGATTTGGATAATTTATAACTTTATGAAGCAAATTAGTGTTGCTAATTATAACTTACAGGCAATGCCGCATATTAATCCTGTGTACAATAAATGTGCCGATATAAGAACAAGTTGGCTTCTTTAAAAAGAAACCAATGAAAAGGCCAGCAGCCGTTTGTTATAAGAGATTCCCTTTGTTCTAGATTTCAGTGTTGTTGATTCTCTGGTTCGTCATTAATTTCGATTCTCATACATTTCAGTTTCGTTTCCTATACATGAATGTCGTTTCTTGTAATGAACATTGACCAGTGTGTGTATCTGTTGCTTAAGGCAATGACCAAAATTTTTGATGTTATGGAATGAAAGCCAATACTAAAGGGAACACGATTACAATCAATATGTCGATTTGTAGAAAACCAATTTGCAGTGAAGTCAATTTGTGACAGAGTTCTGAATTTTGACCTGCAGCCACACTACCAGAAATAGACCTATAGTGCGATGTGATGGACTTAAAGTCAGCCGTATAGAGTTTCTACAGTTTCTGTACCCCTCATAAGGGTATATACGATGTAAACCTAGATGCGCTATGATAAGCAGTCATCACGACCGAGACTGCTTGCTAGATATTTACTGCTATTTGACGGGGAGTGTCAACATTTGATAAATTAAATTGATTGCGGTGAACTGTCTAGTCACTATAGACGGGTTCACTAGTTTTTAGTAAGCGCTTTATGTGACAAAACGCGTAATTGAGGGAGAGCAGTCGATCATGGGTACAATTTTCTTCATATTCAAAGTAAACACTGTGGAAAAGGTCCTGAGGGACCTTTTCCAATAAAGAATACCTTGACTTTGGTAAATGCTTGAAAGATAAAACAACAGGATAAAGGGATTCAGATTTCTCGCAGGGGCATTGTACCGACTCTTAAGATGAAATAAAGATGAATTAATTGCATGTAAATTTAATTGTAACGTACATGTAATTTATGATTACATGATACTTACAAGTACATGTAGCAAGGTGCTTAAAACGTATTACATGTAGGTCGAGCTTTAATAGACTTGGGGCATCTTAGGGAACACGAAAGACGTATTTATTTGAGAGTTGTTCTGAAAAACAACAAATCGGGGTGCTCACCTTTTCTTATGGCAAAAGTATCAGATATAAATGTACAATGTTCTGCATCAAAAACCGCGGCAGTCAAAATGCACCTTGCTGCCAAATAATATTGAAATGTGCAAATTTTGTCATCCCTTAATCTACGATGATAATTTAATCAACACTGAATAACGTATTGCTCAGTCAGCAACTCGTCAAAACATGCGTATATGTATTTACGTGCATGCACTTTGTCGTACAGGTGTATGCATTTGTACAGGTTTACCGTCATTATACTCAGTTGCCGTCCTCGTACTAAGGACTAATAAATTAATATATATTTAATTTGGTCACAAAACTTTAACGATTTTACCTTTTTGAACGAGGCGAAACGATAATCATTTTCTCGCATGTCTCTTAATCCTTTCCACGCTTCTTTTCCTTAATGAACGTGGAAAGCGTGAGCAAGCGTGGGACTGATGATATCTCACGCAACTCTCACGCTTCTTGCGAGGAATGAACGTGTACATAGCGTGGAACAAGCGTGGATTTTGCGAGGAATAAGCGAGGGTTTTCCGTGGGTTTTGCGTGGAACTTAATCCTTTTTTCTTTCATGCGTGAACGCGAAGGATATAAACATCACGCTGACTGTACTGTACGAAACTGTGAACGGAACCCTTTGCCGGCGTTAGCTGAGCTGCAATGCTACCACTGGCATAGTGAAACTTTAAACTGTCTCTGAAAACAAAGGGTGGATAATAAATACCATGCTCTATCCTATCATTTCAGATCACTGTGGAAGATAACAGAGTTGTACGTAGATCGACTTTCTCGGAGGCTATTTCAACTCACACCTGTGAACGTTGTGGAAGAATATTCAACGACCTCCGTGGTTTCAGACGACACCTTAGGGAAGTACATGGGCCAAGAGTTCGGTGTAAATACTGTGGTGCTGATTTTTCCATACACATGTCATACGACCTGCAAATTCACGAGTCCAAATGCCAACGTGACAACTACAGAGCCACTGGACGATTTCGTAAACAACGAGAGCAGAATTCCAGAGATGTAAGACCCAGAGACCATGGTCAGGCAAATAGGCCGAGAGACCATGGTCAGCCTGCAAGACCCAGAATTGAAAGTCAAGGTCAAAACCAAACCCAACGCCCTGTTGTCAATAGAACAGAGAATGAACCTACAAATACAGTTCTGCATGGTCAGCCTCCAAGACTCAGAAATGAAAGTCAAGGTCAAAACCAGACCAAACGCCCTGTTGTCAATAGAACAGATAATCAATCTACAAACACAGTTCAGCATGTTCAGCCTCTAAGACCCTGAAATGAAAGTCAAGGTCAAAACCAAACCCAAAACCCAGTTGTCAATAGAACCGAAAACCAACCTACAGTTCAGCATGTTCAGCCTCTTAGACCCAGAAATGAAAGTCAAGGTCAAAACCAAACCCAACACCCAGTTGTCAACAGAACCGAAAACCAACCTACAATTCAGCATGTTCAGCCTCTTAGACCCAGAAATGAAAGTCAAGGTCAAAACCAAACCCAACGCCCCGTTGTTAATAGAACAGAGAATCAACCTACAAGTACAGTCCAGTCAGCAGGGCAGACTTCGTTGGTGACCCTGTTTGAGGATTTGCCAGCCTCTCCATACCTAAATGTAGATTTAAGTGGAAACCCATGTAGTCCGGAAATAAATTTATGGCTTTATGATCAGTCTCATGAGACTATGAATCTCTTTCCCGAGCTTGAGCTTGATTCATTTTTCAATACAATTGCAACATCTCTTCAGCAGGAAACTGTTCCGTCCAGTACTACCGCATCAACTGTTCTTTCAAATAATGTTTGTAGTACTACATGTAGCACTTCTGCTTCCACAAATGTGTCTAACATAAATGATCTTTTATCCAATAATGCGGGGCCTATCTCTTTATTCACTGCCGATGGCAAGGAAATTCTACTCCTACCTCAGGGATGGCAGGCAGTTCAGACAAACGTACAGAGAGAGACATCGCGTACAGAGAAAAGCGTACGGACAGAGACATCTCGTACAGAGACGAATGTTTCGACAGAGACATCGCGTACAGAGACAAACGTACAGAGAGAGACACCGCGTACAGAGACAAACGTACCGACAGAGACATCGCGTACAGAGACAAATGTACAGAGAGAGATACCACGTACAGAGACGAATGTACAGAGAGAGACACCGCGTACAGAGACAAACGTACAGAGAGAGACACCGCGTACAGAGACAAACGTACGGACAGAGACATCTCGTACAGAGACGAATGTACCGACAGAGACATCACGTACAGAGACGAATGTACCAACAGAGACATCGTGTACAGAGACAAACGTACAGAGAGAGACACCGCGTACAGAGACAAACGTACAGAGAGAGACACCGCGTACTGAGACAAACTTACAGAGAGAGACACCGCGTACAGAGACGAATGTACGGACAGAGACACGACGTACAGAGACAAGTTTACGGAAAGAGACATCACGTACACAGACGACTACAAAGACTAAGACGGCACGACCATGGAGACCATTTGAATTTATTCCAAAAGCTACAACAAGTCATCAGGAAATAGAGGAGCCAGGATCACCTTCAGCTTGTTTATCATTATCTTCATCATCATCCTCCTCCTCTTCATCTTCATCATCTTCTTCTTCCTCAACAACTACTTCATCTTCTTCTTCTTCTTCTTCTTCGCCTAATACCCAATTAAAATACCAAAAAGAGCAGCATCTCGCTCTCAAGTTTCGGAGCCTCACACTCCAGTATCCGAGCGGAAGAGGAGGAGATTACTGTATGAGCCAACTTGGGATATCAGTGAGGAGGACTATGTCGTTTATTCGCCCACCATGCCCCCCTATTCACCAGAGCCACCTGGGTATGAGCCAACAAAGATTGGTCAGAAGAAGCCGAAATTTCCACCGAAACCCTTACACATTCCACTAAATCCAGTGAAAGATCGTTATTCCTTCCTGGCTCATGACCCTAGAACTCTATTTGCCTGTGCACCGTCTTCCTTTTTGCAATCTATGGAAGCTAGAATCATGTGCAGGGTCAGGAAGGAGGCTCTGCAGATTGGGGCACAGCCCGGGGAAATCAAGTATTGCATTGACGGGCACGTGATGACAAAAACGGAGACAGTAAAAAAAGACGACTTTGAAAGAGATTTCATGGATTCTCTTAACCATGATAATCAAGCTGATGTTATCGAGGCTTTTAATTTTACATCTAGGTACCTCGATGACCTTTTGAACATTGACAACCCTTATTTTGAAGGTATGGTCAATCAAATTTATCCACCTGAACTTCAGTTGAACAAAGCCAATATCTCAGATACCGAAGCCCCCTTTTTAGATCTACATCTTTCTGTTGCAAATGGATTTGTTTCTTCTAAAATTTATGATAAGCGCGATGACTTTGATTTTGATATAGTAAATTTTCCTTTTTTGGATGGTGACGTTCCTCGTCGTGCTTCTTATGGTGTTTACATTTCGCAACTTATTAGGTTTGCTAGAGTCTGCAATCATGTTACATACTTCAACGCTCGAAATAAATGTTTAACGGCAAAACTTCTCCAACAGGGCTATCGGTATCATAAACTTCGAAAAACCTTTTCTAAATTTTATCGTAGACACTATGAATTGATTTCCAAATATAATGTTGGATTAACGACGCTTTTAAGTGAGGGCCTTTCGGAACCTGAATTTTATGGTGACTTAGTTTACAAATTTAAGAAACTTATAGGAATTAATGATTTTTCTTTTCAGTTCAGAAAAATCATAACACGTTACAGACGTATAGGTTATAACTTGAATGCTATGCGACAGTCTGCATGCTTAGTTTTTAACCTAATCATGGTTGATAACTATGCTGCCTTCTTTAATTGCACGCCGGTGGGTAGGGCGTCAGACTCTATGATGGCCCCGACTTAAAGCTATTCAATTTAGTTGGTTGGGGCCGGAGCTTCTTGTCTGTTGCTTGGCCCACCGGGGTCCAACTGGTGTTTTTCTTTTGCTCCGGAGTTAGTAGGTTATTCGGCGCCCAGGGATCTCCATCGTCGGGCAGCTTACTCAATCTGTGAGTCCTTGTTTTTGATTCACCAGGATGTTTATCATGATTTGTTTGTTTGTTCTTGATGATTCATTGACTAGTTAGAGATTCACCACGAGGACCGAAGAACTTACTAAATGTTATGAACCACTGCAGAAGCTGAGGGTGAGGTTAGGATCCTGAAAAACCGGTTTAAGCCCGCCAGTAACTTTGTGTTACCGATCGTTCCAAGGCGATACTTCTGTGGTGGTTCTTTTTGTTTTATGTCTTGGTGACAGACATGATCAGTCTCAGGAGCTTAAATACAACATTACTAAACAGACTTCCAAGTCGATACTTCTGTGGTGGTTCTTTTTGTTTTATGTCTTGGTGTTTAAAATATTTTTGTGCTGTTGGCGCCTTATGTATGTTTTCATATTTTTAATTAAGTTAAGGTGACTGAGTGGCCACCTATTGGGAAAATAGCTGCTCATTCGGCTTACGATATGTTTCATGGTATAAGTACCTGATTGCTAGTTTGGGTTTTTCCCACCTCGGTTTTTGGAGTGGGAATCTCTTTCTGATTGCGCCTTTTCCTGATCTTTGCCTACTTGTTCCTTCTTCTACCGACTGACAACAACCGTAACCCCAATACCTACCTCGACAAGAATGGAAACCAACACTACACAGACTGATGAGGAGTTTGACTTCCCCCACTGTTCCAAAGACTGTCAGGGCTGCGGCAGACGTTTTACACAAAAAGGAGATTTATGAAATATTGTTCTTTAAATAAATGGATTTTGACATTTATTATCAGACAAACTTAAAGAACATTTTAAAGGATAACATTCTAGTCATTGTATAGAAAAGAACCACCACAGAAGTATCGACTTGGAAGTCTGTTTAGTAATGTTGTATTTTAGCTCCTGAGACTGATCATGTCTGTTTTAGTGTTAAATATCTTAACATTATGATACATTCCATTGGATATTTACTGGGACTGTACATTTGTAATGAATTCCGTTCATAGGGTTGTTCAGATTACTATTTCGGGAGGGGGCTCTAAATATTTGACTGTGAGGATGTGAATTTAATGTTCAGATTCTGAGTCTGAGTTTCTGTAGTGCACCATTATGTCAGTCTGTAGCTCAAGCTGATTCTTTAAAACTTTTCATTGATTTCATAAGGAAGGAGAGTTAATAATTATAAGACTATGGATTTGATGTTAATTCAAGTATTATAACGTTTGAGTTAGCTGTATTTATGTACAGTGCCTGTAGTTAATATACATGGGCAAATGACTGTTATATGATTTTGTTTGCTAAACTATGTACATCAGATGTTTTGTTCAAGCTGCAACCAAATACTGTTGTATGTGATGCTGATGATCTCAAATTATCATTATTATTATTTTTGTTATTATTGCTGTTGTTATTGGAGATATTCCTCAAATCTACTGCATGTGCCATATTAGTAATGCCAAAATAATATTATTTCATAAGTTTATCATCATGAATATAGATATATGTATTTTTTATGTGTTCCTCAAAGTTCTAGTCAGAATATTTCATAACATTCCATCGGAATCATCCAAATAATTCCAAAATTATTTACATGACTTTTCGTAGAGTAAGATTTTGCATTTTTAAATGGCATTTATCATTTAAATGATACTAGTCATCAATATTAGGTGATATATTTTTTTTTCTTATTTTCAAACATATCCATCCATTTAAGAAGTTCAAATGATCTCATTTTTATAAAGTCTTCAGCATCATCCATTTTTGTTTGTCATTGAAATTTGATATGTGCAGGCTTGTAATTTTAACTTGTCTTTTTCAAAAGATTGTTTAATATTTCATTACAAGTGTGAAGGTGACATTATAGCCATTCCTCTCTTTCTTTTGCATGTATTTGGTACAGGTCTTGATTTATTTAATATAGTTGTTCTTGTTAATATGTATAACATTGACTTTATGTTGATCTATAATACATGGGAATATTGCTCCCTATTGCTCAAATATTGTTAATTCCATCTTGCTGAACATGTATCTTTTGTGTCATATTTGAAGCAGTTGTGCCTTCACTATTGATGAATCTTGTAGTGTACATGTTGATAATTGATATGAAGAAATCTTAATTCAGTGTTCATATTCAAATCAATCTAAATCAAATATGGACTGTTCTTTAATGTGTGTTACAATTTAAAGTACGATTTGCTTTGAATTATTTCAAAAGTTGTTTTGTTTTTTTTTATATATATATATTTTGTGAAATGTCAGTTTAGATTGTGGAATGGTCCAGTGGTAGGATCTCTTGTTTCGAGCTGGTGGTTCCTGTGTCCGAGTTTTAATCATAATGTGTTTAGTCGTGACCATGAGTAAGTCACATGCTCTGCTAATGACGCATTGCTCAGAAATTACTACATTAAGAACGAAAAATAACACATAGGTACTCTTGAATATTTTTTTATGTTAATGAAATATTTCTCAGAAAAAAATGTCGTTGCATCGTATGGATACATTATGCCACGTGGTATTTTATTTGAATACATGCATTATTGTTTTTAAGTTCGAAGACGAACTTGGGTTGAAGGTGGGGTGGGGGATAGTGTGGCAAGCCTGGGCGATTGATCGTTTATTGTCATGAGATTTCGCGACTTCGCAATGCATTTTGTGGTGCAGATTCCAAAATTCCTTTCCATTTACATTCATGTTACTTCTATCGGTCGATCAACTTTAGTTCTTACTAATTAAATCAAATTCAGCGTTTATTTGCCGTTATTTTGGATGTCTGGGGATGAAATTATAAGTTTAATTGGTTTTGAAGTTTCTGCTCCTTCCGCGTTCGTCTGCGCATCTGTCTCGCGCATTCCGGATACTTTGACCGAAGTTCGGTATTTGGCGGTACCTACGGTGCGGTACCGGAACCGGAATACCGATTCTGGACCGGACCTCAGGTATCGGAGCTGCTCTACTATATAAGGCGACCGTTGGAGCCGAACTTCGGTTGTGTCCTCAATCTCTCGTCTAACGCTTTTGTCATCCAAAAATGCAATAATACTTCTACTACTCCTACCATAATAGTACCATTACAGTTTACATTGATATTGGTGAGAGTTAGTTACTAAGACAGTTTCTCTAGTCTGCTTATATAATTATCTCTTTAAGTCATCAGTTTCCGTGGGTCAAATCTTCATTCCTTCTCTCGGGTAGCCACACTAGTTCCCCTTGAGGTAGCCTACCAAGGCCTGTACCAATACCATTTAAGTTACTTCACCATAAGTTGAATAATAATTAAAGAATTGATTCGAGAGACTTTGTTCCTTGTGATTTATTCACCGGACTTATAGCAACCCCGCTCACTCAAGAACCCCAGAGCCTAGGGTTGTTACACTATCTAAAGATTTGCAGTAAATACGTCATACCTGTAAACCCTAAAACACGGGCGAGTCGATATTCTTTGTTTATAAGGGTTTCTTTAGATCTATGAACGATTTATAGTGACATTCTGATTAGGCCAGAAAGGTATGTCCACGCACTCCATGTGACGCTTGTCAAAGGGAGGAGCATCCCCTCTACTTTTATTTACAAAATGTTGCTACATGAGGTTAACCGCCACGGTCAACGTGTTGTTACTATATTGATGCATTCTAGCACTTGGGATAGGGACATGGTATAATTTCACTTCAATAGTTGAGAACAAAACGTTGGGCTCGTCCGGGATTTGAACCCGGGACCTCTCGCACCCGAAGCGAGAATCATACCCCTAGACCAACAAGCCATGATGTACAACTTGAAAGTTTCACTTTTATCACGATAATCAATGCCGCAATGTGACCTCAAAAATGATAATTCATGTGAACTGTCAACAATCACGATACGGCATAATACTAATAACTATTCATACTTGTACTGTACATGCGGCTCGTTGGTCTAGGGGTATGATTCTCGCTTTGGGTGCGAGAGGTCCCGGGTTCAAATCCCGGACGAGCCCTTTATTTTACTTTTGTAACTTGGTACCGTTTATAAATAGACAAACTCATGCGCTCAAAAAGCAAGAGTTATTGTAAAATTTGTATGATTTAATATAGAAAGGTACAAGTAGACAAAGATCAGGAAAAGGCGCAATCAGAAAAAGATTCCCACTCCAAAAACCGAGATGGGAAAAAACTAAATTAACAATCAGATACTTATAGCATGAAAACATATCATAAGCCGAATGAGCAGCAATTTTCCCAACAGGTGGCCACTCAGTTACCTAAACTCAAAATATGAAAAGGTACAAGTAGGCAAAGATCAGGAAAAGGCGCAATCAGAAAAAGATTCCCACTCCAAAAACCGAGGTGGGAAAAAACCAAACTAACAATCAGGTACTTATACCATGAAACATATCGTAAGCCGAATGAGCAGCTATTTTCCCAGTAGGTGGCCACTCAGTTACCTTAACTAAACTAAAAATATGAAAACATACATAAGGCGCCTACAGCACAAACATTTTTTTTAAACACCAAGACATAAAACAAAAAGAACCACCACAGAAGTATCGACTTGGAACGATCAGTAACACAAAGTTACTGGCGGGCTTAAACCGGTTTTACATGGCCATAACCTCACCCTCAGCTTCTGCAGTGGTTTATAACATTTAGTTAGTTATTCGGTCCTCGTGGTGAATCTCTAACTAGTCAATGAATCATCAAGAACAAACAAATAAATCATGAGAAACATCCTGATGAATCAAAAACCAGGACTCACAGACTGAGTAAGCTGCCCGACGATGGAGATCCCTGGGCGCCGAATAACCTACTTACTCCGGAGCAAAAGAAAAACACCAGTTGGACCCCGGTGGGCCAAGCAACAGACAAGAAGCACCGGCCCCAACCAACTAAAATGAATCTTTATGTCGGGGCCATCATAGAGTCTGACGCCCGACCCACCGGCGTGCAATTAAAGAAGGCAGCATAGTTATCAACCATGATTGGGTTAAAAACTAAGCATGCAGACTGTCGCATAACATTCAAGTTATAACCTATACGTCTGTAACGTGTTATGATTTTTCTGAACTGAAAAGAAAAATCATTAATTCCTTTAAGTTTCTTAAAGGAGATCTATGCCTTAGATTGGGATACTCCCTAATTGACAAATATGTCGCTTTCATAGACAAAAATGCCTAGTTCTTTATTATTATTATTGTGTTCTTGCATATTTTGATTGTCAATGACATAATTTATGTCAATTTTAACATTAGTTTGGGAATTCACATTTCTAAGCATTTATGTAATACGATAGATTGAAAGCAATTTTACTTTTGAACCTGTACTGTATCTCTATAAATACATCTACATAACCTAAATATACTCACCCTGACACCGGTTTGACAAGAAATACGACCATGAATGTTTACAATTCTACAGTTGATGTCTTTTAAATTGTCCATAACAACTGTGCTTATTTTAGTTCATGGAAAATTTCAGGAAATTATACATTTTCGCCTTGCTGACCCTGTTTCCCCCCTAGACCCAGGATGCCACTTGGATATGATGTGTAAATGTGAAAAAGACACAAACTGACGAAAGGGCATGCTGGGTCCAGGGGGGGGGACACACCTAGAAATAAACTATAAGATTGTATATTAAAGACCTTATGCACTAAGCTAACATTTCTTTCAAAATAAACTTAAAATTACAAAACAATAAACAATCAATGTGTGGATATTGTTCAGCATTCATATGACAAACAAGCCCATATTTGTTTGCTTGAAAAGTGTGTTGACAAACAAATACAAATCAGTTCAAAGTCTAATGGTTCATTTTTGCCAAATATGGGGTGGGTTGTGAAAATATTAAGTTGCATTGTCTGGATTCTGTTAAATCAGTCAAACTGTTTTGTAAACGAAAGTGTATATATTTCTTCTCCTACAAATGCTAAATTCAGCCCCATAGTCATAACATAAAAATTTCGTCCTCCCAAATCTGAGATTTAGGGACTTTTTACATCTAAGGCATAGATGTCCTTTGTAAACCAAGTCACCATAAAATTCAGGTTCCGAGAGGCCCTCACTTAAAAGCGTCTTTAACCCAACATTATATTTGGAAATCAATTCATAGTGTCTACGATAAAATTTAGAAAATGTTTTTCGAAGTTTATGATACCGATAGCCCTGTTGGAGAAGTTTTGCCGTTAAACATTTATTTCGAGCGTTGAAGTCTGTAACATGATTGCAGACTGTAGCAAACCTAATAAGTTGCGAAATGTATACACCATAAGAAGCATGACGAGGAACGTCACCATCCAGCAGCACAAAATTTTAACACCAAGACATAAAACGAAAGAACCACCACAGAAGTATCGCCTTGGAACGATTACTGGCGGGCTTAAATCGATTTTACATGTACCTAACCTCACCCTCAGCTTCTGCAGTGGCTCATAACATTTAGTTAGTTCTTCGGTCCTCGTGGTGAATGTCTGACTAGTCAATGACTCATCAAGAACAAACAGATAAATCATGCAAAACATCCTGATGAATCAAAAACGAGGACTCAATAGAGTCAGTAAGCTGCCCGACGATGGAGATCCCTGTGCGCCGAATAACTTACTAACTTCGGAGCAAAAGAAAAACACCAGTTGGACCCCGGTGGGCCAAGCAACTCCGGCCCCAACCAACTAAAATGAATAGCTTTTAAGTCGGGCTATCATAGAGTCTGACGCCCGACCCACCGGCGTGCAATTAAAGAAGGCAGCATAGTTATCAACCATGATTGGGTTAAAAACTAAGCATGCAGACTGTCGCATAACAGACTACATATTTTGTGATGAAAATCATCTGGTAGAAGAACTTTGCATATCCCATCAACAGAAGAAGTAAAAAGAATGGAAAAATGAAAATGCTTTGTTGTTTTTTTTTTATTTAGAAATTATTAATAATTGAACAGATATTTTAAATTATATAACTAGAAGGCCTCATCTGACTCAGATCCAGTCGGTATTGAAAGGGAAATAATATTTTTTTTTACCTTTAAGTTAAGCTTTCAAAAAAAAATTAGTAATTATCGCGATGTACGACAAGTGGTGGTTTGGGCCTTGTATCTCATCTAATATTTATCAAAATTTAATAATTTTGGTATCATCACATTGGCAATTTTCGAATCTAAATTTACACTGTACATACATCACAAGCTTTAAAATATTTTGGAAAGTTTCTATTATGAGGCTTGATTATACGCCGGGATATGCATCTTTGTAAGGGGTGGGTGTGGGAAAATACTTATACTTACTTACTTCGGCTTACTTACTTAAAATACTTACTTGGCCCACCGGGGTCCAACTGATGTTTTTATTTAGCTCCAGAGTTAGTAAGTTATTTGGCGCCAAGGGATCTCCATCGTCGGGCAGCTTACTGAATCTGTGAGTCCTGGTTTTTGATTCATCAGGATGTTATTCATGATTTATTTGTTTGTTCTTGATGATTCATTTACTAGTTAGAGATTCACCACGAGGACCGAAGAACTAACTAAATGTTATGAACCACTGCAGAAGCTGAGGGTGAGGTTACGGCCGTGTAAAATCGATTTAAACCCGCCAGTAACTTAGTGTTACTGATCGTTCCAAGTCGATACTTCTGTGGTGGTTCTTTTTGTTTTATGCCTTGGTGTTTAAAATATTTTTGTGCTGTTGGCGCCTTATGTATGTTTACATGTTTTTAGTTAAGTTAATGTAACTGAGTGGCCACCTATTGGGAAAATAGCTGCTCATTCGGCTTACGAAATGTTTTCATGGTATAAGTACCTGATTGTTAGTTTGGTTTTTTTCCCACCTTGGTTTTTGGAGTGGGAGTCTTTTTCTGATTGCGCCTTTTCCTGATCTTTGCCTACTTGTACTTTTTTATAGCAGCTTAAAAAGCGTGGAAAGACCTATTAATTTTTATGCATTACCTTATTTGGTAATCATTCCCCTTGTCAAAAAACAGTTTTTTTTTTTTTTTTTTTTTTTTTTTTGTTATTCTAAGTCTCGGAGATGTACTAGACAAATGAGTTAAAAGATTTGAAAAAAAAAATGTAGTCTGTTATGCGACAGTCTGCATGCTTAGTTTTTAACCCAATCATGGTTGATAACTATGCTGCCTTCTTTAATTGCACGCCGATGGGTCGGGCGTCAGACTCTATGATGGCCCGACTTAAAGCTATTCATTTTAGTTGGTTGGGGCCAGAGTTGATTGGTCCACCGGGGTCCAACTGGTGTTTTTCTTTTGCTCCGGAGTTAGTAAGTTATTCGGCGCCCAGGGATCTCCATCGTCGGGCAGCTTACTGACTCTGTTGAGTCCTCGTATTTGATTCATCAGGGTGTTTTGCATGATTTATCTGTTTGTTCTTGATGATTCATTGACTAGTTAGATATTCACCACGAGGACCGAAGATTTAACTAAATGTTATGAGCCACTGCAGAACCTGAGCTGAGGGTGAGGTAAGGTACCTGTAAAATCGATTTAAGCCCGCCAGTAATTTTATATTGCTGATCGTTCCAAGGCGATACTTCTGTGGTGGTTCTTTCGTTTTACGTCTTGGTGTTAAAAGTTTTGTGCTGTTGGAGCCTTATGTATGATTTCTTTGGCTCCATTTTGCCAAATCTAAAGGGTTACTGACGAGACTTTAATAGTCGAAACTGCGGTATGGTCCAACCCCTTTCCCATTAATGTGTTCAATGCTGTTAAAGGATCTCAGTTTTAATTTTTATTTGCTATTACTGCAGCTTGTGTTGTGCCGTGTGGCGGCCCTAAAAGTCTCCTCGTACATCATCCATAGTGCAGGTTATAGTCTCCGTTTTGGTCCTTTGAGATCATTGAGGATATTCTGAGAAATCAGAAAATTATTATCGGTCAAGATTCATTTTCTAACCAATGTTTAATATATTTGGCCCCATTTAGATAATACTAGTCTTTGTATCGACTACCCTGTTGAAAGTTGCAAAATTTCAGTAATTCTCTTTGGCTCCATAGTGTCACTGACGAGACTTTAATAGCCCATCAGGAAAACGTGTCCGTGAAAAGTATACCCCCTTGAACCCCACTTTTATATAGTAAAACTGGGGTTTGCAGGGGTATACCTATTTTTCTTATTTTTGCTCCAAAACATAGATTGTGGGTACTCGTTAGAACCCCCTCGGCGAGGCGGTTCTAACGTGTACCCACAATCTATGTTTTGAGCAAAAATAAGAAAAACATCGAAAATTTTCCTCTGAAAATTATCGATTTTTGACCTGAAAAAATTACTGTATATCATATGGGCATGTTTTCGTAATGGAAGCCGCGGTATAGTCCATCCCCTTACCCATTAACGTGTTCACTGCTCTTAAAGGATCTCAGTTTTAATTTTTATTTCATATTTTAGGTAACTGAGTGGCCACCTGTTGGGAAAATTGCTGCCCATTCGGCTTACGATATGTTTTCATGGTATAAGTACCTGATTGTCAATCTCGGTTTTTTGGAGTGGGAATCTTTTTCTGATTGCGCCTTTTCCTAAAGTTTGCCTACTTGTACCTATCTATATTAAATCATACAAATTTTACAATAACTCTTGCTTTTTGAGCGCATGACTTTTGTCTTATTTATTACTATCGAAACCCCTTAAGGTGGCTCGATACCAATATTTGTTGATGAATAAACCTATCATTTTAAGACAGCTTAAAATATAATGGAATGCTACCAAAAAAGAAAAAAAAATATGTGGGGGTATCCATTATCGATTTTTGAAAATCAGAAAAATAGACTTTTTGAAATATTTTCAATTTCAATTTTCACGGAATAGATATATATACAACATGTCAACGAAATGTGTTTTAAACTGTAAATGTATTCACAAGCTACTTGCCAAATAACAAAATTTAAAGGGAAAAATGAACATATGCATTCTAGGGCAAAAATACATTTTTTTTTTTTTTTTTTTTTGCAAAAAATATTTTTTTTCACATTTTGAACATAATTGTCTAGTGCATCTCCGAGAATATACTTAGAATGAAAAAAAAAAAAAAAAAAAAAAAAAAAAAAAAAAAAGATTTTTGAAAAGGGAAATAAATAGCAAATATGATAATGTATAAATGGATAGGTCTTTCCACGCTTTTAAAGCTGCTTTAAGCATTTTCCCATACCCACCTCGTACAAAGATGCATATCGCGGCGTGTAATCAAACCCCATAAAAGTTTCTAAAATAAGTTTTAAAGCATGTGATGTATGGATGTTTAGATTCGAAAATTGCCAATGTGATGATACCAAAATTATTAAATTCTGATAAATATTAGATGAGATACCAGTCCCAAACCACCACTTGCCGTACATCTCGATCATTGAGCCGCGACGCAAGAAAACCGGTCTTCGGGGTTTCCGACCAGGTCTGACACAAACCAACCTGTACAGTCACAGAAAAGAGCTAGAAGCTTGAAATTTTCGAGTTAAGACGAGGAAGAATTGTACTATCCGAGTAGCGAAAACAAAGGCGTTGATCAGCTTCGCGGTTATCGCGAAGCTGATCTGCGCCTTTGTTTTCGCTTAGGCAAAAATCCGGTTTTCTCATGACGCGGCTCATATAATCCCGACACTTAGTATGCTATAGTGACATTTTAAAAGCTTTAACTTCAACCTAAAATATTATTTCCCTTTCAATACCGGCTGGATCTGAGTCAAAAGAGGCCTTAAAACATCTGTTCAATTATTAATATTTTTTTAAATAAAAAAAAGATCAAAGCAAGCAATTTCGATTCATTTTTCTATTCTTCTTGCTTCTTATATTGATGGCATATGCAAATGTCGTCTACCATATGATTTTCATCACAATCTATGTTGTCTATATAAGATCATCCAAACAGTTTCACAAGAACCAAATAAAGATAACTCTTGCTTTTTGAGTTCATTTCACTTGTCTTTTTTTTTATTACTATCGAAACCCCTTAACATAAGAAATAAAATGTAAAGGTTTGAAGCAGAAAGCGTAAACGAAACAAACGTGTGACCAAAATGTAAAAAATAACGGGCTCGTCCGGGAACCCGGGACCTCTTGCACCCAAAGCGAGAATCATACCCCTAGACCAACGAGCCGCTTACACAATTTGCGATTAGTACTATGCCTTATCATGGTCGGTGACAGCTTTGGCGGCTCATATGAATTATCTTTTATTTTGACAATAATGTCACATTCTTGCGGCATTGATTATCATTTTAAAATGTACATATGGCTCGTTGGTCTAGGGGTATGATTCTCGCTTAGGGTGAGAGAGGTCCCTTGTTAAAATCCCGGACGAGCCCTATTTTTGTTATTCGCTGTTAAAGTGAAATAAAACAATGTTCTGGCAAGTGTAAATAATTCCGTGAACAACTTATTATTCGGTTCTTATGAATTGATTTCCAAATATAATGTTGGGTTAAAGACGCTTTTAAGTGAGGGCCTTTCGGAACCTGAATTTTATGGTGACTTGGTTTACAAATTTAAGAAACTTATAGGAATTAATGATTTTTCTTTTCAATTCAGAAAAATCATAACACGTTACAGACGTATAGGTCATAACTTGAATGTTATGCGACAGTCTGCATGCTTAGTTTTTAACCCAATCATGGTTGATAACTATGCTGCCTTCTTTAATGCACGCCGGTGGGTCGGGCGTCAGACTCTATGATGGCCCCGACTTAAAGCTATTCATTTTAGTTGGTTGGGGCCGGAGCTTCTTGTCTGTTGCTTGGCCCACCGGGGTCCAACTGGTGCTTTTCTTTTGCTCCGGAGTTAGTAGGTTATTCGGCGCCCAGGGATCTCCATCGTCGGGCAGCTTACTCAATCTGTGAGTCCTGGGTTTTGATTCATCAGGATGTTTATCTTGATTTATTTGTCTGTTCTTGATGATTCATTGACTAGTTAGAGATTCACCACGAGGACCGAAGAACTAACTAAATGTTATGAACCATTGCAGAAGCTGAGGGTGAGGTTAGGCGCCTGTAAAACCGGTTTAAGCCCGCCAGTAACTTTGTGTTACTGATCGTTCCAAGGCGATACTTCTGTGGTGGTTCTTTTTGTTTTATGCCTTGGTGTTTAAACTTTTTTGTGTTGTTGGCACCTTATGTGTGTTTTCATAGTTTTAGTTAAGTTAAGGTAACTGAGTGGCCACCTATTGGGAAAATAGCTGCTCATTCGGCTTACGATATGTTTCATGGTATAAGTACCTGATTGTTAGTTTGGTTTTTCCCACCTCGGTTTTTGGAGTGGGAATCTTTTTCTGATTGCGCCTTTTCCTGATCTTTGCCTACTTGTACCTTTCTATGATGTCATTTTGTAAACATGTCGTGGCAAAGGTCATATTGGTTCCATTTTCCGTTAACTAAAAGGTTAAAACGGGATTTAGCTGGTCACGGAGAGGCGACAATAAACAATGCGGTCACTTTAATAGAATCATTTAAACAGCATTAACACCAGGACTCAGAATTACAATCATCCCTTAACGTTAAAGAAGACCTTAGTTAAGGTGATAAATTTTGACGTAATATTTAAACGTTAAAATAAGACACTGTTTTCATGAAAATATATAATCAGGTGTGTAAAGTAAAATGCAGTTTTTATTTACGTTTGATTTTAGTACGTTTTAGATGCATATATTTGGACGCTAAAATCCGTCACCTTAATTAATGTAAATTAAACTGAGGTCATTTTAGGGCAGTGAGCATATTTACGAGAAAGGTGATGGGCCATACCGCGGTTTCGGCTATTCTAGCCTCGTCAGTGACCCTTTAGATTTAGCAACATGGAGCCAAAGAGAGTTACTGTAATTTTTCAACTTTCAACAGGTTAGTCGATACAAAGTCTAGTATAATCAAAATGGGGCAAAATATATTAAACGTTGGTTACAAAATCAATCTAAACCGATAATAATTTTCTGATTTCTCAAAATAACCTCTCTGATCTCAAGGGACCAAAAGGAAAATATAATCTGCACTATGGATGATGTACAGGGAGACATTTTAGGGCCGCCACACGGCACAACATCAGCTGCAGTAATAGCAAATACATGTAAAAATAAAACTGAGGTCCTTTAAGAGCAGTGAGCATATTTACGAGAAAGGTGATGGGCCATACCGCGGTTTTGGCTATTCAAGCCTTGTCAGTGACCCTTTAGATTTGGCAACATGGAGCCAAAGAGAGTTACTGTAATTTTTCAACTTTCAACAGGTTAGTCTGAACATTGCCTACAGTAATTTTACCCTTTCATGTATGGAATAATAAGGAAACGAAAACTCTTATATGTATTCAATTGTATTTCAATTAATGTAAATACAAGTGTTTTGAATTTGATTCAAAACGTAACTTGAATGAATAATGTGTTAGTTATATCGTCAGAAATGACGGTGCCATGTGAAATTAACGTCAGTTGATTGAAATAAATCACTGGTAAAGAAAATTAAAGAAAGGTATTGCCCTTAAGGTAAATAGCCCGGACATGACTGAGACAATTTTAGTCACAAATAACATCGGATATCAAGCTGTACAATCCCGTCATATGGTCGTGTCTGGTGTTTCTCAGTAGTATGCTTATATTAAAAAAAAGTGTAGCTCATTCGCACGTTGGTGCATGTCTTAACTTACTGCAAAAACAAGGAGTCCTCGCGATCAGACTCGTAACGAAACCAATAAACCATATATTAAACGCTTTACTTTGCAAACTTTCCTCCAAAATGTAAGAATTTGAAATCCCACTTTAAAATCTATAAAAAGCAAAAATAACTATTTTTATCATATTCCCAGATTTGCCATTAATATTTTATGTAGGTATTCATTAATGTTGCTACATAATCCATGTTTTAAGCAAAGTAGTTATAATCTTGATTGTGATATTTTGTGGCTGTTGTATATTGTATTGGCAAGTCAATGTAAATAAATAATACGTGCCTTACACTGAACATGAGATCTTAACTAAAGAACACCTCCAAAAGCAGGGGATTTCGTTGAATAACCGGCCATTCCATGTTCATGTTACACGACTTTTTGTCAAATTCTATGGCGAACTCCCTGAGGTATGTCAGAAAATTGATCACATCTGGTAGCCATTTGTAGAAATCTGGATGTCTCTTAGATGCCACATATTGAAAGATCTGGAATTGTTTATCATGAATGTTATCCACAGCTTTTCTGTCCTTTAGAACGCATCGATCTGAAAAAGATAAGTAAAACATAAGATAAGTAAAACATAAGATAAGAAAAACATAAGATAAGTAAGATAGCAGAAATGACCCATGTATCCACCAATCGGAATGCACAGGCATGAACCAAGCACAATCATTATGAACAAAAACATCACCAGTTAAGCATCGTACAAATTACACTATACATGTACGTATATCAAGGATGGATTTGTAAGATCTTGAAAACATAAGATGCTAGAAAGAGCAAAACCGAAATAATCGTACATAACACCTGACTAGCATGTTTGTGAAACTCATTTAAATGGCTTTAACATTATAGTTCAACGTTTTTAGCAGTTCTATGGAACATTTTCAAAATTCTAAAATGCAAGTGACCGCCGCCGTCAAGCAACCGCCTCAGACAATTATCTACCTGAAAATGTCAGAGACAAAGCCCTCAATGCTACTGTTTCTTCTCTGGTGAGATCCAGTTTTTGTCCATAGTCAGTGAGTTTGAACAGCATGTCGACCACCTTGGTTCCCCACACTTGTTCGAGCTCTTCTGCATGGAAGTACCACTCGCAGGCTCCGACCCGCAGAGGTGAGTTCATACACCGTATGTGGCCGATATACCATATGTCAAATCTTGAAACTGCAATGATGATTTATACATTACATTAATGTCTAGCTTTCTTCGCCAATTTGTAAAAAGTCACTGTTATGAAGGGTGCTTTATCGGAAAATGCGCAAATGAAACACACCCTTTCTTGCAAACATGTTCACTGCTTTCAAAACACCAATCTTATGATTTTATTCTATTCACTCCTTAGTTAAGATATCTCCAACCGTCTCAATAGAAAGTAAAGCACTTGGATAGCAAAGGTATGACCCTTTACCTTCTTAGCAAGGGTCCCTTACAACTTGAACCGTTTTGTGTAAAAACAAATGAACAAAAAATGTCTGAGTTGTCGTTTAGCGTCCCAGTCAACAGCTATGGTTATGTCGGGACGTTGCCTTAATTTTAAGGGACTTGTATCCAACATTAAGGGCGTCATGACATCCAAAAGTGCTTCAAAAATAACCACCCAACAAAGCTAATTGGTCTTATATGTATGGATGGTTTGACTTGAAACCACTTTTCTTGGGCAGGCTGAGAAATATGCGGTTAACAATCAGGGCCCAGAATTACAATGCTTCCTTAAAGTTAAGGCCTACCTTAGTTAAGGTGACAAATTTTGACACAATATTGTACCGTTAAAATCAATGAATTTACGAAAATATACAAGTGTGTAGAATAAAATGTCATCTACATAATAAAACCCATTAGCATTGTTAGTTTGATTTCAGTATGTTTTAAATGCATCTTTTGGGATGCTGAAATTTGTCACCTTAACTAAGGTCTTCCTTAACATTAAGGGAGCATTGTAATTCTGGGCCCAGATTAAGAATTTGGCTGTACAAAAATGAATGCATGGCTTCTTCACAGCGTTATTATTTTACCTTTAAGGAGAGCAGCCTGGTCATCTACGTGCAGATCCACAAATCCGGGAATGTTCTTAGCAAACATAACTAGTCCTTGTATACCACGTTCCATGTCTTCAATCGTGGTCGCAAGCACCTGTTCCTTAATTGGCGCTGCCGGAGCGTAATTGGGTATGACTTCATCGGTATAATCACGTGACATACAATTGTTTGGCGGATATTGTCTTTCTACATTGAGCGTCAAATTGTTGGCTTTATTCTTCCTGAGTCGGTCGAATTTCTCCTTCTTGTATCGATTCTGAAACAGGAATATAGACTTGACATGTGAAAAATCTAGAAAGACTTGCATGATTTATAAAAATGCGCAAAGCAAATTGTGTCACTATCAACGTGTTAAGCCGACATAATGGCATATATTGAATCTAAATTCATCTCGTACAATTCATTGTGATGAAAACAGTTTGTTTCAATGTTATAAATAAAAAGAAAATAAACACACTTTACGGACAGAAATTAAGTTAAAAAGGTACGCAACGGAAAAAAGAACACTGAAACAAGGTCATTTTCACTGGCTGGTCTAGACGGTTTACCATGTATCACAATAATGACGAATCAGTGAAGGCAAAAGATGATACTAACATAAACCTCCATTTGTCTTTTGAGAATCAAATCTGCATCGTAGTAATCATCCAAAAATTCGAACAGATATGTCTGGGCTACCATAAGTTTATCCAGATCGTTTTGCAGTTTTGCGTTTAGTTCTGGACTACATGGAACTGCCGGTTTGATTGTACTGTCAGGAACCTTAATTTGAGGTAGTACTGGTTCAGGGACAGGAACGGTTGTCCCCCTTTCTCGCAGTTTCTGTAGCTGTTTAACTTCCATGATGTTTCTCGACCGAAGCTCGTGGGTGTATCTGCCTGTTTTGATTGCTAGAAACATAATGAAAACATGCATATGCAACATACAATAATTTGTAGCTGCAATGTTGACAATTTAGGTACGAATTGTGATATTTTGTCATTTTCTCGTGTGTACATGTTCTAACGAGAACTAATAAATCTATGTTTTGGAAAAAAGAATATGCATATCCCTGTACACCCCAGTTTCATTTTTGGTTTCAAGGAGGTAAAGTTATACGGATATGCTTGCGTGATGTGTGTATTTGTTTGATTTGTTGTTTTACGTCTGGGTCAGTAGCTATGGTCATGCCGTGACGTTGCCTCCATTTTACGGGACATATATACCCAACATTGGAGTAAAGTAATACCTTCCAGGGCGTTAAGTTAGTAAACAACTTAGGTTTATATATATGTATAGTTTGATTCAACCACTTTGTCCTCTTTACTGTTAACCAGTAATCAGGTGGTATAAGCTTTGCATGGAGGCACTAGCAGCCCATCTTTTTTCATTCGGCCATTATGGGCGGAACCCAAATTACATTCCTGTAACCCTAAACACTAGTATGATATTCTCAGCAAATTTGCAAATTGTGTAGGGTGGTAGTTCGGTCTGTTTCTAGGTGTTTTATGCATATAAGCCGCCTCATGAGAAAACCAACAATCTGCATATGCGAAAACAAAGGCACAGATCAGCTTCGCAGTAACTGCGAAGCTGATCAGCGTCATTGTTTTCGCTACATGGATAGTATATTTCCTCTTTTTTTCTAAATCCAAAATTTCCAGTCTATATCTATCTTCTGTGCTTGTAAAGCTCGGTTTGTGTCGGACCTGTTCGGAAACCATATTGTTGGTTTGCTCACGAGACGGCTCATATTTAGTCTATAAAAGACAGCGCTGAGTCGCCATCTCTTTGGTAAAAATATACAACGGTTACCACTTAATTTATCTTTTCTGTGTGCTGTTTATGTAGTCTCATAATACGAGTTCGCTAATAAAAAGCCACGTCTACAATTCAGAGAACTTAGAAATAAAGTCACGCCTAAATATAGAAGATAATGTTAACAAGCTGCATGCATCCACTAAATACTGAAGGAAAAGTTTTTTGCTCCATCAGTATGCTGCTCACAAACTTTTAAATACATCTCATTTCCAACATCTGCCGAGCTCCAGTATTTTTTTGTATAATTTAAATACGATCTATTTGTACTTAACGTCTTAAGTCCACGATCTTTTTGTACTTAATGGCTTAAGTCCACGATCTATTTGTACTTAACGTATTAAGTCCCGGGATGTACTTTACCTTTAAAAGTTTTCATATGCTTCCGTAAATTATCTTTGGGCAAAATTTGTCAATTTACGAGAAAATATACACGTTTTCTTGATATAATTCCCAGAAGTTCAGGGCAGATTTAATGATACATTTTCATAATATTGGGCCGTCTCGTGGGAAAAACAACAATGTGGTTTCCGACCAGGTCCGACACAAACTGGGCTGTACAAGCACAGAAGATGGCTAGAAGCTTGAAATTTCGGATTTAAGAAGAAGAGGGGTTGTTAATTCCCAGAGTATCGCCTAGGCAGATTGTTGGTTTTCCCATGTGGCGGCTCATATATTTGATTTTACATAAATCAAGTTTGGTATAAATCATTATCTTACTGTTCAAATGAATATAAAACCCATTTATGATGCATTCCAAGGCAGTTCTATTGTGTTTTATCTTTAAGTTTTCTCTTTATTTTTTTACACACCTCTCTGTTGTACTCTACAATTTTGTAATCAGTTCATGCTAGTCGGATGCCTATAGTTTGTTGGGAAAGAGC
This sequence comes from Rugalucina vietnamica, assembly GCA_964017185.1. Taxonomy (NCBI): domain Eukaryota; kingdom Metazoa; phylum Mollusca; class Bivalvia; order Lucinida; family Lucinidae; genus Rugalucina; species Rugalucina vietnamica. Next base: position 11,190,297 of record OZ024878.1, read on the forward strand.
CAGTCGTCTTGCAATTCATGCGTGGTGTAATATTGTGTGACATGTACGTTCTATCGTCCTGAGCAGGATTTTAAATGTGTACAATCCCTGTGCCGTCTATTATTTCCCACCATTATCATTTATGTGAGCCCACTTTCATCTCTAGATGTATCATGAGTAATTTAGATTATGTCGATAAAATCCTCTAAGCAAACAGAATAGCCCCAGAATTGACGCGGCGTCACATATGGGGATATTCTGTTCGCCATGCTTTTATGGGTTAAAATCAGTTTTCCCGTAATTACCAGTGCCGTTCAAGAAATTCTGGAAAGTCGGAAAACAGTAAAAAATTTTCTGACATTGAATCTTGTATGTTTTGCTTCCCTCCCAGTGGCTGGGTCTTTTTATTCTGGTCGTCCCTAGAACTTTCATTTTAGCTTGTGCTTGAGAAAACCATCAATTTGGGTTCCGACCAGGTCCGACACAAACCGGGCTGTGCAGATTGTTGGTTTTTGGATGCAGCGTTTCAATTCTATATATTCTAATTTGTTAAGAATAACCAAACTTAAACAACAAAAAGCAGAGCCAATGAACTTTATTTCTACCCATTGAAATAAAGATAAAACTGAGATCCTTTAAGAGCAGTGAACATATTAATGAAAAAGGGGATGGACCGTACCGCGGTTTCGGCTACTTCAGTGACCCTAGAGATTTGGCAACATGGAGCCAAAGAGAATTACTGTAATTTTGCAGCTTTCAACAGGGCAGTCGATACAAAGACTAATAGCAAATACTTTCAAGAAAGAAAGTCAAACGATGCACACACACATAAGCCTTAGCTGTTTACGTGTTTGGTAAACACGTTTTTGTAAAGCCGAATGTCGGGTAGAAGTCCCATTAAATGGAGTCAGCGACCCGATATGACCAACGTCATATATATTAGCCATTGACTGGGACGCAGCCATTCTGGGACGCTAATTAGTCACTTATCAAATCATAAACACGGGTTCACTAACTGTAGTGGTCCTAAGTCTTTGTTAGAAGTGCATCATTTACTGTACGTTAATATTGTAAAATGTAAGTTTATGTTTACAGCCAAGCGTATCTTTTTTAACCTTTTTAAACCAGAGTGCGGTTCTTAAAACTAGGATTGAGGGTCAAAATATATGGCTAGGTACGCATGATGAGTCTGAATAAAATAAACATCAGGATATCATGTCCATGAAAATAGGGTTTACATGGGTATTTATTATTTTTGTTCCAAAACACAGATTGTGGGAACTCGTAAGAACCGCATCGGCGAAGCGCTTCAAACAAGTAACCACAATCTTTATTTTGAGTCAAAAATAGAAAAATATCAAACTTTTTCAGATGATTTTTTTTTTCAATTTTTACAACTTCGGAAAAAATCTGTAGAGCTATAGCAGGTATGTTTTCGTAAGGCATGTTGATCATGGCGAGGTTACATATTTAACGCGAAGTTAAAAATTGATCGCGTGTTCAGTTTGAGCCAGTTGTAGGCCAAATTTGTATTGTACATTTTCCACCCGGGGACTTGACTGACCCGTTCGTCCGAGGGTACATGTACCTATTTATGTACTTTTTTGATGTATTTTAGGTAAAAGTTACAGTGACATTGAGTCTTGTACTATTCAAGACATTAATGACATGCACAGGCTGACCTACGTCTTTTTAGTCCATAATGCAAAGGAAGTTTTTCTTTTGCATGGTAAGAGCTCGGGTATACCCTGTTTACTGACTTGGGTATTTATAATTGAAAATATAGGACGTATGACAATCAGATCTTGTCACCTTATATGGGTAAACCAGACTAGTACAGAAAAGTCGTTATCATATTACATTCAAGTACAAGGGAACGTGCACTGTACTGATATCGGTTCATTGGCTATGCAAGCTGTTGACAAAATGAAATGAGCCTGTGCGTGAGAAAATCAACAATTTGGGTTCCGATCAGGTCCGACACAGACCGGTCTGTACTGTCACAGAAGATGGTTAGAGGCTGGTAATTTGGGATTTAGAAAGTAGAGGAATTGTACTATCCGTGTAGCGAAAACAAAGGCGCTGATCAGCTTCGCAGTTACTGCGAAGCTGATCTACGTTTTTGTTTTCGCCTATGCATATTGTTGGTTTTCCCATGCGGCGTCTCAAATGGCATGTTGCGCGAAACTTCACATCGTTTCTTAACTTAAGATTAGTGGAAAGCGAAACAAGGCTGTAAAACTAAACTGTGTTCAGGCAACTAAACCGTCTGCAAGCATCTATACGCTTGCTTTATTTTGTTACTGAGAGCTACTGAAACATGTTCTTCGTCTAACCAAAGACGCCATTTTATTCAACCCTTGTTCCGCTTTCGTTGTTTACGCGGAGAAAAAAAGATTTCGTTTGAGGTTATTTTGACATTGAAACGTTCGTGTCATAAAACAGGAAAAAAAAAATAGACTGATCATATCGCTAACTTTTATTTTTAGCCGACTGTAGTCACAGTTTCTGAACTACAGTGTTATAATAGATAGGCCTACAGATTTATTAATTAACCCAATGTTTTTGTTTTAATGTACACTGTGGTTTGAAAATTAGTTGCTTGGTTTAACGTATATAATTAACGTCCGAATAAAAGTTTATCAGTTATGACGGGATGGAGCTGTCGCTTCTTGGGTACTAAACATTACCATGGGGAAGAAAAAATCTGTCTACATTTGGATTTCCGAACACGTCAAAATCCAAAACTAGCATGTAAAGACATTGGACTGGTCGAGACAAAGTAAGAATAAGAGGTCCATGAATTGATTTGATTTGAAATCCCAAAATACTTGCAATAGCAATGCCGGGGGGGGGGGGGGGGGATTGCTAAAATGAGAGCATCAAATGCGTGTACTGGGATAAATGGGCTGCTTGTGCCTCCAGGCAAAGCTTCTAATCTACAGACCGACCATCTGATTACTGGTTAGCCACTCATGGCTGAGCCTGCCCAGGAAAAGTGGTTTTAGTCAAACCATCCATACATATAAGCCTTATTGGCTTAGTTGGGTGGTTAAATTTATCATTGAAGCACATCTTGAGTGTCATGTCATCCTAATGTTGGGTAAAAGTCACATAAAATGGAGGCGACGTCCCGACATGACCATTGCTGTTGACAGGGACGTAAAGCATCATTTCAAACAAACAATTTGTCGAAATAAAACCCATACTGGTTTTGATGTTATATATTGTAAATATTGGACAATATATTGTTAATATTGTAAATATTAAATTTCTTTTTGGCAACACGACTTAAGCGTACCGTTTTTCGACATGCCCACATCGAGACATCGTTTCAGTCGACAGTGAGAACACACCGTCCGTCGACCCGACTGCACCTCACAGGTACCATCACTCACACAGACATATGGTTCCTTGCGACATAAACTCCGTCGGAAGAACCCCTGCGACAAAAAATATATAACTTTCAAATGATGCCGGTTTATCTTGCAAGCACAGTCCGTCGACCCGACTGCACCTCACAGGTACCATCACTCACACAGACATATGGTTCCTTGCGACATAAACTCCGTCGGAAGAACCCCTGCGACAAAAAATATATAACTTTCAAATGATGCCGGTTTATCTTGCAAGCACAGAATCAACGAGCATGTGTAGAAAAGCAAATGGACCCATAAAACTATATTCACTCTTTCAACAGCTACCAATATTAAAGAGATAAGCATCGTGTTAGAAAATAAATGCAACGGCCCTGTCTTTCACGAGTTTTCTCGGCCTTGAAATCTGTATAACTTTTTGTCGTCTGAAATGTTCTTTTTCAGACCTTAGGTGTTTTATTTTTAATCGTAGTGTAGGTTTTCAAGATTGCACTAGCCAGGAATGTTCCAAACCTAAAATAGGCATTTTGATCTGATATTTACAGCTTGGCAATTCCAAATCATTACGAGAACTTGCCCATGCAATAAACAAAGATTATTTGAGCTTTAAAAATTTAAAATTTTCAGCTCAAAACATAGATTGTGGGTACACGTTAGAACCGCCTCGCTGAGGCGTTTCTAACGAGTACCCACAATCTATGTTTTGGAGCAAAAATAAGAAAAATAGGTATACCCCTGCATGCCCCAGTTTTACTATATAAAAAAGAGGTTTGAGGGGGTATACTTGACACGGACATGTTTTCCTGATGACATTTTACATTACACTTTGCTCTTCCAAGGCAGACTAATCTTATACAGAGTCCTAGTAACACAAAATGACCTTAAAAACGTAAATGTGCAAAAAGTGGGAATTCGGTGGTTTTGAACTCAAATGACAAAAGAAAATAATCATGATATCATTTTCAATTATTTGCATGTTTGGTATATATTAAAAGCTCAGGCTATATAAATAACATATTCTATACAAATTTGAGACAGAATAGAAGGTGATTATGGAGAAAAAACGTCAATATGTAAGTCACTTGCATTACAAAAACACGCCCATGCAATATAAAGAAATTTTTTTTGGATGTAAAAATGAAAATTTTCACTGGAAAAATTTTGATATTTTTCTTATTTTTGCTCAAAACATAGATCGTGGGTACACGTTAGAACCGCCTCGGCGAGGCGGTTCTAACGAGTACCCACAATCTATGTTTTGGAGCAAAAATAAGAAAAATAGGTATACCCCTGCGAACCCCAGTTTTTCTATATAAAAGTGGGGTTTAAGGGGGTATTCATTGCACGGACATGTTTCCTGATGTCAAAGCGTTTCATGCGTTTTGTTCATGTGGCGTTCATGTGACCTTGAACAAGCTGTTTAGTGTAAAGAGGTTATCAGTTTGCAGTGCACTGGGCGACGAAAAGGGTCACATAAAGTGGCAAATTGTTCTATAAAGATAACTTAGATATTGACATTTTTTTCAAAAACTATTTCGAAAATGTATATTTATATATAAAAGTATATTTAAACTTATGCAGGAGAGCTAGATCAAGAATACAATCGTTGGTACTGCTCAGTCTACCCCGCCGTATTGAAGTTTTTTTTTTTTTTTTTTTTTTTTTTTTTTTTTTTTTTTTGCAAGACGATAGCACACTGCAGTCAATAACTCATCAGAAAAACATGTCTATGAAAACTATACTCCTCGAACCCCTTTTTATATAGTAAAATTGGCGTTTACAGGGGTATACCTATTTTTCTTATTATTGATCCAAAACTTAAATTGTGGGTACTCGTTAGAACCGCCTCGCACAGGCGGTTTTAACGTGTACCAACAAGCAATGTTTTGAGCATAAATATTATCAAATTTCTTCCAATAAAATTTTCAATTTTTACAGCTGCAAAAAATCTCTATATATTGCATAATGTGTCCAAAAGGACAATACAATTAATGCTAGTATAGGGAACCCTTACCTTGCACGCTTCACAAGTATTGACTCCATAATGAAACCCCGAAGCTTTCTCTCCGCACACACGACATGGGGGCAGGAGTGGCGCCGGTGGGGGTACACGCTGTGATGAGGGGCGGGGACCACACGCCGGTGTGTCCCCTTTGCCGAGCCCCGAGTTTCTGAGACATAAATAATTATTCCGAGTCAAATTGTGATTCTATGTAAAGGTGAATCAGATAGATACATGTATAACTATGCTTGGAAAAAATACATGTATGAACAGACAATATATCCAAAATTACCAAGGAGTTTCACACTGGCAGTTTTTTCTGATATGATTTATTTAGGTTTTGGTATTTTTTTTTTATTTTATATTTATTTACTTATTGGGGATAAGTAAAATTAATAAAGATGCAACAATTATCTTTTTTTGGTCGAACAAGCCAAAACACTAAATAAGCAAATTAACATCCCAATTAAAAATGGCGGCATGGAAGGAAGGCATGTAACACGTGACTAAAAGTAAATATGCAGTCGATTTGTATTTGTATATTATATATATTTGAGTGTGCAGCATCTATTCAACCGTATTTTTGTATTTAACACATATTAGAAATGGGTTTGCTAAGGTTGGGAAACTCGAACTTTTTGTACTACCACATGCAGGTATTGCGTTTAGTTCAATGCACTATGCATTAAGTAGGGCCTAGTTACTTCAAACTGTCTCAAAATAAAACTTGATGCAAAACAACATGTCTTAAATGATACCAAAGATCAAAAAGGAAGTTACATACACCAGGTATTTAACCCTTAACATCAGGTTATGTTTCACCCTAAAGAGATGCGACCTCGCATTCGGTCATGTTTAAAATGTCCTTTCTGATTTTCCAATCTTACATATTTTCTGAAGTACAAACGACGTGATAAGCTAGCCTGCAAATATGCGAGCCAGGATTTTTTGAGATTGTTCCTTTCCTCAGTTTTAAAGACATGTAAACAACGAATAGTTAATAATGTAATATAAATAGAAAAGTCAAGGGAGAAAAAAAAAGTTGAGCTACTTACTGACAAGGCACTGGCTTATACGTCGTATCAGCTTGATTGTTTTCACCCTTTTGTCCGTCTCGACTGTCCTTGGCACGAACTGAATTGATCCTCCCATTTTGATATTGTAAACCCTCAATTGTTTCGAAGGCACGTTTTGACATTTTTGGAGGTAGATAGACATATTCATTAGGTACTGTATCACAACCGTCCGCTAAAGGCCTTTTGAGACATGGTCTTTTGTCTTCTTTAACGCCTTGTGCTATAACAATATGATTCGAAACTTCTTTTTCATTTGTTGTACAACCCAACTTATCATTTTCTATTCCCGAAGTATCCAAATGATTAAGTTTCGGAGAGTTAGGGCTGTCTATTGACATGACCTTGCTAAACTGTTGTGTTGCTTCAGATATATTTCCGCTTGTGAGCATTTGCTTCAACTTTGGGAAATTGCGTGCATAATAGGCATTGGTTCCACAGTTACGTTTAATGTCTCCATTGGCTGACATAAGACTGTTTGACTTAGTTTCACTTATGGCACATTTATCAGTTACTACTTCGAATGCTGACTCGATTAGATTTGTAACGTAAGAATTATCAAACACTGTTTTACATTGCTGAGAATGTCGTTTAGTATCTTTTATTTCATAACAATCAGATTGGATTGTTTCACGGCTCTCGTCGTTAGGGACAGAAAAGTCATTCCTATTTGACGGAGAGGGCGTTGTTGCAGGAATTGTGGGCTGTTTGTGAAGGCCATCAGTAGTTTCTGTAAACGTTGTATTTAAGCTTGATACTGGAGTCCCGATAAACTTTGTTACTGGAACGCCAAATTCTGTTGGACTTGTGGTAATGTTTTCATTTGACGAATTCGCGTGGCCGTTACTTTTGCCGATTGATGGTTTAGTATCGGCAGTCAAACCTTTTCTGGGGTACTGTGGCAGTTTGTTTACTGGATATACTTCCTCAGTGCTTCGTTTGTTTAAATCTACATCAGTATCATTCTGAACATGTTTAGTATCATCTGTACGCAGAACATGTTTAGTATCATCTGTACGCAGATCATGTTCAGTATTATCTATATGCAGTATGTTGCCATTCTGAGAAAGATTTAAAACGTGGTCATTTTCATCGTCGTCCTTTAATTCAGACTTATTCGTTATGAGACCACTGTCAGGTCCCGACGTTCTAACTTCGACATCCATAAGTAGTTCGTCGTCAGAGTCGACATCGAACGAGTCATTAGAACGAGGGCTTGCAACAGTAAACGGTGCCGCTGCGGTCCTCAAACTGTCAACGAGATCTGCACCAAGTGAACCATGTAGGCGTTTTCTGCCCATGTTGATGGTAGGTACCAGGAATGAAAGGTCTTCTTCAAGGACATTTTCGGCACTCCCGCCAGTCTCTAGATTACGGGCTGGCATTTTGTCTTTCATTTATCTGAAGATAGATAGAGAACACAAGCTGATTTCACTCCAGGTTCATTCAACAACAACAAGCCATATAATTTGCACGGTATTCGTTGCTTCATTGTTTGAAAATATATTAAGTAACGCATAAAAATCAAAGAACAGAAAAAACAAACCATTTAAAATTAATGTCACATATCGTTTACATTGACTTTTATGCTCTTAAAATCTCAGAACAAAAAAGTGCGAAGGAGTTTCTAGTAATTTAGAGCATGAAAAGGTTTATACATGAAGCTAGTGCTAAGTCACCGATCTCTAAGTATTTTTATTTCAAAATATCATTTAAAACGTGTGCAAAGGTACAAGTAGGCAAAGATCAGGAAAAGGCGCAATCAGAAAGAGATTCCCACTCCAAAAACCGAGGTGGGAAAAAACCAAACTAACAATCAGGCACTTATACCAAGCATTCCTAAAGAATTTGGAAAATTTTAGCGACGCTAGCATGGTAACAATAGAGTAAACATGCACTTTAAGGGCAAACTTTATCTGTATGACGAAATTCAATAAAAATCTGCATTATTTAAGAATTTTGGTCTAGCCATTAGACGAACATTTTATTATTTGATTCTATAAGATTTTTCATATACGAGGGCAAAAATGCAGATATATGACTAAACATAAAAAATAATAATAATAATAATAATAATAATAAAAATAAATAAATAAATAAATAAAAAAATCATTTTATCTAGTGACAATTGAAATCATGACTGAAAAGGTACAAGTAGGCAAAAGATCAGGAAAAGGCGCAATCAGAAAAAGATTCCCCCTCCAAAAACCGAGATGGGAAAAAACTAAATTAACAATAAAGTACTTATACCATGAAAACATATCGTAAGCCGAATGGGCAGCTATTTTCCTAATGAATAGGTGGCCACTCAGTTACCTAAACTTAACTAAAAATATGAAAGCATACATAAGGCGCCAACAGCACAATTTTTTTAAAAAAAACACCAAGAAAGAACCACCACAGAAGTATCGTCTTGGAACGATCAGTAATATAAAATTACTGGCGGGCTTAAATCGATTTTACATAGCCATAACCTCACCCTCAGCTTCTGCATTGGTTCATAACATTAAGTTAGTTCTTCGGTCCTCGTGGTGAATCTCTAACTAGTCAATGAATCATAAAGAACAAACAGATAAATCACGATAAACATCCTCATGAATCAAAAACGAGGACTAACAGATTCAGTAAGCTGCCCGATGCCCGACGATGGAGATCCCTGGGCGCCGAATAACTTACTAACTCCGGAGCAAAAGAAAAACACCAGTTGGACCCCGGTGAGCAAAGCAACAGACAAGAAGCTCCGGCCCCAACCAACTAAAATGTATAGCTTGAAGTCGGGGCCATCATAGAGTCTGACGCCCGACCCACCGGCGTGCAATTAAAGAAGGCAGCATAGTTATCAACCATGATTGAGGCATGGTCTCTTAGTTCTCTTAGAGAGTTTTCGTTAAATTATGAATCTGAAAAATACTGTTCATGGAAAAATCTTGAAGAGTATGAAAGTAGACTGCTTTTGCCACTGTTTTTGTTACCTTGGTTTAGATTTCGTATTATTACGAATTATTGAATTGAGATGAGGCTGTTCATAACATCATAGTCACTCACTTTTCTTACAATACAAACTATTCCAAACGCCAGACTCTGCATTTGTAGCTACGGAGGCCTTGACGTTTCGAAATATTGCCCTATGTTGACGCAATGTATCACAGTAAAACGTCCACATCATGAGAAACTTATCTTCTCCATTATTTTCGCAGATATGGCAAAGTTACCTTGTCTTGATGTCGCGTTCGGACGTGCTTGCACCAAAGGTATTATGGCCCGTACACACCCGTTTTCTATATCCAAAAATTCCAGACACGCATGCTAATATACAGTCGCGTATGCTGTTTGCTTACTCAGCATCTAGTCGGAAACATGAACTACAGATTTAATTGGGGCAAAACCAATTTAAGGTTAAAATAAGGTGACTGAAGATATAATAAGTTAACACAAGATAAGCTGACCAAATTTTCGGTCACCAAATAAGAAAATTCGTCCTGTTTATTGACTTTTCGACTGGACAAGGCTGTGACCGATGTGCAGCTTTTAAGGACTATTTACGAGTCTTTCGATATAGGTGATGATCAAACGATATAGGTGATGATCAAAACACGCATACACATTAGAAAACATGCCAATTACAGATTTTTCTTAAGTTGTAAAAATTGAAAATTTTATTTTATTTTTATTTATTTTTGCTAAAGACATAGATTGTGCGCACATGTTAGAACCGTCTTGGCGAGGCGGTTCTAACGAGTACCCACAATCTATCTTTTGGAGCAAAAATAAGTAAAATAGGCCGCGCGGTATACACGTGTACCCCTGCATATCCCAGTTGGGATTAGGGGGCTATTGGGGGGTATACATTACACGGACGTTTTCCTGATAACAGGTGTTTAAAACGATTTACCATGCATTTTTGGCAACCCACACCTAAAATATTTTATTGAGGTTCTCTCGTGACATCTGCTTTTGACCCATTTCGTACACCATAGTTTTCCGTATATGGATTCAGTCGCCATGTGATTATTTCATCACTAAGATACATTTATGATAAACAACAAACGGATAACATTCAGGTGGTGCAACGGGGTTAGTCAGTGTAGTAATATGTTCAGTGGTTTCTCCAATACGAGCTCCCGCCAACTGAGGCCTAAGAGAAATACATGGGCTACTTGTGCCTCCAGTCAAAGCTCATAAATTTCTGACTGGTCATCTGATTACTGGTTAACCGCTCAGGTCTGAGCCTGTCCAGAAAAAATGGTCCAAGTCAAACCATCCATACATATAATCATTATTTGTTTCTTTGGGTGGTTCTGTGTTCAAGCACGTTTTGAGTGTCGTGACATACTAATGTTGGGTAAAAGTCGCATAAAAGTGGCGGAAACGTCCCAACATGATCATAGTTGTTGACTGGGACGCTAAATCTCAAATCAAACAAATCCAATATTGGCAACGCACTGCTTACAGAGGACTTTTGAAACAGTTAACTTAAGTGACACAGGCAAACAGAACAGCCCTGATGTGACGCCGCGTCTCATCTTGGGCTATTCTGTTTGCTCAGAGGAATTTAATCGAAAAATAGAATAACATTTCAAAATTACACCTGAAGCCCCTAAAAATTAAAATGGACTCACTCATATAATAACAATGGGAAAGTCATTCGTCATATATGGGTTAATGATGCTGGGTCAATGGCACAAATAGTTTAATGTATTCACTTACTTTAAACCAAAGCCTGTAAAGGCGACGTTTGTAGGACAATTTCTGGGTCAGCGCCTATAATAATTTCCATAAAATACATCATTGTAGCATTTGCCCTTCAATGATCTACAATTTAAAATGCTCTTATGTAGAAAACGTCACCTTGTCGCACTCTCATGCGCATATTTAAAGTACCATCTTGGTAGTGAAAACCATATGATGTTAATAAAATTTTCATTCCCTTGTACATTGAAATTTCCATTTCCATTGGTTTTTGAGAAAACCAAGTTTTAGATTTTCAAAACGTAAATACCTTGGATCTTCACATACCATAACATTCTTAATGGTTACCAACCTTCGGATGACTCATCACAAACATTTATAAAACAACCATTCATTGTCCCCACCCCACCCCAGTACTAACCAACATAGCAGCCACGCTCAAAATCTGATGAATCGATTGACCAATTTCCATGAAACTTAGTTGGTATTTGGTTTAAGAATGGTGGAAATTGATCACGTTTTTCTTCTTTGTAAATGTATGTTGCATGTAATCTGAAGTTTGGTCAGTACGGAACAACAGAATTAGCATAAACAATTTAATGGGATGTCTTTTGTTGTCATGCCTTTCTCGCCTTGTGCTTAGGCTGCGGTTTTTATCATTATTATTAAATAATATATTTTCAAAGCCATGTTCTTACTTTTAAATAATGATAAAATAACGGTTACAAGCCCTGGTTATGGAAACTGTCATGTGACCTGTGTTGTTTTGAAATGCACAACCAGATAAAAGCCATGACCATCATCGATTAAAGAAACCTCTGACGATGCAAATATGTTATCAGCATTTCACGCACCTACAAATCATAAGGTGTGCGTATAATGTCACGTCCACCTTATGTTTATGTTTTATATCACTGCAGCAAAGGTTATTTTTTTACAATGATATGATTGGAAATGTTTCTCCAGAAAAACTAAGGCATAAAGCATCGGAAGACAGTGTGACCTTTTTTACTTCCAGGAAAAACATATACTTAAATACTCTTATGCTTCCAAATATGGCGGCAACTCTGTTAAACAAAGTCTTAATACTGCCAATGTTAAAGTATAAAAAGCGGCCTTTTTTCGAATTCAATATATCAAAAATAATATTTGAAAACAATAGTATGTGTGTGCATTTTTTCAAGCTTCAAAACCTTGATTGTGACCCCGAAAACACATTTCTATTTAGATACTTCATTACCCGAAATTGCGCAATATAGTCCATACTATCTCCTTTTGAATGTTCTTATTGCTTCCAAAGGATCAAACCTTTATTTTTTATTCATTTTCCTTTTCTTCATATAAAGCTATCCTGAACATAAATTGATGCATACCGAGAAATCGCATTTCAAATTTAGATACTTCATTTTCCTTTTCTTCATATAAAGCTATCCTGAATATAAATTAAAGTATACCAAGAATTTGACCCCGAAAACACATTTAAAATTTAGACACTTAATTTTCTTTTTCTTCATATAAAGCTATCATGAACATAAATTAATGTATACGGAGAATTTGATCCCAAAAACACATTTCAAATTTAGATACTTAATTTTCTTTTTCTTCATATAAAGCTATCATGAACATAAATTAATGTATACGGAGAATTTGATCCCAAAAACACATTTCAAATTTAGATACTTAATTTTCTTTTTCTTCATATAAAGCTATCATGAACATAAATTAATGTATACCGAGAATTTGATCCCGAAAACACATTTGAAATTTAGAAACTTAATTTTCTTTTTCTTCATATAAAGCTATCATGAACATAAATTAATGTATACCGAGAATTTGACCCCGAAAACACATTTCAATTTTTTTTCATATAAAGCTATCCAGGACATAAATTAATGTATACCGAGAATTTGATCCCGAAAACACATTTGAAATTTAGAAACTTAATTTTCTTTTTTTTTTTCATATAAATAAAGTTATCCGGAACATAAATTAATGTATACAGAGAATTGTTTTCATAGTTTTTTTTGTTGTTCATTAACTAATAAAAGCAGTCAACTTTGACCAAACCCATACAAAATGCAACCAAATGCAACTGACAAATTTTTATTATAATTCAACGAACCTACCCTACCCGCTTACTAGAAAAGTCAGTAGGAAAAAATAAATAAAACTGAGATCCTTTAAGAGCAGCAAGCATATTAATGAGAAAATGAATGGGCCATATCGCAGTTTCGGCTACTTAAGCCTCTTCAGTGACCCTTTAGACTTGGCACAATGGAGCCAAAGTGAAATACTGTTATTTTGAAACCGTTTCAACAGGACAGTCGATAGTATTATCCAAATATATAAAACGTTGGTAACGAAAAACTATACAGATTATAACGAATTTCTGATTTCTCAGAATACCCTCGTTCAAAGGACCAAAAGTAAACTATAATCTGCACTATGGATGATGTACAGGGAGACTTTTTAGGACCGCCACACAACACCAGCTGCAGTAATAGCAAATAAAAAAACCTGAGAAGTCAGAATTTATAAATGTGTCAAATTCATATTTATATTCATAATTTCTTGTTTGTTTGTTTGAATTCAGTGATGCTTAACGTCCCAGTCAACGGCTATGGTCATGTTGTGACGTTATCTCCATTTAAGGGATTTTCCCTCAAAACTAAGGACGTCATGACATCCAAAAAGTGTTTCAAATATAACCATCCATGTATGGATGGTTTGACTTGAACCACTTTTTCTGGGCATATTAAGACCTGAGCGGTTAACCAGAAATCAGATGGCCAGTCAGAAGCGTATAGGCTTTGTATGGAGGCACAAGCAGCCCATCTTTTCCTCTCGGCATGAATGGGCGGGGTCCATATGGTACATTCTGTTTCATGTATTTTTACACGAACATAATGCTTGCCCATATTGTATGAATAAAAACTTTTATTTGGGGCATAATATATGGAAGTGAAAATTCACCATTTTTACGACTATTTTATTACTAACACACCATTTCATTAACAATCAAAAAAATACACAATAACACTTAAAACGAAGAATGTGTAACTTTAGAAAACACTGTGTCATTACGAAAACACGCCCATGCAATAATTGTTTGGTTGTAAAAATGAAAATTTTCACTCGAAAAAAAAAGGTTATTTTAAATAGCGAGGCGGTTCTAAGAAGTACCCACAACCTATGTTTTGAAATAAGAAGAGGACCATTGGTCCTGAACCGCTCACCTGAAGCCTGATCTTGGAGCATTTAGTCATCATGAAATGACCTTGACGAATAACCACACTTCTTTATTGACTTCATTAGTTGTCTGCATCTGCCAGGCTGCAATAGTTTCCAAAATATCCATTATTCTTGTCTTTTTCCATGTGAAAGCCTATGTTTTTTCTAAAACTGACATTGTCATAAAATAGGTCAAGATCATCTAAGGGTCATCATCAGTTTAGCAAACTACCATGGGCTGGAGTCCCCGGTGCTACATACCAAGTTTCATGTGAAGCGGCCTACCGGTTCTGGAGAAAAAGATTTTTAAGGGTTTTTACCATATATGGACATGGCGGCCAGCTTGGTCATGTGACCAAGATATCGTGAACAAGATTTCAATGCCACTACACAAGCAGGCTCCACATAAATTTTCAACTTGATTTGCCATGGGGTTTTAGAGAAGATCTTTGAAATTGTGACTTAATTTTGACATTTCAGTGACCTTAGGTCAAGGACAAGAAATTACCTTGACCTTAATCAATTACATACCTTCAATGACTCCATAAGTCGTCTTTATCTAGCAACTTTCAAGTATCAGACTGCAATAGTTTCCAAATATCCACTGTTTTCACCTTTTCCCATGTAAAAGCCTATGTTTCCAAAATTGACCTTGCCGTAAAATAGATCAAGGTCATCCCAGGGTCATCATTTTAGCAAATTATGATGGGCTAGTGTCCCCAATACTACACACAAAGTTTCATGGAAATCTGCCTACCGGTTCTTGAGTAGAAGATTTTTGAAGGGTTTTTACCATATGTGGGCATGGCGGCCATCTTGGTCATGTGACCAAGATATCGCGAACAAAACTTCAATTCTACTACCAAAGGGGACTCCTCATAAAATTTCAACTTGATCGGTCAAGCAGTTTAAAAGAAGAAGAGCTTCGAAATTGTGACTTATTTTTGATATTTCAGTGACCTTGGCCTTGAATAATCACACTTCTTTATTGACTTCATTAGTTATCTGCATCTGCCAGGCTGCAATAGTTTCCAAAATATCCATTATTCTTGTCTTTTTCCATGTTAAAGCCTATGTTTCCAAAATTGACCTTGTCTTAAAATAGGTCAAGGTCATCCCAGGGTCATCATTTTAGCAAACTATAATGGGCTGGAGTCCCCGATGCTACATATCAAGTTTCGTGGAAATCGGCCCATCGGTTCTGGAGAACAAAATTTTTGAAGGGTTTTTACCATGTACGGACATGGCGGCCATCTTGGTCGTGTGACCATAATCCCATGGACAAACTTTCATTCCCGTTACCCATGGAGGCTCCACATAAAATTTCAACTTGATCGGCCAAGCGGTTTCAGAGAAGAAGATCTTTGAAATTGTTGACAACGACGGACGCCGGAGCATGTGTATACTATAAGCTCACCTGTGAGCCCTCGGCTCAGGTGAGCTAAAATAGGTATACCCCTGCATACCCCAGTTTTGCTATATAAAGGTGGGGTTTAATGGGGTATACATTTCATGGACATGTTTTCCTGATGGTATATCTACTGCCGCATTTAATTTGAAGATATGAAGTATACAGATGGAACACACCCCACCCCCATTAATAATTCATAACGTAAATTTTCAGAATGGTTGCAGAAACTGAAAAGTTAGAATAGAGGGACCAGGAATCGATGCAATTAAATCTAAAGTCCCAACATTTAAGTTTCTTTTGATTGAAATATAAACATGGAAATAAGGTAGGGATAATAAATTCTTTATTTTAGGTTTCATGATCACGTTTTCTCCTTTGGCTATACATTTTGCAGGTTGTAAATGTTTGGTCAGATATTCGATATTACCCTTTAGGAATTTAAATATGCAAGTTCTAATCAGAATTATTCTTTTACGGCTTTATTTCAAAAAAATACAAGAATGTTGCACTCTGTAGAAATCAATGCAAACTTGAGAATTTGTATGATTAGTTTGTTTGGAGATGAAACCCGAAGTTTTAGATCCAAAGTCGTTTATTCATTGAAAATGATCAGATTCAACATTTACTTACTAATTGAGTTTGGCGGAGTGCAGAAGCAAAAGGGCAAAATCGTATTCAGTAAAAGAAGAACGCGGCGTCCCATCTGGGGCTATTCTGTTTGCTTAGAGAATTTTCATCGAAGAATTGAATAAAATTTAAAAATCACTCCTGAAGCCCCTAAAAATGAAAGTGGACTTACCCTAATGATAATGATGGGAAAATTCATTCGTCAAATATGGGTTAAATTGGTCTGTGGCTAGGCCAAAGTATAAATTACATGTGGTAAAATTTTATGGCTATGGTCATGTCAGGACGTTACGAAAACATGCCCATGCAATATACAGAGAATTTTTGAGCTTTAAAAATTGAATATTTTTTGCTGAAAAATTTTGATATTTTTCTTATTTTTGCTCTAAACATATATTGTGGGTACACGTTAGAACCGCCTCAGCGAGGCGGTTCTAACGAGTACCCACAATCTATGTTTTGGAGCAAAAACAAGAAAAATAGGTATACCCCTGCACATACCAGTTTTGCTATATAAAAGTGGGGTTCATGGGGGTATATATTACACGGACATGTTTTCGTGATGTCATGGGACTTTAACGCAAAATGAGGACGTCATGACATCCAAAAAGCGTTTCAAATATAACCACCAAAGTAAGCCATTAAAGCTAATATGTATGGATGGTTTGATTTGAACCACTTTTCCAGCGCAGGCTCAGATCAGAGCGGTTAACCAGTAAAAAGATGTTTGCCTACTTTTACCTTTTCATTCAGTAGTGAATAAGCTTTGCCTGGAGACACAAGCAGGCCATCTATTTCTTTAGGCCCCAATGGACCGGAATTCCAGCCAACTTAGTTGAAAAAAAAAACTATTTACTTTCAACAAGAGTATTGCAAGAACAATCATTCTTGGGGTAAACAACATTCATGGAAGTAGATATATAATAATTATATTCATGATTCATGGAATAAATACGGAGGTACATATGGGTACACGTTCAGTACATCTGTCCGGAGTTAAGTCCCTGCGGTATCGGTATGATGTATAATTTTTGCATCTATGAAGCTTTTCTTTTCTTTAGACCACAATATGTTGTATATTTTGCCATTGCTAAATTGAATGAAATTATTAAAACTAATATTAATATATTGGTATTTTATCTCATTTGTTTATAAAGTTACCTGATTTTGTTGCAAATAATCCTAATGCGCTACAAGAAATACTCCATTACTTCAAAAGTAAAAAAAAAAAGGATTTAAACTACTGCCTATTATTTGTAGCAATATATAAGCACAAATAAACACCATACGTCTACAAATGAAAAATAAAGTCCTTCTTCCGTTTTATATAGATAAATTCGAATTGTCAATCCCTATAAGGCTGTTTAACTTTACTGCACTTAAGCTCGGTGAAAATCGGTTTTCACAAGGTCATTGTAGAGCCAGCAAGAAGCAAATATTAAAATGCCATGGGCGAAGGGCAGAAATTCGTCGCAGCGCCAATTGTTTGCTTCAAGTCCGAATTTCAGGCTTTAACAAGTAAAAATGACAGTGCACATAGCGATAAGCATGTACAAATAAGATTCTGAGATACGTTAGATGGCCAATAGTAATATTTTGTCGCTTTGATACAAAATTCAGTACAGGTAGATCATTTTAACTTTTCCGATATGAACAAAGGTAGAACGAATATGTCGTTGCTGGTTCCTTTTCATATTATGTTAATAAATAAAGTTTTAAACTGGAACAGGCAACCAGTCCAATTTGTCATCAGACGTATATAGGTCGTTTTACTTCACATAAATAATGTTTAACAGGGGTGGCAAATAAAACGGTGTTTGTGGTTGTGCCTTTTCGGGGATTTTATTTTATATTTTTGCTTAGTTTAAACATATTTTCTTCAAGTAAATCACATACATATATAAATCATACATTTACATGCAATACAAATTAGGATTAGAATGGAAGCTTAAAGCTTATTTAATTCTTCTCCTGATATTTTTGCCTGTTTTACCAGCTTGTTGCGTAGAACACCAGGCAACGTAGGCATCAAGCTTCCCATTTATTTCTCAAACCTTGAACGGGTGGCCGCGATTATTTACTAGTGCTACTGTGCTTTTTGGTATTTTGCGAAACAGCAGACACATGTAGCAGCATTTCGATACTGTCGTGGAGCGGGTCATGTAATGTTACATGTATTTAGCTGAGCTGTTCGTGAAGCACAGTTATTGAGCTGAGCTGGCGCGGTGGAGCGGGCCATGTAATATTTAGCTGAGCTGCCTGTTGAGCGGATCATGTTATGTCATTTAGCTGAGCTGTCCATAGAGCGGGTCATGTAATGTAATTTAGCTGAGCTGTCCGTGGAGCGGGTCATGTAATGTTATTGAGCTGAGCTGCCCGTTGAGCGGATCATGTTATGTTATTTAGCTGAGCTGTACATAGAGCGGGCCATGTAATGTAATTGAGTCGATCTGGCCATGGAGCGGACCATGTGATGTTATTGAGCTATGTTATTGAGCTAAGCTGGCCGTGGAGCGGGCCATGTTATGTTATTGAGCTGAGCTGCCTGTTGAGCGGATCATGTTATGTTATTTAGCTGAGCTGTCCACAGAGCGGGTCATGCAATGTTATTGAGCTGAGCTGGCCATGGAGCGGATCATGTGATGTTATTGAGCTGAGCTGCCCGTTGAGCGGATCATGTTATATTATTTAGCTGAGCTGTCCACAGAGCGGGTCATGTAATGTTATTGAGCTGAGCTGGCCATGGAGCGGATCATGTGATGTTATTGAGCTAAGCTGGTCGTGGAGCGGGTCGTGTGATGATACTGAGCTGAGCATTTTTTAGAGCAAATCAGTTTTGTTTGTTTGTGTTGAGGCTTAACGTCCCAGTCAACAATTTTCCAGTTATGTCGGGACAGAGACAATGCTTCCTGGGTTTAACCAGCACTGTAGGGAGTTAATGTGTCTTGCTCAAGGACACAACACGGTGACGCATGTGGGGATCGAACCCAGGACCGCTCGATTCGGAGTCCTATGCTCTACCACTACGCCACCGCGTAAGTGTATTGTCTACCCAACGCGGACAGCCTCTTTCAACATGAGGAAAGGTGCAAAACAGATATCACACGTACATCCCAGACGCCTCCACTATAGAACGACCTTTTGGTTGCTCGTCTCTAAAATAACAACAGGAAAGGAAATTACAAATTATTTTTTTATAATAAAAATGTCCACGAAAAGTGCATATATTGTACACCTTGAAAAATCGTCACCATTTCTGGCCGCAGGTTTAAAAACGAGTAAATATAAAGGACACTGACGCTCCATAATCGGTCACTTGCAAAATCAATTCATCGTTAGGCTTTTATGTTGGTTTTTAAAAATCAATAAGAGAAACAAATACACAGACAGAGACACCAGCAAGAACTGAATCTAACAAACAAGAAAAAGAAATGAAGATAATTCTGAGTACGCAAAAGTCAACATAAATATTGATCTACTTCTCGCGCTTTTTATAACGTATGAGCCGTCTCGTGGGAAAACCAACAATGTGGTTTCCGAACAGGTCTGACACAAACCGGCCTGTACAGCAACAGAAGCAGGCTAGAAGCTTGAAATTTTGGAGTTAAGTAGAGGAGGAATTGTACTATCCGAGCAGCGAAAACAAAGGCGCTGATCAGCTTCGCGGTTACCGCGAAGCTGATCTGCGTCTTTGTTTACGCCTATGCAGATTGTTGGTTTTCCCATGGGACGGCTCGTATATAAGACAATTTTACACATATATAGGACAATTTTACGACAGTGTGAAAAGCATCGCGACATAACTGCTGATAAAGTACGGGCTACATGTGTACCGAAACGAACCTAGAATGATGTATGTTATCCGTGTCACTGGTCAGTTTCTATATGGCAAATCCTCATCACAAAAACATGTCCGTGTGATGTATACCCCCTTGAACCATACTAATATAATGTAAAACGGGGGTGTACAGGCGTATATCTATTTTTCTTAATTTTGCTCTAAAACAGAGATTGAGAGATTGTGGGTACTCGTTAGAACCGCCTCAGCGAGGCTGTTATATTATAATACATGTAAACCGGTCAAAATAAGTTAAGCCCTACGTCTGCCTGCGGTTTAATTCAATAGGCAAAGTGTTATATTTTTCACGTTTAAGTTATTTATTTCAGAAATATCTAGTGATTGAAAGCTAGGAATAAACTCAACTACAGGTTAGATCCGATATAGTGTAATTATGTAAAGTTTCCGAGAATGTCCAGGATAGATATGGTAGGGAACTATTCGAATCGTGTGGAGCTTTACAGCAGTTGATAGCTCTAGAGCCTAATTAAACGCCGAAAAATAAACCATTTGAAGGAAAAGCTGCTTTAAAATTACAGTATTTCTCTTTGGCTCCATTTTGCCAAATCTAGAGGGTCACTGAAGAGACTTTTGTAGTCGAAACCGCGGTATGGCCCATCCATTTTCTCATTAATATGATTTATTTTTATTTATGACCAAAATTTGTTTGCAAAAAAAACACAAATCAACCTTAATTTTCTTAAACACTGTGTAAACTAGATCTACATGCACGTTGAATGTGCTTACGTGTAATTTTGGTCATTTTGTAGCGGTGTGTTTCGTCGAACATGATTTTAATGTACGACTAACGTTACACATACAATAAAAATTATTGCTGACGTGGCAACATTAGTAGAAGGCGCCCGTGCACTGAACTGGCTTGTGATAAACTGGTTTTCTTCAATATCTCAATTCAATATAGGTCTAACAAGTTTTCCACAATTATACTTAATTTGCCCATTTATTCAACTTTACAGCCAACTGCCGAACTGGTAGCCATTTTGTAATTTTGCATTGAGACATACATATACATAGCTAAATCTCTTGAGATATTTGCTTGGCGGCATTTGGAGTGATACGTGAATCACGTATCTGGTGTTACATTAAGAAGATGGGGTCCATCACTACCGTGCCTGTAAGGCTAAGGTAGTTATTATCATTTCAAGAAACGGCTGTCAGGAAAACATGCCCATGCAATGAATACTCTCTTAAACCCCATTTTATATAGCAAAACTGGAGTATGCAGGGGTATACCTATTTTTTCTTATTTTTGCCCCAAAACATAAATTGTGTGTACTCGTTGGAACCGCCTCGGCAACGAGTACCCACAATCTATGTTTGTGGAAAAAAAATATAGAAAAAAATATTTAAAAAAATCTTCTGATTAAATTTCAATTTTTACAACTGAAAAAAAAATCTCTGAATACTAGTATTACATGGGTAAGTTTTCATAATGACTATCTGTTCGGTTCCATGTTGTGTAAAGAATCCCATTTAGCTCACCTGAGCCGAAGGCTCATGGGGAGCTTATAGTATGGTGCTCGAGCCGGCGTCCTTTTTCTTCTCTGAAACCCCATGGCCAATCAAAGCCAAATTTTATATGAAGCATCTATAGGAAGTGGAAACCAATGTGTATATAAATAATCCAGGTCACATGACCAAGATGGCTGCCATACAGGGTTTTGCTAACTATCAACATGCCACTGGCCCGGAGGGCCAACTGGTCTCTAAATCTACTGGCCCTGAATTTTCGACTGGCCCAACTAGTATTCTTTCCAGGTTGAAGTTGTTTTGGATACAGAGGTCACCGCATTGCAAGACAAATATAGCTCAAACAAATTACGATGATTGTCGTCTAAACAGTTGGCCATAACAGCACATAAATTATTTGCACACAATACTTATGTAGCAAGTCCTAGCAGCAATTACAAGTCAACAACTTTCCAGTTGGTTAAACTATTTACATCACACATGTACTTTCACTTTGAGAATAAGCAGCACCATTTCGAACAAACACTTTTTTTTCAGAAAAAGTGCAGGGTTTTGTTAACTATCAACATGCCACTGGCCCGGAGGGCCAACTGGTCTCAAAATCTACTGGCCCTGAATTTTCGACTGGCCCAACTAGTATTCTTTCCAGGTTGAAGTTATTTTGGATACAGAGGTCACCGCATTGCAAGACAAATATAGCACAAACAAATTACGATGATTGTCGTCTAAACAGTTGGCCATAACAGCACATAAATTATTTGCACACAATACTCTTATGTAGCAAGTCCTAGCAGCAATTACAAGTCAACAACTTTCCAGCTGGTTAAACTATTTACATCACACATGCACTTTCACTTTGAGAATAAGCAGCACCATTTCGAACAAACACTTTTTTCTGAAAAATTCAGCTGGCCCGCAGGATCAGCTGTACCACATTTTAACTGGCCCAAGACCAAAATTTACTGGCCAGGGCCAGTGGGCCTCCTCTTAAAAAAAGCCCTGCCCATGCCCATATATGGTAAAAACCTTACAAAAAATCTTCTGCCCTGGAATCGATGGATCTATTTCAACGAAACTTTGCATGAAGCATCTATGACTCAAGTACTACAATGTATATATAAATCATGACCCTGCGATGACCTTGAATCATTTAATAGCAAGATCAATTTTGGAAACATTGGCTTTTACATGGGAAAAAGTGAAAACTATGGATTTTTCGAAAACTATTGCAGCCTGAGATGCAGTGGTAGATGCAAACTAATGGAGTAGATGAAGGTATTTGATTAATTTAGGTCAAGGTCATCTCTTGACCTTGGCCGGTCTGTTGTCCTTATACACTTTTCAAAGATCTTCTCTGAAACTGTTTGGCCAGTAAAAGCCAAATTTTATGTGGGGCCTCCATGGGTAGTGGGAACAAAAGTGTGATTGCGAAATCCTCGACACATGATCAAGATGTCCGCCATGCCCATATATCAGTAGGGCACAACCGTTAAAACGAAATACAATATCTCCTTTTTAATATAGTATCTAAAACTAGATATCATATCTAAATCTAGATATAAACACAAACTATTTGAATTTACATATAGTATCTCCTTCTAGATATATAACTCTACACCCGGTTTATCTATACTTCGTTTTACATATTATATCTAAATTGACATATATTGTCAAAATATCTCCTTTTTAATATAGTATCTAAAACTAGATATCATATCTAAATCTAGATATAAACACAAAATATTTGAATTTAAATATAATATCTACTTCGAGATATATAGCTCTACATCCGGTTAAAATATATATTTCGTTTGACATATTATGTCTCAATTGACATATATTTTCAAAATATTTCGCCTCTTAGCAACATGTATACGTAATTTGTAGTCAGGATGCCTTGATATATCTCCACACCACGCGGAGGTAGAGCGAGGTGACGAAGTGAAATGGATTGCTGCTTATCTAGTTGATCTACGTAATTTGTTGATCAAGATATTCTGTCGACTGGAATATGCCCGCAACTTAGTCTGCAACTAACATGGCCCAGTTCAACCTGGTGACGGATATCATCTTGGTGGCATTTAAACGATTCTGTGTGTTCAGGTTTTATCTGAAAGGTCTGAAGACTATGTCCCTTAGACTTAACAAAAGGTCACAAAGTCTGTGGCCTAGTCACAATACGTCTTTTCAGCCGTTGTCGTGGGACCTCGGCTTTAAGTCTCACCCGGAGGAGTGGAGAAGCATGGGATCGAACTCATTACTCCTTTTTCACAGTATATTTAGCTTATCCGCTGTGCCTTAGAGGACTGTATTAAGCGATTTATTGGTACAATGCATAGGTATTTATTTGCAGTCTAGTGCAGCATAGCCGCCACGAAAACACGATCATCGAGTAGCTTATTTTTGAAAACTCAAATATGCTAGATTTCGCCAAGATACATGAACCATCTCATCGGATGAATCTTTTTTTTTTTTGAATAGAGTTTAACGTCCCTTTCAAGATTATTTCAGCTCATATGAGACGGGCCAAACAGTAGGTGGGGCGAAAACGGGAGTACCCCGAGAAAAACCACCTGACACACCCGCAAGCAGAACTTGGCTTGTCTCACATGTGGCCAGAGCGGGGCTCGAACCTACACCAGACACAGCGGTGAGATGATCGAATGGTTAAGTGCGGTAATGAAATATCAGCGCTCTTAACCACTCGGACACGGGGCCGCCTCGTATGAAGCTTTACCATCGGTAAACAAGTACCCGGTCCGTTAACAATGATGGTTCATGACCTACTTGTTTTCCAGCAATCATTCTTATATATTTTCCTTCTCTCCTTTCAATATGTCAGAGATGTTCCGGGATATTAAAAAATTGAGGCATCCAGACGCAGGAAGCATAAATTCAAATCGGTTCACCGGTACCAGCACCATTCCAATAACACGTTGATGTCTCGACATGGATGATCTGTCTAAAAATGGGTACCAACATGGCACATTTTGGAAGTGTGACATTTGTGTATGTTAAATTTCGATGGCGGGGTGGAGGCGGTGAAATTAATACTAAAATTTCAAACGTCTTCTGTTTCTGACGGTACGAATTTATATAACGTCTGTGAAGAATGTGTAGAATTGACACAAATCGGTACTAAATCTTCTAACACACGAAAACACGTTCTTCAACCACAAATTTCACATTTCGCAAAGTTCTTATAAGAATTATTGGTACCAAATCCTCCAAGCCTGCGAAGAATTGGTAACGGAATTTCATTCCATTTCACACGCATGTGAGATATGCGCATGTAATAAAATTTCATGTACTATTCGTACGTATTCTTCACACTTACGAAAACCACCCATCTGAAGTGGTTTTGCCTTCGATTCCAGTTCTTCAATGTATAGCATTATATGTGAACATTTAGTAAAACTGATACCAGTTGTTCAAAGATGTGATGAATCCAAACCAATTCTTCACACGTCAAAACACTGACTCGTCCCGTCTAGCATGTGAAAATTTGGTACAATTTTTTTCACATATGAGAATAATACCAGATATTCACAGATTTTATGATTAAGTGCCGCCGATTTCACACGTGTGAAATCTGCGGTTCAACAACGCTTTGAAAACGTACATAAAAGGTGCAAAACATAAAACAAGTAGGACTACAACAGAAGTACCGCCTCGGAGCGGTCAGTAATATAAATTTACTGGGTGGTATAAACAGATGTATATATTTTCCATTATCTTTGTTGAACTAGAGCCACAAGATAAGCTTTCCTTCTCGGTCTGATACAAAATGCATCATCAGTGGTTTTGCAAGCACCGGGCGGTCTCGGGAGATTCAACATTATAATTTATAAATCCGTGGTTTCCTGCAGATAGTACATTAGCGAACTCAAAAGCGCACCGGGCGTATGAAAAATCTCAACACACTGAAGATTTTGGACGTATAAAGAAAAATTGTTTCTTAAACTCGTTTAAGCAGTCATACATTAGCGCGTGACTAAAGCGTTTGCCAGACGTATGAAAATAAATCTCATAACGCTGAAAAAAGTACGTTTTGTGTTACGTCCCAGACACACTAAGCAGGGAGTCTCGCCCGTTGGGGCCTAGAGAAATAGATGGGCTGCTTGTGCCCAAAGCTTGTTCGCTGCTGACTGACCATCTGATTACTGGTTAACCGCTCAGGTCTGAGCTTGCCCAGGAAAAGTGGTTTCAAGTCAAAACCGTCCACACATATTAGCCTTTGAGGCTTTGTTGGACTTGTTGGATGTCATGGCATCCTATTTTTTGTTAAATATCCCAAAAATTGGAGGCAACGTCCCGACATAACCTTAGCTGTTGACTGGGACGTAAAGCATCGATTCAAACAAACAAACAAACAAACAAACAAACAAACACTAAGCAGGCGCTTTAGGTGCGCAGCAAACGTTAAACGCGCGTGTCATACACGTTTGGGGCACGTTACTGAAGCACTATTTCGTATTTTAAATCGGAACGCGTATGTTACTTACACTGGCGTGTCTAATATGTGCGCCAAACGCGTTCACGAGTGACGGTGGTTTCCAGCTTAGACACACGACCGATTCACGCCGAGCTTCGAGAAAAATTTTAAACATGCTTAAAAAGTCTTTTGAGCCCATAC